>JANVYB010000004.1:5450610-6813262 GCA_027406005.1 Colletotrichum horii
AACTAGATTGAGGCAGAGAAAAGCTGTTATTTTATAGATAATTATAAAGCTTTATTAAATAGTTGCAGAGGTAGACATAATATCAGATAAAGTGAATAACAGTTATTCACTATAGCAGGTACTACTAAAGGTGAGAAGGCAGATATAGTGAATTAATAACAGTAGTTGCTATCTAACTTAATTAACAGCTTTATAATGCACCTGTTTAGAAGGAGGATAATAGGATAAAAAATAAAGCTATTATAAAGAACACTATAAGGATATTATATTAAGAAACTTTATTAAATAAAAAGTAAGTTTATAGGAAATAAGAGTAATAAAACACCTAAATAACTATATTTACTAAAGAGAAAAATAAATATCACTTTCTTTAAAAATAACTAATAAAAAGGTTTGAAATAAAAAAACCTATATATAGCCTAAAAAACCTTAATTAATAATAACTATAATAATAACAGCTTAAACAGATAATAAAGCTTTCACTAAATATATAATAGCTATCTGCTATATTAAACAACAGAGAAAGATAATAAAAGCTGCTTTAGATAACAGAAGAAGACTACTGCAGCCACTTTAAACTAGAGGCTAACTATATAATAAGGACTACTATAACTAGAAGAGGGATAATTATAAGGGATTAAGCATATAGAGCAGTAATGCTAAGGACAACCTAGCTAATAAAGGCTGAAGGTATGGAGATGCTTGTAGGCTTAGGGCATAAAACCCTCTACAGCAAGAACTCAGCAAGGACTCGCTGAAGGTTGGGAAAAGGGGATTTTAGAAGAAGCAAGCAAAAGTAGCGCAGCAATACCATACCTACCCTTTAGGTGCTTCTCCTATCAGTTTGACTTAACTGTGGCCTGTAGCCTCTAAATACCTTTACACCTAAGTTCAAATATCTCCTACTATAATATCTACATTTCTTTTTAGATACCTATATATATATATATTAATATATATTTAAATAAACAAATACTTAAATAATTAAATAACTTACAGAAGATTTCTTAGAGCTAGAAGGAGTTATAGAAGGGCCTATTATAGGGCTTTAGGGTGGAGAGGCTGGAGGAGGGCTACTATAAAGCTCTATAAACCTTAAGTTTAAAAGAGTAACTTCAGAGTTAATAGCATCACTTATAGTAGAAAAAAAGGCTAAATCGGGTAATTCCTCAATAGGTTTAGAGGAATATTTAGTTGTCTGTGCAGGGGGGGAGGCCTCTATAGCCTCAGAAAGAAGAAGAAGGTTCTCAAGCTCTTTTTCAGCTTCTAAATCAACAAAATCACTATAAAAGCCAGAATTTTCAACAAAATCTCCTAATTGGGAAGTAAATGTGGGGTCAAGTGGGTCCTAGGGAGGGTCTGAGCCAATAAGAGGGTCGGAAAAGGCTTATATTTTAGCCTGGCAGGACTGAATAAATAAATAAAAAGCATTAATTAACCCTATAGCCTCAGTAGAATAGGTAGGGTTAGGGTTAACAAAAGTAGTAGTGTTATACTCCATTTTTTTCAAAGAATCTGATATGAAAGTTTGTTGTTTTTTGGTTGTGTATTTAAAAGTGTATTTAATAGAAAATACAGAGGGTTTATATAGTTTATAATAATTTATCTAAATAGATATATACTGTATTAAGATGGGGAGATATTCTATCCGATTCTCTAAAATTTTCTGATTTTAAATCAGTTAGGTATAAAATCGTACGATAGATATTCAATTTGATAAAGAGTTTAGAAATAATTGGTGGATTTTAGGAGGTTGGTTTTAGGTGTGGTAGTATTTAAGATTACCCTGTATGCAGGCTGGGCCGATAGGTATTAGTACTCAGAGATACGAGTAAATATCTATTAATTAGCTCCGTTATTATATTAAATATAATAAATATATAAAAATCTAGCTAAAACTCTTAGGTTAAGCTTTTAGAATAGTTTAATATAATATATAATTTTCTTATATTTTATTTTTAAGCAGTTTAAGATATAAATAGTATTTATAATATATAATTATATATAGTTATACTATAAAAGCCTTTAATATATATATATATATATAATAAAATATAAAAATATAATACAAAATATAAAATATAATATATGTATTTTATATTGTATTTTAAATATATATAATTAGTATAATACAAAAATACAATATAAATATATATATTGTATTTTGTATTATATTTTTATATTTAGTATTATATTTTTATATTATATTATATTTTGTATTTTTTTGACTACCTCTGCTATATATATCTAGCTGATTATAAAACTGCTGCTTAACATATTGCTATGCTTTTTTATATGCCTTATATATTAATAAGTAAATGCAGGCACTTTACGCTTTGATAAGGCTGTTAAAGTTATAGTTATACTTCTTTTCAGCAGCAGAAGCTTTGCTAATGCTTTCTAGGTGTGTGGCTGCTGCTACTATAAGTTGAGTAGCAATCTTACAGCTCTAGGCGTAAAATTGAGGCTTAACAGCAGTGTTATTAGTGTTGAGGGCAGCAGCAGCCTCCTTATCGCCTTTAAAGGCTTGCAAACCTACTTATTTTTTCTTAGTGTTTAAAGTGACGTTTTTAAGTATATGCTATATATAGAGCTGTTGCTTTGAGAGAGGAAATACCTCCCTAGCAGCATATTTTAAACTAATATTAAAATTAATAATAATAATGCTTAGGTTAGGTATAAAGTTCTTAAGAAGCAATTTATATAGCTGTAAAAGCATTTATTAGAAAAATTTAGTAGTTTTAGCTGAAATAAGGCAAAAGCAGGTGTTAAATATAGTATTAATAATAGAGAGATTAATAACTTAGAAGAGGGGTATTTAAAATTAGTTAACTTATATAATATATTTATTAGCAAAAAATTAAAATAAAAATAAATAGAAGTAGTAATAGAGGGTAGTAGAAGCAGAAGTGATATATTGCTTACTTTATAAGTGTTATCTATTATTAATAATTTTAGGTTTCTCTTAAGTATATCTAAGTAAGGTTAATATATCTAAAAAACACTATTAATCTTGCTATTATTGCCTTATTAAACTGCATAGTAAGGTATATCAGCTCTTTTAGCTAGCATATTTAAAAAGAGCTAAGTTAATAATAATAAGCTGTACTTTTCCTGCTGAATATAGTGCTACTAGTTATATATATCTTATAAGCTAACTTTATAGCCTTCTTACTTAAGAAGGTTAGCAATACTATGCAATATTAAGTTGTTAGCAGTAGAAAGCTTTTTGATATATTTAAGCAGGGTTTTTTTTAAGAAGCTGCTAGAAGTTTTTACAGCTTACTTAACCTTATTAATAATAAGTTTTTAAAAGGCTGGAATTATATCAAACTAGCTAGAAGTAGTAGAAAAGTAGTTATAACGCTTAAAGCTATTAAAGACCTCTTATACCTACTAATTAATAGCAGCAATATATTAAATCTTAGCTTTAAAACAATAGTTACACTACTTAGTGTAAGACTTATATTTTAATGCAATTGAAACATATTTGCCTTTATAATTGCAAATAATATCATATTAATTGCTGTTATTAGCAGTTCTCTTAAGGCGTAAGGCAAAACCCTCTATATGTAGAGCGATATAGGCATATAGCTAGCACTCTTCAAAAGTAGGGGTCTGAATCTAGGCGTTAGACATAACAACAGTCTCAAAAAAATGCAGGATATATAAAGAAATCGACAATTTGATATATCTAGGAGATAAACAGCATAATAGAGGCCTCAGAGCTCTAATCTCGCTTAGGCGCGCGTAGGTAGGGGTGGCCTTTTGGCTGAGTCGACAGCGTTAACAATGTGAAGTTGTATCTCGAGAGGGCAGTACTTGGAGGGGTGGATTAATCGTGGCGCCAGTGGCGCCAGTACTGTATTAGGCTAGCGCAGGCAAATTAACAAAACGACACCGTCAAATTAACAGCTACCGCAAAGAGGACAGGAAACACGCAGCACATAGAGGCCTCGATGCAGCGTTGTGTTCTCCCTGCCATCTCGGTAGATGAGGCTGATCAAGGAGGGTGCTGGAACAGCAGTGGGGCACGGTCGTCGCCCAAATAAGGTGCTTCGCCAATCGCCGGCGCCGTTGGGCTGCTCCGCCCACGTTTTGGACGAGCCTCCCCAATTGCGACGGAAAGACGAAAGCAGGGAGGCGCAGTTGAACCCAGCCGCAGGCCGTCCCGTCGCGTTGGGTTGCGTTGGTTGATAGGTTGCAGCGAGCGTATTCATAGGCCACCTCGGCCCTGTACCGCAGTACAGATACCAGCCTTTGAAGCCTAGTGTCACACGCACACGGAGAAGATGGATCCTGACAACATACCACCCACCACCTCATAATCCCGGTGGCTAAGGTGAGAGGGGACAGGGACAGGACAGGACGCACTTTGCATGGCACACCACATACGAATGGAGGGGAAGGAGGCATGTGGGCGCCGGAAGTCCAGGCAGACGAAAACGAGAGAAAATTGTGGTGAACACTTTTTTAATTTGTTCCTCGCCTTCCTATCGTTTCTGGCTCAGACAAGCCAATATCCTTCACATTCGGCGCCAAAACATCTGTTTCTCTTGTCTCTCATAGACTTTAGTCAAAAGGTCGAAGCGCAAACACAGGGCCGAATAAGGGACACACTACCGCAGCGCTTTCCAATTATACGGGCTACCTAACAACGGGACCTTTAACCTTACCTTAAACCTGCCCTCGTGCGCCCACCCCTCGCATCCGACATACCTCCCTCCCGAACCTCTTGCTTCGCGACGTCACACCTTCCAAACTCTACCACCCGCTAGCTTTTCCCCCTTCCTGCACAAAAACGACTCAACCACCCACCCAAAGCTTGTACGACTCGCAACTTTTGTTGGCTCAAGCTCGGCGTCTTCCCACCTATACCTACCACCACGCTTCCCCTTCTCCGTCGCCAGCTTTCAGACTCTCACCTTGGCATAACCAACGACCTCTTCGCAGAGGAGAGAAAGAGAGTCCGCCACGAACGTCCACCCGCATACCAGCCATGAGCGCAACCATGACAATGACCGCGCCTCTGCCGCCGCCGACACTATCCCTCTCAACGGACCGCTCCGAGCAGCATTCCTGCCCATCCTGCGGCGTCGTCATCGAGCCACCACCCGCCCTCCTCGAAGCCCAAGCCCGCATCGCAGACCTCGAAGCCCAGGTGCGCCTGCTCAACCAAAAAGCCGCCGCCGCCGTCGACCGCTGGGCCGACTACGAAGACGAGCTCACCCGCCTGCGCATCGCCGCCTCCCACAACCCTCCCCCGGCCCCGCCGAGCCCGTCGCCCACGCGCACCTCGTTCCTGTCCGGCGGCGCAAACAGGCTGTCGCAGCTGCTGAGCCCGCGGGGCATGAAGAGCACACCGAACCTGCGGGCGCCGACGCCGCCCCCGCCGGGGGAGCGGGACCCCGCGACGACGGAGGACCTGCTGGAGGCGCTGACTAGGGAGCAGAAGCTGAGGGTGCAAGCCGAGGCGAGGTTGAGCACGACGAGCCAGGAGGTGGAGGAGCTGAGCGTCAGCCTATTCGAGCAGGCGAACGAGATGGTCGCGACGGAGAGGAGGGCAAGGGCCAAGCTGGAGGAGCGGGTTGGGGTGCTCGAGAAGAGGGACCAAGATAAAAAGAGGCGGTTGGAGAGGTTGGAGGGTGCGGTTGGGCGCATCGAGAGGGTGAGGTCGTTGCTGGGAGAGATGAAGGATACCACGGAGACCGAGCGGCCAGCGGGAAGCCGGCTCTCTGGGGAAACAACGGGATCGCAGTCGACACGGTCATCACAATTATGAGAAGGTCACGCTTGGCGATGAGTGTACGATGCATAGCAGTGCGATATTTATGACGACATGACTAGCATATTGGGCGGCTTCATGGATACACAAGGACATTTTATGGATATCCACGGAAATTTGGGGTTGGTAATGCATATATGGTTGGCATAATGGACAGGTTCAAAGGCCTGGGAAAATGATAAGTTTGCGTTGCAGGTCACGTACTTGGTCTCAACTGCGACACTGCCATGCCAAAGACAAAAGAAATGAAGGAATCAATCGGGTCGTCACAACATGATTCTAATGTGTGTATTGACGATTAGCCAGCTGGAAAAGAGCAAGAGTTGTAGCTGCGAACTCTGCCACCTGGCCCGTAATGCTTTTGAGGTCCTGCAAAATGATGCCTTATACGCCGTGCCTCTCCCATTTGCAATCAGTCGGATATAATCGTTCCCCATGCTCTGCGTGCGTAGATCCTACATCTAAGCGGGCTGACTCAATCTTTGATGCCCTCCCACTCTGCCTCTTCGGTTTTAGAGGGCGTCTTTGCCTTTGGAGACGCCTTTGGGGACGCCCTGGGCGTTCCCTTGGGCGATCCCTTGGGAGACTTCTTGGGAGACTCGGTCTTTGCTTCTTCAGTCTTTGCTGCCTTGGCGGGCTTCTCGCCCTCGTCTGAACTGGAATTTCTCCTCTTCTTGACATTCCTGTCGCTGTCGTCGTTCTTCCTGTTCTCCTCCCACTTGCGCTTCTTCTGGAGCTTGTTGCGACCGTTGTTCTGCTGGCTGGCTTGGCTCTGGTTGCGCTGCTTCTCCGACTGCGGTGCGCCGTTGGGATACTTCTGCATCCAAGACGAAAGCATCTCGGACACCTTCGAGCCCCAGGCTTCCTCGCCCTTCTCCAAATCGCTGTATTCCAAGCAATTGTCGGTGCGGACCTCAAAGTCGCCCTGTCTCGAACGTTCCAGCTCAGCCATGATGGCGGCAGAATCGACCTTGGCTCCCAAATCGTGGCAGAAACTGCGCACGTAGAAGCCAGAGGTGACAGTCATACGAATCTTGGCAGCCGGCGGTCCCTTATCGGTCCACGGGAAGGGTTCGTCCTCAGACGGTGGAGGAGGGATGAGGTTGGAACCCTTGCCAGGGGGCAATTGGCCGAGTGCACCAGACATGAGGGCGTTGTTCTTGGGTGGGCGCTGCTTCTTGGGAGGCTTATCGCGAATGAGATCGTCCTGCCGCTCCTCAAACTTCTTCTTAAAAGATTCGTGCTCCGAGATAGCCTTTTCCTCTTCCTTCTCCTCGGCTGGGGACAGTTTCCTGCCGCCATTCGCGTCCTGCTGCTTCTTGACCCGCCAGACCTGCTCCGCCAGGTTCTTCTCCGCAGTCTCGGCCTCCTCCGTAGGCCATCTAAAGTTATGCGAGCCGGGTTCGTACCACTCGACCATCTCGAGATCGGTGACCTCGACTTCGCGACCGGCAATTTCCCTGGGGATAGCCTTACCCTCGCGGGCATACTCATACAGTGGCTTGCCTTCCATCTTGAGCGCAGAGTACAGCGGCGGAATCTGCTCGAACTTGCCCCTGAAACTGTCCAGCGCCTTCTCGACCTGCTCCTTCGTAATGTGATCATAGGGCCGTCTGCTCAATATCCTACCCACGCGGTCATAGGTGTCTGTGCTAGTGCCGAAAACCACTACGGTCTCGTACGTCTTGGTGCAATCGAGGAAGGAGCCGAGCGACTTGGTTCCCGAACCGACGCCCAGGATGAGCACACCGGTGGCCATCGGATCGAGCGTTCCGCCGTGTCCCATCTTCACGCGAGTGTCCTTCTTGACCTGTCGGCGACGCTTCCATTCTTGTCGGGGCTCGGCGTTCTTAGCGGCGAGGTCCCTGTCAATCAACGGCTTGAACATGGCCGAGGGGTTGAATGCGGACTGAGCATCTCGAATCACTTGCGCAGAGCTCATGCCGTACGGCTTGTTGATGGCTGGTCGTAGAGTCTGTGATCAGCGAAGAGTACTCGATATGCGCAAAACATTGCGCAACGAGAAAAAACATTCGATTGGAATGGACAAGTATTGAGCAAGCTTACCGAAGACGCCTTCGAACACGGTGTCTTTCGCCATCTTCCAAAGATGAGACGCAGCTCGCATTCGCCTCGGATTGTAAGTAAGTATTTGATGCAAGACGGAAGGGAAAAAAAGAAGAGGAAGGGTCGAGGCTGGTGGGGGGAATAGGTGCGCGTTCTTTAGCTTTTGCGATGCGGTCTGCGGTTCACTGCATGCAGTTGTGCCAAATTTTTTTGGAAGGGACGTTCCAGCGTGTGTTATCAGCTTATCGATTGGCTGGCAGCCGTTCAAGCCCCTGTCTCTGGGGCCGCAAACCAGCAAGTCCCTTGCTGGCGCAGCGAATCCCCTACGTACCCAATGCGCCCTCTTTCCAGCTCTAGTGGGGGAGCAGCAGCGGCTTCAAGTGCCCCGCACTGGAACCGTCCGGTTACGTTAGCGCGAAGGGAAGCAAAGGGCCGGTGGTTCGAGGGCCACCAACCAACACAACTGCTGCTGTGCGCGCGCCTCTGTTCTGTTTAATGGAATCCATCGCGTTCGCGCGTGCGCCTTTCTCGATACCACCCTTACGCATCCACCAACGTCGGCGCAAGCCATCGCCCCGCAACTCTTCTTTTACAATTCTCCCACGACCTTGTCCACCAAACCTGCCTCGACAACAACTGCCTTCCAGTACTGGTCTTGTACCCGTTCCCAATGCCGGTCATCCTTACCGATTCCACGCATCCGATCGCAGTCTAGGCCGCCAACATGGTCGGACGACGTAGGAGGACGTCCGACTCCACCACGGCAACCGTCGACCCTGAGGACAACGTTTACACCGATGAGTTAAACGTACTCAAGAAGTTCGATCCGCGCCTGGAAGCCAATGACGCTACATCTACGATACAGACATTTATCCTTGAAGATGCCACCATCCACGACAAGCACGGCCATCCTGCTGAACTCTTTACAGTCAGGACGAAAGGGCCCTTCACAATTCGCGGTCGTTTGAAGATAGACCAAGAGCAAAGCTCCAGAGGTCAGTCGCGCATACGTCCAGTGTCTGAAACCACGATCTAACTCAGCGTAGCCAAAAACCCAGCCATGAGAACCGCCCTGATCGAATCCAAGAATATTCGGAGGTATGCTATAGGCGCTTTCGACTCAGAGAACTCCGTCAGATATGGTGCGTGGGCAGGTGGGGGTACTGGCTGGTTCGAGATAAGACCTCCATCGGCTGAATACAAGCCAACACATGATCGAATGATCGAGGGCGTTGCCATTTACTACACCATTATGACGGCAATCGAGGAGCATGCGGTTGCCGTTAGGGAGTACGAAACCCAAACCAAGCTAGGCAAGAAAGGGTCCAAGAAGAAGGGAAGAAAATCCCCACCGAAAGCACTTACCATACAAAGCTTGCTTCTTAAGGTGAGAGTGATTGCCGACCGAAGTACCATCGTCCCCGCTAATGTGCTCCAGTATGCGGTGGCTATGGGTGATGGAGCGACCCTCGACGAGGTTGAGGCGCGTTGCGACAATCACGCACCATTCTTGATCTCGCATTTCTACGAAGACCGCTTTGCGTTCGATTGGGAACCCACAATATTCTTCAAGTGGCTCGTTGAACGCCACCCCGTGAGCAGCAACCGCTCCATATGAGAACCCGCAGCTAATAATGGCAGGACATCCATCTGGAGGTTCAGAAGGCTCGGAAGATGAAACCACAAGGACAACCCACCATCGAAGAAGTTCCAGAAGAGATGGATATCGTCGCCCCGGCGGACGCAACAGACGAACCTCCTGCGCAGAAGGCTGTTTCGAAGCGAAGACAGCGGGACACCCCACAGGACACCAGCCTTCACAATGATGACATTGAAGCTCACAACTCTAGCGCATCCGTCTCTCGGCGAAGCATTAGGTCGAGCTCCAGGGCCAAGACGAAGACCCAATCGCGTAGTCCGCCTCCAGCGGTCATCGCTGCAGCGCAGTCACCGCCTCCTGAGCCGATGGATGTGGACGCTGCACTGCAAAACATGTCTGTCTCGGAACCTTCGCAGAACCAGGACGCTAGCGAACGTTCAAATGTTGATTTGATCTTGGAGGGACTTGAGGAGCTTCGCCCAGAGCTGGAACCCCTCAGCAAGAATTCCTTCCCTAAGGTTTCATCGAAGCTGTACTACAAGTACAGCATCAAGCATTATCTCGGTTCAGCAGAGATACTGAAATACTATGCCAGGGAACTGGTGGAGCGTCTGGACCAAAGCGTTTGGGGCGACTCCAAGTTTTGGGACACGCTGCAAGAAAACGCTCGTGGACCTCGCATCACGCTTGAGCACGTTACTATGGAAAACATCCCTGGCAGCCTGATTCGGCGAAAAGCTAAGACTACAAACACAAAGCCTGAGACGAATGGAGCTGGTAGCTCAGCGGCATTTGCAACACCCCCGCCAAAGCGTGCCGGACGTCCCGCAGGCAAGATGTCGGCTTTACGTCTGGTCGGCAGTAAGGGAAGTAAACGACGCTTCGATCCAACGGAAGACACCCCCGACACAGTTTCCCGAGGGTCCAAAGCGGCAAAGACATCGCACACCTACGACTCAGAGGAGAACAGCATGGAAGCCGCCAGTAGCTCTGGTGATAGCGACGACGAGTCTGAGGCTGACGCCGCTGATTCTCCCGCTGCGCTGAAGGTGGTTGTCCGGGCGGAGATCCTCCCAACAACTGATGCCAAGGGGCCCAACGGCACCTGGGTTTGCGACGAAGAAGATTGCGGGTTCGTTGTTCGTAACCCTGATCAAGACGAGGGCCGGGAAAGAATTCAAGACCACATCCAAGAGGCGCACTACCAGGACGAGAATCGGGACGCGCGCATCGACTTGGCAGTGACCGAGGGTGTTAAGAACCACCTTCCTATTGAGTATGGCACCCATTCTCCTTCCTCACACTTCAGACAAATCTGCCTTTCTGACGAGGTCTCCCCTTTTTGGGATACCGGTCCAAGTGGACCCTTGACTAGCAGGGAAACATCCCCGTCCGAGTCCGTCACTGTTGCGGGATCTTCAGACGAAGACGACATTCTCCCCGGCACACTCGAATCAATTTCTTGCGCCCTTTCCAACTACATTTCAAGATGAATCATTCTAATACTTGCTCTCCTACAGCCACTTGCTCGAGAAGATCCGCCAGATGGGACAAAAGGTTATGGACGGCGAGGAGCTGTCGGTCGATCAGGTCTCCGTGCCTCAGCCGATAAAAAGACGACTGATCTCCTAGTTTCAGGTAAGAGGCAGACACGGGGAGACTTGAGAATACAGCGTGTCCGTTTGGGGAAGGGAGGGAGAGGAAGAGAGGCAAAGATAACCACCGACATGCATGGATTTGGCGTTTGGGCCGTTGCTGGATTATTTTGGGGCTGAACGTCGCCCGGAGTTTCAGGGGGGATAAGGTCTTAGATCACAATCACGACTTACTATTCAAGGTGGTCGAGCTCTGCAAGACCAACACGAGGTTACGGAAGGGTAGTTGAACTGGCAGGTAGTTGCGCCGAAGACACGAATTTGTGTGCCCCTCCTCTCCGTAGCATTGTCTTGCGTGATGTCACAGCCCGCCCAACAAGACGAGTTAGTGACTAGGTTTGGCCACAGGTCGAACCGCTGGTATAGGGCTTGCCGAATTCAAACTGCTGACGCTATCAAGCGTTGCTGGTCAGTGAATATGTAGTGAACATCTACGGCAGCCGTGCTAGGTAAGTCTGCTTCTATTCATCCACTTGATACAGAACAGCTAACCTACAACTTTATGTATCTTTATAGTACTGCAAACTTCATCTCTGCTGGACGCAGCCCAGAGCAACGCCGCGGGCTATGGTCGCCTCGGGCTATGAATGACCAAATGCTTCATATCCTGCTCAAGACACACGCCGTTCCGACAGCAGCAGCTAAGCATACTTCATGCTGTCCAGGTCTCCGTCTGCCTTTTTGTTTTTTTTTATTCTCCAACGCCGCGCTGCAAGGCCCAGGAAATTTCGGCCCTAGAATCGCTTTTGATCTAGGTATTTGCTTGCTGTTGACCACACCGCCTTGTCTGCGGCCGATACCTCCTTATTCAGCGTCTGCACACCCTTGTGAATTGCATCGAAGAAAGCGAAGGCCAGCTGAATATCCTCCTTAAAATGAGTAGCGTAAGGGAAGAACTTTCCGGGGAAATCGTCAATAGTAGCTTGTCGCTGTTCCGGGGTTTGCCCGGCGGGAACCTCGTCCATAAGCGTCTTGACCGCAATACCTAGAGCAATGTCTGGGCTGTGCAGGAAAGGCAACCTGTATGTCTTCTGGTTAATCGCCGCGGTCAAATTTCGGGTTAGGCATCCTTACGTGTTGTTAATCTCCAAGTAATCATCCCTATCTCTCTCGGACTGCGCGTAAAGGAACATAGATGCCACGATCGCCTCCACCAGGTCGCGGTCAGCCTCGCGCACTGCAGTGGACAGAGATCGGAACAACAAGAGATTCTTGTTGAGGGGACCCGTGTATCCATTTGCCTCGTGTCGAAGCTTGAGCAGCGAGGAGCATCGGCTGAGGAGAATGATACTGGCTTTATCATCCTCACTGCCAGCGCTGGGAGCGCCATTGAGCTCCTCATGTTTGTGTCGGGAGTTGAGCACGTCAAACCTGATGAGCTCAAAGGCGGTCAAGATTGCCTCAAAGATGTTAACACCTTCAGGAAGTTGAATGTTCTTCAGTGAATCCTTCATGGCCCAGATGGCACTAGCAACAGCATTACCCCAGTTGGTAAGCATGTGAGAATCGTCGACGTAGCCACGGAGATGTAGGAATCGCCAAATGACAACGGCTTTGATATTCTGGGACGAATCGATACCGCCAATACGCTTCTTGTCCTTTGGGAAGGTGGCCGTGACGAAATCAGTGAATAGCAACGCCCCGAATTCGTACGCGATGGAGCCAGGGGGGTCCTCAAGGCCTTCAACCATCTTGAAAGAGCTTTCCTTCACATCCCATGTGGCGGCACGCAGAGATGGCGACGGTTGAAGGGATTTGTTGATCTTGTAATTGAAGCCATCGTCGAACCACACTTTGAGGTAGATTGGGTTGTGCTGCAGACCACGATGCAGTCTAGGAATGAGAAGTGCGATACTCTGCTCCTTGAGGGGAACAAGCTGGTTTGTGATCAGCTTTTTGTACTGCTCGGAGGACACGCCATCAAGGGTTGGTGTCACGACGATTTGGCTATGTGTTATGTAGTTGAGAACGCGAGCACCGATCAATCCGGTGTTGAGGTAGTGGAAGAGCTCTCCAGGAAGCTGTAGGCCGAGATATTCGTGATTATCGCTCGTAATATGATCATAATCATTCACCTTGACCTCGCCGTTCTCTGCGATGTAGATGTAGTGATTGATGGCCATCTTGGCCTGCCTGTACTTGTCCAACCACTTCGGATCCTTTGACTTGAGAACATCTCCGTATGAGCTGCAAGCGGACTGTACTGACTTCTCCGACGCTCGGAGGAGGTTAACCGCATCTTGAATGGTGAATGGCTGACGCGGGTTAAGAGACGCGTCCTGAAGAGGAGGGAAGGGGGGCAGGAAAGAGGTGCCAGTCATCAACAGCGCATCATTGAGCATGGTTTCGCTGACGTTGAGCGATTTCAGCAGTAGTTTCTTGGAGAGTGAGGTAACACTCTTCGCCTCCCAGTCTATTGTGCGGATGATGGTGTCCTTGATGGGGTACAGGAGCAGCTCCTGGGAGCCCATGATGGCGGCGCATTGATCGGAGTCAATCAAGTCGAAGTAGGCGAGCTAGCGGTATCTGTCAGTACGGCGCACTTGGAGGCCTTTCTGGACTATAAGCTGACCTGGGCAGAGGCATTGTATGGAGGCACGAGGAAGTGGAGGTCGTTGTCCTTCAAGATCGATTTGAGCAAGGGGTACAGGTTTTGAATGCGGAAGGCACCTAAGCCACGTCGTGTCAGTATGAACAACCACCGTCTGCATCGTCTGTGTTTCGTACCGTAGTTCGCACCGAAGGCCTCGACGGCCTCCTGGGCTGCACCGGAAAAGTACAGGTCCCAGGCCTCGTTCGTTTTCTGGTTCGCAAGCTTCCCCCGCTGCACCGCAACTTCTTCCTGACCTGTCACAGACTGGCCGTCGAAGATGAAGAATGGGGTGATCTTGTGCGCTTTCCATTGCTCAATGTCGGCTCGGAGGTGGAACTCGATGCCGGTCATGCCACCCAGGGCGGGCAGAAGTGGTTCGTGGAAGGGGGGGCTCTCGAGGAAAAGCTGGAGGTAGTACGTCGCATCAATGGCTATCGCACAGTCCTCGAGCTCGGAGACTTTATGGCCGCTGGGTCATGAGAATTTTAGTTGTCAGGATCCCAAATTCGGGGGCGGGTTGCGCTTACATTGCATGGCCATTCGTCCAGGCATCCTCCACAAGGCCTTTCATTCTGGGTCAGTAATATCCAAGAAACGGCTTGTGAAATACGAAGTCGGAACGCCGAGTTGCAAGGGCAGGGTTGGGGAGCGGGAGTGTCCGGTTGCCGTCGATCGCAGTTTGAGGCCAGGTGGTGTGTGATGCAACATGGACGAGACGAGCTTGAAGTGCAAGCTTTCGAGAGCCTGATGACGGTGAATAGTCACAGAGCTTCCTTCCTCGTTGGGCAGCCGAAGTTTGATTCTCGTAGGATGCCCACTCTGGCGGGAAATCGTATGCCTCTAGGCGCGAGACGAGTCGAGGCGGGTATGACGCAGGTAGCCTTCAAGGCATGTGACGGGAAGACGAGGCTCCGGACAGGGCAAAAAATGCAGCAGAGGGCGCGCGCATGTAGGGAACGACGTTCGTCAAGTGCAGAAGAAAATGGCGGACTCACTAGGCATGTTGTCGGACCTCGCGCGACCACGAGGAAGCTCGTCGAGCTCGAGTTGACAACGAACCGTTTGGGGGGAAGGACGAGGGGTGGAGCTTTGGGTCGCGAGACCTCTCAGGAGAGGCAAGGTGGTCGGACAGGGTCTGCCGGAAGTTCAAATGACTTCTGAAGGAATAACTGAGCTTGTCATGAAAAAAGGAAGGCCACAGGAAGGCCAATGACACTGACAAGCGTGTCTCGAACGAGGAGGGGAGCTTTGAAAAAGGCGCTGGCGAGGGGAGGTAGGTAAATTGGGAAAGTTTGGGGTTCAAGGACGTACGGTAAGGTAGCGTAGGTAGACCGGTAGGTGCGAGGTACGGTGCCGCTGTACAGACACGGGCAGGGCCCAGGGGGGGCGGGTTGGCAAATGGAACCCTTCACAAGTGTTTGGGTTTCGGGGCGCTAGGAAGACAGCCCAGCACCTAGGGTTAGCGCCTGCCTTGAGTTGCAGGTTGCAGTGCCGTGGATATGATTTTTGTGGCGGTGTCTTGTGGCTTGCTGCACAGGCGCCCCCTGTACTTTACCTGCTATCTGCGGAGGAGTGATAACTTGACAACTCATCACAGTTGCTTCACACACCTTATACGGCATCCGTTTTTATACTGCAAGATATTGAAGACGAGGGAAAACGAGCGGTCGGGCAAGCGGGCAGGCAGAAAGAAAGAACTCCTTCAGGTCTTTACATCATTCCTGAACGTTCCAAGCTCGTCTTGCGTTGTCCGTCTAGCCCTACACTCCTCCAGGTAAATATTTCCCCTGTTGGTACTTCGAGCGATATATGCGTACGGGCCCTGTTAATCGATATATTGACGCCACTAGTGACTCGAAAAATGCTGGATTTTGAATATTCCGGCCTGGCTGGAACGTTAATTTCGGTATGATGATATATTATGAAAAAAAGGGGTTTTAGCTAGCAAAACTACATCCTTCTGCACTGCCCTCTAATAGCCAGTCTAGCTATTTTCCTTCTCAATCACCTTCTGCAGCCTTCTTTTCATCAACCTAACTAAGTGGAAGATATACTCTTTTAGCACTACAGCTTATGCAGTAAGTACTGCTGCATATAGATGCTTGCCTATAGGCTGCAGTTAGTAGTTTTCTTTAATTTAATGCTTTATCTATACTTAGATATGTTTTATAAGGTTTAAGTTAGAACTTTAAGACAGCTAGATAATAAATAGGTTGCAACTGAAATATTTCTATATTTAATTTTTAGTGTAGGTAGCAGTATAAGCTAGGGCGCTATTATATATATAAGTAATATTCTATTTGCTAAGATTTTGCTGCCTCTACTGCTAGAACTTAAAGAATAATAGCATTATTTTTTTATAGTAGTTCTAATAGTTAATCTAATTTTAGCTTTTCTCTTATATTAAGTAGCAGCTCTTTTTATTACTAAAGATTACTGCTTAAAATATATATCTATTAGCTTTAATACAGGCTGAAGAGTAATTACTAGCATTTTTATCAGCTTTAATAGTTAAAAACTAACAGCTATATAATATACTGTTGCATTATACTTTATCTAACTAAATCTATAAATCTTAATCTTCTTTTGAGAAACTAGCAAACTATAGTGTAAATGCTAGCTTAGCTTGCTTAATATGCTGAAATAAAGTAATATAGTAAGAGTAAAAGATATATTAGTAACTAAAAGATTTTATAGCAGTATTTATAGCTTGTTTTAAGTAAGTAGAAAGGTTTAGTATAAAATAAGAAATATCTAGCTATAGCATAAAGCAGTTGATAGGGTTGGTAAGTATTTAATTTTTGATTTTGCAGCAGTATAGTATATAAATTAATAGCTTGCAGTTTTATTAGCATACCTTATAATCACCCTTTTAGTGCGCTAGAAAGAGAGCATACTGCACTTAATATAGAGAGACTTCTACTTTATTAGCAATCTTATAATATAGTAGGCTAGTATAGTAATATAAAGCTTAAATCTTAATTTATTATTTAAGTATAGCTTAACAGTAAGAATAGTAGTTTATCTTAAAATTAAAGCTAAAAGGGTTATTACTAGAGAGATTAATAACTTAAGCTTTAAGTATATAAAGCTATAAGCATAAAAGTATAACAGAGATTAATAAAGAGAGTGAGATTAATAAAAAAAAGAGGTTTTTAACTATTATATTAATAAGAGAGATAATCTCTAGGCTGAAGCTATATAGTGAGAGCATTAAATTAATAGGTGTAATAGCACTTAACCTTTCTACTAGCGATAGCATAGTAGGCAGAAACCTTAAATCTTAAGGCCTGAGAGTGCCTGTAGTGAGGGTTGAGGAGTTGAAAATAGAGGTGTTGTAGAGGGCTGATAGGCCTGCTGTCGCTAATATATATGCTGCTACAGAGCGTGTAATGCGTAGAGGGCTTATAGTATGAGGCTACAGTAGGCGCTAGGTTATCTTGAGATGTAGAGGTATATATTAGCAGCTGGCGTTATAAGGGGTAGAGGCTAGAAGTAGGTGTAGAGGTAGGCAGAAGGCTTGTGTGGGTTGTAGTTGAGATAGCTTTAATGTCTCTTAAGGTTGGCTAGATATATTTATCGTCAAATTCTAACTTAAAATTAGCATTATTTATATTGTCTAGAAGAGGTAATATGCCTCTGTAAACAGAGTATCAAACCTATAGAGCGTGCAGGCAGGGGCGTGAGGCGTCAGAAGCCCTGGTTGAGACATTGCGATCCCTGCAAAAAGTGTCAGATTTTGTAGTTACAGGGGAAATATTACCCTGGAGGACTGTAGATAAAGACACCTGTGGACCTCTTTGGCAGCTTGGAGACCCTGGAAGCATAAACACGCCAAAAGACAAGCATCCAATATCACGTTTCGGGTCCCGTTAGGTTCCCAACAACAGGAGGTGCCACTTGTTGTTCCAGCCACTCGAAGCTTCTTTCCATTGAAGTGACCTTGCAGCGGCTCCGTCCCCGCCTGTTCCGATCCCCGCTCTTGTCGGATGCATTCGCGCGTCTCTACAGTCAGGGATGTGGGATGCAACGTCCTTCTTGACTCCTTGAGCGCGTTCTGCCAACCCTTGCAGATGGATGTCGCGGATATTCTGTATTCAACAGCTATCAACCCCATCCACAATATGTCCTCGGTGCAGACCATACGGAGGTAGCCTGTGGCATGCCAACGGACCTGAATTTGGCCCAAGCCAAGGTCACTTGCTCATAGCTCAAGCTTCGTGCTACCAAGCTGCTGCATCCCAGCAACCCGTCATTCAGTAGATTGCTAGCTCAGGGTTCAGCTTGGAACAACAGCCCAGTGAGTAGGCCGACAAGGTATGAAAACGCCTCTTCACCTCAATTGTCATCTGCATCACTGGAAATACATTGTATCATGAGAACCCCGTCGCAACGGCTCAAGCTGCGATTTCTCGTTCTCCGCCTGGTCTGATTGGACAACGATCACAACAGAGACAGCTACTGCCATAAGGTACTGAGAGTTTGCTTAACCTCCCGCGCCTCCTTATTTGAATAATACTTCTTCACGTCTCACCCCGCACATCGAATATGCAGCACATCTTGATCTTGTGGCTCGTAACATCCATCCAAGGGCACCCAGCCGCTCAGAGGAGTACGTCGGTAATACTCTAGTTCACGAGATTCTGGCTGCCTCTCGGAGCAGACCCATCCCCATATCCGCTATCAAAAGCTGCGTAATAGACATTACACAAGTCGTTCGGTCCCGTCTCAAGCGGTCCTGTCCGCCCCTCCACACTCATCATCCCACCCTTATCGCTTATCGCATCCCACTTCGTGCGAGTTCGGGTGAACCTCGCCCCTCCAAGCGCGCCGCTCGCTCGCTCTCATAATTCGCCTTGTTCTTCCCTCTCATCTCTCCTCTTGTGAAAGCGAATAAGAGAGAAAGCAGAAACAGCAGATATGGCCCCCAACGCGAACATCCCCATCATCGACATCGCCGCGCCTGGCGTCGACAGGACTGCCATCGCGCGGCAGCTTGTCGATGCTGCGGTTGAGCACGGCTTCATTTACATCCGCAATACCGGCAAGTACATCAACCTCGGCGATATCGACGCTGCCTTTGACTTGGTAAAAAACTGTGCAACCCATCCTTGGATTCATTGCTCGACTGACATGCCGGCAATAGTCGAAGAAGCTCTTCAAGGCTCCCGTAGAGGAAAAGGCTGCCTGCACCATTCAGCAAAACAACCGTGGCTGGTCTGGCATGCACTCTGAGACCTTGGACCCCAAGAACCAAAGGGCGAGTAGAACAAACCCAACCCAGACATTCTCGTAAAGCTGACACTAACGCTACACACAGGTCGGAGACTACAAGGAGTGAGGCTTCCCACCACGGCGCTTGTATGCACCCGAAGACGACTAACAAGACATAGAGCCTTCAACTTTGGCGAATTCAAAGACTCCAAAGCCCAGCAACCCCTGCCCCCAACCATCCAGCCCGATGAGCCCTTCTTGAACTCCTTCAGAGACCAGTGCCATGCTCTCTGCCTCGAGCTCCTCAACCTCCTCGGCATCGGCCTCGAGGTCGACCCGCCAACCTTCTTCTCCGCCGCCCACCTCCGCGAAAAGGGCGAATCGGGCACCATCCTCCGCATGCTCTACTACCCGCCCTCCTCCGCCACCTCCTCCTCCCCGGACGACGTCCGCGCTGGCGCCCACTCCGACTACGGGTCCCTGACCCTGCTCTTCCGCCTGCGCGGCCAGGCCGGCCTCGAGATCCTGACCCGTGAGAACACATGGGCCCCCGTGCCCGTGACGCCGCCCGGGACGGAGGCCGACGCGCTCCCGCCCATCCTGATCAACATCGGCGACCTGCTGTCGTACTGGACCAACGGTATGTTCCGGAGCACGGTGCACAGGGTCGTCTTCGGTGGCGAGGGCGCGCCGGGCGAGACGGACACGGGGCCGAGGTACTCGATGGCCTTCTTCTGCCACCCCGTCGGATCCGTCACCCTGGACCCGGTGCCAAGCGAGAGGGTGAAGCAGTTTGTCGCGCCGGAGGGTACGCCACACGCGAACCCGTACGCGGAGAGGAAGGTCATGACTGCTGATGAGCATCTGTTCATGAGGCTGAGGGAGAGTTATAAGGGCCTGTATAAAGAGGAAGAGGCAACAAAAGCGTAGACCGGGCTGTCGGGGGTTGATCAAGAGATTCTCATAAAACGTAATGTCTCATTGGATAAGACGCGTGATGTATGCCGTGACTACTCATGTACTCATACAGAAAAACTCCTTCGCTATGCTAGAAAAGGGCCTAGACCAGTCCGACGAACCACTTGCGCTTCGGGTCAGGGGGTTGATCAGACAGCGCCTTTGATCCCTTGAGCACTCTCTCCAATGCAGTGACATCCTCCAATAGGCGCCAATCGTACACGTCAACCCACTCACGCTTGCCGCTGGGGAAGTATTGCGGGCTCTCCTCCGCCCGTTTCATGAATTCTCTGGTGGCTTCCTTGCGATTATGCTCGACGAAGCAGATCTTGCGGGTGCGGTTCTTCTTGGACTGTGAGCACGCCGGGATGCCGCTCCAATATTTGAGGTCTGTGGTCCATTCGTGGATGCCGTGGGATGGAAGCAGGTTTTCCGTAATCCACGGTTGGTGAGCGATACAGGGAGAGAGAAGAGCGATGCGCTTTTCTGCGAGGAGACAGTGGCTGCCTGCGTATTCGCATGCCTTGGCTGCAGGAGATGGTTGGGGTGGAGGCGGCATTTCGGTTCGTTCGTTCGAGCCATGCGCCAGAGGGGCTACATTCTCTGCAGCCGGGGTTTGGGCACCGCCGGACGAGGGCGGCGTCGGATTCGGAGGCGCTGCAGCTGCTTCAACGGGCTTTGCAAGTGCCGCCTGTTGTGAAGCACGAGGTGAGGGAGCGGTTCGGTTGGCGCTCATCTCTCCGAGTGGCTGGCGACTTTGCTGAAGAGCAGGTTTTTGCTTGGCCAAGCAAGGGTCTGAACAAACCCTCGGTCGCTTGTTCTCGCGGGCAACAGCGTGATTACTCTCTTGTGTCCGCTTGTTGGCTTTGGACAATGTCTCGGCCGTGACGATATTGGCAGCTTGCTTGGTAGTCTTGCCTGCAATGCCTCCAGGAGCAGAAGACGTCGGTGGAGTGACGAGAGCAGGCTCTGCCACCTCAAGTAAGGCTGGGAGGGATCGGCGATTCATCCGTGGACTTTCGGGGCGAGGAGCTGGCGAAGTTGATGGTCGAACGGAGGAGGTGCGTGAAGGTGTCATTAGAGAGGTAGTTGTCGACTGGCTGATGGCGTCGACAGGAATACCGCGTGGGTCTGCGCCCTCCAGCGCGGCAATCCAGCCAAGCATCTCCTGGCTGTCCTCCATTGGTGGTGTGGTTGTAGCGTCCTCGGCAACCTTCTGTAGCTCCAAGAAGGAGATAGTATCAATGAATGATCTGTCAAAGTGAACCTTAGATACCTGAGGAAACCTCGGTTGCCAGAAGCCAGTGTTTCCCTCCTTATCAAATGAGAAACAACGGACGTCAAACACCAAAGGCTCTGTGAAGACTACACTTGGCATCTTTTGTTGCGCGATGCCTGGAGCAATATCCAAGATCAGCGCGTCATTGTCGTCGAATGCTACAGGCATAGGCCTGCCATAGGTCACCACCATCCTGAGCATGGTCTCGTTCAGCTCTACCTGGTGAACCACTGTGAATCTTGGTTTAGCCTGAAATCTCTGAACATCTTCTTTGTTGTCGAGACAACCAAGGTAGAAGTGTGTCCACTTGAGATTTGGGATGCTGTAGCATTTGGCTTTGTTCGGGTCGTAACGAGCTGCCACGACAGCAAAGTCGCCCACATCACCAAAGCTGCCGATATACTCCTTCTTTAGCTTGATGGGACAACCGGAAAATTGGCGACGATTTTCGCTGAAGTCGAAGTAGGGGTCGTCGGGCTTCAAGACCAAGCCTTCGTCTCGTGCTGTTATGGACTTGGCGAATGCCTTTCTCAAGTGCGATGCAGCCATGGGCTGGCCGAGGGAAATAACTTTGCGTTCTACCAGCTCGGCGTATCCCTCTCGGCAGGCGATCAAGTTAGTCAAGCGCTTGAACCGCTCGCTATGCCGGACTCCAAGCATCGATTCCCCATCAATGAGAAGGACGTCATAGTAGACGATCATCAAGTGCTCGTAGTGATGCCGCCTATGCCAATCAGACTACAAGTTCTGCTCGGGAAGTGGAGTGCTTACTGTGAGTCGGCCTCTGTATGCAGAAAGCTGCCAGAACGAGACACATATTTCCGTATCTTATGAAATGGTAGAACTTTTTGTTCCTATGCAATGTAAGTAGACGGAGGTTCGACGGATAACAGATGCATACTTTATCACTGTAGACGACTAGCTCGCCTTCCAGAATGCATCCCTGGGAGAACTTGCAGTCGAGCTTTCCGATGTTGAGGGAATCGCGAATCGCCCTATTGCCGTTAGACCACGCAAACGCGGCGAGGAGATCATCAACATACCCATGCAATGCTGCGCGATCTGATGTGCTGTCTTTGCCGCTCTTGGAAAAGATCTGAATGCACTTGTATCCCTTGCTCAGATCTATGTGGATCTGGCAATATTCCCCATCAACCTTCTTTTCACAACTCATCTGACCATGGCCAATTTTCATACAGTGTTTGATGCTGCGTCCTTTCAACCACGATTGTCTCCCTACCTTGACACCCAGAACAGGTGTCAGGTGCTTCAACAAATCCTCGCGTCTTTTTCGTCCTGTCTCGTCGCGCAGATAAGGATCGTCCCTCAACTTTTGACGAAGAGACAAGGCCGCAGAAAAGTCATCCTGGACTCTAAGAATCATAGGGAGCAACGGATCGTAGCAACAATAGATGTGCCTGGGGTCGAAAACGACAGGCTGGTAGTTTTTGAGGATGAGACGAGTCAGCCACTTGGCTTCCCTGGCGTGCAGGCGAAGGTACAAGCTGGATAGAAGCTCGTCTCGGTCGCGAGCGCTGCTCGGTCGGAGCTGCGATGCCTGAACTGCAGGAGAACTGAATCTGCACCTGGCGGCGAGGCTGTTGAGAGTTGTGTCGATCTCCTCAACAGTGACAGGATTCGCAGCGTCGCAGCATGGGCTCGGCTACGTGAATGTTAGAATATACAGGTTCTCATACACATACATCACCCAAGCCGGGTAGCTCGATGTTGATAGGGACAGCCGACGACATACTGTTTCCTTGAAAATGTTCTCGATACAATCAGCCAGATCCAACCCTAGGCCGGGCTCTTTGAATCGCTTCATCTCTTTCACACGCGACTGGCCGAGGACCAGTACCCGTCCGACGATGCCACATAGCGAGTCGGCCTGAATGCCGTACACACGATCAGTACGCTTCTCAGGTAGGAGCGTAGAAAATAGAGCGGAGGCACTGTTCCCTGAGTCGTCGATCCGATGGCGGTGTTGCTTGAACCAGTTGGTCACGCGCTCGTTGACCTTGTTAGGATCCGATTTGCATTGTCTATGAGCCTGTTCTAGGAGGTCGCAAACAAGAAGGAAAGGAAACGGCATCGTGATAGGTTGACCATTGTTAAGAATGAACCGGTATAACGCCGACAATGTCTGATGACAAGAAGACCTCGGTGGAAAAATTGACTACCAGCAAACACTTGCGTTGCAGGAGTAGGCAACCACGACGGGCTACACCCAGCGATAGCCCACGAGAGTGAAGCAGAATGCCTCAGGTGAATGATTGACTGGCGATTTCCGGTTTAAGTGGCCGCTTCCAGCTTAGGTTAGATGCTGTGCCTCGTGAGAGCTTCATGCACTGTCGGATGAAGAAGTCGCGTCCGTCACGCGTCTCGGTGGTACGCGCCGTAAGTACCTTTGGGTCTAGCGGAGGGCCCCCACTGGCTGGCTGGGCTTGAATTCAATTGCAATTGCAATTGCAGGTGCTCTGTGTGGTGTGACTGTGCATCCGATCGTCCGTTGGATTAATGCGTGCACAAAAAGCCATGCACAGCCTGAGCCTGAGCAGATGCGGCAGGCGTTCTGGAATGAGCAGAAGACAGAAGGAGCGCGTGAGATGGGAAGAAGGTCGCAACCATGACAGGCAATCACGTGGGGCCCGATGGGATTTGGGGAAACAGACTGCAACTCTGATTGGACACTAATTTCTGGGAAATTGTGAAATTGGGGGCTCTCCACGCAGGCCACGGGTCATCCCAGCTGTTTCCTGCGTACCCTTGCGGGCCCTGGATTCGCGACCAGGCAGTGCTGGCCAAGCTACAGTCTTAGTTGGCGCTGCTAAGGACTGAAGAAGCTACGAACGACTGCTACTAGCAAACTGTCAGCAAACTGTCCAGACTGTGCGCATACGTACTCAGAGGTTGTCCAAAAAATACAATACAAATACATCCCCTCATAAGGTTAAATCTACTAAAGTAAGTATTTTTAAGCAATTAGTATAGCTATTATAAAAAGTAAATATACTATAATTATCTATGAAAAAGCGCTATTTTTAGCAGTAGGACCCACTTTTATAGCCCTTAGTTTACTATAGTTATTACTGCTTATATAATAAAAGCACTAACATTTTCCTTCTTAAGTTAAATACAATACACTAAAAATACAGACCCACTTTTAAATATATATAAAATAATTTATTTAATAATATTACGTAATAACCTATATAAACCCTGTATTTTTTGCTTTATTATAGCTATATATCTAAAAATAATATTAAAAACTATTAAATTTAATTAAAAATAGATATTTTTATAAAAAATACAAAAATACAATGTATTTTTTGTATTGTATTTTTTCCAACCTCTGATACGTACGACTCGGAAGGAGGGAAAAAAAAGTGCCTCGGGCCATTTTACCAAGACTTCCCCGTCCGGCACCATCATGGCGCCGTCAGCACCGGCTGCACGTCGCACGCCTGTTGCCGGGGCGCCCATCGGTTCCTGACTGTTTCTGACTGTTTCTGCCTCCTTGCAGCAGGAGCCGCAGTTTCTTACAGGCTGCCCACGGACAATGGTTGCACGCTGCAGCAAGCCCCTGAGCAACGTCCAACTCTCTTAGCCCGGTGGATCGGCGCTGATGCAAACGCACGACTTGAATCTGGTGGTCATGGACTTGGTCTTTATGACCCTCGACTTCCATTGAGGGTGTGGGCCACTGGTTTCCGTGGACAATGGTTCGTTCGTTTCGTCTTGTTGATCGGACAAGGCGGACGCCAAAACAACAGGAAACATGTGCCAATGAGATCTGGGCTGGATTTTGACAACAAGCCGCCGTAGCTAGGTACCTGCCATTGCCCATGACTGGTGTCTCATGCGGCTTTAAGCTGTGAAAACAAAAAGAGGGGGGTGGTGTTCGTCCGGCAGGGTCTATGGATGTAAATAATGCGAGTGTAATAGGCAAAAAGCAATGCGAACCGCACTGCAAAACCACCAGATGTCCGTCATCAACAGCCCAGGTCAGACCACATGCTCCGGTTCCCATCCCAACAACCAGGCACGTAGCCAACAAAAAAAGAAGTCAAATGACTGACTAGCTGCACGTCTTCTGCTACATCCGTACAGATACACAGCAAGACCGCATTTCGTCCATTCACTCACTCTCACTCGTCGTTCGACATCTGCATCTGCATCTGGCCTACCTTACAAGCCGTCCCGATCCGATCCAATTCTCCTTCTTCCCTTTCTGCTGCCCAATCCAATTGTCGACCAACCACACCCATCTTTTCTTCTTTCCCACCTGGTTTCGAATTGTCGCAGAATCTTGCGTCCATCATCGATCCCGCCTCCTCGTCATTGGCTCCCCGCCTCCCGTTGCTGCTGCTACCGGCGCTGTCGGGCTCGACACTTTATTACACCTTACTCAGACATACAGACAGACGACCGTTGCCGTCCATCCCATCCCATCCCGCCTACCCTCTTGCACCTTCGCTCGTCAATTCTCGTCCGAACTCACGGCCTTTGCCCTTCTCTTACCTCGTCGTTCCTTGCTTATACCTTACCTCATACTCTGGGTCCTGCCATCGGTCTGCTTGGCTACCCCTGCATGAACCCCAGGACGACCACGTCGACTACGGATACCAACATCAAAGTTCGGACGCACCACCCAGGACTCACTGCCGGACCGATCCTAGGCCTTTTACCGCGTACTGTCAACAACACAAGCAAGCAGACAGGCATCAAACAATCCAATCCAGACCGGTTCAGTCCACACTGTGAACTGTCCAATCCAAACAAATTAAGAAAAAAAAAAAAGACAACAGCATTGACACCTCGGAGTCACCATCATCCACTGGCAATCCAAGGGCCCCGACTCGCCTCTCCCAGTCGCAATTCCTTCTCTCATCTCGTCCTCTCCTGTCCGTCACAATCTTTACAGCAACACCACAGTTCCCTTCTCCATTTCCAGTCCTTGTCGTTCCTCCAACTGGGAATCTGTGCCCGAATCCGTCATTCGAGCCCCCCAAGGTCCGGCAAACAGGCGAGATAAAAGATTCCACAGCGGCCGCACCCACTGGTTGACGAGCTTGAACTACCCTACCGCCCCCTATCTGAGCAGAAAATACCCTCGTCCGCCACGCCAGCTCAGCCAATCTCGCTGTCCAATCGTGGCATCCATTGCGCCTGCAACCCTCATTCAATCACCCCCCGACCAGACCCAGAGAGGACTCGACGAGGTCTGGTTCCTGAACCTGGGCCACACACCCCCGAAAGCCCCCCGTCCCCATCGAGAAGACCCATTGCAAGTCCCAGACCCAGAAGAGACCAGACCCCCAACCCCGTCTCTTGCTCCGGTTCCTGCTAATCGCTGCTATCTGCTGGGGCGTTTCTCGCTTGCTTTTGCTGGCTGCAACAACAAACACGGCCTGTCAATAATGACCCTCTTTCCACCCTCTCCATGACAGCCATTTTCCTACTACAAATCTGCTTCGTCGCTACTGTTTCTCGCACTCTCTTGAATGACCACCAAAAACACCTAAACACATACAAGGCTGTCGTCGCCAGAAGAACGAATTCCGCTCACTCCTCCACCGCCTGGAGACAAAGGCACATCCGGAAGGCCAGTAACGCCTCTCCCTCCCATTCTTTGCTTAAGCGCCGCCGGTCATACAACATCGCCAACGCTCAATTCTCCCGGGAGGCGTCACGCAACCGTTTTACTCGTGCTGAGATGCAGAGCACCCACGAGATTCGCTGTCGTTCCTCTTCTGTGGTCGAGCGCCCGCCGGCGGACTCACCGGCCACTACCACGACGGCTTTTACACCGCAACCCTCGCTGCCCCCGAGGCCTACCCATTTCAAACCGTCAGAGATGCACGTCGAGACTCTGATAGGAGAGATGGAGGAAGCACCAGGGGCCATGACGCCGCCTCCCCCAACCCCCTCGACACAAGACCGCCTTAACCGCGCGGCGCGTTCGAATTCCAGTGCCTCTCGAAACACCAATCGACTATCGCTTACACTGCCAATCGCTCCGCCGACCAGCGACCCTTCAAGGCCAGCTTCAGTTACAACCGCATCGTACCCTCCCACGCCCGCCGATACCTCGGCTGTTACCTCCCCGTCAGACCCCAATGACTTCATCATTGCGATAGCAGCGCAAGAACGACGAGTGTTGGAAATTCGCGAGGAGCTGGCGCGCGCCGAAGCTGAATTGGCGAAGCTGAAGCACGATTGGACTGCTCAGTCAGCCTGGAGGAAGAGGGATCTGCCACAGCGCCCATTGGCGCCTCAATTTGAGCCGTCGCTGTTAGACGATGATGAGGCAGCTTCCAGACGAAGTGTCGAGCTGGATAGAAGGAAGGCGCTTCTGAGGGACTTGCAGGGACAGACGGGCCCCCGAGAATACAGACGAAGAGTCCTCCGTGGCGGGCACACGCGAACTCTGTCATTACTTTCGCCAACGAAACCGGAAGGTTTCGCGGTGCACGAAGACACCTCTAGTGTCAAATCCATGGAGCTTCGTTCCCCAGTTATGACCCCTACCCATCCCGCTCTTCCTAAGCGGGCTTCCTGGCAGCCGCGCACTTACAACACTGCTACACCTGGAGTGAAGCAGATGGCCCAAGACTTCAGGGTAGGACTCTGGAGCTTCGTGGAGGACATCCGACAAGCCACCGTTGGCGACGAGCCGATTCATGGCATTTCTCGTCCTGGCTCGACTGACCCCACTGGGAAGAGAGTCGGCTCATTCGGCGACCAGGACACGATCAGAGCCCTAAACTCTCGTCCCAGAGTCCCATTGAGCTCCGCTTTTGACTCGCCGATCGACACCCCGAGCAAGTCATCCAAGCCGCTGCAGGAACGTCCGAACCCGAAGCCGGCGACGAAGTCTACGACCAAAGCAAAGCACTTCTCGTGGACGCCGTTGACCTTTGACTCGTTCGACGATGACTGGTCGAATTGGGATTCGCCCGTGGTTTCTTCGGCTAAGTCCGCTCGCTGGAGCGGCTCGACCGTTGGCGGCGCGGAGGGACTTGCGTCCATGTCTGAGAACAACGATGAGAATGTGACTCCACTGTAAGCAACTCACCAACGGCCTCATCCCCCACCGTACTAAGACATCCGTCCACAGCAAGAAGAAGACACCCATCACCGTTGACACTTCGGCCCGGTCTGACTCCCGCCCCGAGTCGGCTCTCTTGTCGCCTACTCAGCTCGGGGAGCTTCTGCCCACTGTAGTGAACAAACTCTCGCCTGGCAACCTCAAGCGTACCGCCAACAACCTCATGGACGAATGGGAAAAGAGCTTGTCTCCGCCGCGACAGCAGCAGGACGAAGAGGAACAGCTGATCGATTTCCGTGAGACGACAGCCTAATCTGCGAAAGAGAAGGCAACCGAACAGCAGGCCATCACACCCAAACGGATGCAATTGCATCTTACATGAAGAAATTCAGCATCGTACATATCCGAGCACGTCGCATGGATCACATTCAAAAGTATAGATAAAAGTACCAACTGGACCGGATTGCGCAAAACGGCCAGAAGAGCGGACAGGTTATTCCGCCGAACATAGACAACGAGTGGACAAGACAAGCAAGAGAAGGAGGGGACGAAAGGGCGGTGGAATGAGGGCAGCCCAGAAGCTGCTATTGGTTATAAGTCGACAAGACTTGCCAGGGTAATGAAGCTCTGCTACGGGAGCTTATATCGGCGTATGTCTGGAAGGCAGTCTAACAGTCATTGACGATGATGAGCTGTTGGATGATGGCATAATGACGATATTAATGAATGTACGAACGCAAGTATTTCGTGCTTTTGGAGGGAATGAAAGAAAGAACCAGCGTTTATTCGTCGGCCGGTTTGCTGCTTCTCGTACTTGTCTGTCAGACACGGCCAGTTATGAGAAACGTTTCGAAGAACAGCCTGTTTTACCCATGTAGTTAGATTTGAATAGTAGTAACTGTTTATGACTGCAACTGTTGTCTCGTCGTCTATGGGCGCCAACGAATCATGGGGCATGCGATGGTTCACAACCCACGCCTGTGAAATGGCGGGTGGTCGTCGAGAAGCCGGTCTCAGGGTCAACGGTGCGGAGAACGGGTGTTTTTGGGGAGCATTTCGTGGCGGTGCAGCCTTCGCAAGCCTGACCTTGACCGCAACCTGAGGTGCAGGCTTTCGCTTGGCGGCCTGCTGGGTTGCTGCAGTGTAATTGTCGACTGGCTCCCTGGACAAAGGCCATCGTCTGGTGTCAATTACACTTTTTGGGACTCCCGTCGCGCTCGTGGCTTTCAACTCAAACCAAAGACACAACAAGCTACATCACCATCCGCAGGAAGAAAACGAGTAAACACCACAACTTCTCTGAAACTCTGAAAGCCCGAAATCAAAGTGAATGCAGGTCGGATTCCGCCCAAGGCTTCGGGCCCGGCCGTCTCTGGTCGAGTTACTGGCCCGAGGCAAGCAACAAGACGACGATGGTTTGTCGTCTTCGCCGGTATCACCTTACATTCCTCCAGCTGCTTCGGTGACGGCTGCTGGCACTGGCGGCTCAGGTACCTACTTGCAGGTTCCAGGCGAGCTGGATCTGGATGTGGACATGGACGTGGACACTACAGGCGCTGGCGGTCCTTCAGCGACAGGAGGCGGCGGCCTTAACACTGACACAGCAGGCACGGGCCCCGGTCATACATCATCGGGTCCACTCTCGCATGCGCTACGTGAGGCGTGGGCTGGCCGCACCAATCCCATTGCCAGCTGGAGTGCCCCGGCCAGACATGCACGGGAGCCGCAGCCGCACCGAAGCAGCCAAGTGGACGTCGAAGCTCTGGCAATAGCTTCTGCTCAACCTCTACCATCATCTCCTCCAACAACACCTCGTCAAACGCCATCCAACCCTCCCTCCCCTTCAACCCCGGACGCTTCCCCCGCATCGACCGACCTTCTTCCTGTGACGATAATCCACGAGCCGAGCCCTGCTCGTGTCCAAACTTCCACCATGCCTCCTGTAAGCACCCCCCAATCCGTCGTCTCTTGTTGTGGTGATGCGGCATATGCCTGCCCCACCGGCCCGACCTCGATCGCAGAAGCTGACCAACGCGCCAGAAGCAGAAGAAAGACAGCAAGGACGATGAGTCTCACACCGGTTAGTAACCACGGTCATTGCCAATTATCGATGATAGCTTGAACTGACCTCATCTTGCAGGCAAGATCTTCTCGGTCTCTGGGTACGATCGAAGCTCCCCCGATTCGCCCCCTTCCCCCGATCTACCGCGCTCGACGACTAACCATATCCTAGACCCGTCATTGTCGCCGAGGACATGATTGGTGTTGCCATGTACGAGTTGGTAGGTCGCATCGCTCAAACGGATGCTGGGAATGAGTATCTGACAAGGCGCAGGTCAGAGTCGGTCACGATAACCTGGTCGGTGAAGTCATTCGTATCAATGGCGACCAATGCACAATTCAAGTCTACGAGGAGACTGGTAGGGATAAGACGCATGTCAGCTCAAAATACAATATACTGACATATGGCAGCTGGTGTCACTGTCGGTGACCCCGTCGTTCGCACCGGAAAGCCTCTGTCCGTCGAGCTCGGCCCCGGTCTGCTCAACGGTATCTACGACGGTATTCAGAGACCCCTCGAGAAGATTAGCGAAATGTCCAAGACCATTTACATCCCTCGCGGTATCGCTGTTCCCGCTCTTGACCGTACGAAGAAGTGGGAGTTCGTTCCCAGCCTGAAGGTTGGCGACCACATCTCTGGCGGTGACGTTTGGGGTACCGTCAACGAGAACTCCTTCATTTCCACCCACAGAATCCTGTTCCCTCCCCGCGCCCGCGGTACCATTACCAAGATCGCCAGCAAGGGCAGCTACACCGTTGAGGAGAACCTCCTCGAGGTCGAGTTCGACGGCAAGAAGACCGACTACCCCATGATGCAGTCGTGGCCTGTGCGAGTTCCCCGTCCGACCACCGAGAAGCTTCAGGCAAACGAGCCCTTCGTTGTTGGTCAGAGAGTGCTGGACGCTCTGTTCCCCGGTGTCCAGGGTGGTACCGTTGCCATTCCTGGTGCTTTCGGTTGCGGCAAGACTGTCATTAGTCAGTCTGTGTCCAAGTTCTCCAACAGCGATGTCATCGTCTACGTCGGATGCGGTGAGCGTGGTAACGAGATGGCCGAAGTCTTGAAGGATTTCCCTGAGCTCACTATCGAGGTCGACGGTCGCAAGGAGCCCATCATGAAGCGCACCACCCTTATCGCCAACACCTCCAACATGCCTGTCGCTGCCCGTGAGGCTTCCATTTACACCGGTATCACCGTCGCTGAGTACTTCCGTGATCAGGGTCTGAACGTCGCCATGATGGCCGACTCCTCTTCTCGATGGGCCGAGGCTCTTCGTGAAATTTCCGGTCGTTTGGGAGAGATGCCTGCTGACCAAGGTTTCCCTGCTTACCTCGGTGCCAAGCTCGCCAGTTTCTACGAGCGTGCCGGCCGTGTCAAGTCTCTCGGTTCCCCTGAGCGTAATGGCAGTGTCAGCATTGTCGGTGCCGTCAGTCCTCCTGGTGGTGATTTCTCCGATCCCGTCACGACATCCACCCTCGGTATCGTACAAGTTTTCTGGGGTCTCGACAAGAAGCTCGCCCAGCGCAAGCATTTCCCCTCCATCAACACCTCGCTCAGTTACTCCAAGTACACCATGGTCCTCGACAAGTGGTACGAGAAGGAGTACCCCGAGTTCCCCCGCTTGCGTGACCGCATCAAGCAGCTTTTGTCCGACTCCGAAGAGCTTGACCAGGTCGTGCAGCTGGTCGGAAAGAGTGCGCTGTCTGACCCCGACAAGATCACTCTGGATATCGCTGCTCTCTTGAAGGAAGACTTTTTGCAGCAGAACGGTTACTCAGACTACGACCAGTTCTGCCCTCTGTGGAAGACTGAGTGGATGATGAAGTTGATGGTTGGTTTCCACGACGAGGCGCAGAAGGCCATTGCCCAGGGACAGAGCTGGGCCAAGGTTCGTGAGGCCACCTCCGACCTGCAGTCCAAGCTGCGTCAACTCAAGTTTGAGGTTCCCACCGACGGCGAGGAGGTAATTACTAAGAAGGTGAGTCAATTCCTTACGAAACCCAGCCGTACATCCTCAACTAACTCTTTGCGCAGTACGAGGAGATCCAGCAGCAAATGTTGGACAAGTTTGCCTCCGTTGTTGACGAGTAAGCGCTGTAAGGCGTTGGGTAATATCCTGGTTTGTCAAAGTCTCCCGCGTCGCGCTGTAGGGTATGTCTGGGGTCCAATAGATGAGTCTGGGGCGATGGCATCCTGCATGGTGGTTCCTCTTTTCGTAGTCTCGGCTAGTATATCACATCTGTATATGATCCTCCCTGTGAGCTTCATGCCCTACGATGATGGTGACTAATGTGATATCACGACGAGCACGCAATATCTGCCGGTGTTGTCGAGAGTTTCCAGGTAAATCTGCCGCTTTAATCGCACCAAGAGCGTTGATCTGATTCTCCCAGTGGAGAGTGTCAAAGCAGGCCAGCGAGAACTACCATGCCTAGGCCAACGCTGTTTTGGAACATTGGCAGTGAACTGAGTTGTTGTTTTCAGACACTGCCTCAAAAGGTCACCTGAAGAACTTGACATTTTGATTAGCGATGTATAGCCTGCCTCTTTGCAAGTCGACAAGTGTGGTTGGTTGTTGTAGGGAACCTTGGGAGGAGCAATTCAGCGCACGGACCCTCCGGCCCACAACTCCCGTACAGCGGTTGAACGGCCGGTCCATCGGAGCAAGTTCTCACTATCACCTTCACAACCACATCCAATATCACCAAAGTGCCACATGAGCTTACCTCATCGCTCAACTCGACACTTGTTGAGATTGATTTCACGGCGGAGATATCTGAAGTTCTCTCCAGCACAGTTGAGAAAAACCCAACTTCGAGTTCTTGGGGCCTCAGACGTCACATTGAACTCTGGGTTCCCACTCACGACTCATCGCACCTACACCACAACCCACACCCTCTCCCGTCGGCCAACAATTCCTTCACAGCCAGGATCGACACCAACGCCCCCGACCCCCAAAATGTCTGACGATCTCAAGGACGAAATCGAGGTCATAAACTCAATCTACGGAGACGGCACCCTCTCCCCCGCCACCCCGCCAGACTACATCCTCGCCCTGCCCTCCGCCTCCTCCCTCACGCTCCGCCTCACAGACTCGTACCCCTCCGTCCCGCCACAGGTCCTCGGCACCCACAGCGCCGGCGAGAACGCGCCCCGCGGCGCCGCCGCCCGCGACCTCGCCCTCTTCCGCGACGCCATCGCCACCGTCTACCAGCCCGGCGCCGTCTGCCTCTTTGACGCGATAGAGGAGTACCAGAGGTGGGCCGAGGCCAGCGCAGAAGCCGAAGCCGCGGCGCGGAGCCCCTCCCCGGAAGCAGCAGAAGAGTCCTCGTCAGCAGCAGCAGCCTATGAAGAGCCGTCGGTGCCGGCGTACCTCGCGGAAGAGCCGCCATGGGTGATCTCGGACCCCTTCGTGGAGCTCAAGTCCGTCTTCGTCGCGCGGGCGGCGCCGGTGAGCAGCCCTGAGCAGGCGGCGGGGTACGTGCAGCACCTGCTTGCAACGGACAAGAAGGCGCGGACGGCTACGCACAATATGACGGCGTGGCGGATCCGGGGCCCCAACGGGACGAGTTTCCAGGACTGCGACGACGACGGGGAGACGGCGGCGGGCGGGCGGCTGTTGCATCTCATGCAGCTGATGGACCTGTGGGACGTCATGGTCGTCGTGACGAGGTGGTACGGCGGGCAGAAGCTCGGCCCGCGGCGGTTCGCGTTGATTAACAGCTCGGCGAGGGATGCGTTTGTGAAGGCGGGCTGGGTCGAAGAAGCAGGGAAGAAGAAAGGCGGCAAGTAGAAGGGATGAGTGGGGGTTGGTTGGTATTGGATAGATATCAGCGAGTTATACTCTCGCAACAACTGCATCAGGCCATCAACAAACCACGCCGAGGACAAAGATAAACGAGATGGAATCATCTCAAATTCAATCCGGACCGACACCAGCTATTCTCGCAAGACATACAAAGAGTTGGTATCTAACATCAGAGAGCCGCCGTCCTCCGCGAACGCCAACATGTCGAAGGAAATTTTCAAAATCAGATTGCCAACCGCCGCCAGTCCATGCTAGTACAAGTCATCCAACATCGTAAATCCCACTCCGGCGAAAGTATCGCAACATTTTTTGGTTCCCCTCATCTTTTGTTTTCTTATGGTCCGCCTAATAATCTTTTGGCAAGACCTTACCCATGCAGCCTGTCCCCCGGGCTGTGGTTATATGATAAACCATATCAGGCCTTGAACAGTTTCGGTTCAAGGATCTCAAGAGCGCGAATCGACTGTTCACACGAAAGAATGACAGCACCGGCTCGAGCGGTAGATAGATATGACAGTCCTGCGCTATCTCCGGTGCGCATGTCCTGCACCAGTGTACCGGCAACTCCACAAACGATGCCAGTGGCTTCCAACGGAAGACTCTCGAGGTCCAGGAAGATGGGAGTGAGGTTCGTCTTGGTGTCTCCGACGAGTGAATCGCCAAAAAGACCGAGGAGAGACTTGTCTAGCAGCAGTGAGGGCGGGTCCTCCTGTGCGAGAGTGATGGATATGAAGCGCGGCCGCGCCGCCAGCGCTGAGATCATGGCGGTGTACAGCTTCGTGTCGATGTTGTCCAGCCAAGTTTGGCGATGACCGTTGCCCGTCACCTGCCTGCTCAGGGGCGGACGCTGGGTGTGCGAGAACTCGCCTCCGAGTTGCGATGTCTCGCGGCCAGAGCACTGAACCAGGAGCAGGTCGTCTTCGACGTAAGGGGCGACGCTACGCTTCTTGAGCAAATCGAAGGTGCGCACCTGGAGCTCGGCGATGGTCGAGGGCGGTGGGGTCAGCGGAGGGCCGTTCTGGCTACCGCCGCGGGAGTGAACAGATGCGGCAGGGCTGACGAAGTTGGACTCGTTCTCGGCCAGCTCGAACCCGCGCGCCAGGAGGGCCTGGACGACAGTCTTCTTGTCCTTGGTCGGTACCAGGATGAAGTCGGAGTAGTAGGTGGTTATGAAGAAAATCGGGATTCCGGCCAGGGCCAGAGGCGAAGTCAGCTCCATGACGCGACCAGCAGCGTCCATGCCTGCGCTGATGACGGACAGGACGAGGTAGGTGTCCTTCGATATTGAGACGGACTTGACAAGGTCCTTGGGCAGGTCCTTGATGGCAGGCTCAAAGACGTTCTTGGCCCACGAGCTGTGGCAGACGATTGAGCACTCCATGGGAGTGACGCTGATGTTGAGGAAGCCATGCTGGCTTTCGGCATTGAGGCCTTCTAATTCGTGTTCAGGCTCTCCTTTTGAGGCCTTGAGCGTCTGGGTCTGTGGAAGGAGGACGCGGAGAATGGGCTGCAGCAAGGTTGAGTACAGATCGAGAGGAATGTGGATCAGAGTGTAGGTGCCGTCCTAGATCGTAATCGGTGTTAGTCCAAAGGCTTCAACAATGGACCCAACAAGATGTTATGTCATGCATTGTTCTTGGTCCGGAAAGGGTACGGATGCAGCTCGTGGGTAGCGTCGCAGTGGTGGGGGTGGACATGAAAGTGCAAGAGCCAGCCCCGCCTTTTTGGTGACTCTACCTAGAGCAGCAAGCGACAAGGGCAGTTGTGAGTGTGACTACTTACGAGAAACGAGACCTGGGCGTTCATGATGTCCCTGGCGCGCAGACTCCTGCCTCTTGAAGCCAAGACGAAAACCTTTTTACTTCCTCCTCCCTGACTTTCGAAACCCTTTATCTATTAGTCTGTGGGTGGTGGTCGCCCGAAAGAAAAAAAAAAAAGTCCGATGTCGAAGCGCAGTAGGGCACAGACGTTGGCAGTTGCGCGTGCGGGAGGATATCGGAGGGGCCTCTCTGCCGGGTTCGGATCAGGCTCTCATAAGGCTGGCCGGTGCTCTTGGTGAGACTCAAAAGTCTCAGTGGGCGCAGGTTTTGGGTAGCCGTGGCTGACAGGGAAACCGTCGTCTCTTGTGTTATCTTTGGTTGTATACAAGTTTTGTGTGTCCGACGTGGAACGCAAGGTATGGACGGAAGATGTCGTGAAATCGGGAGGAGGATATCAAGAAAAGGAACCAAGAAAGAGGAACAAGAGGAAGGGACGGGAAAGGTTATGAAGGAGGGAAGGGGGAAAGAGGAATTAGGTTCATAAGGACCCCGGAGTTGCAAGCTAAGAGGTCCCAAGTGAGGTAGGTACCTACTATGTAAGGTAGGAAGGTAGGCAAGGCAAGGCAAGGCGAGGCAGCTTCAAAGGTAATGGTGCGGAGCGAGGGCGCTGCGGCGTGCGGCGTGCGGCGGCCGTCGATAATGGGACGCTAAAGCACGGGCACACCTCACTTACCGGGGCCGGCCAGGCAAAAGCCCACCCCAAGGAGAAAATAGAAAAAGCGCGAGAGGGCAAGGGAAAAACAGCTAGTGACGGAGAAAAAACGTGGGCTTGCCTGCTTGCCTTGGGACTTTGCTTGGGTTGCAGATAAGGCGAAGGAGTTGAACCAGCATCAGGTATCTACGCGGTAGTTGTGTTGGCCGGGGCCCTTACACGTACAGCAGCAAGAGCGGGTAGCGCAGGCCCCTCTGAGGACCCTCGACTCCGCTTGAGTGGTTTGCGCCGAGATGGAGATTTTTCCTCTTTTTTTTCTGTTTTTTCCCCCCCTTCCCACGCTCTCAAAGACTCAGCGATGTGGGATGCTTGCTTTTTCTGTCCGAATGCATCACGCAGGGCCACCTCGGTCAAGACGCGGTTGGCCGAGTCCGTTGCAAATTCAGGATGGCCATGGCTGTCATACTATATTTGCGCGAAGCCGCATTGGATTATCATTTTCCATGACGGAGCTCGTCACAAAAGCTTGCCTGGTTGTTGATCATTGATGTGTATGCGTGCTATGTACACCCGCAATTATTGTTCACTCTGCCAATGCTGAACCCAGGCAGACTGGTTCCTCTGGCTGCATGAAGGTGGGCGGCATGGCATGGCGGGGTTAAGCAGGGGATTGAGGTAAGAAGGCAAAGGGCAGAAAGGCATTGGGGATGGGAGGGATTCAGCCCATGATTGCATCTTTGATGGTGTGTGTCTCGTCAGCGCGCACACGCATACGCACCTGTCCCACGCACCAAAGGGGAAGCGAGAGCGATGCCTGGAGCACCACGATGGGAGGGGGAAGGGATCCCCTTTGGTGGTTTCACGACGTTATCTGGTTGCGGCAAGTGTGTTCTGGATCCAAGAAGGCTCCTCGGCCGCGCTGGAGATATCCGAATCAGTGTCTGTCCTCGGTCGTGAGGATGTAAGAGACGGCAGCTCCAGCGGGCGCTTGAGTCAGGCACGCACCAATGCGATGGCCGGCTTCGTGTAAGTGAAGTGGGCGATGGCAATTGAAGTTGAGCCGCTCTCTCTTTTCTCCACCGTCTGATCCCCCGTGAAGGTGAACGTGATGCCGAATTGACCACACGTGTACGTGGAGTGCGTGGTATTGCGTTGCGTTCTGGGTGCCATAGCCTGGGCATCTAATCTGCAACCCAAAAGTAGAAAGGCGTGATTCCCCACGAAGATGATGATGAGACGGAGGCGCGTGCTAGTCGGATCCCGTCATCCTGACGCCTTGACCGTGGCCGACTGACCTCTCCTTCCAGCCAAGGCAAGGAAGGCATCGACAAGCTCACCTCAGAGCTAAAATGAATGATCGGAAGGAAACCTGGAAAACAGAGGACGGAAAGGCCAGACGCAAGAAAGGGTTCAGCCGGAGGCCGTTTCGGGCAGCTTGCAGCAGACTAGTGAGACGAGAACGTGGGGGTTTCTTTGGCTGTGCGGCCTGCTTTACGAGCTTCGCAGTGGTCTGTGTCTGTCTCTTTTCAGCATATTCGCAGTGGGAGACAGAGAGCGCTGAAGCATCTCCAGACCTGGTCTGAATCACCGACGCCACCGAGACAATGGGCCGCTGGCTAGCTAGCTAGCATGTAGGTCCGGTAAAGTGATGACGGGAGCGCCTGCATCAGTGAAGCAACTGTCTGGAGAAAACCCCTTCCAGTCTGACGTCCAGATTGGACGTCTCATGAACCATGATGTAAGCCAGGCAACGTACCTGACAGAAGCTGCCGCCGGCAGGAGTACCCTCACCCCCTTCACCTCACCTCACCTCACCTACCTCTACCTGCCTCACCTCAGCATTGCTACGCACTTGTCATCTCTCACTTCTCACCTCTCAACCGAGCATCACCACCACGGGAACAAAACTGCTCAGTGTTCGCGGGCGCCGCTGTCACTCATTGCCTGATCCTGGATGCGGCTGGCTTCGGCCTCGCATCCAACTACCTCGATGAACGACGTGGGATAACGACAGCCGCCAGCTCCAGCGAATTCCCGTCTTTCTTGCGTCCCTAGCTGGAGCAGTCGGGGTTCCAAGCAGGTTATTCATCACAATAGCTATAGAAGGACCGACGGCACGGTGTTTGGCGATGACATCGCCCAGACACCGATACGTATCCCAGCCTCCGAGGGAGCTCACCCCCGCACTTGGACCCCTCTTCGGCGCCCTGGAGCCGGTCCCCAGCTGAGCTTCCAGGTGCACCTCACCTCACTCACCCGACCTGCCATCTCAGCTCCCCGTCTCCAACGCCATTGCGTCAGACCAGAGGTTCAGCCATGTCGGGTCTGCAGTGGTTCACGACGAAAAAGAAATTTCGCTTCTCCAATTCACCAAGTACCAACCAAGGCTTCTTTTCACCAAAGAGCCGGTCCCGCCGATCGCAACGGTTCCTGAACCTTGTCTGAAGCAACCCTTTCCCATCGCTCCCCGTCCTACTGGTTCACAGCAATGCTTCTCGCCAAATCGGCGCTATGCGACAACTGTCGAGTAGAGCATGGATTCTCCAGTGGACTCAACTCTGCCCCTGCTTCACCTAACGCTACTCTTGACGTAGCAGCAAGGTGTCGTGGCCAACCTGCCTCGTCCGGGTTTCCTAATATCGACTCCCGGACGACTGCTTGAGATGCAAAATGCCACCTCTGGTCAGGTTGTTGGCGCCATAACTCTCAAGAGAGGGTGCAACCCTCGTCCAGGACAGGGGATCCCGCCCCTCTCGGCCCTCATCTTTCCCACTCTGTCAGTGACAACTCTCCTCCCGCAACCCGACCTCCATCTGGACCCCCATCAAGAATTGGATCCTAGGATCCGATCCCTTCAGCAACCACCTCCACTGCGACCCTACAGACATTCGCATCGTCCGCAGCTGCCTCCAACGGCCGCTTCTAAGCGGTTCGTCGACGCGCCTTAACCCCCATTTCTTGACCTAGCCGTCCACTCGTTGGCAACCTTTTGATGAACTCGTGCGGCGTGGTCAAACACTCTCTGGGGTCCGGGAACCTGACTCGCAAACGAGCGTGGGTTGACGACGCCGACCCACGAACCCGAGATTTGCCTTGTGACACCCCGACGTCCAACGGGAGTTCACAGACTTGACTAGGCCGAGCCAAATACTCGGTCGTCTCACCTGCAGGAGAAGGGATTGGCAGGCACACACATCGTCACCACGCGCCCTTATGACAGCATCGCGCTCATTTAGGGTACACATCACGTACGCATTGGGGGCCGCTTCAGCAACGCTGGTGGTGGCCAAGACAACAGCTCTGGTGCCATATGAAGCTCTCAGCTCCTCATTGTTTGCTGTTTGATTACCGAGTTGGGCTTCGTCTGCATCGCAGGCGTGGGATGCTGCGGACACTGCTGACAGGAAGGCGAGAGAACCTCCACTTGACTGGAGACAGGCCACACTCACCGCGTGCCGTGATCCATCATGAGGCCGGAGCATCGCCGAGGTCTCGGCCCTGACCATGAGCTTTTTTTCGGTCTTGAAACGTTCCTTCGGCGACTGACTACCTTTCTATTACAGTTTTGCTTCTCTTCATCATGCTTCCTCAAATCTCCGATGAGGTCCCATTCGCCCGTCTGTGCTCTCCTACGTTATCTTTGCGGATCAGATCGTAGATCCACTGATAGGGAATCGGACGGTTGGGCGTTATCTCAAGCTATGACTGTCGCCGTCTCAAGCTCTGCTTTGTTAGCTTCAAGAGCTAATTGACGAATTTGCGCTTCTAGCCCACTAGTCTAACCGGCCAACATGCCTTTTCCAGGCTGGCCCTTTTGGCCTGTACCCCGCCAATCGGCCGTTCCCTGCAGATGGTAGGACGAAGCGGAGGGAATGAGGGGTTCTGTTGCTTGTCCCTGTGCAACTCTTCGGCGAGGTAATCCTCAGTAATCGAGAGGAAGCATCTTCAACCTATCGCAGCCCTCCTTCTCAACCGATGCTGGTTCATGCATGACATCAACAACGAGCGAGAGCAAAACCCTGCGGTTTGTCCGTTTACCGCAGTAACCGACGCGCAAGTTCAACCCTTGTCCTGCTCGGGTCAAGATCACGAGACGGCGACGAGGACGACGACGTCGCCGAGCATGCAAGCTCAACAAACCCGAGACTTTACGGACATGCCGTCTGTCTCGGCACAGGTAATCCGTCCCGACGACTACTCATGACAATGCATACACGGGCACCCAGCTGCCCGGGCGGCGTCGGTATCATTGCCGCCGTCGTGCAAATTTGCACCGCGCTTGTCGCGTGCCCATTTGCCGATACGGGGTCAGACATAACAGCCCAAGCGGAGCCATGACGGGAACCTTGCAGCAGATATGAAGAACGTACGCCAAGTCAATGAAGACCAAGAGTTCCCCGCTCTTATTTCTTGATACCAACGACAACCATATTTCGCGGGCTCAACCCATAGTCGAACACCGTCTCGACCCAGGCGTCCCGGACAACGTCCGCGTGCTCCTTGAGGAACAACCAGCGGTCTGTGACAATGAGCGACTCGACCACGCACGCGCTGAATGCCATCAGACTCCACACCGCGGCCACCTCCTTCTTGCGGGATAGGTACTCGTCCTCGTAGCGCTTGATCTCCTCGTCAGACATGTCGGACATCTTCTCCTTGATGATGGCGCTGTATTGCCCGTACTCCCGGTTTGTGGTGAGCTTGGTGACGGCCCCGCGGATGTAGTCGCCCAGCGAGCGGTAGCAGGCTTTGCGGAGGGAGCCGATGATGACGGGGTTTGTGCTCATGTTGAAGGGTGTCTCGGGGGTCTCGTCCGAGTCGGCGTCCGGATCGCGGTGGTAGACTTTGGATATGACGCCCTTGTCGAGGAAGATCTTTTGGAGGATTGCGCGGAAGAGATGGCGAGTGAAGAAGTCGTCGCTCTCCTCTTGCGTCCAGTTTTGGGGTGCTTGGCATGCCATCATCCGCGCGGTGATGTTCATGCGGACCCCGCCGTCGTAGGTCGAGAGCTTCTCGCTCAGGGGGAAGCCTTCCGGGTCGAAGCGCGAGGATTCCCTGACGACGCGGCCATTGAGGGCCTGCAGCGATGGGCGGGCGTAGGTGTACTTGAACGTCGGCGGACCGAGTTTCTCTGTGAGGAGGTTGTAGCAGCAGCCGACGATGGCGACGGAGTGGATCGCCGGGTTCATGATGAGTGAGCGGATGCCGTAGTGTGAGAGGTTGCCGCACGAGTGGATCGAGACGGCCATCATCTTGAGCTCCTTGTCCTCCTCCTCCGGAAGGACCTCCTTCTCAATGCGCCCAATGACTTCCGTGAGGTCGCCGCTGTCCAGCCTGCCGACCACATACGACACCGATCCCTTTCCGATGGCGCGGTTGTACTGCGGTTCGAGCTCTTTGATGGGCCTAAAGTCAAAGTCTTCAACCGCATCCGTAGACGGCTTCGTGATCTTCTTGACGTTGTCGGTGCCGAACTTATCGGCCTGCATCTGAGCCCAGAGCTTCTTGTTCCGCATGACGACTTCCTTGCCCGCCAGCCCGGACAGCACATCCAGCCCCTTTGCGCCGTCGATGTTGTGCTCGCGACCCTCCACGGCCACGACATGCCTGTTGTAAGGTGGCAGGGCCAGGGTGCGGCCGAGGTAGTTCTGCCCGCTGCCAAAGTCGACAAAGTGTGTCGTCTCCTTGCCCCAGCGCTCCGTGATGGCGCCGGCGAGGGAGTCCACGTACCGCGCGAAGTGGGCGACCTCGTGCACCTTCTTGGGCTTCATGCCGACGGCGACGGAGCGGGACAGCTTCGGCGGCGGCTTCGTCTCGGACTGCGAGGGCTTGAACTCGCGCGCAAGGGAGAAGCGGCGGATGTCGCGGACGTAGGCGAGGAAGCTCTCCGGCGGGGGCGGGTCCATCGCGGGGAGGTTGTCGAGGTCGTCCCTCATGAGCAGGTCGAGCAGGTGCATGGTGTCGTAGGCGAGCAGGAAGGGCTGCCATTCCTGGGGCAGGACCTGGTGGAAGAGGCCCGGGGTGTTTGTGAAGAAGTCGAGGACGTGGACGCCGCCGCAGAGGATCTGGAAGAGGTCCGTCTCCGTGACGAACTTGAGGAGGGCGGAGACGTAGGCCTCTGGCGAGGGGAACTCGTCTGAGCACGGAAGGGGCTTTTCTGGGATCATTTTGGATGGCTGTGACCCCCTCAGTGGCCTTTCCAGAGTTGCGGTCCTGTTGCGGCCTGTAGAATGTCTCGATCTATGAAACGCAGCCCAAGTGAGCGACCGAGTTGTGAGTGAGCGTGAGTGAGTGACTGTGGAAATACGTCTGAAAGTACATCCCACTTACATAAAAAGAAAAGGGACCCCTCTATGGGGAAATTTTTCTCGGTGAAGGAGGGGTCACTTTGGTGGTGGTTCTCGGTGAGCCTACTCCACATCTGAGCTCTGTGAGCCGAAGAATGCCCGGATGCAGCAGCTTGTCACTGTAGCGAAGTACCCCCAAGTACCTCCACTGACACCGAGTGGACACCTAAGGGGCCCAGCCGGGCACGGGAAGCTTACTACCACCACCACCGGCCGCAGCAGCAGCGCAAGACAGACGCGCAAACGTCATCCCAGCCGCGTTTACCTAAAAGGTAAATTGACTACAGATCACCCATAACGCATATCTGGCGGTGCACGACTATTCGGCCACCATCGATTGGGTACCCCAAATAGACGCAAATCTTGACCGGCGCATCGATTGTTCCAACTACCACCGCACCCGCAAACCAATGCGTCCACGGATGCGCCTTTCCACACCCTCGTCGCCAGGATGATGTCCTCCGCCAACGAGGAGGATCCCTTCCTCCAGGTCCAGCAGTATGCGCACCCCCTCCCCTTCCAACTATCGAAACAAGTACAGGAGATGGTTCTCTAACCAACGAGAATTCGCAGAGATGTCCTCGCCCAGCTGGATTCCACCCGGCCCCTATTCACCTCCTACCTCCGCATCCGCTCCCTCTCCACGTCCCCGACGTCCCCCGAACTGGCCTCCGCCCGCTCCGACCTCGAATCCGCCCTCGAGTCCCTCGCCGAAGACCTCGCCGACCTGGTAGAGTCTGTCAAGGCCGTCGAGTCGGACCCGGCCTCCTTCGGCCTCTCCGCGTCCGAGGTCACCCGCCGCAAGAGGCTGGTCCAGGAGGTCGGCGGCGAGGTGGAGGACATGCGCGACGAGCTGGCCAAGAAGCTCGGGGACGCCGCCGCATCGTCCGCAAAGGGCAAAGGGGCCTCGTCGGACCTGCCGGACCCGAGCTCCTTCGCGATACCAGACGGCGACGGCGGCGACGGGTACGCCGAGTTCGAGCAGCAGCAGCAGCTCGAGATGATGCGCCAGCAGGACACGCACCTCGACGGCGTGTTCCAGACGGTGGGGAACCTGAGGCGGCAGGCCGACGACATGGGCCGCGAGCTCGAGGAGCAGCGCGAGATGCTCGAGGTCGTGGACAGCGTCGCGGACCGCGTCGGGGGCAGGTTGCAGACGGGCGTGCAGAAGCTGAATTACGTCATGCGCCGGAACGAGGATCGGTTGAGCAGCTGCTGCATTGCGGTACTCATCTTCGTGCTCATTCTGCTGCTCGTTTTGTTGTTGATACTATAGCGATCTCGAAATGGTCGTTCATGAGGCTTGTGTGGAAATGTGTAGGAACGAAAAGGAGGGGGCAATCACCACATACATCTACAGGAAGGGCTAGGGAGTTTATACGGAGCGCTTGCTATTGTCTTTCTTTTTTTGGTCTAATATTGTCTACTGCTTGAGAGGTCCTCAGTAAGGATAAGGTATATCGTTGCATCCAACGAACGATACGCAATACCAAACTGCTTGTTTCTTCCCGGAAAGGCGTTGCCGCTGTGCCAGTCCGTTGATGAACGACGAACGACTCGCCGTCGAGAGTCGACGCTTTGTCGTATTTCAACTGTATGGGTGTTTTGTCCAGAACGCCTAAATGTATATGTGCCCCTTTCCTGGTGTGCCCCTTTCCTGGTGTGCCCCTTTCCTGGTATCAGAAACCGGCCATCCTTGAATTGGTTGTGTACAAGATTATCTTCTATGCCCCCCCGAGTCGGACTATGATAAGTCCAGGCCGGAATCTCTCCTCATGACGTCTGCGAGCACCTGCAGAGCCTGGGCTGCCGTGGCTCCAGCGGGAGCCTTTCCTGGAAACTCCACGAGTGCCAGGCGCAGGGCGGCGAGGGCGGCGTTTCCGTAGAAATTGATAAAACGTTGCTGGTGGCCGTCGATCATGGACTTCAGCACGATGTACTGCGTGTTGGAGATGAGCTGCGGCGGTGAGTTGACTATCTGCGCCATAGCCTTCCAGTAGTTCGTCGGCGGGTACGGGTTTGTCTTGGACGCCTTGCTGAAGTCTCGCAGGGCAATAGCCGCGAAACCGGCGCCAAGACCCGTCATCCTGTCGTTGTGCGCCTGCTCAGGAATCCAATTGCCGTCCTCTTTCTTCCACCCGATAGCCTGGCGGCCCGCTTGCGTCTTGTCGCTTCCCCTAGAACCGAACAAGACCGGGCAAGCCACGCGGAACTTCGCAATCAGAATGTCAATCAGGGAGACACCCCGCCAGTGGTAGTCCTTGTTAGAAAAAATCTGAGCTGTGACGATGCCAACTGGCTCGGCGGATTTGGTGTTCGCGCCACCCTCATTGGCGAACTGCCCTATGATTGCCTTCGAGAGGATGTTGAGGAGATAGATAAACAGCGCCGGGAGCTGTTCGCCATTGTGGACAGCTCCTTCGACAGGTTCTCGATTTCGTAGAACATAGAGACTGACGTCTATCGGCGGCGACTGCACACTTGCGAGTGATTCACGCAGAGTGACGTTGATTGTGTTCATCTGAAATGATGTCAGTGTCTTGGCAGGGATTATGGCAGCGGCATCCTTACAGGTACGGCGTTTGCTCCCTTGCCAGCGGTCAATTGCCCGATGGATTTCCTGATTTGTCGGCGCATGTCGCCGAGCTTGCCTTTCAGCGGCGATCCAGGCTGCTTCGATAGACCCTCGACGTCCTTTCTCAGCTTCTTCAGAGCTTGGTGTATTTCGGCGTACCTATCGGCGTCTGCCGATTTCGCGGGTATTGCGGCAGCGGCGGTCTGCGCGGCGGGCTTCGGAGGCTCGGCGGGTTTCGTCAGGAACCCATTGGCTTGGGCTGGCGCTGCGGCAGCTTCCTTCGCAAGTGTTGGTAAAGGTGCTGTCAGAGGAGTCTTTGCCGTCTGAAGAGCTGGCGCCGAAGCGTTTGCCACGGGGGTCGGCTGCAACCTTTGGGGTGCTGGAGCAGCAGCCTCGACCTTGACTGCTTGGCTGGCATTGCCATTGACCTGGGGCTCTTGCTTCTTCGGTGATACGGCTTCAGGTTTGGGAGGTTCGGGTTCGGGCTCGGGAGGAAGCTGAGGTATCTGCTTTGCCTTGAGCTCCCTAAGCCTTTCCTGTTCGGCGCGGACAGCAGCCTCTGCCTTCAATCGCTCCTCCTCCTCCTTCTGAAGTTGGGCTATCCTGCGCTGCTCGGCCTCTAGCCGCTGCTTCTCCTCCTGCAATTGATGGACCTCGTACACCCTGAGGGCAGCGAGGCGAACGCGCTCGTGTTCGAGCTGGGCGGCGGCGAGGGCATCGCGATGGCTCAGCTCTGAATTGCGGTTCTCCGACAGAAAGTCTGCAACAAACCCACGCTCAGGACTCTGCTTGACGTAGTCCTTGCTGTGGCTCCTCCGTGAAGGCGAGGAGTGCGCCATGGCTGGTTGCACGCGGGTGCCGGACGTTGCTGAATGTAGCCGGGCCTACGGCATCGGGCGGTGGGGTCGGAACGCGTGGGAACAACGATCGCACCGGCGACGGTGAAACGAGTGAAAAAAATAAATAAACGATAAAAACCCCCAACAAATCGGTCGAAACGAGTGACGTCCGCCGTAGCCGTTCGGTCGGGGGAGACAAGGCTCTCGGGCGATCTTTGGGAGTCCAGACGAGGCTGTGCTCCTTTGCGGCCTCGGGGGTCCTTTGGAAGGGGCTTGTCGGTTTGGGGTTGGCTACGTTCGGTGGTGGTGTGTCGTCAACTGGGCAAGGTCGAGACTGAGACCGTCGAGTTCAGGTTGGGAGCGCTGCGCGGGTGTGGAGCAGGGAAGAATAATACGATGTATCAGGCGCGCTTTGATGGTGTCCGCAGGTGGGAAGATGTTACCGTTCGCGGCGACTTGGGGCTCTTTCGGGGGGCGCTGGAAGCGACGACCCCTGCTGCACTGCTACCCTGTACCCGCGATGCAGCGTTTCTGCTCGCAGCTGGTCCCGTGGGGAGGAAAGGGAAGGGGGGCAGACAGAGAAAAAAAAAAAAAAAAAAAAAATAGATAGAAGAGCCGCTGACAGTCTGGCCACAGAGTCAAACAGAGGACCAGAAAACCAGAGACGTCGCCATGGTTGCAGTATTGGTGGGGCTAGTGCGGCTTGCTGAGCCTATAGCGGCTCTAGGCTCGAGCAGTTTTCAGTATAGCGTCCCCGCTGGTTGGTCGGACCGCGCGTGGGTCTCTCCGTCCGCCCAAGGTCGGGCACCTAAATAGACCAGTTGTGGCAGGTAGCTTTGAGTGCAGTGAAGGTAGGTGCTTCACAGGGAAGAGCCTGATTCCTGAAGCTTGAAGCCTGAAGCCCGAAGGTTTGGCTGCCAGTGAGACCATAATGTGATGCAGTGTCTGAGGACTCAGGTTGACGGTATTGCCGGGCGGTGAAGGACTCGCGGGCCGTTCCAAGTTTCCAAGTCTGGTACGGACTGAAGTTTGATTGTGGCCTGTCTCGCTTTGGCTTGCCCTGCTTGTGGCCCTGGCAATGACAGAATAGTCCAGCGCCCAAGCAGAGTGAGACTGGACAGATCGTCTGAGAGAGACACGGGAGGATCTCCAACTCTGGGTTGGGGTGATGCCATTGAGGAGCGATGCTGTCCGGGAGGTACGTAGGTTGACTCCACAACGGTGCTGGGGGACTCGGGGGACTCAATCGTTCTTGTATCGTATTTTTCGTCCAGCGGCCTGTCCAAGAGTCACGCGGTGTTCCGAGTCCTTGAGTCCTGACGGAGCTCCTTGGCACCCCAGACTGGCTTTGCCAGGCTTGCCTGGTCTACCGATTCTCTCTACCAGTTCCATGCTTTTGATATCCACGGGAACGAACAACAAAAGGAGAGCAGCCATTTCGTCGTAGCGGACTGCGGCCGGCCTGTCATGTCGCTGCGCAAGTATCCATCTCTCGGAAACATGCTACATGTCTCTGTGGTCAACTCGTCTCCCCGTCTTCGTCGTGTGCCCTGCATCTGATTCTGGACCCAGAGCTGGCGCCCCGTATCTGTCTGCAGCAGGTGTCCAAAGAAGACGGGACGCCAAGGTACGTAGCAGGTCGCAGCCGCCGGCGGCGCTGACTGTTTCAATACCCTTAGCTGCGGTACATGACGGGACTTGGGGAAGCATGCCGCTAGGCCCTCGGCTTCTGCCTTTGGAGGTGCTCTTGGTGCTGTAGCAAGACGTTAGGGCGACACGCTACGGTAAGGGACTGATCAGCAAAGTACCCAAAGTACCTCCCTCGAACCCGGGAGCCCTGACCTGGTCTTTCTTGCTCTGGCGTGCGGCGCGCGGCGTGGACTCTCCCCACTTCCGTCGAACTTGACTGGAGACCTGGAGACCTGACTTGAGTCCTGAACTCAACCCCAAGTCAGGCAAGGTACATGTGTTGTCGGTAGCGCAGGAGGTAGCTTGGGGTTGGATGTATTTGGCGACGGATGCTGACTGCACCTTTCTCTCTCCCGTCGTACGTAGGTGGTCGTGTCGGCATGCGGCAACATCACGGCTGCCAGAACCAGCGCTGTGGCTCCGGGCTACGTTAGACGCAAATGCACGACCAGGTGCCACTGTGGGCGGAAAGAAGGCACATGCCTCAGAACAGTACCGACCGCTTCAAACCATCCCATGCCTTGTTGCATACCTTACGTAGGTCTCTCTCTAGAGTACCTGCTGAGGCACGCACTCTGTAGGGCCGCTTGCTTCATGACAGATACCTACCTACCTTAGACGGAGAACGGAGAATACCTTGTCTCCCTAACCTAACCTGGAGGCAAAGGCAGACAGATGGACAGACAATCCAATGCCAGAGAGCTTACCTCACCACTTTCTTTAGCTTGTGCTGTGCCCCTCTCTCCGACTTCAACACTTGTAGCTAAGGTACTTGCCTAGGTATGGTGTCTGCCAGAAGGTGAGGAGGTAAGGTACTTGACACAAGACTGCCCGCACCGCACAACTGCAGCTCTCTGGAGCAGGAGTAAAGGTACCTTTACCTTAACTCACCTCACCTGCTGCCCGCTGCCCACTCGCCTGGGGTCGCTGCTACTGCTGCTGCTGCTGCTGCTGCTGCTCCTGGTCCTGCTTGTCCCCCCTCCACCGTCGTCGTACCTAGTGTCCCTGCTCCTCCTCCTCTCTACTCCACACCCCCGACCCGACTCGCCTTTCGCAACAAACCCCCCGTCAGTCTCGCTCGCCCAGAGAGGACATTCCCAACCTGCCTCGTCTTCTCTTCACGTCCGTCTGCCTCACCCGTTTTTCCCACCTCAACCATCACATCGCACACTCCTTGCGAGCTCCTTTCCCTTTCAACCTCGATCGTCGTGCTGACAATCGCCTCCCTCCTCCCCCAATCCATCCCATCACAATCCAATCCAATCCCTCTCTGATCATCAGACAAACAACCTACCCTCTTTGAATCGCTACGCAACGCCACACTACGCAACGCAACGCATTACGGATACCGTCCACCGTAGGACACTCCAAGACCAAAAAAACCAAAACCACATCCATCCCAGTTCTCCACTGTCTTTAGTCCGCAAATACATACGTCAATACGTGCCACATCATCCCACACAGCTCTCCGAGCATCGACGCCAACGACCAAACGACCTTTATCCCACCCGGCCTTCCTGCCCGTCGCTCCGTCCATACCTATCCGACGCACTCGACGTGCAATACAATAACATCATCAATCCTTCATCTGCCTGACTGCTCACCATGGAGCAGCAGCAGCAACAACAGCCCCAGCAGCAGCCGCCTGCGGGCGGCGTCCCAGGCCCTACCGGCCGCCGGCTTCACATTGCGCACAGGAGAAGCCCCTCCGAGCTGACTCCGTTGATGAGCATGTTTGCCAACCCGGGCAGTAAGTTCAATTCTGAATCACCTCCCAGCCTTCAATTCATCTCCCGTCGAGCTTCTCGCTACCCCGCCCTGCTCCTTGTCACCCCGTCATCATCATCGTCGATCGTCGTCATCATCATCATCATCATCACCGTGCTGACAATGTGTCTTCTCCGCAGTGGAACAGCTAGCTATCCAGCAGCAGATTGAGCTGTTGCAGCAACAGCAGCAACAGATCCAAGCTACTCAGCAATACATGAACATGGGAATGATGCCCCCCGCGCAGCAGCTCGGCCCAGGTGGTGCTTTCAACCTGCAGCCGGGGATGGCGCCGCAGGGCGGCTTCCAGTTCCCTCAACAGCTCCCACAGCAAAATGTATCTATGGGCGGTCCTCCCACGCAGCCCATGTCACATCGCCGTAATCAGTCGGCACTTCCCAACATGGGAATGGGTCCCCCTCCCGCCCCCTCCTCAGGTGCTTCCGGCTCGGCCTTTAACAACGATGCCGCTGCCGGTGCTCCCAGCGGCAGAGAAAACGCTGGTGGTCGCGGAGGCCGAGGTGGCGGTGCCGGAGGTGGCCATCAGCGACGTCACTCTCTTGCGCTCGCCGATGCGAAGAAGGCGGCTGAAATTGCCCAGCAGAAGCGCACAACGTCGGGTTTCCAATTTCCCGGCCCCGGCGCCTCTGGCGATGCTGCCGAGGGTGGCGCCCCCGCCCCCGCTCCGACCCAGCCCGAAGCCCCGATTGCTCAGGGCACCAGTGCCGGTCGTGGACGCGGAGGACATGGCCGCAGTCAGAGCATGGCTGTCAACGGCCGTGGAGGCGGCGCTTCTGGTGGCCGTGGCGGCTTCTCTGGTGATAACCAGAACGACTTCGGGCGTCGCGGCAGCTCCGGTCATGCCAGAACTGGCTCTCGCAACTTTGACGGCAATTGGCGCAACCAGGGCGGCAACCAAAGCCAGGAGCAGGGTGGCTTCCAGCCCGGACACCGCTCTCGTGGTTCTATTAACCAGTCCATCTCTAACATTGGCGCGTTCCAGTACCCCGGCCAGCCTCAGCTCATGCAGATGCCCGGCCAGATGCTTCCCATGCAGATGTACCCCGGTCAGCAGCTGAACCCCATGCAGATCCAGCAGCTCCAAGCTTTGCAGGCCCAGATGAACGGCCAGCAATTCGTCGGTCTCCAGGGTGGCCAGCACGGCGGTCAGCTCGGCGGCAACCAGCAGCAACAGCAGCAGAGAAAGACCCTCTTCACTCCTTACCTCCCCCAGGCCACTCTCCCGGCTCTCCTCGGCGATGGCCAGCTTGTGTCTGGTATCCTCCGCGTGAACAAGAAGAACCGCAGTGATGCCTACGTCTCCACCCAGGACGGTTTGCTCGATGCCGATATCTTTATTTGCGGTAGCAAGGATCGCAACCGTGCCCTTGAGGGTGACCTGGTCGCCGTCGAGCTGCTCGACGTTGACGAAGTATGGTCTCAGAAGCGCGAGAAGGAAGAGAAGAAGAAGCGCAAGGACATCACTGATACCCGGTCTGGGTCGACCAATGGACAGAACCAGTCGTCTAACAACAATGACGACAACACCCAGCAGGAGGGTGGCATTCGCCGTCGCGGTAGTCTGCGCCAGCGCCCCACCCAAAAGAAGAACGACGATGTTGAGGTCGAGGGCCAGAGCCTGCTCCTTGTCGAGGAGGAGGAGATCAACGATGAGGCAAAGCCCCTGTATGCCGGACATATCGTCGCTGTCATTGAGCGTGTTGCTGGCCAGATGTTTTCGGGTACGCTTGGTCTGCTCCGTCCCAGCAGCCAGGCTACCAAGGAGAAGCAGGAGGCCGAGAGAGCCGCCAGAGATGGTGGCAACAACCGTCATCAAGACAACCGCTCCCAGGAGAAGCCCAAGATTGTTTGGTTCAAGCCTACCGACAAGCGTGTGCCGCTCATTGCCATTCCTACCGAGCAGGCCCCTCGCGACTTCGTCGAGAAGCACCAGGATTACGCGGATCGAATTTTTGTGGCTTGCATAAAGCGCTGGCCGATTACTTCTCTGCATCCCTTCGGTACCCTCGTCGAGCAGCTTGGCCGCATGGGCGACCTTAAGGTGGAGACTGACGCCCTGCTACGCGACAACAATTTCTCCTCGGATGAGTTCTCTGAGGCCGTTCTGCGTAGCGTTGGCCTGCAAGATTGGTCTCTCGCCAAGGAGGATGAGACGGCCCTGGCAACTCGCCGTGACTTCCGTGATGAGAAGGCCGTTACTCTCGACCTTGACGGTTCTCCCGAGCTTGCCAACGCCATCCACATTAAGACTCAGCCTGACGGCAAGATCGACATAGGCATTCACATTCCTGATGTCACTCACTTTGTCAAGCCCAACTCCCTGGTCGATCGCGAGGCCAAGAAGCGTGGCACGGCTGTTCACCTCGTCAACCGTACCTGCGCTCTCCTGCCCCCCAAGATCTTTGGTGAGGTTTGCTCCTTGACCCCTGGCGAGGAGCGCCTCGCGGTCAGTGTGCTCTTCCGTGTCAACCCCCACACCGGCGCTGTTGCCGAGGGTGACGCTTGGGTTGGCAAGAGTATAATCAAGAGCACCGCCAAGATCACTGTTGATGAGATCGATGCTGCCTTGAACGGCCAGGCTGATTGGAAGCACGAGTCTATTCAGCTTAAGGATATCCAGATCCTCAACGTAAGTACACTTGAATTTCATGTACTGGCTTAGATGCTAATATTTCATAGGCTGTTGCTCAAAAGTTCACTGAGGCCCGTCTTGGTGCGGGTGGCGAGCCTATTGCCCCTCTCCGCCTCATGCAGCAGCTTGACGATGAGAACATTCCCATCAAGCACAACATCTTTGACTCGACCCCTGGCACCGAGCTTGTTGAGGAGCTTATGCACAAGGCCAACACCTTCGTTGCCCAGCGCTTGGCCGAGGCTCTTCCCGAGAAGGCACTTTTGCGCCGCCAAGGCCCGCCGAATGCCCGTCGTCTGCAGACCTTTGCTGATCGCATGAACGCGATTGGCTATGAGGTTGAGACTTCCGGCAGCGGCAGTCTGCACAACAGCCTCTTCAAGGTTGACGACGCCGATGTCCGCAAGGGAATGGAGACTCTTGTCCTCAAGTCGATGCAGCGCGCCAAGTACTTCATCGCTGGCAAGACGGCCAAGCAGTTGTGGCCACACTTCGCTCTCAACTTGCCGCTCTACACTCATTTCACAAGCCCCACTCGGCGCTACGCCGATATCATCGTTCACCGACAGCTCGAGGCTGCTCTATCCGAGGGCAAGATCGAGTACACTGAGGAGCTCGAGGCCCTCGTCAAGACCATTGAATCCTGTAACACCAAGAAGGATTCTGCCCAAAACGCTCAGGAACAGAGCATTCACATTGAATCCTGCCGCAAGATGGATAAGAAGAGACAGGAGGTCAACGGCGATCTCATCACGGAAGGTATTGTTATCTGCGTGTACGAATCTGCATTTGATGTTCTCATCCCCGAATGGGGCTTTGAGAAGCGTGTCCACTGCGACCAGTTGCCGCTTAAGAAGGCAGAGTTCAGGAAGGAGAAGAGGGTGCTCGAGCTCTACTGGGAGAAGGGTGTGCCGAGCTCTGCATACGTACCTGAGGATGAGCGTCCCAAGGCTGCCGCGTCTGTCAGGAACGCAAATGCCATGGCTGCTGCTCGTCAAGCGCAGGAAGCTGAGCGTGTCAAGAAGGAGAGGGAAGAGGCTGCTCGCAAGCAGACTGAGACCGGCACCATTTCCACCGACGATGTTGACGCTCTCTTCGATGATGACGACGACAATGCCTCGGACGTCACCGAGGCTATGGCCGGTGCTTCGTTGGCCGAGAGGCCCACGCAGAGCGTTCCCGGCTCCCCGACCCGATCGGACGCTAAGCCTCTGCAGCGCACTAGGTCCGACTCCAAGGTCCCCGCACCGGAGGCTCCCGAGACCCGCTTGTCCAACAAGGAGAAGTATCTCAAGCTTTTCAAGCTGCGTGAGGAGGGTGGCGAGTACATCCAGGATGTTACAGAGATGACCAGAGTTCCGGTCATTCTCAAGACTGATCTCTCCAAGAGCCCACCGTAAGTCGACCATTACGTTCTTGAAAGTGGAATATGTGCTAACACGTTGCAGTTGCTTGACTATTCGGTCCCTGAACCCCTATGCTCTGTAGAATGGCGTTTCGAGGTACGGTGTTCATGACAGGACACCCAAAATTGGTCATGGCCCAGAGGGCAAAGAGGCGTTCGTGCACCCTGTGAGGCGAAAGGCAAGCCGAAGGCATTACGAAGGGAGTAGAAAAGTTTGGGTGAGAGATGGGACGATACACTACGGACTGGAGTAATTGAAGTATATCTTCGTCCCTGGATGAGTCATTTAGCACAACAGCAGAAATCGAGAGGGAGAAAGGCGGTGGATGAAATAGTAGAGATTAGCGCTCATCGGTTAGCAAAATGGAACATCCAACTACACGTACACGGCGCGCAGCGTGATGTGCCTAGCAGAAAGGGATCGCCTAGATAAAATCAGGCACGCAGTGACAGATGACGATGGAGCGATTTACGGTACGCGGGAGAGCTACACGCTGGATTTTACATATTTTGGACGACTACAGGGCATACCTTGCGGAGGGTTGCAGAGGCCTCGGGTTGGACTCTTGCTCGTGGGCCAAGGGGGGTCGGCAGAGTTTCAATTGTGATGGTTGGCAAGAAAGCCGGTTTGGAAATTTGACGTGATGGATAATGCCGGAAGACAGACGGGCTGGGGGACGAGGTTCGGTCTGAAGGGGATGGAGGGAGGGAGGACCAGGGAGGGGTTTTAGATCGGAGAGACGGGGGTTTGGGGGGGCAAGCAAAGGGCAGGTCCAATTCAACATAGAACAAGCTCCGGGCTGCGGAGCAAGCAAGATTGTGGAAATGGAGGAAGGAGAAACTAGGGATGGCCTTTCGTATGAAGGGGAACTTTCGTCTATCTGCTGAAGGGAAAATCTCCGTCTAACAAGCCGATGACGATGACCACTTGAACTTGAATGTGAACTTCCCGACAGCCCTGGGATGTGAGATGCCAGTACGCGTGTGTGGACTATGAATACTAGTTTCTTGGCAGGCGAGACCGAAAACCCTTCCAAACCCCAGGGCTCCTTGTTGTCTATGTCTCTCCCTAATCGCAGTGAAGGGTAAGGTAGCAACGGCGAGGGGGATCTGCAACGAGTCCAAAGTTCAGATTACCTGATGTTCTGTGAGATCTGCGCGGCGATCACCAGGTACGTGGGTGGTAGCGTATTAGACTTATTCTCTGCATGCACTGTCATGTTTTCGAGTTCTTGTCGTCCCTTGGAGAGAAGCGTGCCAAGTAAGCTCCGGTGTGATCGTCGTCTCTTTTTTGCTCTTCCACCGTTGCGTGTAAATTGGCTGCGCGGGAGATCGCACACCTTGCCCTTACACCATTAAAAGGGAAAGTGTATCTTGGGTGGGTTCGAGCACGTCACCCTCGCATTCTGCTTTCTTTCTTTGCTGGTTCTTCTTTCTCGATGGCTTTCCCTGGCAGAATCTTATCCTGGTGCAGTTCAAACGAAACGTGCTCACCCTTTTTCTTTCTAGCCCATTTATCCGGTCGAGGAACGGCATGAAGATAACCACGCGTTTGCGATACCTGGGGCGTCGGAAAACAGTGAGGCTCATCGTTTCTTTCCGAACCGGTCGGGAAGGCCTTGTTTGAGTTGCCTTGCGGGGGGGGGTTGTTTCTAGTGGCCCGAACGGGACGGTTGAAGTGTCCGAAGACACACTCCAGGCTAGTGGAAGCTGCCGTCGGCCGCAGGCCGCAGACAGCGACAGCCGTTGAGGAGGCAGGTCAAGAAGAAAAAAGAGAAAAAGGAATACCCGTTGCGTTTGTGTCAGGCGCGCGCATAGAGTGTGGAACTAGTGTGAAGGAAAGGCTCCGGAGTCATGATGTCGTCCATCGCAGCTGGGGTGACGAGACTGAAAGAAGCGGGGGTCATCCCTCGTGAGACACGGGACGCGTTCGAGAAGCAGGGGTTGGCATGCGAAGGGGAGAGGCTTTCGGAAGTTTTTTGTTTGGCGGGCCTGCGGGACGAGTATGGGGCAGGCGGTTTGACGGGCGTGGCAAGCGTGGCACTTTTCCAACACGACTCGGGTCACGGGTAGACGGAATGGAGGCGTGCTTTAAGTTGATCAAGGCCACTGTTCCATTCCAAGAGTCAGCCGGACCGCTCGCTTTGTGTGTGTGGCTTACTATGCAGTACAGTGGGCGATGGGATGGTTTAAAGCCTCGATGGTGGGTTTGAAACGGTGGTGCAAGCCCTGTGAGGCCTTGAATTGCCGAAATGGGAGAGAGTGTTTGAATGGTTTGGACTGGTCTAGTGTGTCCATCCGGTGTCATTGGAATGGGCCGAAGGTGGAGGGGAAAAGCAGGCAAGCCTTTTGCGTTCCCGTGGTTTAGTGTGTTTATTGACGAGATGAGAGGAGAACGGCAAGTTTTGGCCAAGCTATTGGATGCTTGGTGATCACCCACAGTCGTGATACCTCGCAGCCTGATGTCGCACACACATGCGAGGGACAATGAGCGGTGACTTGGTGTGACCGCCGAGGCCTGCCCTCGTGGGCGGCTGGACGTGTTCCATGGCTTGGATAAGCTTAAGTGGCTAGTGTATTAGCAGGCCGTCGTTTGGTGGTAAAATGAGCAGGAAGCAGAGGGGCCGCCTCTTAGGAAGCCTGGCAAGGGACAGGGGAAATGTGGCGACGAGGTCAGTGCTTTTGGTTCTTGGTCGCTGAAGCGTTCCCTTCGTGTTGCGGGCCTTGGGATTGGGACGGCGAAACCAAGGGAAACGCGCGACGAGTTTTCGATGTTGGCGTTGGGCGTTGGCGCCTGCATATGGCCAATTCCGGGGTTTTGTTGCGCCAGGGCTGTTTCCGCTCGAGGGTGAGAATCGTGACACTCGTTGAATGAAAGAGCAGATTGTTTCCTGCTCGTCTGGTTGAGTCAGATGTTGTCTTTGGCAAGATTCGACCCTCCGAGTCAGAATGAATGTTTCCTGCGTCTCCGACCCATGGCATGCCTTGGACGGCCATCCGGTCGTGGGCCAGTGCATCGCATCTTCTGTCAAGATCGCGAGGCGTCGATTAGGTCGATTAGCATGTTCAAGATGGCTGCCTCACCACGGCCGGCTCTGCAGATCATAGGCCCTAGACAGGCGGAACGTGACACCCTGGGCGGCGGTTGAAGCTCTCAGTCGCAATTTGCAGCTGGTGCATTCGGCAACGTCAGAAGATAGTCGACGCCAGTGGAAATGAGATCTGCTCTTCCGTGTCGCAGACAGCAAGGTAGTAGGCACTTTGGCGTCGCCCTGCGCCGGGGGTTTGGTTGGACGCCAGCGCTAAGCCCATCAACGGCAGCCGGAGGCCGTGAGTACATACATGTTGTGTGAGTGATTGTCTGGCCTTGGTGGTCTGGGATGGACGGGATCAAGAGGCCGGGAGAGGACATGGTGGAGGAAAGGTTGCCCATGAAGCGCGGTTGAGGACTGGAAAGAGACGTTACCGAGAGAACGTTCCTGCAGATGAGATGCGTGAGGGTACGTACATGTGTGGGTCTCAGCAGGAATGGGGCATAGGCAGGGGTTCTAATGCAGCATTGGCCAATCAGACGGCTCGGGTGATGCCAATGACAGGAGGGGCCTGGGCGAGGGCGGACCGGGGTTTCTGACGTGGGAGACGTATCACAATGGTTTCGGTCAACGGCCCGTTCGTGACCCGGGTTGGTCTCTTGCTCTTGGCTGGGGGTCACGATGCAACAAAGTTGGTTCGGCTGCATTGCCAAACAGTGGCGAGCACTTCCTCAAGGCCTCTCTCCAGGTGTCCTTCCTGCAGGTCTCCCCCCGCCTGGTCCCTCCTGGACACTTCTGGGGCATGCAAGCCTGCAGGCGACGATGGACCCTTGCCTGCAAAATAAAGGTCGTCGGGAAAAAAGAAGCGCAAAAACAAGCTCGGCAGGGGTCGTATCTGCGAGTGGAAACGGGCTTCATCCCAATAGAGGCCTCTGGTTTGCTCACACAACAACGTCCTCAGCGACCGCGCTCCCCTGTCGCTATCCCATCTTTTTTCCACCCCTGATTCCATCTTACTCGCTTGCCCCTCTCTTTTCCATCCATCCACTGCTTCTGATTGGTGCCTTGTCCGAGCGACCTTCTGCCGATTCGTCGAGCTTGTTTGAACCGCAGCGGAAACGAAACAGGCACACACAGCCAAAAGGCCTGCTTACTTGCTCCGTAGCACCTACGACCCTCCCCTCCTGCCTCCCACTGTCCGGATACGCTGCGAATTCCGTGCTTGGCGTCGCCCGCCTGGCTCTCGGAAGAAGGAAGGGAAGGGGGAGGAGGCAGTAAGAGGCTTGCTGCCATCTGAACTTTCAACCTTGAATCTCTCACCATGCACCCCCCTTGACGACATTGGCAAGGGGCCCCGTCTGCCTTCCACTCCCACGCCTCTTCTCTTCACTCTCTCGTCCGCTAGATCCCCCCTTCCCCTACACGCGCACATACTCCGATACCCCAGGCAAACACTACACTACACGGTTGCCCAGTACGGATACCAAGCCCAAAGCCCACCTCAGTTGCCCAGCGGCAACTCATCACCCCCCAGGAGCAGCCTCCTGCTTACTGCAAGGTACCATGTACCCCGTCAACCGTACCCCTGTCCAATCCCACGTCTGAAGCTTCGCGGTCGAGCGTATCTTGCTACCCGCATAGTGGACTCCCGTGTGAACCGACGACGGAAAGAAAGCTAGCCGCAGACAGTCCCCAGCAAGGACCCAAGTCGATCCGACCCCCTCCCGAGTGCCAGATGGCGAGAATGGGCCATGCGCCGCCTGCGAGATATGCCATGGTTGATGGGTGTGGCCATCCATCGATGAGCTCGTGAACTTTCTTTAACTACTTTGTTTCCCTCGTTTGCATCTCCTCCCCCTCTCTTCCTTTCCTCCTCATCCCGTTCACTGTGTGTCTTCTTCCATCTCCAAAAGCGCTGGTCTGCTTTCCTGGGTCCACCGGTTTTGCTTACACCCTCCTTTCCCTTCGAGACCTCTTACTACGAACTGTCACTCCCTCGGACGACATTTAATTATTCTTGTAATCTTTCTCTTCTCTGACATCACACCAATCGACCGTCCCAGGTGGCACCGATCGACATACTTTTACTACCGCTCGATATTACTGTCCCCGGAGAACAGGCCGACCGAAAGGAAAATCACGTTGAGGAAGGAAAAGCAAAGCTGCAAGAACCACACCACACATAATCAACATGCCTTCAATGAAGACCGCCCTCGTCGCCGCCCTGGCCGCCGTGGCCACTGCCGTGCCCCTCGGCCCCAAGTTGAACAAGGACCAGATGAAGATCTATGACTTGGCCAAGAGACAACAGGCCGGTGCCGGCGCTGCTGGATTGACGGATATCGACATTCTGCAATTGTGAGTTGGTACCCGGCTGATGACGGACACAAGGCGCAGGACATGGGGACAAGACAGCTAACACCGGTTTCTCAGCGCTCTCACTTTGGAATGGCTCGAGGGTACTTTCTACCAGCAAGGCTTCCAGAAGTTCCCCGCACAGGACTTCATGGCTCTGGGTCTCTCGATGGAGCAGGTTAACGACCTTCAACAAGTCGGCGCCACCGAATTGTCGCACGTTTCCCTCTTGCAGTCGGCGATTGCCCAGGCCGGCACTCAGCCCGTCCAGCCCTGCCAGTACAACTTTGGTTTCACCGATGCTGCCGGCATGGTCAAGACCGCCGCCGTCCTCGAGAACGTCGGTGTCTCCGCCTACCTGGGAGCCGCTCCCCTCGTCAAGGACAAGGCTATTCTCGGTACCGCCGGCTCTATCCTCACCATCGAGGCTCGCCACCAGACCTTCATCCGCGCCGCCTCCAAGCAGATCGCCATTCCCCAGGCTTTCGATGCCCCTCTTGGTGTCCGCGCCGTCTTCTCCCTGGCCGCGCCCTTCATCACCTCCTGCCCTCAGGGCTCCAACCTGGCTCTCCAGCCCTTCCCCAAGCTGACGATGACCGCCCCTGCTCAGCCCAGCGCTGTTGCCATCGGCGCCCCCATCATGCTCCAGGCCGACAGTGCTGCCCAGGCCAAGGCTTGCGCCTTCACCACTGGTGGCCTGCAGCCCGGTGGCACTACCTTCAGCCCCTTCACTCCTCAACAAGGTTGCGTCGTTCCCCAGGGTCTCAGCGGCATCACCTATGTCTCCCTCACGAACCAGTCCCCGATGAGCGGCGTGCTCAGCGATGACATCACCGTGGCTGGTCCTATGGTGCTTACCATCTCGTAAGCGCGTTCCGTAAGTTGGGGTCTGGTCTTGTGGCCCAGTTGGTGGGCTCGAAAAGGACGTGACGGGTGCGTGTTGATTAATCCCGAAGGTCACGAAATAAAGCTAAGAAAGGGGAGGAAAGAGCGCATGATACCTTCGCTTTACGACACGAAATTTGGGGTTAGTCAAGCAGAAGCAGCCAGTTTTCGATCAATGTCGACCTCCATTTCTTTTTCTTTCTGACTCTTCACTCTCTCAAACTCCTCCCCTATCCGACCGACAAAAACATTTCTTTTCACTTCTCTGGCTAGATAGATAGCCTGTATATATGATGTCATATTATATATATTCCCGACGGGGTCTCAGGAGTCGAGTCGAAGACTTTTTTATGTATTGTTTAACTGGTAACCCATTTTTTTTCTTCTCTTCTCTCATCAAATGTCTCTCGTCACATTTTTTTCTTTGTCTGCATCATGCCGGAGGGCATGCAAATTGAGGGGGGAATGGCATGTGTTGGAGCCTGAAAAATCGTGCTGGAAAGCGAGGAGTATGATACCACCAAAGACAGAGAAACAACTCATTTCTTCTTGCTTTTCTTGACCCGCTGAAATAAAGCACGATTTTGAAAAGTCACGATATTCAACACATATAGCTACCCCCACCCTCAAAAGCAACTGAGAGATGGAAGGATGAGTTTGAGTGCCTGGGAAGCAAAACACGACTCGAGAGACCTGCTCAAATTGAAATTGAAAAAAATAGCCATCTTTACCTGCTGCACACGAAAATCTTCTTTTAGCAAGTTGGTGCGATTCTTATTTTGGTGCGGTGAGATTGTAAGTTCCTGGACAGTTGTGACGACTTGGCGTCCATGGCGATCAGACACGACGTAAAGATAGAGTCGAGAAGTAAAAGATAGAGAACGTGGGGGTTCTGGGTCTGGGGTGAGAGGAGGGATGGGGTGGCGCGGCTCTCCGAGTTCTGAGCTCGGTGCAAGTTCGGTGGTCGAGCAGGTCGGCGGGGGCCTCTGCTGGGTCCCTGCTTCTGGGGGTTTGTGGTTTCGGGAGGCTCTTTGGCCGGGTGATTAATGCTGACTTGGCGTGCCCGAGGCCTTTTGTCAGAACGCGTCCCGTCATCTGTCGTGGGGCTCGGCTCGGCTGGGTAGTGGATGTTCCGGGCCAGGGGGGGGGGGAGGGCGGGTTGAAGGAGGAATATGAGGTACGCGGCCGGCGCCCTCATGGCTTACATTCTTTGACGGCCGGCTTCATTCTGGTACCGGAGATGCTGTTGGTGGTCGAGGGCTTCGTGTAAGCGACGGTCTGGTTTACGAAGTCTCGGAGACAGTCTGTCGGGACAAGACGCCGATGGATCAGTGTGAGGCTTGACGCCTTGGCACGAAGCCGGATGTAAGTAGGTCGTTCGTTCCGAGATACGGATACGCTTGCACCCACGCCAGTTGAAGGCTTGGTTAATCCAGTGTCAGAGATCAAAAGTCCGGTCTAAGCTGCTTATTGCATTGCATTCCTTCACGGTCGTAATCGTAGGATCAATGATGTGATGACTTGTCCCCCCTTCGCACAATACGAGCCACGGTCAGTCAAAAGTGAGGAAGCATTTCGGGTCTTCTCTAGTGGACTAATATCCACTACCACTCATCCCTCAACACACAAAAGTTCACGTAACACGCCGCACTGAGCGCTAGATTATGAACACAAGTGCCATCCACAGAGGGCGATTTAATCACTTCCTTCTACCATTTCAACGTTTGGTCATTCGTGGTACAATCTGTTATCTGCAGCGATCGACCGCAAATATTCACTCCAACACAAGCAGTCAGTCAGTCATTCGTCCACGGCTTTAGACCACTACATGTCTCGTGGCGCTTACACCAAACAATATCACTATCTTATCATCTTTTGTGCTTATATCAGTGATCTCAATCGTTCAAGACGCTTCTAACATTTCGTGACACCCTAACCCACTGCTTAAAGTCCATAATCCGCTCATCTGAAGCTATCCCGCCCATCCCAGCAGTCAAAACATTAAAAACAGATCATGAAGGGCAAAAAGCTGGATGAACAGGGAATCGAACCCTGGACCACTCACATGCTAAGCGAGTATTATACCACTAAACCATTCGCCCAGTGGGATGATTTCGCCCGGACTTGAACCGGAGACCTTCAGTGAACCAGGCGAGATTCGAACCCCGAACTGTTAGATTGACGTGATAACCAACTACACCACGAAACCATGTTGTTTGATGACTCATCTTGGGCGGAAGGGATATGTGAAGGTCCCAGGTGTGTGTGTGTGTGGGGTGGTGGATGAGGGCATCGTGAAGCGAGAGCGCCGGTTGTGGGGGTGGAGTGGAGACGTGGAGTGAATGCTGCATGTCATTGGCTGTGGTCCAAGGTGGTCATTCCCTCGACCCTTCCACTCGCGAGAAACTCAGGCTGGCGTAATTGCTTGAAATGCGCAAGTCTGCTTCGGCGGCCATTTCCCAAGAACTCGACCAACGTCGTGGTGGCGTTGTTGAAGTTGGAAAATACCATGTATTGTTCTCTTAGTGCCAAAGTGCCGGAGTGGGGCCATTCGGGGCCGTAATGGGCCATCCGGTGGTCGCTGCCCGGGGGAGCTTCGGAGAAATACGCCTGGTTTGCTGCAGTGACCCTTCCGAATGCTGCGTTTTTGGCATTCAATTCGTGGAGTGCCACCACGTTTGTCAGTCCACTAAATCCCGTGGCTGGCAGATAATGCGGGTGCCCGGCCTCCTCGCCGGCCGCGGCACTGCAGCAGGAGTGTAACCTACCTTAACGGATCAGTTCTCCGTACATGAATTACCTCGTCACACATCGGCTGTGATTCAAACCAACAATATCTCCGTCCACCTCTTCGACATGGGTACCACCAACTGCATGTAAACCATCCTACCTTCCAAACCGAGATCCAATGCCCGACCATTGTCATCAATTATTAAGACAGCAATCTGATAGGTGTGCTTTGCGGGCGGAAGCAGCGTATAATGTATGACGGCATGTAATTCATGCGAGTGTTTCCCGCCGTCTTTCGACACGAACAGAAGAGACAAAAAGGGTTCCGGACTTCTTCGAATCACCCGCGTTGTCATGTGCGACATAACGGGAGGGAAGAAGTCTAACGGGCGCCGGCAGCCATCCGATCTTTCGCTCAATCTAATTGCATCTGCCGTGACCCCGAACCCCGCGACTGGTGAGGGGCTAGCGCGGGGGGATGTGTAGTGGCGGTTCGGCCAGTCGCGTGGTGACGTCTGCGGGGTCGAGGTTTGCCGGAGAGGACTGGAGTAAAATGGAGACAACACTTGGGACGGAACACTCCCCCGGCTTGTCGTGGGAGCAAACAAGTACCGTTGCATCGACGGATCATGGACGGCATGCTCTCCCCGGCAATTCGCCCTCCATTGCGGGGTCGAGTTGCTGTCCCTCATGTTGTCTTCTCTTTGGAACATTTATCTTTTCTGACAAGTTCGCCCCATCATGCGTGTTAGTGTAAACTCACACCAACTCGATACTCAACGAGAGGCTTCCACTAGTTGAGATGAGCCGTCCATTCAAAAGAGTATGCCTCCGTGAGCTCCGGCTTCAGTATTGTTCTAAAGCTATCTAGGTCGTGGTCGTTGGAGCTGGGCCTTCGGGCTTACTCCTAGCGCTGCTACTTTCGAAGAAGGGAATTCCCGTTCAGATCCTCGAAGCTCAGGATCATCTCGACCAGCAACCACGAGCCGCCCACTACGGCCCAGCCGCCATCCCGGACCTGAAGCGCGCGGGCATCTTGGACGAGGTCCGGCGTCGGGGGCCGACGGTGAGCACGTTCGTCTGGCGGCGTCTCGAGGACCACAGTGTCATTGCCGGCTTCGACGCGGGTGTTCTTTCTGACATCAATGGCGACGATCTGCGCACAGCGTGTCTCGTTCTTCAGGATCTCGACCAGCTAATGCTGGACGAATTCCTGGGGAAGCACAACGGAGCCATCAGTTGGGAGCATCGTGTGGTCGGCCTGGGCCAAGATGATGAACGAGCCTGGGTGGATGTTGAAACACCACAGGGGAAGAAGAAAATCGAAGCAGACTACATCGTCGGGTGCGACGGGGCCAACAGCGCTGTTCGAAAGGGGCTGTTTGGGGAGGAATATCCCGGCTGGACGTGGGATGCCCAGATCGTCGCGACGAACACGTACTACCCCTTCGAGAAGAAGTTCGGCTGGGACGATGCCAACTTCATCATCCACCCAGAACACTTCTTCATGGCGGCGAAGATCACGAATGACGGGATGTACCGCGTGACGTACGGCGAAGAGTCCAACCTCTCGCACGCAGAGCTCAAAGCACGCCAGGAGAAGAAATTCAAGATCATGCTGCCTGGACGCCCTGAACCGGGCGAGTACGAGGTCGTCAACTTCGCCCCTTACCGCATGCACCAGCGGTGCGCGCCAAAGTTCCGGGTGGGCAGGTTCATGCTGGCTGCCGACGCCGCGCATCTGTGCAACCCCTGGGGCGGGCTCGGGATCACCGGCGGATTTGTGGATGTTGGTGGGTTGTACGACTGTCTTGCGGGCATCTGGGACGGGGTAGCGGATGAAAGCATTCTGGATTTGTACAGCGAGAAGAGAATTGAGAAGTGGAAGACGATCATTGATCCGATTTCGCAGGAGAACTTCAGAAGGGTATCGGACAAGGACCCCGGTACGAGGGTAGAGAGAGATGGGTTCATGCAAATGTGTCAGCGAGCTGCGAAAGATGAGAACCATATGCGGGAGTTGATGCTGGGGACTTTGGGCGTGAGATATGATTTCACGCAGCATTACAGCAACGTAGATGGCTAAGGCGCGAATGGTCCTTGGTCGGTTGCTTGATCAAGCTGAATTCGTTGTAGAGCAGCGTTTGTACTAGTGAGGGTCAACTTGATTCACTCATGACCTTCTCAGTCATATATGCTGATGTGCCTGACCTAAATAGACTGCCTAATTTCCCTTGTCTGCGCAGCAGCACTTATTGCGTACTTGATTGCTTTGATGATTGATGACGACAATAACAGAGACAACGAACGTAGAAACAATAATAACGATGGAGGCGACGACGACGATAGTAAGATGGAGTATACATGAAACTACTGTAGAAGTAGTCGCTCTAGCACAGGAAAAAAAGAAGGGGTTCGACGTAAAACCAAGTCGCAAAAACTACGCTCACAGCCATATGGGCGCAGAAAGGCTCACCAGCGCTTGAAAACCGAAAGCATGTGGTGACTTGCTTACTTGAGATGGCCACGAATAAGGATATTGAAGTACAGTCTGGGAGCAAATCGACCCAAACCCCGGGCCTAAGACAGCTTGAACCTAAGGTCCACGAAGATGAGAAACCAAAAATCCAGCAAAGCGCTGGGCTTTTGCTACTCAAGTGTTTGAGCAACTGCACTTCAGTAAAGAGGGGAACAGCATGAAACATGACTCTGAAGCACATTGAACGAGAAGAAATAAGTGCTCTTCAACTCAGCGGCCTTCGAACGGCATTTCTCATCAACTTCAGAGAATGAATGAGAAAGTTGTATACATGCGTGGCGACAAGAGTGTACTCTAGCCGCGGCTTTTCTGTCAACGGCCATGCCAACCGCGATCCATACGGACCTCGACGCACAGAATGAGCGGTTGCCGAAACTTGCCTTTCTTTGTGCTGCGGTGGGAATAGAGGCCCCGGGGTTCCAGATGCCCGCTCTACCTCATGCGATTCGACAGAGCTACCCATGACACTGGCTGAGAACCGCCACCGGTTTGATACGTTCTTCTGCACTCCTGCGGCGCATGCGTGGTATCGTTGCGGCGCAGCAGACTCTATCTTGATTCATAACTCTTCGTGAAGCTTGCGGAATTCTTTCCAATGGATATGTTATGCAATGATCGAGCACCGAGATGTCTCCCACACGGCCGCTGAAGACAATGAATTATGAATGAATGTTGAAAGGAAGATTGAGAATTGTGAAATGGTTCTGGGGGTCTAAATTAAGGTGTAGCGGAGCTCTGGATAGATCCACTAGTTATCCACATACCACAAGATGATCCAATGAGGGCTCTGTTCCCGGCGGCTAATCCTAACGGCCCCAACATCTTCTGTTGATGAAGTTCTGCCATTGAGTCAACTTCCTCTCATTCACATCTGCCCCCAAATTGTCACAATGCAATGCGACGTCCAATGAGCCAAGCCAGCCAGCTGAAAATGAAGATCGCATGTTCGTGTCTGAGATTGACGACTGAATTGCTGAAGAAGATCGTGGCGATGCATTCTGCAGACGGCGCAGTTGTTGTTGGTCCGGTCCCCACCCGGGCCGCCCCCCTCGATCGTCGTCTGCGGGCGCTTAGCCAACACCTCTCATTCCTTGACGCCCCTACCAGCGGGCCCACGTCAATGCTGGACCAATGCAGGAACCCTAGATCAAGTAACCTTATGTTGGCGCGAGGTGTTATCCGGCTACGGAAATGGCTTAGTCGAGAGCAGAAATCATGCGAACTCGCACGTAGCCGCGCTGAAGGTCGCTGTTGGAACCAGGTTCAGCCTCCTGGTTCGTTTCGATGTCCCAAGTATCCGGGTTCGCCTGCGCTCTCCTTAAGGAGAACAATCTCCCAAGCCCAGGCTCTCTCTCACTTTGGTCCATTCATCCCCTCCTGTCTTCTTTTTGTCTCCTTCCCTATGTCAGTAGTGGTGGCTGGCTCCCACGGTTCTCTGCATAAGTTCGAAGTTTATTAGGGCTTTCAGTTACTATCAACTCGAGCCCTCCGTCTTTCTCCTCTATTCGGAGCGTTTGACTTTCGACACCCAGCGTTCGTCTGCTTCGAGCCGATGGGCGTCAAGTCTCCCGAAGTCCGCGAGACTCAATTCTTCGGGAGTCAAGATGGGTCTTGCGAAGAGAAGAAGAGTCTGAGAGACTCAATCCCCTGGCTCAGGTCGAAAGATAGGCAATGTAGCCTCGATAAAGGTCTGACACATACGGCAACAGGGAACATGATCCAACGCTGGCTAACACGGATGCTTCCCACAGGTCACAAGCATGGATGGAAGCCGTTGACCGTCAGCGCCGCGGTACTTTTCTCCTTTACTTTCGTATCATTCATCTTGGCCGTCATTATCGAAGTGTATGCGCAACAGAGCAAGCGTTATGGAGGTCTTGCGCTGTCTCCCTCAATCGATGCGATGCCTTACTACGTCAAGTTCAGCTACCTCTTCCTGCCTACGATAGTTGCCGTCATATACAGTATGTTATGGAGTTGGATCGATCTTGATGTGAAGAGGATACAGCCGTGGCTGGAAATGTCACGACCCGAGGGTGCCAAGGCAACGCATTCGATCTTCCTTGATTATCCGTACGAATTCGTCGCGTTCGCTCCTTTGAGAGCATTCAGAAGACGGTCAGTACCGCATTGGAAGCTTTATTGGATGACTCTAACAGCATAAAGCCACTGGGCCACGTTCTACAGCGGTACGGTGATGATTCTGGTATTCTGGCTGATCACTCCGCTTCAGAGTGCCATCCTGGGAACTGGGACTATCAATGTCCAAGAGCAGGTTGCTGTCTCCAGCTCTCAAGCACTTGTACCAAGCTCCGACCAGATTTATCCCATGGACCAATCTATACTCAACGAAGGGTATGCCATTACTTGGTTGAAACAGCCACTTCCGGCCTTCACAACTGCCGACTACACACTCTTGCCATTTCATGTGGACAGCGACACGACCCGAGCTGCGTCAACAAATTGGACGGGATCTACAGTTAAGTACTGGACGGAGATCGAATGTTGGCCGGCAGAGATGTTCCCAGGGGTGCCATACTGGTCTTTCGTGGATGGTCGCGGCTGCAATGCCACCGAGGTGCTTCCGTATGGTGCCACCCCTGTCGCCGACAAACCATACAAGATTCAATACTATGGCTACCAAGCCAGTGATTATGCTGACTATTGGCTATCGATACCTTGTTATAAGATCGCAGTTCACAAATTCTTGGCTACCTGGGCTTACTACGAAGAAGGGCCAGTGTCATCGCAGGATATCAGGGGATCTTTTTGCGAGGCGAGTTATTTCAAACAAGAAGTCAATGCCACTGTTTCCGCTGCCACCAACGAGCCCATCGAGGGCAGCATCGTACCGATAGGCCCCAGAGAAGAGCTGAAGCCAACTGAGTTCAACTCTTCTGCGTTCGAATATCTTCTCGGCGCCGGTGTCTCGCCGGTTGAGACGACGGTCAAGCGAGACTATGCATTCGGTCACTTGCTTGAGCAGAACGATCAGACCAAAAAATATGGTCTATGGGGCCCTTCCAACCCTATGACGGGATTCGCCGTAGGCTCGGCAGTCAACTCGCAAAACCTCACGACACTTCATGATTTCAAGAACGAGACTTTCCTGGGCCAAGCTTTCAACACAACACACAAGCTGCTTTTCTCACTTGCATTCCGCCGAATGCTGAACGCCTCAAGTGAAACGACGACTATCGGAACAGTGGAGTACGAGCAACAGGGAATCATTGTCAGTCGACTCTATTCGGCCATTGTGGAAGGATTCTTATTCTTGGTGGGAATCTTCTCGATGCTCTTGTGGTGGCACGGCAAAAGAGCGCCTAGTCAGTTGGCGATTGACCCAGCGTCGATGGGGTCATTGATCAGCATTTGCCAGAACAGCTCCGTCATGTTGGATAAGTTCACCGGCAAGGGTTGTTTCCCAGACGAAAAGCTTCAAGAGTCGTTCGAAGACATGAGATTTCACTTGGTATGCGGGTGCCAGACCCCGTCTAGACAAACCGTCATCAATGTCGTCGATGCCCGGACCGACTTCGTGGAGAGCCAACGCATCAGCCTACCGCCCCCCGACCCCGCGTTCTCTATGGGACATTACTCACCATTCAAACCTTTAGCACTGAGGAGAGAGATTGGATCGGCTGTGACTCTGGCCATGGTCGGAGCAGTCATTGCAATTGTGTACCTCAAAATGGAGGAACAGCGCATTGGAGGTAGTGGTTGCAGGAGATATTGTCCTCGAATGTTGCTAACCAGCGCGCAGGTCTCATACGGCCGACAACGAACTTCGAAGTTCTCCAGATTCTCGAGAACTATATCCCGACTGTGTTCGCTACGTTGCTTGAGCCTTTCTGGGTGCTAGTCAACCGATTGCTCTGCATTCTACAACCGTTCAAGGATCTATGGTCTGGTCAACGGCCCGCGAAGGGGTCAATAAACGCCAGGTATACGTCTGTTCCGCCTCAATTCGTGCTTTGGCGCGCTGCGAAATCTGGCCACCTTGTTCTGGTGGCGATCTGCATTCTGGCCCTTCTGTCGAATCTATTGGCCGTTGGCCTCGGTGGTCTCTTCAACGAGCGTTCCGTCGTCGTCGACAATGCCTGCGAGTTCCAGCAAACATTGAAGCCGACTTTCAACAATGACTCTATTTGGGGAATAGACTCTCAATTCACTTTCGCCGGAGGCTCGATTAGGTACGAAACGCCGATGTACGTTACCATGAACAATGTTTCTCAGGGAACAACACTGCCGCCTTGGATTGGCAACGATTACTACTTCCAGCCTTTCTCGATGGCTTCGAAAGGAAAAGGCGGAAGCAAAGAGTTCACAGCTCAGACGAGGGGGTTTGGAGTTCGGCCTTCTTGCTCTAAGCTCGACACGGTAAAGAGCACAGGCGTGGGCCCTGTTGTGAATCACACTTACATGCGCAACGGTCAACCGGTTCCTGGTTGTCCTACCTCTTTCGAATTTCGGGACCTGAATCGCACTGGAAAAAACCATCCCACTGATTCATTGGGGCCTTCTGCTGCCGAAGTAATCGCCAAGTTCTCGAACGCATTTGGAAACACACCTTGTGATGTGCCACTCGTCCTTGGCTGGTCACGAAGCCCGAACATTAAGTTGTCGAACAGGACGGAAATGGAAACCTGGTCCGTCATCTGTGAGCCAATCTTCACCACCAGCATGTTCAATGTCACGGTCAATACCGAGGGATATATTCTGAAAGCTGTCCAAACATCCGAGTCGTCGTCTACTCTGGACGATCCGCTTACTACGAATAACACCGACACCATATCGACATATCTGAACAACGTTGTCAATTATTATACCACCACTTGGCACAACGACAGCTTCACATATGATTGGATGAACTATCTTATCAAAATCCAACCCGACGGCCCCGACGTCCTGGACCCGCTTTCGACCCCGAACACGACGGCCCTCATCCCCCCGATCGAACGTATCTACCGCCAGCTCTACGCCTTGATGCTTGGTCTCAACACTCAGTGGTTCAACAACTATACCGAGCCCGTGACAGTACCCGGCATATGTCGCACGACCCAAGTTCGAATCTTCATGGACAGGACCGCCTTCGCCATCAGCCTCTTCGTCCTGGGCCTCAACATCGTCGTCGCGATCGCCCTGTACGGATGCAACATCAAGCACTTCTTACCGCGAGTGCCCACGACCATCGGCTCGACCCTCGCTTACGTGGCTCCGAGCCGCGTACTGCGCGAATATGAAGGCGCGGGCAGTCTAAGCGACACGACTTTCAGCTTCGGACGATATGTCGGCGACGACGGCCGAGCTCATGTGGGCATAGAGATGGATCCGTACGTTGTGCCGGTGAAACTATCTGCGCTGAGGAAAGGCGACACGGAACCGAGGACGGGATTGATGAGACGGGTGCTGGGACACAGGAAAGCAAAACGGGGTGATACTTGGTTGTGAAGGAGTAGGCGAGACGAACGAGAGCGACAGCGACCGCGACCGCGACACCGACACCGACGAAAATCCGACGCGTGTAATGACGATTGATGAATTTACGAAATCACGATACCTCACCTTTTTGAGCTTTGGGACAATGGAGACGAGTTTTGGAGGTTTGGCTACTGTATGGGATTCAGCCGCAGATGATGGATGATATTGGAAGTGTCTCTCGGTTCGAACTGTCACCGGCATATAGCATGTAACGTGCTGTTCGCCCGAGTCATTGGATTCGACAGAAACACAGAACAAAACATGAATACACTTTATCTAGTGCATTTCTACTTGTACTGCGTGCATGTTTCCGCTGTCGTGTCGATCTTGTCCATGCGCATCTCATCGTCTGAAGTTCCATGTGTCAGCCTTTCAGCTTGACAGGGAGCGGCTCCCCTTTCACATCACACCCTCTCAACGTCGGTCCGCTGCTTCTTGCCCACACAAGGTTTAAGTTATGTCAAGCTCCTTGTAATATTTCAAACCCCACGAGGTCCCCCGTTAGCTTCAAGGTCGGCCCTGTCTGCCTGAACTGAGGTTTGTCGGAGTGACCACATCAGATTGTCGGGCTCTGAGCTGCTAATGGCCAGAACAAAACGCTTTGACTTTAAGGAGCTTTGAACTTGGTGTGTAGGATGAGTGAGCTTTGCACACCTTTCTCGACCCGTTTGAATTCTTGCGACGGCTCTGTTTGAGGTCACATGTGTTAGATACGACTGGGACGATGAAGTTGATGTAGTAAGTGTATTTGCTACGAATGATCTCATGCTACTTTTCCATGATAGCTAATGCAGACATCTAGCCTTTTGTGACAATGCCAATGGAAGAAAGAGGGAAACTTGTACAAGGTATATACAGAAATTGTAAATGTTCAGAAGAAATCAAACGCCGCAGATCTTTGTGCCGTAACCTGTATGTATGATCATGAAGATAGGTATCCAATGTGCCCCGAGGTATCATATCCCGTAAATGCTAAACCGTTCATAAGGAGTGTTCGCCATCGACCAGCTTAGGCGTGAGAACGGAAGCGGAGGGCACGCTTGCGACCGTTTCGGGTCACAACCATGTTGATAGAAGAGCCCATGCCGGCAGTGCAAGAGGTGCCGGAGGCCAACTGCTGGACGGCAGACCAGGCACCGCTGGCGCAGCGCTGGTAAGAAGTGCCGCCAATGCAGTTCCAGGCTCCCTCGTCAGTGCAAGCAGCACCGACAGTCTGCGCGCCAGCACCGGTCTCAGTACCGTTGCCGGAGCCAGAGCCGGAACCAGTGCCAGAAGAAGGAGCGGCGCTAGGCGCAGCGCTGGCAGCGGGAGCCTTGGAAACAGAGGGAGTGGCGGAGGCAGTGGGGGTAGAACCGGAGCCATTGGGAACGGTGATGAAGACGCCACCGGGGATGGAGGCCGAAGGCTTGGAAGAAGCGGCAGGCTGGGAGACAGCAGGAGCAGAGGTGGGAGCAGTAGTGGGCTGAGCACCACCTCCGTTGCCGGCTCCAGCAGTGCTGGTGGGCTGAGAGCCACCGCTGCCGCCAGTACCAACAGCGCCGCCGCAGGAAGCAGTGACCAAGGCGCTGGCCGCGACGAAGGTGTCAACAGCTTTTCCGGGGTTGGGGAAGGCGACGTTGGTGCTGTCCTGGATCTTGCATTCATTGATGTTGGCGACGAACATGTCAGGCAGAGCCTCGTAAGCGCTCTGAGAGCCAGCAGAACCAGTGATGGTGACGGGGCCGCAGTTCATGTACATCTCACGGTTGCCGATCCTGTTGAACCAAGTCCACGCAATGGTACCGTTGCCAGCAGGCATATCCTCGGGGATCTTGAAATCGTAGGTATCCTGGTTCACCTGGTTGGCGTTGTCACCCAGGTTGCCATCGGCGTTCTTGGCAGGGCAGCCTCCCTCAATGGACTTGATAACCTTCCAGACGGAGTTCTTGTCAGGCTTAGCGTCGTAGGTGATGGAGACCTGGCAAGAGCCACCGCCGTGGACGGCGGAGCCAATGAAGGCAAGGTTGCCACTTGCGCCTTGAGCGTAGACGTTGGAGGCACCCTCAGCGTCGTAGACACCAGTGCGCTGCTTGCACGGGAAGTCGGAACCGCTGCCATCGAGAGGGCTGTTGTTGAGGCTGGAGGCTCCGTAGGGCACGGGAGAGCTCATCTTCATGTGGGCGCTGGCAAGGGTGGCCAGGCCGAAAGCGACGATAGCTTGAGCGTACATGGTGAGTGTTGTTGTTGTTGAGTGATGAGAATCTTAACGTTCCAGACGGTAGGGTCTCAGTGTCGGTTGTCGTTGTGACTGTGTAAGTTGTTTGGTGGTCGATCAAAGTCGTTGGTTCTCTTGACACTTTATAAGACAAGTTAGCTTCTACTCGAACTCGACTCATCGATCCAGCATGTTCTCGATGACAGCGCATCTGTTCCTCAGCAGGCCCGACTCGAAGTGACTGGTCACAACCGTAACAAGCTCAGTGCGACGATGCTCCCGAACAATGACATTGTGAGTCGCACAGTGACGGGCCGCTTTGTCGAACAAAGGCAGAGAAGCAAGCCAAGTGGCCAAGGTCCCGAGCCGTCCCTTTGATGGTGTGATGCTGCAGAATTCCGTAGACTTACAGTGTCTTCTCGCTTTGTCTGCTGGGAGCTTGGACGTTGCGGAGTGTTTGAAAAGTCTGGAGTGATAGTTGAGAATCGGAAAGGTCGATGGGTCTCGAAGTTTCGTATCGTTGTCTTTGGGTTCCGTGAAGGATGGTAGTGCACCAGGCGAGTTGGGTTGATAGAAAGTTGAAAAGTAAGGACTAGCCTTGTTGAATGATAGAAGAGAGAAGGTAAGATGTCGAAACGACAAGCCTTTCCAAAGCCCACAGAAGGAATGCGAGAAGATGTGTTTGTCCAAGAGGATGGGGAACAAAAAGAGAGTGTTTCGAGGTAGGACGAGGCCCGGGTCTTATAATACAAGACGGGAAAGCTGAAAAGATACGATGGGGATGTAGAAAGTAGTGAGTGAGCAGGCCCACGGGCAGAGTATGCCGAGCTTAGAGAAGGACTAGAGATGAAAGTGGAAACGAGAGGCAAAAAGCAACTTAGCACAGCTGCAAAGAACGGCGGTTATCCCAGAACGATTGGAGAAGGATAGACTGAAGGTCGGACCGGAGGATGGAGAGCTGGACTAGATCGGTCCACTTGGGACGGGAGAGACATGGCGTTCTTTTAGACAGGCGTTGAGCAGGTCGACCAGTCAAGCCCAGTCGTGGAGCGCAGTCCAAGGGGATTCGAGGCATGGTGGATCGCCCGAGGGGGACAGGGGCCAGGCGTTGAAGAAGGAGAGGCATGGGCTTGAGGCTGTGATAGGCGGGAGAGGAGCCCCTCGGCTTGTTTCGACATGGCACGCACGAAAGACCGGACTAAACATTCTAGTGAGCAGGCAGGGGTGGGTAAGGATGATCGGGGCATCTGGCAGTTGTGTGCGTGTGTGGTTGTGGGTGTTCGAGGATGAGGTACATACGGCAGGCAGTAGTAAGAACAGGCTCCACGGCACGTAAGGTAAAGGTAAGGTACGGCTTAAGGTAAAGGCTGCCAGGACCATGCCGTGTTCCTGGATGGGACTTTGGAGGGGCGGGGACCTTGCAGCAAGGCGCATCGTGCGTGTTTTTCTCGCGGTGGATGCCCCTGACTAGGCATGTTAGGCTCGTTTAAGGAGGAGCCAAGGACAGCCAAAGGCGGGGGAGAGGGAGGGAGCATCTGTGGACCGACGATGAAGTGGTTTTGATAGTATAGGGAGGGATTGGTGAGGATTTTTCGAGCTGTCGTTGACGGGGCGGATGAATGGCTGGGAGGATGTGGGAAGAGAGACAAGTGACACCGAGAAGAAGCACTAAGGGCTAGTCGCTACCAGGGAGGAGACGAGGTCCGGGACAAGACGACAGGGGGCAGGGAACCAGGGAGGAGGAAGCAGCCACCAAGGGTGCGGTGTGGGAGCCTGGGTGCGAGGGAAGGTACGTGCTCCTACCACTCCCGCTCGAGGACTGGCTGCCATTCGCTGCTCGGGCCACGCTAACGGAGGCACCAAAAAAGCACGTTCCTTGCCCCGCTAACGCTAGACAGTACGTACCTCGAAGCTGTATCCGCAAGGAACACTAGCCACGCACTTGCAGCCGGCACGTACCTCGTCGTGCAGCGTCAGATCAGGAAAGGGGCATGGGAAGACGGAGGATGTGTGCAACCATGTGTTTCCTTCCAGAGCATTGCTACACTCTACCTTTGGCCCTGACTAGAGGGAATGGCGGCAGGAAGCGCGTGAGCTGCAGCTTTCAAGACAGGAGAAGCACCAAAATGGCGGAGGCTACTGCAAGGCACCATCTGGGAAGTGAGCACAGCATGCAGTCAGTGAGTCGCAACACCTGAGATAGAAACAAACGGCCGGCCATCCATCCATCCATCTCCCGTCCACCAGTTCATACGTCCAAATAGCCGCCAAAAGTGAGATCAGCAGCGACAACGGTGTCCCCCGAACCGTTCTGGTTGCCTGCTAAATCCAGACAAGGCTCAGTCATTTCATCCTTACTTTTACCTACCTACTACAAAGTACTGCATAGTATTTCCCCATGTTGGTGTGCGCAATACGCATACCACCCTATCTGACCGTCCGAGTCTAGAATAGAAGAGGCGACATACAAGTGCACCGGTACCCACGGATATTACGCGAAGTTGCCTCGCCTAGCTAAATGGAGATTTACTTTTTTTCTGGCAGACAGTAGACAGATGTGATGCTGACTGACAGATCAAGATCACCTGTACGTATGCACTGACTGGATCCAAAGTCAGAACACGCCATGCGAGGTCAGTAGAACGCGAAAGGCGAAAGCCTCATCGACAATTGCGGCCCAGCCCATTCCAGACCAACTCCTTTTTTGGAACAGGCGGCCTCCAATCAGGGCAGATCGAACCTTGGATTTGGAGACTGGAGGTGGCCAGTTATCGCGGCCCTCGCCCAAGGCCGCGGTGGCGGCCACTCAGATCCCTCTCATACCCTCGCAAAAAGATACGTCACGCTGCGGCGCAACATCGCCTCACCACATTGGCCCAAAAATGTCTTTTCGGACGACTCTCCTCGTGAGTCCTTCTGTCTTTGGCTCTCATCCTCCGCGAGACCCCCGGCCGACCGCTGAAGGCAGGGGCTAGTCATAGTCATTCCTTACGTAGACTAACATGCAAAGGGGGCAAGGGGGCGGAATAAGACCGGGAACGACTGTGGCACTGGACTGCGATGGTGTCGCCGCCGCTGTCGCGCTGTGAGCCTCTCCCGTCCACCCAGCCCAAAGAACATGGGGGGATGAGTTGAAGAGAGAAGAAAATGTTCAGGGATCGGACTGGTGGGTGGAAAGAGGGTCGATGATGTGCAGGGGTACTTTTTTCGACAGTCCCAAAGTCCCACGGCTTTCGGCAAGGCCAGCATCCTGAGAACAGGGGTCGGAGAGAGCGTAAGAAAGGGGCAGTCAGTTCGCGATGCGTGGTTCGTCCATTTGATCGGGCTTCCAGGCTCCATGGCATTCCTTTTCCCAGAGGCCGGGCGGCACTCGCGACCACCAGGCGGTCCAAGACAATTTTTTTCTGGGCCATCACATCAGTCCACCGTTTGATCCATTGTGATGTCTTGACTAAGAAGGGCGAATAAGAAACAAAAAATGGGCGGAAAGGCAGACAATGCAGCCGAAAGCGAGACATGCAACGGGCATGTCGAGCCGGTGAGACTGGATCGGTAAACGCTGGCACGGGCGCCCACCTTGCCAACTCAGCTCACCGACGTACACCGAGCGAAGGACGGCATACCAAGGAAGGCACCAAGGAGGGGCAACCGCTGCAAATGCAGAGAGACATCAGAGACATGCCAGAACAACAACAGGAACGCAGTGCATCACTAAGAACCCACCCCTCTTTCTCCATTGTGCGCATTGTCTGCTGTCACTTGACAAGGCCAAGCCAAGCCAAATCAAAAATGCAAAGACACGTTGATCGACAAGATTCTCCCGAGTCAGTGATGGGTGATCCCCGTTGAAAATAGAAGTAGAGAATTAAGTGGTATCCGTACGGGCACTCAATTTACAGGATCCTCAGTCAGTGCCCCTCGGATGGCCAACTCTACTCACCATCGACCTCGGTATACCCGCCCTGGTCCAGTATGCCATCAAGCTTGTGGTTATGCGGCATACAGAGTAGATGGAAAGTGGGAGGAGGGAGCATCGCTGCGGCCAGCCAGCCCGCCGTTTATTGCGGCTGTTCTCAATGCTGCCCTTGCAGTGCCTCGTGGCTTCTCCCCAGGTACCTCCCAAAAAGCACCTTAACACGTCATAAGTCACTTGCCGGGGGAGCCGTGGTGGCAGTGTACTTGCCTGTCCACTGCCAGGCTGATAGTGGATCCGTTCAGTCGTGCATCCCGGAGTTCGGTCCAGCATCGGTACTTGTGCGGCACGGTGGCCGGTGGACGGTTGATTTCAAACGATCAACGGTCCCTCCACCGACGACATGAAGAAAAGCAACGGCGTGCGGATTGCGACAGCCACTCGTTTGCAGGTGCGAAAGCAATGCTTGCCTATCACTCTTTGCTTCTCTCCCAGTGCCGAGACCCTCACATGCTGATGGACAGGCACAGGGGCCAGCGTCCCCTGACACTGCAACCTGACTCCCCCTGTCTGGCCATCTGGTTCCCCGCTGAATCGAAGGGGCCACCCTTTAAGCGGGGAATTCGGTTGAGCAGACCAGATGTTCAGCTGCAGGCGCAGGGGGTATTAACGACGGGGATTTTCTCTTCGCTTGTCAGGGGCCTTGCCTGGCCCCCAGCGCACACTTTTGGGAGCCCTCTCTGTGCCGCCTGCCCTGATTCCATCCCGGGCTGCCCACAACGAGCGGATTTTGTGCTGTCGTCAATCGTCGTCGGAGCCCTACAATGACTGGTGCACATGCTAGGTACGTTGTAGCGCATCAAGGGTCTCGTCGAGGGGGGATATGGAACTGCTGGAGGAGCTGGAAGAGACCCCCCTGCCTAGAAGCGAGGAATCTGAAACAGAGGCAGTTTCACGACCCCCAAGTTCGCCTCTTCCCCTTTCGGACATTGAGCTCTCTGTCTGCGAACTACTGACAGCGAATCAACTCACTATTAGTCGTCGACTGTTAATGTGAGCATGACAGGATCATGTCGTTCCTGCTCCAAGAGGCTAAGCTTTCTCTCCCGTTTGTTGTTTCTTCAGGCCACAATGCCCTGCCTAATACCAGCCATCACTCACCACATCACATCGCGGGAACGCGGGAAGCGGAGGCATGCCACTGCATTCCGCGGCCATGGCGATTCATTCCTAACCCGCTGGGACCAGTCATTGTCCTTTGTCCACCGCGCAGTCGTCACAACGGCACCCCTCATTTGCCAAAGCGTTTGGGGTAAGCGCTGGAAACCGGTCAGTCGTCCAGCTGAGGACATCCAGCTGTCACAGATGTCAACGCTATTTCTCCCGGGTTACCTTGTCGTTGGCCAGTCATCAGTCAGTCGAATGACAGCGACGGGACGACGACAAATGCGCCAAAGCTCTCGAAAAGCTCAGGCTTCCGCTTGACTAAGGCGAAATCATATCCTCTTAGGTTCTCAGCTGCCTGCTTCTGCTTCTGCGACCAGCGACGCAGCCTGCTCATCCGGCTGTCACTCTGGCACGTTCATCAATCACCCCCGGGAGCTCAGAGCCCAGCAAATGTCACGATAACCCCTGGTCCGGCGGCCCTTCTCCCGGCCTTTGCCCGACCGCAATGGGAGGCCACTGCCGGCTGTCGTCTACTGTCACGTTGCTGATCGCCACCCCGTTCCCACTGTCCAATGCCCGGATGGAGCTGGCCCGGACTCCACGGCCGAGTGGATTCGCAGGGCTCACGAGAGCCGCCCAGGGAGGAAAAAGAGACGAGAAGGACGTGATGCCCATGGGCCACGGAGAGCTGCGGCGCGGCGTCCTACGTACTCCCTGCCCATCTTCATCTGCTCCTAGCCCCAGTCCGGGTTAATCGTCCGAAGATGGTCAAGAAATCCCTCTTCTGCAGCTTGCTCTGGCCTGTCCGGGTCCGTGTTGCTGCCTCCCCTGAAGGACGCAGACGCAAACGACGCAGCTGTTTGGAGCATTGAGCATTTTGAGCCCAGCTCAACAAGCGCGGTTTTGGTAGACGATCCGAGGGGGCGCAGAGAGACATTTCCTTCACCTTCAGACGATCTGGTAGAACCGAGTCTCGTACCCGCGACACTGATCGACCGCCAGAGAACACAGCCCGACGCCGTACCAGCTACGAAACGGCGCCGTCCCGGCCGCATGAATTCCCCGACATGAGCTTCTACCCTTGGTCCGCGCCCCTGGCTGATTTCCAGCTTCCCTCCTTGAGGGCAGTCCAGCCGCTCTTCTAAAGTCATGGAAGCCACACCTATGATCTCGGGGGGTCCTGGCGACAACCTTCTTCAGCGGCACAGCATGAAAGATCGCCTCTGAGCCACAAGGACGTCCGATTATTCCCAGCTTACGCCACCGCATTTGCCCCTGTCAAGTGCCACTTTTTGAACGCTGCCTGTGGCTAGTTGTCGCTTTTTTGCCTGCCGGAGCCACAGAACCTCGTATGAATACGGGAGACCCAGTGGCTCGTGAGTCGCACATCGTGCTCCCCGAGATGGGCGCCTTCCGCGGTTGTACCGCGGTTTTCCCCTCCTCTGTTTTACAGAAACACCGATGGACCACATCGGATGCCTCTGGGCTGGTATCCCTGCCCAGCTGGAATCCCGTTGAAGAGCCTGACGCAGCCGGCATTCCTTGGGTACGAGTGGCTAGAATGTGGGCCGGCATTGTTCACGAAGGGGCACTTTACACGCCCGCCCTCTCGACGCGCCGGCGTTTGCTGTGATGCTAGCGACTCCTGGTGGTGCTCGTGGTTCGCTCCTTCGCCAAAGCATGATTTTCAGCCGCTCACCTCAACGAGACTCACACTTGGGACGACCGCTCAACAAACTTGCATAAGCTTGAACCACTTACACGCAGCAGTCTGCCTTGGCTAGCGGCTGTTAGCCCGCGGTAGGTTCTCTTGACGTCTTACTCACTGCCGTTGCCATGGATTTCCCCCCCACGAATCCGCGATTCTCAATCCCCTCCCCACGGTCGCATTGCCGCCCGCATTCGGTCAGGAGACGACGAGACGACGACGACTTTGCATCGCATCGCATCACAGGGGCTACGCAAGTCGGACCCCCGCCCGACAAGGCTGGCGGTAGTCATCGGGCATGAAATGTAAACATCATCGTCTATTTGCGCTGAACTTCGCGTCTCATGTTTCATCTATCTGTAGCGTTATGATTACCCATCCTTCGTGGGGTGAGCCGGCGGCACCCATTCTCCAATGAACGGGGGGAGGGAGGTGCTGACTTGTCGTTCGCCTCACACCGCCCTACGGCCCAGTCGCGGACCTGCAGCTGACGCCCAAGTCCCGGGGGAGCCCATCAGAAAATCCCGTTTGCCGCCAGACACGAAAAGTGGTCTTGCAGCAAAACTCATCTTGTCTAATCAGCATGTCTAAGCTGCACACTGTTTGACCGCATTCTCCTTCTCATCATAGCCCTTCACATCCGCTGCCTAGGCCTTCTCGAACTCGGCGTAGTCGTCGCAGCCTGTTCATTTTGTCCAAAGCGTTAGTGACGGCGTCTCCAAGATGCGCAAGACTGGCCAGTTTCGTTTTCTGCTCCCCAGCCTCCCGGGTTTCATCAAGAAGAAGCAATGTTAATGGCAAAAGAAATGTTGCTCAGGTGTGATTGTTACCTTCAAAGACATAGCTCTCGCGGGTCCAGACGTGCATCTTGTCCTTGCGGAACTCCTCAAAAGACCACTCGCGACGGTCGAGGTTCTCCGGGCGCTTGTAGATATAGGCCATGGTCTGCTTGTCCTCCTCCTTGCCGTCCTCGCCGCGGACCTTGACGGTGACGACCTTCTTCTCGTACTCGCTGCCCTCGAAAAAGTCGAGCTTCATGACGTTGACGTCGGTGAGGCCTGTCGCGTAGATGCCCAGGACGGAGCCGCCCTTGTCGGGGATCATGCCCGGGTAGTCGGCCTCGTTGACACGGTGGCGGGTGTAGTCGTTCAGAACGGCGGGGGTGAAGGTGTAGAGGTCCTTGATGACTTGGGGCGGCTTGCCGTCGCCTTGGGTTACGGTGAAGAAGACCTTGGGCTCCATCTGCTTGGGAGTTAGTGAAGTCCAACGGTGGTTCGAGGCTACTGAGTCACCGATACTGACCAAGGTGCCTGTTCAAGAGCGTTAGCGTGTGAAACAGCAAGTAAGTGGGCCAGACTTACCGTAGAAGAAGGCAGTGTGCTCTCCGCTCATTTTGACGTTCAATGTCAAGTTGGTGGCTCAAGTAGAGTTGATGGGTGTGTAGGTTGATAGTTCTGAGTTGGAGTCGTTGTGGTGAGCGAAGAGTTGTCTCCGGAGATGGGCTTTGGGAGGGTATCTATATGCATCTTGTGAGATTCCGTGTTATTCAGACAGAAAGGAGGCTTCTAGAACGGATGCGCTTGCCTTACCCGTCTTCTAATGTTTATCGCGACATTTGATGCAGTGATACAAGAGACAAATAAGCCAAGCAAATGGCAGAAAGTTAGGCAAGTATTTGCCTTTGACTATCTCACACGAAAGTGCCAGGGAAACAAGGAAACATAGAAGACATACAGCAAGCTCTGAAATCGAACAAACGTCAAAGAACCCTGAGATCAAGGAAGGTGGCCGGAGAGTGAAGTGCGATCCCGGCCCACCTCCGGATTTCCGGCCTCCACCCTGGAGAAGCCGCCGGGCAGACGCGATAAGAGCTTGATGGCCGCGATAAGAGCGTCCTCAGCTTGCCCCTGCTGCAATCGCGGGCCGGCTGCACTCCGGGTGGATAACTCCTGCCGGATCAATGTTCTTGCAGCGCCTAGCGCCAAATGATTTGGCGGCTGCTGCCCCCAGCTTCGCGACGGCTTTGGGAAATTTCGAAGTTCGGTCGAGCCTGGAGCGTAAAATCCAATTAGACAAGCCGCGCGACCTTTGGTGACTGGGAACCATTTTGTCCGCCTCCCAACAACAAGGCGCACCCAACAGGCAGCTGCAGGCAACGTCGAGCTCTGAGTGATTCACTGTCTTCTTCTTCCACAGCGACTTTTGATTTTTTCTTCCTCCTTCATCTACAAATCCAGCTAGATACCCCTCCAGCCCCGGCGCGCGCATCTCCATCTACTTCAGCCTCGCCGCGACACGACCGATCCACGACATCTTTTTCTCCCACGCATGGGAACGAATCACGCGTCCCGAAGGGGCCATTGACGCCGCCATGTCTGGCACCACCATTGATGATATTGTCAAGCGACTCAGCACTCCTGAGACTGGTACGCTCCGTCACGACCTTTGCACCCTCCCTCTCCCCCACAATGCGATCTCACGATGCACGACCCCGCTGCGAGGCGCATCGCTTCTGACGGTGAATTGTCTGACATGTGACGTCGACAGATGCAAGAGTCAAGGTAGAAGCGGCGACTACCTTGCGCGACAGTATCGACCACTATATTAACGGTCCCATTTACGCACCATTCCTGAAGAAGCTCGTCCCTATCTTCATCAATACCCTCAGAGGACCATGCATCTTCCAGAGCAGCTCCCCGGAGCAGGTAAGCTGCTGTGTTGCACAAGGTGGTACGTACCATGCTGACCTTGATGGAAGAAACTCCGGAATTGCATCCTCGAGATCCTCCACCGACTACCGACGACGCCGACACCCCCCGAGGCCTTCGAACCCTACGCCGAAGAAGTCGTCGACCTGTTGATGCAATTGGTCCGGACGGACAATGAGGAAAATGCGACACTATGTGTTAAGATCATATCTGATGTCATGCGTCATCAGCACAAGGTCTTGCAGGGCAAGGTCCAGGCGTTCCTCAACCTGATCCAGGAGCTCTTCGAGCAGATGGAGAAGGTTGTCCGTGAGCAGTTGGACAACACCTCTCTCGCCACGGCATCAAGCTCTGGAGCCCCGTCGACTCCAGGAAGCTCTCAAACGAATTTCCAATCTCCTCGACCTGGCTCGCCCGTCGCGTCCGTCACAGATCTTGGTCCGGACCCCCAACAACAAAACCGGATGTTGCTGAAGGGCATGCAATCTTTCAAGGTCCTGTCAGAATGCCCAATAATAGTGGTTTCTGTCTTCCAAGTGTACCGCACGACGGTCGCTACGAACGTCAAGGCCTTCGTTCCGCTTATCAAGGGGTTCTTGTGCCTTCAAGCAAGCGCCCAGAAGCAGGCTCATGCCGACGCCAAGGCCAGGGGTCAGATCTTCACAGGAGTCAGCCCTCTCATCAAGAACAGAGCCGCCTTTGGAGAGTTCATCACCGCCCAAGTCAAGACTATGAGCTTCTTGGCCTACCTCTTGCGCCAGTACTCGCAGCAACTTACCGACTTCCTCCCGACCCTCCCCGAGATTGTGGTACGGCTTCTCCAGGATTGTCCTCGCGAGAAATCAGGTGCGCGTAAGGAGCTGCTTGTTGCTATTAGGCACATCATCAACTTCAACTTCAGAAAAATCTTTCTGCCCAAGATCGATGAGCTCCTCGACGAGAAGACTCTCATCGGCGATGGACTGACGGTGTACGAGACGATGCGGCCACTGGCCTACAGCATGCTTGCGGACCTGATCCACCATGTCCGCGACAGCCTCACACCGGAACAAATTCGTAAAACGGTCGAGGTATATACCAAAAACTTGCAAGACAACTTCCCGGGAACAAGCTTTCAGACAATGAGCGCCAAGCTTCTACTTAACATGGCGGAGTGCATCGCCAAGATACCCAACAAGGTCGACGCACGGCATTACCTCATCATGATCCTGAACGCTATTGGTGACAAGTTCGTGGCTATGAATCGACAATACCCCAATGCAGTGAAGCTCTCGAAGCTCTACGCCCAGCAGGCCGCTGACGGAACCCAGGACAGCTACCTCGCAGAAAAGGACCACCCTCCGGATTGGGATGAGACAGATATCTTCACTGCCATGCCAATCAAGACTTCAAACCCTAGGGATCGAGGGGCAGATCCTGTTGTTGACAACAAGTTCCTCTTCAAGAACCTGATGAACGGTTTGAAGAACACCTTCTACCAGTTGAGGACCTGCAACGTCAACACCAATGTTGACCTGACGAACGCTCCAGCACACTGGCAGGACGTCGCCTACGGTTTCACTGCCGAAGAAGTCAACGTCATTGTGAAGTTGTTCAGGGAGGGAGCATATGTCTTCCGCTACTACGAAATTGAGAAGCCCGCCACCGAATCTCAGTACATGTCACCAGTCGAGTACATGGCCAACTTCTACATGGTTTCTAGCAGCAAGGAAGAAAAGGAGCTTCTCGAGACCTTTGCTACCGTCTTCCACTGCATAGACCCCGCCACGTTCCACGAAGTCTTCCAGCAAGAGATTCCTCACCTGTACGACATGATCTTTGAACACACCGGTCTGCTCCATATCCCCCAGTTCTTCCTCGCCAGCGAAGCTACTTCACCTAGTTTTTGCGGTATGCTGCTGCGCTTCCTGATGGAACGAATCGACCAAGTCGGTTCAGCGGACGTGAAGAAGTCGTCGATTCTTTTGAGGCTGTTCAAGCTAGCTTTTATGGCCGTTACGCTGTTTGCCAATCAGAACGAGCAAGTCCTTCTTCCTCACGTTGTGGATATTGTCACCAAGTCCATCGAGCTTTCAACCAAAGCTGAGGAGCCCATGAACTACTTCCTCCTGTTGAGGTCACTATTCAGAAGCATAGGTGGTGGGAAGTTTGAGCACCTATACAAGCAGATCCTGCCACTTCTCGAGATGCTCCTGGACGTCCTCAACAATCTGCTCATGGCAGCAAGAAAGCCTGCCGAACGGGATCTCTACGTTGAACTGTGTTTGACAGTACCTGCCAGGCTCAGTAACCTGTTGCCACATCTCAGCTTCTTGATGCGGCCACTTGTCGTTGCGTTGCGAGCTGGAACCGATCTCGTTGGCCAAGGCCTGCGGACACTAGAGCTTTGCGTCGATAACCTCACTGCAGACTATCTGGACCCGATCATGGCGCCGGTAATTGATGAGTTGATGACAGCCCTGTTTGACCATCTCAAGCCGCATCCCTACAGTCATTTCCATGCGCACACAACTATGCGCATCTTGGGCAAACTAGGAGGCCGCAACCGCAAGTTCATGACGGACGCGCAACCCCTTACGTACAAGAACTTCGCCGACGATCCTACCAGCTTTGACATTCGTCTGGTTGGTTCCAAGAAGGACAGAGCGTTCCCTGCTGAAACTGGTGTGGATTTTGCGATCAGGAAGTTGATGGAACAGCCCAAGGGCAAGGGCATCCAGTCTCGTCAATATGATGCCTACTACAAGAAGCAGTCGTTTCATTTCATCAAGTCTCAGCTCAAGATGAGAATCGGTTTTGAGAACTTGCCCGACGACCTGCCAAGGCTGTTGCGTCTCCAGGCCCAGGACTTGCTTCACAAGAAGCTTGACTTCGACTTCGCCGCCTTCGAGACATCTGACCGCGACAGATCCATACCCAAGAAGGACGAGCAGGACGACTTGCTCCGGCGTTTGCTCAAGGCCATCATGTTTGCCGAGTCCTTGCCAGAGTTCAAGGAGGAGGCTAATGCTTTCCTCATGAACATCTGCAGACACTTCACAATCATTGAAATTGGACGCACTCTTGTTGAAATGAAGCGAGCCTTCAGTCCGTTCAATCCGAAGGCCGGAGAGGGCCCACTGTTCATTGACACTCGGGTATTCTCTGATGCCATTGTGGAATCTTTGGCTTCAGACCATCCTGATGTGCGGGAGGCTGCGCAGCGCGCGATTCGTGAGGTGTACGACTCTGCCGCCACAATCTTCGGATCCGATCAAAACGTGGCAAGGCTAGCATTCTTCAGCCACCTAAGCTCTACCTTCTGCCACGGCTGCTACGAAGAGGAGTGGTTCACCAAGACGGGCGGTTCTCTCGGCATTAACTTTCTTTTGACTGAGCTGGACCTTGGCGACCAGTGGATCTTGAGCAAACAGACCGAATTTATCAGAGCACTCATGTACGTCATCAAGGATATGCCCCAGGATCTTCCGGAGAAGACGAGAAGATCTGCGCAATCAACGCTGGAGACACTGCTTCACAGGATTACGAAGAACATCAAGAAGGAAGACGCCCTGCCTCCGCAACCCTCGGCTCAAGGTCAAGCGCCCCAAAGATCTCGTCTCGCCCAGATCTGCATGCAATTCAATACCGAATTGTCGCACATGAATCGCCACGTTCGTGAGACCGCCAAGCGATCCCTGGAGCTGATCGCCAAGGCAGCCGGCTGTGCCGTATGGGAGGTGATTGAGCCTTACAAGGAGCGTTTCCTCCAACCCATTTACTCTAAGCCTCTCCGCGCCTTGCCGTTTCCCATCCAGATCGGTTACATCGACGCCATGACATACCACATGACCTTGAGAAAGGAATGGGTAACGTTTGACGACAACTTGAACAGACTACTTATGGAGTCGCTGGCTCTGGCTGACGCCAGCGACGAGTCTTTGGCCAACAAGCCTGGGGAGTTCAGAACACATGAGTACATTGTGAACCTTCGGGTCGCCTGCATCAACATTCTCAGCACGGCGACCAGTTTCGAGGAATTTGCCCCGCTTAAACAAGGCAGCCACCCGACTCGTTCAAAGGTTGTGTCGGTCTTCTTCAAGTGTCTCTATTCGGACTCCAAGGCAACGATCGATGCAGCAAACAGCGCCCTCAAGAACACACTGGAAGCGCATCAAAAGCTGCCTAAGGACCTGCTTCAGGGAGGTCTTCGACCGGTGCTGGCTAGTCTGCAAGATGCGAAGAAGTTGACTACACACGGGCTCGACAACCTCGGTCGTCTTTTGAAGCTGCTTACTACGTACTTCAAGGTGGAGATTGGCGCCCGTTTACTCGACCATGTCAAGGTTCTCGCCGCTCCAGAGGTGCTTCAACCACTTGCCTTCACGTTCTTTGAGCAGAACCAGCAGATGAAGATCGTTGCAGCAGTCTTCAATATCTTCCACCTCTTGCCCCCACAAGCTGAAGGGTTCAAGCAGAGACTGATCGATCTGTCTCTGGAGCTTGAGGAGAAGCTTCGTCGCACCCACGAGAGCCCATTCCGCGCGCCTCTTTACAAATTCATCAACCGCTATCCTAATGAGGTCTGGACTTATCTTCTGCCAAAGCTTGAGGATCTCAAATATGGACGATTCCTCTCTCAGGTCATCCGACACCCAGAGAGTGCTCCTTTACGAGAAACAGTGGCTGGCAACGTACAAGCCCTGATCGACTTTTGCAACAGCACCATCCAACAGAACAAGGACACAAAATTTGTCGCCGTTGTAAACGCCATCCAAGTCCTCTACTCTTTGACTCTGTCAACTGGGTCAGACGCTTGGTTGGAGAAGAAGGAGCACCTCAACTGGCTGAAGGGTGTCGGCAAGGAACTAGAGAAGCAAATGCGTGCACACACTCTCTCGCCCAACCTCAGACTTCCTGCATGCCAAGCATCAGAGCAGTTGATGTCCATCTTCATCAAGTCGCTGGAGCGCAACCCGCGAGATCTCGAGCCTCTCTTCAGCCTGGTGGACTCTGTGACCACGGACGACTTCCGCACTTCGCAGCCTCTGATAACCTACATTTACAAAAACATCATCAGCAGCGACTCGGTGGAGTTCTGGAAGGCCACGGTACTCAAGTGTCTGGAATCCTATCCCGCCAAGAATGTTTCTCAGAAGATGAAATGCTTCCTCCTGCACAACATTGTGAATCCAATCGTTGCCATGGATGTCCAGCGACACTGGAATCAACCTCCCCAAACCAAGGGCCGGTTCATGGACAAGGCCATCATCGATGCGATCACCGCTAAGATCTGGAAAACGCATCAGGACACAAGCCAGCATGACTACGACGATGTCGCACAGCCTGGCATCGACCACACTAAGTTTGAGGTTCTCCAGCTGTCGGCTATGCTGGTGAAGTACCACTCCCACATCTTCCAGGAGGCGCGAAAGGATATTATCAAGAGTTGCTGGACTTTCATCCGCCTTGACGATGTCATCAACAAACATGCTGCTTATGTCGTCATAGGATACTTCATTGCCTTGTATGAGACACCGGTCAAGATCGTCACTCAGGTGTACCTCTCCCTGTTGCGAACCAACCAAAACGAGGGTAGAGCCCTTGTCACCCAAGCTCTTGAGTTGATAGCACCAGTCTTACCGAAACGCCTTGGAACCCAGCCCAATGACCGCAACGCCGGCTGGGCGCTGGCGCCACGAAAGATTCTCGCGGACGAAGGCCAGAACGTGCAGCAAATGACAAGCATATTCCACTTCCTTGTCAAGCACCCCGACCTGTTTTACGAATCTAGGGATAAGTACGCTATGCTCATCATCCAGTCTCTGAGAAAGGTTGCTGCCCCTCCCAACCCATCCAACGAGTCGAAGAAGCTCGCTCTTAACATGATGTGGTTGATCTGGCTCTGGGAACAGAGACGTGTTGAGGGCAAAGGCGATGCTGTGACGCGCTCAATTTCGGAATCGCCACAGTCCAAGAAGCGGAAGCTGGACAGCGACCAGCCCATGTCCTCGCCTCCAGCCGCTAGGCAGGCACCTGAGAGGGCGGAATACGTCATTCCAGTGATTGGTCGGCAGAGGATGGTTAAGTACCTAGTTGAGTTTATCGCCCAACTCAATGAGCGTTACCAGCTTCCCTCCACGCGGGCGAGAGACTCCGTTGCCACGAACGGCCCGGCCATGCCGCCTGCTTCCACCGAACTGTGCAAGAAGGCCATGTCTCTATTTTATAACCTCCTTCAACCTCAGTACTGGGGAGATCTGGACGTTGATCTCTTCCCTAATGTCACCGATGTCGTTTTGGCCAGCGAGAAGACGCAGAACATTCTTTCAGCAGACCCTGCCGACAAGGACAAGTTCGACGAGAAGTTCATCACGAACATTATTAACACTCTCCAAGTTGTTCGCATCATTCTCAACTTCAAGTCGGACGACTGGATCGCGCGGAACATGACCCACGTTCAGAAGGTTTTGGACAAGGCTCTCAAGAGCGAAAATCCCGAGCTTCAGGATTGCTTGCATCTCGCAGACAAGAAATACGACGACGACCGCGACATCAAGTCAACAATCAAGCGAGTCCTTGATGCGGTACCAGAGGATGTTCCAATGGAAGACGCTGATGCCGAGGGCGAATCCGAATCTCAGAACTCTGAGATTATCCAGTCTCTTTCGACCATCGCCGGCGAGGCGATGGCTGCTGGCCACTATGGATCGGGAGTCAATATTCTGTGGTCCCTCGGCAACCGAAAGCCTACAGTCATCGACCAACACATCCCTGTTCTGATGAAGGCCCTCCAGAGCAAGCTTGCCCGTGAGCATGTTCAGCACTACACTGCCGTTGCCAATCACCAGCCTGGCCAGCCCCCTCGAGCGCAAGATCCTAACGCGCCCACTGGAGAGATGTCAAGCTACGACCTCGAAGTTTCCACAAGCCTCATGCTCAAGGCTATTCAAGTCGTTGCTCTGCGGATGGAAGTCCTGGGTGACAACAGACGCCCCTTCCTAAGTGTTTTGGCCACACTTGTCGAGAAGTCTATGCACATTCCCCTTTGCGAAGAAATTCTTAACATGGTAGAAGGCTGGGTTTTCCGCTCTGAAGGCACTTGGCCTACTCTTAAGGAAAAGACTGCAGTGCTTCACAAAATGCTCTCTTTCGAACATCGGCAAGACCCTACCATGCTCACGAAATTTTTGGAGCTGGTTATTCGCATTTACGAGGACCCCAAGATTACGAGGACAGAGTTGACGGTGCGCATGGAACATGCTTTCCTCATCGGCACCCGTGCTCAAGACGTTGAGATGCGGAACCGGTTCATGACGATCTTTGACAAGAGTCTCTCCAAAACGGCTAGTGCCCGGCTTGCCTATGTGCTCACATCTCAAAATTGGGACACTTTGGGCGAAAGCTACTGGTTGGCTCAAGCATCGCATCTTCTCCTCGGTGCGGTGGAGTTGAACAACAGCATCCAGCTTCATCACGAGGACTTCAAGACACTTTCCATCAACCAGCTCTTCTCGATATACGCCAAAGACACCAGAGAGCCTGCCAACATGTCGGACGACAAGTTTGACGCGCTGATGGCCTCTCACCGACGCTTCATGATCGAGCTTGGGGATGTCAAGGTTCGCGATCTCATTGAGCCCTTGACTCAGCTCCAACACGTCGACAACACGCTGGCTCATCAGCTGTGGATTTCTCTGTTCCCTATTTACTGGTCTGCAACGATGAAGGAAGAGCGCACAGATCTCGAGCGTGGCATGGTTGCCCTCCTCACCAAAGACTACCACAGCCGCCAGATCGACAAGCGACCCAATGTCGTCCAATCTCTCCTCGAAGGTGCTGCCAAGGCATGGCCCGACTGCAAGATCCCACCGCACGTTCTTAAGTATGAGGCGAAGACATATGATGCCTGGTACACTGCCCTTGTTCAACTCGAGAACGCTGCGATCAAGCCAGAAGTTGAGTCGGCGGTTGTCAGAGAAAGTAACCTGGATGCCCTCGTGGAGTTGTACGCTTCATTGCAGGAAGATGACCTGTTCTATGGCACGTGGCGCAGACGCTGCCAATTCGTCGAGACAAATGCGGCCTTGTCTTATGAACAAAACGGAATGTGGGACAAGGCCCAGAAGATGTATGAGGCCGCTCAAATCAAGGCGCGCACCGGTGTTATCCCGTTTTCCCAAGGAGAGTACGTTCTCTGGGAGGACCACTGGGTGCTATGTGCTCAGAAGCTGCAACAATGGGAGATCCTCCAGGACTTTGCCAAGCACGAAAACTTCCAGGACTTGCTTTTGGAATGCGCCTGGAGAAACAACACGGAGATGTGGCAGACCCAGGAGCATAGAGAGGCTTTGGACAACCTGATCAAGGGTGTCATGGACGCACCTACGCCTCGTCGGGCTTTCTTCCAGGCCTTCATGTCGCTTTTGAAGTATTACAACAAGCAGGAGACACCTCAGGAATTTGCCAAGTCTTGCGATGAGGCCATTCAGCTCTCTATTCGGAAGTGGCACCAGCTTCCGAAGCAACTCACAAAGGCTCATATCCCGCTTCTCCAGAACTTCCAGCAGCTGGTCGAGTTGCACGATGCCAGCGTCATCTGCAACAGCCTTGCTAGCACCAACCAGTCCAATCTCGACGTCAAATCAGGAGAACTCAAGCTGCTGCTCGGTGCATGGCGTGATCGTCTGCCCAATGTTTGGGACGACATTACTGCTTGGCAAGACCTCGTCACCTGGCGCCAGCACATCTTTGGCCTCATTAACCAGACCTATCTCCAGTTGCTGCCACAAGGTGGTGGTCAGAATGCTAGTGGCGCGTCTTTCGCATACCGTGGTTACCACGAGACGGCTTGGATCATCAATAGGTTCGCGCATGTTGCTCGCAAGCATAGTCTGCCTGAAGTTTGCATCACGCAGTTGAGCAGGATCTACACTCTTCCTAACATCGAGATCCAGGAAGCTTTCCTTAAGTTGAGGGAGCAAGCCAAGTGTCACTACGAGAACCCGGAAGAACTCACGAGCGGGTTGGATGTTATCAACAACACAAACCTCAACTACTTCAACCCGCCGCAAAAGGCCGAGTTCTATACGTTGAAGGGCATGTTCCTCGAGAAGCTCAAGCAAAAGGAGGAAGCTGATTCCGCCTATGGCACGGCGTTGTATTTCGATATTACCGCTGCCAAGGCTTGGGCCGAATGGGGTTACTTCAACGAGCGCAAGTACAAGGAGGATCCATCAGACATCAACTCTGCACGACAAGCTCTCACGTCTTACCTGCAGGCTGCCGGAAGCTACAAGAACGCAAAGTCGCGCAAGCTCATTGCTCGTATCTTGTGGCTTCTCAGCCTCGACGACGCCAATGGATCGATCGCTGCTGGCTTCGACGACTTCAAAGGCGAAACCCCGGTCTGGTATTGGATCACCTTCATTCCTCAGCTTCTTACCGGTCTTGGCCACAAGGAAGCTCCAAGGGTCCATCAGATCCTCGTCAAGATTGCCAGGTCCTATCCCCAGGCGCTTTACTTCCAGCTTCGCACTAATAGGGAAGACATGCTGGTTATCAAGAAGAACCAAGAGGCTAAGGAGAAGGCCCGCCAGCGCGCTCAGTCCGCACAAGCCAACGGCAAACCCAGCGCATCACCACAACAGCCCAAACAAGACGGTGTTGCAAAGCCTGACGCCTCCGGCTCAAGGCCTGGGACTGCCAGCGGTGGTGACGCGAATGCCGCCGTCAAGACTGAGGGCAATGATGCCAACGGCACTGCCGCCACAGGCGACCAGGCATCGGGGGCTGGTCAGAAGAAGCCGCCTTGGGAACTTACGGAGGAGATCATGAGTGCTTTGAAGACAGCCTTCCCTCTTCTTGCACTGTCAATGGAGACCATGGTCGATCAGATTCAGAAGCACTTCAAGTGCCCTCCCGACGAAGACGCCTACCGACTGATCGTCGCCCTTCTCAACGATGCTCTGGCATACGTCAGTCGCATGCCTTCTTCCTTTGCCAAGGACGTCAAGCTTCCTTCCGCTACCGAGACTAACATTACTCGCTTCGCTGAGACGATTCTGCCTGCTCACATCAAGAAATCGTTTGAAGCAGACTTCGTGGAATTCAAGCCGACAATGTACGAGTATATCCACAAGCTTCGCCGATGGCGCAACAAATTCGAAGAGAAGCTTGACCGCAGAACTACCCGCGTCTCCTTGGAACAATTTTCGCCACATCTGTCAGAGTTCCGTTACCAGAGGTTTGACGATGTCGAGATCCCTGGACAGTACTTGCAACACAAGGATAAAAACCAGGACTTCATTCGCATCGAGCGCTTCTTACCCAATGTCGAATTGGTAAGATCCATTAGCGCATCGTATCGCCGCGTCCAGATGCGCGGACACGATGGAAGTGTCCATTCTTGGGCTGTCCAGCATCCCGCTGCAAGGCATTGCCGCCGCGAGGAGCGCATCTTGCAGCTGTTCCGACAATTGAACCAGACCCTAGGCAGAAGAAAGGAGTCCCGTCGCCGCGATCTTCAGTTCACTCTTCCCTTGATGGTGCCTCTGGCGCCTCATATTCGTATCGTTCAGGAGGACACTTCATACATCACTCTTCAGAGCGTCTACGAAGATCACTGCCGGCGTCACGGCATGTCCAAGGACGATCCCGTGCTGTTCACCATGGAGAAGCTTCGTGGCGTCCTCGACACGAAGAACTCGAAGCATGCTGAGCAAAGCGCGACTGCACGTCTTGAAGTGTTCCACGCCATCCAGGAGAAGTGGGTTCCTCACAATCTAGCCCTGGAATACTTCCAGAGAGCCTTCCCCGACTTCACCGAATTCTGGCTGTTCCGGAGACAATTCTCATACCAGCTTGCCGCTCTCACCTTTATGACATACATCCTCTACATGCATAACCGATACCCGCAAAAGATCAACATCGCCCGTGGATCCGGCAATATTTGGGGCTCAGAGCTCATGGCTTACATGAGCGCAGCCAAGCCTTTCTTCCATAACCCGGAGCCAGTGCCCTTCCGTCTGACGCCCAACCTCCAGACGCTCATGGGTCCTTTGGCGACAGAAGGCATTTTCAGCTGCGCTCTGATGGCTATCGCGCGCTGCCTCACGGAGCCCGAATACGAGTTGGAGCACGCCCTCACGTTGTTTGTGCGCGATGAGATGATCTTCTGGTTCACGAGCTCTCACCGAACGGTCCAGATGACGGAGAACCAGCTCCGCGAGTCTGTTCAGGTCAACAGCGACTCAGTCGTGAAGCGTGCAGTTAGCCTGGCGCAGAGCCCCGTTGGCAACTTACCAGCCAACCAAACGGTGATTGATCTAGTAGCCAAGGCCGTCAATCCCATGAACTTGGCCCAGTGCGATGCGCTCTGGATGCCGTACTTGTAAAAGGCCAGCTAAGAGAAAAGCTGGCGGAGAAAGGAATGGAGAGGAGGGGATGATTATACTGTTTACTGATTTTGTTTTCTGTATTATTTGAGCAAGGCGTTCTGGGATGCGATGGGGACGGAGGAAAAAGGCATCCAATTCTGCGTTGGGAGGACTCGGGAAAATGAAGCTTAGATGAAGATTCCCTGTTGTACTTGTGCGGCCTAAAGACTTGGGCGTATCATCAGAACCCTACTGGAGCAAGTTTGCTTCGCTAATCAGACTGTTTTTTGTTGAAGAAGAACTGAAGTTGAATTTGCCTTTGAATTGATGAGCTGATGTGCTTTGAGTTTTGGACGAACTGAACCTTCTAGCGCAGCCTTGGGGAGGCGGGAACCGGGGAACTGGGGTCGACCTGGGTCCGGTTGCAGGTCCAACACCGGGAAGTCGGTGACAGTCCGAACTCGCCAGTCAGTGGTCGGTCAACCGCAACCGATATCCCTGTCACCTCGAAAACACCCCAGTCAAACGCCTTTGAACGCCCTTATCAACGGCCATCGGCGGAGCCAAGCTTGAGCTTCCTTATCGGGGCACCCTTCCTCGAGATGGATGACGATTTGTAATCCCGGGGTTCAACTGGGGCCCCTCGATTCTTTCGTACTTGGTATCTTTTCCTCTCTCCCTACACTCACTCTTATCTTCACATCGATCCCTTCTCTCATATCGTTGGGATCTCGAGTCGGAGGTCGTTTCGGTCTAGAGAATCTTGGCCAACCCGCTACACGACAAACGCCCAACCACTACGAAGGGACACACGATTACTTTCGTTCCCATGCCGCCGATCCAACCGACGACAGCACTGCCGTTCAAGCCTTATCGCCCGCCGTCGTCAAAGATGTCTGCCGCCACAATGGACAAGAAGCCGCCTCTGAACCTGGAGCACCATTACTCCGATGTGACCAAGGCGAGAGAGCCGAGCAAGATGAAGGAGTACTACAAGTACTTTCAGATTCCGGGCATTGGTCAACTAGCTGGAGGTGAGCTTCTGAGTCTACATGTCTTCACTTCTTTTCATTGCAAGCCACATATTGGATCTGGATACGGCACTGCTGGTGGTTGCATGGCGTCAATCGGTGCCATGTCGCGTGCGCGTCGTGCGGGATGGATGCCGCAATACATGCCGCAATACACACCTTCCGTGGCGTGCTTCCACCACCATGTTGCGCGACACCAATTCCCAAACCCAATTCACCAACCGATCCCGGCACAACGCCCCAGGCACCTGAGTCGCTAACCAATCGGGCGCCCCAGGTCTCCCTCATTCGAGCTTGTTCCCGTTTGACACCCTCGAGGCGCAGGCTGCGAAGCCCGAGAGATGGGAACCATCCCCGATCCCCGACGCCACTTTCAGTGCACCCAACGGCGCCGCAGCAGCAACACTGCCGATCCGGAGCAAGACATCCGGCCGGGATACGAAAGAGGACGTCAAAGCGGCGCGGCACGTCACCGTCCCCGGTAGCGATGCCGAGCTCGATCCGCTCCGGCGCATTGACGTCGCCACGGCGCTGCAGTACGGCACTGCCGAGGGCTACCCTCCCCTGCGGTCTTTCGTTAGGCAGTTCACCAGGGAGCACCTGCATCCCAATGTGCCCTCCCTCGGCGGTCCCGAGGTAATTCTCAGCTGCGGTTCTACGGATGGCTTTTCCAAGACCTTGGAGCTTCTGACGAACCCCTGGAGCCCTGCGAAGAATGACATTAGGAATAGACAGGGCATGCTGTGCGAGGTCTTCGTGTATAGCCAGGTCCTGACGCAGGCACTTCCTCGTGGCGTGCAGGTTGCGCCTGTCGAGATGGACAATGTGGGCATGATTGCCTACGGTCCTGGCGGTTTGGATGAGTTGTTGTCGGGTTGGGATGAGGCCAATGGTCGGCGGCCGCATTTCATGTACACTGTGACGTGAGTTCTCCCCTGCATGAGACATTGCAGATTGAGTGTTCACTGACAATCGACCCCAGCATGGGCCACAACCCAACGAGCGGCGTGCTCCCCGTTGAGCGTCGCAAGGAGATTTATGAGATTTGCAGCAAGTACGATGTGATCATTGTCGAAGATGACCCGTACTGGTACCTGCAGTACCCGTCCGCTGCTGAGGATGAGGCCAGGCACAGGGGCCTGCCCGTTCCCGCCACTGCATCGTCGACTTACAAGCCCGTCAAGTCGTCGGGATACCGGTTCCTGGACTCGTTGACACCGTCGTTCTTGAGCATCGACGTTGACGGCAGAGTCATTCGTCTGGATACCTTCTCCAAGACCATTGCTCCGGGATGCCGGTTGGGCTGGATCACCGCCCAGCCGGCCATCATCGAGCGTCTTCTAAGGTAAGCTGTCCCGCCGTCTCACATACACAACCTAAAACGCTAACCGAGTCATAGGATTACCGAAGTCACGACGCAACAGCCCTCCGGCTTCGTCCAGTCCACCGTTGCAGAGCTGGTCATGGGCGAGCAGCCCCCGGCCGTGCGATCCGCCTTTGCAGCCTTGACGTCGCGCCAGAAGCAGACGTTCGAGGGCTGGAAGATGGACGGCTGGGTCCGCTGGCTTGAGGGCCTCCGCGGCGTCTACGAGCGCCGCATGAACCGCATGTCCTCCATCCTCGACGACGGCGCCGTCCAGCTCAAGCAGTCGACGCCGCGCAGCGTCGAGGACGCGGACTGGGGCGTCGTCAGCAAGACGCGGCTGTACGAGTTCGACTGGCCGCGCGGCGGCATGTTCATCTGGCTGCGCATGCGGTTCGAGACGCACCCGCTGTGGATGGCGACGGGCGGCAAGATCTTGCCGCTGATCGACGGCGAGAAGCTGTCGACCGCGCTCATGATCTACGCGACGCAGAAGCCGTTCCGCGTGCTGGTGAGCCCTGGCATGATGTTTAGCGCTACGCCTGCGATCCGGGCGGAGAGAGGATGGGCGTATTTCCGGCTGTGCTTCGCGGCGGAGACGGAGGAGAATGTGGATCGCTGCTCGGAGAGACTTGCCGAGGCCATTCAGAGGTTCTGGAGGCTCAAGAAGGTGGAGGATATTGAGGACTTAATTGGGGATCTCATGACGGCCCAAGAGGAGCCGATGGAGGAGGGGCTGGGCAATCTTGGGACTTGGATGGGGTGTTAAGTGGATGTTGAAGTGATAACGAACGTGATGATCTCAGTATTGATACTTCCGAAACACATGGCTAGATAGCAAGCATGTCACACACTTGAAAGACAGGGTAGAATGTATAGAGAACTTTTTTGTAGCTACCTGACAGTAACTACGTTTTCCCAAAACCCTGACATGTACAAAAGCAAGAAAAGTCATAATCACGTGTTGGAATTGAGTCGTCACGGTCCAGGGCCAGACCAAACTTTTGTTGTTTTCAAGGGAATCATTTGTCCATTGATGAATTGAGGTCAACATTTCCTAGTTGCCATTACGCCTCAAGCACAAACCATGCTAAAATGTAGCCCCGTCCGTTTCAGAAACCTCCGTTCCACCACCGTCGTCAAAAACACCCACCGAGGAAGCAAATTTACTTCTTCTCGGCAGCCTTCTTGGCGAATACCGAGGCGTAGGGGTTCAGGCGGAGCATGACCTGCTTGTTCTTCAGGGGGTTCTTCTTCTGGACCGCGGAGCGGCGGGTCAGAGCGTAGCCCTTGGGCTCGTTGAGCGCGGACTGGGTCTCGGAGCTGTTGATGATACGGGCAAGGTCGGCCTGGCTGACGATGTTGGACGGCAGCAGGAAGTCCTTCTTGAGGGCGCTGGGGGTGGTGGTGGAGCCGTAGATGGTGTCCAGGGCCTTGAAGGCGGCGGAGGTCCAGACGACGAAGCGGCCAAGGTGGCCACCGGGGGCGAGCTGGAGGAGGTTGAGGGCGGTGACGGGGGAGGACTCGACACCGGGGATGTTGCGGAAAGCGGTGACGAGCTCCTTGCCGTCGACCTCGGGGTCGTAGATGACAAGGGGACCGCGGCGCTGGCGGAAGCGGCGGCCACGGAGCTTGCCCTTACCGGCGCGGAGCTTCTTGGAGCCCTTGACCTTCTCGACGTCCTCGCCGGCACCGACGGCCTTCAGGAGAGCGACGGCAGCGGAGGTGCGGGCGACAGCGGCGTTCTCGAAGAGAGCGGAGTCGACGACCAGGGGAACCTCGGGGACGGAGGAGATCTGGTGACCACGGGCCTGGAGGAGAGGGGCAACGCCGGAGGCGGCGATGGCAGAGACGGTAGCGTAACGTCTGGGAAAATTGTTAGACTCGTCGCTCACGTATATTTCCCAATTCTTTCCCCGCGGTGGGGCCTGGAGAAAATCTCACCTCTGGCCCTGGTTGACCTTGACGTGCCACTTGCGCCAGGTCTTGGTAGGGGCGAACATGCGACCGGAACGGCACATGTTACCGAAGGCGGCCTGACCGGCACGGTGAGTACCACCACCGGAGACACGGGGGATACGGGCAACAGCACGACCTGTTTGATGTTTCCGTCAGCTTGGGTGGTCCTCTCCCATCATCTCAGCAGCGCCTCTCAATCTCTTGTCGCTGGACTCGGGTGTGGAAGAAGAAACTTCGGCTCGAGCCCTCGGGCAGCTGATCCAGCAGCAGCAGTTCCGGCTCCTTCACGAACTTTCCTGCCCGAGGTCCCTCGCCGTCGTTTTCCAATGCGACCCTCTCCGCCCTCCCTTCCAAGCAGATTCTTCTCGCGCGCGTTCGGATTGTCGGGGATCACTAACCAGTTCCCCAAGACTCAGCAGAGGTCTGGTGACCGGCCTTCTCGGAGACGGAGTAGGGCTGGCGCTTGTTCTTGGCCATGCCCTTGTGAACCTCCTGGACGATATCGGGACGGATAGGGCTCAGGAAGACGGCCGGCAGAGTGTGGGTGTTGCCGGAGGACTTGCCATCCTTGCCGATGATGGTGACGGTAGGTCTCGAAGCCATTTTTGATCGTTGATTGACCCTGTCGACGGAAGGACGGATTAGTTATCTGCGAAGTGGGAAAAAGAGAAAGAGAAGGAGGAGAAGAAAATTCCAATTGCCGGGACGCCTTGCTGGTAGGGTGAACTTTTCTAGAGGAGAGAGGGAACGAGAAAAATTCGCACGTACCTGGGTCAACGGTGGGCTTCAGTGCTGCTGGGTTAGTGACGGGGTTGAAGTTTGGCACTTCCTGCGTTCGCGATAAAATTGAATGATTTTTTTTTCCTTCTCGCTGCGTTTGGTGGGCGGAGACCCTAAAGGTACGTACCGCTATTAGCGAATCGAGCCCGGGCTGTGAATCTAGGTCACGTGTGAGTGGGTCACAGTGCTGGAAGTCCTGTCACAGTGTCGCTCTTCGGGACGGACTGCTCCACATCGGCCCCTCATTGATTGTCCAGACGAGGTTTTAAGGGACTCATGCCTGCCAATTGTATCGTCGCAGTGTCAAATACTGACCCTTTCCGTCCTCTGCGGGACAGAATCCAATGCGCCTTCATCTCTCCTTAGCCCGTTTGTCGACTATGGCTGATGAAACCCACACATCATTGAATGGAGGTGCATAGGTTCTTCGTTAGACATACCAGTCAGTCCTGGAACTTCGTGGGGACCGCGAGCGGCGAGGTGAGAGAGGTGAGAGAGATCTGAATTACATGAAGACTGATTTTTGACGCCGACGCTCCCATCGAAATTATCCCGCGATCCCGCGATCCCGCGATCCGATCTTCGGCAGACCATGAGCCCATCTTGCCGGATCATCAATACATGTCGACACCTCCTGACTTAATAACACCTAGTTGGCACAGGGGCTGCGTAGAGATGAACAACTTACTGTCTAGAAGCCTCGCCCGCATTCACGCAAGTTTCACACAGGACGTCGACTACATTCTCAAATTCAGGGGCGTTCTGGAAAGTTGAGAGTGATGTCAATACACTGGCTGTCCAGAAGAGTGTGCGTAAAGTGCATGCGTATTTTAATATAGGTGTAGTGTACATAACATGGAACCAGACATAAAACTCATTAGATCACTGCCGTTTACCCACTCCTCAAGCCTTCAACCACCATGCCTCATTCAACAACCACCTCCACACCCACAAACCCGACTCCAAAACGCTCCAGATCCGCCAACAAGCGTTGCAAAAAGAATGACGTTGCCGACGTTTAGAATGCCGGCGTATGACAACAGGACGTTCGCATTCATGCCGTAGACCACCGTCACGGCGTGTCTGTGAGGTGACAACGCGTACCGCGTTCGTGGCCTGACTCTGTTCCGCTGGCTCGACCCACGAGATGAGATGACGATAGGGTCCAGGGCGGGCGTTTAGCGGGTTGGCTCGTTGCCTTCGCGGAGAGGTGCTGCCAGTTGAGGGCAAGGATTCTAATGAGTCGTCTGCTCACACGCGAGACGGTGTGGCCATGGTGGGAGGAGGACTTAGGCGGCGCATGGCCTAACTGGGCGGACCCAAAAGAATGAATTTGACTGCTTGCCTACAGATCCTATGTATAATTATCAGAAAAGGGGATACGCGGGTTTTATAATCGATCCCCCGGATGAGAGACCATGTGACTTATAAGGACTGGAATCTCGATATGCCGTTACCCCTCAATCCTGAGGAAGCATGGAGGTGGGCAAGGTTCTGAAGTTCGTCAATGAAAACGCGGGGTACAGGGACAGGCACGCCAGTGAGAGTTTGCGCGCAACGTCAGTTGTCGAATGTTTTGTCGTATTTCGATGAGACGGCAGAAGTCATTCGCTCAGCATCTCGAATCATCGGAATTCCAGGTAGGGACGACTTCGAAATGAGAGGGCGGTGCCTCTTGGTTGGCTGTACCACTTACACCAATACTCAGTGCGCACTTTTCAGAGTGTCACGCGGCTTAAGTAAAAAGTCTACACTCACAAAACGTGCTAGGAACTGATAAGAGCGTATGCCTACCCTGTACGGTCGGAATATCGCTTTAAAGTAGATGATAGTGAATAGAGAACAAAATAAAAGCGAACTGAAAAGGGCTGGATGAGCAAAAGAGGAATGACATCGATGGTTGAGTCGAGTCGTGTATAGAAACAGCAAAAGAAGTGGGCCCTAACCAGGGATCGAACCTGGGACCTCTCCCAGAATGAGGTGTTGAAGACATCCCTAAGGGAGAATCATACCGCTAGACCATCAGGGCAGGAAACACGATCTTGGATCGATGACAATCACAGCCGGAAACCGGAATATGCACCCCCAGTCACCACTCTGCAGCTTCTCCGCGACTTCAGTTTTCGGTTCGCAACCTCGAAACTGAGCAACCTGCCTGCGTTAACCCAAACAACAGCAACCTCAACTGAACTCGTATCCTTCCTGCTCAGCCCATCTTCATGCACATCACAAAGTCTACCCACATCCGGCGAATCAACTAAGCTATCGTCGCTATCAGGGGGCCCAAGACCCCTGCCAATGCCTAAAAATGGCCCCAGATGGGCCAGAGATAAGCTACGCGTTCAGTGTCGCAATCGACCTTCTCAAAGTCGGCATCCGAGCCTCCTTATTCCCGAGACTATATAACTGCTTTTCAAGGACCCCTTCGCAGTGCGCACGTTGACTGCCAGTGGCTTGTGATAACACCCCAAAAATTCAACATTTTTCAAGCTTGTTACGGTGGCGGGTTGTCAGTCACATGGTTCACACAGAGCCCGTCAACAACACCTGCACCTTCAGCTCGGGCAGCTTAGCTCCGATGGCGGACCTCCGCACCGACGAAACCTCGCCGTTCCTCCAACGGCCTGGTAGTCCAGCGTCGTCCCGAGAGGACCAACGTCAGGAGCAGCACCCCACGGCTGCACGGAAGCTCACCCTGGTCAACGGCCTGGCCATTGTCATTAGCCTGCAGATCGGCTCGGGCATCTTCAGCGTGCCTTCGCAGATCAGCCAATTCGTCTCGGCCCCGGGCTACGGTCTGCTAGCTTGGCTGTTTGGCGGGCTGCTTGTATGGACGGGAGCGGCGTCCTTCATCGAGCTGGGGTTGAGGATACCCAACAACGGAGGGATCCAAGAGTACCTCCGGGCGTGCTACGGCGAGTTTGCCGGGTTTCTGTTTACATGGGTCTGGTGCACCATCATCAAGCCGGCGGCGAACTCAATGATTGCTACCATTTTCGCCGACTACCTCACCGAGGCGTTCGTCCAGGACAACCAGCCACCGGAGCCCTGGTTATCAAAGGTGGTACCGGCTGGGTGCATTGTCACAATGACGCTCGTCAACTGTCTGGGCGCAACAGCCGGCGCGAAAGCGGCTAACCTGTTCCTGTTCCTGAAAATGGCTGCCCTTGCAACCATCATTATTCTGGGGTGCGGCGTCTGGGCGTTCGGTCATGGGGAAGGGGTCCCTTCGTCTGAATACGGGTGGTTCGGCCAGCGGCCCGACCAACGTGAGGTTGGTCTGTGGGAGTGGCTAGGAAACTTCGGGACGGCAACCTTTGGGGCTCTGTGGTGTTATGCGGGCTGGGAAATGGTGAGAGTGAACCCTTCTAACCATGCCAGGCAACCTGCTGAATGTTCCGTAGGTAGGGTTTGTCGCGGGAGACATGAAGAATCCTCGTAGGGATCTGCCCATCGTGATTAATGGCTCGATGATGCTAGTGATCACGGGCTTCATGCTGATGAATGCTGCCTTGTATGTCTGCCTGCCAATGAGTGTTTTGCAGAACAGCAGTACAGTGGCAGTGGTAAGTTTGCAACTCCTGTCAGCCAGCAGATGCTCGTGCTGACATCAGAATAGGAGTTCGCGAATCGGGTTCTCGGCAGCTGGGCCGGTGTCCTCTTCTCCGTAATCGTCTCCATCTCGGCGATGGGCGCTCTGAACTCGAATGTCTTTGCTACCGCCAAGCTGGTAGTTGTTGCAAGCCAGCGAGGTTATTTTCCCGCTGTCTTGGCGAACCTGCATTGCAGCAATGAGAAGGACGAAGCTGGCTATGTCGATGAACAACTCTCTGCTTTGCCGAGGCTGCTCGGAGGACCTATCAAAGGTCTCGTTTCGTGGACGCAAAATCGACGTTGGCGCAGAAACGTGCCCATGTGAGGACGACACCCACCCACCGTGTTTTTAGCTGACGAGAGAAACAGTTTCCCACTGCTGCTGAACTGCGCCTTATCGGTTGTCTACGTTGTCGTTGGTAGCTTCAACGGCCTTGTAACATTCATTGGTATGTACAAACATCCAGGCTCTCAGGTCGTGAACTGACACAATGCAGGCCTTGCGGCGTACATGATCTTCTTTTCGTCGGCTGTTGGGCTCATTCTGCTCCGACGGAGAGACCGTCGTGCACCAGTAGCGAAAACGGCCGAGTACAGAACGTGGCTCATCAACCCCATCATTTTCAGTGCCATCAGTGGTCTGTTGGTGGTCAGAGGTGTCATCTCGGATCCTTTGCAGGGCGCGGCCATCCTCTTGGTTGCCCTCTTCGGCGTGGCCTTCTTTTCAATCAGATTCGGGTTGCGTGGCTTCAGCAACAGGCAAGAGGCAGGATGAAGCTGTGCCCGGCGACGTATGTCATTAGGGTATCGCAGCATATGCAATATGCTTTCTTCGTCAAAATCTCATCAACGGCGCGCGGCTGAGTCGGAGCTTCGTACTGTGCTCGGACGATTCTCGACACGCCTGGAAGGCGGCGCAGGATATTCACAGTTCTTACGACGATGGAACTCAAAGTCCCCTTTCGAAGGATGTTGCACAGGCCGAGGTTTACCTGCCTCTCCGCGTTTGAACCGGTACGCAGCCGATGTCATCAGCAGCTCGGCGAGCACAGAGAAAGCAAAGAGCCGGATGAGGTTTGTGAAACTTTGGGCGACGGCAGAGTCCGTGTTAGGCTCGAGTGCTTGATCGTTTCCAAGCGGGCGGAATCACGTTGTGATACCAATAGAAAATATTGAGACCCTGTTGAGGAACCAGAAAAGAGACTGCTGCTATGTGTGACTGCATGCTAGCTGATGCACGGTGCTTAATGAGCTTGGATGACCTCACTCACGGGCCTCCGCGATTGGCTTCAGCAGAATTGACTAGAGTGATGGTTCTGCTACCGCGCCGACGTGATTGTGAGTTGAGGTTCTTGTCACAGTTGACATGGACAGTTGTGGCGTGAGATATGTTGCAATCAAGCTCCCACCGCTCTTTCTTCCCGCGCAGATCATCGGAATAAGGTAGGGTTGACGGATCTTCGCATGACGAGCTGGCGTACATAGTCGTAGCTCTAACAAGTCGGAGACTTTGAATGTTCTAGAAAATTCATACTTAGTAGTGCACCGTTGACGGAGCGTGTGCATGATCCGACTGTAGACGGCGGACGGCGGATAGAGGGCGGGTGAGTGTACATGGTGGTGGGGGTAAAATTGCCGGCGTCTGACACGGTCGCAGCATCTTTGCCTGGCTCGATCGGGATACGTAAGATGGCCTGGGATGCTGCATATTTTCAGTCATTGATCGGGTCCTAGACTCCCCAGATAAGAAATGGTATGTTTCGCCTGCTGCGTGGGTAGGGTTGTGCAAGCCTCACGGCCCGACGACTTTGATGGCGAGGTCGACAGATAGTTGCAGATTTGGTGATGTCGATTTCATGGCACATTCGAATCCACTTTGCGCAGCCAACGCCGTTGATCAAAATGTTTTCCGACCGACGCCGCCTCGTGAAACTGGAGACATCGGCCTCCGAATGGGAGCCGGCATTGTGTTGGGTGCTTGCCGCGGTGCCGTTCTGCATCCAACGCCGACTAAGCCTCCCCATCGCCACGACTAGTTGGACGTTGACCAAGGGCAGACGGGCACTCCGCGTGGCGCACGCTCTTGCGGTCTCCAGCCCACTGTAACTGTGCGTATCATTTTGTCTCGACATCCAACAAGCCTTCGTACCCAACAACTCCGCACGTCTGGCTCGGTAATTCTTGTGGTTCACCAGGAACAGGATATCAGAAGCCATCGCGATTGTCCACCGGACGACGGTCGTTGGGAAAGGATGGCAAAGATCAGGCCGCGTCAAGGCAATCCGTGCAACGTGAATAATTGGAAATGGGCAGGCTGGCTGCCGTGGTACCGTGCCAGGTGTAGGCGTGGGAGAAACCAGGAGGCCAAGTGCCAGGCCGGCCCAAGACTCATCGAGGTGGAAGACCTAATCGACGTTGCCGGTTGCCCTAAACAGGTTCCCAGCATATGCAGCGTGCAGGCCGGACGTGAGAACCGGCTGTGAAAGTGGAGATGGCTCGATGCAATTGCACCAAGACCTAGGCTTTGGACTTGGGCCGACCGCACTCCCAGGTCACGCTTGAACGTCAGGCTTGGACTCTTGGTGGTGTCTGGGACGGGTCCCATCCAGCCCATCCCACATCCCATCTGCAGGACGCAGCAGACTGCGTCGTAGTGCGTGGGCATGGCCATCATGCTCATGCTGCTGCTGCTTCTACTGCTGCAGGTCGGGGAAAGCGACTAATGATGGCGCAGTATTGATTGGCACATCGAGAGCGAGTGGTGAAGGAGCTCCTTCTCGTGTCGAGACGGTCGCCACTCCCAACCCGAGAACTGGATGCCCTACTGGAATGATTCAGTGACAAGCCTTACGTATTGCCAATTGACATGTGTCCGTATTCGACGTCGCCGACTGTGGAGATTATGATGATGTTACCGCTGGCGGGCCGTTTTCTGGTTCAAGACATGTGCCGCCGTCCAAGATCAGGTTCATCAACCATCAATGCTGACGGTCGGCTGGAGAACGACAGCGACTTGGACAACAATAATAAACGTGCGATGGTCGATTATAGCCATCCACGCCGTTTCGGCAGGACGTGTGTCGCGATAAGCAGAGGGACCCTGCCTTAAACTTTGTATCCAACAACATCCAAGAGTCGCGTTAGGAACGGTGTCACCTCGGTGACCACAGAGCACCGACGGTGTGTGTTGGCGGCTGGCCTTTAACAGCAACGGGGAGCACCGTGGCACACAACACGGGCTGGACTCTGCTGTCGTCGGAAGTGAACGAACGCCCGGGGCATTTGGTGCCATTGGTGGTGGTGGTGGTGGTGGTGGTGGCCGCCCTGGACCTGGACCCGGGCTGGAGGTGGAAGGAAAATAAAAAACAGAAGGCGGTGGAGACGTGCGGTACAAGGTACCGCCCTACAGCAGCCCAGCAGCCCAGCCGTCATCATGGAGGGGCACCCCCTCCCACCCAATGCCAATGCCATGCACCCCTGCTCGCCCATGACCATGACCATGGCCTTCCATGTTCAAATAAGGACTTCTTGCACCTACGCCGCATCTTCAACGCCGCTCCCCAAAATCCCACCTTCCCCCTCCCCGCCTGACACCACCAGATACCTTACCTGCCTGCGCTGTCTCTCTTAAGCGATCTCACCTCGCTCGCGCATTTACTCGATCCAGCCGGTCCTACCTTACCAACCGCTTCCGTGTCCAAACCCGTCCGCCCAGATTCCCGTGCCTTCCACCTCCACTCGTAGGCACCTCACCTTAATTAACATCAACGCCTGCTCCCCCCCTCCTCCACCCGCCACGACCACTTGGAACTCACCTCAACTCCCGCTCTCATCCTCTGCCGAAATTTGACCTCAACGTATCAAGTCAGCCTCGCCACTCGGGATTCGATCTACTGGTAAATCAGCTCTGTTGGCTGTGACGATTGCCGCCAGTGCAACCCAAGCCAACGTCCCGACCCAAGCTGAGGGACCGAAACGTTGCGCAAGGCTGAGGCGGCCACACAAGAGACCGCATTACGACGCTCCCGCTCTCGCCGAGCCGAGAGACACACGATGCCTTCAAAGACCCCGACATCTTCCTGAGATTCTGTACCTTTTACCTTGGTCATACAGACAACCAAACATGAACGATTCACGCAATATTGAAGATCTTCTACAGACGGGCTATTTCACCACTACTAGGGCCAAGACTCCCAAGCCGTAAGCCGAGCCAAGACCACACATATCCTCCCCAATGCGCAACCCAAATTCTGACCCAAACTACAGATCCACCCCGGAGCCCCCGGCCGTACCGCCTCATACATCTACCATAACCCGCTCGAGCTACTACGCCGATGCCGTCATACCGCCGCCTCATACATCTACCATAACCCGCTCGAGCTACTACGCCGATGCCGTCATACCGCCGCCTCATACATCTACTATAACCCGCTCAAGCTACTACGCCGATGTCGATGTACCGCCTCAGACATCGACCATAACCCGCTCAAGCTACTACGCCGATGCCTATGTCCCCCGCACATTCGATGCGCCGATAAGGACTTCCCGCCGCAGGAACTACCCTCCTCCCCCAACCTGTGAAGATGAAACAGAGTCACTTCTCAAAGAACACGGCAGCGTCGTGTCGGCGTCCGACGATGAGCCTCCTTCACGAGGAGACGCTGAACAACACCCCATCATTATGGAGGTACACGAATACAACCCCGAACGCCGTTTTGTGATCATTCCGAAATCCGACAGCGAGAGGGGAGACGAAGACTCCTCGTCAGACGACGCAAAATCGCGTTCCTCTGACGGCTCGCGTTCTGCCAAGACAAGACTAAACGGAGATTATGGCGCGAACACATCAAGGAAATACTACGCGCCGCGGGTTGATGACCCAGACACCGCCAAACGGCCAGGCATTGAGAAGAGAAAGAGCAGACAGGACCTGCCCAAGATCGAGACTGACATCAAGACGGAGGAGCCGCGTGTTCGGAGACACGAGCGAACGAAGTCAGGCACTCGTGCAGAACAGCAAGCCGACTACTTCTCTGCCCAGTACGACAAGCGGCAACCAAACGAGACATTGCTGTCCCCCAAGGTCATCAAGCACGCAACAGGCGGTCGAGAAAAGGTCTACTACGATTACTCCCAGGCCGGTCGAAACGGTGTACCGCGGCCCCAACGAAGTTATTCGAACCTCGCAGACCAAAAGCGGTTCGACGATAATTATGGAAGGCAATCGTCGTCGAATCCTCCACCAGCCAGGCGCTCGAACACGAACTTTGATTCTCCCAAGGAGCCCAGGCAGTCTTCTGGTGACAGGGTCCCCGAGACTCCTCGTCACCAACGTGAACGCGTCGTACCCCGCGGTGAGCGACCAGAGAAGAAAGATCCTACCGCGCCATACGATCGATCGGAGCAAGACAGAGAACGCGACCGAGATCGCGAGCGGGACCTTGAGCGAGAACGGGATCGTGATCGTGAGCGTGAGACGAAACGGACTCCAACCTACAAGCGCGACTCGCCACGGCGACGGGATGACAGCGGCTCCAGCAGCAGCGATTATTCGCACACCCCGCGGACGGCCAACGCCCGAAGGAGAAGGTCAATTGTGAACCAGGAGGGCAGAGAGAGCAGAAATGTTCTCTTGAGCCCCGAGCAGACTCGGCCGTCTCAATCCGGCAGATCTAGGTCTCGTGCGCCAGCTGAGGTTGTCATGCCATCCCCGCGGGTATCAACCAAGTCTTTTGCCGAGGATCTCCCCCCTGCACCTCGCGTCTCGGCAACATTTCCCATCATCAAAGACCCGAGGGAGAGTGGTGATGTGCGGGAAAAGCCCACTACACCGTATCCTGAGGATGATATCCTGCCCAGCACGAGCCGTCTCAGCACTCGCGAGCCTGAACCTGTATCTAGAGCTCGCTCGCGCTCTCGTGCATCTACTTTCAACAACACGGTAGTGATGCCAGCGGTCATGCCGCCCATGCCTGTTCCTGCTGGACCACGAAGCCCAAATGAGAAGAGGAGATCGCCTGAAAGAAGACCTATTGTGCAACCTGCTGCGATAGTCTCACAAGCAGATGCATGGCCACCGGCCAGGTTCGATCCTACAAAGAGCGCTCTTGCCCTCGATGGACCAAGAGGTAGCTATCGGCGTTACTCGCATGACGCTGACAGAGGGGGCGTGCCTGACTTTCCTGAGTGCCCTCGGAAAAACGGCGTTGTTGGCTGCGCCGACTGGCTTAGTCTGCCACGTTGCGACAACTTCAATATCTGCCCTGATTGCTACAACGGAGTTTTCCTGAACACGGAATTTCGCAATGACTTCATGCCCATGCTGTTTCGGCCAATGGACAAGCCAATTGCTTGTGATTTTGGCTCAATTGGGTGGTACCACATTGCGTGGCTCCTTACATTGAAGAACCGACACACAGACTTGCGCCTTTTCTACCAGGTTGCAAACGTCGCCAGCAAGGTGACTAGCAGCAGTCCTTGTCCCGGAGATCGTCGCGTCACCCGCATCTGGTATTCCCTCAAGAATCCATATACGCAGACGACCATGCCGGATTTCACCGTCTGTCACGAGTGTGCCAAAACAATCGAGGGACTATTACCCAATCTGACAGGGGTGTTTGTCACTTTGCACCCTTCAGCGCAGCCGACCCGGAGCACTTGTGCAATGCACTACAATCCTGATCGGAAGCGTTTCGTGATGTACTTTGACGCATTGGAGACGACGTCAGACGTGGCTCTTGCCACAGCACAGCCGCCAAACATTGCCAAGCTTGTGAGCGATATCGAGAGTCTATCGGTCTTCACTGAGTGCCGCAAGGACGACCCAGTTTTTGACCAAAATTGGCACATCATGCAGTACCTCCCGCAGTTCACCGTATGCGGTGACTGCTTTGATGAGGTGGTGGCACCTCAACTGAAAGACGGCAACGTCATTGCGCGGAACTTCTACGTGAATTCCCAGCGCCTCGAGGATGCAACGTGCCAGCTGTACTCGCCTCGAATGAGAGCCGTATTCGACAAGGCTTGCCGCCGTAACGATCCAAAGTACCTTGAGGTCAAGGTGCTGGAGCGGCAAAAGATGTTCGTCGAGACATACAAACGACTGTCCAAGCTGGAGCAGGAGAGGTCCCTCTGGGCAAAGGAAGAAAGCAAGAAGCTGGTACAGGAATGGGAAAAATGGGAATGATAACATGCACGAATGAATGAAATGAGAAACGGACGAGTATTATGATGAGCTTATACACCACGGTTTAGAAGCCGATAGATGCTATGAGATACTTAGAGACTAATTGTCTGTACGAAATGGAGTAAATTGGAACAATATCGTTAAGTGCTTTCTCCAGTGGCTCGTGAGTGTCGACTCAACCTGTGTTTTAGGTAGTGAGCCGCTGCCGCATCTATCGCGGTCAACTCATCAACATCATGGAAGTCTCGGTTCATCCAAATCTTTTCGATTAATTCAGGATGCGGAAACTGGAGAGCAGGGTGCTTTTATCTTTCTCGCGAAGCTACCAACATTATTAAAGGTTACCGAAAATCTACATCAGAAGCGGCTCCAGCGGACCAGCACAAAGTTTCATTCATAAATGAAGTTAAATTGAAGCCTCTCCTGTTCGGTGAGCCGTTGTACGTCCCTTAGAGTAAGCGAAAGTCCAATGCTATATGTGGGAGCTCTTGATCGCTGTGACGTATGTATGCTTTCGTTAAAGGTGCTGCCGGTACTGATTAATACTTCGGGGGCTCGCATGGTTTCCCTCTATCATGGTATAGTCGTATTCGGAGGTACGAGAACGGGACACGAACGACGCTTCCTATGAAACTGAACTTTTGCCGATCTTTGCGACGCTGCTGCGCAGATGTTCGATCCCGTGCAAAAGGTTTTGGTATATGGTGGACATGTCGTGTTTTCTTTTGCCGCCAGGTGTGACTGACTGACATGTCATCGAAACCAGAAGTCCACCAAACAAGGCCTTGGTGGAACAAGAGACCTCTCTTTCACGAAAGCTTGATACAAGAGGTTAGTAATGGGTACCCGGGGATCGGCCTTGGGGCCTACATGGTCTGTCTCCTCTCCACGTGCAAGTAGGTCGTCCACAAGCAGATCTCGCACGACACCGGGCCCGGGGCACTCATGTGCCTGGGGGATGTCTGGCTTCGCCTCGGTCGATCAAGTAGAATCTCAAGAATCTTTTAGCGCGGGGGGCGGGATATTTGAGATTTTCATGCCCTCGCAACCTTAAACGCACCAAGGGCTGTGGGCGTTGGCCTGTGAGGCGCAGACGTCACCCTCAATCTTGACATGAAAGTTGAGTTGGTGATGTGTGTGGAGGGCTGCGCGTATGGGTGTTCGGACTGAGGAACACCCGCTGCGACCATCCCAACCCAGGGGCAACCTAGACGAAAATAGTCATGCAGCAGTTCTCTTGAAAAGCCAATCGATGGATGGGGGAAAAGGAGGGGAGACACTGAAAGAGGGCCCTCAACATGGAGCTGGACGGGAGTGTGGGGCACGGACCAAGAGCCTTCAGGGGTTTCGACGCCGTGCGTGCAGCGTGACAGCAACTCTGCCGAACATCAACTTGGCAACAAGAAGCAACATCGGATATGGACCTCGCTTTCGCTGCAAGGCGCTGCGAGTGCATGCTGACGCAGAGATGCTTCGTCCATTGTTTGCGCTCTCCGGACGAGGAATGTGGCAAGCGACTCCGCGGCGTTCGTGGTCATGTCATTGCCCACTGAAAATTTCCAAGTTTAGAGGGAGAGATGGACGTTCCCCATACTTACAACACGAGAGTTGTGTCGGCTACTGTTGCCCGGGCGGTTCGTGAGGGAAACACAACGCAAAAGCTAATTGGAGAAAGAGAGGGAGGCGAGTAACGCAAAGAGCCTCTTTTGTGTCTCCTCTACCGCCAGAAAAGATCCAGATCTTCCAAAGGCTTGGCATACGAGCTTAAGTTGTTTACTCGTCCCTTGGGCTTTCCGGTTACACGTCTTGGAGTAGCAGGGGGCCTGCGGCCCATCTTGAGACGGAGAGGCTGCCAAGTTCGAACCGCAACCGTTTCACCTCTCCCAAACCCGACCGCACCGCCTCGCTCGCCTCGCCCACGCATGCCCACGAGATCCCGGTTTTTCTCTCACTTGTTTTTCGCATTCCTCGAGGAGTCTCGCTGACTGTCGTGGACTCGTGGGGCTAGGGCCCCTGGTGACTTGGACGGCTATCAGGCACGCAAACTCGAAGGAAAAGGAGGTGCGGTTCATGGCGATGCAACACGATGCAAGGGCTACCAGGTCTGGAAACCTCGAGGAAAATACGGGGTCCGCGGTGCAAGAGGCGTCTCGAGACTCGAAGAAAAAAAGTCGTCCAAACTCGGCTATGGCGCTCGTCCCCCTTCCCGCTGCAAGACAGCCAGTCAGTCTTGCAGGTCTGCATGTCTCTCTTCCCTTCTGGTTCCCCACGTCATTCCATCTTTCTTTCCTTTTACCACCTTTGGTGCACTCTCATCTGGGCTTCATTGGTTCTGTTTCCCTCTGGAGTGTTCCTTTCTTTTCGTTTAACGAGAAATCGTTCACGACTTCTCTATTTCATTCTTTTCCCACTCCTGGTCGAGTCTCGTTATTCATATTCTTGTTTCATTGTTTCTCTTCCTCCTCCTACAGTCCAGGCGACCCTATTTCGAGTTTTGAGTTCGTCACGAGTATCTCTTTATTATTACTTTCTTTTCTTAGCTGGTCCAACGGTACACTCGATATAGTCGCCTCGGGAGGAAGACATCGATGAACAGGTACACTTAGGATTACCAAAGGAACAAGGAACGACGGCGATACACACGACGGAGCCTTCGACGCGTCTGTTTCCTCTGGTCGCCGACCCCGACCTTCAACTCGGTCATCGCACACACCAAATCACATCCAACCATGAGGGGGCTTCTCAAGTTCGCTAGTGCAGCATGCGTGCTGGGCCAGCTTGCGGACGCTGCTGTTCAAGTCAATTTCAACAGTGATCAGTCGATCAAGGATGGAGCGAGCACGATTGCTTTTGGCCTGTTGAAGTTCTACACAGGAAACAACACTGGTGACGTACCAGGAAACCTGCCAGACCCTTATTTCTGTACGAGCATACTCAACCATTGGCTAGGATTCTCACTAACAACTCACAGGGTGGGAGGCAGGAGCGATGTTTGGAACGATGATCGACTACTGGCTGTTGACCGGAGACTCAACCTACAACGACGTGACAACGCAGGCCATGCTTCACCAGGCTGGGGAGGACGCCGACTTCATGCCACGAAACCAGACTAAGAGTGAAGGAAACGATGACCAGGGATTTTGGGCGATGGCGGCGATGAGTGCAGCAGAGAACAAATTCCCAGACCCGCCAAAAGACCAGCCCCAATGGCTAGCGCTCGCCCAGGCCGTTTTCAATCAATATGTCACCCGTTGGGATACCGCGACCTGCGGCGGCGGATTGCGGTGGCAGATCTTCACTTTCAACAACGGCTTCAACTACAAGAACTCCATCTCCAACGGCTGTTTTTTCAACATTGCTGCTCGATTGGCAAGGTTCACGGGTAACCAGACATATGCCGACTGGGCGGAGAAAATCTGGGATTGGGAGACAAGCATTGGGTTGATCACGCCGGATTTCAAGATCTACGACGGTGCCGGAGTCGACAACGGCAAGAACTGCCAGGACAAGGATACGATCCAATGGTCTTACAACGCGGGTATTTTCATGCACGGTGCTGCCGTTATGTACAACCACACCCAAGACAAGAAATGGTTGACCCGTACCGAGGGCGTACTCACCGAAGCGACCACGCTGTTTTTCAACCAGAGCGCCATCAGCGAGCAGGCTTGCGAGCCTTTCACTCTATGCGACATTGACCAACAGACTTTCAAGGGCTACTTGGTCCGTTGGATGGCTGGGACCGCACAGGTCGTACCTGACTTGTTCGACAAGATCATGGGCCTCTTGAGGCCCAACGCCGAGCTGGCCATGTCGGTATGCAACGGATCACCAGCTACCGGATTCAAAGGCAAACCCGGAACGGCCTGCGGCTTCAAGTGGAACCCCAAAGGCCAATTTGACGGACTGGTCGGCGTAGGCCCCCAGATGAGTGCTCTCGATGCGGCCATGTACATGCTGGTGAAGAAGTCCGATGTCAAGACCGCACCGGTGACTGCCGATACTGGCGGAACGTCAGTCGGCAACCCCAACGCCGGCATGAGCCTGCAGCCCAAGATTCCCACATTACCGCCAATTGAGACCAAAGACAGGGTAGCCGCCGGCTTCGCCACGACGGCCATGGTTCTCAGCGTCGTTGGCGGATGCTTCTTCATCATGAAATGATGAGAGTGCATCATCAGTAAATGTCTTTGGATTTCGCGGGCATCTAATTCGGGCTTGGCATTGGACACGGCGTTGAGGAGCAAACCAGCTTTGAGAGCGGTTTTCGCATGGGACGGCCGGGGCGGTAGCAATTGATGAAAATATTCCTCCAGAGAGGGCTTGGGTTGATGACATACCCTACATACATATATATACATACATATTTTATTCTTATTTTGATATCTGTCCGCCAGCCATACTTTCGCCTAGACTTCCCCATCTGCTTCATGTCTTTGGACCTCGTGTGCAATCGTCGAGTGAGTGGTTGAGTGACTGTTTGTCGGAGGGTCTTCGCAAGCGACATGCGCTTAGCATACCTCAATTTTCGATTCATGGTTAGCTCCAACACGGCAACAGTTGCTGTCGTGAAGGTTGGAAAATGTCTCTTCATTTCCCTAGCGCGGAGAGGTTAAAATCTCCCAATTTTGACCATCGGCGTAAACCCGAGCGCTTACACTTTCCCGAAGTGGGTGCAACCTCCCCCCGCGGCCCCGCTTCACCCCGCGGCACCTGTACAGGAGGATGGGCGCGGGTGGGACGTCATGGTCGTCCAGTTCTCTCGGGGGCCAACGCCCGACTTACATAGAGTCGGCTTTCTTCCCGATGCCATTCAAAATCCTCTTCTCGGGGTTCTGTTCTCATATCCCCTCATTTGCTTCAGTAACCCTTGTGTATCCCGAGGTCATCTAGACCGTCGTCCGTTCTTCTGTTGTGTGATCTTTTCTCCTCAGAGCTTCAGACTCGTCTAATCTTACCTCACTCATCTCAACTCGACGGACCGACCCTGGAAGCCAAACAAGATCGAAACCTCCGTCAAGATGTCAGCCAAGCATTTCATCAATGATCCCACCAAGCTGGTGAACACGGCCCTTCACAGCCTCACGCTGACGAACCCGAGCCTCGCCCTTGACAAGACGAACAAGATCATCTACCTCAGACCGACCGCCAATGCCGCGCCCCAGACCTCCGTGATCAGCGGCGGCGGCTCCGGCCACGAGCCCTCGTTCTCCGCCATGGTCGGAAAGGGACTCCTGTCCGCCGCCGTCGCGGGAACCATCTTCGCCAGCCCCAGCGCCGAGCAGGTCCGCACCGCCATCGCCTCGCGCGTCGACACGTCAAAGGGAGTCCTGGTCACCGTCATGAACTACACCGGAGACGTCCTGAACTTTGGCATGGCCGTCGAGAAGGCCCGCGCCCAGGGGCTCGAGGTTGAGATGGTGGTCGTCGGCGACGACGTCGGCGTCGGACGCGCCAAGGCCGGCAAGGTCGGTCGCAGAGGTATCGCCGGCACCGTGCTTGTGCACAAGATCGCCGGCGCGCTGGCGGCCCAGGGACGGCCCCTCAGCGAGGTCGCCAAGGTCGCGCGCCTCACCGCGGACAACCTCGTCAGTGTCGGAGCCAGCCTGGAGCACGTCCACGTCCCGGGCCGCGCGATCCCCAGCGAGAAGGACGAGGGTGCGCTGCAGCTCGGCGAGGCGGAGCTGGGCATGGGTATTCACAACGAGCCCGGCTCCGGCAGGGTGAAGGCCGATCTGCCGGAGCTGGTGGCCAAGATGCTCACGCAGCTGCTTGACCAGAACGACAAGGACCGGGCGTTCCTCAACGTCAACTCGAACGAGGTCGTTCTGCTGATCAACAACCTCGGTGGCGTGAGCGCCCTGGAGCTGGGCGGCATCACGGCCGAGGTCGCCACGCAGCTTGAGGGCAGCTACGGCATCCGCCCCGTCCGCATCCTGAGCGGCACTTACATGACCTCGCTCAACGGTTTGGGCTTCAGCATCACGCTGCTCAATGTTGTCAACACGGATATCGGTGGACCCAGCATGATTCAGCTTCTGGATGCCCCTTGCGAGGCTACGGGCTGGTCGTCTCCTATCCTCAAGGAGACCTGGGAAGCTAAGAACACTGCCACGAGGGAGGATGGAAGCGGCGCTGAGCAGGCCACTAAGCCCAGCGACCTCAAGTACGACGCTGCGTCCGCTACTAAGACCATCACCAATGCCTTGAACCGCATTATTGCTGCCGAGCCCGAGGTCACCAAGTACGACACAATTGTTGGTGACGGCGACTGCGGCATCGGCCTGAAGAGAGGAGCTGAGGGTTAGTTCAAAAACCCGACCATCCAACTTGAGACATCGCATCGCAAGCTAACATTGAAAAATCCAGCCATTCTCAAGCACATCGCTGAAAAGCCCCTGACAGGCGACGCCGTCGTCGACCTGGCCTCCGCGGTCCCTGTTGTCGAGAACACAATGGACGGCACCTCGGGCGCCCTTTATGCCATCTTCCTTAACGCCCTCGTCGGCGCCCTCCGCACCCTCGCCCCCGGCACCGCCGACCCAAAGGTCTGGGCCGCCGCCCTCAAGCAGAGCAGCGACGCCATGTCGCGCTACACCCCCGCGCGCCCCGGCGACCGCACGCTCGTCGACGCGCTGTACCCCTTCGTCGAGACCCTCGGCGCGACGGGCGACGTCAAGAAGGCTGCCGAGGCGGCGCGCGCCGGCGCCGAGAAGACCAAGGGCATGAAGGCCAGCCTCGGCCGGACGGTGTACATTGGCGGTTCCGGCTTTGAGCAGGTCCCCGACCCTGGTGCGTGGGGCCTGAGCTGCTTCTTTTCCGGACTTGCTGGCGAGGAGGACGGGTGGGAGAAGTTGTAAAAAGAGGGAGCTATTTCGTGATATCCTGCGTTTAGAGGTACTTTGTTGTAATTTTCTTGGGTGGAATGGAAAAAGCGATTCAGGGGCTGGAAGGGGCGGTTGCACATGTCTTTGGAAAGCGGCAAAATGCAGCAATGTCGGGAAATTGACGGCCGTGGTAGCACAGAGAAAAAAACACCAATGATCCTATTTGTCTCTTCAACGCCAAATTTGTCCCGTTTTTAAAGAAAGCCACTCTACCGTGGGTATTTTGACGCAATGTCTCCGCCCTCATTGACTCGCCCGTCGCTCTTTTCTCACGAGGCGACTATATCTCAGTTGAACAGCTCCTTTCCAGCAGCTTACATTTCCGTATCGCTTGATTTTAATGCGGGCGTAGGGCATCGTGGCCCTATCGCTCTCTTCCCGGCGACGCGTCGCGGATGATGCAGGGTTCGTGGACGGTCGTAAAAAGACTAAGATTCTGAACTCGTTCGTAGATGTACAGCTCCTTCAGCTCAGGAGGACCAGAATAACGCTGTCACCGCGAAGGAACCTGCATCGTATGTTAGCTTGCGATGTTGTCATGTCGGGGACGGGGCCGGCGCGTCGTGTCGCTGGTGAGAGTATACTGACATCTTGCTGATAAAACGGTCCTTGTTAACGGGACGGCCCTTCTTGCCGTTGGCCAGACGCGGAGTCTCTGTCCACATTTCCTGCAACTCAAAGTCAGCGCCTGTTTTCCTTCATGTTTCTCTGGGCGATGATCCACGGCGGATTCAGATGGTCGCACCTTCACGTTCTCGAGAACCATATTGCAGTGTCTGTCGAAAGCCTTGACGCGCGCAAGGAGCTTGCGGTTGTTTCTGATGGAGATGAGGACCTGAGTGTGGCTGCGGACGGCGGTCTGGAGGATGGAGAGAGGTCCGGCGCTGAACTCGTGCTCCTCGAGCTGGGCGATCTCATACTCGGTGAGCTCGTTGCGAGGCTTGGTGAGAAGCTCCCTGCATTGCGCATGTCAGCGTCACGTTCTTTTCTTTCAGCGGGGGAACAGGGGAGCGCACTGGATCTTGGGGTCAGTCGACATGATGGGCAATTATGGCGGGGAGATGGTCGTGGTATGTGGAAGTGGGTAAGTAACGTCGCGAGTGAGACTTTTGATGTAGGCCACAGCAAGGCTGAAAGAGTTTGGCGGTGCTTGCTGCTCTGTGGTTGGTGCGCTGATTGGCTGCACCTGTCCAGGGAAGTCGGCGCTGGCAAAAAAGTGCCCCCGGCAAAGCTCAAGGTGCGCCAGCTTTAGTGGAGCAGAATGGCACCCGCACGCATGGCCAGTGCACCACCCCGGCCGCTGGAACCATCCAATTGCCTTATGATGCCCGTGGGTATCCTCGGCCTCAATTTTTGGTGGTGAGGAGCATGGAAAATCATTCCCGCGGCGTCGTCTAAATCAATCCTCGACTCTTCGACCGACACCTCCCCTCCACCCCCCCGTCTCACGAGCCCGCCAATTCCCAGTCGATGCGCCGCTTGTCCTAGACGAGCGCATAGGCAACTGGCACACAAATAAATGTTCTCCAGGACGATTTCAGTACGAGCCGGGTCGGCAGCACTAGCTGCTCCTTGCAGGAGCTGCAGCAGAAGCTTCGGCATGCCTCTCAGAGCAAAGATTTTCAGTGCGCAAGCTTCCTCAAGCGTAAAGGTCAGTTGAGCTATTCAATTGAGCAACTTCTGAGAAAGCGAGGCGCTAACTGCATGCCTGCATAGATGTCCAGGGAAGTCCCAGCCGAATTCAAGGAGCGCCACACTGACGATCCCGATGATGTGCTCTTCAACAGCCTCTACGGTCTGCGGACCATCCAGCTCAATCGCCCGAAGAAGCTCAACTCGTTGAACGCCAGCATGATCCGCAAGATCCTGCCGAGGTTGGTGGAGTGGTCGAAGTCCGACATGGCGAATGTGGTGGTTATGAAAGGAGCCGGTGAAAAGGCTTTCTGCGCCGGCGGAGATGTCGCCGAGCTGGCCAAGTACAACCTGGAAAGCAAGGACGGGTGGAAGAAGAGCTCAGACTACTTTGCGCTCGAGTACATGTTGGACCACTACATCGCCACATACAAGAAGCCGTACGTCGCTTTCATGGACGGCATCACAATGGGTGGCGGCGTTGGTCTCAGCGTTCACGCGCCCTTCCGCATCGCCACCGAGCGCACTGTCTTCGCCATGCCCGAGACGACGATTGGTTTCTTCCCCGACGTCGGTGCCTCTTTCTTCCTGCCTAGACTGCAGGGCTACGTCGGCACCTACCTCGCCCTCACAAGCGAGAGACTCAAGGGCGTGAATGTGTTCTACTCGGGTCTTGCTACGCATTACCTGCACTCGACTTCTCTGCCTCAGCTTGAATCTCGTCTGGCTGAACTTCACTTCGACGACCATGATAGCATGGACAAGCGCCTAAAGATCATTGCAGCGACGCTCGAGGAGTACGCCACCGGTTTGCCGTTTGACGAACCCATGCACATCGCCGGTGAGCTTCGCGAGGCTATCGATCGCTGTTTCTCAAGGAGCAGCCTCAAAGGGATCATTGAGTCGCTCAAGGCTGAGGAGGGTGAAACCAAGGAGTGGGCCGAGCAGACGCTGGATACGCTGCACAAGCGCTCGCCCACGGCCGTCAACGTCGCTTTGAAGCAGATGCGCGTTGGTCGCGAGTGGGGTATCGGGAAGACATTCCAACACGAGCACCAGATCGCGACCAAGTTCATGAAGCACCCCGACTTCTCTGAGGGCGTGACTGCGCTGTTAGTGCGCAAGGAGGACCCCAAGTGGCAACCAGCCACTTTGGACGACGTCAAGACCGAGGATGTCGACGCATTCTTCCAGAAGGAGGGCGACGAGCTGGAATTGCTCAACAACCACAACTACTCTGAATACCCCTTCTACTTCGGATTGCCAACCGAGAAGGACGTCAAGGAGGTCGTCATCGAGGGCCAGTACTCGCCTAAGCAGGTGTTGAACAAGATGGTGAAGGACAGCAATGGCCGCCAGGGTGTCAAGCAGGTCGTCGAGGACATCTTGGCCAGGAGAACTACTGTGAACGAGAAAGGCCGTGCGGTTTGGGACGAATGGCCAGACTGGTAGGCGTGCGGAGCGAATGAAGGTACGCCGATGTCTCTCTGGAGCGTAGGTGTGTATTATACTGTAGATGCTTCATTGTGTGTCTGAATAAACAAAAAAGAAGTCACTGTTGCGTACAAGTGCTGAAATGGACGTGCACTGATTGCCGGAATAGCCTCATCTCATTGGGGGCTCGATTTTGAGCGATAACAAGCTAGTCGTAGGTGATTGGCCAAATAGGTTTTGAGACGTTACCGTAACTAAACTTCATCGTGGACCAGGTTGAAGAAAAAGTTGGGGTAAGAATGACTTCATTCTAATAGGTCCGGGTGTTGGTTGCGGTAGTGTTGCCTGCGGTCGGCAGCCTCATGAGACTTCGGAGTTAACGCGCGAGCCATTTGACGGTTCGGATGTCGCCATCACAGTCATCACTAAAACCTCGGAAAAGTGGCAAGATGGGTGAAGAGATTGGCGCAGAATGGCTTCACTTTCATTGGGCCGGTGACACTAGGCTGGCCAAACTCTATTGCGGATAACAAAGATAGGTGGAGATGAGTCATGGGTAGAACGCTAGCGACGAAAAAAAAGCATTGAAACGGATGGAATGGGAGCGATGAATGATGAATGGGAAGAGAGCAACCAACTTGCCCAGCTGGCCCGTGGGATTGTACAGACAACGCAGGCGAGAGAAGAGGGGAACCAGGAGAGACCTCAGGCTTCAGAGGGGACAAGTATAAAGAGGGACGGGGCCCCGCCGTCTTCGGTCAGGGGAAAAGAAGGAATCTCATACAGAATTTCCCTCCTGTTTTCTTCAATCTTCAGTTGCAAGTTCGGGCGCCTGGACCTGTCTCCGGAGAAGGCCCCGGTTGCAAGCACAAAGTCCGACCAAAAGAGAGGTGAGGAATCGGCTGACCAGGGCCCCCACCCACTCCCGAGAAGCGAAAGAAGGGGACCCACTTCCGGCATTCACTCAGCAACCGCCCTCCGTTCCCATCAAGGCTCCAGCCAGAGAGGTCCACGTCCTGATCCTGGTGTTCTTACGTAAGGTAACGCCCAGCCCATCTTCCGCACGGGCCACCCGGAGAGAAGTCTCAGTCGCGGGACAGACGAGAAAGCGTGCCTGCACGTGTTTGGGCGCGTTCTGGATTCTGTCGTCCGCGCTAGGAAGCTAGGCGAGAGCAACCCCTGGTCCAACGTCACAGAGCGGATCAGCCTAACCCCGTTTGTACCGTGACCTGCGACTCGCTGTATCTTCAATACACGCGACATAACCGCAGTCTTTCGTTGTGTTATTGCTTCCTCTGCGTACGAATACCTCTGCCTCAACATCTAAGCCCAGTCTTTTGTACTTCAACTTGGTTTGGTTTTGCAATTCCTCGACTTTCGTTTTCATCGTTCGTTGGAGGCCTGCAAACAAGCTGCTGCAGGTTGTCTTGGCCGAGTTTCTCCAAGATAGTTGCGCAGGGGGTCTAAGTGGTTGATCCACTTTCTCAAAAACGCGACTTACACCAAAGCCGAACCCAGGACGCGACTACTTCACGACCACGGCCATGATACCCGCCCCGCGGTTTCTTACGTGACGCCTGCACTTTACCACTTTACCACTTTACACCACTCTACAAACACCAATTGCCAACCCACCTTCCACCCAAATCTCTCCTCCACTTTAAACTTTCCCTTTTTCCTTTTTCCACCCTTGGTCACCGCCCTTCGATATCGTCGACCTTCCCAATTCAATCTTCCTCTCCTCTATACACGTCGACACCCACCAAACTGGACCAACACACGATCCGGCACTGAGAGCCTCGCCCACCATGGCGTCGCCAATGCCCGTAGCCCCCATGGGCAATTGGGGAGAAAACGGCCAGGCCACACAACCGCCGCCTCCGACGCAGGAGGCCGAGGAGATGGGGGTTCAGATCAAGACTATGGGCCGTAAGGACTTCCTGTCCTGGTGATTTGGGAGGGTTGCTGACGCGATTCCACAGTCAAGGTCACATACACATTCGCCGACAATGGCGAGAGTTTTCTGGCGCGGCATCCCCAGCTACTGCCTATTCAAACGGTCCCAATCGACGAGAAGCGTACTATTGGTATGGTCGACCTCAGTATATGCGCTCAGGCGGTTGCTAGGTGCAGCCCCGAACTTCTCAGCGACACCACCCGCGACTTTGCCGTCTACGCATACGACTACTCGGAACCGGACGAACCCCTTGTCGGTCAAGGCCTGCTTGGCTGGATCGTCAATCACGCCGACGACAAGAGAATCATTGGACGTGCCACCAGGAATCCCCTTTCAGTCTTTAGCGGAGGCGTAAAAGATATCTTGGAGATCAAGTTCAAGTTGAAACCCGTGGCCGCCATGGCACGGCCGCAGTACGAGCCCGAAATGAAGCCAGACTTTCGACACACCCTTCAGCGCTCCGAGAGCCACATGAGCGTCGACATGCAGCCTGCCAGACCGGCTGACGGCGCCGTCACGCCATCGAGCCATGCCGAGTGGAACGCATTCATGCAATCAAATCCTCAGATGGCCAACAAGCAAAACCCTGCCAGAGTTTCATCGCCTCACCCACCCCCAAACCATCACGAGTACCAGCCGCCGATGCAGCGCAACGACTCATTCAACTACAATACACCACCTCCACAACAACCGCCGCTACCGCAGCAGCAACAGCAACAGATGCCGCCGCAAATGCTGCCTCAACTGCCTCAGCCACCTCAACAGCAGGTCCAAAACTCTGAAGGACCCAACCGGGTTGCCCCGACGCCTGTTGACACAGCAACCGAACCCCAGGCCAACCCACCTTCGAGACCCTCATCCAGAGCATCCAACCGATCCAGGAAATCAAAGCCTACCGGACGCCCTCGTGGCCGACCTCGCAAGCAACCACGAGCTGAGAACCAAGGCAACACCTCCGGATACGAAGATGGAACCGATGGCGATGAGGGTCCCGCAAAGAAGAAGAGGGCCACCACCACTCAGGTCAACAACAACATCAACACCCCATTTGGAGGTGGCCCAGAGCTGCTGCGAGTGGCTGCCAGCACATCTGGCTCTTTGCGGAGCCTGAGGCCAGCGGGCAGCCCTGCTGACGCTCCGATGGGCGCCCATATGCAGGAGGTCCCCAGAGCCCCTACACCAGTTCCTGACAGGGGACCGTCGAAGCCGGCTGGCAAAGCTGCCAATGGCAGTAAGCTCCGTCGGCAGTCGACTTTGAGCCAAGCTGCGACACCCCCAAGCCAGCCTGTTTTTTCTGAGCCGCCCTTCGCTCTGTCTCCCAGTCAGCAAGATGGTCGTTCGCCTGTGGATTCTGAAGCTGCATCTCCAATGTACTCTGAGGACAGTCCTGCCGCTATCGGGTCGTCGCCGCCTGTCCCTCGCACAGTGAGCTTCGTGCGTTCGAGCCCGCCAGCTTCCAGCCCTATTCTCCCCCCAATGCCTATGCCCATGGGCCAACCTGCTGATTCTGGATTCATGAGCGGTAGCGTCGATGACCTGTTTGAGGATGAAGCGATCAAGCAGCTCCCCCATCCAGTGGCCATCGCACCAGTATTCAAGGCCAATGTCACAAAGGAGAAACGGTCTCGCTCTGGTATCCCAGTCCAAGTCTTCCAGTTATCAACTCAGCCATCTAGCGAAGCAGACTTTCCTAGAAATACGCAGCTTATGCCATCCCGCCCACCAACTTCAACACCTTCGCTGGAGCACACACTACCTCCGCCGACGCGGAGCACTAGTGATCCCAGAGCATCTATGGCTCCTCCGCCTACCCAGTTGGCGGAAAAAGAGCCTTCGCCACAACAAGAGGAGCCGGTTGTGGCGTTTGAAGCAGACGCCGAGAAGGACGTCCAAGCTGCTCCTAAGCCGGAGAACCCGCAGCCGATCGACACCGTGGATATTGCGTTGGAACAACTGGCCCAGGCATTACATGGCTTGCCTGAACCGGCTCTCCCAGAGCCACAAAAGGCCGCAGATGAGGGTGATTTATTCGCCCGGCCTTCTGCGCCTCCTTCGCTCCAGCGCTCCGAATCATCGGGTTTTTCCCTGGCTCTACCCACAGTCCCTGCCAGTGATCCGATCGGTCCATTGGCTCTGCCTGCCCTTGCTCAACCGGATATTACATCCTTTTCGGAAGCACCTTGCCCGCCTAGTGACGCGTTGCAGGCTCCGAAGTCACCTCAGCAATCTTCAAGGACGAATAAAAACTATGTCAAGAAGCAGGCGATTAGAGAGAAGCTATTGCAGGCGATTGAGAATGGACAGACTCCCATGTACTGCACAAACTGCGGTGCCATCGAAACCCCGACGTGGCGGAAGATCTGGACTCAAGAACATGAAGGAGTGCCGGAGTTCACCGAGTTCTCCGACAAACCTGGAAGGGTCACGGCTATCTTGGTGCTCGACCGCGATGCCGAGGAAAAGCCCACGAAATACCAGGTCATCAAGAAGGCCCTGGGCCGCGATGACAGCAAGGTCGAATGGAAAGGACACATGCTGTGCAACCCTTGCGGCATTTGGTTGTCCAAGTGGAAGGCGCATCGGCCGCAAGAGAAGTGGGAGAAGGATAGGGGTCGCCTCAATCAGCAAAGGCGCCCTCGTGGAACTGGACGTGCCCCACGACCCCCCAGAACAAAGAAGTCCGGACCAAACCAGATGAACCCGACATCTGAGGCGTACTTCCCGACTGACCCTCTTGGGCCTGACGACCAGGAAATCTCACCAATGGATGATGAGAGCAGATCTCGAGGCACCTCCCAAGTCAGCAATGCCAACGAGTCTTGTGATCTGTTCTTCCAGCAACCAGACCAACTAGGCTCACGCCCTGCGTCGCCTGGTAATGCCTCTAACGCTGGCTCTACTCACTCCAGAGGCAGTGGCACGGCTAAAAGCCCAATCACGCTTGATAACAACGAAGGCCACAATATGGGCTCAACTCGACGACTGCTGTTCCCCTCCCCACGAAAGGAAGGCGCTCCGAAGATTTTGGGTGAGCTGGCCATTAACATTGTACACACTGCACCGGAGTCTACGGCCTCGGCCAACTCAGCACAAAACAAAAACTCTGAGAAGGGTCCTGGCAAGGACAGCATGCCTGAAGCCACTGGTGCGAATAAGGAGAATCTCGCGATTCCTGATGATGATCTCGAGGATCTATTTAGAAGCCCCATGATTCCTCGTCCGTCTACGCCTCCTCCTCGCGACGCGGCCCCTAATAACGGTCCCTTCAAAACGCCCACACGGCCAACCCCCAGTCACCGGCCGATCACCAGGAGCGTCACTCGAAGCGTTTCTCGTTCTTTGGATCTGCTTCGGTCTCCCGCAGCCGTCCGACGCACCCCTACGCGGACACCTCGATCGGCTAAGGGCCCAATTCGAAGAAGTCCTCGCCTGCATCAAGAAGACTTCTCTCAGATGGAGATGGCGCTTGAAGAGTACCTCCAAACGCAGCCAATGGATCATCAGTACGACTCTGACATGCTCGAGGCTATGAACCGAGCGCTGGCAGAGACCATGAATGCTTCTGGCAACTTCGACATTACCAATATGGAGCTTGAGTTTGGCGACCTGTTGGGCACGCCCTCTCGACCTTCTCCGAGGGCTCGGCAGCAAACGGACTACGACGACTGGAACACGTGGGAAACCAACATTCGCGCTCGTCAGGCCACAGAAGATGCCAGACGGCAATGATACCCCCGATTTAATGGAATATTGTTTTGTGCATCGACGTAGAGGGATGGGAGACTCGATCACGCAACAGCATCGCGAGGACTCGTGCGGATTTTTTTATTTTGTTTGGGACTGCATACAAGAGCACAAGCATGTGATACTCTGTGGGAAGGCGTTGCAACGCATCACGATGATGACGTTTTGGGTGTTACGATTACTGCATTGGGTCTACGACTCCAATAGTACTATGACGAGTTGACGTTCCATCAATGGGTTCAAGACTCTTTTGCTTTCACATTTTATCGCTATGAAGCATCGCGTATCAGCAATACAACAGTCAATGCCACCGAATTACCTTGCTATTCTCAAATATGGTGCTCGATTAGGGGCATTTTGCCGTGAAAGTACCGGCTCTAACAGCTACGCTTACTGGAAATACGTTTCTAGGTAGCATCAATCGCAAGTAACTCATCTTGAAGGCCCCGGGGACGACTATACACAAGAAGTGACTCTTGATCTAAATGTATTTTCCATGGAGGGTCATGTCATTCGTTCTGGCTCCTTCCTATCGGTAGAATGCACTCGAGCCTCAATAAAAGGTGATGGTGGCCTCAAGCAGGTCAACGAAACTGGCGTTGATGTACGCAGTCAGATGATTTGCTTCACATCCTCATTCTGTGGCATATTTCGCGGGGAATCATCAAACGCAATGTAGAGTTGGTAGTAGGTGATTTATATCAACCGCAGTCGTGGACCGCTTCCATCTACAGCCAGATGATGACACATAGAGTACATATATTCTACACTTTTTAATAACGTCCACAATGGTTTCAGCATCCGCTGCGTCATATCTTGCTGGCTTGCCCTCGCCAGCTGCACTTCCCGCCTCGCTCTTCCCCCCGGAACATCCGCGCACCTCATTTCTTCCTGATGAGACCCTTGGCGTTGGAGTATCCCTTGATACGCTTGGTGTACTTCCACAGGTGCTTGTACTTAGGACCCTGGCGCTTTGCTTCCCAACCGCGGGCCTTCTTGGGCTCCTTGAGCGAGTAGACGCGCGTGGGGCGGAACTCGATGTCCGCTCCCGGGACGCCCGCGCGCTCCATGACGCCGGCCGTGTTCTCGTCCCAGATTGTGCGGAAGATGTTGAAACCCACGGGGTTCAGACCGAACTTGTCACGGAAGGACTTGAGGGAGAAGCCGTCGCGGCCGGAGTAGAGCTTCGCCAGCTCGGCTGTGTCGAGACGCTTGTCACCCTGCTCGAGGATGAAGATGGAGAGGCGGTGGTACGGGCTGCCCTTCTGCGCGAAGGCGGGCAGGTAGGGGACGGCGAGCTGGGAGGGGTCGCGCAGCTTGGAGAGCGGGATGGAGGTGTTGGTGGGGGAGACGGGGACGTTGGCGGCGATGTAGTGGACGCGCTTGCTGAAGCCGTCCGTCTCGACGTTGGGGACGTCGGAGTCCATGATGACGATGGACACGAGGCGCTCGCCGGCGGTGAAGGGGGTCACCCGCAGCTTGGGGGCCACCTCGGTGACGTTGCTGGGGAGGATCTTGCCCGGGGGCACCTTTGAGCGGCGGAACCAGAGCTGGACGTCGTAGGAGGGTGTGAGCTTGGGGAGGATGTCGGGGACGATGTTGAACTGCTCGATGCGCTGCTCGGTCAGCTTGGACTCGTAGCCGCGCCACTTGCGCTCGGCGAGGTAACGGTAGATGGGCTTGCTCATGTCGCCTGTTCAATGCCATGTTAGCACCCAATGCAACGCATAGAGGTCCGGTTTCAATCCGTGAGCCGTACCAAGACCATCTTCAAACCGCCTCTTGACTGCCGGGTCATTTATATCCGCCAGAATCTTGAGCTCCTCGACGTGCTTGCGCAGACTGCTCAGCTTCATCTGGCGCATCCGCTCCCCACCCCTGACATCCTTCGGGTCCATGGCCTCCAGCCTCTTGATTTTGGCCGATTCGGCAATAATAGCAGCCAACTTCTCTTCACGGTCTGCCGCCAGAATCTTGCGCGCCTCTTGGAAAGCCTGGTAGGGCAATTGCTCGAAGGGGAGGTTCTGGCTCGTGCGGATGGCGTAACGGCGACGTCGTGAACCGACGGGTGGTGTGCCGGCCTTCCAAAGATCCTTCTCGGCCCAAGGGGCTACCGCCGTGTTGGGATCCAGCTCGAGGGGGTCGGCCGTCTCGGGTCTTTCGCGCACCACCTTGTATACTTGGGCGGCCGGTGCCGGTGTCGTGGAGATGCCCCTCCGTATCGGCAAGGTCGTCGTTGTGGCGCCGTTCAGGCATCGCCGCAGCGGCCGGACGGCCTGCCTACACGACGATGACATTGTGCGGGCTGTGTGGGCGGTGGAGAGTGGATGTGGATGGTGATTTATGTCAACGACAAGGCGCTCTCACGGCGAAGGAGGTTTTTCACCCAGCTTCGGCGGGATGGCACGCACTTTGCGGGTCTCCATAATTATTTTTCCAATTGAATGCACGGAATATCCCGCCCCGGGGGAAGAGCCCAGCGGGCAGAGCTCCCACTTCCAACCCTCCAACGGCTGTACGTGCCGGCTTTTAGCGCCGTCTGATTGGTGAAGCGCCGACAGACGGGCCAAATTTTCGTGCTCCTCCAAAGGGCCATCCGGTCGAATCTCCAAATTGACGACGACGACGACGACGACCACCCCGCGGAAACGGATCTTTGATCAATCAGAACCCCGAGCCTCCTTTCCATTGTGAAGCCGTCGCCCGCTCGCACAATGGCCGGCAGGGGAGTCAGGAGCCTCACTGAGGCCATGAGAGGCCTGGCGGTCTCATCGCAGACTTGCAGAGCGACGAGGCCAACATCTTTCCTCGGCTCGTCCAACTTTACGAGATCAATGGCCAGCGAAGCGCCATTGCCCGGCATTACGACGTCGGCACTTTCAAAGCCCAACGATATCTGGACACCAAGTATGCGTTGCCCGCTCACCCCTCGCATATGCACCACGAAAGCAATTGCTAACAAGGCCCTCTGCAGCCACCTCCGTCCCTGTCACGGTCCACACCTTCCCGGACCTCGAGCCCCAAGGCCTCGACATCTACTCGCCGAAGCACCTCTACCTCCCCCTCCGCCGCGATCTCCTCCATCTCGCCGTCGTCTACGAGGGAGACAAGACCCGCCAGGGTACGGCCAGCACCAAGACGCGCTGGGAGGTCCGCGGTTCACATCGCAAGGTGCGCCCCCAGAAAGGCTCCGGCAAGGCCCGTGTCGGCACCAGGCAGTCTCCCATCCGCGTCGGCGGAGGTGTCGCCCACGGCCCGAAGCCGCGCGACTTCAGCACCCGCCTCAACCGCAAGGTCTACGACGTCGCGTGGCGCACCGCCCTGAGCTACCGCTACCGCCGCGGCGAGCTCATCGTCTGCGAGAACGGCATGGACCTGAAGATGCCGTGGGACTTCACCTCGTTGGTCGAGACCCAGTTCATGCCGCCCAAGCTGGACGAGGAGTACAGCCGCAAATGGATCTTGCAGCTCATGGAGGCCAAGCAGTGGGGCAAGGCGCACGGCCGGACGTTGTTTGTCACCTCTGGGGAGAAGCCGTGGCTCTACAGGACCATGTTGGCGGCGGGTGATCACGGAAGGTGTATTGATGTCAAGGACGTGGATGTGAAGGACTTGTTGGAGGAGGGACGTGTGGTGATTGAGAGGGAGGCGCTGAAGGAGATCATCGAGGCGCACCAGAGCGACTTGGTCAGCAAGATCTTCATCAACGGTATCTCAAGGCCAGGCCCGGAAATCGTCCAGTTCTAAAGAGGGCGGCGAGGAACGTGAGAGGAAGAAATCTGTGGATATCGTGTAACACCAATCACCCAAGCAGCAGAGATTGTCTGATCAAAAGGCGCCTCTTCAGCGTGTAGCAATAGAAGGCATATCCTGCCATTCACTCTGTAAATGTGCGCTTAGATGTGTGTGTACATCGGTCCATGTAAACCATTATTGAATAGACCAACCCTGCAACCAGTAATATTTGCCAAATGATTCATGAATGGTGTACAGTAAGGATCAAAAAAAAAACGAGACACAAGACGGTACGGAACCAAGTCTGTACAAGTCTTGCTTCAACTCACTGAATAAATTGAGAACATCATGACAATGTGCATAATTTTCCTGAGGGGTCGTGCAGAAAACTCATGGGATCCTGTGTCGCAAAATGGGGCGCCAACACGTTCAACTTGCCTCTATTCGGAAACCTCCTACACCATACCGCGTCAAATTCCCTGGCAGAAACGGGTACATTGTCCGGGTACCAACCCACCCACACCCAGCCAACCATGTACCGAACGACTCGCAAAACCACACCCCATGTTTCTTTTTCATCTTGATGTCGAAGAAAAAACTGTAAAAACACACAATCGTCGAAGATCCATCAGATCTTCTGACAGTTCAATGCAGATTCAACCCCATCTTTGGGTGTTCCAAAGGGCTCCCGGCCACGCCCTGCTCTCGCCGGAGATTTAACTCCCAAAACCGGCCCCATATTTCCCGTCGGCTTGTGGAGCGGCAGCCCGGAATGCGAGCCCGGCCCCGGCGGCCGCGCGCGCACGCACCCTACGTCATTGCGGGCGGCACAACAGCTTGGCTCGTCATTACCCCCTCGACATCCATCGTCAGGGCACTTAGAGTTTCCCGACCAAGGACAACTCCCATGCAGGTTGCTCACTTATACCCAAGTTCTCCACTGAAGCAAGTTCCTTTAGGTCCTGGGTATCGATCAACCTTCGTCTTGTATTATGGAACTGAAGAGACGGGGGAAAATCGGCATGCAGTAAGCTGGCAAGCGTGACCATTAGCAACCTTTTAGTGGCCTTCAAAATCATATAAAGACCTCTGCAACTGGGGAACCAGAGAAAATAGGACGTCAGATGTCCCTGTATAGGGCTTAACACATCCTTGTTTCCCGCCCAGATACATGCAGTAGTGGAAGACGACATGAATGGCACGACGGGAAGGAAACACCTAACCCAGGTTGCGGGTTCAAGGATGCAGTTTACACCCCTCTCCCCTCCCTTTCCCAACTCCCATGCGGCACCGTTAAGCGCGTTTACCTTTTTTCGAGTCACGGATACGCGACCCGTTCAAGGGGGGGGGTTCGCTGTCGCCTGCCGGAAGGAGGACTGGTGACGTAGAGATGAGTTAGACAAAAGGGCAACATGAAGTAGGTAAGCGCATTCACACAGCTTATAGCTTCGTCAAATACATTTACCCCCATGCTCTCCTGTCAATGGTAATTTTCTCCCTATATGAGCTGCTCAGGATGCAATGCAATGCATACTCACTCCGACGCGGAAGCGGGCAAGACGCCCTGAAGCGAGCAAAGCCCACCCAACGACGTTGCAACTGGGGCCCAGGAGTCTACACATAAGGTCAGAATCACACACCCCATATGAGTCCAAAGGCCTGTACACTGGGGCAGTGCAGTCCCCACTGTGCAGGAAATATTTCAAAACCAATCAGAGTATAATATTCCTTACTTATAGATATCTATAAGAAATATTTCTAGAATAACTATTAACCTACTTTATAATCTATTTTGATAGATAGAACTTTTTTTTTTAGCAATTAATATTATAACTTTCTATTAAACTTACTTCTCTTTATAATAATATATTAATAGTAATATAATAATTACTTTTATAAATTAATTTTAATTGCTATTATATTTCTTATTTAATAGAAAATGTTTTGCAAATAATTTTTACTTTTTTATTAATATACTTTCTACTTATTATATTTTAACTGCTTATTAAGCTTATTATAATAATTGCAATAGTTATTTTGATTTTCTAATTAATTAGTCTATTAATAGTATATATTTTAATACTTTTTTTAATCTAAAAATACTACTAATACTTAATCTAATAAAGCTATATAATCTTTATAGCTAGAGAAAGCTATTACTATTTCTCTAACTATTGCAATATAAATCTTAAATAGTTTAATATTATTTAGTATATAATACTAATTTTTCTTAAAGTTATTAATTTTCTTTTAGCAAAATACTTAAGAAATATATCTTTAGCGCCTATAAAACGCTTTACACTTAATTTTTTTAAAGCTTTTTATCTTTTATTAATAACTAATATATTATATATAAGTTTTACTTTAAATCTATAAGAAATATTTCTAATTTAATATTAATTTATTTAAAATATTATAAATATATTATTAGCTAAACTGCTCTAACTATAAACCTTTTTATTATGCTTTATAAAGTAAAAGCAATTTGCTTCAATTAAAAGCTTTAAGCTATTTTTAAGAAAGCTAATAGTAATATAAATAGAAATATTTCTGATTTATTTTTTATTATACTAACTATATTTAAATAGTTTAATTTAAATATAATATTTAATAAGGCTGATATAAAGATAAGTAAATACTACACTATCTACTTAATTTAAAAAGCTAAAAGCTGCAGTAAGTATAAACTATCTACTTTTTATTTTATTAACTAACTAGATCTTATAAACTATTCCTCTCTTACTAGCTATAATACTATTTATCTCATTTAGCAAAAGTTTTGCTATAACAGCTTAAGTGAAAATAAGTAGATCTCTAATATAATCTCTATATATTTTATTTTCTTTTTATATATTAATTTAATTTATTTTTAACATCTTACTAAAAGCATCTAGCTTTTAGTTAAAACTTTAATAATGTCTCTATTACTTCTGTTACTAATCTTACTGATATCAGTAGCACTCTTACTAATAGTCAGAATAGTAATAAAAATAGAGAAGAGAACAACTAAAAAAGGAAGTGCTAAGAAAAAGAATATTAATTATAGAAGTAGAAATATAGAACGCTTATTTTTGAAATTATAGATAAATACTTTTTAGTTTTAGAGTAACTAAAATAAGATTGATAATATTATAAACTTCACTTTATTACCTTTAAATAAAATATAAATAATAAAATATATTTTAACTAAATAAATATAATATAATAGATATAAATATATATATATTATAAGATAAAATGTTTCTAATATATTAAAAAAATGTTTTTAATTTATTATAAATATATTTCTATATATATATTAAATCAAATTATTAAATTTATATATTACTTATATCTAAATATAATTTATTTAAATATAAACTTAATAAATTAAATATATTATATAATTTAAATATATTAAATAAGTTAAATAATTAAATTAAATATATTTATTTATATTATATTAATTATATATTTTATAAAATATTTAATTTATATAAATAAATATTATAAATAAAATATTTATTATTACTATATATATATATATTAATATATATAATATTTTATTTATTTAAATATTTTATATTAAATTAATAAATATTAATAATAATAATAAAAGAATAAAAAAATATTAATAAATATATTAAAATTATATATTTTAATAATAAAATTATAGCTTTTAGTTATTTATAATAATTTTTATTTATTTAAAATGACTTATTTAATTTTATACTTTTTAATAATATATATAGCTTTTAATTATATAATTATAATTTTTTTAATTATAGTTATATTTATATATATTTATGAATTAATAATTTTATAATTTTATAATTTTATTTTAATAATAATATAGTTTTTATATTATTATTAAAAACACTTTTTTTATTTAATATAAACTATATTTATTAATATTTTTTATTAAACTTAAGCTTAAGTTATATTTATTTTAATATTATAAAAAGTTTATATAAGAAAAACTTATTTTTTAAAATAATTATAAATTTATATAGTTTTTATATTAAAGTTATTAAAAATATTTATTATTATAATTATAAAATAAATAAAGTTTTTTTCTAAAAATATTTTTAAAAGCTTTAATTAATATTATTTTAATATAATATTATTAATTAATAAAAAAGTATTTATTAAATTTAAAAAGTTTATTTAATATATAAATATTATATTTTATAGTAATATTTTTAGTTATATTTTTAAAAATAATATATTTAATATAAAATTAATATTTTTATATTTTTTATATAATATAAATATTATAAAAAGTTTATTATATAATTATAATAAAAATATATATTTTTTATCTATTTTATATTAAAAAGTATAAAACTTTAATATTTTATATTATTAATTAATATTAAGTTATATATTATTAAAAAACCTTTTATAAAAAAAAACTTAAATTATATATATAATATATAATAAATAAGCAAATTAAATTATATAATATTATATATTATAATTAGTTAGTAGTTATTAATACTTTATTATATATATAAATCTTTATAATATAAAGATTTATATATATAATAAATTTTTAATTAATTATAAAAGAAAAAAAAAGTTTTTATAATTAAAATTATATTAATATTTATATATTTAGCTAATATATAAGCTGATTAAATATATATTACTATATTATATAAATTATAAAGAATTTATTATAAATAAAAAAAAAAGAAATATAAATATAAAGTTTTATATATAATAATAAAAAAATTTATATTTTAAGTTATAAATGTTTTTAAAATACTTTTTTAATTAAAAAGTTATTTTTTAAATAATAATATTATTATAAAAGCTTTAATAATTTATTTAGCTTTAATATAATTAGTTTTACTATATATACTATTATATTATTTAGCTTTATATTATATAATAATTATTATTATTATTATTTTATTAATTTATTTAAATTAAAATATATATTTAACTTTATATAAAAATTTATTTATTAATAAAAATATATAAAGTTTTTATATTATTTTTTTAATTAATAAAAAATATAAATTAAAATATTTATATAGTATTTTTAAAATTATATTTATAAATAAAATATATTTATTACAGTTTCTTTATAAAAAAGCTATATTATAATTATAAATTTAATAATAAAATTATTTATAATATAAAATCTTTTTATAAATATAAATTTATTAAATTTATAATATATATTATATTTATTATTATTAATAAAATAAAAATAATATTATATAATTTAAATTTATTATATTATTTATAAAATAAAGCTTTTTATATTATTTTATATATATATAATAAAACTTTATATTTTTTTATTAATTATAAAATACTTTATAAATTAAAAAATAAAATAAAACTTAATATAAATAATATTAAAATATAGAGTAGTTTATATTATTATAAAAATAAAAATCTTAAAATTAAAAAACTAAATATAAAAATATATTAAAGTTATATAATTAATTATAAATTTAATAAATATAAAATTTAAAATATATATCTAAAAAAAAGCTTTATAGTTTTAAAATATTAAAATTTTAATAAATATTCTTTTTATTATAAAAAGCTTTTTTAAAATATAAATATCTATTTTAAAAATATTTATAATAATATTATATTTAATAATAATAAATAAAATAATTTAAATAATTTAAAAATTTAATAAATTAAAAAAAATAAATTTAATATAAATTAAGAATATAATTAATAATAATAAAGCTTTATATTAAAATTATATAATAAAGCAAAAAATATTATTTATAATAATATAAATATTTAAATAATAAAAAGAAAAACAAAATATAAATTAAATATAATATAAAACTAATTATAATTTAAAATAATAAAAATAAAAATAATTAAAAAAATATAATTAATTTAATTTATTATAATATATAAAATTGAAAAAATATAAAAATAAAAAAAATATAAAAATTTAAAAGTTATATAATCTAAAAATTATTAATAAAAAGTAAAAAGATTAATTTAATTTTTATAATTAATATTAATTAAATTTTATAATATAAAGCTATTAGCTTTTATTATTATTATATATATAATAAAAAACTATTAATATAAATATTATAATAAAATAAAAATAAATCTTATTAATTATATTAAGTATTTTATTTTAAATAAAATATTTTTTAAAAATCTTTAAATATTTATATATTAATTTCTTTATAATTATAAAAATTATATAAATAAATATATAAATATAAATCTAATTAAATTATATTTTATTTATAATTTTTATTTTTTATATTTTATTAATTATATAATTTTTTAAAAGAAAATAAGCTATTAAAAAGAAATTTAATAATATTATTCTTTAAATATTATTATATTTTAATTTTAAATAATTTAAAAAATATATTAAAAATTAATACAAAAAAATAAAAAAATTAATTTAATTAAAACTAAAAAAGCTTAAAAATATTTATTTTTATTTAATTATTAAAAAATAAACTTTAATAAACTTTTATTATATATTAAATTAATAAATTTTATAAATTATTTTAAAAAAACTAATTATTAAAATTATTATAAAAAATAAAAAAAATATATAAATAAATATATTATTTATTTATTTATTTTAAGTTCTTTTATTATAAACTAATTAAGTTTTTATTTATTTATATAAACTATTTTTTTTATAATAATATTTAATATTTATAAAAATTATAAGTAATTAGAATTATAATATTAAATACTAATTAAGCTATTATTAAGCTTTTATTAAGATTTAATTAAATTAATAAGTTAAGTTTTAAAAAGAAATATTATATATATCTAAATAGCTAAAAAAGCTAATTTAATTAGTTATTACTAATTAACTTTTATATTATTATTTTTATTACTTTTTTTAATTTAGCTTATAGCTTTATTTCTTATAATTAGTTAAGTTTTATTTAAAATAAAAAATTAGCTTTAAAATAAATAATAATATAAAATCTTATTAAGCTATTATTAATAACTTTATAATATTAAATATTAAAAGTTTTATTTTAAAAATAGCTTTTAAATTAAAAGTATTAATAATAATATAAATTACTATACTAATTACTAATATAGCTTTAATTATTAAGTTTATTATAACTATTTAATATTAAGTTAATTAAGATAATATATTTATTAAAACTCTTTTTAAGCGTTTTATATTAACTTCTAAAGCTTTTATTTTAAAGTTTTAAACTTATAATTATAATTATTTATTAATATATATTTATAAAACTTTTATTAAAAATAATATATTAGTTTAAACTTATAATTAGCTAACTATAATAAAAAAAATAATACTTTTTATTTTAATATTTTTAAAGTTTAAAAGATTTATTAAATATTAATAAAAATACTTACTATTATATAAATATAATAATATAACTATTAAGTTAACTTTATAGTAATTAAATTTAATAGTTATAATAGCTTTTAAAACTTTATATAAATTAACTTTTTAATATTTATTTATTAAAAATATATTAATATTAAGCTTTAAAAGTATTAGTTATAAAGCTTTTTTAATAGCTTTTAATAAAAATCTAACTAATAGCTTTTTTAGTTTTTTATTAAATAGTTAGCAATATATTAAGCTTTTAGTATAAACTTTAAAAAGTTTTAAATTTATATTTATATTTTTTTTCAGCTTTTATTATATTTATAATAATATTTTAAATATTAATAGTTTAATATATAACAGCTATAAGCTATAGCTATTATTATAAAATAACTATAAAATATATATTTAAAGTAATATAAATATTATAAAATAGCTAATAAACCTTTAGTGCTATTAATATTAAAAGCTACTATTAAGCTAGCTTTAAAGAAAATATATTTTAATTATAATACTTTTAATATATTTAATAATATATATTTAAAATATAATAAAATTAATTACTATAAAGCTAATTATTAAGCTAATAAGTAGTATAAAATATATTATAAAAAAAACTACTTTATAGAAATATATTAATATAAAGTTAAGCTATTATTAAATATAGCTTAAGTTTATATTAATACTATATAAATATAAAAATATTTAAATATTAATATAATAATAATAATAATAATAATAATAATAATAATAATAATAATAATAATAATAATAATAATAATAATAATAATAATAATAATAATAATAATAATAATAATAATAATAATAATAATAATAATAATAATAATAATAATAATAATAATAATAATAATAATAATAATAATAATAATATTATTAATAAAATAATATATTAATTTTTTTTAAAAACTTTTTATTTATAAAGTTATTTTATAAAAGTTTTTTAATTAATTATAAATATATTATATAATATAGAAATAGTTTTCTTATTTTTTCTATTAGATTTTAATATATATTATATTAAATAAATATAGTTATAGTAATATATATATTAATTAAGTTAACTACCTTTTATACTTTAGATATATTTACTATATTTAAAGCTTTTAAAGCTTTTAATATATTAATTATACTAATTATATTTACTATATTAAATATAGCTAAAGCGCTTAAGATGCTAAAAGCATTAAAAGCACTAAAGGCATATAACACCTTTATTATATTATATATCAGATTTTTAAGTTTTTATATTTATAATATATATATATATTAAATAAATAAGCTATATATTTTGAAATTAATTATATATACTTTAAGAAGAGATATTAATATATATTATCTTAATATCATAATAATAATAATATAATAATATTTTATTTACTTAAATATTTTATTTACTTAAATATTTTATTTACTTAAATATTCTATATAAAATAAATAAATAGACTTTTATATATATAACTTTATATAAAAGTATTTAATTTATTATAACTTATAACTTTATAAATACTTATATAATTCTTTATATTATATAATCCTACTTATATAATTAAAAGCTTTATAACTTATATTTTAAGTTATTTTTCCCCTTTTTTTCCTTATCTCAAAATAAAACTAAAAAACAATATTAACTAATATTATATTAATATAGTCCTTCTCTATTAATAATCTATACTAATAAATGCTTATAAATGCTAAAAATTATTATATTTTATTATAATATATCTCTATTTATAACTTTATACTATATAAGCATATATATTATGCTTCTAAATACTTTAATACTTATGCTAATAATAAGTAATATACTTTTATTACTTATTTAACTGTTCTAACTTTAATTTTATTCTAAATTCTATAAGTTCTCTTTTCATTTTCAGTTCCTCTTCTATCTTCTGATTCTATTATTCAATTTCAGTTTGAGATTTATGCTCTTTATGCTGTTTATTTCTTTCTCTACTCTCTATTTCCCTTTTTAACTGCTCTATATGAAGCTTTTGCTCCTTATTAGCAAGAGATGAAGCGCTAATTTAAGTTTATATTTAAACAGCTTAGCAAAGAAGTTAACTATTTTGAAGGTGTAATAAGCTTTAGTTTAAACAGCTTTAAAGAGCAGTTATTAGTACTTTAGATAATAAAATACTGCTAGCCTATAAAGATCTCTTATTATCTTCACTATTAAAGAAGCTAAAGTTGCTATTATTATTAAATAGTAAGCTTCTTTAATTGCTTACTAATAGTTCTTAAGTTTTTAAACAGCTTAAAGAATAATAAAGTTAGTTTTCATCTTTATTATCTAATAATTTCTACTGCTTTTATTTTAAAATAATAATTAGATATCAGTCTCTTAATATAATATTAAACTTATTATTCTATTATATTGCTAAGTCTATTTAACTGGAAATTCTAGTATTACAGTATAAGCTTAAGATATATCGCTTATAAGTTATATAATCTCAGGAAATTATATTTTAATCTATTTCCTTTAACTTATATAAATAAGTAAGAGTACTTTTTAGGTGAAATAGTATATATATCTATTAATAATATAAAGGATAGAGAGAAACCGCTCAGTCTATTAATAGGACGCTTAGTAATAGATCTTAATAGTATTTATATTATATAAGATTTATTTCTAATTTGAGACTGGGATCTTTAATATTGCCTAATAAAACCTTGCAGCAATAGGTAATAACTGCTTATAGTCTGCTTAAGCTTTGAAGGCTAGGAATTTCACTATATCTTATATAAGTGATAGGAAACATTTTAGAAATATTTCTAAAACGTTTCTAAATAAAATATAATAATAACATATTTCTAATTATATTGCAAAGTTTATTATAGTCTTTTTGAAATTAACAGCTTAAAAAACTAATTATAATGTTATATAGAGTTCTTAGTTTATAAGAATAGATATTATTTAAAAGCTTCTTAATATTATGCTGAAAATATATATAATAGAGGTGAATATAGCTTTTAGCTTAGAATTCCTAGAACTCTAAGTGTTAATACCTTTTCTTAAAGTATTACTTAAAGCCTTTAATAACGCTCTATCTTTAGTTAAAAGTAACTTTAAGTATATTAAATCTATAAATAAACTTCTACTTAATATTAATTATATATTTATGATATAGAATATTAAAAACAGCTTAAAATATATATTAATATATTTCTACTGTTTTAATGTTTATATAGCATTATGCTAAGAGGAGTGCTTTACTAAGTTAGAAATAATTTAAAAACATTTTAGGTATAAATGCTTACTTTTCTCTGATATATAGCTATATTAAGCCTAAATAACCTCATAATACTTTAAACTATTAATATATTTATAGTTTATATTAACTATAAATAACTTTATATTATTAAATATCTATTATACAGCTTATTTATAGAAGAAATAAATAATAATATAGTTAGAATATATTTTAAATAAATGTTAAATATACTAATAATAGTAAGCTATTAAAGTTATAATAATATAAAGAAGGAATTTATTCTATATGCAGAATCACTTATTTTGTTCTTTTGTTTGCTATAAAGCAAGTGTAATTGCGCAGACACCTTATGGAAATATTAAGATTTGCTGTTTTTAAATAATATGTTGAAAGTAGTTAGAATTTATAAGGCTTTTATAAATATCTATTACAGATTGCTTATAAAACTCTATAATATACTCTTTTAACTTATTTAAATTTAAAAATAAGTCTATAAATATTAGTATATTTAAATAAAGTAAAGAAGTAAAGCATATACTTAATATTATGCTAGGCTTATTAATATATAGGATAATATATATTAAACCTTTTATAATTAAAAGAGGCGTTTTTACTATAGGTAGAAGAAGGTATATATAAGTATTATATAATATAATTATAATATATAGCGTAATTTTTAGATCTTATAGGATAAAAAACTTATAATAGACAGAGCATCAGAGGTTGGAAAAAATACAATACAGAAAATACATTGTATTTTTGTATTTTTTATAAAAATATCTATTTTTAATTAAATTTAATAGTTTTTAATATTATTTTTAGATATATAGCTATAATAAAGCAAAAAATACAGGGTTTATATAGGTTATTACGTAATATTATTAAATAAATTATTTTATATATATTTAAAAGTAGGTCTGTATTTTTAGTATATTGTATTTAACTTGAGAAGGAAAATGTTAGTGCTTTTATTATATAAGCAGTAATAACTATAGTAAACTAAGGGCTATAAAAGTGGGTCCTACTGCTAAAAATAGCGCTTTTTCATAGATAATTATAGTATATTTACTTTTTATAATAGCTATACTAATTGCTTAAAAATACTTACTTTAGTAGATTTAACCTTATGAGGAGATGTATTTATATTGTATTTTTTGGACAACCTCTGCAGAGCATTCAACTTGCTGCATTTGAGCAATTAAACCTTAATAGGTTTAGTTATATATTAGTTATCTTTATAGATTGCTTATAAATATAAAGCATTTTTAGCTTGTAATTACTTCCTCTAGAAGTGCTGTCTTATAGAATATTAATATTATAATATCTTAATATAGTTGCTATTTAAAAGAAACTAATATAAAGTAATATTTCTTTTAATTTTAAGCTATAACACTATTTAAGCATATAATTACCTACTGCTAAATGCTAGCAATAAACTAAATTATAGTTAGTAGATATATTATATATAGCTTTTAGAATAGATTTATTTTATGCTTTATTTTATTACTTATAGAATAAAGCTATATATTTTATTTAAATTAATATATAATTGCTTTTTATAAAAACGTTTATATATTATCTGTAGTGTCTTTTATATATATTAAACTGAATATAAAATATTTTAGAAATATTTCTATACTGATTTTACTTATATTATAATATGCTTCTCTACTGTTATTATTATAACCCTCTTTTTAAGCGCTATAAGTTATGCGTTAAGAGATAATATTATTATATTATAAGTGAAATCTTAATATTATATATATTAATATGCTTTTCTATCTATATAATCTCAGCTTATATACTATATAAAGGTATCTTTAAGAGTATAATAAATTATATTAAATTTGCTTATCTTTTTATATATTTAATATTAGATTATATATTAAAGTTTAATAATTTCTTCTATAGAGAAAGCTTTTATTAAAATAATAAAAACTACTTCTTTTAGAGATATTATTAAGTATTTTAAGATATTAAGTAAGTAGCTAATATTCTCTATAATTACTATATCTTATATAAAGAGGTTATTACTTTATATAGCTAGAGAATAGCTAATAATTATTAGTTTAATAGATATAATAAATATATCTAGAAATAGCTATTACTATTTATTAGTAAAAAGTATAAAAAGAGAAATAAACTAATAGTTATATTATATTTTATAGTTATTTTTAAATTAATATTAAATTTATTTTAAAGCTTAAATAAAGTAAGATATTACTTAAATTATTATAAACTTTATTTATATTATTTAAATTCTTAAATTTATTTATAAGTTTATTAAAACTAAGCATAACAGCTTATTTTTAAACCTTATAATAGTTATTATATATTAATAAATCTATTATTTCTAAAAATAATTTAAGCAAAAATAAAATTTATTAATATAAAAAGATAAATATATCTAATTTAATTTAGAAATATTTCTTATAATATTAATAACTTTTAAAGTTACTTCTCACTTAGAATACTTCAATATACACCTCAGATATCAGGTGTTATATAAGCTATATAGTGCAGACTGCTATAATTAGATAGATAATATAGGGTGAGGTCCACTAGGTTTAAACTCAGCAACTGCACCGCCCTAGTGCACAGGCCTTTAGACTGACATGGGGTGTGTGATTCTGACCTTGTGTGTATTGTCGGGCGGAGGGAGGAGCTGTTCTGACGTAGTAGTACAGCCCAAGCTCCTAGCTCCCAGCTCCCAGCTCCCAGCTCCCAGCTCCCAGCTCTCAGCTGGCCTACGTAGGAAGGGGTAGCTGAGAACCCGTCACTTCTCCTACTTTATTTCATTTCTTCCTACTCTTACGCGACGACTCGCTTCTTTCTCATACTATTATTTTCATCCCCATCTGCAACGATTCTCTGGATCCAAGACTCTTCTGGTTGTATGAGTCTCGCCCTGAGCCATGCCATCGCGAACTGAGCCCGCTCACCATCATCTCAAACTCATCCAAGAAAACACCAGCGAATGACTGATTTCCTGGTAAGGACAACATCTTGAACGGCATAACCGCATTGGAAAAGACCCATAATTTTTCAGGATGGCAGTTTCGACGTGAGAAACGACGGTGACGAGAGCAGCCGTCGGTCACGGCGACGACATAAATAGTCAAGCACGAACGGCCAGGTCAGTCACCCACCCATTTTTTTCTCATTCAATTGATACTGTTGTCTCCTCGAATATCTCTTTTGATATTGATTTGTGTACGGGGAAGAATCTCACCCGGAAGCGAATGGCTCCGCTCCGGCAGTTGGCCCTTGATCAACGGCCTTGAAGCCCGGCTAGTGGCCATTTCTATACATCATTTCTTGGGGAACCCTGTCCCGAGGCTCCTTTCCGTGGCATTTACATTGCGCCCGACGTCCCACCAGGGTATCCGATTGCAATTCCAGCTTTGCCTTCTGTTATCTGCTTCCAACCGATGACCTTTTGGTTATCATTATTCCCGTCCAATTCATCTCTCATAGTATGGTCAAGTCCTAAGCCCACAATCTTCCAAACGCCAGTACATCAAGCTTGTTCGAAAACACTATCTGGCATGTGGTCGTAGTTGAAGTCCATGCTGCTCGCAGACCTAGAGGACATGCTTGTCATGGCCCGGTCAGATCTTGTAGGGGAGATCAGAGACATTTGGCCTACGTCCTTGGTCAATTTCCCGTAACAAAGATCATAGATCGATAAACTCACTGTCGATTGAGGGCCTGTATCCTGGTCCCATGTCGAGTGGTCTTTCACCAACCCCTCGACTAGCGTCGATACTTTGCTTCTTAACACGTTCTGCGCTGCTTTGGACAAATCTTCGGGCCTCATTTTCAAGCCATAAGTTGATGTTCGGGTCGTTGCAATTGGCGTGGGACATGAGCTCATTCTTCATTCGTGTGACTTGGTCCACCAAACCGTTATATTCCATTTGCAGTTGAGCGTGCTGGCTCTCCAGGCCTTGCTTGGTCTCCTGCAAGTCAGTTACCCACTCCTTCTTCTTTTGTCGACACTTGCTTGCTGCTATTCGGTTTCGTTCCAGGAACTTATTACGCTTTTCACCGTCGCCGTCGCCATCGTCATGAATGTTGCTATTATCTTGCACGGGCGCCTTCCCCTTCCTTCCCCTCTTTCTAGGGGGACTGACATCCAATGGCATCGTCGTTCTGCTCGACTTAGACGATGTTTGGGTGAGCATCGAGCTGGTGGAGTCTGTCCTCGAGCTTGACTTGGAGGTAGATGGCACATGCATCAGCGTCGGTCGGTCGTCCACGGGTTCTTGCTTGGTGGTGTAGTGCGCCTGGTGATTGCCATACATCGCAGGCATGCTAGTCATCATTGGGTCCCATGCACTCGGCATTGACATATATACTGAAGGATTCTGCGACATTGTTGGCGAAGATGTGTGGGCTTCTGGGGGCTGGATTGGAAGCGATTCCGGAGGCAGTAGACTCCGGGGCTGGTCGCTGTCGAAAGACTCGTTAGTCGGTGTCGCAAGATCAACCGCGTCATTGAAGAAACTGGGAGGGGTGTTCATCGTGGCGACGACAATCGGTTCCGTCTAGATGGTCTGGTCGTGGGGAAGGTCGAAGATTACTGAGTTGATGAAATTGTGGTCGTTCCCACACCTACCCGATACGAGACGCTCCAAGTAACGACAATGGCCGACGGGACAAAAGGACGTGGACGCTAACCGGGACGATGGTGAGGACGATGGTGGACGTTCGAAGCGGATGTCGGAAGTGCGATGAGCGCGGAATGCGCGGGAAACGGGGTGGTCCTGTCACAATCTCAACGCCTCCGTGTACTTGGCGATGATTGAAAGTGCACAAGCCGTTGCGCTGCCTCAAGTCGGGTATGTGTAGGGAGCGACGTTTTCTAAAAGCGATAGTCGCCGGTTTTCAGTGACCAAAGGGTAGGTGCGCTTCGATGATGTGGGAAAAGATGGAGCTACAGGCACCAATTGGTCAGTCTTTACCACAAAGTATGACGTCTGGGCAGATCAGGTTGATGTGCGACAGGCTGATGGGTCAGGTTAGGTATTATCGATGAACAGGAGGCGGTGCAACAGGCAATGCCATGTCCATATACATGGGCACTCTGGGAGTACGACGGCAAGAACAAGAGTACAAGTAATGGTCGAAGAGCGGAACGGCTGGACGACAGTAAGAACGGCAGCAAGGATGGTAGAGAGAGCATCGAGGATACCTTGACTATCAAATGCTCAGAAACGGAGGGCCCGCTGTCATTGTGGATGGGGCGACGTGGGTGCCGCCCGCAGGGCCAAGAGAAAGCTCAAGGGGTGAGCCGGAGCGATCAGGCCGCTGCAGCACTCGCCGGTGAAGGCGCCGCCCGCTAGACGGAAACGGCAGAGTTTGGGGGCGATGTTGGAACTTGAGATATCTCGCGAAGGGATGTGAAGACCTGAGAAAAGTGTCTAATCGGCTTACCTGGGCTCAGCACCAGTTTCCTCAGAGCGGGGGTGATATTGCTGCCGAACTCAACGAGAGTCGAGCCAACTGGGTTGTGACACAAAATGAGATGCCAGAGTTCCGGCAACGGTAGCGAAACGGAAGAAAGCCCCGTTTCGAGATGGCGATGTGGTCTATCGTATAGGGTAAGGTAGCCCCTGGTGGTTGACGAAGCTTTGATGTGGCCAGGCGAGTGGTAAGGAGAGCAAGTCAATCGACGATGCGACTTGGATGCCTTTGCAGAATCTGGCCGTGTTTCTCGACAGTGGCCAGTATCATGGCACGCTGTCACGGTGTTGCCGGACGCGGTACCAAAACGATGAAGATGCGGCAATCTTCCACCAAGCCAGCAAGGATGTTCAGGTAGTGGTGTGGGTGGACACTGCTAGTGCTTGCAGTGGGATGGAGCAGTCCAAGTCGCACAAGCAGACGTCGCCGGCTGGGCAGGGATAAGCGGAAAGCGACGCAAGATGGGTTGGATGTGTTGAATGTGAAGGACGACGACGGCGAGATCAAGATGGTTCTCAATCGGCAGATGTTGCGAAGAAGGACGACGAGGATGGAAGAGACAGCTGCGGAAGACGGAGTGTACTCCGGTCTTCAATAACCTGGAAGAATGGGGTTGACTCAGGAAGGGAGCAAGCTGTGGCGAGAGGAGTCGGTCGGTTGGATGGAGCTCTTGGACAGTCGAAGCACCGATCAATGAGCAGCAGGTGGGAGGAGGCCTGCAAGGGAGGGTGACGAGCGGATGTCGTTGGGGTAAGGCACGCAGCCGGCAGGCGATGAATGTGGGAGGTACGGATGCGTGAGTGTGAGGTGAGATGAGGTGAGGTGAGGTTCAGACACGACGGGCTAAGGTAAGGTAAGGTAAGATCAGGGCAGGTCGTTGTAGGAAGCCGAGGAGGAGCTGCTTCCACAATTGCATTACTTGAAGCACCCGGTTTCTACGTTTCTGCCTTTCTGCAAGTGCAGGCGCTGGCGGGAGTGCACTTGCAAACAAGCGCACCTCATACCTCAGACTGGAAGGCAGGTGGGAGGCAGCTAATTAGCTGTACCTCACCTTCCTCTGCACACATGGCAACAACATGACTGCCAGCGGTGAGTGCTGCTAAGTATGTTAGTGCGGGTGCAGGTGCAAGCGTTACCAGACACGGGATGGCTATTTCCATCCCGCCTTCCGTCGCCTCCGTCCATCTGCCACTACCTACGCTACCTACCTTACCTTCCCAACATCGCACAGAGTTTGCGTATGCTGCTTCGCAAGGGCAGAGCTGTTTGTATGGCTGCACTGCACCCAAGCTTCGCCTTCACCTTTTCTGTGTGTGTTGGGCTGTCAGAGCCTGCCTCGGAAGCTGCTCTGCCCAGGATACCTACAGGAAGCTACCCTGCCCGAATTTCCTCTTGCGGGCTCGCCTTGCTGCGCAAAGGGTGAAGGGAGAGGGGCCCAGTGCTGTCGACAGGAAACGCTACCGCTGGGCCCCTGTTCCTTCGGATGAAAGTCTCCGAAACTGCACAAGACCTGGCTGGCTTGACGCTCTGGTCGCCGCTCCTATCGTTTGCTGAGGTGCTCTGATCAGTCTGCTCTTGTTTTCTGCTGCTTGCCTTCCCTGCAGCAACTCAGCCCGCGCAGTAAGGTACGGTACACGATACCAGATGCATGTGTGGGATGCGAGCTGGAAAGCTACACTAGGTACCTTGGCTGGCCAACTGCCACTGCTCCTGGGTATCTGGGCCTTGCTTTGCTTCTCTGCGGCGTTTTCGGCATTAGAACATGTGCCAAGGTTCGGTTGATCATGTTTGGTAACAATTCCACGGTGTAAAAAAGGTTACCAACAAACATAGCGCGCCACGGCCGAGATCAGTCTCAAAAGCTCAGTGCGCTACGCAGTGCCTATCTGTTGCAACGTGGGCCGCTGGGGGTTTCTGACGCTAGAACCAGCCGGATGCCGGACACCAGATATCCCCTCCCGCACGACCTTCCGTGCTCTCTACCCAGCACCAAGCAGCCACAGCCAGAGAGGCATGAGACGATTTTTGAGGCCAGGGAGTCCCTCATCAACTCTCTCCCTGGAACTGGAAGGCTTGAAGCCCTTACCTCCTACAAGACAGATCCCTAGCGCTGATGACTGGCTCGGTGAGCACAGGCCAGTAACAGGGCAGTGACTGGCAAGAGGGCAGGTCCGGGAGGTGACACTGACATTGCCCGGGAACCAACGCATGGAGCTGGATGGCCCGGGTCTTGTTCCCTTTGGCTGAAGGCCTGCGTGGCATGCCTGGCTTGGCTGGCATCCATGGCTCTTTGGCGCAGGGGTGGGAAACAGGGGGAGCTCGGGAACGCTAGGTGGGGAAGTGAGGGGCACCTCACACTCACACACACACACACACACACACTGGACACCACAAAGCCCAGCTCACCACCACCGAAAACATGCCCCTCCCCTCCTCGTCCTAGCCAGCTGAGGTGCGCTTGAGCCTGCCCTCGCCATTGGCGCACCACATTCTGCCAAACTTTCTTAACCCCGCTGCTAGAGTACGATAACTGCGACCTGCCCCAAACCACGGAAACAGCACATCTTCTGTTAGTGTCCTTCCTTGCAATCCCGTGTTTGCCCATTCCTGCTACTTGCTTACGCACTTGCTAAGTGCGTGAGCCTTCCGGTCATGCCCCGTTTCAAGCACAACTTCACACGTCTGTCTAACCCGGTATGCCCGGCTTCACTTACTGAGAGACTGCGGGATCGCCATCACTCTCACATCGACATCGACCGATGTTCTGGATCGTCAAGATGGGAACACGATACCAGATCGCCGATGAGAAGCTCTGAATCATCGCAAACCGGGGCCATGACTAGCATCAAGCCCCGTTCGCCTGCTTCGACCCATATCGCGGCCCGAGAACGAAGCAATTCCAACCACAGTCTACCCGATATGGGAGCATATCCTATTGTACTGTTTGTGTTAGTTGAATGCCTTCTCAGCCGCCCCGAGAAGCAAGACGCTGCTCTGTAAACATTGAGACAGAACCCGCATCTTTCCCCACCAGACAGCCTCGCAAAACGGTGGCTCGACTGGGCCAGACGCAAACAAACAAACAGATCAACCGTCACACAACAAGTTCGTGGCTGTCGAAGTTTCCAGAAATCCCCTGTTTCTGTACCATGATCTCCTTACGCAGCCCCAGCCAGGAACCGGGTCTGTACCACCTAGTCCCTGCAAGATGTGATACTAATATGGACCCTGAGATTGTCACACGCTCGCCTCAGTCTTTCATCAGCTTAGACTGCCAAGTGCCGAACACATCGACGAACGACAGGTGAGATATGCAACTCAATCGGCTGCCGTTTGTTCAGATGGTTGCGTCGCGTAACTAACTTTGGGTCGCAAGGACGGATTTGGTAAACGTGATGGAGTGGGAATGGTCACTCAGCCAGTATCAATGGTGGGCTGATTGCGGCACCCATCTCCGACTCATGTCCGGCCCTGAACCGGCCCCGGGCCAACCGTCGCAATTCCATTGCCTGCCGTGTCCAACATTCCAGGTTTCTTACCAGCCCGCCTTGCACCGCCGAGACCGTGTGGTCCCTGATCGGGAAAGAGATTTACGTCCCCTGCTTCGACCGCCCTCGACACGTGTATGCGCTTAGAAATGTTCTGCTAACAACGAACCGCCCAAATTTTTTCTTACAGTAACTGAGGACCCTCCATGCATTCTTGACCTCAGCATCGTCGAAGCATGGCGTCAGAAGCCCGCATCGAAACCGGTTGGACCCCAAGAGATCCGCACGGCGCAACCTCCGAAGTTCAGAGACCACTGATATTTGAGCTTCACCATTCGCACCCTTAGCTCATTGGCATTGAATCACACTTCCTATGTCCAGGAATCCAGGCTCGATGTCTCTGTTTGCTATCTACGCGTCTCAGATCGGGCTCTGTTGTTAGTGAGCCGTCACCATCATTGAGGAGCACTGCTCCAATGCTGGATCCTTATGATCGACCGGGACCTGCACGCTCGTCCATAAAAACAGGCTATAGGGCTTTGAGTGACGTCACCCCGGTGAACTGAAAGGTTTTTGAGAAAGGCAGCGTCTGATGTAGCAGCCAAGGCCCACCAAATACCACTTTGGCGAGTCGTTCAGAAGGGAAGCCACCGAGATGAACCATCCGGAATCAGTCTTCCTAACAGCAGCTGACGGACCAATTGAATGCGATCCGAGCCTGATAAAGCGGTCAACTGACTTTCGACCGGGGCCACGTAATTCTTGAACCATCTGCACCGATTCCCCCTCGATGGGAACATCGAAAAGGACATGGTAGACGGGGACGGGATTAACGACCAAAACCACCGTTAACATAACGTTTTGTCGATCACTTAGAGTGGTCCATTCGTCGATGGAACCCTGAAGGGTCCTCCTGCTTATCTAATTCGGGTAATTAGACCCCGCTTTTCACCTGACAGCGCGATAAGTGGTGGCGCGAGGGGCCAAAAACGCGACGGCGAATCACCCCCTCCCCGCCATCTTGACACGACTCTGCTGCGTCCCCGTCTCTGTCATGCATGATCCCGCTGTCAGCACAAACAACCTGTGGGCCAATTACTTCCTTACCTTGGGGCAGATCAAACCCTTGCTTTCTCAAACCGCAGCGCACCAACAGGAACGTAGCAACCGCCAACAAAGCCACCCCTCAAGATGGCCGAAACTACCTCTACCCCGCGTATCACCGCGCAATACCTCGATAACTACGTCGGCAAGAACGTAATGCTCGTCGGCAAGGTCGTCCAGCTGCGCGGCGACTCCGCAGTCCTCGACGCCGACGGCAACGTCACCGCCATTCTGAACCGCGTTTGTTCATACCATATCTTGTAACTTGAAGCATCGAGATATTAACGCGCTTTGTCCAGGACGTCCACCTCACCAATGGCAATGGTGCTCAGATCGTTGGCAAGGTCAACCCCGACCTGTCCATCAAAGTTCTCTCCTCTAGAGATCTGGGATCTGGCGTGGGTACGTCAGCCTCGTTTCCTAACCTTTGGTTCCATGTCCCGTGGTCTCGGGCAGCAATACACAGGCTTTCTCGTTCAGCTTCTGCTCGTCCGAGAAGCTTATTGCTTTATGCACCCCCCAGTCACACAACGCTAAATTCATTTCCAGACTACTCACTTGCCTCTGCTGTCGTAGAGGCAACTCATCACCACAAGCCCCTCTTTGTCTTCGACAATTGACCGCCCCAGCCGTCCGGGCGCGTGTACGGGAGCAAACAAGTCACTGTCCCGGTGACGCCCCGTAAATCCGCACCCGCAACCGTGACCCGGCCGGCGACGGCGACAGCTACAGCTTGCGCCACGCAGCAGCAGCAGCAGAAGCTACCGCAGAAAGAGCTACGATATCATGAACCGCCGCCCACACGCGAACCTCCTTCGTCTGATCTCACGCAAAAGCATTACCGGCATTCTACCTCACAAACGCCCTACTCGCAAGCACAGAGACGCTATCCCGAAACGCCTCCTACATCATCTCAGCGTCAACGCCAACATCATCAGCAAGAAAACAGTGATGCGGGAACATCAATAACTCGTCCACCGTCCTGCCCATCAGGTTTACAACCAACCCCACCGTCCCCTGAAACGTCTGAAGCTACCACCAGGTCCAAGGACACGACCTCGGGACGTAGTCACAGGGATGGACGGGATCGCAGGCCCCGCAGGCAAAAATCACGCCCAAAGGAACCCAAAGTCGGTGTAAATGAAGTTATTGACGACTCGGAGCTGTTGGGGGCCATCCTGCACGGCATCGGCCGAATGACCGTCGGCACTGTCGCCATGCGTATGGACGATGCTGGAAGGTGGAGGATCCGTCGCGACTCGGGGGATGATAGTACTTAGTATCTGCTCTCGACTGTGTCTAGATCACGAGCACAAAACGTCTTGATGATAACGAAAAACTTTCTAATCTCATATTCTGGGGCTGAATATCCTATTCAAGCCCACGTTCATGCCTAACTGACTACTACAAGAAGCTCCTAAACACCAGGTGACCGATATCCTGACACTGCCGGCTATGTTAGCCTAATAGCCTTCCTCGTCCGCCATCAATTCTTGGACTGCTTCCACAACCCCGAGGAGGGCTGTGTCGGTCAAACCAAGTTGCTGGTGCTTGGCCAACTGCCCATTAATCCCTTCATCGACACCGTTCCTTGTATTCCACCACGCAGCGGCTCCGCCATCGCTGCTTCTTGTGCCATCCAAATTCATGAATGCCATTTTAATTCTCGATGTCACCAACTCCCCATCCTCGGTTCCGGTCGTGCCAGTGCTCTCTCGCTCCCTGGGAGACACATCAGCCGATTCATATTGCCCATCTCCCCCTTTGAGGCATCGGATTTTGCGGGTGAAGCGTTCGAGCACCGCGACCCGTCTCTCGGCAGCTTCTGCTCGCCCCTTCCACATGGCACACTCGCGGTTTGCCGAGCGTAACTGTTCGCTGAGCATGCCAACATCCATTTCGTCTCTCGTCTCCAACTGACGACGAAGCGAGGCAGCTTCCTCCGTCTTGGCGTCTAGTTGCCTTTGCAAGCTGCGAATTTGCGCGTGCAGCATCGAGTTTCCTCCGGGGCTTTCCGGACGTGGAGCCATTGTGTATTCCCTAAGTTGGCGCAGCGATGGCGTAGATGGAGGCCGAGGAAAGTTAACATGCTGGGCAACAGGTGGCTGCTCAAGATGTCGGGTCATTGTACCCAAACTTCGTAGGCCTCTATCGTCGTTCAGAGGCGGGCCTTTCGCGGGAGACTTGTGGTATTTTTGGAGATCTGGGGTTTGTCGAAGCTGACAGAAAACGGTCTTTTCTGGATGAGCGGGCGCGTGTTCAGGTCCGCGGCCAGCTTGACGGACACTTCTGGGTCGACTGCTCAAGTTGAAGCTGTGACGGTTTTGCTCCTCTTTTGTCTTTCCGAGGCTCCAAGATGATCCCATGGATGTCAAAGACTTAGGAGATGGTGTCTCAAGTCTAGGATGGACGAAATTCGGTGCAGTCTCGCTCGCTCGAGACCCCGTCATCGGCGAAGGTGCATATGACGAGTCCATAGAAGCCACTTCAAACATCGCGGCGATGGCCTTCACGCTGTTAGGCTTGGAGGTTGATTTACGTGGAGGTGTGGACACTCCAGATGGTCCTCCGGATGTCCGCGCCGGCGTCACCACCGGTCGCAAAGAGGAGGCTCGGGACCGCTGCGCAACCTCCTCCGCTTTAGACGCCAAGCTTTTCGGTGACGACCTTCTCGTACATGATTCATTTATATATGGTAAGCCAGCATGCGATTCATCTCCCTCCGAAGATATCCCGACGAAGCCATTCTGGAGAATGTTGATGTCCTTGTCTCTTTGCAAAATCGTCTGCATACCCTCTTTCGCGCAAGAATCGTCTGCTGGCAGCTTGTCCTATAACGCCTTCGCCGAGTCTGCGCCGGTATTTCGAGACCTCTGAGGCACTGGCATTTCAGCGCAGTATTCCCTCGGAGTGATTTGAATGGAGCTGTTGTTATCGAACTCACTGTCAGTCTCGTCGCTATGCCGCGGGGTTCGAGGGTACGGTCGCTCGCGTTCGATAACCGACTTTGTAGGCCTGCGGACCTCGCTGTCTGATAGACATTTCCGTCCTGCCACTTTCTGGAAACCACCCGTTTGCGTTCCTGCGTTCGCAACCACGACCTTCTGCACTGGGGCGTTGGGCTTTGTATTTTCCTGAGCCACGTCTGATCCACACCAGCTCCTTGCTGTTGGAGTTAAAGAATCACTTCCCCTCAATCTGATGACGGTTCGAGGGCTCATGTCATCAGGTACGATGTGTTTTTTCTTGGGCGTCCTCGGTGTAGAGCTGCCGGACGAACCACCGTTTCGATCAGTTCCAATAAGTCGACGTAAAGCTGTAGAGACAAATCCAGCGTCTTTTTCTACGTTTTCCTCTGAGGCCTGTGCCAAGGATCTCTCGGACAGCCGGGGCTTCTGCCCATGGCCAGTTCCGCTGGCTTCTTTGACGTTCATGGTATTTAACGGCTCGCTTGGCCGGTGGACTGTCGATCTAGACGAAGTTCTCTCCGGAATGAGCACGTCATATACCCGAGTATTGTTGTTCGGATGCTTGCCGTGGCGTTCAACTCTCGTCGGTGTTCGTACATCGCGAGCACTGTCAGATGTAGGATCAGAGATTTCGCAACGGTTCCCCTCTGGCAGACCGCCCCTGATCGACGATGTGGAGGCCGCTGCCAAACTTGTTTCCTCAGAGGTGCTCTCCGCCTTGGTACCCCTGGTCCTCATGGAACTGGTCTTGGAAAATCCTGTCTTGACGTTACTTTGCTTGCTTCCAATTCTCTTGATGCCATGATTATTCGCCGTGGACTTTTCTGCAGTGGGCGACAACGAGTGGAGTGATTGTTGAGGCGGCAATCGGTTCGAGGACGGAGGAAGAGACATTTGGGGTCGGACTTTTTGGACGTCAAGTTTGAGCGTTGGACTGTCGGGTATCGCTGAACGTGCCAGGGTCCCTATTCATGTTGTCTCGTTAGTCAAAATTCGACCCAGGGAGCAGGCTGACCTACTACAAGTTGGCGTGGGAGAGTCTGGAGTGGGAGATCCCTCCCGATCAATCATGGCTCCCGGCGTGGCCGACTTGCTCTTCCATCCTCTGGGCAGTCCAATTGTAAACGGGTCGGAGCTGGAAGACCAATGGGATTTGTGACCGGCCTTTTTGTCCTCTCTTTGATCAATCCTAATAAGTATTCTTAGATCCCTCATATTCTTGACGACCTCCCTCCAATTGGTGATGAGCATCTCCGCGATATCATTCGCGACATGGACCTTGTTTATCGTTGGAAGTGGTGGTTCGTCTTGTGGTTTTGCCGTGCGCTGTCGTTCCCTTTTTGACTGTGGCGGTGTGAGGGGGAAAAGTAGAAGACCAGCAGGCGGAGTTGCCAGTTTCATGGTATAGGAATCTAGAAGTTCACCAACAAGCAGGGGTCCGAAGACGATGCCTAATGCAGTATATCCCATGAGATCAGTCGTGGGAAGAGGATGACCCCGCTCGTCTTCGCGGGCTGCCGTCTCCCCGGCACGGCCGATGACAGAGAGCAGACCAAACACGGCGCATATCAGTTCTCGCTGGAATTGTGATTTGACAGTACCGATTGCTAGCGCGATGAGGCGGGCTCGAAGCTTCGTCTCTTTCGTTCTGCTTACCTCGGGCTCACTCCGAAGCTGGCATTGTATGGCCACTAATGCATCGAACAGCGTAAGTGTACCCAGGATACCGCCAGGGAGAACGGAGAGGAACTTCTTGAAGGCTGACGCTATGTCGTGTATTCCGACGTTGATATGGGTCGGGAGAGATGCGCAGCGAATCGTATTGGTAACTTCTTCACCAGCCTTCTCATCGCAGTAGTAGTCGAAGATTGCATTGATTCCACGGATTGACCCTGGAATACGAAAGATTCCGCGCGTTTCCGGTCCTGTTCAATGTAAGGATATGATTATGTGCCGGGAGTAGGAGGAAGAACATACCATACTGAACCAGATATTGCGCCGTTGCTCTGAAGCAAGTCGGCAACATGAGAGAGCTAGGGGCATACGGCTCTGGCAAGTAGAGGAAGTTCTTGCCGCTGAGCCTAACCATCGTCTGAAGATCAACGATTCTGCGTTCCGGTCTTCTATGTGCAACCATATTTAGAGCAAGGTCGCTGATACTTCGCTTGTGCTTGATCGACCTGGATGGTCGTCGAGAAATAGAAGGCTGTCCAGATGAAGGTGAACGAAACATTCGAGACCACCACCTTCGCTTTTCTGACATGGCTGCAGGTGTCGTTGGTCGCTGGAGCAATTAGCCTCCTGTTGTTACACATAGGAATATTCACTTACTCCTTCAAAATCCCCGACAACAAGAGCTCGGATTCCATGCTGTCATATCGCATTAGCGATAATCGACCATCGGATACCGATGAAGGCACTGCGCTGAAGCGGGCAGGATTCTTTTTACCTTTTTGGCCAGGCGATTGTACTCTTGAACAAAAAACTGGCGGTCCTCGACCACATCGGTGTCTGGGAATAAGGCTAGATCTGCGGCAGAGGATGTCCATGTTGCGCTGCTTGGCAGAGCCCGGTTACGACGGTTGTCTCTGCTGGCAAGTGCGGGAAGTGTGGTCGAGTTGGGTACGCGCTGTCGATCGGGGCCATCATGTGTCGAGAAAGACATCACTGGCAGTTGAGGAGGCAATGTGCTCGTAGGTGCTGTGCTAGGCTTCTGGCTCGCATGGGTCGCGGTCTCTGCATCGCGAGTCGCGGCCGAGGATATCGATGGGTCGGGGCGATAATGCTGCATCGCAAAGGAGTTGCGCAAATGAGATGGAGACTGGGCAGGTGAATTGAATGCAGCCAGCTCGGCTCGGGATACAAGTTATGTTATGCCAACCCGCTGCAAGCTTGCGAGTGAGGTCGGAGTGGCTGATCAAGATTGATGGGGAGGCGTTTGTGCCTGTATCAAGGCTGTCCAAAGCAATAAAATGGCTTAAAGAAAGTTAACTTGAGCTGTTCTTGCCTCGTACCCCAAGAAACGCGACAGCCTCAACTGGACAGCACCTTCCCGTCCAAGCCTACCTGGATAGCAAGATCGCATTGCCGGCCAACCACCGGTGACATTGCCTGCGCCGTTGGCCACAAGATGCACCTTCCCGCGCAAACGACAAACCTTACGTAGGGCGCAAGTCGGCTGACGAGGGCGGCGTGAGGCCAGAAACAGGAGGGTACGGTAAGGAGTTGATATCGACATGTTCTCATTTCGTGATGCATCCAGGTAGCCGACCGCTCCATATAGGCCTTCCGACCCTCTATAATGAAGTGAAAGAAAATGTTAAATATGCGCACCATCTGGTATTCCTCCTAGTTACGCCCCCATACGCCTGGCACATGCTCATTACCATGTCTACCGTGTCCCATGTCGTTCCAGCGAGGATCCGTCGCTCTTTGGTTCTATGTAAATTCCATTTTTCTTTTCCAACTTCATGTTCATTTGGTGTCGTCCTCCTCCCCGTACAGAAGAACGTACTTGAGGATATCGGACAGGGAAATCACGCCCACGAGCCGGTTTTCATCATCCACTACGATCAGACGATGCACTCGTGACTTGCGGACAGTGTCGAAGATGGAGTCTAGTCTGTCGTCGGGGCTGCATGTGTAGATTCCCGGGGAGTCGTCGGGTCTCCTGCACAAGGCCTCGCCAACACTGGACGACAGCTCCTCATACGCGCCGCCCTTGATGCATGGAATGATGTCGACAGCCTCGAAAACATTGAGCAGCCGGTTGTGCTTGTCGACTATAGGGACACATGAAATGTTGTACTTGACCATCGAGGCTACAACGTCCAGGACGGAATCGCCCATCTTGGCCGTTGCTAGCTTCTGATATGTGCCCAGACCGATCTCCCTCAGCGACTTCTTCAGCAGCACCGTGTTATGCTCGTTGTTGACGGCGATAAACTTGAGGATTCTATACTGTGTAATGACGCTGACAACCATCTCGCGGCCGGTTTCGTCGTCGACGTCCACGAGAGGAATTCGACGTGCGCGGGTCTTGAGCATCCGACGGCAAGCCTCGTAGAGTGGTCTCATGGGGTTGACAGAGACTGTTTCGAGCGGAGAGACGCCGATAGCCTTCTCGATATCTACAAAAAGCCGTTGGTAAGTGGTCCCAGCAAACGAGCTTGTCCTTGTTACGAACCTCGCAGGCTACTCAGGCGAAACTGTTCCAGCTTGCTCATCTCGTCAGGAAATTGACAGTAATATTGAATGACGTTGATGTAGTCGGTAGCTGTCAGAAGACCAGCGAAGGTCGAGTTGTGCGAATCCCATAACGGCGCGGAAACGATTGCTACGGAGAAGGTCAGAATGGACAGCTCGGCGCATTCAGGCGGCATGACTCGTACCATTTTGAATGAGGATGTTGAGACTCTTCTTGATCAAGAGGTCATTGTCGAGGACGATGAGACGGAAGGATAGCGGCAGGACATCGTAGCTGGTCCGAACTTTGAGGAACTCGCGGATCGCTTTCTGGGCAGACAAGCATAATTAGCCACGGGTCTTTGCGACCTAAATGTGCCCCTCGCGATGGAGGCGGGCGGATGGCAAAGCGCAACCCCGCATGCGCAGAGGTAGCAGGTCAGGGCAAATTCGGGTCGCAGGGCAGCATTCGGCAGGGCGCTCTAGAGGAAAACGGGCGGCGGAAGGGTGTTGGCAGCTTACCAGACCCTGCATTTGGTCCTTATCGAGAGGGCTCGGGGGCTTTTCAGGCATTTTGCGAAGCACAGAGGGCGGTCTTGGGCGTAGGTAGGATGAGGGCGTGACGAAGGGAAGCTCGTGACCTTGTGGTCTCGCGATGGACGCAGCAGTAGCGACTACGGGCGGTTGTAGTGGACCAGTACCGCTAGGCTGTTGCTGATGCGACATGGACATGGAGCCAGGACCGGCATTGTCCTTCGACGCGGAGGACGCGGAGGAGGGGTCGTCCATTGTGTCGTCGTGCCGTACGAGGAGGGCTGGCTAATGGCGCGCGTGGCCCCTCTGGACGTGGACGGGACGGGGTACGGGGGAACTGGTGTGGGAGGAGAGAGCGGGAGACAGGAAACGGGAGACGGACGGCAGAGGCGGGAGTTCAGAGACAAGGACGGAATTTTGCGGTCGAAGATTCGGACGGGTTGGGCTGGAACTGGAACTGACGCATTGGTGATTTTTGTTCCCTTGTCGTTCTTTTTTTCTTCCAGGTTCCTTCTCTGTTCCCCTCCAGCGGTGGCAGATAGCAGAAGTAACTAGCAGTGACAGCGGCGGCGGCTGTGGCAGGTGGCAGCAATGGACACTCAGTGACAGCAGCAGCAAGTACCTTTCCACAGGCGGCAGACAAACTGACTATCCCTCCTGTCTCACCTCGCCTGTGACAGCGATAGATAAGGATACGGATAAGAGCAAGGACTGGATCTATGGATATGAATACCTGGAGAGCCTACCTCAGGTAGTACCTGGAGGAAAACCCGGATGAGCACCGATGCCTAAGACAAGGGTGGCGTCGACCGTCTGATTCTGGGTTCTCTGACTTCTGACGCAGGTTGGCGCTGGCGCTGCCGCTCCTGCGACGATGACCAGTCCAGTGGAAGTCAACGAAGTGATGCTTATAATTAGCGCTTGGCACTGCAGCTTGACGGGTGCAGCGCCTTCAGTTCCGAAGGACAAGAGAGGATGATGACGGTTGTAACGGGGACCGTCGCTATTGGAGATGGCTTCAATGATCCGCCGGCTGCGATGGACGGAGAAGACCACACGCGCGAATGAAGCACACACACGACTTGAGCCACATGCAGACAGACAGCGGCCGTCGACAGCTACCTCCAGCGGTAGTAGCTGCTCCTCCCGGCATCTCTTTCCTCGTTGAATCAACTGTGCAGCGCCCGACGCATAGCGGTTGGAGCACAATCTCATTGGGACGAGATCACTGCTGCACCTTGCCGTGCGGTGGCCAGATTCCGCGCCGTTGCCATCCGACAGTTTTTCTTCTTCTCCCCCGAGCAAGATTGTCTCTCCCGGATTGATATCTTGCCAGGGATAGCCGCACTGCGAGACATGCCGGCAAAAATTCCCCTCGTCAGTGCCATGCGACACTCGATTGTTGTGGAAAGGCATCACATTGCGAGTTCTCATTGCCCAATAAACTCTACGCTGTCTGTTCTGGAAGCCCATCCATGCCTCATTCAGCCAGCATCTCCGCGGGTAGGCTCGCGTGATATTGGACCCTGGAGGCTCCTGTGCATTCAGGGTAGCAGCACACGGGCAAGTCATCGGGTCAGTTGAGGGGCAACATCGCGGGCAGAAGAGGGTGTGCTCCTCTTTGTAATGTTCATCTGAAGCTTCTTCTGCCTAGCAATCGTGCAGGCGCCATCGAGGAATCAGCGTACCTGAGCTTCTCGAGAAGCACGTACACAAGATAAGGCCTTCGCTGTCATGTGCCGATGAGTACATTCCGGCTGTCGCAAAGGGGAAGGAAAGCAGCTGTCGCTTGTTGATAGGTTTCTAGAAATTGAGGGCGGCTCTCGAGGATACAGTAGAAGCTAGAAGGTAGGCTCTCCCACCATTCTTTAGAACGAGTTTGCATTGCTCGCGATATGATGTCTTGCCGGATGACATAAGTCGACTCCGCAGAGGATGAGCTTCATAAACACAAATAGGCACTGTGAAGCCAGCTTGTTTCCGCATGCGAATAAAGAAGGTGGTCCGTGTGTCTCGAGCTCGAGATGTGGAGGACGATGAGGAACGGTGAGGAACTTGCGGCAGTGCCGCCCGAGGCAGGAGGAGACCCGACATGGAGAGGAGGAACAGGCGGCGCGGAGTGGTTGCAACTTGCGGTCCTGGAATCTGGGCAGAGTGAGGCGGATGCGCCTCTCCAGCATCCTCTTCCAACCGTGGAGAGGAAGGCGCCCGCCAGTCACATCACGAGTAAAAGTCGGCAACGCTGCAGGTACGCTCAGTACGTACCTGCTGCACTGGGTCACCTAGACCGCCTAATCCCGACGGGGTTAGCACGACCAACTGTGGAAAGTCGGCAGCTCCACAGAGAGTTCCACAGTGTCACGGTCCTATCACAACCTGGAGGAGGGTGCTGCTTGTCCAGAGTGCCAGTCCGGTTGCTGGTGCGGCTGCTGGACCTGGTGGTGCTCGTTTTTTTTTTCATCCCGTGGTGTTGTGCCTGTGCCTGCTCTTGCCCGTTGCTTGGTGACTCGGGAAGCTACCCAAGTTAGGTGCTTGTACCTTGTCACTACTAGCCCCACCACGTTAGCCTCACGAAGGTGCCAAGGTCCTGCGCTACTGCTGTTGCTACCTCTGCTGCTGCTGCTGCTGCTGCTGTTGCTGCGGCTTGGGCCTGTGCTCCGAGAGACAACTGGAGCAGCCTCCCGGCACTTTCTTCCCAGAACTTCACTTGTCCGATCACATCGTCCATCAACCGACCGACTGTCGGGCCTCTTCCGCTGGGCAGCAACGTACCTCTAATTCGCCGGCCATCGCTCACTATCGAATTTAATCCGTTCGTCACGTTTAATCGACAATACGCTTCTACCATCGACCCGTTGGAAACATCGCAGGCTCCGCATCCCTCTGGTTGGGCTGCTAAAACATTCGTGTTTGCGAAAGAGGATCCATCCAAACAAAACAGCCCCAGCTGCCCCCCGAGACCGCTACTTCGAAGTCGAGTCTTCATATCATCGACATCGGCCTTTGTTGCCCACGTCGGCCATGGGAGTGTGTCAATCGTGTTGCGGAGGTATGATGCGGTTCACTGCCACATGCTGCTGACAAGCCAAGCTGATGGTGACTGCACAGGGAGATCCCGCGATGGACTCTACGAGCCAGTCCTCGCCGACAGCGAACGGGAGGCTGTCGCCGACCTCCTCCAGTACCTGGAGAACGTACGCGTTTTTCTTTACCCACCATGTAGCTGAACCTTCATACTGACTGTGTTTCAGCGCGGTGAAACCGACTTCTTCTCGGGCGAACCTCTTCGAGCTCTAAGCACTCTCGTCTTCTCTGAAAACATCGATCTTCAACGCAGTGCTAGTCTTACTTTTGCCGAAATCACAGAGCGAGGTACGTCGAACATTTTAATGGCCCGAGAAGAGCTTCAAGCTGGTCCAACGAACCGTGCGGTGTAGCACCTGCGGGCGTCTTCGTATACGTCACCTGCTAATGCCAGTACCCGATCCGCAGATGTTCGCGAAGTCGACCGCGATACCCTCGAGCCCATCCTCTTCCTCTTGCAGAGTCCTGATATCGAAGTTCAGCGCGCCGCCAGCGCAGCCCTGGGAAATCTGGCCGTCAACAGTGAGTCTAGCTTCGCGGCCCAGGCTGGATGAGCATTACTGACCTGAATCCCCAGCCGAGAATAAGGTTTTGATTGTCCAGCTCGGTGGACTTACGCCTCTCATCAGGCAGATGTTGTCGCCAAATGTTGAGGTGCAATGCAACGCCGTAGGCTGCATTACCAACTTGGCCACACATGAGGAGAACAAGGCCAAGATTGCGCGGTCCGGCGCGTTGGGTCCTCTGACGAGGCTGGCAAAATCCAGGGACATGCGGGTTCAGAGGAACGCAACTGGAGCTTTGTTGAACATGACACATTCGGGTACGTTATCGCCAACAAAATCAAAAGGTCATTCTCGCTAACTTCAGAAAGATGAGAACCGCCAGCAGCTCGTTAATGCCGGAGCCATCCCCGTCCTGGTTCAACTCCTGTCCTCGTCAGACGTTGATGTGCAGTACTATTGCACAACCGCCCTCAGCAACATCGCAGTCGATGCTAACAACCGACGCAAACTTGCACAAACCGAATCGAAGCTTGTCTCTTCGCTCGTCACTCTCATGGACTCCTCGTCACCCAAGGTTCAATGCCAGGCAGCACTCGCACTTCGTAACCTGGCCTCGGACGAAAAGTACCAACTGGATATTGTGCGGTCAAATGGTCTGGCTCCGTTGTTGCGGCTCTTGTCGTCATCTTATCTGCCTCTGATTCTTTCCGCCGTCGCCTGCATACGCAACATTTCCATCCACCCATTAAACGAGTCGCCCATTATCGAAGCTGGCTTCCTGAAACCGTTGGTGGACCTGCTGGGATCGACCGAGAACGAGGAGATTCAGTGCCACGCCATATCGACGCTGAGGAACCTGGCGGCCAGCTCTGATCGCAACAAGGCACTGGTCCTCGATGCCGGTGCGGTTCAGAAGTGCAAGCAGTTGGTGCTGGACGTCCCTGTTACGGTCCAATCCGAGATGACGGCTGCGATTGCTGTACTGGCTCTTAGTGATGAGCTGAAGTCGCACCTCTTGAACTTGGGTGTCTTTGAGGTCCTCATTCCCCTCACCCATTCTCCCAGCATCGAGGTGCAGGGCAACAGCGCTGCAGCCCTCGGCAACCTCTCTTCAAAAGGTATGGCCTGTACCACTTCAATCAAAGTTTGAATGCTAATTTATCCGCAGTTGGCGATTATGCCGTGTTCGTTCAGGACTGGAAAGAGCCCAACGGTGGTATCCACGGATACTTAACGAGATTCCTCCAGAGCGGCGACGCGACGTTTCAGCACATAGCAATCTGGACTCTGCTCCAACTGCTCGAGTCGGAGGACAAGAACCTCATCCAGCTGATCGGCCAGGCCCAGGACATTGTCGACCAAATCAAGGAGATCGCCAACCGCCAAATTGAGCCTGATAACGAGTTCGAAGATGACGACGAGGGCGAGGTCGTAAACCTGGCGCAGCGATGCCTGGAGCTGCTTGGCCAGAGTGGCTCAAAGTCTCATATCGAGGGCTAAAGCCCTTTTTCTTTTCAGTATGACGGGTCTCGCTTTCACTATTTCGTTCCTCCGCTTCCCTTCCGGGGTACTACTACAGGATCAAATGGCTCAGGGGCTTGGGTTGAAGGTGTTATGGCGTTGATGATTATGCAGAATGAGTTCCGGTCGGTACGTTGCGTGTATTTGTTTTGGCGTGGAAGCATTTTGAAGGAGCGTTTATTTTGGCGAGCCTATTCCTGACGGACGACCCTTTCCGCCGTCCTCAGTCTCAAGGTACGGCGTGTCTCTTTAAGAAGGACGACCTAACCCTTTTACTTTGTATTAAGCATTATGGCCCGTCAGTCGGGTTATCCAATTTCCCACGTTACTCGGCCTGTCGCCGGGCTTGATGAACTTTTCCTTAACGCCACTGGCCTTCCTAGCTCGTTGTAATTAGGATCAGACCTTTAGAAGACCAAAAACAACAACTCACTATTCGTGATTAATTCTCATCCATCAGTCGGGCAAGCCCTCGTTTTGTCCCTCGTGAGGATAATCTAGTTGAATTATCGGATTCATTTCTTGTCATCATGGCCGTCTTCTGGATCCACAAGGCCGTTGCGGAATACCTGGCGGGTACTCCAGGGCAAATGTCTGGCAATTACCTTGCCCTTTATTAAAGCCAGTGGTACTGGTCCAAACATCCGTGAGTCTCTCGAGAGCTCTAAGTTGTCGCCCACAATCCAACAGTGACCTTGGGGTACCTGACAGATCGTCAGTGTGAGACTTTCGCCAACTTCATGACACAAGCTGCCATACCTGCATCATTTTCTGGGGATAGGCATCCGGGCTTCCCACGAGGACGTAGTCACCTGGCATGCCGATCACGCGTTTAATGCCTTCCGCACGTTGGAAAATGGGAATTCGATAATGCACCAAGTCTCCTACGACAATGTTGCGGCCGTAGCGGTAGCGTTTGTCAACAATGATGTGATCACCGGCGATGTCGAAAGTCGGAAGCATTGACGGGCCGGCCGCAGGCCCCCATTCGAAGCAGTAACTTGTGAAGACATGGGCAGCGGCCATGGTCTTTCCAGCAGCGAGAACCAGGCGAATCGGATGGCCAATTAAGGCTCTCACCCATGGAGGCAGCATCGCGTCCGAACGGGGAAGCCGTGTGTTTGTTGATGCTCGTCTCAGGCCTGAGAACAGCTGAGGAGTTCAGTGTCACACCTGACAATTATGAGGAGACCACGGCGAACACGGCGGCGCAAGAAGTCGGAGCTCGGACCCCACCGAAAGCTCAGCGCCGGGACTTGATTGGCGGGGAAGCTACCTACCCCATGCTGTCTTCTACAATTTCATCTCTTCGCCTCACATCATCTGCACCAGCTCCCACCTACCAAACGCGCTGAAGTCAACAAGCAACAACCCGCCTTGTGACCCAATCGACGATTCTAAGCTCCAAAACGCTTTCAGGAGACGGGTTGCCAGCATGAGGGTCGTACGATGCTTGTTCAACAGCAGGACAGCCCTATATAGGGTGTTCATCTCGCCCTACGAAAAAGTTGAGGCGCTATCACGATGCAGCGCGCTCTCTGCTCCCGCAACCAGAGTCCTTCCACCCGTCGCCGCCTCGATACCGAACCTTTCACGCCACGCATCTATGGTCCATCGATACAAGAAGCGCGGAACGGGCCGCACAGACGACCGCGAAAACAAGAACCGCCTGGTGGAAAACGACAGGATCCGCGACAGGAATATCATGGTCGTAGACGAGGACAACAAGCTGGCTGGGCCGTACGCCACTTCAAAAGTCCTGCTGTCCCTGGACCTCGATAAGGAAACGTTGCGACTGGTCTCCCCGGCCCCCACGGACCCAGGCCCAGACCAACCAGCCTACGCCGTTTGCAAGATCATAAACATCCAGGAGGAGAAAGCCAGAGTGCGCAAGTTGGAGCAGGCGAAGAAACTTCAGGCAAAGGCAAACAAGACCAAGGAGCTGGAACTCAACTGGGCGATTGCGTCGAATGACCTCAACCACAAGATGAGACAGTTGAGGACGTTCCTGACCAAGGGTTTCAAGGTTGAGGTGTTGATGGCCAAGAAGAAGGGAAGCAGGATTGCGACAGCAGACGAGGCCCAAGCTCTTGTTCAAGCAGTCAGAGACGTTGTGGAAGAGACCCGCGGCGCAAAGGAATGGAAGGCCTCGGAGGGCCAGCCACTTAAGGTGATGAGACTTTACTTGAGTGGAAAAGCTGGCCAGGCTTTAGCTGAGGATGGCCCTGAGGCGTCTGCCGAGGGGCAGTCCGAGACTTCTGCAGAGGACCAGTCCGAGATTTCAGCAGAACCTTCATCAGAGACTTCGCCTGAGGCCTCACCCGACGAGAAGCAAGCAGCCCCTGCCTCTTGAGCGTTGGATGTCTCTACCATATGCATGTAACAACAGGCGGAGTCAAGAGACTTGTACAGGTATTACAAAAGGTGGACGGAAACTGTAAGATGATGTTGATCTATAGACCACTAAAAATTATAGAGGCTCTGCGTTCCATTCTCCCCACCTGCAGTGATGGTGTCTGAGTACGACGGGAGTGTGCCTGGGCCAGATGGGTGACGGAGTACGGACACCCGATGGCCCAACGTCTTTCATCATCATTAGATGGAATCGTCTGAAAACCAGGTCTGATTCAATCAGCTAGGACGACCAAATGGCTGCAGAAACCTTGGGTCGCAGGCGTGCTGTTGGATAGTGATTGGCGCCACAGCTTGGACGTCATTCCCCGCACGATGCAGTTAAGCTTTAGCGAGCTTTTAGCGCGGGGCACCTAAGGAGTCGCATCCCGCCGCGCAAACCCCTGTGACTCAACCCTCCAAAACTTCTCAGCCTCTCCGATCAGATAACTTCTGGTGACTTATCCCACCTCGAACTCGGTCAAACCTACCTGCAGAAAGTCAGACCTCACCTCTTAATTCAATAGAAATCGAAGCATTCAAAATCGAGGCCAAATCAGAGATTTTCGATCGACCCTGAGGACAGACAATGGCGACGGAGACACCAAACACCCCCGCGCCGCCGCCGGCCGCCGAGGAGAAGAAGAGTCAACAACCCCAAAAGAAGGATGATGCCAAAAAGAGCGACGCCAAGAAAGATTCTCCTGCCGAGGGAGGAGAGAAGAAGTTATCCGGTGCCGAACTGAAGGCCAAGGCGAAGGCGGAGAAGGCGGCGAGAAGAGCAAAGGCGAAGGAGTCGCAACCGGCACCACCAGCCGGCCAAGGAGCTCAGCAGGGCGGCGATGCGAAGGGAGGGAAATCGAAACAGAGACAAGACGGACCCCAAGGTGTCGGTGGTCCTGGTGGAAAGGGCGGTCCAGCGGGAAAGGCTGCCATTGCGCCTCCCAAGGAAAATAAGCCCAAAGTCCCCGAGTGCTTCAGTCACCTGTCTATGGCTAAGAGGATACACATGACGGAAGTTGACAAGGACGTGCACCCCTCCGTTCTGGCGCTGGGCCAGCAGATGAGCGCTTTCGCGATCAGTGATAGCACCACGAGATTGGAGGCGACTCTGCTGGCGTTCAAGAAGGTCGGTTTTGTTTACTCCGAGAAGGTCAAGACTCTCTTTCTCACGCGTGGCAGGTCATCGACTCATACACAACACCTCCGGGCAACACATTCTCCCGCCACTTCACATCACACATTTTGAACCCCCAGATCGAATATCTCTCGGCATGCAGGCCCATGTGCTTCTCCATGGGTAACGCCGTGCGCTGGCTGAAGCTCCAAGTCAGCAAGATCGATATTGACCTCCCTGATTTCGAGGCCAAGAAGCTCCTCTGCGAATCCGTCGACAACTTCATTCGTGAGCGTATCGAGCTGGCCGACTTTGTCATCGTCAAGACGGCTGCCGACACCATTGAGAACGGCGAGGTCGTCCTGACGTACGCGCACCACCCGCTAGTTGAACGCGCCCTCCGTCAAGCTCACGCCGACGGCAAGAAGTTCTCCGTCACCATTGTTGACGACCCATTCGAGAGCACCGGTCGCGAGCTCGCCAAGAACCTACGCGCCCTCCCCGGAGGTGGTGTCGAGGTCTCATACTGTCCGGACCTGAGCGCCATGCGAGCCCACCTGCACGAGACATCGCGCGTGTTGGTCGGCGCGGAGGCCATGTTCAGCAACGGCGCCATGTACGCTCGCGCGGGAACGAGTGACATCGCTATTGCGGCTGCGGACCAGGGTATCCGGGTGGTTGCGCTGTCGGAGACCATCAATTTCACTGAGAGAGTCGCAATGGACTCCCTGACGTTCAACGAGATCGACCCTGAGCAGATGACTGCGGACAGCTTCCGCCTGCTTTTCGACACCACCCGGGATCGTCACATTTCTGTTGTTATCACAGAGCTGGGCATTACCTCGCCTGTATCTGTGCCGGCAATTCTGAGAAAGTTGGAGGAGTTGTAAGAAAGAAAAAGGTGGTAGAGAGCGTGAAGCAGCGACTAGTGTCCCTTCGGCACACACCGGGTTTTGGGCGCTTCTAGTCCTTGGTTTCTCCCGTAAATAGATACCAATCCATGCGGTCTCAGAAAGATACGCATCATAGACATTAGCTTAGCAAATGCTCGTCGCGATTTGAAGAGTTTCATGTCGGGCAGTGAGACGTTGTTGACTTTCACGGCGTCAATTAAGCCTCTCTCAACGCGATATCTACACAGGGAATCCGCTCTCTTTGACAGAATTTCCCACACAGTGTCGTCCTCAACATTTCCCAAGGACGCTCCGTGGCACAGTTCCCGGCCTTTCCAGATTGATACAGGGTTTGATCGATCCTAACCCGTCGTCATGCCTAAGCTTCTCGAGTGTCGTTTTGTCGCTCTCCCCGATCCTCGAGACTGACAGTTCCTTCAGCTCTAGTATTCTCTCTTTTTTTGTTTTCTCATCAAATTTTCATCTTTGTCGGTAGAAATTCCGTCGTCTATTGATCAGCCTCCTTGCGCGCCGCTGCCCTCGCGCGCTTCTCGAGCAGGATCGACTTGCGCTCGTTGAGGAAGGCCGTCTGCCTATCGTCGACGCCCTGGAGCCAGTAGCCGAAGCTGCCACCGCCGACCATGTAGATAGGGTAGACCCAGAGGGACTCCTTGTTGAAGAAGGGGCGCATCTCGATGCCCATTTGCCAGAAGCGGACGGCGAAGCCTGTGGTTGTTCCGTCAGCAACACTGTCCTCAATACCCATTTCCCATTCTCTTGAAAAGCTCGAGAGCAGCTTGGAAATTCTCAATGGCCATCCGAAGTCGATCGGGGTGTGACGGAACGCAGGGAAGGGCATCACGCACCGAAGCCGCTCCAGAAGGCGATCCTGCCGACCATTGTTGTCTGAGGTGTGAAGGGTTCCGGGAAGGGGTTCGAGAGGTGGTCAATTGACGGCGACTGGGGAAGGGCCGGTTCCGCCGATCGTTAGATAGCTGGTATCTCGGGTTTGGTGGAGTGTCGGGTTCAATTCAATTGACTGCGGTGGTGATGGCAGCTTGGATGAGTGGTCTGTGGTCCGCGTCCCCGGCCGGGCGGGCTGCCCGCTGGGGTCGGCGGAATAATAGCAAATCGAGTTTTTCCGATTCGATCGCTGGGTGAGCGCTGGACTGGGGGTGTTTCCAGCGCTGTAGTCCCCTGGAAGCATGGGGGTTTCGGCGGTTCAACTCCACTAGATGTCGAGACTTTCTTTCGTAAGGACAGGAAAGAAAGCGTTACTTCAGGGACTTCTTATTACAAAAAGCATTTCATCTGATTTAGACAATCGAATTTGTAAACATGTTTATGGTCAAAATGATCTCCTTACGCGGGTGAGAGCAGGATTCACGGCCTGAGCACTAGCGATGGAGCTAGTTAATTGCCAAAAGTGATCTGAGATACCAGCATCCGATATGGTGTAGTGGCCAACATGATGCCCTCTCATGAACTTGAGAGATTAGGCATAGCCCCGAGTTCGATTCTCGGTTTCGGAATTTTTCTTTTGCTTTTTCAACCTATTCTCACCAAATTCGATTTGCTCCTAAAGATGCTTCCTTCTCACGTAACTTCTTTTTATTCAGGCTTCGCTGCCCTATAGGTATTTCTCTTCGTAACAACTACGTAGACTTCGGTACGCCGACGACATGCGTAAATTAAACTACGGGTATCACTATTTTTCCAATTCCCGAGCAGATTGCTCACATAATACGTTAATGCTTATGCACACTTCTATAATGCGCCGCCAACAGCCTGTGCGATCCACATTGCTATCCTGACGTTTAGACCGACGCGGCGTTCAGGCTTAGAGAAGTCCTCGCGAGTGACGCGCTCAGCGTACTCTTGAAGCCATGATTGCTCTTCGCCCAGGCGCTTCTTAAGGTTCTCGTCCTTGGTAAGGATCATGGCCCCCGCTTCCAAATCATGGGAATAGCTGCGCTTTGTGTAGTTGGAGCTTCCGACGACGCTGATGGATGGGTCTTTCTCCCCCGGCAACGTAATCCAGAGGCCCTTGGCGTGGTAGGTCCAGCCTTCAGGCTCGCCGACGGTACCTTTGCGCCATTCCTTGAGAACAATAGAGTCGTCCAGCTTGCGCTCGTGGACGGCGCGTACGAAGCGGCGAGCAAGAAGGGTATACGCACCAGGCAGAAGCCCAGACACGCCCGAGGAGCCGTAAAAGCCATTAGCCTGCTGGGAGGCTGTGATCACGACGTTATTTTGAGACGCTGTGGAGAGCAGTAGTTTGGTTAATGACGGTGCAGGGTTGAAGTAGCCTGCGGTAAAAGTCCAAGATGAACCTGCGTATTCAGGCAGGGCAAGTGTGGACAGGACGTGGGTGACAGCAGGAAGCTCAGTAGATGTGTCGGGCTTCATCAACTGCGACAGTTGAGCGAGCATATACACTCGGGTGTCTTTGCTCGCATCCTGCGCGGTGGCCTGTCTGGGAGAAATAAGTGCATGAAGAGCAGGAGTAGTTGTGCTGATGAACTGCTTCGGCTCTTCCAGGGGAGAGGGCGCCGGGTTGGACTTTGGCCAAATCAAGGCAAATCCAGCGGGCTCCTTTGAGGGCTCGACGAGGAAGCTGAAACCAGCTACTCCTTGGTAAATATTCCAGAAGTATTCGGTCACCTCTTTTGAGGAAAATAGATGATAGCGATCTTGACGATTAGTGAAGTAATCATTTGAAAGATTCGCCCTGAAGTCTGTTAGCCATCATCTGGAACTGGAAAAGGACAGTAGTACCCAGAAAGAATGATCTCATCGTCGATGCCATACAGCTTCATGTGCTGCAGACCCCATCCTTCGTTGATGCGCTTGGGGATGTACTTCTTTCTCACTCCGGTCAAGTTGGGCGTGTGGTACATCCGAATCTCTACTCTGTCTGGGCCGAATTCGGTGACCAAAGGCGCAAGTAGGGAGGCACATGATGGATTCGGCTCCTCTCGAGTGCCTCGAAGCGCATCCGTAAGGATGCTCACCTTAAGCTCAGGATTGTTCCGCAGAGCTTCATGCAAAGTCGCAATCTTAAGTTCCATTAGCTGTCTTTCAGCGCCACACTGTGCAATCAATGTATCTCACCAGCTCCTTCTCCGTCTTTCCGATATACAGGGTCGACAAGAAGATCCTCCTCTTCGCATTGCGTATCCGCTCCTATCGCCGAATTAGTCTTCCGCTCCGAGCTCGAATTATTCCTCTGCGCCGCATACCTTCAGAGTTTCGTAGAAATCGGTCGGTGTCTTGATAATTCGGATCTGGGAGCCATTTATACTGAAAGACGGCGCTATTTTATCGAGCTCGTTTGCAAAAGGCGCAAGCATGCCGGCTGCGCTACCGGAGCTCGAAGCCGCTGAAGCATCGGCGGCGGGCATCGCAAATCGTCGGCATTGCGGTCGGGCTCGGGTGACATTCGTTTGGGCGAAAGGGATTCTGAGCTTCGTGGAGCACCGCGAAATCCCGCGGACAATCATGGCGCTTTGATGGACCGGAAAACACCTATTTTCACCTCGCCATAAGGTTGCGCATTCAAGAAAGAGTTCATCTCAAGAATGCGAACTTCGAGACCCCAAAGACCAGGATTAGTGCATGAAGCTCCGTCATTGGCGGCGGGATTCGCCGGCTCCAGCAAGGAAGCCTGTGTCCAATCGCGAATCAGGTTATGTAATCTCAGCTCCACAGCGGTACCTGCGTCGTTCAACCTTCCCGAACGTCGAGCCTTCAATCATCGCCGACGATAGCTCAGCTTCTCGAGGTCAATTGACCAGCCGCCGCCATGTCGACCCTCCCGAGAACGATTAGCAACCTGCGCAAGGTTGGAATCAAGGCATGCAACAACCTCCCGCCCCGATCGCGAAGCCGCCACTAACTTTCGCTCGCAGGAATACTTCCGCCAGCTCCTGGTACATCCGCCTCCGAACCCCGATCGCCAGTTGACCCCTCTAACGCTCGAGAAATTAGTACATCGGTGACACCAAGTACGGACGCTTTGTCGGCGAGGACAAGGCCGGCAACAAGTTCTACGAGAACAACGACGAACTCCCCCGTATGGGACCCCTTCGATACTGCGCAATTGGTTGGATGAAAGCTGACGAAGGAACTGGGTAGTGCGTACACGATGGGTGGACTTCAAGAAGCACGATTACGACTCTGCGCAGGTTGAGCCTGGCTGGCACGCGTGGCAAGGCTTCATGGTCGACAAGCCCCCCACGGAGGATCCCCTCCTCATGACCAAGACCCGCAAGTGGGAGCGCCCGGAGCCGATCCCCAACCTCACTGCCACTAGAGGAGCATTCAAGACGTTTAACACGTGAGTTTGTTTCATTTTCTTCGGGTCTGAATGTGGCGGCGTGCTGATACTATCTCCGCAGAACGAAGCCAAAGATTGCGAGCTGGGAGCCCAAGGCTGTTGAGAGGCAATGAGCGCTGAAAGTGTGGGATGAATGTATATATGCCAACATCGCTCGACGCAATTTCAGAGTTTTTTGCTTTGTGATCACAGCACTTGCTTGTCGTTGTATTTCGTTTCCGTTGTTTGATACCTTGTAAATCCAAACTTGGCGTGTCCCCCTTGATGGAAGGCCCGGTTCTCAGGCCCCTTGTGTTTAGTGTAGACAAAACGTGGTGGCAGCGACGATATCGACGATGACGAGAACGGGTCTTCTTATCACCGGTACATATCTTGAGTCAGAAATGGTCTCCCATCAGGGCTCTCAGTTGAAAGGCACTGCTGGTGAATACTATTCATCTGCACGTACGAAATTACCCGACCGTCTCAAGCCCCAGCCTCGCGAAGAGGTCAGTCATGAAATCAGGACCAACAGAATCTAAGCCATTCAAACCAAGATCCTAGCGATGCTAGCAGTCTAAGAATCAGGAATATCATCAGAAGGACTGCTTCGAGGGCGACCTGGAATACTGGGCAGTTGGTTGCATGTCGGATGGCGTGCGACGAAGATCAAACGAAGAGCTCAGGAGATAGGGCGAAGAAGGAAGTAAGTGTTTTCTGTTGCCGCAGTTTTTCTCATATAGATGAGTACAAGTCATCTTTCCGGTCTTTCCTCTTTCGAGACCTGCCCAACGATTGCAATACTTGCCGTCTCCGCTTTTCACAATTGTAAAGAGACTTGCATAGCATACTATACGCTTACAATTCACTTCGAACTTGGCCTGCTATTTTCCAGATGCTAAACATAGCGCATCGGCGATGCTGAGAGCTCCTGCCATTTGTCATACCCTTTCTCCAGAACTCATTTCCATTGAAGTTTCCGCCTAACTATCCTGTGCACTACATGACATGTCCTTCACTCCGGCTTTCTTCCATGGATGACATAACTTTCAAATGTCAGCAAGCAATTCGGCAGAAACAGGGGCATTGCAGAAGACAGGGGGAAATACTCACATGGGCCACCATGCATGAATGCTCGTATCCTTCAGCTCCCTTCGCACGTCCATGAGGAACACCTGCACTTCCTCTTTCTTCCATCCAAGAGCCCTGGTGAAGGGCGCCATGGTCCAGCCTTCAATCCCATCCATACTGTTCTGGTGTGCCCACATTCCCAGCGTCTTGTAGTGCGGGTCTTTAGGCCAGGTGTTGGACGGCCACTTCTCCTTCATGATGGAGACGTCAACGAAGCCGACTTCGCGCATTACATCGACAAGCGCCGGTATGTCTTGGAAAGGTCGACCGAGGATCTTGCAAGCCTCTTCCATGTACGACACGCTCTTGATCATTGCTGCATCAGGCTTGAGCGTCCCGTCGTCACATCCGGGGAAGAGGTCAGTCTCTTGCAGCTCCAGGTATCCGCCGGGCTTGAGGTTGCTGTGGAGCTTCGTAAGCAAATAACTTCATACAGGTCACATCTAATGACGTACTCGAAGCAGTTCTGGATGTAGGTTCTCCAGTTCGCGACGCTCGACGTCATCATCCGGCTATGAATGTAGTCAAACGGCCGACTGTATGTCCAAGGCTCATCGATGTCGTCAATCTCGAAAGAAACGTTAGGAGGCGCACTGAATTTGTTAACGACATGACATTAAAGACGTTCCAATGAAGGGTTGCAGCATACTCTGCCTGAGGAGGAGAGAGGTCTATTCCAATGACCTGGATGATGACGCATCAGTAAGCAAGTTCTTATTCACGGTAAGGGAGCGGCAAGCTTAACATACCTCAGCTTCAGGATGCAAGTCACCAAAATCAATGGCCCAAAGTCCTGTCCCAGTTCCCACATCGAGGACGCGTCCCACCTTTGAATCCTCGTCATTGGGCGGTGCCAGTCCCAGCCTGTCGTTCAGAGACAAGAAAAACAGCTCATGCTGCAAGTCTACACAAGCTGTGAGTAAATATAACGAGGTCCATCTGGAATATGTTCCTAAGCTGAAAAGAACGAAAGCGAGGAAATCGGGGTGGCTTTACCAAGCCGTTCTGTTTCCCTATCATCATTGGGATAGTTGTATTCTTATCTTTGTCAGAACCTCACATCAAATCCGGTGTTTGGGGCGGAGGACTCACTTCCGTCCTTGTATCTGTGGTATGTTCTCCCATTCTCCAATCTGTAACTGTAAACTGAAGAAGACACGCTGGTTGTCGAACTAGCGATGCTCTGTAATACACTGTAAGCCCAACTGCAAAACTTTTACTATCCTCGCAAAACATACTGCGCCAAGATCTGAAGCTGCGTCGTCGGTGGCCTAGAGATAAGTTGGTCAGGTCGATCATCTTGATCGTGGTTCGCATGGTGTTACCATACCTCATCAGCAACAAGGGGGGCATCTTCTGCAGCTCGGTTGTTGGACTGCACATTCGGCGCAGGAGCCGATGTTTCTGTGACTGCAGACATCACGGACGAATCAATATTGCTTCAAACCTACAGACTTCGCCAATGTTTTATCAAGAAGACAGAGCTCAGAATAATGCGAGCGAGCGAATGCTGTCTCTTTAATCTACGAACGCGGCGCAGTCTCTACCCCTCTCCTTGGCCGAAAAGATACCCGTCAGTATATTTAGGTTGGCGGCGAGTGTGCAACAAGTCGCCTTCTTGGACCCCAACTTCCTGAAGAAAGCGAAGGTCCGTCGATGTGTGGACTGAATCGGGCCATGATCCGAGGAAGGTCACCTGTTGCAGATTGTTGGCGAGCGCCATTGGCTAGAATCGCCATGGGTCTGCGTAACCGAGACTGGCAACGCGCCCTGCTGCATATGCTAATCTCGTTGAAACCATTTACCAGCCTCGTCAGGTCAGAGAACTTAGAACGCTTCGCGAATTGAGTCGTTCCGGCTCGCAAGAACCGCAATGGGTCCGGCAGAAGAACGGGGCCGGGTGCCGGTTTAGGGATATCCGGTCGAGGCCAAAATGTTACGAGCAGAGCCATGATGGCTTACCTTGTGAAAGTTTAGTGGGTTCTCTCCAGCGCGCATACCCTTTGTTGGTTGTATGAGGCGTAGACACCTTGTTTGCACAAGAGCTCAGTAGGGTTCCAAATTCCACAATTTGCACTGAGTTAAGCATAGAAAAGGTGAAAACAAAAACTGTATCTCTTCGACACAGTAGGGTACCTTACTTAAAAGAGCTCTCTTCTTCCGCTTTACCGTCTGAAATCTCTACTACTCATCATCCAGCTTGACAGAACCAACAATACTGCCTGTCATCTTGATACATTCGCTTCAATTCAAAAGAGGCTCCTCAGTTCACACACTCCAAAGTCATGGCTCAAGTTGTTTCGCCCAAAGCCATCTATATCTCCCACGACGGTCGAGTCGTCTATGATAGTGAGATCGCAAAGGGTGCAGGCAAGATGACAGATGCTCCCGCGACCGAAGAAGAGTTTGTCATGATTGGTGATTTCTTCGACAACAACACTTCATCCACCAATACTTCAAGCCTCACCATCCATGAACATGAGGACGACGACCAGCAGGAGAAGGCCACCGAAGACAGTGACAACGACAGCGACAGTGATGAGACCATCGATGCCACCACTACCCTCGCCCACAACCCATGGTCATCACTTAGCCACGGCACTCGATGGGCGACCCCAAATTTCCACCCGACGGCACCCAGTTGGGCAACCGTCATCTCCCGAGCCGTTTACATTCTGCTGTCTCCCTCGAAGTGGCGGACAATGTTGAATCATCTCCATCGCTTGGGTGATAATATCCACATGTTTGACAGGGAGTGGCAGCACGAGGTGCTCAGAAACAACGTTCCTGAGCCCAGCCAGGAGCAGGTGTTCCTCCGGGGCGTCTATGAGCACGCTCGCACGATTCTCGACGCACAGGTCTCGAGCAAGCCTACAGCCCAGGTCCTGAAGACCTTGTTGGCACAGAGGTATTCCAAGAGGTCCATTGAGAATATTGCGGCGAAGGAACTTTTGTATAGGATGTGGAACGCATGCGACGACGCGTGGTCAAATCGTAAGAAGCGGGATCAGAGATCGTTTAGTGCTCCTGTGTACAGGGTTGAACGCCGAGCCGTTTATACACAACACAAATAAACGCTTCTCAGTCAAGTTTGTGTCAAGAAAGTTTTACGGCGCATCTATTAAGAAGATACACAGTATGATAAACACGGTAGCAGCACTTCATCCCGTGCTTCGTCTAGTGAGGGGATCGCAGTGTAGTCAATCAAGTATTATCACGAGAATATGATAGCGTGGTGGCATGAATGCCGTCGTGAAGAGTCTTATTTTCTGCTTTCAGCGTAATCGTGCTATCATGTGGACTTTGCTTTCTCCGTAGCCAACTCAGCGAAACCCTTCTCCTGAAGTTCTAATGAGCTGATATCAGGCACAAGTGGTGTCTCTGCTCCTTCCTGTGCCGCCGACTTGGCTTCACCAGCGGCCACCACCACCTCTGCACCAGCATCGGAGCTGCTGTCACTGAAGTTCTGCCACGTGGACGGGTTGATCTTGCTAGGATTCGCCTCGCCCTTGAAATGGTACCCCCTCGCTCTCGGCCTGGTGCCGGTTCCTTGCGGCAGCTCCGCCTCGTAAGTGGCCACAAACTTTTCCGATACCTCCTCAAACTTGTCGGAGCCCTTCTGCAGTACCGTCCGGATGCCGGCGAAGAAGTTTGTCAGTACCTGGTGGTTGTGGATCTGCAAAAGAGTCCAGCCGAGCATTTCTTTTGCGTTCAGGAGGTGGTGGACGAAAGCTCTGTGATGCGTCGTGCAGGCGTAGCATTGGCAGCCCTCCAATAAGGGTTTGAGGGCGGTTTCGTGGTCTGGTTGCCACATGTCGATACCGAGAGGTTGGATGCCACCTTCTGTCGGGGGGAAAGTGAAGGTGAGCGCCACACCGGCGTCGGAGATGGTGTTGAGGAATGGGACCGTCAGAATGTCTACTCCAAGAGAGACCTGGCGGAGGATAGCTTGCGGTGTTTCGGGAATGTGCAAGGACAACCGAGGCAGGTCGACCAAAGGCTTGTAGTTCTCCTCGATATCAGGCAACAAGTCAATGTCATAGATGGCCAGTCCTGAGAGCGAGTCGACAATATCGTCTGCCAGATGGCTAAGATGCTCCCATTGGATTTGGTACGGGACAGCAAGGACCGGCGCAAAGACCGAAACACCACGCTCCTTGAGCCTCTCCTGCCTCTTGGGGCTCAGAAAGACGTCGGTCCACTCCTCAGTCCGTTCGGCCATGCGCACAAGCTTCTTAGACGGTGGCATGCTGCTCGTATGGAATAGGTCGGCGGGTCCGATAACGATATCGGGCCTAAGCGTCTCCACGGCCGATGAATAATCATCAGTAGTGAGGTTCCGGAAGCCGGTCGAGGTGAAGACGGAGATGGTCTTGTTCCTGTTCCCTACTGGAGTTTTGATGGCCGGGTTCCGCCTTGGAGCGAGGACAGTTGCGATACTATCTGGCAAGCAGGTGAAGGCGTGCAGCGGTCTCTGGTCCCCTGACGGTATTGACAGCGCTGAAGGTTTCTTCTTCTCGATGACTATGTTCAGTTAGCTTCGCAGTACATGTAGAATATCGGCGAGAGACTTGCAGTCTTCGAGCGCCATATAGGTTGCTCCAAAAGATGTGTGCTTTGCGAGGTTGTCAGGAGTGATGTGAGGGACGACACCTCGTGAGCCCGTCGCAATGTAGTTGGGCGTCTCGATTGGCCTTCGTTTGGGGAGCACCAGTTTTCCCAGACGAGCTGCCGCCGCACCGTCAGCGGACTTCTTTAAGATCTCGAAAATCATGCCGTCCGGTTTCCTCGCCCCGTTGCAGGTTGTAGCATCAGACATTTTGGCACATCACCAACTCTTATGTGCCAACGAGTCAACCTCGGAAGCTCAAGGGCACTAGGTCTAGAAAGTCTTTTCTGAGACTTCTCGGAGCGTTTCTAACGAAAGAAATGAATTCCCCAAGGCTTTCGTTTCTGCGCGCCCAGATTTTGTGGACTTCTCGCCAATATTCGTCGTTTCGGTAAATCGTCAGTTGTGGTGTTTCTAGCGCAATGAGTGAGAGAAAACGGACATGGCAGCCACACATGGAGTTCAAGCCACAGGAGCTATCAGGGACGAGGCTTGATCGATGTGGCTTGAGTTTCCCTGGCCAGGTGGGGTAGGTGGGCAAGAGATGGTAGTGGGGGTTTGGGGGGGAAAAGCTCGGGCGGATCCGAGTGAGGAGCTGCTGCAGGGGCAAAGCAACTTGGGCCATGACAGACTCAGCCAATCATGAAACTTGATTCTTGCTACTTCGATTCACTCACGGCGGGGGGTTTCTTAGACTTTACGGGGATTTTGAACCATGTCTAGTTCCCCTGCTGCTTTATCCATCTTTGATGTCATTTAAGAGGTGCTCAGATCTAACGGCTCGGCCGGCTTGGATGATCCGGGGCTTTTTGAACGCCTTGACAAAAAAGCGGCCCTGGGCGTGAGAACGGTGTATGTGAACGCAATTCTTAGCAAAGTCCGAAGTTTTAAATGATTTATTTCATTTTCCAGCTATAATCGTCTGGCCTTATGTATCTCCATAGTGAATCAAATCAAAGCCAATCGGAATATTATCTCAAACTCCAAAACCTCGATGTAAATGTCCATACATATACCTCTTCCTTTATGCAACAGCTTAAATTGGCTCATCCCTAGGCTCAATGAGTACCTCGTTGACAGCGACATGCTCCGGTTGGCAGACAGCGTAGACAATTGACGACGCTACGTCCTCGGCATTCAAGACCTTCGCGCCCGAAGGCTCGCCAAACTTCTTGAGGGCCTCGGCGTCCGTAGACATGCTGAGTAGATCCGTAGCCACATTTCCGGGCTGGATTGAAGTCACCCGCAGACCTGTTCCTGCGGTCTCCAGGCGCAGACTCTGCAGGGTGGCTTCGACGAAGAACTTGCTAGCAGAGTAGACACCGAGACCTGGGAAAACCTTGCGGCCAGCGTCTGACGAAATGGCGACAATATGACCCTTGCCACGACCGAGCATGCCGGGCACAGTGGATGAAAGGCAGTGCAAGAGACCCTTGCAGTTGACGTCGACCGTACGCTCCCACTCTTCGGTGTGGTTGTTGGCCATCATGGTGAAGTACATGACACCGGCGCAGCTGACGAGGATGTCAACCGGTCCAAGCTTCTCGGTCGCGGTCTGCATAAGCGACTCGACGTCTTCCCTCTTCGTGACGTCTGTCTTGTGAATGAGAACCTTGCCTCCGGTGCCGGCAAGCTTCGCCTTCACACCTTCCAGGGCCTCAGTGCGCCTTGCTGCAAGAGCGACATGGGCGCCCTCCTTGGCAAGACCAGCTGCGACGGCTGCTCCGATGCCAGATGAAGCACCGGTAACTACGGCAACCTTGCCAGCAAGGCGGCCCAGGTTAACTCTGGATGCCGCGCCGTTGACGTTGGCCCGACGCGGCGGTTTTGACAGCCATCCTCTGGCGTAGAAGTGACGAGTGTAAGTCTCAAGCAGATGGCTATCGATCTTGGGACGATCCAGCTTGTACTTTGCCAGGACAGGCCCAGTGGCATCGTCCTTGAGGACAGTGACAGCCTGCAGGGTCTCGGCAGTGGGCATACCACCGCGAAGAATGTCAACGGTGAAAGGTACGTCACCAGCAGCTTTAGTGCCGAATCCTCTCTTCTTGGTCCAGAGCTCGACCCAGTCGTCCCATGGAATCTTGGTAGTTGTGTAGCCAAGCTCCCGTAAGCTGTCGAAGATGTAGCTAGCCGAAATTGGGGCGGGATCGCCAAGGTGATAGACCAATTGGTTGGGGTCGGTATGATTAGCGAGTGTTGTAATAGCAGCGCTCACATAGTCGACAGGGGTCATCTCTGCGAACCAGTTGTCGATGCCTGGTGCGGTCTTGAGTTGCAGAGACTCGACAATCAAGGCATTCAGCAAGTCCCAGGCGTTGGTAGAGCCTGTCTTGCTATGGCCACTGATTGTGCCTGGGCGGTAGACTTTACAAGGCATGCCGCGGCGAGCAGCCTCGTAGACCAGCTTTTCGGCTACCCACTTCGTCTGTCCATAACCATCGATGAGCTTCTCGGGGACATCGTCAATGTCGACCATGGCGTCCTCGGACCATCCGGCCACAGACGGTGTCAAGACACCGTTTGTGGAGACGTGGTGCAGGGTGGCACCGCTCTTGGATGCCAGACGCAAGATTTCCCTGGTGCCTCCAACGTTGGGGCTTCTCAAAGCAGCGTAGGGGTAAACCAAGTTGACAGTTGCAGCAGCGTGAATGATGACCTCAATTCGCGAGACGAGCTCGTCGTAGACGTCGGGTGCCAGACCGAGGTGCTCTCGAGACAGATTGCCGGGCAGAATTTCCATTCTGTCAAGCATAGAGTCGTCCCAGATACCCAGATCGATGAGGTTCTTGCGGACTCTGGCCATACCTGCAGGCGCAGACTCCTCTGTCGGATCCGTGAAACGGACTAGGCAGATGATATGCGCGGCGGTAGTCTCAATGAGTTGCTTAAGAAGGAAGGCTCCCAGGTAGCCGGTAGCGCCGGTAAGGAGCACCGTATCGGCATCATTCAGCTTGCGCATAGGAGTGCCGTTGGACTTGATGTCCTCGGGAAGCTCACAGTCAGCCCGGAGAACGGCGGGAAGATCAGACTGAACTGCCGCAGTGTGACCATCGCGAGCATCACGAATTGCCTTCAGATGACCTTCCAGAGTTGGGTTACCAGCAAGAGGAGCCAACGGAACCGGGAATCCAAACTCCTTGGTGAATCGATTTGCGAGGTCCGCAAGCACAAGAGAGTGGCCACCGATATCGAAGAAGTCGTGCTCTTCCGTGATGGCAGTCGCGGGCATATTCAGGGAAGCAGCCCAAAGCTTCTTGACGGTCTCCATCTTGACCTTGGTGTTTTGCTCCTTCTCTCCATTGACGGCAACCTTAGGGGTTGGGGGTGGGGGCAAAGCCTTGAGGTCGACCTTGCCAGAAACTCCGTGGGTGGGAAGCTGTTCCAACTCAACCCAGAAAGTGGGGATCATGTACAGAGCCAAGTGCTCTGAGAGGATACGCCTTGCGCCTGGGCTGTATCCAGACTCGTCGATAACGACATCTGCGCGGCCCCTCTTGTCTTCATCATCCCGCACCACATAAGCTACCAACTGCCTCTCGAGGCCATCACCGTGAGAGGAAACAGCGCAATCGCGCACAGCCAGGTGCTTGACAACGGCATTTTCAACGGCACCGGGCTGAACGGTATAGCCACGCGTCTTGATCATGCCACCGGCTCTGCCAGTAATCTCCAATAGCCCGTTGGGAAGAATGCGGGCGAGATCCCCCGTCCGGTACATGCGAGCACCGTCCTTCTTGTCGAAGGGATCCGTGTGGAAGGCCTTGGCTGTCGTCTCGGGCAGGTTGAGGTACCCACGGGCAAGAAGGTCTCCACCAACATAAAGCTCGCCGCTAACGTTGTTGCCAACGCGGTTACCATCCTCATCCATGATGTAGATGTGCTCCGGATCCATAGGTAGCCCCACGGGGCAGACACGGGCCTCAAAGTCAATGAACGTGCTGATGTCTCCAGCCGCAACCTCGTGGGTCTCGCTGGCGCTGTAAACATTAAGCAGTCTGGTGTTGGGCAAAGCCTTCATTGCTCGACGGCACAAATCGGTGGTGACCACTTCACCATTGAGCCAGAGAGATCGCAACTCGGTCAGGCGGCTGCCCAAGTGCGGGTGACGAGACAGAACGGTAGCCAATAGAGTAGGGGTCATAAGAGTGTCTGTAATGCGCCGGGACTCGAGCAGGCTCACAAGAGCTGTCGGATCATAGCTAGCACAGTCTGGAATGGCGAAGACCGTCGCGCCACGCAGCAGGGGCCGAAGCATCTCCCAGACAAAGAAAACATTGCAGGCCACCCTGTCGCCAGGCTGAAGGTCGCTAAGGCCAAATCTGAGGACGTATGAGCGTACAGCAGCTCTGTGAGGGTTGGCAATGCCCTTAGGCTGGCCAGTAGTGCCGGAGGAGTACGAAACGAAAGCAAGACGCTCCAGATCATCGCTGGCGGGCAACGGAGGGAGTTCTGACTCCTTGTGTCCGTTGACGGCTGGCTGGCTAGGCTCGTCATAGGCGATGATGGGCACATCAGCCTTGATGTGGTCGACATGTTGTTTTTGAGTGATGACTACTGTCGGCTTCGCATCTTCAATCACATCGCGCAGCAACCCGGAAGGGTATGCCAGCTCGAGCACCAGGAAGGCCCCGCCTGCCCGGAGAGCAGCCAGAGAAGCCACAACGTAATCGGCACTCCGGTTCATGAGAATGCCGACGAGGTGGTCCCGGCCGACTCCATATTGGCGGCGCAGACGGTCAGCGAGAGTCTGCGTTTCTTGGTCCAGCTCGGCGTAGGTGAGAGTGCGGGTCTCATCCTCGAGAGCCACAGCATCTGGGGTGGCTTTGGCCTGCTGCTCAAAGAGGGCAGCGAGGTCCTTGTTGATGTCGAGAATAGGCATTATTACTGTTGGCAGGATATGTATGGTATAAGGTAGGCCAAATGCAAGAAGATAAGGTAAGGTATGAGGAAACGGTGGTCACTCCCGGGATACACGATAAGAGAAAAATGGAGGTAAATCAACAGACAGTGTGCCCAGGAATGGTGTAGCAAGGTTGCAAGTAGTGTAGAGGCAAAGATTTAGATTAAGCTCTAGGATGTTTATGAAGTGCCGGAAAGCTGCAGCGTTCAGAGGCTGGGAAGGAAATTGGTCACGAGACCAGGTTGCCAGAGCTTTTTTTTCCAACTTGGAGTTACCTTGAGGGAAGGCGAGAATACCTGAATGCAGAGGACGATCCCGGGGGAAAAGCAAGTCAACAAAAAGGAAGGACATGGTGAAAGGTACCTAACTGACTGGGTTGCTTGGCTTTCGCAAGTCCCCTACCCGCTAAGAAGTCCCTCAACAAGTCAGGGACCAACCAGCGAAGCACATGCAAATGCGATAGTCGTCACGAAGCGTTCATTCATCAAGTATGGGGAGGCGAGGGCGGCCCATAACATCCACCTCCAGAGGGGGAGCGGCCAATCAGAAGCTAAGTGACACAGTTGACCGGCTGGGTTAACTGGGTCAAGCTGGATGGAAGGCGAAAGAACCCGGGGTGTCGGCGTCGTTACCGTGTCCCGGCCGACTCCAACGTACAGAGCAGCGCGGGAAGGCGGTTGTCGCAGTTGTTCGGTGCCCTAACGCCGCCAGACGGGCTGAGCAGGCGTCTGGACTACTCCGAACTTTACCCTAAGCAACTAGGCGACGTAGGATGCCTCAATTGGCCGGTCCAGGCCTGGTTATGCGGTAAAAGGGCGTAAGGGGGGCACTTGGGATGAAAGGCGGGCGAGGCTTTAACACATGCAAAAAAGTTGCAGACGATGTCGGTGACGAAAAAAGTTAACTCGCGTGGGGTCCATTGTTGTCTCTTGAGCATGGGTAATTTAAGCTGAGTTGCAATTGTCAAATTAAAGACAGAGTCAAGCACGAAATCGACCCTTCATGCGAAATGACTCGCTGGTTGTTGAGGAGCCCCCCGGTTGCGTGCTACCTCTGTGGCTTTGTGGCGGGCGAGTGTCGGACCGGTGTGTGGCTGAGCGCTGACGTAAGCAATACAGACTGTGGCTCGTCATTGATGTGGCTGAGTGGAAGGCCGATATCCGACGATCGGCTGTCGGCATATTGAGTCAAGGATACGTTCCGAATCAGCGCCACCCCTAAAGCAGCACATGGAAAAGGAACGTACTGGGCGCGTTATCGCCGGAACCACTCTATCGCCACGCGAGACGCATGGGCCAGTCGATGGCCCACCTGCCAAGTGAGACAGGGAACAGCTGGGGAGAAGTGCTTCGGCAGCGCGGGATCGACTGCTTCAGGACCAGGACCTGGATCACCTGGCCGGGTGCTGTGTGCTGCGTTTCCTCACCTTAGCCACAGCTGTGCCATCCGTCGTTCAACCGTCCTTTCGTCTGATGTTGTTTTGAAGCCAAAGCGTTCGACGTCGTTCGCTCGATGGAGGCCAGCGAAACAATCGTTTCACGCCCGAGAGAACTCGTCATTTTTCTGCGTCGCTTTGCATCGCATTGATACTACCGACTCTCACCACTTGGCACGCTGGTATGCCTTTCCCCCCGCTCCGATCTGACCGCAATGGGTGTAAATGCCGAGCCTTTTCCCTCGCTGACTGATCGTCATGGCGTAGCCGTCCTCGGATTTCCACGCTCTTAGCCCTTCGCCCCCCCGTCCGGCCCGGACTCGTTACGACTACATATCATCTCACTACCCCCACGCTCCCAACCCGCCATCACAATGGTCGACAGAAATCATTCAGAGAATGAGCCGCTCTTGAGTAACATGGAGCGACAACAGGCCGACGAGCCTGCGAACCGGACGAACCCGACCGACCATCCCGATGCGCCCCTCGAAGACAATCCACGACGCGAGCTCGAAGTCGACGAGGACTCTGGACCATCGACTCCTAGGTTCATGCAGGATGAGGGAGAATGGAAGCGCTGGAAGTGGGTGCCATACCCGGTCCGCCGAATCGTGAAGGCCACCGCGAAGTGGTCCAAGGGCCCACAGAATCCCAGGGACTACAAGATCAAGCCCATCCTCCCCCAGGTTCAGGAGTTTCCTCTCGTTCTGGTTGAGAAGTACTTGAAGACGTTCAAGCATCGCGTCGGCATCGTGTTCCTCTATGTTGCCATCTGGATCATCACATTCGCTCTGGTCAAGAGAAGTGAGACGTTTGCGACCGAGATCGAGGGCTGGGGAGCACCCCAGCAGATTGGATGCGGCGCGACTTACTGGGGTCGAGGGAACAAGTGCGGCCTCAATGGCGCCGATTGTCGTCCCTTCAATGGCAGCGGATTTCCCTTCAGGTGTTCGGCCAACTGCAAAGGCTACATGGTCTTGAACCCGAGAGCGGTCGGTGACCAGGAAATCGTGTACCAGTCCTTCGTCATCGGCGGACCGGCCAACGACACCAGCCAGCCCGTCTACCGCGGCGATTCCTTCCTATGCGGTGCTGCGATCCATGCTGGCGTGGTCAGCAATGAGAATGGAGGCTGTGGAGTTGTTCGCCTCGTTGGAAAGCAACAAGACTACATCAGCACGGAACGAAACGACATTGAGAGCATCAGTTTCGACTCGTACTTCCCGCTGTCATTCACTTTTGAGCCGAACGTGCAATGCAAGGCCCGCGATCTGCGGTGGAATCTTTTGGCTGTTTCGGTCGTTTTCACTACAATCCTTTCCATCTTTACGGCTTCGCCAGCGCTGTTCTTCTTCTCGGTCTTCACCGGCATCTTCTGGCACGTTGGACTGGCCTCAGACCCGCCGAATCACTACTCCGTGGCTGATCTGGTCTCAAACATTGTCGGAAAGTTCCTTCCGGCAATGTTCTGCGCCTGGGTCATGTACGACAAGATGGGTATTCGGCGCACCCTCTTCGGTCTGACGGCTCAGATTGAGAAAACCATTCTTTGGCTCGGCGGATGCTGGGTCGGCGCTCTCACCAACTACACGTTCACATGGATTCCAATCCAGAGATTGAACGCCCACGACTTGCAACAGCAACCTGGCGCCAAGGCCGCACTGGCCATCATCATCATTGTTCTCGTCGTCATCATCGTCAAACAGGTATGGTATTTTAGACAGGAAGGCCGGCTCATCAAGTACCTAAAGCTATACTTGCTCTTCCTCGGTGGAATCATCGTATGTCTCGTCCTCCCGGACTTGAGTCTGCGCATCCATCACTACATTCTTGCCTTGCTTTTACTTCCCGGCACAAGCATGCAGACTCGGCCTTCGCTACTTTATCAAGGCCTTTTGGTGGGTCTTTTTATCAACGGTATCGCTCGCTGGGGATTTGATGCCGTCCTCCAAACACCCGCCGCCCTGCAAGGAGATGCGCAGCACGGATCAGCACTCCCCAATGTTCTCCCGCCCGTTATCGACCTTGCTCAAAGCACGTGGAGCATCAACTTCACGTGGACCGTCCCGTCGGGGGCTCTGTATGACGGAATCAGCGTTCTTGTCAACGATGTTGAGCGTTTCCGCACTTATTTTGACGACACGCCCGTTCAGAACAGCTTCCAATGGACCCGCGACAGCAACCTTGGCATGAACGAGTACTTCCGCTTCGGATACATGGAAGGCAGCGAGAGTTATGATTTTACTAAAGCCGGCATCTGGAACGCCGAGGGCAAATGGATAGACATGAAGGAGGGTCCTTCCATGGTGCGGAGTCGAAGCTTAGTAGAAGAGGAAGAGAGGATGCCGCGGTGGTAATTATATAATGTGAGAAGCACACTTATACTAGATGTATAGTCAACAAGATCATTCGAATTGGATCAGACCAATTACGGAATCCACACAGAAGCATCACTTGTCCTCAGCAAACACGAGCGAGAAATTTGTTGGAATTACTATGGTATCTTTGAATAGCACGGAGATCAACGCGGTTTCAGATTTCGTTGAATCTAGGCGCCAGGGGTGCGGCGGCAAAGGGGTCGGCCACGCTCGAGGGTGTTGGGGTCACACGTCAAGCGGCTGTCCTCGATGCAGGTCAATTTTGCGCCGCCTGGTGTTGTAAGTGTCAGCATGTCCCGGCTTTCCTTTCTATTTGGCTTGCTAAAAAGAAGTGCAAACTCACAGTTGTTGACGCTGTCAGGCACGCAGCGGCCGGTCTGGCCGTTGACGTTGCAGACGTCCTGCTTCAAGCTCGTGTTGGCGACGCAGCAGGCGCCGTTCGGGACGGGGCGGTTGTCGTTGGCGCCCTGGCGTTCCATGAGAAGGGTGTCGCGGCGGACGGCGGCCATGGCGGGGTCCTCGACGGCGATGGCGGCGACGCTGTGGGCGGCGGCGAAGGCCATCACGATGGTCTGGAGGGAGAACTTCATCTTGACTAAAGGTGGTGAGGATAGGGTATCTGTGTGGCGGTAGGAGCTGGAAAGACTGTGGCCGGTTTTGTCGAGCGAGAGTGCAAAAGAAGGATGTGTGCGAGAAAAGAACGTCCGACCGGCGGCAGAGAAGCAGAAGAGACTGAACAGTTGAGATGGGAAGCCTGATGAGACAACTCATACAGAGGGGCAGGAATGGCAAGGTTATATACAAGCGTCTGGAGTAGTCCGATCCATCTGCACTCGATTAACCCCGGCCTTCACGATGTGTCAATTACTACTGCTCCTGGACCACACTTTGCTTGGCTTGTTGCAACCAGAGGCGAGGTGACCGAACCCATCGGACCCCAATACTACACGATCCCCACGATCAACCGGAGATATGAGGGAGTTTCGGGCGGGCAGACTTGCTGCATTCCCCAGCTGAAAGAAAAGCTGATGAGGTAAAGGAGGAGGCGGTGACATGGGACGGCCGTCGACGACCTGAATCACGGCCGTCTGAGGTTCACCTTGTCACCAGCACAAAAAAAGTCTAAGCCCTGTCACTGGCCCAAAAGCGAAAGCCAAAAGGGCACTGGAAAGCCAAAAAGGGGACGTGGATGAGACGAACATGGGTAAGGGGAGGCTCTGTCTTGGGACATGCAAGAGGGCCTTTTGGGTTTAGATTGGTGCTTCCAGGAGTCGTGATGCGACGATGTTGGTGGGGAATTCGTCTGGAGAGGTGAAACCGCGGACAGGGGTATCGCTTCCTCACGACCCTCACATTTTCGGAGCGGAACCGAAGGCTGTGTGAGTTGAGCTAGGCTTCTTTTGTATTTCAGCGACGAAGTCAGGGAAAACATGGGGAGGGTGTTGTGAAAAGAGCTCATGAGATCGGATCTCTGACGTGGTTGGTGGGCTTCGCTTTTGAGCGAGGATGAGGGTACGGTGTCCGAAGGATGGTCAGCTCGAGGTCTCGGCGGAGTCGGCATCCCGCAACAGTGACAGCTTGGGAGCGGATCTTTTCTTAGCATGGCTGAAGCAATTTGAATCAGAGAGGCGCTTGTTTCCAAAAAACTTTTGGAATCTTCTGGACCTTCTCCCCCGGAAAGATCTGCCGAGGGTTTATGCTGTCAGTATGCGACATGGCCGGGAAACGGCTTCGGTTCTGGTGATCACCACGGCTCGGTGAAGATCACGGATGAGATGATCTCCGTCTGATCTGTCATGGTAACTGAACGGTTTCTCGGGGAGCTCTGCCGTCGTCGTTGTTGTTTCTATGGTCATTTCTGTTGTTGATTCAAGAGGTGTCAGTCAGGCTGCCTGATCTTGGCACACAATCTATCCAAGTCTTATCATTGACTAGGCTTTCATTGCTGGTCTGAAGATGAACAAGAGAAGATTTGAGCTTGGAAGTGAACTTGACGATATCTTCAGCGTATGTCGGACCAATCGTGCTCCAACGACGCAAATCATCAACCGGGTAGCTTATTATGCCCTTGGCCGCAATCTTCACTATAGTGTATGAGTGAGAGTCATAGAGTACTTCTTTTCAACAGTCGATTGATCATATGCCGTAGTGAAGCTCCCTTATATCAAGGCTCACCAAAATGAAAATCATCATAAGAAGGACGAAACAAACATTTTCCATAGAAACGGGAATGTATTAATTAAAAACTTCCAGTATCTAAAAGAAAGAGAATAAGAGTAGACCCTTCAGGGCATCGAGAAACCAAGCTCTCGTTTCAACAGCCCCTCGGCCAACTTGCGATCATCAATCATCAAATCTACTCCTCATCCTCGACCGCGTCAGCCGGCGCGGCCTCGACAACCTTGTTCGCAGTCTTCTTGGGCTTGGGGGCGCTCTTGGCAGCGCCGGCAGTGCCACCAGCAGCCTTGACGGAGGCGTCGACGACATCACCGGCCTTCTTCGCGACGGCGTCGTCCTTGGGGACTTCGGTGGCGTTCGGGTTGTCGGTGGAGGCGTTGAACTTGAGCGCGGTCGCCGTCTTGCCCTTGTTGGCCTGGTCGTCGGCGATGTTCTTGTTCAGCTTCTTGGTCTCCTCCTCCAGCTTGGCCGTCACGTTCTGGCCCTGCGCCTGCTGGGCTTGCAGCTGCATGACGGTGGCGGTGAGCTTGAGGACCTTGTTCTGGATCTTGGCGCGCTGTTTGTTGCACGATTGGTGTTAGTCACATACTCTGACCTGCAAGTCCCCGATTCTATGAAGAGAGAGAAGAGGGGGAGAGGAACAAACCTGCAAAGCAAGAGCATCTTCACCAGGGGTGGTCTCGGCGATCTTGGTGTTGTAGGCGCCGCGCTCAGCCTGGTTGGCAATCTTGTTGACGTTGTTGAGGAACGTGATGTCCGCCTTGTCGACCTGGGTGAGGTCCGTGGGCAAGCCGCTCAAATTCTTGATGGCATCCTCCTTGGCGGTGCCGGCGGTGCCTCCGCTGATGGAGAGCTCGTCAAAGGTCTTGGCCGTGAAGACAGGGGCGCGCTTCTGGATCTTGCCGGCGCTGCTGCTGTCCTTGGTGGGGGCAGCAGAGGCAACGGCAGCGAGGGCGGCGAGGACGATGGAGAACTTCATCTTGAGTTTGTTTGTAAAAGAAGGTGGTTATAAAAGTAGGTTTTAATTAGAAACGACTGTTGAGCGAGAGACGATGGTTGAGTGAGAATAAATTGAAACGACAGCACAGCTGTGGGAAGTAGAGAATAAGACTCGAGACTAAAGATTGAAGATGAGATGGAGAGAAGAACAAAACGTGGTACAGACGCGGGAGTCTTGGCCGATCTTATAGATCTTTCCGAGCATCTCAGACCACCAGCGTCTTTACACATTCCAACTCGACAGATCCATGGGAAAGCATTGACAGGACGAACCTTCGGCGCCGCCGTACCGGAGCCGTCTGCCTCCGTGTTGTTCGATGGTTAGGCTTTCGACGATGGAGATGGTGAGGGGCCATACGGGCAGATTAAGGCGAGCGGGTTGGTTTCAGAGTGAGATGATTACTTATTCTCTACGCGCGTATGTACAAACATAGCAACACTCAGAAAAATAAAGGGTAGCATTAGAGAAGGGCGTGCGAGAACTGTAGAGCCGCCTCGTGGCCGTGGGTCCAGCTAGACGGTAAAGATGCCGGTCGACTTCAAGGGCATACCCTGGCGCGGCCGGGGCTGAGCCTCATGCTGTCCCCCTCCCCATTGAGCAGGTAGGTCTTGGCTGCGCCGTCTCATGATGCGACGACGAAGTTGGGTGTTGGCTCGAGTCAGCGGCGAACCGGTCTTTGCAGAGTCTGCAGAGGGAAGCTGGTGGAAGGAGAGCAGGTTATGAAAAGCAGAAAAACTCAAATTTGAGACGAGTTTTACTGATGTTTTTGACAGCCTGAACCTTGAGGAATGATGGGACCGTTGGGCAGAGTCAGTGTTGAGAGGGACGCGTAGGCTTTCTCTCACTGATCCGGACTGTCAAAGCCTCGGTCTCGGTCGATGGTGCCGGATGCTTCAACCATGAAAGCCATGTGTGGCAGTGTGCGAAAGAGACAGAGACAGACAGAGAGAGGGAGGGAGGAAGGTAGGAGCGAAGCCGAGAGCTGTCAAGCCTAACCCCCCGCAGATCGACCGGCGATAGATTGTAAGCTTATGATACCCATATTACATGCTCGTGGACCCAAAACGTTCAGTGGGCTGAAATCAGCCCTGCGGTGATTGAGGAAGATTTATCGCACATGGTGGTGTTTGAAGCTTGACTTTGCGTTGGAGAAAAGTGGGGTCAAAAGTCAGTCGTACATACGTCAAACCTCTCCACTTGGAGATAACTTCATCTTATTCGGCTTGGCATCCACTCAAGTGAACAACTGACGAGTAACTCATCCGCACTTTTACAACAAAATCCCTACGACTCGAGACTCTTCCAAAATAGGAGCTGTCGACGACTCAGCTGCCTCTCACAGAACACCCATCAGGAAAAAAAACGCCGAACACCCATCATCATGCCCCCACGAATCCCGACCCCGGAAGACTTCACTCCTATCCAGCAAGCCTTACCCCTGACCCTAGCCTTCCCAAACCCGCCAGAGTCCACAACAGCCATTCTTATCCTCTTCCACGGCCTGGGAGATTCCGAAGCCCCCTTCGCCTCCTTCGCCCGCGCAATGTCCCTCCCCGGCGTTCTCTCAATCTCCGTCCGCGGGCCCTCCCCGCTGCCTCCATCCATGCTGCCCGACATGCCCCAGCAGTCCTCCTCCTCCCCGACAGGCCACTTCCACTGGGGCGACGACCTGACCTTCGACCCAGCCACGGACGACATCTCCCCGGATCCGGGATTCACCAAAGCCGCAAACCTAGTCACCGAGAAGCTTATTCGCGAGACGCTCATCGGCCGGTGTGGCTGGGAGCTGAGCGACATCATCCTCTTCGGCTTCGGGCAGGGCGGATCTCTCGCGCTGGGCCTTGCTTCGCAGCTTCGACTGGGACCCAAGGTCGTCGACGTGACGGACGGCGGCCAGAAGGCAGGGAAGGGTGTGGACGAGGGCACGCTCAAGGGCGTGCTCTCCATCGGCGGGCCCCTGCCCCATTCCATGATTCCGACGGTCAGTACGCGCGGCAAGTCAAAGACGAAAGCCTGCTTGGTTCAGCTTGACGATGACGCTTTTGATATCGTGAAGGAAGAATTTCTTGATGTCAGGGTGGTGAGGTGGAAGAGGAAAGACGTGGCGATGCCCCGGGACCGCGAGGAGATGTTCCCTTTGATGAAGTTCTTTGCCGAGTGTCTGAAGAGTGGTTGGTAGACAGCAGCATACTTGCCAACGGGAACGCCCAGGACGGAAAGCGTCAGCGCTCAACATGCACTGCGAATGAGACAGCAATTGTGCGAGGCCGCGTGTTTCCCCACCATCATCGCCGGCAGGTTTGCAAGAATTGGGGAGAAAACCTATGAAAACATAGGTCCTGGGGCTGATGAATGGCCCCCAGCGAAGCCTGTGCATGATAAGAACGGGGAAAGTAGCCCAATGACACGATTGCATAATCGACGAGCTGAGTACGAAGGACCATGGGCTTCACGCGGCAGACCCAAACCGATGGGTAGAGAGACCATGACATGGATCAGTCCCAAGAAAGGACATGTCTACACTACGACTGAAGAAGGTGCAAATTTGGCATGGAAAGCCCCGAAGCCTCTCAAGGAGATGGAGCGAAGTGTCTGGACGAGTAGGATGTGATATTCGATGCTACTAGTCAAGGAAACCTAAGGCTAGCGGTGGATATTATAATTACAAAGAATACTGGAACGTCCTCCTACCTCCGTTTCCCACTCCCTCGTCTGCTACGTTGGCAGCAGGAGTGCCTCGTCATCCCCTTATGCGTGATCCTGGATAGACTTCGTCTTCCAAAGAGGATTTGGCGCCGCGAGTTATGGCACGGTCGCGTTCTCGTTGCCATTCTTAACCTCAGAGTCATTTGGCATGGTGTGGTTCCTCGGGTCGCCCTCGGACACCTTGACGGTTGGATCATCATGGACACTGTGAGGCACAGTTGGCCCCCTTCCGACGACCTGAAGGTCTCTGCTCAGGCGGTGAGGTGCCGGCTGGTACGCTCTAGGCATCGCCACAGTCTCATCATCATGGACGGTGTGAGGCTTCGGTGGGGATTCGGAAACAACGACTGGATCATGGCTGAGTCGATGGTTGTTGCCGTAATCAGCTACTTTGACAGCAGGATCTTCATGAACGCTGTGAGGTGAAGCGGCGGCAGCGACTTTGACAGCAGGATCTTCATGCACGCTGTGAGGTGATGAAGCGGCAGCGACTTTGGCCTTTGGATCTTGATTGATCCTGTGAGACTCTGGCTGGCGAGCCACCTGGGTAACAGGGTCTTCGTGAATAGTGTGCAGGCGCACTGCCTCGGCCGTGCCAAGGACGGGATCGTCGTGAACGCTGTGAAACAGGGGATTTAGTCCAGCCGGAGCTATCGGATCACGGCTGAGTCGGTGAGATGAAGAGGGCTTGTCCACCACAACATTAGGATCTTGTGGTCCCAACACAGGGCTTCTCAGAACATCCGGCGATCTTGCAGGAGTATCTTGGCGATTGTTACGTAGGCTGTCGTTTTCCTTGGGGTCCTCGAGAAGTTCTTCGACAATGCTGATCACGGAAGGAGCACGATGTCGTACAGGTGGGCTATTGTGCGGATTCTGGCGAATTACACGAGGTATCGACGTTTCCGGCGACTCATTGATGATAGGCAGGCTCCTCATCCCGGGCATCTCCATTTGAGGCGGCGGTATATATGGGGTCATCACAGGCTTGAACCGGCGGGGTGACTCCATGGGCGGTTTCGGGAACGGATGCTTGTCCAGCTCTCTGCAGAGCTTCTCTCGCATAGTAACCTCCTGATGGTTGATATTGACGGTCCTCGTTCTTTCAGAACCTGCGGCATGACGGTCTAGTTTTTCGCTGCCTTTGATGACATAGTGTTCTCGAATCGCGCGGCGTTGGGCCTGAACCATGGTCGCAGCACCGGCTCCTGCACTGATTAGCTGTGTGAAGTGTGATTTCTTAGGCGAGATTGACTTACGACGGCTGCACGTGTAGTCTAGGCATATGGAATGGCAACAGCCTACCTCTGATGGAGCAAAGGGGTCTTCCGAGTAGGCAATTCGTTCCATCATTTCCTCAGTCTTCGCGTACGCCCTGCCAGCACAGCACCAGTAGTATTCCAATGACGGATACCACTTGTTCACGTCGGTGGATTCGGCTAGCCAGGAATCGGACAAAACAAGCTGTAGGGTTCGACCTTCTCTAGTCTGGAGCATGGGATCCTTCCTGTGACGAAAGACGACAGTTCTCATCGTCTCAACCGTTTCGCTTTGTCTTTGAGCCCTGGCCATTTTGGGCTTGTCCTCGCTGTGGTCTTGTGCGAGCTTTTCGTGGACCACCGTGTGTTCTGAAGAACCAACCCGAGAAGCGGTACGAGAAACACCCCGAGAAGCGGTGCGAGGACTGCCTCGGGGAACGGGTTCCAGGTTATTATAGCCATGGTCCGCGCTGGGAACTGGCGACCCGATGAGAGAGCTCATTCTTCCAGAAAAAAGGGAGAATGGCAAGTGAATGAATGGAACCTATTGTGTACGGTGAAGGATGACGAACGACGGATATCAGAAGTGTAGCTGAAGATATGAATGGCTGGAAACTGTGCTGGTCGAAAATGGGCGTGACGTCGAATGATTCTGGCAGAGATCTAGTTGGAGGAGAGACATCTTTTGTCAGTAGGCGTAATAATGGTATGAGCAGTCCCAAGCGCGGCAGGTGCCCAAGCTCGATGAACTTGGTGTTTACTTTGGCAAGAGGGAACCCGCAACTTCTTTCGTGGGCATGAACTGCATGCAGGTCCAAGGAAGTCTCACCTTCGTCTTGGCATACATTGAACAATTGCAGAAGTAGCTGTCATCAGAAGGCGGCGACTGCGGACTTGACTTGCGAAACGGCAAGACCTATAAGTGTTGGTTGGGGGAAGCCGCAAGTGAGTCGCAAGATCCCGCGTGGTCAACGTAGGGCAGTACGTGGTGTAATTCATTTGTGCCTTCGTGAATCTTTGTTAGCTGGAACTAAGCATTGACGAACGAGTCCCTCGTCAACTCAGTGGCCGCCCTACCGCCATGCCCATTCTCCGAGCGCCAATACCCCATAATACACATTGCATGAAGGAGATTTATTCCTGTTCTGGTCTATGATTCCAATCATCTGATCACGTACATCTACTCCTCTGCTCGATCGTCTTCTCTCCATCCATTCGAGCCTCGCGAGGCTGCATTATTATGTAATGATCTGAGAGTTGTACTTTGGTTCTTATTCGACCACCTGTTGGTTGTGAGCAGAGATGCACGACTCGTCGTGGTGTTGCTGACTTACACTTTGACTTTTCCATCGTCACCGCACGACGCCAGCATACAAGGGTCTGCTGGATTCCAGCTGACGGCATTAGTCCGGGGCTGATGGCCTTCAAGCCTTTCAACAGCAGCGCCACTGTTCTTGTGCCAGATGAGGATGTTCCCGTCTGCTTCTAGATTAGCTTGTAACGATGCAGTTTTGCGAGACCTCGACTTACCCTCGCTGCCGCTGACGACAAAACTTTCGTTGGCGCCACCAAAAGCACTCCTGATGAGGAAGTCGCCTCCTGTATGTCCGAGAAACTTTTGTACAGAGGTTCGAGTTGCCAAGTCTATCAGTTGCACCTCGCCGTCTTTTTTGTTGACAAGAAGATGGCGGGAGTCTTCGCTGATGCTGACGCAAGTCGGCCGAGCCTTCAGCTCCATTTCGTACTCCAATTCGCGTGTTGTGGGATTATAGACGTGTATCTTCTGCACGTCGTCCACCGCGACCAGCCAGTGACCATCGGGCGAGCCGCACAAGTCCTGAACCCGGTGCTTCTTGCCCCATTCGTACAGCATTTCCCCTGAGGTGCTCCAAGTGCGCAGGCCGTGTTGCTTATCTAGGGCTCCGGTAACAAAACTCTTGCTGTCAGCGGCCCATACACAACCGCTGGCTGGCTCCTCGAAGCGCTCCAGTTTAAACCTCAATTCCCCTGTCTGTGTCATAAGCTGTCAGCTAGGAAGCCCAAAGCAAGCGCACGAAACATACCGATGTATCCCACAGCCGTGCGTACTTGTCCTGTGAGCACGTTACGAGCATCAAATCGTCGGGGCTCCATGAGAAATTACCAACACCATGAGCGTGTGGGCGAAGAACTTGTGAAACCGAGAACGAAGGGAGATCCCAGATGACGACTGCCTCGCCGCTACCACAGGCTGCCAGACGTTTGCCGTCATGTGAGAATTGTACTTGCCATACCTCCCCATTCAGATCTGTCAACTCCAGAGCTACCTCGGTGGGGAAGTGACTCCGCTCGCAGTAGTGGTCGGAGTATAATGATGGTGATGATGCAGTGGTATGCCACAGACAACTGTCTATTTGGCTCTGCTTTACCTGTTGCAGGAGAACTGCCAGCCTATTTTCTGGCAACATGACAGACGGCGATATACATTCTACGATGGGTCAACATTTGCGACACGTGACGCTCGGGGGAATAATACATACTCGACAACTCCGATAACAGCACCTTTCTGGACTGACCGTGAGCACCATCCCATTCTGCCTTGGCCTTCAAATCCTCCGTGGACTGGCACATGAGTAGACTAGACAGAAAGTGGAGCTTCTGGGTGTCTTGATAAAGCGGCGTGAGCTCTGTTCGTAGTACCATGAGGGCTTTACTCGTATCACGCTGTTCCAGGAGCTCTAAAAACTTCTGTTGGCGCAACCAGAACCTCATAACGTTCCTGTCTGAGCCGGGGGCTAGAACTAAGCCGTTTCCTTGTTGACCTCGGTCATCAGACATGACGGCTCCGAAGAGAAGCTCCTCGGCTTGACCCCACTCGCCGTTGATGACCGCATTTCGGAAGGCAGCGACCGCTGGACTCTCGAGCTCGTAACCGCTGTCCTTGCTGACGCTCTCGGCAGCACCATGATAGCCCATGTCGGAAAGGGCCTGGATCAGAATGCGCGTCACCTCCTCGCGATCATGCCCGTAGTATGTCGACGGCGGTCGTGACGGCGTTTCCTTTTCGGAGCGAGAGGAGCCGTTCATGGCAGCGGCCTTGCGAGTGCCATTTGTAGCAGAGGCAGACAACTGGGCATCGGAGGATGCGCCGTTGGAGTAAGCCCTCGGAGCGCCGTTGGAAGCCAGTCCATCGCCGTCTGAGATCATGTTGGCGTCGCCTCTTCTGCGTTTGACGCGGTGAGAGGCGGATCGACTGGCGCCGGCAGACGTGGTAGGAGGGCTTCCCCGATCCGAGTCGGAAGTGGCTCGTTGTCTACGGCCCAAGACCTGACGAGGCGCCGTATTAGATGCTATCGTTCCGGTGGCAGTCGAGGAATGCTGGGCAACGGCGGGCGAGTGCAGGGGCGAGGGGTGGAGTTCGTCAGGAGAGGCCGAGGAGGGGCGAGACGCGGCGACGGAGGGCAAGAGGTCTGGATTAGAGGGTATCTGAACGTTCGGCGGGGTGGGGTGATCGTTGGCGGCGAGAATGTGGTTGGAGTTGGGATCTGGATCGAAGTTGGGGTCCAGGTCGGGCTCTGTTGGCGCGGGAAGAACCCGCGGATGCTCTCGTCGGTCGGTATCTTTTGGAAAAGCAGGTAGGGTCGCCCAGCATTGGAGGAATGCAAGGTCGGTGGTGACGAGTCGCTCTGTTGCTAGGCGGTTTAATTACAAGGCCTGAGAGACGGGTGCGAACGGACGGACATGTGTTTGTAGGCGTAGGTAGTCGGGCCAGGTTAGGTAAGGTAGGGACGACAAGGCGAGGCTCAGTAGAGCTGGGTATGAATCGTTTTTGGTGGGAGAACAGACGAGGTAGACGAGGTGTGCACGAGGGACGAGGTCTGGGAGGCGGGCCTGGGCGTTGAGGCCGGTAGTATCTGGTAAGGTAAGGTAGGTAGGTAGATAGACGTGGGTGGTGGAGGGAGTGTGAAATGGAATGGAAGGTGAAGCTTTGAGGTTTGGAGTTCGTTGGTGCAGGTTTCGGGGCAGTGAAGGATGGCATCGGTCATACCTACCTACCCAGCATGGAGGTCACCTACGTAGCCCCTACCTAGGTAGGTCACCTTCTGTAAGGTAGGTTGCGATTACCTTAGGTAGGTACCTAGGTAGGTAGGTAGGGACCCGTGGACCGCAGCCGCGCACCGCTGCAGCACACTGACTGGGCTGCAGGGAGTGTCACTGGAGCCGGCGGACGAGCAAATGACGGGATGCCGGCTGATTGGGCCTATGGCAGCCACCTCGCGCGATGGAGTGGGGACGAATGACCTGCACCGCTTACCGGGGGGTTGGAGGGACGATTCAGTGCAGTCCATCTGCCAAGAACCCGAGACAACCATTCCCTACCTTAGCTGCTTAGTACATACAAGTGAGTGCCTAGTAGAGGCCGACTAAGTGGTTTGTTTGTCCGAGCAGCACCACGCCAAATACAATAAGTGTCTACCCTAGGAACGATTCGAAAAGGAGGGTTTCTGTTGGTGATACATTGAGGATGGCATGCGATTGAACGGCAAAGGCGCATTTGCCTTTCTCAGTGCACTAACACGGTCCGAATAAAAGCCGGGAATAAGGGACCTTGGGATACCTTGCTCATAAGACAGAGGCGTGGAGGAGGTCGAAGTGGCATTCGGGTAAGGTAGGTACCTACAGATACCCAAGCCAGATGGATGCTTGGGCTGAACTTCTCTTATCAGTCTTACTGGCCGTTGCCCCAATGTTGCATTGCTTAACTAAGGTAACGGCAGTGTCAGGTAGCAGCGACAACGGAGGCCGGGATGCTCTTTATCAGTCAGGTGCGCGCATGTGTACATAATACATCATCAAGCCAGCCGGCAAGCTACGATACAGAACTCACTTTCCGAAGCATATCGGCAATCGTCCCCGTCAGAGTGTGGATGAACATGCAGTTGATCTGTCGTAACCACTGTTGGATTTTTTTGGTTTTGTTACCCAGTTTTTTTTTAGTATTCTAGAAAGAGATTTTTTTTTTCTTTTTTTTTTTTAACTAATAAGCTTCCAGGTATTAACAGATATCCTGCCATTTGGCCTCATCTCCCAAGGTTGCAGAGAACCCTGAGGGAAAGAATCAGCGTGGCTATAACTAGCTAAGCTGGGCAAAGATTATAGCACTACAACTCTATTCCTGTCATACACACTACTTTCAGTATAGCTAAGATGTCAATAGGCTTTAGTCTCAGCTTGCAGAATGCTTTTAATATATATTGCAATATCAGCAGAAACCTTAATTGACTGGGCCCGCAGGCCCTCACAGGTAGGGGTTGTGATGTATGGTGTAAGATGTCTGGCTTGTTCTAGCTATCTAGCTGGCTGGCTAAGAAGTGCAGGCATGTGGCCCGTGCAGGCACCGCAGTGGTGCGGGCACTGCAGAGGTGTGCCCATATCATATGCCCCTTCTATCTTCAGTTGAGAGGCTATCCTCAGCCAGAACAAGCGGAAATGAAATAAGAAAAGAAAACTGCCTATAATCAATCTGGTTTGAGGCTTATATAAAAGAAAAGAAAATAAGAAAAACTCCTCCATCCTATTAATCTGCATCTAAGTCAATCTGCAATATCCATCCTATTTTGATTTATATTAAATATAAATCTATTCTATCAGTTTGCTTTTAAATTAACCTGCAATAACTGTTTTATTCTAGATCTATCTTAATTGCAAATCCTAGAAAGAAGAAAAGCTATTTCACCCTTAAGATCCTTATTGCTTCTATTTTTGCTCTAATATGCTAAATATTCCTATATAATATCTTCTCTCTAATTATTCTCCTATTTATTAAAAATTGCTTTGCTGTTTTTATAATTGCTTATTAACAGTTACTTATTAAAAAGTTATCTTGAATTCCTTTTATTATGATTTTAGTATTATATATTATTATGCTTTATTGATATTATTTAGTTCTATAACTCCCTAGTTAGCAGTATATCAGCATAGCAAGCAATATGCTTTTTCTTTACTGCATCAGTTTGCAAGAGAATATTACAGCATTTTGCAAACTTAGTCTTACTAATAACATCTACAATATTGCTATTCTTTATCTATTTAGCGATATATACTAAGCGCTAAGTCTAGCTATGATGCTTATAGGTTAGCTAGATATTATTAAGCAGATTATATGCTTTGCTGCATATGTCGCATATATGAACTGAAGTTATATAGAAACTAGCGATCAGCAGGTTTAAAGAGTTTATCTTAATGCATCTCATAATATAATTAGAATATTATCTTATAGAAATCATAGCGTTGCAAGCCAAATATTACTACTATCTATCTTTATAAACGTCAGCAATATATGACATACTTTAGAGAATTTTATTATTAAAGTTTCCTCTTAGGATATTTTTATATTTGCATTATCTGTTGATATATATAAATTTCTTTGCAATGCTAGTTAGAGCTGTAATTATAGTGACATTCTTCTATAGACAGCTGGAAATAAAATAAGCAATAATTCCACTAGCTGTAAATATTGCCTTATAAGTATAATAGAAATGCATAAACTTATGCTTCTGCTTAGTGTAAGAGAGAAAAGTTAAAATATCTGCAAAATTTATCTTTCTATTATTATTGCAGCTATATAGGAAGGAGGTGCTATTAGATAATAGTTTTATATTAAGGTAGTTTCTTATAGTTATATATATATGCTTTGCGAAATCCACCCTGAAATCAATATAATATGCTAGGTTGATCTTCCCTTGCAGTTATACCTCTTTTTCTCTAATATAGATAGAATTAGATTAGTTATCCTTCTATTAAACTTTACAGTAAAATAACTCTTATGCTGCAAAAGCCACTTATTTATAAATAAAGATATAAATCCACTCTTATTAAGCTTGCTTAAAACTGTTCTCTAAGTTCTACTATTTATTAATCTTAGCGTTAAGCTATAAGATATAAAGGTTTAAAATATAGTTAATTAAATAGATAGTAGTATGAAAATATATAGTTATTATTTACTTTAAGTCTGCTTTAAAGTAGATGCAATCTTATGCTTTAACTTATTTATTATAGAATTCACAATAAACTGCTCTAAGATGTACAGCAGCAATATATGTAGGAATGTCTTATACTAGAGTATTGCATAGCATGCATATATAGAATCTATCTTAAAAGCTAGGAGGGTTAGCAAGGTCAGATAGGTTAGCAAGCTCTAAGTTGTTATAAAGTTTATCTACAGCTTAATCTGCAGCAAGCTTATTAAGATGCTCCTTAGCTTAATAGATTGCAACATTCTTTACATCTAGGAACAGATCTCTGCAGATATTATATTTAATAACAGATTCCTCTAAGTATTTATCTTAAGCGTTAGCATTAGGTATTATATATTTAAGGACTTCGCCTAAGTGCTATTCTTTCTAATAAGTGTAAACAGCATTAACTCCAGCTTTTCTCTCTCTCAGATTATTATATTTTATATAAAGTAAGTCTCTATTATCTTAGATCTACAATAAGTTAAAAGAGTATTTAATGCAATAGTGTTTCTAAGGTTATACAGGTTTGTTATTTTTAATATTCTCAGCTGTCTACTTTCTCTATGCCTTACAGATACAGAAGATCTTATCTTCATACTTATCTTTATATTAGTTAGCAACTAATCTAATATAGTGAAGAACTTCTTTATATTTCTATCTGCAGTAACTATAAAATATTAGTTTCTAGGTCTCTCGCTATATTAAGTAATTAATATACTAAGCGTTATTCTTAATATAGTCTTTAAGAGGTCTAGCGTTTTAAAAGTATTTCTCTTCCTAATACTAGTAAATAGCTGCCTACTATTTAGCTCTAATTCTGCATATTAAGCATTTTAGCAGCTCTAGTTTTAAGATAATTTATCTGTTATTATCTATATTAATAGCGTTATAGTTTTTTAAGATTTGAGATTGCTAGCTGAAGTAGGTAGTAATAGCTATTTGCAAAGTTAAGTTCTATCTATATCTCTCTTAGTTCTAATGCTTACTAGCCTGCTTCTATAAATTAATTACTACTTATTTACCTCTATTATAGCAAATAGAATAGTGAATATCTATTATGTTAAGCTTATTAATAATATAAACTCTGCTAGCTAAATAGAAAAACTCTTTAGTTAGCTTAAGTTATCTTTATATAGCAGCTGTTATAAATCTTAATATAGCTATATTAAAAGTGTTAATAAGCTTATAGGTATAAGTTATAAATTTGCTTTATAATATTCTAACTTAGTTATTTTCAGCTAGGACAGGGAATAAGGTTTTATTAATAGTAAAGTTTATAATGTTTACAACTATATAAATATTATAAACATCTGTTCTCTAGAATTATAAAGACTTAGTGTCTAGCTCTTTCTACTTAGTAGTGAGATAGTAGTTATAATAAGCAAGTAGTTAGATTTTCTAGAGCATCTATTCCTATATATTTATATAGTTATTAGATTTCTTTATAATCTATAAGTTGTAAATTGCTTTAGAGATATCCTTATATTTATTAAACTTTAATATAAAGCAAAATATAATAACTATAGCAAGCTTAATCTCTGCTATTTCTATAGTTTTAATATCTTAGTAAAGCTAGGAATATCTAGGCTTTCTGCTGGTATACTCTCAAAGTTTCCAGCTGATATCTGCTGCAAAGGCTGCAAGCTTATCCTTTAGCACTTTTGCTCCTGCTAAATTGATAAACTTAGCTGCGTTATCAGCATATAAGCAGAGGAACTCCTGTCGCTTATACTTATTCTCAAAGCAGTTGCTCTTCTGGCGCTAAATTCAATCAGCTTCGCTTTTATCAATTTCATTATCTATATTATTAGATTGCTTAGTAGGTGATAAAGGTATTTGATGTGGAGTGGTAGTTATAGGATTTGCAGAAGAAGAGTGTTGAGGGTGTTTATTATTAGGTTTACTAGCAACTGAAGTAGGAAGTGCTCTAATATTAGGATAGCAAAGTTAGTATTAAGGTGAGATTTAGTTACAAATATTATAGTCTAGATATCTATAATTAAAAGCAAGTTGCTTAGCATATTTATCCTAACGCTACAGCTATCCTTATATTCTAATATACTTAGTACCTTTAATTCTAGTTGTAACAAATAAGTAAAACTATTGCCAGACTGGTCTATCTGCAAATTTCTCCTCAAATAGTAGTGCCTTCAGCATTACTGTTAAGTGATATGCCTATATAGTATTTGCAGTCTTATAGTTTTAGTATAGAATAGATAATATAAGTAAGGTCTAATAGAGTATTTAAATAGGTAAGTGAGATATAAAAGGTTATAAAGAGGAAGTTAATAAGTTGCAAAAGTAGAGAGGTTAGTAAGTTATAGAAATATTAAAGTTATAGTGATATAATAAGATATAAAAATAATTTTAAGGAAGGTAACAGCTTATGCAATATATAGAAAGAGGGAGGTGTAATGCTAGGTCTATATAGCTCCTTCTATAGCTAGTGTCTATATAAAGTTGCAGTATTTAGCGTTATCAGCTTTATAGGTTGATAACTATACTTTAACATTAGTTTAAATTCAGTTTTATGCAGTTATAATTAGAATATCTATTTGCTTTTCTTTAGGTTTAGTAGTTATAATAGATCTCTCAATTTGTTTACTTATAAGCTTAGCAGGTTTCATTAGTTTATATTTATTAAATTTAGTGACTAGATCACTAGCATTCTGCATAAGCAACTTATATAGGTACTATTTGTTATCTTTAGAGCTCTATCTTTTCTATCTTATGAGGTATTTAAGCGTTAGTTTGCAGCTAATCTAAGATGTCCTCCTCTTAGTAAGCTTCTCTATCTTATATGATTTCTACTTTTTATTATCTCTTTCAATAAATATTAGTCTAGGGTATGGTTTTTGCTGTCTATAAGGATCTGCTTCTTTTAGTGTAGGTTTGATCTAAGCAATAGAGATGATAGGGTGGACCTTCTAGTGTGCTAGAAAGTTAAGTCTATATGCTAAGTTACTGATTTTCTCTATTATGCAGAATAGGCTGGTTTTCTGTTAGGACTATTTCTAGTGAGGTTTGCCTAAGAGATTATAACCTCTGTGGAGTTATAGGTATACCTTATCTCTAACTTTAATATTGATAGATTGCCTTAATTTATTATAGTAGATCTTTATAGCTGCTGCTATAAAGGCTGCTAATATATAAGCTTCCTATATATATAAGTGTTGCAGTGTTTTAAGTTATTCAAAAGTCATAAGTTGAGGATTTAAGTTGTGCAATTTAGTGACTATATTAGGGTGGAAACTATATATAACTTTATTTAGTATGCAGTTAAGTGTAGCAGTAAAGGCTTAGTTGAAGGCATATTATAATGCAGGTAGAATCTTAGTCTATAGTGTATCTAATGTTAATATATAGTATTAGATTGCAATTTCAACTTCTTAGTTCTATCTCTCAGTAGTATTATTTATTTGCAGATAGTATGCTGTAGATATCGCCAGTTTTACTGCTATTATATTAAATATTGCAGTTTAGAAGTTAGATAAGAATTTAAGATCTTAGTTAGAGATAATTTATAGCAGTAGGCTCCAGTTGCAGAATTAAAAGGCCTTCAGTAGTATTAAAGCTTAATCTTTTGTAGTATACATTATATATCTAGCTAAGATTAATATATATTTACTGAATTTATATATAATAATCAGTAGTGTATTATATTCTGATATTAGGTTAGATATAATTCTCTAGAAGCTGTTCTTTATAGATGCAAGTAGTAATCCAATAATGAAATCCATTATAATTATGCTGAATAGCTGCAGTAAGTATTAGATTAGTTAGAGTTTGCTAAGCAGTTTCTACTTATTAGTAGTATTATTAAGACATTTAGAACACTATTAGATATATTTACAGATATATTTAGCCTTTTGCTAAAAGTAAAACCTATTAAATATATATACTACACACTATTAGCTGAAGTAATAGGTTTTATTATAAACTATATTTATTACTTCTGCAATTATTATGTTAAGTATAACAAACCTTTATCATCTGTTTATACTGACGTAGTAAAGCAAGCTGTTATAGAGTACTATTAGAAGTCCCAATTTCTCATTCCTAGAAATCTTTATATAGTAGTTATTATTAGGTTTCTTAGTTCCTACACCTCAGCATTTATTGCAGTTTTTAATTATCTTGATAATATTTTAGTATCTCTTCTCTGCATTATAACTGTCTTTAATTCTTTATGCAGTTTTATCTAGTATTTAGACTTTACTTACTATAAGTTTAGATAAATATGCAGTCTTGCTATTATCCTATATATTATTAAGTTTGCTTAATATTTTAGATATAGCCTGCTTATTAGCAGCTCTCTTCTTCCTAGCCTTATCGTTTATATGCATCAGCTAATAGGATTTATTATCTTCTGCAGTTAGCAATCTAAACAGTACGTTAAAAACCATATTAATACATCTAAGTATATATCTAATATTAAAATAAAATTAGCTAAAGAAGATTGATAAATTAATAAGGTGAAGGTTCATCTTAATAGTATTAACTATATAGAGTGATATTTGCTTAATAATTCCCTTTATTACACTATAGTTAGTGAAGACTATAATAAGATATCTAGCTGACTGTAACTGCATTCTCAGCTTCTTATACATCTATATAAAGCATACCACTTTAAGCTTAGTAGCACTATATATAGATTTAGTTAGAGTGAGTTTTTAGCTTAAAAATAATATAAATTAAATAGAATTTGTAGGAATATAATATCTATCCTAGTTATCTTCAAAGTGGAATATAAAAACACTAAATCTTTTTCTACTAGTGTTAATATTGAGAAAAGTTAGCTTTTTAGGTTGATAGTAGTATAGCATTATTTTTATTATTAGCTGATCTATAAGAAGCTTAAAAACATCTCTTTTAACTTATATAAGCTGAAACTGCATAGCTATAATATGCATAAGATAAGCTTTCTTTATTTAGTTATCTTTCAGCTTCTCAGATGCTTTACCTTCTTATAAAAGTATTATTTTCTGTTCTTAAAATAAGTGAACTTTATGTTGATATTAAGGTATAAATCTCTATAGGAAGTTAGTTTTCCTAATAAATATACCTAAGTTAGAGAAGGTTTTAAGATATACAATTTTCTGTAATACTTTTATTCTATCCTTAGTGGTATATATGCTGAAGGTGTCAACCTTAAAACTAAAGAGCTTAATAGAGCTGTAACTGCAGAAACTTTTCTTTAGGTTGAAGGTAAGTCTCAGTCTTTTAAACACAGCAAAGACTTCTTTAAGGTGTTTAATATAATCTTTAAATATGTTGCTGAAAATGATGATATTATTAATATATGCTTATATGAAGTGTTTGCAGTCTCTTAATTTCTGATCTATAAATCTCTGTGTAAATGCTGTGGAATTATAGAAACTTTATAGTGCTATATTAGATATTTCTAGTTCTCTTAGGCTAATAATAACTATATAGTTGCAATAGTTATTAAATATTAGTAGCTAGTAGAAGAAACCTAATATATTAAATATTAACAGCTATCTCTTGCTATATAGTCTGCTGATAATTTTATCTTATAATAGAATTAAGTAGGCGTTAGGTATTATGATTTAGTTAAGCTTCTGAAGGTTAATAATAACTCAGCCTTTCTTTTTGCTGTTAACTATCTTCTATATTATAAAAATAAGGTATCTAAATAGCGTTAGTTTCAGCATCTAGTTTAACTTATTCTTAATATATAGCTTGCTATATATCTCATTTAGAACCTTATGCTCTTTAGATCTTAATAAGTATAAAACAGCTTTAAGGTTTTTATTCTGCTATCTGTTAATCAACTTAATCTATATCTTCTCATCTTTTAGCATTAGGATAATTCCTTTATTATGCTAAATATTAAATTGCTGAAGTAGTGCTTTAATAATCTCTGCTTTTGCAAGGTTTTTAGCTGCAACATTTACTCTATTATCTGTTTGCACTTTAGAGATGCTGTCTAGTTATTCTAAGTTTAATAAAGTTTGCATTATTATTGCCTTATGCACTACTTTTATAAACTTTTTAATATCCCTTTTAAGTGTGTTAAGAACTGCTATAATAATATTATTAATATAGAACTCTTATAGTAATTGCTTATCTATAAGGTTAGAGGCTGTTGCTTTTGCAACTATTACTTATTCTTAAGATAGTATATATTCTCTGTTATAGTTATATATATAGAGCTGGCTTAGTTTCTAGTGTTATTTAATCTTAACTGGTTTATCTTTTGTGTTAACAAATAGAATAATCTTAAAAGTATTAGTGTTATAGATATAGTTAAGTGCTATATTATATTCAGCTTTAAAAATATAGTTAGTTAGTATATAAGATGCGCTAATAGGAAGCTTTAAATACTATATAAGGACTTATACTGCAGCTTTAGCAGAAATAACTATATTATCTTTAGCAGTTATATAATAGAATATTAGCTTAATACTAAATAAGAACGTTATAAGCACAATAAGACTGTAGCATCTAGTGAAGCAAACCTCTTTTATAAAGTAGTAGAGTTTAATGCTATATTTATAAAGGAAATCTATGCTAAGCAATAACTTCAGCTTAAGGTTATCTATTACATATGCAGTTACTATAAAGTAGCTATATATTAAGATTGCTCTATCAGCTGTATCAATTATACCTATAATATAGAAGTTAAAGGTTGCCTCTTCTTTAATTTAGATGCTATCTATAATTCTATCTATATTTTAAAGTTTAATCTTATAAATAGTAACTCTCTTTGCATTAGACATCACTTAATACTAGTTAACTATAACTAAAGAAGCGCTGAAATTAAAATATACCTCCTCATCATCTCCTTATAGATCTCTATAGATATTTATACAGCAATAGATATTCTTATAGAACAAGCTGGATTTAGTGTTAATTAGACTTAACTTAATTACCTTGCTAAGCTTAAAAGCGTAATTTGCAGCTTCACTAGGTTTGCATATCTAGAATTCCTATATAGTTTGTTTAAACTTCTTAAAGAAAATAATACTACTGTTAGGGTTGCTTAGCATAGTCTTTTCTACTAGAGATGTTCTCTATGTTAGCAGACCTAGTTTTATAGCAGAATATATATTAGAATATATATAGCGTATAGATATGTTATTAGATAGAAATATAGCTTTATATTTTAAGCATATATATATGTAAGGCTTAAGTAGTATTAGTAGCAGCACCTTTAGTCTTAATATTAGTTGCAGCAATTGCTATTTTGATATTATTCTTGCTAGTAGCTGGTTTTATAGTTGTTGCAAAGATAGCGTAGGTATGGTTACAGCTAGGGAAATAGTGTAAGCATTAAAATTGTTCTTAGCAGCTATAGTCTCCTCAATATGCAAAACTTCTTCTTTGCCTTCACTCTTATAGTCCTCCTCTTGCTTATATCTATTGTCTTCTAATTTAGCATATCTCTCTTTAAAGTTGTTATTATTTATATAGATATAAACTGACTGATAGTTATTTATATTATTATAATAACTGCTTTAGCTTTAATTGCTGTTATAGACTTAATGCTGATATTAGCAGCAGTAAGGTTAGTAGGATTAGTTGAACTATTAGCTGCTGCAGCAAAATTAGACGCTAGGACTATAGTTATATAAACTGCTGCTATAAGAGCAGTAGGGCTAGTATTAGTAATTATTATTATTATTATTCTAGTAATTATTAGAATAGCTGTTTTAGTAGTTATAATTACCTCTAAAATTGTTATTATTTTAGTATAAATATTGTTAGTTTCTGCAGTATCTGCCTTATTAGTATAAATCTCTTTAAGCTTTTCAGCTGAAGCTACTGCAGCTACCACACTGCTGTTAGTTATTGCAGTTAAAGCTAGTGTATACTGTATTGTTGATATAGTTAAATTTGCTGTAAGTTATATAGAAGTTAATTGCATAATAAGTAAATATAAGTGGTATATTAAATATTATCTTTTGCGCTTCTGCAGGCATTATACTGCATAAAGTATTACAGATAGCATCAACCTTCTTAACGACATACTTAACCTAAGAAGTTAGGTTATAAGCCTTAAGTTTATTAATAATCTAATATATTGCAAGATTAAGCTTAAAGTAAATCTTATTTATAACGTCTGCAGTATTGCGTTTACTGTTACAGCTAGTAGCCTTATAAAGGCATATAACTTCTATTACCTAAAAACTGAAATCCTTTCTATTATAAACATCAGCTGTAATATATTACAAAGTAGCAAGCTTAGCTTAGGCGTTAGTTACAGAAATGCTAAACTAAATGTATAAAATATAGAACTAATTATTAAGCAAACTTTTAGTCTTATTTTGTTTAATATCTGTCAACCTAGAATAGAACTATTCTTATATTAATCTAAGAAGAAGTTAGTTAAGGTTTAAATAGACATTCTTGCAATAAGTTTTAATATTATAGTTATTATTTATAGAGCTAATAAATATCTCTATATTATGCTAATAGGTTTCACCTTTAGCAGTGCTCAGTTTGTTAGTACTATTAAGGTAGAAGTATCTGCAAGAGTTCAGTCTAAAGAAGTCTGTAGAATTCACACTAGCGCTAGCTCTGTTGTTAGTGTTAATAGAGAACTACTGCAGCATTATTACAAACTGCTTATTAGTAATTTAATAAGCTAAAGATAAGGCAGAAATATCGCCTCCACTCTGCACACTAAGGTAAGTACTGCTAAATAATATTATAGTTATGCTTCTCTAATTTTTATCTATAATAAGAGATATATCTAAGAGCAAAAGACTTGCAGTTCTACTGACTTTAATAGTATGAAGTAGAGACAGCATAATAAGAGAAGAAGGTAATAAAGTATCTGCAGTAAGAATGTCACTAATAACCTCTCTAAATCTAATATCTAGTAGGAGTAGGCAGTCTGATACTTATAAAGTAGCAGAACTTATAGAAGTGTATATAGCTGTAGCAGTAGAAAAGGTTGTAAATCTAGTGTTAAAATATAAAGAAGGTAAAGCTGTATCTAACTTTAAGTGTAGATAGTGTAGTCTCTCTATGTGATATAAAGTAGATAATAAAGTTTCATCTTAGATAAATAGGAGAGTTAGCCTATGCAGCTTCTATCTGTATGCTGTTTTCGCTAGCTAGCGCTTATATTTAGATTTAAATATTAAGTTAGTTAGGGGCTTAGTAGTTTGTACTGCTATATCAGCCTGATGTTAGCTAGTAGTATATTAGAGGAATTATGCTTTAATAGTAGTGTTATATTGCTTCTGTTCAGCAACACACTTAGCAACAGTTTTATATTATAATAAAAATATGTCTTTGTCAATCAGCTAGTAAGCTAGATATAATAGCAATATAGATCTCTTAGTAGTGTTAATAAGTTAGCTAGTAAAATTAGAGGAGATCAGCATTTCTGCTTAGTTGCAGATTTGCTGAGTTGAAGAAGGGTTAAAGTGTGAGATATAGAAGTGGTTAGAATTGAGGAGAAGGAACTAGTCAACCTTATAGAGCTCTCTATCAGCAGGATTTGCTTAAGATATAAAGTTATACTTTTTAGGGTTAGCATAGTGAGATACTATATATTTTGAATTTTAGAATTTAGAGAAATTATATAGATATGTTGAAAATTATATATATATATAGGGTAGGGTTCAGTTAAGTGTGGTTAAAGATAAATAGGTGACTAAGTAGAAAACAACTATTATTAAATCTGATAAGGTGTTATAGTAGATTTTAATAACGTGAAGTCCAAATTCAGTTAGAAACTTTAGATTCTATACATCTAGACGCTAGAGATTCCAGCTGTATAGATCTTGCAATAATAGATATAGATGTTAACGCTCTGTTGATATAGTGAGGTTAGGTTAGAGTGGTTCGCTCTGCAGTATTCTACCAGCAGCAACAACAACAAGAGGTGTAAGTAAGTAGCTTGCTCAACAGGGTGACCTAGCAGCAATAGAAAAAGAAAATGATGAAGTCAGTAATAGTATAGTAACAAAAGTTAATAGACTTAACCAGACGTCATGCTACCAATTAACTGGGCCCACAGGCCCTCACAGGTAGGGGTTGTGATATATAGTGTAAGATGTCTGGCTTGTTCTAGCTATCTAGCTGGCTGGCTAAGAAGTGCGGGCGTGTGGCCTGTGCAGGCACCGCAGTGGTGCGGGCACTGCAGAGGTGTGCCCATGTCATTAATTGCAACCTAGCTTTCTACTATTATATTTATTTCTAGCTAAACTTTTTTAACTACTATTTCTACTTTAAGAGAAGCATTAATATCCTAATAATAAATAACTTAAATAACTGCTAAAATATTCAGATATACCTCTTAAGCATCTATATAGCTCTGCTTAATATTATATAACATAGAGATGCAATCTCTCAAACTTAAGAAGACCTCAAGGCTATACTGACTGCTATTAATAACAGCACCTCATACTGAGCAGTAGATATAGCGTAGTTAAATACACCAGGAACTTTGATATAGCAGATAGCTCTGTTAGCTGAGATTCAGTGGTGCTAGGCGTGGGAGGATTTGCAGTAGGGTGGCTGTGAGTACCCTGTTGATTAGTCTCGAAAAGTCTCTTTTTTGAACAACGCAGCTTACATAACGCAGTTACCTGGGGCCAAGGCCCGCAGGCAGTAACCACTGTTGGATGGTTGCTGACGATAGTTTTCTGGACCGAGTAGTCTGGACAGGTCTCTTGATGCAACACAGAGCCAAGTCTTGCAAGTTGCGTCTGTCTTCCGGTCCCTTGCCGTCATTCGCCGTTTCGGTCCGGGCGACAGACCAGCGGATCCTGGTCCACACCGACGTTTCTTTCGTCTTCATGCAGCATCAGATGCATTACCATGTACAGGAAGGAGAGGAAACAACAAATCCCACTTGGTACTACTTCAGCTGAAGAGAGAAATAAACGAGATAAGTCGGTCGGTTGGCTGTATTAGTCACGACGGACTCGGACGGGGATCAAGAGACACCACCGCTGCCTGGACCTGAAAGTCCCTCATGGTGATGAATCCGCGTGCAACTTGACTCTGCAGAAGCATAAGCGATAATTCACTTATCGTCTTCTCGGGATCTAGCATCGCCAACATACTCCAAGGTGCTTGACCTTGTATATAACTGACGCGGCTTGAATGACGTACGCGGAACAGGCAACTGTATATTCTTCATCGCCGCCTTGTCGCATGCAAAGAGCACATCTCGAGTAACCCGAGAGCTGCACTAGAGATCGTGGCTGACCACTCAAATGTTCGCCTAAGGTATCGTATTCCAGCTGTCAAGTCCCTAGATCGATCACGTGAGGTCCCTCACCGTCCCAAAGCCCCGCCAAACGTCGTCGTGTCGGCAGAGTGACAGGGGCCTACGACACGGTGGGGACAAGTCGCATGTGGCTGGTGCGTCAGGGATCTCTAAGGGCAGCAACGTGTGGACTGCCACTGCGTAAGGTACCTAGGGGACGCGGCCTGGGTCCCGTCAGGTTAGGTACATAGGTAGGTACCTTAGGTATGGATGGATCCAGAGAGCGAGCCCAGTGGCAGACCGTACCTTAGGTTTCGAGAGCAGCACCTAAGCACCTAGTACGGCCTGGGTGCTTGCGACGTCTCTCCCGCCATCCCACCACCACCACCACCCCCAACCAAACAAAAAAGAGAGAGAACACCACGCTCTTCTCTCGCAAGCGATCTCCTGCGTTCGACCCTCAAACCGTACAAATACCCCGTCTTCACCGACAACCAGGCTATCGCGACCGAACTTGGCTGACCCCGACCAGTGCACCAGTCGTCCTGCTCACCGAGTCCGACCCCCCTTTACCCGGTCGTCCCTCCACATACTGCGATTCAGGAGCGACCGACCTGCGACAGGACACTTGACCACAAAGACGTCCCTCCGACCTCTTCGCCTCGAATACTTCTCACCGCCTACAACCCCTTCCAAAGAGCGCCGGTCGCAACGCAACCATGAGCGGCTCTCAGTCCCTCTCCACGCAAGGCGGCATTTCTGATCCCGCCTTGATCACGTTCGTGATGCCCAACCGTCCTTGACGCAATCCTGGAGCTAACTGTAACCCTGCGCCTCAGGCTCGTGAACAAACTTCAAGATGTCTTCACAACAGTCGGTGTCACCAACCCCATCGATCTGCCTCAAATAGTCGTCGTCGGCAGTCAGTCTAGCGGAAAGAGTTCCGTTTTGGAGAACATCGTCGGAAGAGACTTGTGAGTCTGCCCAACCACCCTATGTCCCGCCATCGTCACATGCTGCCCAGTATATGGTCCACAGCTAACCCTGCTATCTTCCCAGCTTGCCTCGAGGCTCTGGCATCGTCACTCGTCGACCCCTCGTTCTCCAGCTCATCAACCGTCCCGCGACTTCCCAATCCAACGGCGTCGAGGAGCTTGCCGACACCAACGACAAGGCAGCAAACGCCGACGAATGGGGCGAATTCCTTCACATCCCCGGCCAGAAGTTCTACGACTTCAATAAGATCCGCGATGAGATCAGCAGAGAAACCGAGGCCAAGGTTGGCCGCAACGCCGGCATCTCTCCCGCTCCCATCAACCTCCGAATCTACTCCCCGAACGTCCTCACCCTGACCCTCGTCGATTTGCCCGGTCTGACACGGGTGCCTGTCGGCGACCAGCCCCGAGACATCGAGCGCCAGATCCGCGACATGATTCTCAAGTTCATTTCCAAGTCCAACGCCATTATCCTCGCTGTCACTGCCGCCAATATCGACTTGGCCAACTCTGACGGACTCAAGCTTGCCCGTGAGGTTGACCCCGAGGGACAAAGAACGATTGGTGTCCTCACCAAGGTTGATCTCATGGACGAGGGAACCGACGTTGTGGATATTTTGGCTGGTCGTATTATTCCTCTGCGACTTGGGTACGTCCCCGTCGTCAACCGTGGTCAGCGTGACATCGACAATAAGAAGCCCATTACCGCTGCCTTGGAGAACGAGAAGAATTTCTTTGAGAATCACAAGGCGTACCGAAACAAGAGCTCATACTGCGGTACACCTTACCTGGCTCGGAAGCTCAACCTTATCCTCATGATGCACATCAAGCAGACACTGCCCGACATCAAGGCCCGCATCTCCAGCTCCCTGTCCAAGTACGCGGCAGAATTGGAGAGCTTGGGACCAAGCATGCTCGGCAACAGCGGAAACATTGTGCTCAACATCATCACCGAATTCACCAACGAGTGGCGGACAGTGCTGGACGGAAACAACACGGAGCTCTCGAGCACGGAACTGTCGGGTGGTGCAAGAATCAGCTTCGTTTTCCACGAGCTGTACTCCAACGGTGTTAAGGCAGTGGATCCCTTCGACGTGGTTAAGGATGTGGATATCCGCACTATTCTCTACAACTCCTCTGGTTCCTCCCCAGCTCTGTTCGTCGGCACCACTGCTTTCGAGCTCATTGTAAAGCAGCAGATTAAGCGCTTGGAAGACCCCAGCTTGAAGTGTGTATCTCTGGTCTACGACGAGCTGGTGCGCATTCTGTCGCAGCTTCTTGGTAAGGCGCTCTACCGCAGATATCCACAGCTCAAGGAGAAGGTCCACGCGGTTGTCATCAACTTCTTTAAGAAGGCCATGGAGCCTACCAACAAGCTGGTCAAGGATCTGGTGGCGATGGAGGCGTGCTACATCAACACTGGTCACCCTGACTTTTTGAACGGCCATCGCGCCATGGCCATCGTCAACGAGCGTTACAACCCCGCCAAGCCTGTCCAGGTCGATCCCAAGACGGGCAAGCCCCTCCCGGGTGGCACACCTAGAGCATCCAGCCCTGTCGTTCCCGAGGATACCTCAAACTCTGGTTTCTTTGGTAGCTTCTTCGCTGCCAAGAACAAGAAGAAGGCTGCGGCGATGGATGCGCCGCCGCCAACACTCAAGGCCTCTGGAACCCTCTCTGAGCGGGAGAACATCGAGGTTGAGGTTATCAGTAAGCATTCTGGGTCGCGATATGTCACAAGCCCCTAACAAATCTCGCAGAGCTGCTCATCTCTTCTTACTACAACATTGTTAAGAGAACCATGATTGACATGGTTCCCAAGGCTATCATGCTGACCCTCGTCCAGTGAGTAATACGCCTTCTGACATGACGAACCAATGGCTTACGCACAATAGATTTACCAAGGACGAAATGCAGAAGGAGCTTTTGGAGAACATGTACCGCAGCGACACCCTGGACGACCTCCTCAAAGAGAGTGACTTCACCATCCGCAGAAGAAAGGAGTGTCAGCAAATGGTCGAGTCCCTCGGCAAGGCCAGCGAGATCGTCAGCCAGGTCCAGTAAACGACACGACACGACGCACATGACAGCTCCTGAGAACATGAGAGCTTTGCCTGCCGAAGTGCTGGCAGCCCCACGCTTCCGGGGGCACACAAAAAGAAGGAGCGCGGCGTTAAGGCAGTGGAATATTCCCATACATCGTCAGCGGGGCCCCTGGAGGCGTGGACGACAGTAGACGGCTGGGTGGCGGCAGTTCCGGTGATAGTCCTTTAATGAGACGGCATACATTTGTTCCTTCAGGGAAAGACAAGACTGGATCAAGACGTCAAGACATTCTAGCGTGGAGAAGGCAGCAATGAAAAATTATGCGCAAACTTTTGAAAGGAACGTGACTTCGGATCGTCTTTCGCTTTCGTTACTCATGTCTCTTCGCCAACGTTTGCGCTCGAGCTCCCGTTTCGTAAGATGCCCCTGAAATTGATTCAACATTCAGACGATCCCGAAAGCGCATGTTCACATCCGCCAACACATGCATGAAGTTCAACGGCTAAGATATCCCCTCGAGTGCCCGTTGGTCTCCTCGACGGACTATACTTTTAACGAAGCTGTTGTTGTATTTGGTGAGGTGCCAGCGTAGGGCGTGCTCTTGTTTACTTTCCGAGGGCAGCCATTCGGACGTGGTCTGGTCTAGGTCTAGATTACTGTTGGAAGAGCGAGTCAAAGCGATATACATCTCCCAAGCAAGAGCAAGTACGAATACGGCCAAATGCCATCCACATGAAGCATCTGGGTATTGAAACTCCGGTACCTCTACGTTGCGTGCGCTAGTGCGACTGTGTCCGCACACAAGTCAATGCCCGGTCGGGTGAAACATCCCTCCCTGGATGGCAGGAAGCATCAGGGTAGCTCCCTTGCGTCTGGCCCTCCCCGCTTCTGGAAGAGGGCGAAGCTTCCGCCCAAGATGAGGCGAGGAGGGGAGGACAGGCGGGCTGCTCGGGTGGAGGAAAGGAGGAGGCGCACACGAGCTCTGTAGAACAAAACTCACGTCGTTCTCTCCCCTTTCTTTGCATCTCCCCATCCCCGCCATTCCTGTTTCATCTCCACTTACGTAGCTACTTACCTAGGAATATAAAGCTCACCGACGCCAGGCGACGAGTCGATCTCAGCTCTGCAGCCTGCGCTGTAGACTTCTTTAAACAGCAGACAATAAAAATATCTAGGAAACAGAAAACAAGTCCCGACGCCCAAAATGAAGGCGGTCGACTTTGTACGCTCCCAGTTCAAGAAGCTGCCCTACCCATCCGAGGACTGCGGCGGCCGCACCATCATCGTGACAGGCTCCAACGTGGGCCTTGGCCTCGAAGCGGCGCGCCATTTCGTGCGGCTCAACGCGGGCAAAGTGATCCTGGCGGTCCGCAGCACCGACAAGGGCGAGGCGGCCAAGACGGACATTGAGCTGACGACGGGCCGGCGGGACGTGCTCGAGGTGTGGCCGCTCGACCAGGCGTCGTTCGACAGCGTCAAGGAGTTCGCGGCGCGGGCTGACAAACTGCCGCGGCTCGACTACGTGGTGCTCAACGCCAGCATCGCAACGTCCAAACGGACGGAGGCGGAGGGGTGGGAGTCGCAGGTGACGGTGAACGTGCTGAGCACATTCCTGCTGGGATTGAAGCTGCTGCCGGTGCTGCGGCGGACGGGCACGACGTTTAACGTGACGCCCAAGATTGTGATTACGGCTTCGGACGCGAGCCAGATGGTGAGTCCCTCATCCTCGTACATCTCGGGCTTGTCGGTCCTGGCGTCGAGCTGGATCCTGATCTTTGGGCGGGGACAGGCCAAGTTTCACGAGCGCAACGACGAGGACATTTACAAGGCGCTCAACGTCAACAAGAGCCTCAACGACCGGTACAACACGACGAAACTGATGCAGATCATCATCGCGCGGCAGATGGCCATCGCGGCGGACGCGTCGGGCAAGGGCAAGGTGCAGGTGACGACACTGAACCCGGGCCTGTGCGCGACGGCGCTGTTCCGCAACGTGCCGTTCCCACTGACGGTGGTGGTCAAGGTCGGGCTAAAGTTGTTTGCGCGGTCAGCCGAGGTCGGGTCGCGAACCATTATGGCTGGCGCGTTCGCCGGGGAGGAGGCTCACGGGAGGTACATGAGCGATTGTATCGTAGTCAAGTTCCCGAAGCTGATGCAGGGGGAGGAGGGTGAGGCCATGCAGACCCGGCTCTGGGAGCAGACGGTGGAGTTGCTGGACGGGGTTGATCCTGGGCTCTCGAAGAACTTGTAGTAGCTTGACGTCGAGGGTTCTTGTTTGTATTGGGGATGGATTGGGAAAATTGTAAGATACCTGGGGATATATGCTCTTGTCTCGAATAGGTATGTATTCTGTTGCTGCGCGTGATATGGCGTTCCAGTGACAATTATATCGACCTGGTCATCGGACTGTGCCATGTAAGTCGGTGAAGGGAATTGGAATTTGGCGCAGTATTCCTGAGCAAAACCACCTGGTTTAGTACTTGTTTCTTTACATGCCCCTCCACTTTTCTAAGAAGCCCTTGAAACCCTGGAAATCCGAGAAACCCCTTCAACAAGACCAGTGATGTGATCCAATGCTCACAAAGTCACGGCATCAGCAGCAAATCCGAATCGAGCAACCAGTTCACCGTCGGTGACCCCACATTCTCATGCACTGAAGGTCCCCCCACGGCCGTTCTCCTCCCCCGCGATTTGGCTGTTTTTAGTGCCCCCCAGCGGGTTGACCGGGGATGCGGTCCCTTCCACAGGCGCAATCTGCCTCGGCTTTTTGGAGCTTCTCCAACTCTATCTCTGCCGGTTATTCTGTTCCGTGCCCTTTTAATCAATATTAGATCTCTCCGGATGTTCACTCGTCTCATTCTCCCATGAAGTGCTCTCCTTTCCAGTGAGATCACTTTACTCAAGCTCGATAGTGTAAACCTCTTGCTCTGTTCTTAATCACCACCATCCAGTGCCATCGCAGAGTAAAATCACCCCAAGATGGTCGGCCCTCCGCCTCTCACGGGGATCAAGGTCCTCGAGTTCGCCGGCCTCGCCCCGGGCCCCTTTGCAGGAATGCTCCTGGCCGACGCCGGCGCCTCCGTCCTCCGCATCGACCGCACCGTCGGCGGCAGCGGGACCCCGCTCCCGACCGAGGACATGCTGGCGCGCCACAAGGCCTCCGTCGCGGTCGATCTCAAGTCCAGGGACGGAGTGGACTTCGTAAAGAGCCTCGCCTCGAAAGCGGACGTCATCATCGACCCGTTCCGCCCCGGGGTCCTCGAGAAGCTGGGCCTAGGCCCGGATGTGCTGTGCGGTCTCAACGGCGGGCTCGTGTACGGACGCATGACGGGGTTCCGCCGCGACGGGCGGTACAAGGATATGGCGGGCCACGACATCAACTACCTCGCCGTCTCGGGGCTGCTGGGTCTCCTGGGCCGCGAGGGGGAGAAGATCCAGCCGCCGTGGAACATCCTGGCTGATTTCGCGGGCGGCGGGGCGGTGCTTTTCCAGGGCGTGCTGATGGCGTTGCTGGCGAGGGAGAGGAACGGCGGCAAGGGGCAGGTTGTGGAGGCGAACATGGTGGACGGGTCGGCGTACCTGGCCACGTTCCCGCGGTTCGCGCTCAAGACGCCGCTTGGAGATGCGGGGAGGGGGAAGAACATCTTGGACGGCGGGTGTCCTTATTACGATACCTACGAGACCAGGGACGGCAGGTATATGGCCGTCGGGGCCCTGGAGCCGCAGTTCTTCAGGGCGCTGGTACAGGGGTTGGAGCTGGACAAGACGTGGGAGGAGAGGAGGTTCGACCGTGATAATTGGCCGGAGTTGAGGGAGCTTCTGACGAGGACGTTCAAGGGTAGGACGAGGGCGGAGTGGGAGAAGGTGTTCGACGGGACAGACGCGTGTACCACGCCTGTGTTAGAGTACTCGGAGCTTGAGACGGGGCCGGAGAGGGAAGGTGATCAGAGGCCGGTGGTGACGCTGGTGGAGACGCCATGCCTGGCCGTCGATGAAGCCAAGACGGGGGATCCGAGAAGGGGACAAGGTCCGGGGGTGCCAGGAAGAGGGTACGAAGGCTTCACCTTAGCCCCTGGCGACGGCGCGGAGAGAGTGCTCTCGGATTGGTTCGGGTGGAAGAAGGGGAGAGACTTTGATGTGCAAAATGGAGGATTTGTGCTGAAAACCAAGTCAAAGCTTTGAGGCACGTATAGATAATCGTGGTTGTATTATTTTCCGAAGTTCTTGACGAAGACTATGTAGAGCTTCAAACCTGATTCCTATTCATTTGCCCTCCACTTGCTCCCAACACAGCATTATCTTTTCCACCTAGACGGATGGATCAGCACACGCATTTCTTCAATGAACGACTAGGTCATATCTTCACTAACCTTTTCGAGCATCAACAATAGATTCTAACTGGGACTTGGTGGCGGGTTCGGAGGCGGCCGAGGAGAGGGCGGATCTTTCCTGGACATCTTCGCGGCTCGTCTTTGTATACGTCGCTCTGAGTAGCAGACTACCACGGGATCTTGAACGTCAAAGACCTCAGAAATCGTCAGCCCAAAGCTATTAGACAGAGTCAGTGTGATACTCACGTCACGATGCTTCTGGGCAGCTGTATGGATGTGTAGCCGGTACTGCTTCGTCGATGAGCTCCTCGTCAAAAATCTCAACATTTTCAAAAATCCCTTTCTCATCTCTAAATATACGGAGCCGCGCCGATGAATCATCTCGAAGCCTGCCCTGCGGCCATGAAAAATCGGCCCTCTTCGACACTCCCTCCCGTCGCCGCTGCGCCCTCCCGTCCCAGACCGCCACTGTCTGCCTCTTCTTTCCTTTTCCCACTCTTAAATGGTGAGAGGGCCAGGGGGTTGGCTCTCATTGAATAACATTGTCTGACCGACTCTGACCCTGCCTGCCACCATGCCGGAAGCCGCTCCCGCGACGGCACGACAGCGGCGGGAGAGAGATCCTCTTTTTTTTTCTGTGTGTTTTTCTTTTGTCACCACCCTGCCCCTTGTGTACTCTGCCGCTCAACGCCATCTCCTAAGCAAATGCTCTCAGATTGGTTGTCTCAGTTGGTCCCGGCGTGTCGGATCGAGACGGATAACTTTCCCGGACCTTTTTGGCAGCGTTCATTTCTCACCTATCATTGTCGAATATGGGCTCAGCGTGGCGAAAGGAGTGGTTGCGTGGTGGAAGACGCGGGCTTGTTTGGTTCCCCGGGTTCTGCATGGGCTCACCGCTCCGTGTGCTGTATGTATGTAAGGTAGGTAGGATTGCGTGGGAAAAAAGCAAGCGTGTCATAACGCTGTTCAGTCGTAATTATGGTATCCGATTCGCGCTGGATTTTGTCTGGCCAAGCTTGCGACGTGTTGAAAGTTCCCACAGTTTCTGTCAAAAACGAGAGGTAAAAATGTGTGGAGGAGCAGGTTTCACGCCGGTAGACTTGACAAGTTTTTTCAAACCGATTGTTCCAGACAACAGGGGCCTGGCATTACCTCTGCGCCTCGATGCGATGCAGGTATTTCATGCATGGTGCTGTATGCGAGGTTTCCTTTTCAAAATGCAGAATCAGGAGATGGATTCGGCGTAGTGTAAGCTCTACGCCGCATCTCATCCATTGCTGGCTCAGAAGCCTTTCAACGATTGGAAACGGATATACACGTATCAGTCAATCGTTTTCAAAGTACAATGTGAGTACATTTTCCGGTCCGATGACTGCAGGATAATCCAGGAGAAGTAGAACTGAAGCTCGAAAGGCGAGAGCGTCAAGCACGAAGATCCCTCAACCAACACAAACGCAGCGTACATGGCCTCATGGATATCACACAAATGGATTGAGGGAATGTTGGTATCTTAACCTAACGAACGTGGTGTGCTGTATCAGCAGAATTCGAGCCCTTCGTTTGCGTCCCATACATGATCAAAAAGAGTGTCGACATCAGCACCCTTCGTGGGGTACCGACTAATAATACCATTCACATTCCTAGAGAGCCAACCAGAAACGGAGGAAGAAAAGAGAAGACATAACCATCATACAATTCTTCTCCACGTCGAATTCCGGGTTCAAGCGAAACACCGCTTAGAGCCGCCTAGCCTTCTTGTTCGCCGGAGGAGCGGCTTCAGCCGGCACCCCCTGCGAGACCGGGACGGGCATCGGAACGGGCTCGGGCACGGGAACACCGGTGTTGCCTGGAGTAGGCGCCGCACAGCCCAGGTTGCATGGCGTCTCGCAGCGGCCGATGAAGTCGGGCTTGTCGTTCTTGCAGCGGCCCTGGCAGGGGCAGAGGAGCTCGATGGCGCTGCCCTTCTCCTGGCCCGGGTCGCAGATACAGACGAAGAGGGTGTCTTCGAGGGACTCCGGGGAGGGGGCGGTGGAGGCGCAGTTGGTGTTGGGCGTAGCGCAGTAGCTCTGGCCGAGTTCCTCCGTCTTGTAGCCTGGTGGGATTCCCTGTGTTAGTGCGGGATTTCTTCTGGTATTGCATAGGAAGAGCGGACGTACCTTGGAAGCCGACGAGGACCTTGCCGCAGTAGGTGGCGCCGCAGACGCAGTTCTTGCCGCCGGACGGAGGGGGCAGCGCGGGGGTGGGAGGCGTGGGAACGGGCGCGGTCGGGTTGACCGGAGTGCTGGGCAGCGGCGCAGGGTCAGCGGGATTGGGGATGTTGGGGATGGGTTGCGTCTCAGCGGGCGGTGGCTGTTGGCCGGTGACGGTCACGACTACGACGGAGGTCGAGGGAACTTGTGGTTGAGGTTGAGACTGTCCTCCCTCAGCCTGGGGCATTGCCGAGGCCCAAGCTAGGAGGGAGGTCAGAGTGAGTAGAGTTGCCTTCATCTTTCTGGTGATGTCCGTTTTCTTTTGCAAGGTAGAGAAGTGATGAGAAGGTGCTGATGATTCTAATGCGGACGAGGATGGCGTGATTGCTTGTCTAGACAATGTTGACAGCTTTTATACGTCTTTCTCACCGTCACAAGACAGTCTGATAGTTCATGGACGCCCTTGGGAACTTGACCTCATCGCTGCTGTCGAGGACTCGGTCTGGAGTTGCAAACACGTTGTTCGTTCCACCCGTGAGGAGAGTCGCACTGGCACGCCGTCGATGAGAGAGGAGTGAAACGTTGAAGGACAGCTTGTTCTCGGCATATTTCGAGTCTGTACTAGACGAGCCATTCCAAGCTGAATACTTCCAAATCTACCTTCAAGTGTGATGAGATGCTGGATATCTCCTCAGCATCGTGCTTCGATACTTGCACCTAACTCGCCCACGATACCCCATTTGGCTGGCCTTTACTCAAGACAAATTCATCGCGCCATCAGACTTGACGCTCGCCGCACTCCGGCCACATAGGTCGTAAGGTAACCGACCACTACGCGGGTGCAACAGGACTCGACAACATGCCGACCACGTCACGACCCAGGAAAACGGACTCTCTTTCGGAGGGAGATGGTAGCTCATGATACGATCAAAGACCTCTCTGCGCACCACCCTTCACTAGAAGGCCCTCGCACCCAAGGCATCGGTGAGACGTTCTCCTGAGAGTGGTGTCCCTCCAGAGTCGGGCATCGTCGCGCATTGTGGTCCTGTCTTAAGGAGATTAGGAGAATAGGAGGAATTCCCGGCCATCGAGGCGTGCCGTGTCATGTTTCGTGCCTCGACACGTCAGAAGAGGTTTGCCATGCTCGGCTTCGGATGCTCCGACGTACATCCCAGGCACGCAAGCCGAAGACCTCCAAGGCAACATGGAAGCTGACGGCTGCCAAGGGCAGGTCGGATGAACGATACTGGGTGGCTGAGGTGCGGTCGGCTCGGAGGTGCGGCGTTGCCCTGCTGTCTGATGAGATTGGACGGGACCCCTGAAGCCGAAGCCGAACTAGACCCTGCATATGCACCGTAGGTCACCCAGTAATTACATAAATCAGCACTGTCTGCACCTGCACCACCTTGTCCTTACCCCTCCAAACCCCGCCATCTTTGTGCTCCCGCGCCAGGCGTATCTGAGCTCCAAAATCTGATTCCGAACTTTCGTACGATTCCCAGCAACACACCGCAAACCACCCCGTACGCCGAGTCCAATTGACCTCGTTCACCTTGAGCGGACACACGGAAGCCGTCGACTGATGCGCTGAGGACGAATTTGCAACTCTCACGCCCCCCTTCCGTCCCTTCCCCCTCCGCCTTACCAGCAACCATGGCCGACAACGGCGCCCCCATCCACGTCGGCTCGCGCAAGTCGGCGCTGGCCATGAAGCAAACCCACATCGTCGTCGACGGCCTCTCCGCGCTGCGCCCCGAGCAGAAGTTCGAGGTCCACGGCATGCAGACGCTCGGCGACAAGGACCAGATCACGGCGCTGTACAACTTTGGCGGCAAGGGCCTGTGGACCAACGAGCTCGAGGCCAAGCTCATGGCGAAGGAGATCGACATCATCGTCCACTCGCTCAAGGACATGCCCACCACCCTCCCCGACGGCTGCGTCCTCGGCTGCGTCACCAAGCGCGAGGACCCGCGCGACGTCGTCGTCTTCAAGGCCGGCCTCGCCGAGAAGCACGGCTGGAAGTCCATCGCCGACCTCCCCGACGGCAGCGTCGTGGGCACCAGCAGCATCCGCCGCATCGCCCAGCTGAAGCGCCGCTACCCGGGCCTCAAGTTCGCCGACGTGCGCGGCAACATCGAGACCCGCCTGCGCAAGTGCGACGACCCCGAGGGCCCCTTCTCCGCCATCATTCTCGCCGCCGCGGGCCTGCTGCGCATGGACTACGGCGCGCGCATCTCGCAGTACCTCGAGTCGGAGAGCGGCGGCATCCTGCACGCCGTCGGACAGGGCGCCATTGGCGTCGAGGCGAGGTCGGACGACGAGCGGGTGCTGAAGCTGCTGAAGGAGTATGAGGACCAGACGACCATGCTGGCGTGCGTGGCAGAGCGCAGCGTCATGCGCACGCTCGAGGGAGGGTGCAGCGTGCCGATTGGCGTGGAGACGAGCTGGGTGGAGGCCGAGGGAGGGGCCAAGAAGCTGCGGGTGAAGGCGACGGTGGTGCACGTCGACGGCCAGCAGGGGGTGGACGCGGAGCGGACCGAGACGATCGAGACGGCCGAGGAGGCGGATGACTTTGGCAAGCTTGTGGCACAAGACCTGGTGGACAGAGGCGCACAAAAGATCCTTGACGAGATCAACGCGATGAAGCCGGATGCGCAGCCGACGACGACGACAACTGCAGCCCCCGCTTCTTAACTTTTGGTTTAACGGTTTCTTAACGACCATGTCATGACAACAAAATAGACTGATTCCCTGATATTGGGAGCATTGACGATGACTTTCATCTAGTCTGCTGTCTTGTTCATCTCCTCTATGTGTGCGGTTATCTCGTTGAAATCGTAACCCCTATGATGATAATAAAAAAATAGCCGCGCCCGGTATCGGTGTATGATACAACCCGAAGACCCCTTCCCTCACCCTTTGCAGACCATGTGTCAGGTTGAACTGCTGCCGGCCACACTACCGGTTACGTTCCCGCACCCGTTTACTCTTTTTGCCGTTTTTTATTCTTTCTTTTCTTTCCTTATCGCAGACCCGGAGCTCTCTCTAGTGGTCGGCGGTGAAAGCCTTGTACTCCTCAGGGTCCATGAGGGCCTCGATCTCCTTGACGCCCTCCTCGTCGACCTCGATCTTTGCGATCCAGCCGCCGCCGTGGGAGTCGTCCTCGGGGACCTTGTTGATGGTGCTGGGCTTCTCCTCGAGGCCGGTGTTGACCTGGGTGACCTTGCAGGAGATGGGGGCGTTGATGTCGGCGGCGCTCTTGACGGACTCGACGGCGCCGATGGCATCGCCCTGGGCGACGGTGGCGCCCTCCTCGGGGAGCTCGACGTAGACGACGTCGCCCAGCTGCTCGGCGGCGTACTCGGAAATGCCGACGACACCCGTCTTCTTGTCGGCGTTGAGGTCGACCCACTCGTGGTCCTTGGTGTACTTCCGTAGTAAGCCTGGGCGGAAGAGGAGCCGGAGGTCAGTATGGTGTGCTGCTGTGTGGTGCGGGATGTGTTGCAAAGAATCATCCGGGCGTGGGAGAGCAATGCGCGCGGCGGAGTAACTCACTGATGGGGGTTGTGGAGAGGGAGCGGACTGCTGGGCGAGGGAAGGCGGCGCGGGGAGCGGCGGCCTTGGTGATCTGGGAGAGGGCGGCGGGGCGGATTGCCCTCATGCTGCGAGCAATTGAGGCCATTGTTGCTGGTTTGTGAAGGGTGGTGTGGTTGTCGAGGAGGAAATTCGTGGGCTGAGTGAGGAATTTGGTCTTCGCAAGGGACTGAGATAATGAGGTCAGGACGGTGACCAGCAGGACCGGCAGTAGATAATTAGAGCTTTGGGAAGAGAGCCGGGTCGGGGGGTTTGCTTATCGGTGTGTATCCGCTCTGGATGGGCTTCCAGCCAATCGTGATTGCTTATTTAATCCACTCTGGACGAGTATTCGGAGCTGCCCACCGAGCGCTCGGGTGTTGATCCGTCGCCTCATGGCAGCAGCAGCCGCGCCATGTCGAAGCATTTGTTTGGCCAATCAGACAAAGAAGCGCGCTGTCTTTAGTCATTATCGGGCAATGGGCGAGAGGGAGTCAATTGTTCGACTGAGGTTGGCAACCCCTTGTGCCCTTTGAATGCTTCCGTTGACGAGGACACTCAAGATATATATCTTTGTTTCATTCCATGGCGCGTCGCGATTGAATACATCACATTCTCTCCGTCTTGCTAACTCTTTGTGTCATTTTGCATCGTCATTCCCCGGTTCCCGGTCCCGGCATTGTTCTTCTTATCCTCGGTATCATTACCAATGCTCGATCCTTATGTATGCTATTGTTGCTACAGTTTCCAACCTCCATTGCCACAATGTATGTGAATGATCATCGTCAACTTGGAAGCCAATGATCGATTGTTGCAGTTGTTATTGCGTCCCTCTACACGCTGGCACATTTCAACAGCTCATTGCAGAGCAGAGAACCAGTGACCACCTTACGTAAGGTAGGCAATGGCTTTGCTTAGTAAGAGGGACCCCGCGGTTGAGCCGGGCACAACCCAATGGCTTGGACGGAGCGGGCCAGGAACACGTCGCAAACAAACCCACCGTTCTACGGGGGACTTCTCTGCAGGACACAGCGGGTGCTATTTGACGGCGTCATGCCGTTTGCATGAATTGCCCATTTTGCACACCAGGAGATTGCACGGCAAAGATTTTTATTACCTTTTTTGTCGCCTCTTCATTCTTAGCTCAACCCTAAGTAAGGTCTGCGATCGGAATCGGTTCTGGTTCTTTGCCTGATTGATTGATACGAGAGACAGCTTCTAGAAAGAAATGCGGTCTGGCGTCAGAGGCCCTGCTTGGCTGGCTGACTACTGAGTACCCTTGGCCCCGTGCATCGTCCCATGTCGCGTGCTCTGGGCTCAGTTGGCGTTCCCCTTTGTTGACTTTTGGCTGTTGACATTGGGGTTGCAGCTTCTACCGGACAACCAGCTGCAAGTGGGAGGCAAGGTTCAATGTCACGCATTTCAAACGCACGACTGCGAACGGCGACGGCAACATCAACATCAACAATAACAACAATCGACTTGTTCTGTGCTCATTGGTGTTTGGTTGGAGAGAGGAACTCCAAGATCGATCGATTGTCTCTTCCGTTCCTGCATTGGCAGTTTTGGAGGGGGTAAGCTAGCTAATTGCTTGGTAGCGGCCAGCGACTCACCGCCCCGGAGGCTGTTTCGTTTTGGTCCGCAAGTCTCGGTTGGTCCGTCGAACGTTTTGTCTCAGTGCCCTACGATGAGTTACACCGTCTGTACCGTCTCTGCCCGTACCCGTCGCCGTCGGGTCTTTGGCTCACCAGCGTCCCTGTCGAGTCCCACAGCGAAGGGTGGACTCTGGGCCGGGCCTCGTTCAGCTTTTTGCCTGAAATGCTGCCAGAGCCTCGGAGACAGGGAGGGAGGGTCAGGACGCTCACTCAGGAGTCAGGAGACCAGAAACAGGCGTGGCCTGGCTGATGAAGCCCGATGGACCATGGACGTGGTGGAAGATAGAGCACAAGCGGCTAGTGTGAATCCGCCCGTCATAAATGCCGCCTGGGCCGTGGTCCATCATCCACTGTCCACAACCTACGGATACCTCTGGACCTTGACGGTCAACAGCTTAACGCACGGAATAGTGTACATACGCAGTAGTGCCATTTCCATGGCATAAGCAGGTGGTTGTGGTTTATGTGCGTGGGGCTGCTGGAAAAAGAAGACATAAAACATTGTGAACGCGTCCTGCGCGTTTTCCCCACACAAACTGGGCCGGATTGTGAGGGTTTGGCGTCATCACCGGTGCACCACTCGCCAGTGCCGCCCCCCCTCCTCTGGAGGGGCCATATTCGGCACCCCCCAGTCGCTTCTTCGGCACCCAGTTAAACCCCTTTTGGCAGTTTGTGGGCGTCACAGCCACAGAGGGTGCCCACCACCTTATGGCCACCCAAACCATCCTTATGCTAGATGTTTTATGCAATAGCTGCACAGATTGAAGTGGGCCACTTAGAACGCATAAATATATTATTTATTAATAACTTAACTTGCTATATATTCTTCTAATACTAAAGTATTAATATCTTTACTAAATTTTTTTATTTTTTTATTGCTATTATGTTCTCAGTATGAAATTAATTAATTCTACTTTTAATAGGCTTATTAAGAAGGTCTGCTAGCATTAAAAGCCTCTTAGGTATAGTATAATCAGAAGTAAGTTATAATTAATAGTATATAGTATTAAATACTAATAGGATTTAAACTATAAGCATAGAAGCTGCTTTAAGAAATTTATAGTAATTTCTAGAGATTTAATAACTAATAAAATAAGTTATTAGTAGTTTATATAATTATTATAGACTTTAAAGAGATAGACTACTTCTATAGTTAATAATTAATATAACTACTTACTTATTGCTAATAAGTTAAAGTTATATAGTTAAGCGTTTTAAGTAATAGCATATAAGGCAGTAGGTAGCAAAAAAGTGATATAGGTGTATATTAAAGACCTCTTAAAGTTAGGCAAATTAACAGTATACAATATTGCTATATAGATAAATAAAGAAGCAGGCGTTAATTATATCTATATAATTAATATATATAATATTTAATATTAATTATATTGCAAAAAGTATAGCTTTTTTTTAACTACTTAGATATTTATATTATAAGGGACTGGGCACACAGAGCGGCAATGCTGGGGACAACCTAGCTAATGAAGGCTGAAGGTATAGAGACACCTGTGGGCCTAGGGCATAGAACCCTCCACAGTGAGAACTTAGCGAGGACTTGCTGAAGGTTAGGAAAAGGGGATCTTAGAAGAAGCAAGCAAAAGTAGCGCAGCAATATTATACCTACCTTTTAGGTGCTTCTCCTATCAGTTTAACCTAACTATAGCTTATAGCCTCTAAATACCTTTATAATTCTTTTGCTTCTACTTTAATTTAAAAAGGTTAATAATAATAATAGCACTATATACTTAAGTAATACCTACTAATTAGGCTAAAAAATTTATGCTTAATATTTACTGAGCATAGAGTGAAACAGCCTGTATAAACCTATATAGAGAAGATAACCTTAACAAATAATTAGAAGATAATGCAAATTAATAAAAGGAAGCAAAAAGCTATACTTTAAATAAAGCTGAGAGCCCTAAAGAGGATAAGCTACCTACGCTAAATGCTCACTACTTAGGCGATAAGTATATATAGAAAGATAGGAACTATAAGACCCCCCTCTATAAACTGAACAGGCTATAGGGCTAGATGTCTATAGCTGCAGCTAATAGGCTAGCTTAAGCTAGAAGGCTAGAAGAAGCAATTAGCTAAATGCTGATGCAGCAGATGATTGCTATAATAGCTAGCTAGCAAGAGCTAATTGCTGCTGCACTAAGTAATTAAGTGCCTGCTAAATAATTGCTTAAGGTTTTTAAGAAACTTTTAAACTATAATATAGCCTGCCTTATTAATAAGTCTATAAATATAATAAAAGAAGATTAGCTTATTATAATAAAAGAAGCCTATAAATATTATTCTAACTGCTTTAATAGCTAATATATCTAATAAACTATAAGTGTAATAAAATATACCTTATAAATAGAATAATAAATATATTAGCAAACACTTATAAACACCTCAGAGAGAGAGGTTAACTTAAAATAGAAAGACTTTAGAATCTTTATAAGAAGGCAGCATATTACACTTAAACTCTAAGAATAGAACTACTGTAATGCTTTAAAGTAGTGCTGTCAGAAAGATAATAAGAAGCTAATTGCATATTAAGCTTAATAAGAGTCTATTAACTAAGCTTTTAGCAAACTGAATATAAGTAATATAAAGGTGTACACCTTCTTTTAAGGCTTTATAAAGACCTTAAAAGATAAACTATTTAAACAAAATATTAATTATACTAATGCACATACTATTGCTCTATATACTTAGAAGTTATAAGAGATTATAGAAGGGAGGCATATAGGAAGAACTACTAGATATTCTAAGTTATATAAGCAACTATATTTAAGCTTTTTAGACTGCCTTCACAAAAGCAGTTTGCAGCCCCCCAGGTTGTCAAACTAAAGAGATTACCATTTAGAGACTCTATCTTAAAATAACTACTTAGCAAACACCTACACAACACTTAGCTCTAGTAGTAAACCTTCTGATTCTCAGAGACCTTAATATTACAACTGTAAGAAGTATAAGCATATTTCCTCTAACTATACTGAGAACTAAGTGCAGCCAGCAGGCAGCAATTAGAACTCCAACCTAAGATAGGGTAGGATTAATGCGATTTTAGTACCTTGCATAACTGATGCTAAAGACTTAGGAAACAAGTAGGCATAGAAGCAACCCTAAGGGGCACCACACCAGAAATCACTTTAGTTCCAGTAGGATAAACTATTAAAGGACAGGCGCTAGCACTCTAAGCGGCTGGCGAAGTTAAACTGGAAGTTAATAAGAATAATGTCCTTTAGTTCAGAAGAAGACTTATTATCTCAGAAGAAGGATCCCTCTGCTATAAAATCCTAAAAACCCACTATAATGCACTTAGATCAAAGCATATAAGGGCAAACAAAACAGCTAAACTGATCTTGCGAAAGTTTTATTAGCTATATCTAATAGAGAATATATAGCAATACGTCGCTAAATGCCTGCACTGCTAGAAGGCATGCATACTATAGCATAAACTATATAGACTGCTGCAAATATTAGAACTGCTAATATACCTATTCCAACAGATTTCCTTAGACTTTTTAACTAGCTTACTAGAAAGTCGCTAAAATAATAAGATTATTTATAATGCAATCTTAGTAGTTATATATAGAATAACTAAAGTAGCTTAATTCTTAGTAACAACTAAACAACTAGATGCTGCAGGCTTAGTGAGGATCTTATACTAAGAGATTAAATGCTAATATAGCATGCCTAAAGCTATTATTAGCAATAGAAATAAACTAATCACTAGTTAGTTTTAATAAGACTAAACTAAGGCTTAAGATATAGAAAAGTATATCTCTATAGTATAGCACTTATAAATAAACAGTTAGATAAAAAGAATACATCAAACTTTAACTATATATCTCTTAAAGTTTAGTAAAGGTCTATATAACTAATAAGTAATATAGCTAGTTAAAGCTAAGTTCTTATATAATAATAGCAAATATACTACTATCAGCATATTGCTATTTAAAGCCTTTATAAGATACTATTTAAGAATAATTAACTACTGCTTACTATATATCAACTTTAGAACCTAAAGAGTTAAAAAAAGACTTAAGAAGCTAATAGAGGTTTGCTAAAAAATAGCTGAGAATTAGCAGCATATAACTAAAGCATAAGCTAAAAATGCAAATACTAAAAAAAAAGTGCAATTATATAATATTAGAGATATTATAAAACTTTTAACTAAAAACTTTTATTTTATAAAAAGTTAGTAAAAGCTTACTTTATAATTCATTTTTATATTAGTTATAGAAGTTATAAGCTCTAATACTTATAAAGTATAGCTTCTAAAGAAGTATAATTAAGTATATAATATCTTCTCTATTATACTATTAGAGCTGTAGCACAGCTGAAAGTTTGCTAAAAGACTGCTCTCAGACTTAAAAGAAAACCTTAAAGAATAAAAGGTTAAAGATATTATATTACAAAAGGAAGTGCTAGAGGGCCCTCTATATCTAGTTAAGTGAAAAAGCTAGCTAGTAGAATATAACACCTAAAAGCTTAAAAAACACTTAGCAAATACTCTATAAATTCTTATAAAATTTAAAAAGCAGCAATATAAGTTATATTATAAATAAGATAATAAATAGTATAAAGAAAATAAGAAAAGTTAATTAACTATAAAACAGCTAAAACGCTAGCAAAGATTTCTTAAACCTTCTGCAAAAGCAATATAAAACTATAAGTATCTAACTAAAAACGTTTTATAGAAATCTACTATACTTCTGCTGAAGTTTTACTAATAACACTACTCTTTATCTTCCTTACTATCTTTATTATTATCATTTTTATCTTTATCTTCCTCTTCTTCTTCTTCTTCTTTATCTTCAGCTTTATTCTTATTATCTTTATTCTTACTGTTATTACTATTGCTAGTTATACTGCTATTTCCATCCTACAGATTATTGCTAAGCCTATTAAAGTTGCTGTCATTACTATCCCCCCTACTAGAAGAATTATCTTTATTATTAGTATTAACTAAGTTTTAGCAAACTGCTGCTAAATGCTTACTAATATCTTTATAAGAATTAAGATAAGGTATAAGACTACTACTAACAGTCTTAAAGATTGCAATTAAAGCATAGCAACAGACGTCGCAAAGCATATAGGCATTTTAAATCTTTAAAGGATCTTATAAAAGAAGTGCAGCTATATAAAGATTGCTCTTTAAGAGATATATTGCTAGAATATTAGTAAGCCTATTGAGGAAGTCAGCCTATTTAAAGATATAGGTCTTATTGCATAAGTAGAAAGGAAAAATACCTTTAATCTGCCTTATAATTTTATCTATCTTATTTTAGTCTTTAGCTTAGCAAGCTAGCTGCAAATATCTATTAATATAAAGGTAAAGATAAAGCAGACTATAAAACAAAACTTATATCTAAGGATATTTAAAGTTATATCTATATATAGGCAGTAGTACTCTCCTCAACACCTATAGCTACTAATTAGTTATTATAATTCTTAATGCCCTACTAAAGGCTAGCAGAGTTTACTAACTACTTATAGAAACTCTAAAGAAGCATTTAACCCTTTTTAATTGCAGTAAAAATGCAGTAAATCTCATACTAACAGTAATAACCAGCCTCAATCTAATAGACGCAACACTTAACCTAATTCTAATAGTAGTAAACAGTTAAAATAAAGCAGAAAAGAATCTAAAAGTGAAATAGTTAGCCTATATCTTCCCTAAATAATTGCTAAACTTACTCTATAGCACTTAATGCTGTGCAACCAGCATAACTTATATATATAATCTCTATTATAAGCGTAAGTGTAAATAACCTTATTGCTCTTATAAAGCTATAATGTATAGCTAATATAAGGCTTGCTGCTATTAGATTAGTCACACTAATGTATACTATCACTAAGCTTAGAATTATTAGGACTATACTTAGTAAGGATTCAGGTAATAAAGCTCTCTACACTTATAATATTAGTTATAGAAGTATTATAAAGTAGTAAAGTGTTTATAAAAAGTTTATAAAAGCTTAGTAAAGCTTGCATAATATAAAGATGCAGAAAGATATATTGTTATAAGAAAAAGAAGAACTAGACTGAAGTAGAGAAAAGCTATCACTTTATAGATAATTATGAGGCCTTATTAAATAGTTGCAGAAGTAGGCACAACATCAGATAAAGTGAATAATAATTATTCACTATAGCAGATACTACTAAAAGTGAAAAAGCAAATACAGTAAATTAATAACAGCAGTTACTATCTAACTTAATTAACAGCCTCATAATGCATCTGTTTAGAAAGGAGATAATAAAATAAAAAATAAAGCTATTATAAAGAACACTATAAAGATATTATATTAGGAAACCTTACTGAACAAAAGGTGAGTTTATAGAAAATAAAAGCAATAAAACACCTAGACAACTATATTTACTAAAAAGAAAAATAAATATCACTTTCTTTAAAGATAACTAATAAAAGAATTTAAAACAAAAAAACCTATATATAGCTTAAAAAACTCTAATTAATAATAACTATAATAATAACAGCCTAAACAGATAATAAAGCTTTTACTAAATATATAACAGCTACCTATTATGCTGAACAACAGAGAAGGATAATAAGAGCTGCTTCAGATAACAAAAGAAAACTGCTGCAACTACTTCAAACTGGAGGCTAACTATACAGTAAGAACTACTATAACTAGAAGAGGGATAATTATAAGAGACTAAACATATAGAGCAGCAATACTAAAAACAACCTAGCTAATAAAAGCTGAAGATATAGAGACGCCTATAAGCCTAAGGCATAAAACCCTCTACAGCAAGAACTTAGCAAGGACTTACTGAAGGTTAAGAAAAGGGGATTTTAGAAGAAGCAAGCAAAAGTAGCGCAGCAATACTATATCTACCCTTTAGGTGCTTCTCCTATCAGTTTGACCTAACTGTAGCTTGTAGCCTCTAAATACCTTTATATATATATAAACTAAAATAAAGCATAGATATTAGATATTTAAGCTTCTACTATAATGCTAGCTTAAGTAGAATTAATATAGTCTTTTAGATATATTTTTAATATCTTAAGTAGTAGCAGCAGAATTTAAAATTGCTATTAATAGACGCTATATATAAAGTTAGTTATAAAGTTAAAAAAAAGATAAGTAAAACTAACTAGCAGTAAGTAAATCACTTTAATATGCTGCTTTTTGAGATTAACAGTCTCACTATAATATATTTAACTTTTAATGCTACTTTCTGCCTCATCTTAAGTGAAAGTGCTGCTATATATAAATAGATTTTTAAGCAGCTTAAAGATATAATTATAGCTGAAAAAATTGCAGTTCTAAAAGTAATAATAACTAATTTTAATAAAGCACTCAAAAAGGCTGCTAAAGTTATATTTGCAAATATATAATAATAAATCTATATTTAGTATATACTAAAAAATATAGTATTAAATATAAAAAATAAGTAAGATAAGATGTTAGAGAGAGATAATAATAACTAAGTTGAAAACCAGCCTTCTATTAGAGCTAGAAATACTAATAATTCTAGTGCGCCTTATACTAAAAACACTTTTAATTCACTTAATTTAATTATAAATAGAGCTAGAGAAACTTTAGTTAATCCTACTAGCTAGAATTTTAAGGCTGATATTATAGAAAATCTTATCAACTTAGAAGCTAGCTGCAAAGCATAGAATTTAATACTAACTACTAACTTCTTACTACTTAATAGTAATAACACTAGTAATATTAACTTTATAACTATAGCGCTAAACCTAGTTATTTTATTAACTGCTGATTCTAATAAGATTAAGCAATTGCTAGATAGAGTTTTATAAGTGTGGAAGTTATATATCTACACACCAACTGAGGCGCTGTTTCAGAAATGCTAAAAAAACCTTAAAAAAGCTTTTAAGGTAACCTAGCCTTAAATTGTTAACTACCTTGCTACTACCTACCTTCTGTTTTACTTCTAGTTTGCTAACTTTACTGTTAGAAAGTACTATAACTATAGCCTTAAAGCAATATTGCATATAAAGTCTGCTTATACTAAGTTGAAGTTATATTTATATAACTGCTTTACTGATCTCTATAACCTCTATTTTATAATTGCTAAAATAATTAAAACTAAAAAGCAAGCGCTATGCAATTGCATTAGCAAAGAGAAGTTTCTATTTAAAAACATTTATAATAAGATGTTTATATTATACTAGTTAATTTAAGCTGTTTTATTTAAAACGCTTAATATAGTATATTAATAATATAAAGCAGCTTATAATATTTAAGTTAATAAATTATAATTAAAAAAGCTAAGTTCTTATATAAGCTTCTTTTTATATCAGTAAGGCTTATCTTACTGCTATAATATTTTTAACTACTTTAAGTTAGCAAATAATAAATGCTACTTTATATAAAAAGCTATAGATTGCTACTAATAGCTTAACTAAACCTTAATATATATATATATTTTTTTTATTTCACTAAATATACTTCTAACTAATATTTTATAACTAGAGATTATAATATTTAGAGCAGTAATAAAAAAGCCTAACTTTAATATTATCTTCTAAAAAAAAAACTACTAATAAAACATTATATTAATTAATAATAATAACATCTTTATAGATAATATACTACAGTATTAATTAACTATACTAATACTTTTCCTTTATATTAACTGTAATATATCTATTAAAAGAGATCTTTTTGCATTTAAAGTAGCTTAAACTGATATATTTATTATACTGTTGCTACTGCTAATACAGCTGCTAAAAAAGAAGAAGAAGTTAGCTGTTAAAAAGTAAGCTGAAAAATAAAAAGAGAGAATATAAATATTAATTAGCTAGTAGTTCTATTAGATAAGCTAGCAATTAGCTTAAACTTTATAGAATTTTATTTTAAACTAACTACTATTACTTTTACTATTACTACTAGCTTTAATACTAACTTTTTTTAGCTAAAGTCAGCCTCAGCAATATTTATAAACCTTTTTACTGCCTCTATAAATATATTTTAAAGCTTTACTACCTTTAAATCAGCAGCAATTTAAGCAGTTTTTAAGTCAGCTAGAGCAGCAATATAGATATAAGCAATATAAGCAGTATAAGCAGTATAAGTAGCTCTAGCGTTAGATTGACGTATTAATATATAAAGTTTTGTTCTATATCTTATGAAACTGCATATCACTATGCATAATAAATCTTTTGGTAGCCAACAGGGCTAGAGATTCACTCCGCCACATATGGTGTGGCACCAACGCAATGACTTGCCAAAAGGGGTTTAACTGGGTGCCGAAGAAGCGACTGGGGGGTGCCGAATATGGCCCCTCCTCCTCTGGCCGGTCCTCCTCCCCAGCGCGCATCCTTGGGCTCTGACTGGCTGTTTCCTCGCCGTGCCCCCTGTCGCACCTCCCTCGATCTGCCATAAGCGCCGCGTGCTGGGGAGGGGGTCCTGCCTTAATCGCTTCCAGGTTCCCTGCGCTGCTGCCCGCGTTTCCTGCGTTGCGTTGGCGTGTCTGCTAAATATCCCGCCAGGCCACCCGCTAAAAATCCAGATTCATTAGTGGTCACAGCACGCTGGCCGGTAGGCACAAGGCACCGTAGCACAAGCACCCGGTCAGTACAAGTACCTACCTACTATGTAGGTGTCGAGAACAACACCAACATCGCATCGCATCCCCGTCCCCCATCTCAATGCTCATCCACATTGCATCGCGCACAACACAAATGCGTCGTGCTGCTGCTGCGCTCCGCTAATCCCATCCGTCTCCATCGCCATCTCCATCCTTTCCCCCCGTTCCCATTGCCCTGACCCGTCCCTCTCGGTACCTTCCTAGGACCGTGACTGCTGCTCCTTCAGCCTTCAGAGGTCTGTTTCCATCCACCCACGCACCGCACCGCACCGCACCGCACCGCCTTGCACCGCCGCATCTCATCAGCATCCCGTCCGGTCCGTCACTACCTTGTTCTCGCCGCCCTGCCTACCCAACTAACCTAACCTCGCCAGGCTTGCACATTGCTGCTCATCTTCCTTCCTTGGTCTTTCGCTTTCTGCCCTGCCTTGTTTGGCTTGTCCTCATCTCTCGGGCCTGACCCGACTATTGGATTCAAACGAGGGTTCTGAAGTCCAGGTTTGCTGGTCCAGCCCGGCTTCCCGCTCGCCAACTGCCACCACACCCTTTCTCACGCCGGTACGTTGCTTGGTCCAATACAAGCCCGTCTTCCTATTGCTCGGCTCGACTCGAGTCGACTCCAGCTTGTGGTGGGCAACCCCTGGTTCACCTCCCTCGCCCAATCCCGTCTCTTGTTTCTGTCTGCCACTGCACCGTCTCGACTCCAGAGGTACCGTACCGCTCCGTACCGTCGTCCACTGCACCACACACTACCTACCTCACTCTCCTGTCCCTCCTCGACTCCTCCTCCTCTGCCTCTGTGTGGAGAGGTTAGGTGAGACATCTTCGCCTGACACTCTCTCGTTCCCTTTCCTCTCACGCCGCCATTCACTTGCGAGACTTGCGTGTCTTCTCGTCGCCAACTTTAATCGCTGACGGTTACCGCTTTGCAGACCTGAAATTCGAGTCAGGCGCTCAGAGACCATCTGTCGCTGCCTCACTGCACTTGGCTGTGCCCATGAAGCCATCGTCGGGCCTAAACTGAAACCTGCCGCCTACCACCCCGGTCTCTCCTTCGCTCCCCCGACAGAGCCTCGTGCCGACGACCTGCTGTCCTCGACACGCTAGACGGCCAACCGCGACGAAACACCTCGCCTCTCTTCACCCTTCGCCCGAGACGGAGCCTCTCTGTCCCCGCCTCCCCCGCGATCCTCCACGCTGGATTCCTCAACACTGTCCGCGGGGTCACCGGCCCAGTTCCACGACGCCGTCGACAACATGGAGCACGAACACATCCCCGCCCCGCCTCATCCCGACGATACCCTCGGCGGTCTTGACGGGGCTCCTCAGGTCGTCCAGTCCAACGGATACGAGTACGCAGAGAAGCAGCGCCATCAATCAGCCCAGTCCATCGATCAGGGCCTCCCACCACAATCACCACGGGCCGACGAGCATGCCGACCGGTACAACACCCCGCCCCTGCCCATGAACGCTCCCTCCATCTCAAGACCGGCGTCTGGCCTTTCGGGCAACGGCGCACAACAGGGCTATGCCGACCATGCGTCACGAAGCAGCGCCGGCGCCGAAGCTGCGGCGAGCAACGGTCGCAACCACGTCGTTATCAAGGTCGGCATGGTGGGAGATGCGCAAATCGGCAAGACAAGTTTGATGGTCAAGTACGTGGAGGGAAGCTGGGACGAGGACTACATCCAGACACTGGGCGTCAACTTCATGGAGAAGACAATCTCCATTCGGAATACCGAAATCACCTTCTCCATCTGGGATTTGGGCGGCCAGCGCGAGTTTGTCAACATGTTGCCCCTCGTCTGCAATGACGCGGTTGCTATCCTTTTCATGTTCGACCTCACACGGAAGAGCACTCTCAACAGCATCAAGGAGTGGTATCGCCAAGGCCGAGGCTTCAACAAGACGGCCATCCCAATCCTGGTGGGTACCAAGTACGACCACTTTGTGAACTTTCCAAGGGAAGACCAAGAAGAGATCTCAAACCAGGTATGTCGCATTCGCCTTCTTGGGTATTTCGTATAACTGACACAATATAGGCTCGTCGGTTCGCAAAGGCGATGCGCGCGGCGTTGATCTTCTCCAGCACGAGTCATAGTATCAACGTGCAGAAGGTGACACCACCAAACAACCCGCCAGGCAACAAAAGCTAACTCGTTACAGATCTTCAAGATTGTGCTTTCCAAGGCTTTCGACCTCAAGTGCACCATTCCCGAAATCGAGAACGTAGGAGAGCCGTTGCTCCTGTACCAGTCCTGCTGATTTCAGCCGACCGCGCCAGCCAGTTGTACTGGCTGTGGTGCGATGCCCTCGACTACGTTCGATCAACCATCCAACTCGACTGTCGCACAATTATAATGGATCATGACCCATTACGTACTTTACGACCTTCAAAAAGTGCTGATGTTCATCGGCTGAACTGCTGGAGTCTCCTCGTTCGGCATAAGGCGGGCCGTCAAGAACCCGGCGACTGCGCAGCTCCGACTTTGAGACTTTCAGATTGCATAGAGCGCCGCGAGCTCATTTTTACGGGCATAATTCGACTATCGACCCGAATCACTCACTCTTTTTCATTTGTAACAAAACTCGCCGTAGTAGGCCTCATCGCAGCGTTTTCAGTGTCACCAGTTTGATCAACGCGCTCACAATCACACACTCACACACCACACATTACACATTCCCCTCCTGATCGCAATCGGCGTTGCACAAATCTGTTCAACTCTTCTTCTTAAAGATTGGTAGGGAACGGCGGGCCTGGTTGAAGGCGGGATAAGATGCATTTTAGGATCATGGTCTGGCGGGGCTCCCTCCACTCAGTTAATTCTCTTCGACTCCTTCTCAGCACGAGTGGGCGAAGAGAGAAAATGAGGCTGGAAGGGAGCGCCCGTCTTGTTCTTGGGCGTAACGGCCGTTGCAAACTGCACCAGAGAAGAAGTGGTGCAGTAAAACTTGCTTTTGACACATTTTCCTTTTTCTGCCGCTTTTTTTGGACTCAGATCACCATCAACCTGATATGGCCAACCCAGTTGTTGTTTTTCCGGGGTCTCCCTGAAGATGATGGAGAAGACGATACAAGCAGGAAAGAAGAGACCACCATGTAACAAGTAATTCACCTTGCGTGTTTTTTACTTCGCCCACTTTTTTTTCTTTTCCTCTCTGAAAAAAAAACATGTCTCTGACTTTGCAGAGGCTGAAGGAGTAGACGGCTTTGGAACCTTGGTCCGTAGGGGGCGAGCGTGTAATATTTTCTTGTAAAGCCTGCCGTCAAAGTAGACGACGCAGGCTGAGATCGGACAATCCACATGCCGTTGAGAGAGAAAATGGCTTCTCGTTGGTGTCAATTTCCCTGAGATGTGCATGCTAACCGACAAGAGTTAGATTTGGGCGAGTGCCGGGTTGTCCATGTCAGTGCTCATTTGCCATTGTCGGAGTGACGTGCATCGAACGAGATTCTCGGAATTGGCGTCGGTCGGGGTGGAGGAAACGTTGATGAGTTTGACAGGTGTGCGCGAGATTGGAAGAAGTCGGTGACTACCTTCAGCTCTGCCTCGCCATCGACAGCGCGTTTCCTTTGACTGCCAGTGGCTATATGATGATTCCAGGATAACCTCGTTCATGCGTCCCCACGAGCTTCCGACTGTTTGCTCTGATGCTCAACTTACCGGGACATGTTCTGAGGTTGCGAGTTTCCGGTCTTGATCTCGCCCACTCATCACACAAGTGCTCGCTTAGTTCGCGACTCTTGTCGGCGTCGACCTGAACGCCGGGTTGGGAATCCGAGGGCTAGGCCGGTAAGATGCCCGAGGACGCGATCGCGGGGTGCCCACACCGATCGGTAATCACGGCACCGCCATCAGCCACATCCGCTGGCCGTCACGGAGCCGAACCGACAAGCATACTGTGAGCGATCTACACTAACGAAAAGCGGTTTATTTTTTCTTCATCTCTTGCATCCTCCGGAGGCGCGCCACTATTTTAGCGACTTCAAACTTCCAATCGCAGGGTTTTTTCCAGGTTTCGCCATTGCGTAGCGCGTGCTTACCTTACTTATGATACCTCCTTACGAAGTGTCGTGCACCGCCACGGCGATCTGCTAGGCAGCAGACAGAAGTTCTGATGCCACAACTCTCTCTCCAATGCCAAAGGTGAACTCGTCTTTTTCATAGTTCTAACTCCTGCAACAGTCCTGGGAGGCATCATTTTTCAAAATTTCTTAAGTCTGTCTCAACTCCGCTCCGTCCATCACGGCGCCGATGGAACCACCGCAACCCGACCTGGACGATGCCATCGCGACGGAAGAAGTCATCGCGGCGGCAGGAGAATGGCTCGTGAGCTTGTGCAGCAAGAAAAACACGCATGACGATCCGCAGGGATTCACTCCTCTCGAGCAGCTGAAATTTGACGAGTTCTTTATGCTGTATCGGCAGTCGCCGGTGTTCAGACGATACCACGTCGAGGCCGTACGGAAATGTCTCTCAAAGGGGTTGAAACCAGACTATCGCCTTGCAAGCATACTGGTAGAACAGGACGACACGAAGGTTCTGTTTGCGCAGGAGAATGATGTGCTGCAAGTCGCGATCAAAGCGGTCAAGGTCGAGCCTGGGTTGCTTGGTCAGTCGCCCAGGGAGTCGAGTCCTGAGCTCATGGCCATGGTGGAGCTCTTGATCGAAAACGGAGCTTCGGTCACTTGCTTGGATGAGGATGGCAACACGGCTTTGTTCTATGCTTGTATATTGGGGTATGGGGAACTCTTTCGTTATCTGGTGGCTGCTGGAGCGCAACTCTCGACTGAGCATCACCGGTCACCCCCTGAACAACTGGGCAAGCCTGAAGATGCGTCTGAGGGATCCTATCCAGTCAAAACGGAAGAGGCCAAGGTCAATCTCCTTCAGATCACGCTTGACGCCTTAATATCGCCCCAACGCATCGTCGGCATGACTTGGGTCGGCTGGCCGCCTGGAGTGAACTACGACAGACCAATGTGGGCGCTGGATCTCAAAGACACCTGGGGTGGCATCATACTCCACCTCTTGCAGGCAGGACTCTCGTACATCAAGGACGACCCAGGACTTGTTATGTTGCTGCACATTACCTGCTACCAGGGCGCACTCGAATTCGTTGAGAAGCTCCTCGGCTTTGGTGTCACCACCAATGTGGCAGGCCCCAGGATGGTGGACGGAGGTCAGGGGGAGGGAGACTCGTTTGGCTCTGCCCTACATGCCGCCGCCTCTACAAGCCAGCTTCCAGTCGCGAAGCTTCTCATGGAACACGGCGAAAGCCCGCGAAGCCGTCGGCGTTGTCTCTTTGGCAACCGGGCGGCGGATAGAGGTAAAACCCCTTTAGAGGTAGCCATCGCATCAGGGCGCTACGGCGGCGCAGAAAGACTCTTGCACTTCTTGGAAGGCCTCCTGGCATGCGCAGAAAGCCTGGAAGAGTCCGACTACCAGGAGATGATCGCCTACTGCGCCCGCAGAAACCAGCTCGACTTCGCGAAACGTCTCCTCCGGCGCGGCATCCACCCGCAAACGGTCCCCGCTGACGTCGGCAGCCTCGAGATGGCGCGGCTCCTCATATCCCACGGCGCCGTCCTGGATCCCGCCGCGATGCAGAAGACAGCGCTGTCGAGGCAGCAGCTGGAGCTGCTGCGCTGGTGCGTCAGCGAGTACGGGCCGCAGCTCGCCTCGGACCCGGAAAGCTGGGGCAAGACGGCCACTTGGCTGATGAACAACGGGCAGGCGTACCTGGAAACTATACAGTATCTGGTCTCTGAGTACCCCGGCCCGCACGTCGACTGGGTGTTCAGCGCCATGCTTCGGGTTCGTGACGAGAAGGAGAAACCGACGCCGACGAGCTGGCTGCATCTCGCGATTGTCCGGGATAATGTCAGGGCTGTGCGGATGCTTCTTGAGGCTGGCGCCGATCCCGGGTGTCCTGGCCTTGAGTTGAATGCGTCGACGGCGATGCGACAACGCCAGTATCATTCGTTGCGGAACATCGATGAGCGACTACACGTGGTCAAGATGCTGGAATGCAAGCTTCATGGCGATGACGATTGGTCATTGCCTTCTTATGGGGAGCTCATAACTCGCCAAAAAGACGCCATATCCAAACAAAGACGGGCGTGGGACTTGCGACTGCAAAGCCTTGTTGAATCTCGACAAGAGTCTCCTCATGTTATGTCGCAGTTGAAGCGTGAACCACCAACAAAAACTACGCACTTCAATGCCGCCAACAGTATACTTGAGTATATTCCTTTACCTAGCAAAAGCTCATTTCGCCTCCTAGAGTTGCTCCCCTCAAGCAGCCGCGCAGCGCTCCTACGTGGCCGTCTAGTACAGAGCGACATCACCTACCAGCCAGACTACGAAGCTCTGTCATACGTCTGGGGAGACGCCAGCCCCAGCGAATGTATCCTCATCGAAGAACACACCGTCCCGATCACTACAAACCTCCACTCGGCACTGGTACACCTCCGTCACAGCAGCGAAGCCCGCACGCTCTGGGTCGACGCCCTCTGCATCGACCAGTCAACCCATGGCGAACGCAACCAGCAGGTCATGATCATGGGAGACATCTACAAGTCCGCGCGCCAGGTCGTGGTCTGGCTTGGCGAAGCCGCCGACGACTCTCACCTCGTGTTCGAGCACCTCAAGGACGAGTCGGCAAAGAAGTCCTGGCCCAACGTCCCGAAACCGTCGCCCCGTCTGCGCCGCGCGTGGCTCGCCCTCATCACACGCCCGTGGTTCTTCCGAACCTGGGTCATACAGGAGGTCGCGCTGAACCGCAAGGCCGTCGTCATGTGTGGAGAGGACGCGGCGCCGTGGATGGACCTGGGCTCTGGCCGCTCCGACATCTCCGGCGGCGCCAACGGGCTGTCGAGCAAGCCGAGTTTTGCGGGCAACAACCCGGACCATCCCATCTCGGGGTTTGACGCGGACAGCCACATCTGGAGACTTCGCTTGTTGAAGTACGGCAGTGATCCCGTGAGTATCATGCGGTACAGCCGCGTCTGTCAAACGAGCGAAGTCGAGGACAGGGTGTACGGGATTTTGGGCTTGTTTGAGCCCGGCTTCGTCACGGTGGACTACGACATGCCGGTGGAGCAGATATTCCGCCAGTTCACGGAGGCCGTGATTGGGCTGACGGGAGATCTACGCGTGTTGAGGTGTTTCGGCGTTGGAGCGCGGACGAAGTCCCTGCCGTCTTGGGTGCCCGACTTTACAGATACGACGACGGCGGGCACGCTTCCCCTGCACTCGTGGCACCCTCCCTACGGCACCCCGCAAGACTTAGACTATCGAACCGCGGACGGGACTTCTTCCAGTGTTCCCGCAAGCGAGCTGATGCAAAAGGTTCTTCCCGGGATGTCCTTCCGAGACGACGGCGCGCTTTTGCTTAGAGGAAAGCGTGTCGACACGATACGCTCCCTGGGCCCCGAGCTGTCCGCAGACACAGCCTACACGCCCGGAACAGACGCCTTCGCCCGGGTCATGCGGGAATGGGAGGCCCTCGCAGCGACGCTGCTTCCCGGGTGGAAGAAGACGTCGCGTGCTCCGTCAGTGACACGGGCGTTTGCGGCCACTCTGGCGGCCAGCCATGGCGATGAGCTGCACAGCATCGACTTTGGGTTCGCCGAGTGGTACCGCCATTCCGGCACGGGGGTACTCGAGCAGGCAGATCCGGCCATGATGTTGCGGGACCGCGAGTTTTACCTGTGGTGGCTGGGCGTCGGGAAAAAAGATGAAGATGAACAAGACACAAGTGCCACGGTTGAGTACGAGCTCCGCGAGTTTGCCAAGCAGATGGAGCTTTCTTGCTACGGCCGGCGGTTTTTCATCACGGAACAGGGATCCATGGGACTCGCTGGCCCTCGGGCCCGGGTCGGTGATCATGTCGTGTTCTTTCCCGGGGGAGACCAGCCGCTTGTGCTGCGTCGACGGGATGAGGGCGACGGGTGGATTATGGCGAACGATTGTTACTTGTATGGGCTGGAGCCGTATACATTGTTTCAAGATGAAGAGCGTTTGGTGGAGGAGTTTGTGATATTCTGATAATATTGTGTCGGTTGGCTATGAATCGTCAGCGGATGTACCTAAATATATTTGAAAGCTAGTCATGAAGTATGTAGGTGCTCAGGCGGAGATGAAAGACAATACAACCGTTTGTTACATCATATTGTATTTCTGTAGGGTATTGTATTGTGGTGTATTGAATTACATATTTTGTATCTTTTTCTCTGGGATGCTGAGAGATATGGAAATGGCCTCTGGGTGCTGTGTTATCCTTGAGGTGATCGCCAGGAGGCAGGACCAGGCGATACTCTTCCGGCCCCACTGATTTCCAAAGATGACGTCCTTATTTATCCCAGCATGTTACAGAGTTCCGTGGTCTGTCTATAACAATATTCCACATTCTGCTTAATGGGTGTGAGGCCGGGGAGGTCATGCGTCGAAAACTTGAGGAAATCGTGGTGTTTTGATAGTATATAAATACTCTTAGGATGAAAAGATACTACTTGACTTAGGATTGTTAATTGGAATTGCAGAGCCTAACTAGGAAGGCGTCTTGTGATGTATGGCCACAGTGAAACTGTCCTTCCTGAGGACCTTGTTCGCTGTCACCGCCAGCTTGGCTTGACCACGACAGCAACAGCAACCTTGCTGGCTAACCCAGCGAGAATTCCTGGTACTTGTATCGGTCAACAATCATTCGATTTCACCCCCCCTCTGCAGACGTATGTGGTCGTGGGGGTTACTGACCTTCTGAGTGACAATTCCTTAGTCTCGGGCCCTAGGTTCGATTCTCCAGCTCAGACTCTCTTTATGCCACTCACGTTCTTTTTGGGTTTCTCCTTTTTCTATCATTCAGCTTCTGGCCCTTGTAATCATTACAGAAAGAACCGTCCACAATTAGTTGTCTTGAAGTGGATAAACATTAAGATCTACTCTACAGTTCTATGGTGGACGAGTTGTGTGCAGTTGATGCGTACGTTGTACAGGGTAATGTCTCCAAACGCCATGCCGAAAAACCCAAGGAGGAGCCATTTGCTCAACTCCTAATGACAAAATAATCCTCAGTGTTCCTCTACTCGAGATTCTGCGCCTCGCACATTTGCTTGTACATGCCACCCTTGGCAACCAACTGCGCGTGCGTCCCCTTTTCCACGATCCTGCCCCCGTAAAACACGCAGATGATGTCCGCGTCCTTGACAGTGGAAAGACGATGGGCAACGGCGATTGTGATCCTCTCGCCGTCGCGCGCCGCCTCGTTGAGCGCCCGCTGCACAATCTTCTCCGACTCCGTGTCCAGGGCGCTCGTCGCCTCGTCGAGCAGCAAGATCCTCGGGTTGCGGATCAGAGCTCTCGCGATCGCGATGCGCTGCCTCTGGCCGCCGGACAGCTGCATGCCGCTGCTTCCGCAGGGGGTGCCCAGGCCTTCGGGGAGGGACGAGACAAAGTCCCAGGCGTTGGCCGCGCGGCAGGCCTGTTCGATCTGCGCGTCGGGCACGTCGGTGAGGGAGTCGGAGTCGATGCCCAAAGCGATGTTCTCGCGGATGCTGCCCTGGAAGAGGGTCGGCTCCTGCTGGACGAGGGCGACGAACTGGCGGTAGAGGCGCGGGTTGAGCTCGGAGAGGGCGGCGTCGCCGTCGATGCGGATCGTGCCGGTTGTCGGATCGTAGAAACGCTCGAGCATGGCGATCATGGTGCTCTTTCCGCAGCCGGAGGCGCCTACCAGAGCGACGAATTGGCCCTTCTTGATCTGTGATGTGTTAGTTTCGAGGCTGGTCAATTTGTTGAGGGCTAGGATGGCTTACCTCCAGGTCGACGCCGCGCAGGACGTGGGCTTCGGGACGCAGGGGGTAGGAGAACTTCAGGTGGTCAAAGTCGAGGGAGGTGCCTGACTTGGGGGCCCTGTCATGGTTGTCGGGCGTCTCCTGGATGGTGGGCTGGAGATCGTGGAGCCAGAAGAGGTAGTTTGCGGCGTTGATACCCTTGGTCATGCTGCTGGAGTACTGGAAGAGTTGAGCGGCAGCCTGGCCGGAGAAGAACGTTCCCATGAAGGCGACGAAGAACTGATACATGCTAATCTCGTTGAATGACAACAGTCGACAGCCGTACCTGCGGTGTGTTAGTGTGGACTAGCATGAAAAGGGGCTAGGGACGTACCAGAAGCCAAGAGCCATGAAAAAGTACTCGATGCATTGGGTAAGACCAAAAGCAACGGTCATGGTGAAGAGCGGTGCCGTTGAAGCCCTGACTGCGTGGTCGAGCTCGTCCGTGTATCTCTTCAGAACGGATTCCTCGATAGCTAAAGACGAGACCGTCCGGATGGCGGTCACCGACTCCGAGGCGATGGCAGCGCTGGCAGAGTAGCGCTTTGACGTGTTGTTGTCGAGCTTGGAGTCAAGGCGGACCTTAATATATCCCGAGCTCACCAAGGGCGGGAGACCGGCGAGCACGACAACGAGACCAAGCTTCCAGGTGGTGGCAATGGCCAGGATACTGCAAGCGACAACGTTGAGGGTCGAGATCAAGATGAGGCCAATGTTGAAACCCATCAGCTCCAAGATAGACTGCGGATTGGACTCAAGCTTGCTGGCCAAAGCACCAGTGTTGTTCTCCCTGCGGTCGAAGAATTGGAGGTCTTGTCGGAGGAAATCGTTTAAAGCCTGCTTACGGAGCTTGTGATTGAGACCCTATGATGCGTTAAATCAGGCCCTTTGGGTATCAGATGAGCGACCAAATTTACCTGTGCAATTGTGTTGGTCGTCCAGCCCATGGCAAAGTAGCAGACAAAGACACCGAGAGCGAGGACGAAGAACATCAGAGAATAGAAGTTGCCTTTGGAGATCATCTCTGAACCTGTCAGGGTAAAGACGTCGACGAGGTTGGCGATGATCAGAGATTGGCCAGGGAATGCACCAGCTGCATACTGTTAGCGATTGTCACGGATGATGCATCTTCAAGGCACTTACCAGCTACAACAACTGCAACCAAGGTGCCAAGGTAAGCCCAGTTCAACTCCGGGGTCTCGCGAACCATTCTGATAACCACGCTGATGAGGCCCCTCTGCTTGTGGTGGTCGTAATTGTCGCGCTCCTTTTGGAGCTCCATGCGGGTCTGGTCTGCAGTTCGGTACCGACTCATAGTCTTTGTCATCTCGATGTTCTCCTTCGGGGCTGAATCTTCGTCGTCTCCCTCGGTCTCTGTGATGGATCCCTCTTCCGAAACAGACAAGTTCTGGGCTCTAACGAGACGTGTGTATGCGCCGTCCTGTTTGAGAAGTCCCTCATGGGTTCCCTGCTCGACAATCTTGCCCTTGTTCATCACGACGATGTTGTCTGCCTTGCGGATCGTTGCCAGCTTGTGCGCGATGGTGATTGTGGTACGACCTTCGGAGGCCTTGTCGAGAGCCTGTTGAACGACGCCCTCCGCGTGAGGGTCGAGGGCACTGGTAGCTTCGTCTAGCAGAAGGACCTTCGGCTGCGAGATGATGCTGCGAGCGATGGCCACACGCTGCTTCTGTCCGCCGGAAAGGAGACCGCCGCGCTCACCAATCATGGTGTCATAACCCTCTGGAAGCTGTGAGACGAAGTCGTGCGCAAAGGCAATCTTGGCGGCCTCTTGCACCCGCTGCATTTGCTCCTCCCGAGATGCGTTCTCCCACTGGGTTCCGACTAATCCATTGGCGATGTTGTCGAAAACTGTACCCTGGAAAAGAATGGGCTCCTGTTGGACAAGACGAACATTCTTCCGGAGCCAGTTGAGGTTGAGGCGATCGATCGGTTTGCCGTCAAGCTTGATGGTACCAGCCTTAGGGTTGTACCAGCGCTCAATCAAGCCAATGATGGTACTCTTTCCGGAACCGCTGGAGCCCTACAAACAGGTCAGCGACATTCTAGTCTAGTCAAAGTTGTGAACCTACCACAAGAGCGGTGACCTTGCCCGCGGGGATGTGGAGAGAAAAGTTGTCCAGCACAGTAACACCAGGTCTGGTCGGGTACGAAAAGGTAATGTTCTCCAGGTCGACGACTCCAACAGTGTCAGTTGGTTGCTCGCCCGACTTGTCGAACGGATCAATCTCCGAAGGCCGGTCGATGAGCTTGAACAACTGAGCTGCAGCGGAAGCGGCCCTGGTGAACTCGATGATGTACGGGGTCAACATGGTGAGAGCAGTAGTGCCAATGACAACGGAAAGCAGAACGCTGATAGACGTTAGCTACTCGGCACGGAACCGAGGGAAGAGGGATCACACTTACGTGAAGATATCGCCAGACTCGGTGATCTCACCACGGTTCATCATGTGGATACCCTGCCAGAAGGCTAGGGCGAAGCCGGCGTAAATGACGAAGTACTCGAAGGAAAACAGGATACCGAAAAGGGGCGACTTCTTGTTTCCGAGATTATGGGCGTCTTGCAGAAACTTGTCGAATTTCCGAACCAGCCTTGACCTGATTTCGAATGCGTGAACGGTTCGGGCACTTGCGAGGATACCTTCGGAGAAGGAACCTGCCTGGGCGTAGGTATCGAGGATCTTGGTTTCGAGAGCAGCCTCGAAGGTTGACGCAACGCCCATAACGACGAGAATGAGGGGCGCAATGCCGACGACGATAAGAGTGAGCTTCCATTGCGTGATGAAGGAGATGATGAAGGCGGTAACAAAGACGGCAAGTCCCTGGAAGGTCAGGGCTAGCTTCTCGGCGATTCCGGCCTGGATCAGTCGCCCGTTGGAGATGGCCTGGGTCGCGATGGAGCCGCCAGTGCCAAAGTCGTAGAATGCGACCTCTTGTCGGAGGGCGGCGTGGAGGTACTTGTGTCGAAGATTCCTCGTGATGCGGTAGGCGGAGAAAGTCGTCAGCGAAATGTAGCCGTACGCGAGAGCGAATCTGGCGATTCCCAGGTAGACGAAGTAGAGACTGGCGGAGTTAGCTCCGAATTCAACAAAGCGAGTAGTGTACTTACGCGAGCTTGGAGACCTCGCCGCGGAAGTGGTCCGGAGTGGACTTTCCAGTCGTGAAGTCCTGGATGGTCGTGACGAAGCTGCCAAAAATCAAGTTCTGGAGGGCGATTCCCGCACCCGACCCCACTGCACAGGCCAGAGCAACGGCTTGAAGAATTCGCTCGAATTTGCCTCCGTATGAAAAGATCCTCTTTGGAGAGTTAGTGTGAGATGCGGCGGGAAAATCGGGTAGGTGGAAGGCGCATGATGGCTCTTACCAAATAGGCCTTGAAGGCGCCACCCTCATCTTTGACAGCGTCGGCAGGGGAGCTCTCCGCAGCGAAGTCCTCCGCCGGGACGGTTTCCCTTTTCTCGGCTTCGGCCCCCATTATTTCGGGGATTCGATCCGTTGTCGCAAACTGTAGTTGAGGATTCTCGTATTTTCGTAATCGGTTTTCTCGCGGTGAAATTGTGGTCGAGTGACGATGCTCTGTCACTTTTTGGGAAGTGGGAGGCAAGGGACGAGCTTCACAGTGTTGGGGTGGTGATGGTGTTGCGCTTTTGGATGGAAAACAACGGACGAAGAGCTTATATCTTGCAGCACGTCATGACTTGGTGGATGAAATTTCGGAGGCTTTCACGAAAAGACGCGGCCACCTTTCACCGTGCGCTTTCCTTGTCGGGATTCCAGAGAATTTGCGCTGCGTTTGTCCGAATTACAGGAGTCGCAATGTCGCCAGCTCCGTCATTGACCTCCATTACACGCGCCCGCGGAGCGCCGACCAGGGCCCGGAAGAGTGGGACCCGCCAAGACCCGGGACAGATAAGGTTATCTGATTGGCCCGGAAGCGCTTGGCGGTTTGACAGCGGGGGCCGAGGGACGCTGGCTGCGGCATCCCACAGCGTCGGAGGCGGTGCTCTCGGGGCGCGATCTGATGACTTTCAGGAGGCTCGGCCAGGTTAAAGGGTTCGTCGCGTCCCCGGATCTTGTCAGCACTTGTCCATCCAAACGGCCGAACGCGTGGTCACGCCTTGCCGATGACTCTTCCACCGTGCAGCAGCTTGCCAGCTGGTGCGTTTTCTGAGACGCGACGGCACCGTCGCTCAAACGACACGTGTGAGATGCCGCACTCGCAAAAGATTTGTCGTCTCACTCTCCTCCGCAGGTGAGCCAAGGTGAGCCAAGGTGAGCCAAACGGGTCAATGCTGCCGCCGACTCCGTTTGTGTCTCTCCCAACCACGACAACTACTTGACAGGTTGCAGGCATGCAGCCAAGCGACCTGGAAGCCATCCGTTTCCGTACTCAGCCCGGGCAAACGAAGCATGGCTGAAGATATTGTGGCATAAGTCACACCTGAGGGTATGCCATCTCACCGTAAAAGTGGTGATTGTCGTCAACACACTCACCCATCAGCCAAAGAAGACGTGAAGAGGAGTTGATGCAGCGACCGACCAAACGTCTCCAACGGCGGCGGGAGTCCTGGGGTTTTGGACAAAGTCTCAAGCTCAGACGAGCTAAGTTTAGCCATAATGCCCGCGGGATATCTCGATGAACTGGTCGCTATTCAGAGAAACATAGCCCGCCATTTGTCAGTACCGGCGGGGTGACCCTGGGAGCAACCGGTGGGATAAGCCCGAAGATGCGTGGTAGCAGCGCTAGAACCACTGCAAAAGCGGGATCTACAGCTGTACTGCCCCTATGCCGACGAATCAAGTGTCCGTAAAGTCGCTACTAGAACTGAACGGGCCCGTGCTCTGGCTAAGTATTCCTCTTCAGGATGGCTTCTACAGCGGCCAGTCCGGGGCAGGCGGCTTGGGTTTGCCCTGGACGGTTGGCTGTGCGTGGCCCCTAGTCCCCAAGGGGCATTGAAGCTTAATCTCTAAAAAAGAATCCATGTCCGCCTTGTACTGCTCGCACATGAACCATTCATATGAGCCTGTCCCGGGTCCCTTTTCTTCTGCAACAGCTGCTCATCCTTTTATAACTGCAGATACGAATCTCCATGTGCTTGCTCTGAGGCTAAGCCCAAGCCTCAGCCACAGCCTCTCTGCCTGGCTGCCTTAGCTCCAAGAGATACAGCCACCGGTATCCCGCCGAGCACTCGGCGGCCTCGACCCATAGTGCTTCGGTTGCGGGCCCCGCGCGCTCCGCATTCGTTTCTAAGAAGAGCTCAAAGAAGAGCTCAAAGAACGCCTCCGGACGGCATCGCCCCTCCCGAACTTACTCCTGAGTTTCGACCCCTAACGCCCGCTCTTTCAACCTGCTCGGAGCCCGACGTCACCCGCTCCCGAACCTGTCTTGGTCCCCACCTTTCGGTCGTTGAGTCACTGTTCCGGGCCCGGATCCTCTGCCCATCTGTCATACGCCCCGCCGGTTTCTAGAAGACTGTGACCCCTTGCATCTTAGCCTTTTCCACACCTGACAGAATCACACCCACATCCCGCCGGCCATCATGGAGGCCGAATCGTCTGGTGCAGGCGCTGGAGCAGGTGGCCCCGGTGGTCCCTCAAACTCTTCTTCTCTCCCGATCAAACGAGCGGCAAGTTTTTGAAAAATCGTGGTCCCTTGACTTGAGTTCATCCAACTAATTCAGTATGTAGTGTGACGCTTGCCGTGCTCGTAAGGTACGCAGATGGCCCCCCTAGCAACCTCAACCCTTGTTCCCTTTACACTAGTGTAGCCATAAATTGTGTCATGTCACTCGCAGCCATTCATTGGACGTTGCGTTGTGAGCTGACCCTGTGAAACCCCAGATTCGTTGCGATAGAGAGACCCCCTGCGCCCACTGTCAACACGCCGGCATCGAGTGTAAGAACACCTCGGGCCTGAAGCCAAAGGAGAAGAGAACTCGCATTCTCATCACCCCACAGTAGTATGTGTCCCATCTCATTGCATCGTGAAAAAAGACCTTGTTTCTAACAAACCCACCCCATCATCAAGCGAAAAGAAGATTGATCTTATTGACCGCCGCCTGGACGGCGTCGTACGTCTTCTCGAAGACCTCAAGTTGCAACTCCCCACAGCCGCGACAGCTGCGGCCTCGGCTTCGTCCGCTCCCGCCGCCGCTGCCAAGTCTGGCGCGCTGCCCTCGCAACCCGCTGCCGCCTCAACATCGACCCCTGCCAGCCATGTCAACCTCGTGCAGCCGACCGGACCCATGCTCGAGGGCGAATCATCAATGACGGCCCAGTCCATATTCGCTCACGAATTCCTTCGCAAAACTGTCGGTGACAGCGCATCCGTTCTCGAGATGCGCGAAACCCTCGACGCCCTCCACTCGCTCGTCGAGGGGCTCAAGCAACAGTCTGCCTCTCATGAACTGACGTATGCTCATGCCAGGCCTGTTCCACGGCCGGCCTTGAGTGAATGGGAAATGCCTCCGGTACAATCTGCAGTCAGTGTCATCCGCGATGCAAAAGGTACGACTTGATTGCCCGGCCGGTTTCTACTGCACCACTAACTTGCCACCTTGTACAACAGCTCAACGAGTGCTTGGCGTCCAATGGGTCAACAACTTTTTGCACCCAGACCACTTTGTAGATCTCACACTTAAAGTCTTCTTTGCCCCGACTGAATTTAATGAGGCCGAGTTCATCATTGTCAATGCCGGACTGGAGAGTCTCTACCTGGATATGATCACGACGGGGAAGATCACGGACCAGCAAAAGGAAGAGTACACCAAGATGAGCGCCGTCTGTCGCGATAACCTGGAGACCGCCCTCGCCAACCTTCCCTTACACCTGCCAGCAACCATGGATATGATTGTGGCTTTGCTCTTCGGGGTGAGTTCAGGCGAACTCTGCTGCATTGTTTGATGGCTTACAAGTTACAGGCGTACCACGCCGTTGAGGTAGCAAAACCGTCCCTTGCATGGACGCTTAACTGTGCCGCGGCTCAGCTGTGTCAAAGTCTCGGATACCACAGGATAGCTTCTGTAAGGAGCGGCAACAAGGACGACGAAGACTACAAGATCTTCCTGTTCTGGTCCGTGTACTTTGTAGACAAGAGTCTGTCACTCCGTCTTGGCAGGCCGTCGAACATCCAGGACTACGATGTCACTGTCCCATACCCGTCAAGTTCAAGCAAGATACACGGGGCGCTCATGAGCTACTTCTGCTTGTGGGTAATCGTCTCCAGCATCCAGGGGAAGACGTATGAGCAGCTCTACAGTCCTGAGGCAATCTCACAACCAGCTTCCGTCCGTGAAGGTAGGGCTCGGGGTCTGGCCGCGGAGTTACAGCGCGTGACAGAGCGCACGCAAGAGACGCACGTAAGTGCTAAACATACGTCTGCGTATTTCCAGTGCTGACCAGCTTGGCCAGGCGCAATATCTCCAAGCAGCGATCGAGGCCGTCGGTGAAAACACCATGGATTTCTTCAATGTCTCTGATGAGGTTCTGCGGTTGTCGTTATTGACCATCATCTACCGAGCCGTGCCGTCGCCTCCCGGTTCTCCGACGACATTCAGCACCGAGTGCATCGATGCGGCAAGGGCGACCTTGCAAAGACACCAGGACTGTATGAAAATCATGGCAAAAGACGGCTATTATCTTTTCCCCATGTACATGAACTGGTGAGTATCGTTGATTGCATGATTACGATCAAGTGAATGAGAAGGTTGCTGACAAGTCACACAGGACAATTCTCTTCGCTCCATTTGTCCCATTCATTGTGATTTTCTGCCAAGTCATGGAGACCAACGATGCAGCGGACCTCGCCCACCTGCAAGCGTTTGTCACATCGATACAGGCCGCCAAGGAGTTCACCGAAGCATCAGCTAGGCTCTACCGGCTCTTCCACGTGCTGTACAACGTGGCGTTCCGGTACGTCGAGATGCGGAAGGACTCGCAGCAATCGGAGCAGGTGCAGGCTAGCCAGGAGATGGACAAGTATCTCACGGCGCTCGGGTTCCCGCCGGCTGGGCTGGCTGGCGGTGGCGCCGATCGGCAGCAGACGGGCGAGGTGGGGAACCCGGAGCAGATGGGGTCGCTGGAGGACGGTATGAACCCTGCCGGGCCGGGCTCGCTCAACCAGATGATGTGGATGGGCAACGCGTCGCAGCTGGAGGACTGGTTTTACAGTAGCCAGCAGATGATGGGCCTGGTGGAAGATGACACGTCGTTTTTGCAATGAAAAATTGCTAAAGGATCATGGTGTGTCGCGGTGTGCGAGAAGAGAAAAAAAGGCATAAAGGATACTGACGCCCAAAGGCGCGGAAGGCAAAATATCATGTACTGGATTCATGGAAGTAGAAGTGTAGATGACGCAGCTTGAAAGCTTTCAATGAGAAGAAAGCATCGCCTCTCACCATGACTAAGACGGCCGCTGGAAGACATCATCCGACCACTGCTGTGCGAGATTGAGAAGGTTGACACTAAATCTGCAACAACCCAGCTGAAGGACGTATCTCTGCTGCTCCAACTCAGATGTCGCAGTTCCATTGGCTGTCCTCCTGCCGCATCTTGCAACCGCCCGTCTTCAACGAGGAAAAGCCCGAGCTAGCCGACGCAAGTTTTCCTTTTTTGTGTGCAGTTGCATGCATGCACAGAATTTTCTCAGACATCACACATGTCACGGAAGTCGTCATCAGGCTGGCTAAATTGGAGTCGAGATGACACCTTGACGAGTACGAGCTACGGTCCAGGCGCTCTATCAAAGTCAAATTGTGAAATTTGCTTTGGGGATCTGAGTCCCTTCATCAACTCTACGCTGGGAATGTACCAGAAATATAGAGAGATTTGGGATAACTGGAGTTGGATCACGGGGAGGGAGCACGGAAGATGCGGATACCCACGGATACAGGGGACAGACTGCTGCAGCTTCTCCGCATCACGGCAGCAAACACGGGTCAAGATGAGGCCAGGGACTCTATGTCGCAGCCCGTGCGGCATGATGACCCATGACTCCGTCCTCCGTTGCATTGGCTTGAGACGGATACTCTGGTATGCGTACAATGTATACCGGCTGATGGCGCTGCTGAGGGGAGCTTTATCGGGCTTATCGACGGCTTATCAGATGCTTGGATAGCGGGGCAAAGAGCCGTGCTGCAATGTTTTAGCGCCATGTTTGGTATCCACGGCCCCACCCCCGCACTGGAGAAGCGGGTGAGTGGGTCCAGGGCGTAATCGAGGTAACTTCTTCCCTGCACGGAGGCATGCAGCAGGCCACTTCCTCCAGCAGCTCACACCATCACCCCCTGAAGCTCATACGTACCACACGCAAACAGTCGCACGCGCACACCATCTCCCTCTCTACCTCCAACTGTTCGTCTACGGTTACCCTCGCGGAAGATCCGCAGCCGCGTCTTCTCGAATCCGGTTATTTTACCCATGTGGCTGTGAATCAGAGCCAGCAGAGAGCTTCGAGCGGGGTGGCCACCTTGGCGGCTACCCCAAGCATCAGACTCAGACAGTGATTGGAGGAGCTTGGAGCTCTTCCTGCGACATCTGCGACACACTTGGCCGATTCTGCGCTCCCGCCTAGGGGGCGCACAATGGAGGCGGGAACGAGAGTGAACAAGGATCCGGATGCGCGGAGAAGCCAGGAGGAGGACTCGGGAAGGCCAAAGAGGCGATGAGGGTGGAGGACGGGCATGGACGAGACGCGGGAGAATAACGTGACACGGTACGAGCCCGTTGTCTGTTCTTCCTCGGGCGCAAAGTCAATCCCAACCCTAACCTTTTCTTTCTCTTCCTGTTCCTCGCGTCTTCTCTTTTCCCTTTCTACAACACTCTAGCAGCTCCGCATTCGTACAGACATCAACACGTGCCCTGCGCCGTCTGTCCAGTCTGTCGTTCAATCGACAGTGACGACGACAGATGAGAACCCGCGCTGCCTGATCGCCTCGTCGCCCCGGCCTCGCTAGCCTGGATGCTCGAAGCCTACTCGCAACGATGGTGAACCTATCCGTCTTGCGGCCAGTTCTGGCCACCAACCTCTGCTCATCCCGCGCTTCCGGGCGGCTCGTCCCTCGCTCGTGGCCGGTCGGTCTAGGTAAGCCAGCTTTCCCCGGCACTAGACAACGAGCGAACTCAATTGCTTCCTGCTCGATGCTGATTACCCCGCATCAGAAGTCGCACCGGCTACTCTGGCCTTTGAAGGCCAGCGCAAGTGGAATTGCACACATGCGCGAGCTCGCCAGACGACGGCCCTCGTCCCGGCCGTCTCGAGGCCTCTACAGCTCGTTCGCCATGCTTCCGTAGTTTCCGGACCCGTCACCGCCGCGCCATACTCCACGGTCGTGGAGCCCCTGTCTATCCCGTACGCCAACCTTACTGTTGGCGTCCCCAAGGAGATTTATCCCAATGAGCGTCGCGTCGCGTTAACACCGCAGAATGTAGCTTTGCTGCTTAAGAAGGGCTTCTCCAAAGTCCTCGTGGAGCACGGCGCTGGAGCCGCCGCCGACTTCCCGGACGCTGCCTACGAAACCGCCGGCGCAACGCTTGTTGACAGCGCCGAGAAGGTCTGGTCCGGGTCCGATATTGTCCTCAAGGTTCGCGGGCCAATTCCCGCCGAGATCGAGCTCATGAAAGAGAAGCAGACCGTCATCTCCTTTCTGCAGCCTGCGCAAAACAAGCCGCTTGTAGAGAAGCTCGCGGCGCAGAAGGCTACCTCTTTTGCCATGGACATGATTCCCCGGATTTCCCGTGCCCAGGTCTTTGACGCCCTTAGCTCTATGGCCAACATTGCTGGATACAAGGCTGTTCTGGAGGCTTCCAACAATTTTGGTCGCTTCTTGACCGGCCAGGTTACCGCCGCCGGCAAGGTTCCTCCTTGCAAAGTACTTGTCATCGGCGCTGGTGTTGCTGGGCTAAGCGCAATCGCAACCGCTAGAAGACTCGGCGCAATCGTGCGAGGCTTTGATACACGTCCCGCAGCTCGAGAGCAGGTTCAGTCGCTAGGCGCCGAGTTTATCGAGGTCGACATCAAGGAAGACGGCTCCGGAGCTGGCGGGTACGCCAAGGAGATGTCCAAGGAGTTCATCGAAGCCGAGATGAAGCTGTTCACTGAACAAGCCCGCGAGGTCGACATCATCATTACCACTGCCCTGATTCCTGGAAAGCCGGCGCCTAAGCTCATTACGAAGTCCATGCTAGAGATCATGAAGCCCGGCTCGGTTGTCGTCGACTTGGCAGCTGAGGCAGGCGGAAACTGCGAGAAGACTAAGCCCGGAGAGCTCTATGTTTACAAGGACGTCAAGATCATTGGTAGGCACTACGAGGCCCCTCAGTCTAATAACGATTGATTGACACTCTTTCAGGTTACACCGACTTGCCTTCGCGACTACCCACGCAATCCTCAACCCTGTACTCCAACAACATCACCAAGTTTCTAATGTCCATGGCTCCCAAGGAGAAGCAGTTCGGAATTGACCTGTCTGATGAGGTCGTCCGAGGAGCGATCGTTACTCAAAACGGAGACATCCTCCCACCAGCTCCTCGCAAGGCTCCTCCTCCACCTCCAGCTCCGACTCCTACCGCTGCCGCGGAGGCTGAAGTCGTCGCATTAACCCCCTTCCAGAAGACTTCCCGCGAAGTTGCGACCGTCACCGCTGGCATGGGAACTGCGCTTGCAGTGGGAACAATGACAGGCCCTCTGTTCATGACATTCTCGCTGGCCTCCCTCATCGGATACAGAGTAATCTGGAATGTCCCTGCCTCGCTTCACGCGCCTTTAATGTCGGTCACCAACGCAATTTCAGGTACGTGGCAACGGGCGTGAAGATGGCGATCATTGTGATGATGATGAAGCTATCTGAAGAGCTCTGCGGAGGCTGGAGAAGCTGGGCGGCCCTGGGCGCACAGACCCCTGTGTGGGGGACCTGTGGGCAGGTGCCGGTACAGCTTCCCTTGAGTTGCAAGAATCAAAGAACTAACAATCGCCAGGAATGGTTGGAATTGGCGGCCTGTTCATTCTAGGTGGTGGCTATGTTCCTCAGACGATCCCTCAAGTTCTCGGCGCGCTCTCTGTTCTCCTGGCCTTCGTAAATGTGTCTGGCGGTTTCGTCATCACGAAGCGGATGTTGGACATGTTCAAGCGACCGACTGACCCACCGGAATACCCGTGGCTTTATGCCATCCCCGCGGCCTTGTTTGGCGGAGGATACATTGCTGCTGCGGCCACGGGAGCTGCAGGTCTGCAGGCAGGCTATGCGGTCAGCTCTATTCTCTGCATTAGCTCCCTTTCCAGCTTGGCATCTCAGTCCACAGCTCGCATGGGTAACATGCTGGGCATGCTCGGAGTTGGTTCCGGCGTGCTGGCCTCTCTTCTAGCTGTCGGCTTCTCCCCTGAAGTACTTACTCAGTTTGGTGCTCTGGCGGCTCTCGGAGGTATCGCCGGTATTCTTATCGGCAAGCGAATCACCCCTACTGATCTCCCTCAGACCGTCGCCGCCCTCCACTCCGTGGTTGGTCTGGCAGCTGTCTTGACTTCCATCGGAAGTGTTATGGCGCATATTGATGATATATCGACGCTCCATATGGTTACTGGCTACTTGGGAGTCCTCATAGGTGGCATTACCTTCACTGGATCTATTGTCGCATTCCTCAAGCTGGCAGGCAAGATGTCTTCAAAGCCGCTCATGCTACCCGGACGACATGTCTTGAACTCTGGCATGCTCACAGCTAACATTGCTACCATGGGTGCCTTCGTGACGATGGCGCCTGGCTCGCCCATGATTGCTGCCGCAGCTCTGTCAGCGAACACGATCCTCTCTTTCATCAAGGGCTATACCACAACGGCTGCGATTGGAGGAGCAGACATGCCTGTCGTCATCACAGTGTTGAACGCGTACTCTGGCTTCGCTCTTGTAGCAGAAGGCTTCATGCTGGATAACCCGCTTCTAACTACAGTAGGAGCCCTCATCGGTGTATCTGGTTCCATTCTATCGTACATCATGTGCGTGGCTATGAATCGATCGCTGACAAACGTCTTGTTTGGTGGTATATCGGCATCGCAGCAAACGGACTACAACATAGAGGGAGTGGTAACACAAACAAATGTGGAAGACACGGCTGAAGCCCTCGTCAACGCCGAGAATGTCATCATAGTAGTGGGCTACGGTATGGCTGTGGCCAAGGCGCAGTACGCCATCAGCGAAATCACGAGCATGCTGCGAGCAAAGAACATCAACGTCCGCTTCGCCATTCACCCGGTAGCTGGCCGCATGCCCGGTCAGTGCAACGTCCTGCTCGCTGAGGCGAGCGTGCCCTACGACATCGTATTGGAGATGGACGAGATCAATGACGACTTCAACGACACCGATGTGACGCTGGTCATTGGTGCTAACGATACCGTCAACCCCATTGCCTTGGAGCCTGGTAGCCCCATTGCTGGTATGCCCGTGCTGCAGGCGTGGAAGAGCAAGCAAGTCATCGTAATGAAGCGAGGAATGGCTAGTGGATACGGTAAGCTCATTGATGTTAGGTTGTGAGTTTGAACAAGCGGATGCTGACATCATATAGCTGACGTACCCAATCCAATGTTTTACATGCCTGGAACACGCATGTTGTTTGGAGATGCTAAAACTACTTGCGACGGTATGTCATTCTGTGTTATTCAGAGCTGAATAAGTACTGACTGTTATTTTTCACAGCAATCAAAGCAGCTGTTGAGGCCCGAGCATAGAGTCTTAGAGAGATCTCTTTTACGCACGTCGATCCTCGGTGGTATACCTGAGTTTGGGGAGCATCTTTATTAGAGGCATTGCATCTACAAGGAGCTCTCTCATGTTTTTCTTTGTGTGTTTGATCTAGTTGATTTGCTGTACATACCGACGAGGGACGGCAGAGTTCAAGTCTATGCAATATATTCCTTTTCATATCGAAACGAGACGCAGCCGGCTTAGTGTTCGCCATGCATGGTCCCCGCTATTCGACACTGTTCAAGCAACAGACTAGCCAGAATCTCCATCGCTGCCGTAGCCGGAGTGAGGCACATCCCGTGAACGTTTATGTCCATTTCATTGGTAGCCATGGCCTCGGGCCGACCAAATTAAGCTGCATTCAAGTCCGTGCTGGTGTGCCTGTTCGGGTAAGAGGTCGTTTGCAGGTCTTCAATTCCCCATTACGGACCCAGTGTCGTTCGATTTACTGTATGTTTCCTTGATTTGTCAACGACAAATAATCCTTGTCATTCTGCCTTTCAACAATTGTTCACGGGGGCGCTCGACATGTATGGTCGCAATCGCCATTGCTCTGGGCCTGAAACTTTTTTCTACTTGATGCCCTCATCTGGATCTGGCTCACTGAGCTATCAATTGAAATTTTGGCAAAGAACAGTCATGATTGTAACCACCCATCCTTTGCAAACATGTGCCTTGGACATTCCTTAGGGAACTCTCGTGCGAATCAAAACTCGGTGGTCTTCAACCGGCCGCAATGCTTAAACGCCAAGCAAAGCTTCTCCATTGCTTGGCAGCTACTGTTTGCTGACCATACCGAAGCTCAAAGTCTTGGCGCTTGACCAGTAATCGAAGCAGGACGCGCATGTCTGTGCAGTTCCAGGTCACTAGCTTAGGTGCGGAATAATCCAGGTACGTACATTTGAAGTCTTCATCATGGATCACCTTGAATCCTTCAAATGGTCTTTCAAGATTACGATTTCCGTTCAAAAGTCTCTCATATGAAGTTGTGAGTGAGTAACTGCGAGTTCCCCGCAACGGATCCTGGTCCTCGACTTACACGGTGATCAGCCAATCAGAAGCGTCAATTCGCCCACGAGGTCAAGCTCAACGGCCATGGTTAGACCCTCCCGGAGCAACCGCTCACGACTCCCACGCTGTGCCATCTTGGATTACTTTATCGACTGCCCCACGAACCGATGAAAAGCAACCGCATCGGCGAATCACAACATCCACCGGGCACACCAGAAGCTTTAAAGGCACAATGCCCGTCCTTGACCTGCAGTGCCAAGCCTACGCCACATGACGCCGTTCATCTCTTCTTCCTCTGGAACCCCAGGCGCCCAGGCTTCATCCCCCAATTCGAAGACCGACGACACAGCTTCCTCTTGCTGTCCCTGGCATCATCTCCGCCCGCTACGCTTGACAAGAGGCTTGGCAATAACAAACCGAGATGCCGACCGCTCGGCTCGGCGCAACACGTGCCTGTTCTACCCAAGATGAGCCGTGAAGTTGCATCCTGCTTCGTTCGACCCAAGACACCGTCACCGTACGCCGTCATGATATCGGCCTATCCGCCTGCCTGACGGCCAATCGCGTGTTGATGTTGTGGCCCGGGCGACGGAATCCTACCTACCCGGGGGTCAAAGCGTGTGGCAGGCTAACGCTAGACCCCCTACTCATGTAGGGGGCGAAAAAACAGGGTTTCCACGCAAAAAAGAGGGTTTCCACCTAGTTGCGTAAAAGTTGCATTTTTAACCTTTTGCCACCAAAATACAACTTTTTTGAGACTATGCTGTAACCTAAAACTACTCTTTTTTTGATTACTGCTTTTAAGCCTTACTGCTAGAATGTTTTGCTAGAGTGATGCTAACTTAATATCTGCTAAACAGGCTGTATAGGTGTTATATACCTTATATTAATAAGCCTTCCAGCTAGAGCGCTTAGAGAAGCTTCTAGCTGCTATGCTGTTAATATAAGCTATTACTGCTAACTATAAAGTATTTTATATAGCAGTAGGAAAGCATCTGAAGGCTTTTGAGGCTAGCTATAATCTCTCTATACTATTTTAAGAGAGTAGCTAGCTGAAGGTGTTAATAAAGGCTAAAAACTTAACTTTAATAGCATTTATAATATAGCTTAATACTATTAGCTTCTTAGTAACTTCTCTTATTATTAAGAAGACAGCTAATGTTTTTTAGGCTGGCTAGAGTATAAGTTTAGTCTTAAAGTACTTTATAAGGTTTTAAAAAGCTAATTACTTAAAGTTTTAAAAGAAATTAAAGATTAAACTTATTAAGATTTATTAAAAAGATGCTAAGTTTAACTTAGCGCTAATTTAATACTTTTTTAATTAGTATAAAGCTGTAGTTTAAAACTATAAACTTAAGCTTTTTAAGATATAAAATGCTAATAAGTCTAGCTGCTATATTAGCTGCTTTAGCAGCTATATATATATTATTTTACTCTAAAGATAATAAAAGCAGAGCAGATTATAAGAAGTTATTAATCTAGCTAACAGAGGTTGGAAAAAATACAATATAGAAAATATATTGTATTTTTGTATTTTTTATAAAAATATCTATTTTTAATTAAATTTAATAGTTTTTAATATTATTTTTAGATATATAGCTATAATAAAGCAAAAAATACAGGGTTTATATAGGTTATTACGTAATATTATTAAATAAATTATTTTATATATATTTAAAAGTGGGTCTGTATTTTTAGTGTATTGTATTTAACTTAAGAAAGAAAATGTTAGTGCTTTTATTATATAAGCAGTAATAACTATAGTAAACTAAGGGCTATAAAAGTGGGTCCTACTGCTAAAAATAGCGCTTTTTTCATAGATAATTATAGTATATTTACTTTTTATAATAGCTATACTAATTGCTTAAAAATACTTACTTTAGTAGATTTAACCTTATGAGGGGATGTATTTATATTGTATTTTTTAGACAACCTCTGATTAGGATAGAAGGTGTTGCTGTCTTCTATAGCAGTCAGCTAATTATAGATTTAAGCTGGTATACTATCTTCAGTAAGGGTTCTGCAGGTATATGCTAGCAGATAATTATAATCGCAGGCTTAAGCTGTCTCAGAGGCTTTAGAGGTTAGTATAGGGGTTAGCGCAGCTGAACACTCTGAGAGGACCCTAACAAGCGCGTCGTTCTGGTCAGCCTGGCGCCAAACAGTTGCAATAAGTTCAGCGATTAAGGCTGCATCAGTAGCTATAGGGGTTCTAGACCTAGAGGCTGCTTCTGAAGCAAAATTTTTAGCGCCTAGCGCTACTGAATCATTAGCAACAGCTCAATAAGTCGATCTTATACTGCTGCTCATTCTGGAGCTGGCTTCCTGTTGATTAGGTAGAACTTAGCTAATTATGAGAGGATAGAGCTATAGGCTAAGCTAGGGAAGGTAATAAGAGCAGTAATATAGGGGTCAATTAGTGATAACTAGCTAAGTTAGCCCTTCTAGCCACTTTGGCGCTGCGCGCCCCTTTTGAGGGTGCAGCTGACTAATCGGTTAAACCTCAGTGGAGGCCTGGCGGGGCCTGGCGAGGGCTTAGCGCTGGCGCCTAGCGCTATAATTCTAATTGCTCACACTTATTAGCATTAATGCTGTTATTAATATTTTTAAACTGGCTGACTGATTTAATATTTATTATAGTATTATTACTGTTTTTATTAATAAGGTTATTAATATTATTATTAACCTCTAAGTTAAAGTTATTATTATTATTTATATTGCTAAATAACTTTTTAATATTAAGGTGACTAAAAGGTTTTACTATATATTTAATATGATTTTAAGCTTTTTTTAATAGTAATATAAAGTTAAAATCAATTTGCTATTTCAGCTTAAATAGCTTAAACTATTATAAGTTTTTTAGGTTAAATGCTATATAATTATAAATCTTATTAGTATAAGTAAGCTACTACTTAAAATTTAATCTCTTTATATATCTATTAATCTGTTAATATTTTATAATATTATATTCTATATATATTTATTTTTCTTACTGCTAAGCTTCTTTTTTTATAGCAATATATTACTGCTTAAGCTTCTTCTATAAGGCCTCTATTATTTGCTTCTTATAATGCTCTTTATTTTTTGCAAAAGTTATATTTATTATAAATAAATAGGCTAGTTTAACATCTTATTAAGTTTATCTCTTATGCTGCTATATCTTTATATGCTTATTCTAATTAATAATATATTTCTAGCTTTTCTTATAGTATAAATTACTTTTGCTAATTGCAGCTTTAATTATTTTATAACTTCTCTAAGTAAGAAAGCTCTATTTAGCAGTATATTATTACTTAATAGCATTTACTTATAGCATAGCCTTCTTAAACCTATTATTATCTAATAAGTAACTTAAGAGGTAGCTAGATATATTAACTTAAGCTAACTATATATATTTAACTAATTGAGGGAGTATTATGTTATTTCTAATTAGCTAGATGCCTAACTTTTTAAACTCTATTATAATATTTAGGCAGATAAATGCAGTATCTATTATCTGTTAAAGCTTACTAATAAAGTCTTTATAAATAAAAGTGAGATTGCTATTTTATATAGACTTTTATAGCACTATTTAATAGACTTTTTTAAATAGCTAGAATACTTCTATATCTATAAATTAAAGTAGATATATAGTGTGAAGAGAGAAAAATCTAATAATAATATTAAAGTTAATATAGTATTTTATAAGGTTTATATTAATATAACTAGAGAAGCTATTGAGAAGGAGTAAATAATGCAGCATTATATTAGATTTAGCTTAAAGAGTTTAATATAACTTAGCTTAAATACTTAATATTATCTTATATATCTTAAGCTTATTAAAATAGCTTCTATATATATTAATATTAAATTATAACTTTATTATATACTTAAGTTATTAAAACTTTACTAACTGCTTAAATAAGTATATATTAAAGTGTTTAATATAATCTATTATAATCTTTTAGTTAGAGAAAGTAATAAAAGATTATATAAAGTAGATATTTTTCTTAATATTATAATTAGCTTAAGTAATAACTAATTATATCTTAAAGATAAAATATACTGAAATAGTGTTTCTAATAGTGTTATTAGTACTAATAAGAGTATATAACTCTTTATTAGCTAGCAGAGGTTGTCCAAAAAATACAATACAAATACATTCCCTCATAAGGTTAAATCTACTAAAGTAAGTATTTTTAAGCAATTAGTATAGCTATTATAAAAAGTAAATATACTATAATTATCTATGAAAAAAGCGCTATTTTTAGCAGTAGGACCCACTTTTATAGCCCTTAGTTTACTATAGTTATTACTGCTTATATAATAAAAGCACTAACATTTTCCTTCTCAAGTTAAATACAATACACTAAAAATACAGACCCACTTTTAAATATATATAAAATAATTTATTTAATAATATTACGTAATAACCTATATAAACCCTGTATTTTTTGCTTTATTATAGCTATATATCTAAAAATAATATTAAAAACTATTAAATTTAATTAAAAATAGATATTTTTATAAAAAATACAAAAATACAATGTATTTTCTGTATTGTATTTTTTCCAACCTCTGATCCTAATGCCTCTAAAGCTTAAAAAATATATTAAACACTTACTAAAATGCCTACTACTATATAAACACAATAGCAGCACTACTAGGCTAGCTTTACAGCTACTAAAGGCTCTATATAGGCTAACTTCTCTATATTTATTTGCTAAAACTATATTAATGCTAGGCTTTAGGAGCACTAGTTATATAGCCTCTTTAACAGCCTTCAGCAAAAACCTAGCTAGCAGCTTCTTTAGTTTTTCACTAAGTAGTTAGCAGCTTACTAGGCTATTAAGACTTTAGACTTCAAAAAGTCTTAAGCTTAAGCTTTTACTTTTTACTTCTAGCTTCTACTCTAGCTTTAATAGGGCTTTAAGCGCTAGAAGTTTAATATATAGCAGCTATAAGCTGTAGCTACTGCTGCAGAGCAGCTATAAGATATACACCTAGAACGATATAGCTATTGCAATATAGCTGGCAAGCTCTTAGCGCTGCAGGCGTAAGAGGCTGCTAAGCCAGCCTTAAAGAGAATATGTTTTGATTGCAGTGCTTCTAGCGCGCTGAGTGGCATATACCTAAAGTGCAGCAAAACTAACTACTATAAGGCTGATTACTAAGCTGATAAGTAGTGCGAAGTATGCTATAAGAAGGGCTACCTTATAGAGGCTTATTAGTATAAAGCTGAAGCCTCGCTAAGTATAGCCTGCATAAACACTATAACAGTATATCTAGAGAGCTTAAAATAGAATAACAGCCTTAATATAACAGATGAGAAGTACTATTATTAACCTTACTACTAAGTCCTTAAGGATTAATAAGTAAAGCTTGCTAGCTATAAGAAAAAGCTTAAAGCTAGGCAGAAGCTGAGGTAACTAAGTGAAAAACCTAAAGGCTTAAAGCTAAAAGTATATAAATATAAAACCTAAAGCCTTAGAAACTAGCCTGCTAACATATAAGTGAAAGACCTAAAGCTGCATAGAAGATAACAGACTGCTAGGTGCCTAGGGGGCCTCTAGCGAAGCTAAGTATGCATAAGTAAAAAACCTAAAGCCTTAGAAGCAAAAGGACCAATCAGAGGCGCTGCAGAGGGTTTGAATCCCCGCGCAGGCAGGAGTTTTTTATCTAGATTAATAGACTTAGAGACCAAGCCCTCTAGAGGGGGGGCAATTGTGAGCAATTAGGATTATAGCGCTGGGCGCTAGCGCCGAGCCCTTGCCAGGCCTCGCTAGGCCTCCGCTGAGGTTTAACCAATTAGTCAGCTGCACCCTCAAAAGGGGCGCGCAGCGCTAAAGTGGCCAGAAGGGCTAACTTGGCTAGTTATCACTAATTAACCCCTATGTTACTGCCCTCATTACCTTCCCTAGCTTAGCCTATAGCCCTATCCTCTCACAATAAGCTTAAGTTGCTGCTATTATTAGCACTAGCTGCTATACTTAACACTATATTAACACTAGTATTATAACTGAAGCATTAAGCAATTTATTATACTATAAAAAAAGGTTTTAATAACTTTTATACTTAAAGTACTATAAAAAGTAACTTTCTATTAATACTTCTATTAATATAGATGTTAAAGAAGTATAAATATATTATTAATAACATAGAAAGTAATAATATAGTAATCTTCTGCAGCTTATCTATATTTATATAATATATATAGATATTATATATATAGCTGGATAGCTCTACTTGAGAGCAATATAATAATATAATTTTTATTATCATATAATATAGTTGAAGCTGAAAATTGTATTGCAAAAAGTCATTAATTTGGTGGGTTAACATAGAAAAATGCCACTTTTGGTGATATAGGTGGAAACCCCCTTTTTAGCGTGGAAACCCTGTTTTTTCACCCCCTACGTGAGTAGGGGGTGTTTTGCGCTTGACGTGGCTGACTAACGCCCCCAGGTAACGCGTTGGTCGAAAGTTCCTCAGCTAGGATTGCAACGCGGCGCAATCTGCAGCTTCTCATCCCGGCTCTCACGGTGCTTGGCCCGCGAATGCGAGGATCCGCGAACCAACAGAGAAGCATGCTGTCATGCAGTGGGAACATGGCTCTGGGACTGGACGGACTACAGCACCGGCGGGGGTGATCCCTCCCAGAAATCAACCGACATGGGATGACTTTTTTCTTTTGCGATGGCTGCAGGAGGGTATATAAGCTCTCGAGCTGCAGCAAGCTTTTCCCGAGCTTGGATCCTCTGTTCACGCTTCACCGTCTCTGTCCCGACTCCCATTGATAGACAACTCTTCGTCGGATCAACATGATGGCAAAGCTCAGCCCCCTCGCAGTCCTGGCTGCCTCGCTGTCCCTCGTGTCAGCGCAGACCTACCAGCGACTCGGCACCTGCCCTGATCTCGGCTGCGTCCTCCCACCCGACCAGTCCGATTTCCTGCCCGGCCAGCTCTTTGACCTCCGTGTCGAGGTCCATGCGCCCGTCAACGGCTCCGAGGCCTTCAACAACGGCGTCCCCGATGAGGCCTTCTCCGTCAGCATCGCTAAGGAGGGCGGCGCGGCCAAGGGTCTGACCGAGTTCTTCGGTCTCGACGAGCCTGAGCTCGAGAAGTGGTCTTTCGGTTGGTACGAGGACCTCTTCGCCGAGGACGCGAAGCAGAAGAGCGTGGTCAACGTGGCGTCCAAGATCTGGCGCCACATCGCCTTGTACGAGCCTGGCAACTACGTGGTTACCCTCAAGTACTACGACGGCAAGACGACCACCGCCAACTGGGTTGTGCGACCCCTGGCGACTGAGAAGAAGGCCAAGAACGTCATCTTCTTCATCGGTGAGTAGATCGACTGCAAATGGCATGGTATCAAACTAACAGTAGCTTTATAGGTGATGGTATGACTACCAACATGGTCACTGCCGCTCGTCTTCTCGGCCACAAGAGCATCAACGGAAAGTACCAGTCCAGCCTGGCTCTCGACAAATTCCCCGTCATCGGTCACCAGATGACGCACTCCATCGACAGCTACATCACCGACTCTGCCAACTCCGCGTCTGCTCTGTACTCTGGCCACAAGAGCACTGTCAACGCCATGGGCGTCTACGCTGACTCTTCCCCGGACGCTTTCGACGATCCCAAGGTTGAGACCATTGTCGAGCTTATCCACCGAATCTGGGGCTCTGCATGGGGTGCCGTTTCCACCGCTTTCATCGCCGACGCCACCCCGATTGCCTTGACCGCCCACACTCGCTCCCGCGGCTTGTACGGTCCTCTCATTGACCAGGCGCTCAACGGCATCACGAACTACACCTGGACCAAGATGGAGGGTCCCGACGTCTACTTTGGAGGTGGTGCTGAGCAGTTCTACGCCGGCAAGGGCTCCTACGAGGGCAAGGACTACTACGAGGAGTTCGCCAAGAAGGGTTATACTGTCGCTCTTAACAAGACCTCCCTTGAGGCCGCCGACTCCAAGCAGAAGACTCTCGGTATCTTCACCCAGTCCAACCTTCCCGTCTGGCTCGACCGCAATGTTCTCACCGAGAACCTGGCCAAGCTTACGAATGATCCTACCGGTAACAAGAGCGCTGCTCTCGATATTCCCGGCCTGAAGGAGATGACCCTCAAGGCTGTTGATATTCTCCACAACCGCGGCGGTGAAGACGGTTTCTTCCTCATGTCTGAGGCTGCTTCCATCGATAAGCAGATGCACTCTCTTGACTACGACCGTGCCCTCGGTGACCTTCTTGAGCTTGACGACACTGTCAAGGCTACCCTCGAGAAGCTCGAGGAGCTCGGCATCCTCGAGGAGACCCTGGTCGTTGTGTCTTCCGACCACGGCCACGGCTTTGAGTAAGTCAGATCCCGCCACTCTGCAAAGACCAACACTAACAGAAGACAGCGTTTTCGGAAGCGCCGACACCAAGTACCTCGCCGAGCAACAGGACGACCGCACCAAGCGCAAGGCCGTCGGCACCTACGCCCAGTCCGGTCTCTCCCAGTACACCGTCGAGCAGCCCGGCATCAGCTACAACACCGGCCCCAACTTCCCCCTCAACTGGAACCCCCGCTACGCCATCGCCGCCGGCGTCGGTGCCAACCCCGACCGCCGCGAGGACTACGCCCTGCACGAGTCCGCCCGCACCCCTGCCGTCGCCGCCACCAACACCTCCGACTACTACGTCAACCCCAAGGACGCCACCGACGGCTTCGTCGTCAACGGCACCATCCCCACCAACGAGGCCCAGGGCGTCCACTCGCTCACCGACGTCGCCGTCTGGGCCCGCGGCCCCTGCCAGGAGACCTTTGGCGGCACTTACAACAACATCGACATCTTCTACAAGATGGCCAACTGCCTCGGTCTCGCTCAGCCGCGCAACGCCACCGGCTGCGGCGGTGTTCGTCGCAGAAGAGCGGTCAACCTCCACGCCTGAGGGTGACCTGTTGCAGGTTCCTATACCTGTTTGTAGATGTAGCGAGATGTAAAAGCATGGGTGGCGTTGAGAGGTCGTGATTGGAGCGAGAAGTAGTAGACTCTAACCAAGTATAACGTCTTGAAAATAATGAATACACTTAATATCAAAAGACATTCCGAACTTCTGCGAAGTGACTCTGACAATGGCTCCGTAGTGGTGTGAGACTGTCGTCATCTAAACAAGCTCTGGGTCTTTTCAGGTTCTTTCAGGGCCCACCGAAGCCGCTGTGGTAGATAACGAACGGATATGAGATGGGATGAACAGGTGTTCAGTTTTGTTGATGACGAAAAGAGACAGTGAACGTCATTACCGCTTGTGCCCCATGTGTGACACTTTCATACGTCTACTACATATGTGACTGACATGAGTGCATATATTCTGGAGGTCGAGGCTCAGACCCAGCTCTTTACCTGAACTCCCGAACCCCACGCAAACCCCTTTTCTGGGGGGCAGATACGTAGAATCAGGGGAACCAATGTATTTGACGTGTTTTAAATGTCCTCACTTGAGAATACAGCTCCGCTGGGAACCGCTTCTTAGCCCCCCGAGAGGGGCCGAGGAGGGGACGTACTCAAGCCAGGGTAAGGGGAGTTCGTCCCTGGCAGTCATTGAGTCCCTTAGTCCGGGCATTATCCTGGCTAAGGGGCTTCCAGCATCTTATAAAGTATCAACAATCTGTCCGATAGATTGATCGTTGCTGTCAACCTGACAGATCTTTATTAAGTATTAGACGCTGTTGGCGTCAGGGGGCCGGGGCTGGACCAAGTTGGTGATGTTACTTTGGACGGATCGCATTGAAGCGAAATACTTTTCCATCAATGAAGCCTCAGGATGCTCAATTCCAAGGTCTGTATTGAGTGTTCAAGGATTGCGAGGTTTCGTTCAGTTGTTATATTCATAACCACGCTGTGCTATCTATGCATGCTGCGTTGTGCGTCTTCGGATACATCAATCTGCATGCCAGCACAACACCAACAATTTTCATAATGAATTCAATTGTACGAGACCGCATGATTACCTCTAAAGCCAAAGATACGATGGTCAAGTTGGGATACCGAAGGTCGGCTATGTCATGGCGCACGTCCACCGCACCATTCACAAATGGACTGATCAACATGTCATGTCCCACCAAAATCGTCAGTTCGCCCACAATCATACTCTCTCTCTCTCTGTCTCCCAGGAAAACAACAACCTGCAAACCCGTCAAACTCGGTTTTTTGTTCCCCCATTCATGAATTGAGTTTCCCATTGATATTGCACCGAGATCCTGCCGGGGATCAGATGCGCGCAAGGCGGAGACACGGGAAGGAAACTCGCCTTCCAAGCCGTTCCGGGAAGGTCGACTGACGAGACTAACATTGCAAGGTTGCATCCCGGTCAGAACATCGTACGCTGCAGCTGTCAAACGATGTAAGTATGTCGTGCATTGTTCGCTTCACGGTCTTCTGTTTCTTGCTTGTTATTTGCCCCTCTCTTTGATTTATTGAAGGCCTGGCCGGATCTCGTCTAAATGGCGCGAACCATCCCCGCAATGGCAAACGCGCCTGTGGCCGATCTCCCGCATCCCGTCTCGGCGGCCGTCTTTTGACTTCATGGGAACTCCAGGTGGTAAGGTGGTGAACATCGCCGTGAGAAGGAGCTTGAAGAGGCCTCCATAATCAAGCATAGCGAAAAAGACAATGGCTTAAATCATGTAATACTTTGTAGGTTCGAATGCTATCTACGATCGACCGGCGAAATTACAGCTTCGGCTCCGATCCATGTCCCTCATATGTACAGTCTAGCCAACCGTGTCCCGACTCCAATCTATCACGACTTGTCCAATCTCTCTCCAAGCTCCCGCTCCGCTACCAAAAAAAGGGTCACCTCTCAGCAAGAATCTCCAAGATACCCATCGCCTCCTCGTCATCAACCTCCCCCTCCTCACACCTCCCCTTGAAGCAGCTAGAATGCGCCCAAACACCCACAAGCCCGTCCGTGACGTCCGCGACATTGGCAGCCCTCACGCCCCCGCCGACAATGACCTCAAAGCCGAATGGCTTCGCGGCCCGCACAACCTCCTCCAAAACGGCCTTGTTGCCGGCGGCATTCCCGGGCCCGCCCGAGGTGAGCACCCCGGCAAACCCGCACTCCACAAGCTCCCTCACGCCCCGCCCGACCGTCTGCGCGCTCCCGTCCCGGATAACCTCGTCAAAGGCTCGGTGGAAAGAAGACGGTAGTTCCCCGGCCGCCTCCACAAGTCTCCGATTCCTCTCCACGTCAATTGCCGCCACTTCGTCACCATCTGAAGACGCCTTCAGCACGCCAAAGACGAACCCGTCGCCGCGGTCTTTGCGCAGCACACCGCGGAAGGCCTCGATGTCCCTGACCATCGCCGCGAGCTCGTCCTCCGTGTAGATAAAGTCCGGGCCGTCGGCCGGCTTGCCGCGCGGGCGGATCATGACGCGCACGGGGACCATGAGCCACTTGGTGATGCCCTCCAGGTCCGCGAGCGAGGGCGTCGTGCCGCCTACAGGGTAGCTGCCCTTGGCGTTGAGCTCGATGCGCTGCGTGCCGATGGCCTGGGCGTGCAGCGCGGACGAGGGCGAGAAGACTGGTATCTCGAGGTTGATTGGCATGGTTGTCGGTTTGAGAATCTGAGCGGCCCCCATTTGGTTTGTTTGTCGAATGAGACGGTGGGGGAAAGTATGTAAAAGAGTGTTTTTGGTTGGTTGGGATGAGGGGTAAAATAGATAACGGGGAAAAAAGCAAGTGACACTGTATGTAACGTTCCTGTGTAAGTAGGTAAGGTTTCCTCTCCAATATCCCATCTCTCCCGAGGGGGAGCAACACCGACTTATAAAGCAACGAAAAACAATTCGAGGACGACGGAAAACCAGCTCTCGTGTCCCAGAGTCCCCCGTAAACTCCGATTTCCTTGCTTTCATGGCCTTCCCGCTCGGACAGCAATTCTTAATATCAGATCATGCCATCCGTTCCCTTGTTACGCGCCCCGTACCCACTATGGAGATCTCAAAGTCGTCCGAGTTTCCTCGGCAAGCTTACCTTAGTCATCATGCATGGGATAAGGGGTTGGACGAGCAGGACGAGCGATCATTTGGATGCGCATTGTCTTTCCATCCATTTTCGGGAGGGATAACTGCGCTTGCCGCTAGAGGTTTTGTGACTGTCCGTTCAAATTCTGTATCAAAAGGCTATGAGTGAAGGCAAAACTAGCTAAACTTGTTCATAACTGGGCGTTATCATTGACGGAGTGCACTCCGCCACCGCATGTCAATGTGGGGTATCCTTGTGTCCTTCCAATACTGTCACTTGACAGCATTATCATGATGCCGAACCCAAAAGAGATTCCATCCTGCTTTGACCTCAGTAGTGTCAGCCCAAATCATGTATAACCATCCCCAACCGTGGAAACCTGTGCCGCATCAGGTAGTAATAATGTATTAAGCTGGCATTGTCGTCTTGGGAAAAGTATGCGTACCGGGTATCATTGCTGAAAATGATGTTGCGAAAACGAATGTTCGTACAGTGACTGCTGAATGGAGAGAGACGATAATAGACTGGCTACTGCACGCGATCATGAAATTCAGAGTTTGCGCCAGTAAAGCCGCGTTCGGCAGGGGGAGGGACTTCAAAGGCCATGAAGTCATCCTCTGATCTGGGTGCCCTTGTGTCTCCAATCTCTTCGGCCACAGCCATGGAGGCCGCGAACCGGCGCTGTTCACCTGCCGACTTGCCGTAATGATACGCAGGCTCGGGGTTTGTGATGACGCCAGGAATGTTTTGACTATGCCACAACTCCTCGTCATTGCTGAGGTAGGTCGGGGGAGAATTCTCGGGGGTATTGGCTCTTCCATCGGCGCCAAAAGGCTGAGAGACATGAGGACCCGTGGAGGTGTAGTAGGAATTGGCGTTGGCAGTAGCGGAGGAAGGGGGTCGACTTGGGTGAAGCGAGCCATGCGCAGTGCCGTATTGGCTTCTCAAATGATTGCCTTCGTTGCGCAAATCCTCGTAGTTGTGCTTGAAGCTGGCTCCCTCGGGTTCTCCACGCTGATCATGTCTGTCTCGCATCACCTGCTGACGTACCTGGCGTTCGATATTCTCTTCCCCAAGCGTCCACTTTCTCTTGAGGGTCTGCTCGGGCCTTGCGTTGCTGCTAGAATAGCTTGACTTGGACATACCGGAAGTCGATACTGGGCTGGGTTGGCGTCCATAGTAGTCGTCCTGGGTCGTGTTTGATGACGGGGCGCGTGCATGGTCGTAAACAATGGAGCTTCCGTTGGTAGTCGACTGAAGCATGGACGAGGAAGAACGTGAGCTGTGATACTGAGGCCCGGAACTGCTTCTTCCGGAAGTGACCCCCGTTCTCCTGTGGTTGGAGACGTCAAACGATATTCCAGGCGAAAAGTCGGCAGTCGGCGGGCTGTATTGCTGCCTCGAGACACTGAAGCCCAGGCTGTGGCTAGGTGCGGCCTGAGCTTCAACCGGGTTAAGACCGTAATAGTCCTGAGTTGGTTGAGCGAAGCGGTAGTCCGGGGCCGGCAGACAGAAGTAGCGGCCGCCCGGCTCATAGTCCTCGGGGTTGCCGCGGTAATGGGCAGGAACCTGGTCATGGGGTAGGAACATGCTCTGATTGCGTCGATGAACCAGATTGTTTTGGAAGCGGTCGTGATAGTCCTGGTAAGGGTGTTCGAATCCAGGGGCAGGATCTCTCATCCCCAGGCTGTCTATGGTTGAGCGTTCAGCCGAAGTTGGATGTTGGTAATGGAACCCAGTGCGAGGGAAATTGTAAGAGATTGAGAGGTATGCTCTGGGGTCGATACCCATATCAGCCTCCTCAGCTTGGTTGGCATTGGGCAAAGATATGGATGTGAGAGGCTTGCGGGTGAAGGTAACAGGTCGGTTTTCCTTATCTTCATGGATGTCGATGGCGTCAGACATCTCTTCCTCAGTGGTCTCACCCGTGCGAGAGCCTGGCAATGTCTGGCTGTGATCAGAGATAGTCGCGTCCTTATCGGTATCATCGCCCTCGATCTCAGTCTCCTCTTCCTCTTGGTTTACTCGGGCAAGAGTTTCTTTGTGCTCACGCACATACTTGGTGGCATTGGGTGAGACACGGCCCTTCTCGATGTTCTGGAAGTAGTGTTCGACTGTAGGTCTGTCAGCGTACGGTGCGTAAACGAAAGAAGGATGTGACTGACAGAGTCCAAGGGCGGTGTAGTTGCGCTTAGCATCATCGCGCATAGTTGATTGCATCACAACCGCCAAATCCTCCCAGCTCTTCGGAGGCAAAGGGCCGCGACCAGCGCGCTTCTGAGATTGAGGAACGATGGTACGCCAGTAGACGCGCTCCTCCGCTGGAGACCACACTTTGCCGCCCATCTCTTTGATGCAAATGTTTTGTGAACGGGTGTATGGTGGTTATGTTGGTGGGAGATGTTTGTCGATAAGGTCGATGCTTGCGAGATCGCAGGATACTGTGTGGCCTTTTATAGTTTGAAGGCTGAGCCGGCGACAATACCACGGATCGCTGAATCACGGACTTGTCGGACGACTTTTAAGCATACACAGCACAGCTGGTGTCGCTTGAACACTGCCCCTGGCAGAGAGGAGTTGAAAGTTGTATGGTCAACGGAAGGGAGACCAGTCCCTTGAAGCAGCGAAGAGTACGTGATGAGGTGATGGAAAGAGCCTGGTTCCAAAAGGCTGGGCGATGGGAGAGATTAAAAATGTGATTCTCAAGGTGGAGGTTGGTTGTTGGTCGGAAGGAGCAGACGGATAAAATTCGAGGTCGAAATTTTATACCTAAACGGAAGGAAGGACCAAGTGAGCAACTGAAAAGCTGAGGCGCAAGAGCGACTAGGCTAGTGAATCAGATGCCCCGAGGAGGGTGAACTGACAAGCTGGCTTTTTGTACCAAAAAGAAATGGTGATCAAGTGAAGAGAATCGGGAACTTGAGGGCGCAATGGGTAGGAAGAGGGAGGGGGTGGTGGTGATGGTGAAAGTGACGCTTAGCGCGAAAATTTCGCGGCCGAAGCGAGAAGAACGGATGGAGGAGACGAATCTCGTGACTCCAAAAGCTTAAGGTCTTTTCTGAGGGTGAATCGGAATGGGCGCATATTCGTTGTGAATAGCAAAATTCCACGGTATATTTCGCCGAGTTCAAGAAAGGGCATTTGGTCAAAATGGGAAGGACGACGCAACAGAGCTGGGCCAAATACGCAAACTATTTGGACCGTGGTATACAATGAGGAGAGAGTGCGATCCGGCCCGCTACCTGAAACCTCCTGATTGCGGTCGATACATTTCAGATGGAAATCTATTCAAATGGACTCTGCGGCTCGGCTGGTTGGTAGCCTCTGGATGTAAGTGCGGCTGCGAGACGCCATTCTAGCCTTGAGAACTTCATTCGTCGATTAGCGTGACTTTAAAGCATGCGTTGAGGGTGGCTTACAATGCTTTTCTTCTCTGGAGGCACGACGCCCTCTCTGATCCAGAAACCCCAGCCGCCCATCAAGTTGGCCAGCATCATGTCCGTCGTCAAGCGATCACCGACAACCGCGATCTGGGATGGATGCGACACGCCCGTCTCGGGATGACTTTGGAAGTAGTCCATGATCTCTGATCCGCAGCCGGGCTTCTTCGTCTTGTGTGGGAGAACAGTGATGCCGGTTGCCTCCTCAAGCTCCTTGGCCAGCTTGAGCGAAGTGTCATACGAAGTTGCCCCGGCGGTGTTGGACACGATGACAAGGCGGCGGCCGGGATATGCGGCCTTCAACTGCTCGAAGCGCTCCTTTATTTGGTCAGCGTAATACCGAAAAATTGAGTTGCGGTTCTGTTTACTTTGTACGGTTTATGAACTTCATTTGTGTGGGGAACAGCAAAGCAGTCGTCTTTGTCGAGGACAACTGCTCTAATATCACATTTCCGATTTTGTCCCTCAAATGCTTTCTCGAAAGGAACAGGAAGGTCATTGAACGTTGCGACGGTGTGATGCGGAAGGCATAGTGATGGTTTGAATAGCAACTTGAATACGTTGACAGTTCCCGAGAGATTGAGATTCATGGTCAACTAAGTGCCGGATGGGCTGGCTGGACGTTGTGGAGGAGAGTGACGTCGGGTCTGTTGGATTGGCAGAGACGGATGAATTTTGGCATGCAGAAGCTTGGGCCATCTGGTTGCAGCTACCCCTGTCAGTTGATAAGATACAACTCCTGGGGATGTCGCAGGGGATCCCTGTTCGATGGACCAGCCTGTGATGAGGCATCTGCCGGAGGTCATCTTTTGAAGGAAGGTATATCCACGGGTAGCACAGGCAACATGTGATGGTTTGCATAGATCCATGTAAGAGAAGTGTTACGGTCCTCCTGGAAGTCTTAAGCTGCTGAGATGCCGCCATTTTGCTTGTCTCCAGATATCAGTGAGCAGTCTAAGACGGCCCATTCAAGTTAGACAACAATCTAAACATTTAACGCAACGAGATTGTATACTTAGGTAGAATTAAGAAACCACATTATTAAATGCAACACCGAATGAGTTGTGACGTCTCCCCGGTGGTGGTGAGTGCCGGGCTGGGGGAACTTCAACGATGGAACTCAATTGGGGGACGTGTCTCCACTTTAATTCTCCCTGTTGGACTTTACGTTTTCGCGTCAGCGCGTCTCAGATTGCTGGACTTCAAGATTCGACAATCTTCGACCTAGAACCACTACTCTGGAAACCGAAACGTCTGTACCAAACGAACCGAGGACAGATCTCGAAAAAATGGCTCGGACGCGCAAACAAGACCCCGAACCCGCCGAATCCCCCGCCCGAAAACGTGCACGCCGCGACGAAGCAGACGAGGAGCCTGTGAACGGCACGCCCTCCAAGCGGAGGAGATCAAAGACGACGCAAGAAGAAGCAGGCGACGCCGACCGCGATCCGTATGAAGTTCCTTCCGATGACGACGACGGGGAGAACACCGCCGACTCGGGACCCGAAACACACACCCCAACGAAGCGCAAAGGCCGCCCGCCAAAATCCGCAACGCCAGCCAACGGCGCCGTCACCCCGTCGAAACTGCGCCAGGTGAACACGCTGGTGACGCCAGTCAAGGCCACGGGCGCGAATGGCTTCACGCCGAGGAGGAGGCAGGCAGCAGATCGCTCTGCGCGGCGGAAGAGCGCCAGGGCTCTGATCGAGCGTGTCATCGCGGATGAGGACAGCGAGGAGGACGAGGAGGGTCTGGCGCGCGAGATCTACGAATCCAGCGAAGAAGAGGAAGCGGAAGACGAGCCGGTGGAGAAGAAGCAGAAGCAGAAGCAACCAGAGGCAGCAGCACCACCGGTCGAGGCACCGGCCACAGAGCCCGACACCCCGTCAGCGACGCCCAGGAAACGAGGCCGTCCACGCAAGCAACCACCGCCTCCCAAGTCGCCGACTCCTCCCCGCGAGCTGGCACCGCACGAGCTCTACTTTGAGCACAACAAACCCGGCCGCGCAAAGACATCCCACAACACCCTCTCGTCTCTCGATCTCCTATCACACGACGAGTACTTTGAGCTCCTCCGCGCCCGGGAGGAGCCGCACGCGGAGGACCTTGCCTTCTTGCAATCCCTGCACGAAGCCTCCTTCGAGCAGTGGTGCTTCGAGCTGGCACAGGGTTTCGGGCTGTGCCTCTTCGGCCAGGGTTCCAAGCGTGACCTGACAGCCAAGCTGGCATCGCATCTGTACGAGGCAGACCCCAAGGCCCCAATCGTCGTGGTGAACGGATACGTCCGCACAATCACCCCGCGCGACGTCTTCACCACCGTCGCCGCCGCCCTGAGCCCGAGCCTGAAGCTCCCCGCCCAGCCGGCAGGCATGATCCAGACGCTCTCCTCGGCCCTGACGTCCCATCCGAAGCCGGTGACCCTGATCATCAACTGCATCGACGCCGCCCCGCTCCGCAAACCCGCGACGCAGCAGCTCCTCTCGCAGCTGGCCGCACACCCGCGCGTCCGCTTCGTCGCGACCGCCGACACGCCGTCCTTCCCGCTCCTGTGGGACGCCGCGCAGCGCACCTCGTTCAACTTCCTCTTCCACGATTGCACGACCCTCAAGCCCCTCGACGTGGAGCTCGACACCGTGGACGACGTCCACGAGCTCCTCGGCCGCAAGGCGCGCCGCGTCAACGGCAAGGAGGGCGCCATGTTCGTCCTGCGCTCGCTCTCGACCAGGGCGAGGGAGCTCTTCCAGCTGATCGTCACCGAGGTCCTGCTCGCGCTTGACGATGACGACGGCAACGCGACGCACCAGCTCGGGGCGGAGAACCCCGGGTTGGAGTACAACACGGTCTACAGGAAGGCCGAGGAGGGTTTCATCAGCACTTCGGAGGTGGCTTTCCGAACGCTGCTGAAAGAGTGAGTCGAAGCTTTTCCCCATCACACATACTTAAGAAGCGTATGCTGACATGATTTAGATTCCATGACCATCAGATGATTATTAGCAGAAAGGATGCCTTCGGCACGGAGCTGTTGAGCTTGCCATTCAAGAGGGATGAGCTTGAGGCTATTCTTGAGGAGATGGTTGTATAAATCGAGTATTCGGGTGATATAAAGCATTTGAAGAGCATGAGAGAAAGGCGCAGGGCACAGGATTATAAATATGGTGTTCATGGAAGGTGGCGAGCTTACTAGGGTGCATCACAACAGGAGGTTACAACAAAAGGAAAGCAACACATTCACATCAGCAGTGTGCGTCAGAATCAAGGCGTTGCATTCATGAAGTCATTATCCCCTTTTGGGATGCTCTAAAAGTCTTTTGTAAACCCGTGCCCCTCACCCGGTCCCCCGAAACGCCATCCTATACTCTTTACACCCCAATGCTTTTGACACACGTCCAGAGGACCACCGGCACTATGACATTATCGTTCCCTCCTGTGAGGACTGCCTCAGTTAAGCTCGCCATGCTTGCACAGAAGCCCGCGTTGCGCGCTGAGGATGGCCAGGCAACTTGCTGCTCAGTAGCAACTGGCCAGCCTCCGACTCTCAGCCAGGTAGTGGCGGCCATGAGACCAAGGAAGACTGCTACCGCAAAGGCGACACTGCCCTCCAGACTCTTTCCGCCGCCCCAGACCCACTTTCTATGGCCAAACCGGCGACCGATGAGAGATGCTGCTGCGTCACCCAGGCCGACGCAGATGACTCCTGCCACCATGCTCACCTCGCGCGTCGGCACTTCCCAGCCAGTCAAGTAGCCACTGCCGCTACGGGGAAGGGTAGCTAAAGACAGCCAGAGAGGGATGGCACAGCCGATGAGGAGAAAGATGTGGGAGATGACAACTGGGCCTTTGTGGTCCCTGCCGTCGACGTAGGGAGTCAGGAAAGATGCAATTGGCCTGGACAGGGGCGGAAGCTGGCTTGCCCGGAGCAAGTCGAGAATGAGGAAGATGGCCAGAACCAAGATTAACGCAAGGGCAGCGAAGACAGGATCGACAAAGGTGGCCGGGAGAAACATTCCCACCATCATGAAATGGAAGACCTTGCGCCGCGTGTCGACCTCGTACTTGGGATCCAGGCGTATGACAATCGTCAAGCCGATGATTACGATCATCAGCCAGTACGCGCTCATGAGAAGTCGCGTATTGGCTTCTCCAAAGTCAGAGAATCGAACGTGCTGAACCCAGCCCTCGTGACAAGCTGCCTTTTCCTCCTCATCCGGTCGCGAAGGCAAACAAATCCATCTTTCCAGGTTAGCGCTAAACACCTTGAACCTGAACCACGGAAGCTCGCCAAGCAGGTATCCCAAGGCCCAGCCCACAGGCTCATTGCCTTGAAGAGCATACCTGCCGATATACTCTCGCACAGGTACCAGTATGATGGAGACAATGCTGGCATATACGTAGGTAGCATATGTCCACTTTCTCATGGTCGCCTGAGCCTCCGTGAGCTTGAAAAACTGGCGGACTGTGGTTGAAGCGGTGCGCTTTCTGCGACCAGCGGACGTGTGCGTCAGGGACCTCCGTGGACGTGGCCGTTGCAATACGTGAGGGAACGTATTCCTGCGGCTAATCGCGGAGCCATCAGGCGAGTCCGGGGAGTTGTCGGAATGCAAGCCATCGGTTTTCCGGTCAGTCTGCGACGGCATGTCGGCCACACCGAAGGTTCTGACCCTGAGTGGTTTCGAGAAGGGTCCGTCGATTTCGTCTTCGGAGTCTCCGGCTTCTGACGCCGTCTCTTCCAACGAAGAGCCCAGCAGCTCATGCTTGAAACGCCTCATCGAGAGTCCTTCTGAGAGGAACCCGAAGAAGGACTGTTTCTTCGACGAGGAAACCACGCGTCTGAAGCGCAACCTTGGAACCCTAGCCAAGGCGATTCCCCATCGAATCACAGGTCCGCAAACGACGAGTACGCCGACACCGCCGCCCCAGAGCAGCGCTTGAAGAATCGTGGCTTGAGGCGAGTGAGCAAGCAGGAGAACGTTGATCAAAGCAATCGAAAGCAGCTGTAGTTCAGCTGTGAGCAAGCTGGTCGTCGTGAGGTAGTGTAACACCATGAGCAGGGTCTGGTGCAAAGGGTAAAGAAGAAGTGCGGTCTCGAGGGGAACGCTTGGTCTCGCTGCTTCCGCAGAGATTGAGGAATGTCGCGCCAGCCATAATGGCATGCAGGACAGAACCCATTGGAGTGGGTTGATCGCTTCGTGAGCTCGTGCTGTAGGAATTAAATACTTGGGTATCGAAGAGATGCCGAGAATGATATTCGGAAGAATCACTGCTTCGTTATCGGGGGAAATTAGAAGGGACACTAGTAGTGTGATCGACGGCGGGTAGAGGATAGGCGCAGGGTCGAAGATTGTCGGAACTGCGATTGGTGACTTGCTTGATGAAGTTTTGTGTCGGATCGACCATGCGACGAGTCGGATAGGGTAGAGAAGCATGAGCGACGTGACTAACGTAGCAAGGAAGCGCAGATCTACGCAGGGTCAGTTTAATGTCCTCCAGCGCGAGGGAAATCAGAGCATACCTTGGCTCCAGGCGGAGAGGATAGGTTTGACCTTGGGATTGGCGCGAACGACGGCGAAAACTGAGCCCACAATGATGAACTCAGATACTCGTCGAATAAGCTCCTTGGTACGGCGGTAGTTGCGATCCTCCCAGAATCTAAGCTTATCTGCCCTTTGGGTCTGCCGTTTTATTGCATCTTCGTCCTCCTGGTTCTCTGGGGAGAGCAGCGGCGTTGATGCGCCAGATATGATCTCGTTGCGACCCCTCAGCCCCTTGTGTAGACGGACCTTGGGGGCGGGGAGACCCTTGAGGAAGTGCTCATCGTCAGCTTCTGTGCCGCTGTCGCTTCCCTGAGACGAGTCCTTGGTGAAGGAAGGGAAGGGAGACGGAGTTCGACTCGACTCTGCGGAGGAATCCTTGGGCGGTGTGGAGGTCGGATTGGAAGGTCGGTATACTATGCGATGGGCAGGATGAGGAAGCTCGGTGTTGAGGTGATGGTAGGGGTGGGGAGAGCGGCTAAGGGTTCGGAGTTCATCCTTGTCTTCTGTATCGTGGCCGAAGAGAGCGTTTGGTGCGAGATGCTCGGGCATGGCGAAGCTATCGCATCGGAGAGTGCCGCGGGGGCAGCATCAATTCGAGAAAGACGAAGCCGACCTAGGCGTGGGCGTGGTGGAGTTGATTGACGGTAGCCGTGGTGGTGCTAGGTAAGGTAGGCAACATGGAAAGACGGATAGGAGCGTGGTTGAGACGAGGATGGCGCTAAGGGAGAAGGTGCGGCTCGCAGGTCGCAAAGCGGAATCCGGGCGTCAATCAGGGGCCGGGAGTATTCAGGTATGCTGTTGATATTGTCGTGGGTGTTTTTTTCACGTCAGACCATAGCGGATTGGAAATGGAGGCGTGGAGGGGACAAGTTGGCGGCGGCGAGGCGGTTGTGGGGAGAGAGCTCCATCACATGAAAGTGCCAAATTGGTGAGGTGAGGACCACTTCCAGCGACACTACCCATGGATTAGGGACAGACGTGTTGTCATTCTCCCGCCTGCCAGCAGACCACTGTTGGGAAGCCATCAGCCGCGCGGCCAGGGAGAGATGCGCCGACGCGACTGGCTGGGCGGGACAGCGACAGCGCTGTGCACGCCAATGACAGCCTGTGGAAGAGAGTGACAGCGGGCAGCCGGGCGCGGGAAGACAGGCTACCTTACCGCCGCGAGAAATCCCCACCGGATCCCAGTGGAGGGGACGCTGGACCACGCACTGGGAGGGGGCACGGTGCACGGGCGAGCCACACCATACAAACATCACCGCGGTGGCTCAGCGACTTCATCCCCTTGGCGCAGCCTCCCTCGCCCCCGGTGCAGCTGGAAGCCGCGCAGCTTACCTAACGCTCCGACACGGGACCGAACCGCAACCAAGAAGACCGCTCCATGGTTGTCGGGCAGCTAACTCATCATGGTGCGATGCTGACGATACCATAGGTCCCCTCGGTGTGGCTGTTGTCCAGAGTCGAGAATCAACAGCCGTCTCCCTCTCGCCAGATGAAGACACTCATGCGACACCATCCCAGACGCTGGTGACCTCATCTACAGTGTCCAGGCCGGCGCACACCCAATTTGCGACCGCAATGCGCCGGATATTGCGAATTCCAGCAGGCATTGCCCGGCCTTCTAGTCAACGGCGCCATCACCATGTCATTTTCAAGTAATCGCACCGCGAAAACAACGAGCACAGGCCAAGGGCCAGAAAGCATCATTCAGCCCTCCAAGAAACAGAAGAAAAACTCAATTGACCACGTCAGCCCAGCAGCCATGGCCATCTCGGCATCCGCCCGGTCTTGGCACCGATTCATCTGGCTAGAAGTCGCATCTGTCAAACCTTTTCAACCATGCTCTTCCATGGCAGAGCAGAGTCGAGGCCTGGCTCCAGAGTCCAGCCTCGACCGAACCCAGTCATCAGTGTTGGAACGGCGGTGGACTGCTGACGAAATGGCGACTGGAACACTGGATATCGTGGGGAGTTCCTGTTGATCTTCCAAAGGTTCCCAGTGCTTCTTCCAATGCTTCGAAAACTGGAGCTGGGCAGTGGTCGCATCCCGCTGGACACCGCGGAGCCCGCCATGTGACCCATACCAAACAAGGTACACTACGGAGTACATGTCGGTTCATGACTTCAATTCAATTCTCCGTCGGGACGGTCGAAAACCTCACCGCGATCGTCGCCTTCGCATCTTCTTGTTGGCTTGCACAATCCGCCGAGAGTCGTCGCAAGCACGGCAGGCCTGCCAAAAATAACTGTCCATCGGAGCTGCAAGCCACAACACCAGATCGTGGGGCCGGGCCTGGTCGGTCGCAGAGCGTTTCCCAATCCGGAGCCCACCATCTTCAATTCTCTCCGTGGCCCGGCCAGTTACCGGTCGGGAGCTGCCTTCACTGCCTCAACATCTCGCCTCCCGCTAAGGTAGCTCCGGGATGCTTTAGCGGGCCACGAAGCGTGCGTCGACACCCACGAATCATCATGAATGAAGGCGAATAGGGTCGTCGTCCGGCATTCGGCTGCTCGACTGCGAATGCCCCATCCCAAGAAGAGGGGTCCTCATCCGTTTTCGTGAGAGGCCAAATCTCGTATCGCCTGGTCCCTGCAGCTTCTTGGGGATTGGCTGCCAGAGACTGGGGGTTACGCTGGAGAAACCGCAGCACAGGACCACTGCTCCAAACAGAGCATGGGCAAAAGATAAAAAAGTCAAAGAATACGGAGGACGCGGCCAAAAGTATTCGTACATACAGGGGTCGCCAAAGCCGTGCTAGCTCACGCATGAGAAACGTAGTACGTACTGTAGACGATCGCTCCTTTTTAGGTTAGACTAGGGCGATAAGATACGCTATCTTGCTTATATAAGTAGTCTTGACCAATAGATAAGTATAGATACCGCTATCTAGTTTACCGATAACTAGCCGAGCCCACTTCAGATTAGATAAGCTGAGGACTATACTGTGGCAGGGGGGTATGTACGAATACTTTTGGCTGCGTCCTCCGTACGAGAGGCTCTGTCAAAGACCCCCAAAGGCCCCATCGTGACAGCTCCGGTGCATGCAGTCTGTACCCGTTTCTCGGTTTGATAGGGTGACAGTACACCCTCTGACGGCCGGCTCGCTGTTTCACAAGCACGTAAACCGAACGTCAAACGGGTCTGACGGGCTGATTGACCCTACGCAGTACGGGCGGCTTCAGGTGCGCAACGCTTCAAACGGCCAACCATCACAGCCACCTCCACGGAGGACAAAGACAGTGCTGTGCTACCCAGATCAGATGGATGCTTGTTGCCGCCATCTGGGCTCTGGATAGTTGCACGTCGCCGTTTGACATGTTCCACGCCGGATTCAGGTACAAGATGGCTGACCAGGGAGGGAACAGAGTCACATTGTCGAAACACTCTTTTCTCCCTACGAGCCCAAACTGGGCTGAAGAGGGCTTGAAAGATGCGGCTCTATCTTGCAAAGGGCTGAGATGAGGGACTAGAGGAAAGGCCGAGCGGCTTATGTCCCCTCTCGCTCTCCCTCAGATCATGAGACTCAACGCCCGCCCTGCGAAGCTGACGACCGAGTGTTAATAGTCAGCCTGCATGCAGTGACAGCGTGGACGATGTCGCGACAAGCTGCAGACGGACCAAGACTTGAAGCCCAAACCCGGGCGTTCGCTAGGCGGCTGGGTGCAGGCCCCGAGAGTCAGCTCTCCAGGGAGCACAATGCAGGCTGGGAACCAATTGGCCAGCACAACCCCATGGTCTGACTGATCAACGAAACATCGAGTCTACATGTGGCAGTGTGTGGAGGAGACGTGTTCACTCTGCGGCGGCGCGGAATGCTACAAGCCCGTCCATCTGAACATGGCACACCAGCACACCAGACGACTCGTATTGCAAGCACGGCGTCCCTCACCTGCGCTCGTCCAGCGAGCGAATGTGTGGGACGTTTGGATCAGACTGACGATTCCTCAGGGCAGATACGAGATTCTTGTGTCTGGTGTGTTTGGAGGCTCGCTGCAGTGATGTCACAACCCACTTGACGGGAGCGCCGGGCGTGAGCCAGTGGACTTAGACAGTGGACATCAGCAGCCGCCGCCGCCGTACCGTCATGGTAGGGGCGGAAAGACATGCCTAGCGCAGAGGGCACGCCCGAAGGAATCGAGGAAATATCCCCCCAGGCTCTCTAAACTACCTAATACATCAGTCCCGACAAGAAGAAGAACAATTCAATATCAAACTGGAACCGAGGATTGACGGCGGTGACGGTTGCTCGGTGGAAACCCGTTCCAGCGTGCCAGTCGATCGCTGGGGCGCATACCGGCCTTCCCTGGCAAAACGGACGCTGTGCACAGGACGGGAGTTGATGAGTGATGGAAGATGTGGATGAAGTGATGAAATGGGAAGCTCAATATTTGGGCCACGGTGAAGGGGGGGTTGCACTGGGGCAATTGGGGCTTCTGCCGCGAGGAATCTGCAAGACTGTTGGCCGATTCTCATCCTCCAGAAGCTCCCTTGTCGAGAGAACAGGGGTGCAAACGGTGGCTCCGTGGCTCCGTCTGCGAGAAAAGAGCTATCCGTGGGCCATTGAGCATGGGTGCGCAGCTGATGGGACGGATATTCGTAGCTCGACCTGAGTTGGGCCGACGAGACAGGGGTACGTCGCCGGCGCGGCGAAACAGGGAATCTTGATATGCATAGCACAAAGATTCCTCCCCCAGCCGTCTGGATAGACGGCAGCGCGCAGCAAGCGTGCAGGCTGCCTGGGACGATCTTCAACAGGTTTAAACGCCAATCCCCTCGCTCACTCTCGCCTCTCGCGCTTTTTCCATCTGATCCCCCAATCTTGTCTCTCGCCATCCTTCCTCTCGCTCGATTGCTCCCGTCTGCCGGCAACTGCGTTTGTTGTTGATTTGTTTACCACTCTCGCTCGTATACATCACTGCCGACACGACACGTCTGTACTGTTCACAACACATCGCCACCCGATCGTACCGTGCCGCCCATCAAGCCGTATCAACAGCCTGCTGCTCATCTCGACTCATTCCTCAGTCCGAGCCTCGTGAGATTGCCGGACCAGCACGCTAATCTGCGTACATACCTTCCAGAAGACTCAGCACCTTGTCGGACACTGGGTTTTTTGAGCTCAAATTTCAAGCGAAGCTTGCATTCGTCCACTCTAAAACGAATAAACACCGACGGCACAGTCTCATCCTCAAAAGTGAGCTAAGAGCGTGCCTCATCCACCTCGCAGACCTCAGCTAGCGTGCCGGGTCTTGAACAAGCCTTGGCCCTCTCTCAACACCAGCCACCGATAAAGGGTTTCGGCCAGCCAGGTACCACCGCATATCGTTCTTTTTAGATCGTCTTTTGCCCCTCCCTCACACATCAAACGGAGGCCGCTTGTGACCTACGGATATACAAAGCTCCCAAGCCTCCTGGCTCGAGTCCACCATTCGGGTCTGCTTCCCCTCCTCCTCTCTTACATCTTTTTGCGTTTCGCCGCCATGCTGCAGTGAGGACGCTAAAAGAAGGCCCGCATCTTGTCACCGACTCTACCCTGCATACGTCCGAGTCCAGTCATTGGACGTTATCTTCCCTGTCGTTTCCGTCCTGCCGTCTTGGGCAGAACCTTCTGAACCTCTTCGTCCTCTCTTATAACAACCCATATCGCCTCACGTCTCGGCCACCGGTCTCTTTCGCTACCATGGCCTCTGACACCAAGTACGACTCCCGCCTGGAAGAGGGACTGCTGCCTATCGACGAGAAGAGGGATTCCCCCATTTCCAGACCGTCCAAGGAACCTACCAAGAAGATGGCTGGCCCACGCCGTGTCCTGCTCGGCGTCGTGGTATGCGGCTTGATGACACTCGGTCTTGCTTCAGTCATCGGTCACCGGGGCATGCCTTGTGCAAGGGACCATCACTCCAAAGCTCAGGTTGTGATCAGTGAGGAAGACCTCAACAACCCTGCCAAGGCCGATCTCCTCCACAGACTGCTCCATGCCTACTTCCCGGACAGGTACCAGGATGGCGTATACGCCTCTGACAAGGAAGCTTGGGAGGCTGTCCAGGCTGATGATGCCGACCTGGCCTCTGCCTTGCTCCAGTTGGCCAAGCGTCAGGACAACACCACTGCCTCTGCTACTGAGGCTTTCCAGACGCCTTCCGCCAGTGTAGCCGCCACGACTTCTGAGTCTGTGGCCAACACGCCGACCTCAGCCCCGGCTACATCCGCCGCTGAGCCTACCACATCTGCTGCCCCGGCAGAGACGACCACATCTCAGGCGCCGGCCGTCCAGACGACCACGACCACGACCCAGCAGCCGCAGGAAACCACTACACCTCAAACCACCACCACTCCGGCCCAGGAAACGACTACCACGACACCGGCAACTTCAGCAGCAGCCCCTACTACTGGTACGTCACAAACGGAGCAGGCTACTTCTGCTGCTCCTACTACTACTACTACCACTGCCGGGCCGCCGTCCGCCTCTTCTGAGATTCAGACGACGACTCGTGGGTCCCCTTCTTCTTCTTCTCCCCCTTCCCCTTCTACTGCCCCCTCTTCTGAACCTACTACGGCCTCCCCAGGGTCTACGAGTGCGTCCGCGTCGGGTACGTCTACCTCCTCTCCTCCCGAGACTACTACGGCCGTGACATCCTCGTCCCCCATTACCTCGAGTGCGCCTTCTTCATCGTCTGTGTCCGAATCCGGTATGTTGCGTTGTGGTTTTGTAGCACAGTCATGTTTTCGAGCGAAGGCGGAGGCCGTTTTTGGAGAGTTTTATGTGGCTTTTTTATTCTTCCACCCTTTTTCAGTCATGGCCGTTTCATCAGTGAGAAAAAGCAGCACGCTAACTTTCACAACAGAGCAAAACACTCGGGAGACAACCACCTCGACCTCCTCGCGCAGGACCACCACCTCGTTCAGCAACGTCCTCTCCACGTTCACTTCCACCGCCTCCAACGGCGACGTCGTGCTCGTGACGGCGACCTCCGTCGTCGCCGTGGCCCCCGACGCCGAGCCGACTTCCACCTCCGGAAGCAGCGGCAGCGGCGGCCTTCAGAACGGTGCCGTCCCCATCGGCAGCGTCTCCTTCGGCGTGCCCGTCGCTCTGGCAGGATTCGTCGCCGGCGCCATGCTTCTGCTCTAAGCCAACGAAAGGAAGAGCGATGGTTCATCGTCACGTTGAGACGATTATTTCTGTTTACATAGTTAATCATTCCTTTACTACGGTGTTTTCGGTACAAACGGAGCGGGCGGCACACACAGCAGCATCATCAGCATTACTTACTCACGACATTCAACGGTCTTATTCACTCCTTGCATCAAACTGGTGGGCAGAACAACACAACACACAACACAACATAGAATTCGCGCGGCAATGCGCTCTTCCGGAGCGGACAGGGAGGCAGAATAATAGACGGAGGCTGGTGAGAGAGAGAGAAAGAAAAAACCGGACATGGCCTCGGTACGGCGGAAGAAAACAGGTGTTGACAAGAAAAGCAACTCCACCTGAAGGCAGTCCTTAGCAGACCAGACCCATGCAACAACAGACATGGGAGGAGAAAAGAATGAAATCAAAATTGACATTTCAAGTTTTGAAACAGCGCCGTGCCGATGATTTGATGATGGTTTGGAACATGTGTGTTTGATTGTGGGCGTTCCCGCATTCCAGCTTGAAGCTGGTAAACTTGTGAGACTGCACTACTGTTTTGGAGGCGCTGGTATGGGGGCGCATGCCCTTTGGAAATGGGTGTCGGCTGCCTTTGAACGATCATTCGGGGCGATTAGAACAGCAAATGTGGGTTGTCCGACGTCAGCTAAGGGGGGCAGTTAAAACAACACACGTGGACGCTGCAAATTGCATCTCTTCAAATTCTATTTTCCTCTCCAAGACTTTGCGGGTATTCATAACGCCAAAAACCAGGTAAACTCCTTAATAAGCCTTGCACGCATGGCTGCTGTCCCATTCCTTCCCTCCACGATATGGCCTGCGGTCTTAGCCAGGGCCAATCTTGGGCATGTCGTGGTGTTCGCTCAGCTTGGACAGGTAGGTGTTGAGCTCTTCCACGCGCTCCTTGTGTGTCTTGAGTAGTTCGGGTCTCGAGCTGGACGACTCGGCAAGTTCGAGGAGCTGCGGGGGTGCATCATCGTCAGTTTGTTTGGTCCAGCAACAGCGAGGATCATCGTTATTGGATGGGAAAAAACGTACCCTCTTGCGCTTTCTCTCCTCATATCGCCGCTCGGCCTCTGTCTTGTGCCTACCACCGCCGCCGCTGCCATCCTCTTCGTGATCACCATCCTCTGCCTCGGGGTCTTCACTCCTGCGCTTCGTCCTCTTGGCCTTCTTATCCTCCTCGTGGTTGTCGTCGTCTTGGTCGGGGCGGCGCTTCACCAGCGCCGTGCCGCCGTCAGTGCCATCGTCGAGGTTCTTCTCCAGGTCGGTCTTGTCCTTCTTGCTCTTCTTCTTCTTGGGCTTGCCGACCTTGGCGCCCTTGAGCTTGAGGCCGCCGCCGACAGAAGCGTACTCGTCGGCCGGCATCGTTCCCACGGAGACCGGGCGTTGGTCGGTCAGTTGGCGCCCAGGTTCAGGGAGAAACGACTGATCCGCGTATTCGAAGTCGGAAGGGAGGGGAGGGGAACGGATCCGAGCTGGCTGTGTCCGATCCGCGGCTTGAGCGGGGAGTTGCTCGTTTTGTTTGCAGGCCGGCGGTGCTCCGTAGTTGTGGTTGCTTTTCAGTTGTCTTTACTGTTGTTAGGTGCTCTTTAGTGTTGGCAGGCAGACCCCTGGCGCGCCTCGGTCTGCGGCTTCAGTGGCTTCGGTGGCTTGAATTGGCCCCCTTCCCCCCCTGTCTCGAGCGGAAGTGCACCGGGAGGAAGCATTGCGCCCCACACTTTTATGCTGGTGGCAGGCGCCAAGATGGTTCTGCCGTGCAAACCACCAGCAGCCAATCATGGTTTGTTCCGGGTCGCAGTCCCAGGGCATGTTCAGGTCTGAAGGTCTGAGCGGGCACGAAACATGGGGGCCTCAGTGATGTTCCTAGAGCCAGCGCAGTCCCAGTCGCACCTCAGATTGAGATTGCCCAGAGCCCACCTCACAGCCAAGAGGCGGTTCTGGCCTGGGTGCAAATGCTTGACTCGGCCCCGTTCGTCCCTTTCAGACACTGACTGGACTGGACTGGACCGGCAAACCAGACCAAACCACTGCAACCGACCAGTCAGTCTTCTGAGGCTCTGAGACTGAGAGGGCGCATAGCTGAAAGAAGAAACGTAATCCAGTATTCTTGGCCGCTTGTCGCAATTCTCCGAACCGCCTTTGTTTGCGCCAAACTCAATTTTTCTTTAACCTCCTTTCCTCCAAATACGTACCTGTACTTCAACACCACCACCATTACCCACGACACCCGGACACACTGCTACATCAGTACACCTCCTCCTCTCTGCCAAACCCCCCCGTCGCCCGAGGCAATCTTATTTGGACACCAAAGCGATACATACCTCTTTAATTGCACAGCACTGCACGCTTGCTTGCCTTGGATAACTTGGATTTTTCGTCTCTTGTTTTTCTTCTGGAGGACTCGGAAAGTGGGCATTAGAGAGAACGGGGCACGGCGCAACTTTGTCACGACTCCTTTAAACGAAACGTATATGCGAACGACGTCACGACGAATTCCTCCAACCACCGCTACTTAATATTCGAAACACCACTGCGTGCGCCGGCGACTACTGCGTGCGATCCGTCTCCACCGGCCCTGAACAAGTCGGCGCTGCAACATGCAATAGCCCTCGCTGCAACTTCTTGAACGCTTGAACGAACCCACAGGTCGAGCATCGCTGCTCGCGATCCTCCTCCTCCTTTCCCCCCCCCTGGCTCGAAATCCGCGCCCCCCCTCGCAGACCCAGCCATGCCGCCCTACACGAACATCCAGTCGCATCGCGACTCCCTCGAGCTCGCCTCCCTTGCCTCCTCCTCCCGCGCCGAATCCGTCGTCTCAGACCTTCCCTCCTCGAGGCCCTCCATTTCCTCCTCCCGCAAGCTCTCCTTCGAGGCCGAAGACCCCCTCGACGCAGCGAATCCTGCCGCCAGCTCGAACCGCCCCAATCGCCATGACCGCTCCTACTCAGTCTCCTCCGGCTTCGACTTCGCCGCCAACCTCTTCCCCCTGAGCTCCACCGCCGGCGCGGGGGCAGGCGGGTACGCCCCCATCGGCGCCCCGACCTCGACAGCGATACAGAATGGTGGCCTCGGCGGCGGCAGCTTGGAGAAGCACAAGATCCTCACCTACATGAACGGCTTGAGTCTGATCGTCGGTCTCATCATCGGCAGCGGCATCTTCTCCAGTCCCAGTCAGGTCAGCTCAAAGGTTGGGTCGCCCGGCGCCGCCCTCGTCGTCTGGATTATCGCCGGTGTGCTTGCTTGGACAGGTGCCGCGAGTTATGCGGAGCTGGGCGGCGCGATACCCCTGAACGGCGGCGCGCAGGTCTACCTTGCGAAAATCTTGGGCGAGATGGCCGGGTTCTTGTTCACGTGGGTCGCCGTGTTGGTTCTGAAGCCCGGTAGTGCGGCCATCATCGCCATCATCATGGGAGAGTATCTGGTCAGGGCAGCGATAGGCGCAGAGGCGGAGAGCCTGAGCCCGTGGATCAACAAGGCGGTCGCCATGGTGGGCTTGATTCTGGTCACGCTCATGAACTGCGTGTCGACGAAGCTGGGCACCAAGGTGAACGACTGGCTCATGTTCCTAAAGTTCGTCGCCCTGCTGGGCGTGACCGTCACGGGCATTGTAGTTGCGATCACGGGGACCACCTTGACGGGCAAGGCCAACATGGAGTGGAAGACGCACGAGTGGTTTTCTGGTACTTCGACGGATCTCTCCAACTGGGCCGTGGCTCTGTATGCCGGTCTCTGGGCATACGACGGTTGGGACAACGTAAGAATCTCTCCCTACATCGAGGTGGCACACCTTTACTAACATGCGCAGACAAATTACGTCGTCGGCGAGTTCCGCAACCCGAGCCGTGATCTCCCCCGCGTCATCCACACGGCGATGCCTCTTGTGATCCTCTCATACGTTCTCGCCAATATCTCGTACTTCCTCGTCCTCCCTCTGGCGACGGTCAACGCCTCCAACACGATCGCCGTCCAATTCGGCGCCAAAGTCTTCGGCCCCGTAGGCTCCCTCGTCCTCGCCCTCATCGTCTCGGCATCCTGCTTCGGCGCCCTCAACTCCTCCACCTTCACCTCCTCGCGCCTCGTCTACGTGGCCGGAAAGGAGGGGTACATCCCCTCCATGTTCGGCCGCATTGGCCTCTCCCCATCCGACTCCCACTCCGTCCAAACCTCGCGCACTTCGCGCGGGCGCGTGGCCAACATGCTGATCCGTGCCCTCGGCGATGATGACATGGGCCTGTTCTTCACGCCCGTGTGGGCGCTCGTGCTCAACGGCGTGCTCACGGCGGCGTACATCGTCGTGGGCGAGTTCGGCACCCTCCTGACGTTCTACGGCGTGGCCGGGTACACGTTCTACTTCATCACGGTCCTGGGCCTCATCATCCTCCGCGTCCGCGAACCGCAGCTCGACAGGCCGTACCGCACGTGGATCACGACGCCCATCATCTTCTGCTGCGTGTCGCTCTTCCTCCTCAGCCGCGCCGTCTTTGCGCAGCCGTTACAGACCGTCACCGTCGTGCTGTTCGTCGTCGCCGGCGTGCCGGTGTACTTTTGGCGCATCCGCGGCCGCGATCAGCAGGTGATCAAGCGCGAGACGAGACATGCGGCACATGAGGAGCGGCCCTGGTGGCAGTTTTGGAAACGGTCGTGAGAACGCGTTTTCTCTCCCACCGGTATGAAAGCATCTCTCAGGCCGTTCGCGCGTGTGGTTGTTTGATTAGACCTTCTTGTTTTGGCACACAAAGGGAACAAGACGTTTCCGTCAGGAGCATTGGAGAGGGGAGTATATATATATGGGCGGTTGTGTTTCTTGAAAAAAAAAATTGGAGTCGTTCTTCTTTTTTTGGAAAACAAAAATAACTAGGCAGCTCAGAAGCGTGCGCGCTGTGTGTCTTTCTTGTTGCTCAGGCACATGGGGGCTTGGCGTGGTAGAAGAGAAGACCAAGGACTCGAGAAGTCGCGTGACACGGAATTTCTGGTCGACGACATGGCATCGTCTGAACAACCCCGGGGAGGGAACAGAAAAAACACGCGCACTTGTACTACTTACTCGTCTTGTAATTGAAAGCAATGCATATACATGGGGCTACGGGACCGGCCTCATCTTTTTAACTACCATACAATCAGCCTCGCGAATCCCAGTCGACTGGGCCACGCTCAATGATGAGTAACTCTTTCAACCGCCGTTTGTCCTTGAAAATGTGTTAGTCGGAAGCGAGCGGCTAACATACGGATGGTACAAAGTTGGGAGGGAACAGAAATAGCAGCGAAGCCGATCACCCTCACCATTAGCAGTAATTTAGTTGGTTGATATGAAACATCCTAAACAAGTCGCAAATCCACCGCGCATTTTTCAGAAGAAAGTCTTGAACATCGCATTAGATTGCATCCTATATACTACAACCTAGTCCTCCTTTTTAGAAGCACTATGCAATGCCAATGCATAACTCGAAATTCAACGCTTATATATAACACTTAAGTATCCCCCACTGGGTATGATGCCATCATCTTCCACGTCTACTTCTTCTCACGCTGGCCGTAGGCCTTGGTGGCGTAGTCACCCTTGTAAACGATCAGGTCCTCGGGCTTGTAGTCCTCCTTGCCGCTCAGGTAGCTCTCAATAATGGCCTTGGTGCCATCGGCGTAGCGCTTCTGAGCATCGAGGGAGGTACCGGACATGTGGGGAACCATGGCGTTGCCGCCGCCGAAGGGGTTCTTGGCGGTGCGCAGAGGGTGGTCTGCGGGGGCGGGCTGGGGGAACCAGACATCACCACCGTAGCCGGCGAGGTGGCCAGACTTGAGGGCCTCGGCGACGTCCTCCTTGACGACGATGGCGCCACGGGCGGTGTTGATGAGGTAAGAGCCCTTCTTCATCTTGGAGATGAGCTCCTTGTTGAACATGCCGCGGGTCTTCTCGTGCAGGGGAGCGTTGATGGTGACGACGTCGCACTGGGCGAGCATCTCCTCGAGGTTCTCGACGCGGCGGCAGCCAATCTCCTTCTCCTTCTCGGCAGATAGGGGCTGGTAGTCGTAGTAGAGGAGCTCCTTGCAGTCGAAGGCCTTGAGGCGGCGCAGGACACGCTCACCGATACGGCCGATGGCGACGGTACCGACGACCTTGTTCTCCAGGTCGTACTCCTGCTTGGCGACAGCAGCGACGTTCCAGTCGCCGCGCTCGATCTGCTCGTGGGCGGGAACGAAGTTGCGGACGAGGACGAGGATGGTCATGACAACGTGCTCAGCGACAGAGACGACGTTGGAGCCGGTGACCTCAGCGACGGTGACACCGCCGTTGGTCTTGTTGGCAGCGTTCAGGTCGACATGGTCAGAGCCGATACCAGCAGTGACGGCGAGCTTCAGCTTCTTGGCCTTGGCGAGACGCTCAGCGGTCAGGTAACCAGGGTGGAAACTGGGAGAGAGAGGCGTGTTAGTCGTGATGGAACATGGCAATGCAGCTGCAGTCGGTCTGCACTTACGGGGTGGTGATGATGATCTCAGCGTCGACGAGCTCCTGGTCGAACTTGGAGTTCTCGCCCTCCTTGTCGGAGGTGGTGACGAGGGTGTGGCCCTGGTCCTCGAGCCACTTGCGGATGCCGAGCTCGTTCTCGGTGGTGCCCAGAAGGCCGGGGACCTGTGTGGTTTCGAAGTCAGCCCAGAAGCTCCAGGGATGGGTGCGATGCACCCCGCATTTGGTAGTTTCGGAGGGTCATTTGCCAAGAGTTGGGGCAGAATGCCGATGTATCAGCGATCGACCTCCGAGCCCCGCACCTCCCGTCATCCCCGCACTAGCTCTCTGCAGGCGAGACATCCTGCTTGAGATCACGGCGGGGCACAGCTCCGCCCGAGCTATCATAGTGACGTTTCTTGGTGGTGAAGGCGCGGGTGTGTCGGATGCCATTGTGGGAATCTGGGGGGATAGGTAGTGAGATGGAACTTACGTCCTTGGCGTGCTGGCCGCCGTCGTAGAGTACTGCGAGAACCTTGACCTGGTTGTGGGGAGTAGTTGTTAGTGTGCGAATCGAAGAGAGCTGGCCAGGCAGTTTGCGAGGGAGGGCCGCAGAGGGAGCAACGGCTCTGCTGATAGCAGGCCGAGCCAGGAAAGATGCCTTAGAGGACGTGTGAAGTCCCCGAGAGACAGAAGGGGCAATAGTGCGAAGGTTGCGAGAGAACAGTACCATTTTGAAGATGTGTGGAGAGGATAGATGAGTTTGTCGAGACAAGAAAGCTGCTGTTCAGCGAGGTGGGAGGTGGTCGTGTTATATAGAAGAAGAGGTGAGAGCGATGTAACAGATCCGTAGACTCGGGATCTTGCAGACTAGGCTGATGAGATGTGTTTGTATAAGATGAGGATGAAAATAGGACACGGAAAAGCGGCTGGTACAGGTTTATTTATGCTTGCAGGCATCACCGAAAGGCCGGGATGAAGAGGGCGGGGAACATGACCGACAGGAGGAAGTGTGGTACATGGTGTACATGGCCGAACGTTCGGAAAGAGGCAATACAATCCGACGAGCGCTGGTCTGCGTGGTCTGGGCTGGTTCGATGTGCCAGCTTCTCCTCCCCGAGCTGCGTGTCTGCCTCCCGCCCGTTGTCCAATGTCGGCCGTCCTCCACCTCTCCGAGATGCCAGATTCCCATTGCCCCTCCTTCCCAGAGTATCTCCTTGAATAGTCAGCCACTCACACTCGGACGGAAACATGAAAGTTCGGGAAGGCAGCGAGGCTGGAGCATAACCGGGAAGGTACTGCTTGCTAAGACCCAGCTAAAGGGAGGAACATGGCATATACGTGCGGCAACTGACGAGGGCCTGAGTGAGGAGGAGGAGGAGGAGGAGGAGGCACGGCATCTCGTCCGACAGGAAAAGAAGATACCGACTCCTTAGCGAGTAACGGTGATCTCTGGCTGGCTAGTCTCGTCCCTACCTAACTAGCCACACTCGCTCTGCGAGGAGGTGGAAGTATCCAAGTGCGGTAACGGCTTTTGTCTGTCTGCACCTCATGTTCCTTCACTGCAATGCACACTCACTACTACCTAATTACTATCGATTCGGGATCTCCAAATCACCCTCTGGCTAGGATGCGTGGGGTAATCTGCTCGGCTCCCCCCATTGGTCGCCCGTCCAGCCGCCATGGTTCGTCCCCCCCACCCGAGCAACAAGCTGCCCGCTTCAGTTGGCAGCACCTCCCATGGCGATGAAACACCGCAGTCCCCGGCAAATCTTCAACTTCAACGTTGTCTGCAGCCATGGAACATTGGTTTGCCCTGCGACCAGGGCCAACATCCACCTCACTCGACCCAGATACCAAGTAACACCCAATTGGCGTCTGGCGGACACCCTTGCAACGCACGACAAGGCTACACGACACGCCCGAAGAAAGACCATGGACAGTCAACAGCAGATGTCGTCCGTCCATACATCGTGGCTAAGCAGAAGCAGATGCAGGTCAGAGTGAGGGGTAAATGGACCTTCCAACCTGGCATCATACGTCCGCTGTTCCATCCAACGCGGCCAGATCCCATCACCTAATACAAGAAATGCAATCCAATCGTTATCCGCCGCTACCAATTGATCGTCTGTTACCATCACACACACCACCAGCTTCCTGCATCAAGGGCACGCCGCTGTCCTCCCAATCTGCCTGTCTGCGCAGAAGACAGGCCGGCTGTCGGTTTCCAGAGGCCTGGTCGTCTCCAGCTGCGTCCTAGCTCCCTCAGGCCATGCACAAATCAGCACTCATGCGTCCTCGGGTGGCTAGTACGGAGATTTGTCGTCAAGCTTCGAGCCCGAGAGGTGTCTTGTCTCCACGGTGATGGCTCGGCGATCTGTCGGGTTGTACAGTGAGGGGTAGAGCTTCGGCGATTGTTGGCGCGTGCTGGCTGCTTGCGCCGGCACCACACCTTTGTGTCCTCGGAGGCACATCCGTCTGGCGACCGTCGGCATTCTGCGCGGCCAGATGATGCAGCTTGCGGACCTGGTGTGGATTACGGCCACGCGCTGGCTTCCAGCTCGGAGTTTCGTCGTCGTGAGGTTATCATGATCCCATCGATGGGTCGGCCTTCAGAAGGCGATGGAATCGGGGACCATCGAAGACGGCATCATACGGCTCAAACTTGCCGTGCCTCTCATGCTTCCGTCATCCCAAAAGCACAAGGGTCCGCGCGAAGCTTCGTGTCCCTGCTCTTGCGGTCCCGTCGCGCCCCATCGCTCCACAAACGCGGAGCTCGACGGCTGCGACGGAAACCGAGCGGAGCCCACTGCGTGTAAGCTACATAGTACTGAAAACAGCATGTAGTATGTAACAACGGGCGCTTGGTCTAGGGGTATGATTTTCGCTTCGCATCGTCGCTCCTGCGCGCTGCCAACTGTGAAAGGTCGTGGGTTCAATTCCCACAGTGTCCATTGTTTTCCACCTGACTTCACATGTCTTCCTTTTTTTTTTCATTTGTCGCGAATACTGCTTGTCAGAACTTGAAGGATTTTATTGAAGGATGTTCGACGTTTTGACAGTGAATAAGGATGCGGGGTAGCCACGCCCAGTACGACAGATGCTCTTTCTGAGATTTCTTTGAGACTACCTTACAAGTGCGATGTGATTAATCACCGCAGGCCTCAGAGCCAATTCTAGTCCATCACCGCGGCATGAATAAGTATGTGCTGGGCCGCGGTCTCACTATATCTCTAACAGTTGCTAGTTGGAGCTGAAAACACTCTCTGCGTTGAGGCTGAGACGCGCGTTATTCTGTTCATACTCTATTATTGTGCCGACTCATAAAGAGAGAAATCGCATTTTTCTCTAAGTCTAGGAAGTCGGCAGACGTCCGAAATGGGGCAGAGATAGTCTCTCCTCTGGAATATGCAGCACTCGGCCATTCTGGCGGAATTTTTCGGTTGGTGTCTTGAGGAGCATGCGTCAGTTTTGAGAATTACATTATTGCAAATCGGAAGGTTCGGATGGACCAATATGAGGCCTTCCCGCGTCGTCTTCATTGCACTCTAAAGCTTGTAAACCAGTCGTGATGTAATCTTATGATCATTCGAGAGCGGCTCAGATAGCAGGGCAGATTTCGTTTCTCTCTTCCCGAAAACGTGAATTTACAGTTCTGATCTCGCAGTTGTCCAGATTTCTTTGCGGGTACTTCACCTAGAAGCAAGTGCTTCTGAGATACGCCGTCGATGTTCTCAAGTCCAGTTCTGTTAGACACTGATCCATAAGTACACAGTGGTTTTGCGAACTTCTAGATAAGTATGGAAACATGTGCTCTAGCCGCCCTCCCGTCCTGTACCTCAACTGGCCTACGCTTTGGACGAAACGGATGTGTGAAGACTGGACTGGCCTGAATGGGGACTCTGAAGCTATAAAAACCGAGATTAGATTGCTAGCTATCCACGATGGAAAGTCAGTATGAGATGACAGTCACATGAAAAAGCGCGAGAATACGACTCAAAATGAGTGACGAAGGTGGTGGTGCAATGGCGCGAATGCCTGTATGAAGACCACATTGTCGGATCATGGAAATGTATGCCATCGAAAGACATTCCCATTCAAACGTCATGGCCCCTGAAACCTTCGCTATAGACCTCAGCCATGGTGGATCAGACATGTGCTTGCCCTACTCGTGGCCCAATGCTTTCAGGCTCTCACAGGCTTTGGGTCTGTTGGTTGTTTTGACGCAAGCGAAGTTGTTGGATGCTCTAGAGCCTTCATCTGTCCTGGCGCCGTCCACGGAAGAACATGGCTGCTGTCTCTGCAAACTCAATTACTGATCTCGACTACCGAAGGCGGCTGCAAACAATTGATTTCATGCCCCTGGGTCTGCATGCCGTATTTGGCGCCTCAACAATCATGCAGTCTCCACGAGCCACCTGAACCTTTTCCCCTGTCATCAGGGTTCCTCAAAAGCATCGCCAAGATCTTATAAGAATTGATCTCATCTTTCCAGATGCCGGGTTACTTCTCAGAACACGCTCGATTCAACCCTGCACTCGTTTCCTCACTCATCCACGTAGTCAAAATGGTGTTCAGTAAGAGGTCGGGACTGGCGGTCGCCGTCCTGCTCATTCAAGGAAGCTTTGTTTCAACATTGACCATCACCATCCCAGGGGCCAGTGATATCTCCACAAGCTCCTCGAGCTCCTCTACTTTCACGAGCTCTTCCGTCAGCTCCACCTCTTCTGATCTCTCGACTTCGTCCTCTATCCTTACGACTCCCTCTGGCTCAACGACTTCCTCCGACCCCGCAACCTCGTCGTCGAGCCTCACGACTTCTTCCTCTGTCCTTACTACTTCCTCCGACTCCGCAACTTCTTCTAGCCTTACGACCTCTTCCTCTATCCCTACGACGTCCTCCGACTCCGTAACTTCCTCCGACTCCGTGACCTCGTCGAGCCTCACAAGTTCTTCCTCTGTTCTAACGACTTCCTCCGACCCTACGACGTCCTCCGACCCAGCAACCTCATCAAGCCTCACAACTTCTTCATCTCCCCCGACGAGCTCCTCTAGCTCTACGGACTCCTTTGTATCTACAACCTCTCCCTCTATTTCCCCAACCTCTTCTGCTCCCACGACTTCCTCTATCCTGACTACTTCTTCTGCCCCCACAACCTCTTCTATTATTTCTACGACAACCGTTGTTATCACAACTTCGTCTGCTCCAACGACCTCTGTACTAATCACCTCGTCTGATCCTGCCACGACATCGTCTGCTGCTACGACCTCATCAGTCTCTACGACCTCGTCTGTCCCTACAACCTCGTCAGTCCCTACGACTTCATCTATTCCCACGACTTCATTTGCTGCCACGACTTCATCTCTTACCACTACCTCAGCTGTCCCTACTACTTCAACTGACCCCACTTCTTCGTCTGTTCCTACAACCTCGTCTATCTCCACCTCGTCCGCTCTTACGACTTCATCTGCCCCCACGACTTCATCTGTCCCCACGACTTCATCTGCCCCGACAACATCTTCGGTCTCTACAACTTCCTCTGTCCCTACGACTTCATCTGTCCTTACGACAAGTACCCCTACGACATCATCAGTCCTTATGACATCGTCCGTCCTTACGTCTTCTATTCCTACGACCTCTTCCGGTCCTACTTCTTCGTCTACTCTCACTACTACTTCATCTGGTACTACGACCACGACCCCGGCTGGCTCCGTTTCAACTATCCAGGGCGAATATGGATGCTACACCGACTTCGGCCCGAGGTCAGTCGCCGATGTCGAGACATTCTCTAGACTCTATTCCGTCACTACGCCCGTCACCTACTATAACTACGTGACCCCGTCCAAGGTAACAGTGACTATCACTCCTACCGGCGCTCCCCCTATCGGCCAAACAGGTCCCGCTACCATCACGAGCACCCTGACTCTCACAACTATCACCAGCATCACTGCAGGCACCGTCGCCACCGTGCCGGCACCAGCAGGATTCACACCTATCGCCTCTGCCCTCATTCGTGACAGTGCCCAGAATGTCGGTGGTGATTCTTCTTACGTCGAGGAGCGTTCTGAAAGGCAGCCTCTGGTGCTTGGCCTTAACGCGAATAATGCTGCCATTGTCGCAGATCCGCCCCTATTCCCTCAGGTTGTCCACTGCGAGCGTGTCATTCGCATCTTCACCACCACCACTGTGGAGAACACCGTCACTGGCGTCTTCACGACGTTCGTCACCGCACCGACGCCTAGCCAGACTGTCCCCTCCGTCCCTGCACAGGTCACTACAACCACCACCACGTACACTACGTCGACCGTCACTGCTGCATCAGTGCCGACTGCCACACTTTACGCAGCTTGCCAGTCCGATAACCTGGTCTCGCACGTTCCTGGCGGACGCCCCATCGTTCAAGCGGCCACCGACTACAGCGTCACTCGCGAGCGACGCTTTGCCAACTCGCCCTACGCCTGCTGCGTCTCGTGCCAGCTGGAGAACGGCTGCACGGGTAGCTTGTACTACCGCGACGCATGCTACACCTTCAGGCCTTCCACCGATACCTGCGGCAACCCTGGCGATCTTCGCTGGGGCCGCAGGGCCAACTTCGATGGCGCCTTTGTTGCCAGCAACGGCAAGTGCGGCTCTTGGAGGCTTTCTCAGACCCCTCCGTCTACGGAGTTCGAAGACGAGCCTTTCGTTCGGAACTGAGGACGCGATGGGAGCAACCTTTCGCTGAGCATGTGTTGCTAGTCTGTAGGCCTTCAGCGCCATCTACATTAGCATCAGAATTACCAAAACTATAGAATGACAAGGCGATGAATTTGATGACTTGAGAAACACTTACGAACGCTGTTGACCCTTGAAAGTTTTCCGGGGCAGCCCCGGGTCCAGGCCGTGCCTGTTTCCAGATACGGAAAGTGGAATGGTGAGCCCAGTGCGAACTCGCGGCGTTTCTGCCCGAAAATGCTTTTGTGCACGGTGTCTTCTGCCGGGCCTGCCCTGCCAGGCAAAGAAGCATCGACGACTTCTTATTCTCACGACGCGCAATTCAACGTGCGTCACGACTTCAAACTGTTATTTCATTCCGAGACTCGTCAATTCATGATGCGCTACTTTCGCGGCACAGCGTACCAGACGGACGGTACGTAGGATCACGATGCACAGGGGTTCAGGGATGACGAGCCCTAGGCCTTTCCCGAAGCTTATATTGGCGTATGAGGCTAACCAAAATGGCAGCTTGACCGTTGTGTTGAATCCATCAGCAAATGGGGAGGAACGTGATCACCTCAATTACCATAGAGCTAGGGTGACAACTAGGATGAAGGCGTAGGGACTGCTCGATTCTTAACGAAGAAATTGTGCCGATTGCAACGTGCCTTTGTTCCTGGAACGATCACATCATTCGCAAGTCCAGTATTTAGAATGCAACCCCCCCAACACCCCTGGTCTGAAGCAAAGCTAATGTCGAAAACCTGACGATTCAGAGTCAGTTGCAAGCCGAAAGAGGAACCAACAAGAGCGAGTGATCAGCAAGTGACATAACAGTGCCCTTGAAAGTCGCCAGGGACGCGGGCCACTCCCAACAAGATGCTGGGTAGCACTGCTTTTGCATGCAGAACATTTTCGTGGGGTTCTCGACTAGGCAGCCGTTTAGGAGATTTAACGGCGGCTAAGTACGGGACGGGAACCAAAGTCCTTTTCCAGCGCCTGGGTTGAGAACAAAACCCACGCAGTCCGCCTTGGCTGTCTCCTTTCAACCTCGCCTCCGGGACTCGCGACCGGACTGTTGGGTCACGATCACGCAAAGAAGGATTCCGTCGATGCTTTTCGCCTCCTCCTGTTTCTCGCCGCTCTCCACCTTGTTCGCCGGCCCCTCAGCCGAAGCTTACTCTGAGGCTTCAGACACCAGCCCTGTGTCTGGGTCTGTGTCTGCATATCGCCCGCAGGCTGAGCAGACTCGGAAAGAAGCAGCAAGACGAAAATATAGACATGCACAGAGCAGTCTAGCGCCAGCTTGAGCCTACCATCTCGCGCTCATCCACGGAAATAGCGATATGCAGACGAAGTTATCATTGGCCGAGCGAAGCGCTTCTCCGTATGCAGCTTCCAAGTAATGCGGACATAAAATTCAGCGGCCGCTGCGATTAGATCGATAGGGCCGCGAGAAGGCGAATGGACCAATAGACGACCACCGCGTCTTCTGATCGAGGCTACGGGCGCTCTGGAATCGCAAAAGTGTCTGGGGTCGAGCAGGAGACTGAGAGCCGTGATGGGGCTGGTGAAAGTGAGGCCCAGCATCTGTCGAATGGGCGTCGAGAAAGGCACGAAAGAGCAGCAGACTGCGGACCCCAAGCCCCTGGGTTGGGGCATCGATCCCGGCAGGTCTGTCACTTTTTTTGATATTTGCATTCAGCTTAGCCCCTGAAGACGCGCTGTATGACGGCCCCAGGGTTGCATCGCCCCGTACCTAGATTGGTCTTGGCGATCCTTTCAGGCAAATTCGTCCTTATCCGCGCAGCGAGGGCGCCTTGGTAAGTGGTGACTGAAGGCTGAAGTTGGTGGTCACTGGTCACTGAAGGTGGGCAGAGTGCGGGAACTGTGAGCTGGCTGAAGAGGAGGTGAGGTGCTGCTGCAGCCCAGCCCAGCCCAGCCAGCAAGTTGGCTCGCCGCAACTCAGCCCGCTCGCCCGCTGCAGCCAGCCCGCCATTGTCTGGATCCTGGAAATGTCATTTCTCGGGCCCAGGGCAACAATGCGTCGGGGACTCGTGGGCCGTCGATCGGACAAAAACATTCCCCATCCACCTTGCAACGGTACCCGGCTGTAGTCTCCTCGCCTTGAGTCCTTGCTCGTGCTCCTTTCCTCCTCTCTGGCTCGGCTTGACGGCATGCTGCTTGGGACAGCTTCATTCCCAAACACACTACACAGGAGTGAGTGAGTGAGTCGTGCGCCCGAGCACGGTGGAAAATGGCGACATTGGACCCGAATGCGTGGTATCGCATCTCCGAAACACGCGTCGACAACAGCACCGGCCCCTTCGCCCTCAACCTGCAGCTGCGCACCGAGGTCAATGGTCTCAGAGTCCATCCGATAACAGGTGGAACAGCGGCCTGGCAGTTCCAGCCTTACGGCGATGTCAAAGGCCGCTACCTCATGCGCCTCGACCAGACCGGTGTGAAGGCGCAGCTGAGCGCATGCTACGACTCCGGCGAACCAGCCACGGGAAATACCATTGCTTGTATGAAGGAGTCTTCGACGGACGAGTCTCAGCTGTGGGATGTGTCTGACTTTGGGTCGGGGACCTTCAAGTTTGTCAACGTGAAGAACGGGACCAGCTACGTGCTGGACGTGCACCCGAAAGACAACCTGTTCATGTCCAACGAGATCGACGGGTCTGAGGGTGTCGCAGAAAATCAACTTGCTCAACATTGGGTTTTGTCAAGCGTTAGCGCCGTCAATGACGGCGCCTACTCTACCATTTACTCTGGCGTGAGTTTGACTCGGGAACCGAGCACCAATCGAAACGCGGAGCCGCTAACCTGGTGGTGCAGAACGTTGCTGTCAGCACTAACTCAGCTGCGCTTTCATCCTCTGCAACTACCACCACCCGAACAACCACAACTTCCACCTCCACAGGATCGACACAAACATCTTCGACAACAGGGACTGCGTCCCCTGCCGACGCGATGAGCACGTCCACCGCGACCAGTACGCCGTCCAAGGGGATTTCCACCGCTGCCGGAGCGGGCATCGGTGTCGCTGTTGCGCTCAGCGTCGTGGGATTGATAGGGGCGGTGGCATTCTTCTGGTGGCGACGATCCCAGCGACCCTCGAAAACGAAATACAGCGAAGTCGAAGCGAAGAACGGCGAACATCCCGATCGGGGCTCTTCAATAGGCATTTCGCAATCCGGCGAGAGCGCGCCTTCTTCATTACATGGGGTTTCCCCGACCGTAGGAGTATCGAGCCTAAATGCGTGGCAGCCAGCATCGTCCGTCGCCGTGCCGCCAGCATCATCCTTCGTCAACGGGCAACAGCAGCAATCCGGATACTACGCCCCGGGACAGCAAGCGACCGGCGGTCAACAGGGTGGATATTACATGGATCACCAACAACAGGCGATCGGGGGACAGCAAGCTGCCGTCTATGCCGGCGGGCAGCCGATGACGATTACCGAACAGCAAAATATAACGTATGTTAGCGGGCCGTCGCCAGTCACAGCGGGATCATATGGCGGACAGCAATCAGACTTCGCTGGCGGAGACGGGCCGATCGCTTCACTTTACGGGCAACGACTTCCGCCGACGACCAGTCAGACACCTGGCGCTTCAATCTACGGCCAGCGAAATGCACCGACGGGCGGATCCGCCTCGCTCTACGGACAATCAGTAGGGCCAGCAACCACAACCGCTGCTGCGGTTCCTCGTCATCAGTTCGATCATCCGACGGCCGCTGCCGAATTCGCCCCTGGAGCAGCCAACACATCGGCACAGCGAAACGTGTATGGCGCCAGCCAAAACCAAACCAGTTCCACAGTAAATCTGGCGGATTTCGAGCCGATGCCTCAGCCACACGAACTAGAGGCTGCGGAGCGAGAGATCGTGCGGCGACAACACGAGCTGGGTACCTTCCACCACGGTCCGGATCTTTCTCTGAATGAACAGCCAGCAAAGGCGCCGGAAGCCCCAAAGGTTGAGCTGAGTGCTTACCAGCATGGTCCCGACACTTTCTCGCGGAACGAGGCCAAGATGTTGGGGGCGCCGACGGCTGAGCTGGGGGCTTACCAGCACGGCCCTGACACATTTGAGAACGAACACGAAGCCAAGGTCCTAGGAGCATATCATCCTGGACAAGACGCATTTACGCGGGAGCGTGAGGACAAGGTGCTTGGCAGCTTTCACGACATAATGAACTTGGCAAAACCTACAGCGCGGGGCGGTGCAGCACCGCAGTCGTATGAGATGAACCCAATACGGCCTACGAGGGGAGCACATGGCGACACAAACAGATGAGGTCTATGAAGGACCTTGCACATCGCAAAAGGCAAAACCATCATCACCAAGTACGAAATGTGGCCTCTAGGCGGAGGGGCTCAGCCGAACAACACCCCATGATACCCAGACAAAGACCCGCACTGTCTTGTCTCAACCACTGCGGCCATTCAGCCGCATGAGCCACTCAGTCAGCCATGTGGCTTGACTGCTTACACTGCCTCGGGGGATACCTGTATCCTATGCGCAGGAATACAGACGCGTCACATGGCCAGCCATCAGCCACAAGGCTGACAGACGCCGACAGAACCCCCCCAGAGTCGTGAGCTACGATGTCTGAACGCTCAAGATCGCCTAACAGGAAAGGAACGAGTCGTTTTGACCAGATTAAGCGTCCCAATCCCTGCTCGACGCGTCCGACATGTCGTTAGTGAAGGCGACTTACGCAACCGGCCTCAAACCATCACCCGCCGACGCAGAGCTCGAGTGAGTGACGGATGTCAACCGAGCAAGCGCACATCAAGTCCCTTCACAAGGCAGACTGAAGAGGCGAATATATATCCTCATACAATGTCACTTCTCCCAGATTCGCTTGGAAGCATCTAGAGAAGACACAGCAGGTCGTCATGACGACTTGAAAATGTCAAAACATAGATAAAAATGAAATCTAATAATAATTCATGAGAATCAAGACTTCAATAATGCAGTCCACAAACCCCAAGGCTACTGTCCCTCACTGTCTCGTACCTGGCCATACGATGTTGTGTGTCATGTGCCTTCGCATCTCACGGCTTGAATCCATGTGAGCTACCATGTGAACATAGTCCTCGTGCTCTGGCACTGCGCATTTGTCGCTGTTCTGTGCCACATCAAGGCGTTTTAGCAGGTTGATGAACTTCCTAGAACGAGTTCAACCTCCAGCAGACGCATTTCATTCAGTTCTGCCGGCGTTGATATCGTGTCACTTTAACTAATTCGGTGACAAGCCAATCTTCCAGGTGCCTGTTTTTAAGCTTAGATGATGGACTTCAAAGGAGTCACCAAGCAACGGAAGCGGGTGCGACGGTGCTTGGGCGAGTTTGACATGTCAACAAGTCTTATGGGATAGCCGTCAGACCATACGTGTCGACTGAGGCGCCGTATTTTGATGAAGAGCGCAAACAATGGCGCCCAGTCGGATTGTTATTTGGATGACGAGCCAATTTGTTTCACAGTTCTTGGAAGGTTTGCTGAAAACATGGTTTTGTATTTGCTCGCGGGCAGTTGTGTTCTTGAAGTCGTCGAAGCCATACCGCGATCATTCACACACAAATCGTGCCGCCCATCATCATCATACAGCAAGCACGTTTGACGGTTGTCTGTCAAGATGCTCGCGAGGCCCCCGACGGAAGCTGTTGTCCTCGAGGCCCGAGACATGCCTCAGTCGAAACGTAATATGCGAGAGAAAGCGTATCAAATATTCAATGGACGGGCAAAGCAGTCTCGCTGTTCCCTCTCGCGGTGGCAGATTCTGGTCTAGAGTCTCACGCCGTCGCGATGACGTATCGCGCGTACCGTCTCGCCCGCCGAACGAGCCGCGGGTGCTGGGCAGATACTGTGAGCATCTGTTCAAACCCTGGGTAGATGAGCTGGTCGTTTTGTGTGATGATGGGCCGTGTGATGGTTGAGACTGACAGGACTCATAAACCATCCCGGATCCAGAACGCGTCTCGTCGCCGAAGAGGCCTACGCCGAAAGATTGGGACTTTTAGGGAGAGGACGGATTCTCCCTCAAATACACGAAGCTTCCCCAGGAGAACAACGACGAGCGGATTGTGACCAAAGTGCACCTGTGTCTCCAACTTGTCAGTATGCTTGGAAGCTTTGCGGGACACGCGTCGCTGACTCTCGTCCAAACTCGAGAGAACGGTTCCCCATGAAGAATACTACGCGAAGCTGACTTTGCACCTGTCCTACATTTCATCATTGAAGTTCAATATCTCTGGGTATCGCTGAGGTTGTTGTCGACTTGATGAAAAAGGCGAAGACGGTCGTCCCTCACGACCAAGTTGCCCATGTTACACGAACCGATGGAAATCTGTCGAGTCCTGGCAAGATCATCATGACGAGAAGCAGAACGTCCGCCCATGGGTGTCCAACTGGGGCACTGCAAAACGCCTGGGTATAGTAAAGGATGTCCAGAGGATGTTGGGATGTGCCACCATCGCTAGATTCCGGAGAGACACACAAAGGACGGTAAGATGCATGTATATACATCATTAAGATTCAAGTTAATCTGAGATAAAGTCGTCATGACTATGGTTCTGGCCTCTCACCGAACGACCACCCGGCGAACATCGAACTGAATCAAACCACGTATGGACTGCGGCACGAGACTTATGATGATACGGCCCCTGAGCGAATCGCTATTCTCTTCAAGATCTACCCTCGATAGGTCCCTGCGGTCATCTTGGGAGTCCAACACCACCAAGTAGACGATGAAGACGTTGGCGGAGTTTACCTTGCTGCGTGGACAGGGCATGGCTTTGAGAAGCAGCCCAAAGATATCCACGTGCACAATGGAAGACCGCACATAAGAAATGGCATGACCGGCCCGTCCAATAATGAGGGACTCGTACATGTACGGAAGCATGTCGCCTAGCTTGCCCTCAGGAATGAAGCAGACCAGCTTGGTGATCTCTCCAAATTGTAGCTAGTTCTCCAACGGCCTAGCTCATTCGAGTCAAGTATCTCACCAAACACTGCCATGAAAGCCAGTAAATGTCAGCAGAGAAGACCACCCCCAGATACAGTGATCCACGGTTCGAATGGCCATTACGATCCCCGCGCGGTCAGGCACGAGATGGATGGCTTGACTACACCCGTTACGTCGCCACATAGACCGCGACGTCCATGGGTGGAAATCCGTGTAAGTCAAAAGATACCGTTGTGGCCCCTACTGATACACAGAACGCCCGATTTCCGGACTTGTCTACGGAGGCAAGCCGAGTGGGAACCGGGCCATCGGAGGGGGACCGGCCCCAATCTGCAGTGCAACCTCAGCCGGTACAAGTTCCACCCGGCGCCGAGCGCCGGTTCACGCCGGCGGCATCCGTGGTCTCGCAGGCTAGGACGCGTGGACCTCGCGAGACCCAACGTGAGTTCAGAGCCAAGTTTCCTGCGCGCGTCGAGCGTCGTCAGCTCAAGCTTCGCATGAAGCCTGAAAGTCAGATACACCGAAGACGACCGACAGCAGCGAAAGTTGACGAAAGACTTCCCGAGACAACTCCCTCCCAAACCCCTCATCTCATCGGTCGGGAGACCCTCGGCAAGTTTCGATGTTGATATTCCCCCAAATCTTCTCCAACCGCGCACCCGATCCCTGTCCTTGCAGCTGAGATGGTGTTTAGCTGGACCTCTCTCTTTCTCCAGCTACACATGTTCGACTTCAAACATGTGAGATGGGGGGAATGTTCGGTTGTAGACGGTGATGCCAATAGTTTGATATTGATACGCCGGCCTTGAAGTTGTTAGTGTGACGCACCCCGGATGCTTGTTTCTTCTGGCTCTGAAGGAGGGGGCGTAGCTGCATCGAGAAGTCCAACTCTCCCCGGCGAGAGCAAGTTCAAGATATCTCCTCCAGGAGGGTGGTGGTGTTGTTCCGCGACACTCACCATCTCGTCCCAACCATGCCACTTGCATGATTGAACATAGCATGTGATGAGAGAACCTAGAGAAGAAGAAGAAGCTTCCCGGCCTGTCTGCAGAAACGGAAGCTGCAGATGAGCTGACCAATGGAGGAATATGCCGGAACGTGAAGCAAAACACGAGGGAGCACTGGCTCGCTCATGATGGGCTGATATCACAAGTTCCTGTATGATGACGGGCGCTTCGAACACAAACGGATGAGCTATTCATCAGAAACATGGCGACTTCTTCACCTCGGGATGATACCTCAATCTCCAACAGCGTGGACGCCTCGGTTGTGCAAAGAAACGCCACGTCTGCGAGCGGCACATGTAAGTCACTTTTGGGGTAAGCAAAGAGCCAAGCTGCAAAGCGAGGCAGTTGCAGCAAAGGCTGGCTGTTTGCTTCCTCCTACGTCTTCTTGCCAACAGGGCCGATATCGCTGCAGTTTCCGAAGAGTTTCGACATCAGCTGCCGTGATATCAAATCCCTCTCGATGGAGGAACAAGCTGGATGGGACCCCAAACCTGCAATTCACGGGCCTGACTGCCAATTTTAGAATTGCAGATTCTGTGAGGTATCTGCAGGGTTTGCGAATTACTTGCCCTCAGGGTAAAACGGCTCGCAACTGAGGGGTCGAGAGGCCCTCGACACGCGGGCGTCTGTCGACCTCGTTACTCTCCTCTCCGTCAAGCCAAAAAAAACTCTCCCGTGAGGAGCTCCTCTTGCGAACCCGGGAAGAGTCGGGGAGACCGATGAGGGGGGCTCCGGGTCTACCCTACAGTTCGTGGGGCACGTCGTCGGTGCGGTGTGGGGGAACTGGAGTCTTGGACGAGGCTGTGGACGCACAAAACTCTAACCGTCACGATGGCGGACGACCTAGGTGAATCGACGATTTTTCCATGGAGGTGCGGACTCGGGCAATGTCCGAAGTTCTTCCCCAGAGAAAGAGCTTGTCAAGAGGCGTGGGCCCAATCAGGAGCAGCAATCTGGACTTGATCTTGCATCTGGCAGCCTCTCGTTGGTGCCCGAGAATCGAAACTGGGGTAGGGAGGACACGCGGAGAGTGGTGGTGAAAAAAATAGTTGGCGCGCGCCAGAGGGGGGGCACCGGTTCCGAGTTACGGAGACCAACGGAGGTATACGGAAGACGTGACAGCTCCAGGGTTGCATCGTGCGGGGAGTGACGCCCCCGTCGTTAGCTCCATGCGGGGCCGGGGAGGGGCGGTTTGATGCTCTAGCTCCAAGCACCAAAGAGCCGCTGGTGGAGCGAGCTAGCGATACCGGTCTGGGTCGCGTTCCCACGCACTTGATGAGGAGGGTGAGGAGGAGAAGAAGGTGCGGGATGGCTGACCATTTGGCAGCACGATATGCGTCCCGGCGTTTAACCGCTCCCGCTAGGACTCTCCCGACGGCGAGACATGCTGGCTGTGTTTCTCCTGCAAGAGAAGAGGTGAAACACTCGGATTTTGCATGTAAGCAATGTGTTTGCAAGAACCTGAATGCGCAGTGGCTCAGAGCTATTAGGTAATGTTAGGTAATATATATTGAGTGCAGGACTCATGTGCTCGATCAGCTGAACTGAACGGACAAACCTCACAGGCAGGGCCTTAGCGGTGAGCGAGAGCGCGGTAGTCGACACAAAGTGTTGAGTCCCTGGTGGGAGGGGTTAAGGTTGACGCGTCTGATCGTTGCTGACAAGAAGCTTGGCGGTGGTATCCAGACGCCAAGTTTGCCAAGGCGAGGGCAGGATCGCGGACGTGAAGAAGGTTGTCTCAGCACGTGCGATAGTCTGGGGTGAATCAAGATAAGCCCAGGCGATTGCGACCGCGGTGTCTCGGAATCGTCTGAAGCTCGCAATCGCTGCTTGGTAGTAGTTGAACCGATTTTCTGACTTCTTGCGGGTCAAACTCGGGCTGTTTGTTGACGTGCGCGGCGAAGTGAGGGCCAGAAGCTCTCACGAGGAGTGGAAGCTGTCTATACATGCGATGACAGAATTGCGCAACATTTAAACTGCCTTTTCTGGGGGAAGGGATCTGCCTGATTGCGTTTTTCAAGTTACGCCATCGGCGATCCAGCACCGATCAGAGACATGGAGATAAGAGGCGTTGGGAAGTCCATGTGGACCGTCGCCAGCAGGGAGAAAGCTTCAGATAGGCGCCTCAAACGGCACTGGACAGTCACCGAGTTCGTTCGAGATGGAAGCGCAAGGACTGGAGGGCGACCAGGGCGGGCATTGGAACGCCATGAACTGCGAAAAGTACCGTGGACATTTGAGCGTTGGCGGCAGGCGCGTGCAACAAGGACGTTCATTTAACGTGGTTTCGTCTGAAGTTTCGATCTCAAGCCCCGTCAACGGTGAGCACCCGTATCGACCAGTGAGATTCAGAGCGAGAAGTGAGCATAACGTCTTCTGGGTGCTTCAAACCTTTCGAAACTGTGATTTTCCAGCGGGTTCGTGTTTGAGACGGGTGGAGAGCGGGCGGGCGTTGTGTGTGAGTGAGTGTGTGCGTGTGTGTGAGGGTGAGGATGCTAGTGAGTGATGAGCATTGGACGCGTGGAAGACCATGTTTCAATTGGCAGAGGATCCTCATCCGGACTGCGATGGACGGGCTGGAAAACGGGGTGGCAGATGGAGGTGAAGTCGGGAGGCAAGGAGGGAGCCCGGTCGGAGCAAGGCAGCCCAGGGCAGCGAGCAGGCGGGCGGGCAGGGGTCGGGACCAGGGGGTCGGGGGTGACAGGGGCTTGAAAATTTTGGAGCCAGGCCTGGCAGTCGGTACCGGTGGGGTCCGCCGTCAGCGCGCGTGCGTTGTGGATCCGAATCGCTGTGGCTTGCCGCTAAGCGGGAATCCCTGTGGAGGCATCGGGCAAAGTCGGGAGGGCCTCAGGTTTGAGGCTTGTAGGGAGAGTCATGTTGCAGTCATGCTGCCCATGCAAATGTCTCGTGTGTGTCTTTCTCAGTCTAAGGTATCCTTCGTGCCTGCTGTTGTGTGCTGCTTCTGTCCCTTTATTTCTTATCTTGATGAAGAGAGGGCCAGCGCGAGATTTGGGGGTTGCGGTCCACCTTGCTCACGGCATGGTGGCAAGATGGTGGGCAGCAAACGCCGCCAAATCGGGTGTTCAACACGAGTTCCCCGAGGAATAAGCCCGAGAGAGATATCGATATCCCATCTTCACCGTGACGTGCCTATCCAGTGTGTGCTTCCAGCAGGGCTGGCAAATCGTCTGACGAGCCGTTATCCCGCTATCCCGCACCGCAGGCAACGATGGGGGTCACAGTCGCTTTTGTCGGTGGATGCTTTGGGTATCCGCCGCGAGGGCTTGGATTTCGCGAGCGTCGTCTATATTCTGGCTGGGCTTCTCCAAACTGTTCAGTCAAAAATTCCAGAAGACGTCCAAGAACATGCCAAGGGGGGGAAGTATCTGCAGGCACCACACACCGTCGCATTAGTGAGTGATACGCCATGCCCCAAGCAAACAGGGATCACGATTCCGACGGCCGACCCGGGCCCAACAGGCCGCCGTGGACGTGGACGTGGACGGGGACGGTGTGCAGCCAGCCCAGACTGACTCCAACATTTGCCCACGGACGCCTGGCCTTTGGAGGACAACGGTTCGGGACGCTGTGACAGAAACTAACCTGAAGAGGGCAGCAGCCAACAAATCCCAACGTCGTCATTGGCTGGGACTTGAAGGTTTGCCCTGTCTGCGCGGTATTGCCGTTTCAATAGCAGCAGCCTTTGGGGATTGTTAAACTTGTGTTGCCGCTGTCTCTGCTGGGCTCGGACGTGTTGTTTTTCCCCTTGCAATAGTGCGACACACAAGACGAAATGACCGGCGACACACAGAGATGCGGTGTTCGGGTGTGTCAGCCACGGACGAGGCTTCGTTCATCTGGTGTTTGGTGCCGAGAGTGGCATATTGCCAGATGGGGAATGCGACGTGAAAGGCATTGGTCAGGCAAGGCAGCTGCGAGTGTCGTGTGCGCACGGAGGTGAGGTGGGTGAGTGCGAGAGTGGTTCAGCCAAGTTGGGCTCCGACCCGGGGACCGTCGGACGGCGGATTCAAGAATCGAGGTTGAAGGAGTCCCGGACGGGGTTGCGCCAGGAACAGCTAGCGTCGGCGAGTTGTCCGGCCGGCGATGGAGAATGTGCGAATATTCGTGGTCGATGGAGTGGGTGGACTGTGGAACGCCTCACGAGGAAGAAAAGAGTGGATTGGGAGCATGTCGTTTGTGTTTGTGGTGGAGAGAGTGAAGGGTGAAGGTGTGAAGTGCAAAGTACCTTTTTTTTCGGGGGGCGGATGCGGATGCAGATGCAGGTCGAGACAGGGTCGAGGGTGTCCAGGGCTGGAGAGGACAGGACGGCGCCTGCGAGCTGCGAGCTGCATGCATGGCTGACGCCTTTGGGAAGTGAAAGTGCCGACAATTGACACATTTGGATGTTGCCTCTACCCTTAGTCCAGAGTTTGGGCCGACATCGCGCACTTCTCACCGGTTGGAGAAGGTGAGGGATCGGACGTCCCAACAAAACGCGGGCCTCCAGCACGGGGACTCATTACTTACACAATGCATCGTAAGTAAACAAACGTTGACGACTTTCTTCCTGTCTTATGTCAGTTATGACCACCTGCATCTGTGTTTCCAAGGCAGAGAGCGAACGAAGCTTGGTTGCAGCTGCCATTGCCGTACTATGTAAGTACGTAATGGAGACAGGAGCTCAGGAGTCAGGCAGACCCGACTGGAGCTATCCGTCCAGCGTCCGAGGCCGTTCCGACTTTTGCAACTCTTGCCAATCTTTTTTTTTTTTTTTTTTTTGGGCGACTTGCTGCACGGGATCTCACCGTGGCAGGCAGGAGAAATCGGTGGGACGGCAGGGGATCTGCAGGGGTCGAATAAAAGCGAGAAGGGGGAAAAACAGAGAGAAAAAGATACGTACACCACGGATACTGAGCGACGAGTGGAAAGAATGTGGAGTGAGTCAAGCAGCAAGCAAACAATCGACGGGGCCAAGGGCCGATTAGCAGTCACGATGCCTCCTTTTTTTGTGCTGCTTCTTTCTTTTGATTCGCAGACGACCAGTCCAATTTACACATAGGGCGGCGACCACCAGCGGCGCCGATCCGATGGCCGGAGCTGAGTCCCGACGATTATGACTCTTGAGTGCTTTTTTCTCGCTGGTGACTGTCTAGAAATAGCAAGGCCTCGTCTTCTGGTAGTGGTGGTGGTGATGGTGGTACATGGCATGGTCTTGGATTTTGGTTTTTTCGCCGCCATCGTTTACCTGACGGGGTATCATCAATCACAAACCCCGAATCAATTGAATCAACTTTTGATCAAATACGGAAACAAGCAAAACCCCATCAGGAGTCGTTGCTCCACCGAAACAAGTATACGAACGAATATCCGTACATCCATCCACCAACGTCTAGCTAGGTACTGCGGTCTTGTCTGGTCTGGTCTGGTCTGCATCATCTGCATCTGGCATCTGCTCACGCACGCCGCATCGTATCGTATCGCCTCGCCTCGCCTCGCCTAGGTACTACCCGCCGCGTCTTACGGACTTCCATCTCCATTCCACGGCCTGATTCCAGCTCCACCGGCCGGCGGCCAGTCTGCGAATCCGAGCCCTTCCCCTTTCCCAGGTAGGCAGTCCCCCTTTTCACTTTTCGCCTTCAATCTCACCTTGGCCACCTTGACCCCCAACAACCCCAACTGTTATTGCTTGCAAGTTGCACTTAGCGCACCGCGGGCTGCCCGTTGTCTGCCGACCGCCACGTTGCATCTTCGGTCTTCTGTCCAGCCTCCGGCCGGGCTCGTCAGCCTACTGGATAGTGGTTGGCCTCCACTGGTTTCTATTCTGGCTTTCCTGTCGGTCCCCGTTGCTCGCTAATGACATTCGTCGATGGACAACGCGTCATCTACGCCATTGTGAGCTGAGGAAACGGGCCGCCCATCTATCTCAACACGCAAGCAAGCAAGCAAGCAAGCTTCGAGCTACGGGCACCTACTAACATCATCACCTGTGCTCTGCTACCTACCTGGCCATCAATGCAAACTCTCTGGGATTAAACGAAACTAATGGCCCGTTGACTAGTGTGTTGGAATCGACTCCTTGCCGTCCACGGATACTATCCGTAGTTTCTGGACTAAACGTCGGCACCGGGAACACCGTCCCGGCGTCACCACATTCTCACATCGACCGTATCCCGTCACCTCACCGACGCCCCTCAGCATCACATCACCCCTGATCCACGCCCGGGCATCAACAATACGTATTGGACTGGAAGTACACGTTCGAAGTACACACTCCAAAGTACCTCTGTGTTGAAGTTACCTTAACCCAAAAACTTTTCGCAAAATTCTCCTTCTCCAACTTCAGCCAGAATTGGGCACCAAAAAACACGACCAGCCATCAACCAGCGAGAAAAAAGAAATTGCCAATTCCTGGAATCGGGTCTGGCTTCCGTCTTCTCCCACCCTCCTCCACACCCTCTCCAGGGCTCCAACGACCCCCGTTCAAGACCACCACCCACTCTAAAGGACTGGACCCTGGTCGGCCAGGACCCTCGTCACATCCCCCGTTCTTCCACACCCCTGGTCTCCCGGCCCCACGCCCACACACCCACGTCCCAAGCTGCATTGCTCTCCCGCGCTGCACAATCCGACGTCCGTCGCACACCACCCACACTTTCTTTGCGCTTAGCTTTCGAGACCCTGGGCCTGCTCTCTGCGTTCCCGAAGCTCACTCACTGTTAGGTGGTGTTCGTTCGTTTGCCTTGAGTGTCTTGTCTCTCGGGGCTTGGACATCTTTTCCTGCTGGAACTAGAAACCTTGGAAGCACATCATACTCTGCCGAGTACAGAGTACTCTGTATTCGTACGGATTCCGTACCTCCAACAGGTTCCTCGATTCGAAATCCCAAGAGACACACCCCCTGTTCTCACTCCCTGCTTCTTCCGCCATCCCATCTCGTCAACACACGCCTGTCGCTTGTGCGTGCGACGTGCGCCCTCCCCCATCCCAATCCCGTCCATCCCATCACTTCCCAATTCTCGTTCCTCCTCCGCCCGTTTCCCGTCTATTACCTGGTATCCCGTACTAAGGCCCTCTCGGTCAACCTCAAAGGTACCCGGTACTTGTGGCTCTCTGCCGGCGGCGCCCCTCGCTGCCCGCCCTCGGCCCTGAAACTGCCTTGAAACCCCCTTCTCCCTCTCATTCTCAGATCCTTCATACACATGGGTCTAAGTCGAGGTACCTGGCTGGGCAAGCCTCCATCTAGAACCCGACCAGTTCACAAGGTTTTAAACCGACTTTTCCTCGTCGACGGCCCAGTTGCAGGGAACACGACGCCCTCCCCCTCTGTTGGTCCATCCAATGCGACTTTCGATTCTCCACGCTCTCACCATACTCTAAATTACTCTCCTGCGCCTTGCCCGAAGCCAGCATCAACCGCCCTTTCTCCAACGCCTGCTCCTCCTCTTGCGCCTGCGCCTGCACCTGCACCTGCTGCGATTCGTCGTCGCCCTACCTCTTCTCCGAGAATTTGTCTGCCTCGTCAGATTCCTCCCACCTCCTCCCCTTCCGGCCGGTCCCATTACACCACTATCCATACTCCTCCTCATCCCTCCCGCCTGCTGTTTCGCCGCAGTCTTCCAACAACTACTAATTGCCTCGTTCCGTCGCCCACTTCCGCCTCCTCTTTCTTCTCCGCATCACTCCCTCCGACACATGCGCCGGTAATGTCAATGGCGTCGTATCCTTTCAGCTCATCTAGCTCATCAGACATCTCTACGCCCCGGTCCGCTTCGCCCTCGCCAACGTCCGTCGCCTCTGCCCGCTCTTCCCGCTCGTCTATATCTAACAAGCGTATGTCCATTTCAAGTCGCAGGATGACGGACTTCAACCCAATGTCTTCTGTCGACATCAACGCTATCGAGGAGAAGATGAGAATGGCTTCCCTTGACCAACACCGCGGTTACGCTCAGAACACCTTCGGCGAAGTCCAGCAATACCGCAACAACGAGCCTCTTGCCAGATCTCAGGCTGTTGGCTACCAGGTTCTCAAGGAGCCTCTCTGGAACAAAGGTGAGTTGGACTAGGAGAAGAAGAAGAAGAAAAAAAACCAACAGCACACGATTCATCTATACCCTACCCTAGGGCATTGGGCAATCACTTCCTTCCCTCCCACCGCCCCTCCACTTACACCGTCATGCACGGGAGCTTCAACATACCACTGCCCGCACTGAACCTACTGCATCCGCGCACCTGCACCTCACTGCACCGCACTGGCTTCCCCAACATGCCGTATCCCTTCACTCTACACTAAGTGCTCTATATAGCTGCTCCCTTCATTGACTCTTCCCACTTTCTGCCCCTCCTCCTCTTGCCATCCACACCCTCACAATAGCTCCCCCGCATGGCTTCCTCACTTTCAGGACGCTCTTGTCGTCTCCCCATCTCCTCTCTCCAATATTTTAAACCCCGCCGCCCTCTGCTCAACCCCAGGATATCTTCGTCCTCTATCCACAACTCCTCCAAGCTAACCGCCATGGTCGAATCAGGACTCGCTTTCACTCCCGAGGAGCGCATCAACAAGAACCTCACCGGTCTCATCCCTCACACCATGGAGAGCCTCCAGACGCAATGCGCGCGTGCGATGAAGATGATCAACACTCGTTCTACGCCCGTTGACAAGTACCTTTACCTGTCATCGCTCAAGGCCCAGAACTTTGACCTGTTCTACCGCCTCCTCATGGACAACATCCGCGACCTCATGCCCTTGGTCTACACACCCACCATTGGCGATGTCTGCCTGCAGTACTCTACCCTCTACACCCGCCCCGAGGCTCTGTACATTTCCATCAAGCAGCGCAAGTCCATCCGCACCATGCTCCGCAACTGGCCCTACCCCAACCCCGAGATTTGCGTGGTCACTGACGGCTCTCGCATCCTGGGTCTCGGTGACTTGGGTGTCAACGGTGTTGGTATTTCTGTAAGTTGGAGCCAAACATTGCGCCAAGTGACAAACAGCTAACAGCCTGCAAGATTGGAAAGCTCGCCCTCTACACCGGTGCCGCCGGTATCCACCCCGAGAACACCCTCCCCATTGTCCTCGACACCGGAACCAACAACGAGAACAACCTGAAGGACCCCTTCTACCTTGGCATCCGCTCCAAGCGTGTCTCCGTTGCCGAGCAGCAGGCCTTCATGGACGAGTTCATGGAGGCCGTCGCCGAGGTCTACCCCAACATGACCGTCCAGTTCGAGGACTTTGAGTCCGAGAAGGCCTTCAACTACCTTGACCGCTACCGCAACAAGTACCGCTGCTTCAACGACGACATCCAGGGAACTGGTGCCGTCGTCCTGGCCGGTTACATCAACGCCGTCGAGCTCTCTGGTGTCCCTCTCGAGGAGCAGCGCCTGGTCTTCATGGGAGCTGGCTCTGCCGGCGTCGGTGTTGCCAAGCAGCTTGTCGAGTACTACACCAAGCGTGGCCTCAGCGAGCAGGCCGCCAAGGACAAGTTCTGGCTGGTCGACACCAAGGGTCTCGTCACCAAGGACCGTGGCGACAAGCTCGCCGAGCACAAGAAGTACTTCGCCCGCACCGACAACAACGGCCACCAGTTCCGCACCCTCGAGGAGGTTATTGCGTACGTCAAGCCCAGCGCCTTGGTCGGTCTGACTGCCACCTTCGGTGTTTTCACCGAGTCCGTTGTCCGCGCCCTCAAGGCTTCCGTCGATGCCGGAGGCCTCGGCCGCCGCCCCGTCCTCTTCCCTCTCAGCAACCCTCTCACCAAGGCCGAGTGCACTTTCGAGCAGGCCATCCAGTGGACCGACGGCACCGTCCTCTTCGCCTCTGGATCCCCCTTCAACCCCGTCACCGTCAAGTCCAAGGAGGGTGAGTCCATCACCTACCACCCCAACCAGGGCAACAACGTCTACGTCTTCCCCGGTCTTGGTCTCGGTGCCATTCTGGCCAAGGCCACTAAGGTCACTGACGACATGGTGTACACCTCTGCTGCCTCTCTTGCCGCCTCTCTGAACGCCGACGAGATCCACAAGGGTCTCATCTACCCCCGCATTGAGCGCGTGCGTGATGCCAGCTTGATCGTCGCTCGCGAGGTCATGAAGGCCGCCCGCAGAGCCGGTGTCTCCCAGCTTCCCGAGTCCCAGTGGGTCGAGTGGGAGGAGTGGGGTGATGTCGCCCTCAACGCCTGGATCAAGGAGCGCGTCTACGACCCCGTCAGCTTCTCCGAGAGGAGCCGCATCTAAACCGAAACCCACACTGCTTCCCAGCAGGAACCGCGTGCGATGATGGAAAACATTTTGAGTTGCATTTACGGACCGTAAAAGAGGGCTAGGACAGGATATCTGAGATGCTTTTCTCAGCGAGTTGAATTTTTGATTCCGGCGTTGGGGTAGGCATTTGGGGCCTTGCTTTCACCATCCCCGAAAATTGAGCGAAGGGATACACAACCATTTTCGTCGTCGTCATCGCAAAGGACGACAATGCTTTCTTCAGAAGAACGCCCCCTGCATGCCACCAGACACACCGAGCGCGTGGTCGCTTCGGACTTTTTTGATTCCCGGCATTTTTAGTTGAGCTGCCCCGTAGGGAGAGGGGTGGATTTGGGAAGGGGTGGTCACGTCTCGCGTTAATACTTCCTAATGAGTCTCCGAGGCTGAATGGAAACGCGACATAGAAAATAGATTTCAATACCTCTGTCAATATTTTGTCCGCGATGTGCCCCTCCGTGATTACAGCAACAGCTCTACCCAGCTACAGAATTGAAAACACAAAGACTGCTTCAAAACAGCTATAGACGGTATCTAGACAACCAACCCGAACAGCTTCTTCGTAAAGAAACCAAGACGACGTTAAACCTGACCCCAAATCCTCGGGATGTCGTCCAGATCCCCAAAAAGCGAGCTCTCCCCGCATGCAATGGAACCCCACATCAGCAAAAGTCTCCCTCCCCCGGTCCCCAAGCAGATGGGCTCGCCCCAATAATTCCCAAAGCTCCCGTCTCCAACACACTTGGGGGACAGCTGAACTGTGTTGGGGAAGCTCGGAACCTGTTGAGGAGGAAGGGAAACAACCAAACACACCAACCGTGCCTCTCCCATCCCAGCGACTAGACCCGACTAGGCAGAAGAGCGCATGCCACGTTTGTTTGCTTTTGGCAGCCGGCCGGGACCCCAAACTTGTGTGTGGAACTAGGTAATCATAGTCACCAACAAGAGAATTTGGCTTTTACCCGCCCGCCTGACTGACACCCCCGAGACAACTTACGAGCAAAACCCGGGAGAGGCGGCACGCGCTAGAGAACCGGCGTCGTCTCAGAGACGCAACGTCTAGATGGTACAGGACATGCATACACCGTGATGCAAAGCAGACAAGCTCGGGATAGATGTTTGTTAATCCAATCAACGTCATACGCTCAACGAACGTCGCGGGGGCTTTTGCTTGTTCCCTCGGCATAGGTGCCCCGGACTGTCTCCATAAGGTTGTCGCTCGGCACCTCGGTAAGTCGGACGGAGCTCCAGCGGCGTTTCTTCTCCATCCGGGATGCGACATTCGTCTATTGTCCAGCTCAACAGCTCTCCATCTCTCTCAAACCATAGATCGTGCGCAAGAACAATCAAACCGACACAGAGAGTTCATCAAGAAGGGAAAAGAAGTAAACATCGGACGAAAGAAAACACGCACAGTGAGAGGAAGCTTATACCTAGTGACCTGACTGACTAGACAAAATGTTGAAAAATCTGGGAAACCAACCTCCACCATCCGCTCCCGTGTCGGCGCCGGCTCGGGATTTCATCCACGGACACCCTGTGCTGCAGGTCGAGTCCCCAGCACCTCGGCATCGGTTCGTCCAACACGCTCACGACGTTAGGTAGGGCAGGCAACACAAGCCAACTCCATCCCATCCCATCCCATCCCAACACCGCACCACACCCCCCGCCATCTCCATCGGCGCAACGCGGGGAAGAGCGGTATCTGTACATTGACAGGGCCAGATAAGCTCCGTATCCGTAATGAACCAAAAACAGAAGCGAGATGTGGATTGTGTGGGTGGTACGGGAGACGAGCAGACGCGGCATGTCAATCTCACAGGGATGAGATTCCCAAGGCTGCAGATGCTCATGCCCGTTTTCCTCCGCATGTTGGGGGCTGGGTTGGGGTGGGAGGGGGAGGGGGTGTGTGTGTACGGCAGAATTGGGGGCCAGGGGGGCGGAGGGACGGGAGGACGGGGAGGGGAGGGGGGGGGACCAACGTTCTCCCGCCGCACCCTCCTGTGTCTCTACCTTCTCGAGATAGGGGCCCCGGGCTGACTCCCCGCGCCGTCGGGGTTCGGCGCCCGGTTGGCCGTTGGGGGGGATACGGATGTGGCTGCCGGCACGCGGAGGCCGCTGTCCGGGGAATGATGTAGTCATACTCGTCAATTTGAGCGTCGTCGGTACGCAGGGCCTCATGGTTGTCTTCAATCTCCTTCACCGAACCCGTCATACTCACCGGAACATCGAAAGACCGCGGCACCCATGCCGATACCTCTTAATAGAAACAGCTATAAATATCACTTCCCGCTCTTCATCACCATGAGTCACTATCGCATTCATTGCAGGAATTGGTAGGAATTTGTTTTTGAACTGTATAGCTCGCTCGGCTGGCAATATGCACCGAGAATGCGAGGGGGTATTTTGTATGAATGACAAAGCAAGAAAACAGCGTGCTTTGAAGAGCAGGTAGGTGATGAGCGAGGGAAAGAAAAAGAAAAAAGCCAGGCTATGCCGTTGCAGTGAGGTTCCAACTTCGATATGGTGTAATGAAATGTTCCGTCATGGTACGATTTGCCTCGTGAGGATGAACAACACGCTCCCAGAACTCCCTTTGCTCATGCATAAAGCATCTTAACCCCAAGTCTCTCTCTGCTCCATCCTGTAAAGAAATGATCCTGTCGACGGTCTCGCCCCAGCGGTAGTGCCGCCTATGCCCATACGCCTGTTTGTGTTTGATTGTTTGCACCGGTTGCAAAGACTGAACTCAGCCTTTGCGGAAAAGCCGTTTCGTTCCCCCCACCTTGCCCATGTCGCCAAACTCAGAGGTCTTGCGCATCTCGCCGCTAGCGAGGCGAACCTTCTCCTTGACGCTTTCCACCCAGGCGCGGTTTTCCTCACTCATCTCAACTCTCCGACCAGTCGGACCGGCAAGACCAAGGAAGGAGCTGTCCTCTTCAGCCCAAGCGTGCGAGCTAGCCCGTGACCTATTGGAGTCTTCTGAAGACGGCGTGTACTTGTCGGGAATAGGTGGCACCGCTGGGGTCTGGGGGAGATACATCGGGACAGATGTGCTTGATGGGAGGTCCGCCGCACCGAAAGATTTCCTAGCCTTTCGTACATGCAACGGAGTCATCGGAGACATGTCCAAAGCGGAAGCCGGCCGGCTCGGAGGACTTGAGGTCGGCCCCCGGCTGTGGCTCGTTGGCGGACGGGGAATATCTCGAACCTCGACCTTGGCCTTGTCCGCTCCTGTAGATCGACGACCGTGGTGCGCTGCATACTCCTTCAGGTACTCTCCGAGGTCAGCCCATCCACCACCAACACGGACCATGACACGCTCTCCGTTCTCACCGACACAGCGAATGAACAACTTGATAGGAGCCTCTCCGGTAGATCGGGAAAGGTGGTAAACCTTGATGTCCTGCTGGCCCTGAGGGCGTCTCGGTCTGGGGTTCTTGGCGTAGGCAGGTGCAAGTGTCAAATACGGCGTGGGGGCTCGCGAAGAGGTCCGTGATGTCATGGACATGGCGGAAGCAGACCTTCGCATTGTTTCCCTCGATGGCTTCTTAAGCCGTCTCGCAGGCAGATCCGGTGGCGGAGGGTTCAGGTTCACTTTTGGAGGACCCGAGGCCAGCTTGATGTTGGCCGGAATCGAGTCAAGAATGTCGCTGATTTGCTGCCGAAGATGATCGTCTGACCTGATATCTGAGGGTGCTCTGGGCGGAGGGACGGTTGTGAAAGATGTGTCGAACTCGTCATCCAAGAAGGAAGACTCGAGAGGGAGCGCCGGCAGCAGGCCGTCTCCTTGCGGACCAACCATTGGGCTGGCGCTATCCTCTCTAAAGCTGGGCCGGAACGGTGGTGAGCTGGGCGGACTGATGCTCATGAAACGTGTGATGGCAGCTTGTTGACGGGCGGTCTCGACAGCCTTCTGACGCGGCAGAGGCGGTGACGCGGAGACTTCAGGGGCGTCGCTCGTGGCATCTGCCAGCAAGCTGGTATGACCATGAAGCACGGTGGATGATTGCGATGCGTTGCTTCCGCGCCGACCGGGACGGATCAGTGGCGGCAGTTCCAGCTCATCTTCGCTCTCGGGTGTATCTGATAGAATCTCGACGCCCTCGTCGTCGACCGACGTCGAGTTCGCGCCGGTGTTGTCCTCATGGCTGGCTCTGATGATTGGCACGACTATTTCCTCCTTCGTCTTGCCTTCCCGAGAGCTGGATGTGTCACTCTTCCTGGTGTGCTCTTCATTGCGCATCTCGGTCAGAGGCATTCGCTTGGCTTTGGAAGCCTCAGCGGAGCCATCAAGACCAGTTGTTGTTGTGATTGAATGCGCCTTCTTGTGTGCTTGTAGCTGGGAAGGAGACACCTCGGGGGCTTCCTCGTCGGAGCCCTCTGATTGTTCAGGGGTGGCGTCGGCGTGGAGTATGATGGAGTTGCTCTCGCTCATGTCGTTGACTGGTTCTGTCTTTGAAGGCTCGTTCTTGATGGGGACAGGCAGAGTAACTGTCTTCGGGTCGTCTGCAACAACTGGCAGAGAGCTAGCATTGACCTGGGGGTTGCTTGCGGTCTTCTCAACAGTATCTTCGGTGATTGTTTTCTGAGCTTGCTTTTCAGACCCATTCGTTGATACCTCCGACGGCTCTTTAACTGAGTCCCTCGCCGGCTCAGTTGAGATGGTTGAGATAGAATCCTTCTGGCGCATGAGCTTGGCCCATTCTCCTTCCCGAATCTTGCGTTCGCCTACGGCAACCCATTCCGCATAGTTTCGCTCAATCTTCTCCATCCGATCAAGCCAGTCATCGGGCAGGGTGTCTTGCAATCCTTCCAAGCTGTCGAGCATGTAATCAAGGCTGCGCCCCGACTTTGTAATCTGCTTCTCCAACACTGCTTTCACAACGCTGTAAGCCTGCTTGAGCTGAGACAATTCGTCATTTTCAGCCGCCTCCTCCACCGGTGGTGTGTTTGCTGGCGATGATAACACATCCCACGCGGATTCCAGAGCGAACTCTGCCTCTGCAATGCCGGCTAGCAAAGCGGGTATGCGACGAAGGACGGACAGTCTGATGTGCCAAACCTTCAGCAGGCGACAAAGTTTTGAAAGATTCGGCAGTGCCTGAATGATAACTGCCGTAAGAAGAGCCGTCAAGTCATCCATGCGGTTGTATGAGAGCAGGGAAGAAACAGAACGCGAATCTGTCGAGACTGGCGTTCCGGGTCTCGACAGAGGAATGATGTGGCTGTGCATGACGTGACTTTTGATATCCTCGATACGCAACTCGTCCATGTCGTGAGAAATACCGTCCACTCTGTCCTCGTAGCGGAGGACGTCGTCGGCAGGTAAGCTCCCCATGTAGTCGGGATCATGTCGGGAGGTCGTGTCGTTTCCTTGATCTGAAGATTTCCGTCTCTGGGGGTCTGGCATCTCGAAGCCTGCGGAACCGGTGGCTTCGGGCCAGGGCCAGTCGGATAGCTCCTCGAGCCATTCGTATATCTTGCGGCTCGCAACGGCAGCGCGCATAGCGAATTCCTGCTCGCTAACGGTGCAGTTGTCGAGGCACTGTTTCAATTCGGTGCTTGGTGACTGAAGCATCTCGACGGCGGTCATGGGGGTTAGGCGGTTCAACAATTCGTCGTTGGGTCGGTTTCGTGTGGGCGATTGCTCGTCGGAGAGGCGGTACTGGCGCCTCGGGGGGCGCAGCTGGTGGCCATGGCTAGGCGTGACGGGCTGGGGATGGTCGGTCATTGTGTGTTTGTTAGTATGAATTGGTTGTCGAACGTGCGATTGCGAGGTCGAGGGGAGCGGGCATGGCTCGCTTCTATGAGCCTGGGACGAAGAGTGCGTCGGTGAATATGGCCATATCGCGGATCATGGGCGGTGTTTGTAGACGGTTCTCATAATCGAGGATGCCGAAATGACCAGCCCTTTCTTTCCCTTGCTTTCGAGCTCTGTTATCCGGCGCACTTGGTCTGAGACGATCCGCGGCTTCGTAGGAGGCAGGTTGTCGCACACAGAAGAAGGTGGGTTCTGGTTCCTTCGGGAGTACCTGTCGTTCGTTCGGGTAGTCGCAGGGTGTTTCCGACTGGCGGCCGTGTTGCTGGTGTGGCTTCGATGGAAAAAGGAACGGGAGCCGCGGCGCAGTGTCCGGGGGACGCAAGGGCGCGCAAGGTTACGTAGGGTCGGTTCTTGCTGCTGAAGAATAAGAAATGGTGGGTTGGATAAGGGTACTGCAGTAGGTGCGGACAGGAGAGGCAGGCAACGTCGGGTTGGTGAGGCAAAGAAAGAATGAGGGACTGGTGAGATTCGTATGTAGATGGGATAGGGCAGGTAGGTTATGAAAGAAGGAGTGAATGAAGTCAGGCAGGACGGATGTTTCGCGCCGGGTGAAGGAGAGCAAGCTAATGCACCCGCGACACGGGCTGGGATGGGGGGGGTTAAAGGGAAGAGGGAAATGTGAAGCAGGTGAAAGGAGACCAGGAAGAGGGTTTCGTGTTCCAGACAGAAAGAGGAGATTTATTAATTGGTATGGATTAATGGAAATGGAATATTGGGTGCTGGCGCATGTAAGGTGCGTTAGCTGGATGGGGACCAGGGACGTGGACGGACGCTCGCTGCATCCAAGAAGATGGATGGGTGGATGGGTGGATGGAGACGGGGGTTGGAATGGGCTGGCGAAAGTGCAAGTCAGGTACCCGAGGCAGGGAATGGCCTTACCCACCCAGCAGGACGCACCTGGCAAGTGTCCCAGATCAGTGTGTGATGTGGTGTGGGCGACGCCTGGATTTGATCGGTTCGTGTGGAGATGCCCTCTGAAGTAACAGGCCTCCCAGCCCCCGTCATGCAAGCGCTTGCGCCAGTCCGTCCCCGTTTTGCAGGCGTGGAAGGACGACACTGGCCGCAGCTGTTCTGCAGTGATCCTCACTTGCCAGCGAAACCAACAAGGCTAAGAATACCACCACGACGGCGACTATCGAATCCGGGCCAAGGCAATTACGTGAGGCGAGAAAAGAGAAGAGGCGAGGCGAGGCGAGGCGCAGTTCTGCAGCAGCAGCGAAAGAGTCGGTCTGTCCTGTCTGCCCTGATGCCGGCTGCAGCGCATTCGCATTCTGCATGGCCACTTGCTTGGTTAATGCAGACAGTGACCGCATTTCGACGTCCTTTCCGTCCTCATCGCCCGCCCGCCGAGAATGTCATTATGTGATGGGTTGTCCCTGTCTGAGCTTGATGCAGTCCGTCTGCCAGCCTCCCACAGCCTAGACCAACAAGAGGCCAATGTCTGGGATCCCTAGACAGCTGTCTTGGGATTCCGGTCTTCTTAATTCAGTCAATGCCGCGCGCACATTGAGGTCGATGCATTGAGGTCGATGCTCAGCCTCAGTCGCCCTTTTTCTTGACGCGCTTCCCCTGACCGCGTTCTCTCCACTGCACCAGGTAGAAGAGATGAGATGGCATGCACGACATTCGACGCTCGGATGTTGACACACACTGATGCTGTGGTCTTTCGACCTGCCAGACATGCGTGTTTGACACCGCGACATGGACCAACGCTACCGGCTACGGTTCACAGGCAAATAAGACGTCAAACCAAACATGGAGCTCTGATAGCTGTCAGGTAGCTTTGCAGCTAAGGCCGGTAGCTCAGCTCGTGGCGGCATGAGCTGGCGCAGAGAGACGACAACACCAAGAGTCAGAGTCAGAGGGTGACGCCAACCAGAGAACAGCAGAAAAGAAAAAAAAAAAAAAAAGGATCGGCCACTACGAACAAACCTAGCCCAACGCGCGCCAGCACCAGCCAATCCTCGCCCGCTTCCATCGCTTCCGGCGATCCTCATCCCCCCACTGCGGCGACCTTAGCTGCCCTGCTATTGCTCGCCCGGCAAAAGAGCTCCCATGTCATTGGCCGTGCCGTGCAGCTCAACCCGGAAGCCCTTCAAAACATTTGCAGCCCATCCCGGCAGCCTTGGAGCTTGCCCTGCTCGTCCTGTCTGAGCTCCGTGTGACGACCGACGAACGCATCGCTGGGTGGTTGACTTGCTGCTTCGGACAATCACAAACCATCGGACAAAGAACGGCGTCCGCGTTTGACTCTCCGTCTCGGTCGGTTCTGCTCATTTCCCTATGAAATATGTCCCCCCGCTGTTATTAAACATTCCTCGTCGCCTGCCGTTGGCTGGCCCGGAAACGCGCTCGGGACCATCTCGCCTGAGAGCTCCCTTGTCCCACTACCACAGATTCGGTTACCTCAACCCTGCTGCTTTTTAGATTGGAACATGAGGGGCCGCCCAGGGCCCTCTCGGCAAGCTCCAGTCTCGGCTTCTAAAAACGACTGCTGTCTTGTCATGGGTTTGACACCCTTCCCATCCCATCCCGTCCCATCGTGGGGACGAGAGCTTGTCTCTTCTTCTCATACTGCGTATCGTCACTACAGTTACAGGCCCTGGCCCGGAGGTGCCACCGTCTCACCATCAAGATCCGAAAGCTCCTCTTACGCCACTGGCCTCGTGGGGGGAAATCTCGAAATATCTCTTTTTGTGAGAATGCACTAGTTCAACTTATGTTGGATATCGCGTGCTGAATCTAGGTCTATCCACGATGCTTATGCACGATATGAAACCTACACACAAACAGCTCTACAGCTTGGACGGCAAGAACTTCCACTTTCCCTTGCCCGGGTATACGAACCCAAGCTCTCCCAATGTGGTTGCTGTTCCTCCTCGCTTTTCAAACTCTTGCTTCGCATAGTAGTAGATGCTCCGCTCCCAGAATTGTTCGTCTTGCCAATGTGGCGGCTCTTTGCCCAGGTTTATCGCCTCTATCGCCCAATCGTGCAGCGAGTTCAGAAAACGGCCGTCGTCTCCGTCGTCAACGAGAACGTGGATGTTCTTGTCCCCGCGTTTCTCAAATAGCGCAAGTTCCCATGCCACTTGATCTTCGACCGGCGGCATGCTCAGGTTATTTGACCAGACTGCCCCCAGCACAGCAGCTTGTGTTTCTGTCAGTGGCCACGGAACCGTCTTGACCAGCAGGCCGGCAAATGCCAGGGTGGGGTGGTCGATGAGGAAGAGGTGTTGGTATAGACCTCTAACACCCTTGCCGGTCAGCAAAAGATGCGGCTTTAGAATCTCAGGGAGGAAAGGAAAGCTGAAGAAAAACCCAGTGCAGTAGATGACGGTGGAAATGTCTTCCTCGACTGTCCCGTCTTCGAAACGGACAGCCTTCTTCTCCGGCAAATATTCTGCTATCGCAGGCACTTCGACCACCCCGATATGGTCCACCTTGTCTGGTGGGGTCGGGTGGTGTACTGACAAAAAGACCTTGTCGGCGAGCGGGCTGATTTGGCGGGCGATATCGAGACCCGAGGGTCCGTTGCCGACTACGATGACCCTCTGGCCCGCAAACTGTTCCGGCACCCGGTAATTCTTGGAGTGCAGGATGGCTCGGGGATAAGCCTCGTGATAGGCCTCGATGCCCTTCACATCCGGGATGTAGGGTACATCGTAGTGTCCGTTGGCTATGACCACGGCATCGTACGTGTCGCTGAAAGTCCGGCCGGTGACGGTGCATGCTGCTTCCAGGTCCCACTTATCCCGGCCGCTCTCCTGCCGGAGGTCAAGTGCCTTGACCTGGTGAGAGAACCTGATGAGATGGCGGACGTCCTCGGCGTACTTTACGAGGTACTGGTAGATGGCCTGCCTGGACGGGAAGATCCATGCATCATCTGGGAACGGCGTGTCCTTGTACAGCATCGTTGTCTTGACGGTGTTGGCATGGAGCGTCCCGTACATGGGCGTGGGGAACACGGGCGGCTCATCGGGATTGGGCCGGATCGGAGGGTCCTGGGGGCAAAACGGATCCGTCTGAGGGACGTGGAGAGACGTCGTCGGATGCTCGCTGTAGTTCCAGACGCCGCCAACCTCGGCCTGCTGCTCGAAGACGACAATAGACTCAAAGCTTCCTTGCGCCTCGAGGTACCGGGCGGCAGCCAGGCCGGTGGGCCCGGCGCCGATGATGGCGATCTTCTTGACGTCGAACGGAACGGCGCTCATGGTTGACAGTTTGCAAGGGGGCGCACACCTTGCCTGTCTTACAATAAAGCACGGATAACGGTCAGCGGCGTGTTTAAAAGCAACGCGACAACATGCTATGCCCCACGAGGTCGGAGTGCGTTATATCGGCGGAGAATCACACAATCGGCTGTAATCGGACAGAGTGGTGGACCCCGGCGGATACGGAGATGCCCCTCGCTTGATATCGCATCCGGGTCGCGAAATACGCCTCTGCTCGTTGCAATTGGATGCTTTGACGTGTAGACACATTGCATGTATTCGTTCTTGCAAAACATGCCTATTCTGGCCCGGAAGAAAGCTTCAGAAGTCAGATGTCAGCCATCGACAAGGTCTATCCAAGAGAGTCACATGACTCGCAGGGGGCACGGAAGCCAGCCCGAGGCCGCCGCTTGCGCTCCTCTTATCGATAAGGAACTCCCTGTTTTGCCCAGCAAGTTCGCGACACCGCCTTCCCCTTCCGCCACGTGCCTGCTTGTGGGTCCTGACGCAGCGCTGGTGCTGGCGCAGCTCCTCCAGCCGGGAGCTTCCCTTGTTGCTTTCTTCCACAGAGGTTCACGAAACGATGCTGCACTACGAGGTTGACCTCAGTAACCAACTTCACCCACTTTCTTTCTAGTCTCGATTAACTGCAGATTCTTTTCGCAATCATTTCCTGTTGATGATTCCGTCTTCATTGCTTCTTGTTTTGTTTTGACCTGCGCGTCACCCCGCGTCGCATATCTCGGTTTGACGAGCCTCATGACGCGATGTCTGAGGATCAGCTACCCTCGCAGCTCCAAGCTGCCGAGGGCACTCCCATCGCGCAATTGAGCCCCGAAATTCAGGATACGAAATCGCGCGTCGTCCGTGGTGTTGTAACAATTACCTGGCCGTACAGCATCATCAACAAAACAGTTGCTTTCCTCCTCGCCGAACCCGACTTCCGATTGCGCCGCGCCAAGGGACAGGTGCGCGTCGAATTCAGTGGATCAAGCGCAAAGTCCGTTCAAGATGCTGGATTGGGAAGCGGCGATGATGTGACGCTCAGCCTGGATGGTGTTGAGTTGGTTGTGGATGATTCCAAAACGCGCGTACCCGGTACAAGCCTAGGATGGCAACTGAAGTTCAAAGACCGGCTTCTGCTCCAGGTACGCTGCGACGGTATCGCTCAAGTCTCCGAATTTCTCTAACGGTCTCCAGGCGAAAATCAGTGACTCGGAAGAAGTCAAACTCATCGATATTGATCATCCTGTCGCCCCCGAGCCAGCCGCCGAGCCCGAACCCGAACGCGATTCTGAACAGCTACCCACGTCGGTCCTCGATTCATTCAAAGAACCCGCCAAGAGCCCGGAGCCTGTTTTTGCGACGCCTGTGCGGAGTGTTTCTGCGAAGCGACCGGCCGACCAGAGCCTAGGCTTGGACGAGTATGCTTCGCCCGCATTCCTGAAGCGCGCGAGGATGTCGTATGGATCCCTGTTTGAGGACAGCCAAGACATATTTGAAGAAGATATCTCAGCGAAGGCTCGGGCCAAGAAACGGACCAAGACTGGTAGATACAGCGGGGTATGGAGATATGCAAGTCAATCCCCAAGCCCTGAGCCGGAAGCCCGCGAAGACGAGAAGGACGAGGAGGATGACACACCAATGGCGGACGAACAACCAGCAGCAGCCACGCCGGCAGCCACGCCCTCCCGACCGAAGATGGTGGACGGAGCTTGCCAAACCATGGAGCTAGACGCGAGTCCTCCGAGAGACGTTCAAGTAGCTGCAGAGGCTCGGCATGACCCTTCACAGTTCTGGCAGACACCTTCAAAGTCAACTATGATTGACTCAGGCGTACAGTCAGATCTGAATCTGGGTATGCCATCGGATCTGCATGACAACTTTGTGCAGACTGCACCAATACCGATGTTTACTTCCGCGCACGAGCACTACCCGCAGGCTTTTGATCAGCCACCTCTCGGTCCAGTATTTAGCCACGAAATTCATCCATCAGGCATGGAGGCGCAGTACCATGCCGAAGAATCATTTCATGAGCACTCAGACTCCTATCCGGAAGCAGGACTTGAGCACGGCGTTGAATCTCATGGGCAATATCCCACGTCGTTCCTCGAGGCGCACCATTTCGATCCACACCTTGCTGCCACAACTCAGCCTGCTTCAGAGACGATGCCAGCTTATGAGGAGCATCATACACCACAGGGACATATGGCTGAGCCTGTGCATCACACCGAATTTATTGATGGGATTACCGAACCGCAACAGGTGCCTTGGGGCATGACGTCGGTGCAGCGCTCTAGGTCGCCGACAAGGCCTGTAGACGGAGCTACAGCAGGCTTCAAATCGGTCAATGCCGAGGCGAAGGTCGAAATTTCTACAGAAGACCGAGCTGGAACACAAGCCATCCCAAGCGATAGCTGGCGTGAGGACCACGAGCGCCAGACCGCAGAGCATCATGAAGATCCGGAAGGCAAGCAGGCCGCCCTAAGAGTCGAAGAAGATCAGGTTCCGGAGGACCACGACGGACCTGAGGAAGAGGTGGGCTCCAAGACGTATGCTGAGAGGCACTGGGAGACAATCGAACAGAAAGCAGAGGAAAAAGCAGCCACTGCATTGGAGGATCCTCAAGAAAGCAGTGAGGGCAGCGACAGTGGTAGTGGCGACAGCGACGCCGAAGCTGAAAACGAAGAGGATGACGCTGGCGGGGACTACGATATTACCAACTACCGCAATCTCAGCAACAATCAAGATGATGACGATGGGTCAGATCTTGAGTCTGATTATGGCCGAGACGACGAGGAAGAGATTTATGATAGTGAGGTTCAAGCCAACGAAGATGACGAGGTGGATGAAGACGCTGAAGATGCCGAAAACCTCGGAGAGTACGACGACTACGAAGAGGAGGAAGATTATGAGGATGAGGAGGATGAGGAGAATCAACCTCCTCCTGCCTCAAGGGCCGCTCCTCAGGTGATCAGCTTGCTGTCAGACTCAGAAGATGAGGACGATGAGCCTCCACCTGCGGCTCCAGCAGCACAACCACGCCAGGTGCCTCAATATGATGGGTCATCCGACGAGGAGGACGCGCCGGAGGACGAAGAGGAGAGCGACAAGGAGAATCTTCGTCAGAACCACCAAATTTCGTCACCCGTGATATCCGACGAGGAGAGTGAAGGGGAGGGCGAATCAGACCAAGAACCGATTGCCGGTACTCCAACACCCAGACCTCGCGAATCCAGAGGCGCACCTGAAGTTTTGTCAGAAGTGAACACGTCTTCACCCCAAGCTGCCTTTAGCGACTCTGCAGACATAACGACGGCCACCGTCGGCGAGGACTTCGAGACGATGAGCCCTGTTAAAATACCGCATATAGCAGAACGTGCTAAGGATAGTAGTTCTCGACCGGTCTCCCGAGACGATTCCGAGATGCTGGAGGCGGAGCTTGAGCACGAGCTAGAGGAGGAAATAGCGGCCGAAGAAGCGCGCCACGACCAAGAGACAACAGATGAGCCAGTGGTCAAGACAGATGCAGCCGCCGAGGCCCGAAGCGAAGAAACGTCGGATCCCGCAGCCGTGACCGAAGCTACCAACATCGAAGTAACCGAAATCCAGGCGGAAACCATGGTTCAAACGGAAGAGGTCAGGGATGCACCCGAAGAAACAAGTGCTGCTGAGGTAGATCTGGAACCTGCCGACAGGGGTGCTGCTGAGGCGATGGACATTAACATGGCGGACGCAGACGAAAAGCCTGTCGACGAGGTCGCTAGAGGAGGACCTGAAGAGTCCGAGATGGACGTCGCAGAGGCCGATGAGTCTTTGCTAGACGAGGAGATGGACCAAGAGCAGCTTATTCAAAGTCAGCTCGAGGACGAGACCATGGCAGAGATCCACTCGCAGACGATCATCACACTAGAAGCCGAAGCAATTGAGCTCAACGAGACCTCGCGAATTGACGATGAGATGGGCCAAGACGCTTCACCTAGAGGCTCGCCGGAGTTGCAGGTGACGGAGAAACTGCAGGTCGAGGTCTCCAGCGAGGTTCTTGTCGCTGCGTTGCCAAAAGATCAAGAATCACGCCAGCATCAGTCCGAAGACGCAATGGACGTAGACGAGGCCCGAAGCGGGCCAGCTGAGATGGCTTCGCCGCCCCCAACTCAGGCTCAATCGCAATCCGAGGAGGTTGCATTGGCCGAGACGCAAGTTCCCCAAGCCAGCGAGGACCATGACGAGGACAATGATGTGTCGCTGGTTCAATTGCCAACACCCAGGGAAACGCAGGTGACGGAGTCGTTTGTCTCCCAATCAATGGTCGATACTCAGGACACGGAAGAAGTTGCCGCCGACAGACCTTCCCCAGATTCCACCAGCAAGAGGCGGCTAGAAGAGGAGACTCTAACGGCCACTGTGGAAAATCCGGAGAACCCTGGCGACGCAGCTTCACCTATCAACGAAGACGCATCTCAAATCCGAGACTCCTCGGCGCAACCGTCGGAAGCGCATTCATCTCTTATCGCCGAGGATCTCGCGGAGGAGATCAACACCGCCCAGTCAAATCCGAGGCGCGGGCGCGGACACCGAAGAAACAAGTCAGATAACAAGGATCTTGATCCTAGCGTCAAGCTGGCCCGTGCATCAATCGCATCGCGACGTTCGACACGCCTATCAGATCGCACCACCCCTGACAGCACTCGTGTTACCTCCCGAGCCAGGTCGCATAGTCTCGCACTCAGGAGCGACTCGCCAGAAGATGAAGACGACGAAGGCGTGCAGCTCGCCAGGGCCGCGATCAAGTCACCATCGCGAGCAGCAGCGAAAGAGAAAGAGGCACCCGCAACCCCAGCAGGTGACAACACCGCCGCCACCACCACCACCGCCTCGTTGAAGTCGCAGCTTACAAAATCGCTACAAGACGTGCCCGACTGCATATCACTAAAGGTACTCCGCAACCACCCGGGTAGGGCGGTGGACGTGCTGGCGATTGCGACGACAGAGCCTCCCGAGGCTAAGCGGGCCAAGGGTGGACCACGAGGCATCATGCTGGCGTTCAACATCACGGATCACTCCGTCGCGCCCACGCAGACGGTGCCTGTGCACATCTTCCGCCCACATAGGGCGGCGCTGCCCGTCGTGCACCCGGGCGACGCTGTTCTCCTCCGGCACTTTAGCATCACATCGATGACGGGCCGGGGGTTCGGGCTCCGGGCCAACGACGGCTCGAGCTGGGCGGTGTTTGAGCGCAACAGTCAGGATGACCTACCGCAGATCCGCGGGCCGCCGGTGGAGCTCTCGAAGCAGGAGACGTCGCATGCGGCTCTGCTCAAGCAATGGTACAGCGGGTTGGATGCGAAGTCGTTGGCCAAGTTGGACAAGGTCAACGACGCGACTCCCGCGGCAGACACGGGCAAGGAGGACGGCAAGTGAGATAATTCAGAAGGGGGTGTGTGTTTATGCTCAAATGCGAGGAGGCCCCGTAAAGTTACCTACCTGTCTTGGTTGATATGGCATGAACCGAATGGAGATATCACGATAGTGTCAATACAAAAGTTGTGAAGCGTTGATTGGCTGGCTGTCATGGGCTATGCGGGCGGGTTTCATGCGAAGTTGTTACACTACGTGACACTACGCAGTACACGGAAGACAAGCACAAAAAAACTGGCGACCGTACAACGGTCGAGCTAGTGTGTCATCGGGGAGCCAAGCAAAGACGATCGTGGAGAAATCCCCATGGAGAAAAGGGTTAGGCAGTGGCAAAGCGGGCGGGCAGCAATCACTGACGGCGGGGAGGGGGGAGGAACAATAAAAAAGAGGCCACCCACAGAAAAACCCCTCCTCCTGCTTTTGGCGCGCGTTTGTACTGCGGTATGTGTGTGTGTGTGTGGATGTGTGAGAGTATGGATGCGTTCGCGTCCGCTACAGTCTTGGTCCGCCCGTCTAAAGGTTCACACGCCCCCCCTTGCAGAACGAGGGGAGGAGCCATTGGAGATGCAGGCATTTTGTTGATTGTAAGCAGCGAGCGGAGACAGTCCGGCATCAAGCAGCGAGCGGGAATGTCCCGTTATCTGGATGTTGCTGTTTTTTGACTTGTCAAACAATAGCCCCCCCCTCCACCCCCGCTCTCGCTCTCCCCCCCCTGACAGGCACAACGATTTGCCTTGGTTTGGCGATGGGGAGGAGCCCGTGGAGTTCGTGCCGGGGTGGATTGCAGCATGTCGTCGCACCGGTTTGTTGGTGGAGTCGAACTGCACAGCTTTGGTTAGGTAACAAAAGAGGGAGGTGGGTTCTGTTTTTCGTTCTGGTTTAGTCTGCTCCCTAGTAGACAGCCTGTGTTTGGTCTGGCTTGAATTGTACAGCGCTGAGCTGAGGTATCCGTACAATCATGAGTGTGTACTTTGTACTGCTGCTACTGAACTCGACTCTGCGGGCTGAACGAGCTGCAAGCAAGGGCGAATTCGGACATGAGAATCGGAGAAGGTCGGCGACCCCACCACGCGGCGGACGGCGCAGTGTGTGGGGTTCTCTCGCCTTCTCTTTTCGGAGCCGACTCCACATCGGCTGGGCATCGTCGCCATTGGACGGAAGGGTGCTTCGTTTCCCAATGGCGTCCTCCACTTGTGTGGGGGGTGGTCGGTCCCACGGGAAAGCGATGGAAAGCGGAGACCCCTGAAGCCTGTCTTTGCCCTCTTTTTATTTACAACCCAACGTCTTCGTGTGTGTGCGTGTGCGTGTGCCTGCGCGCCAGGGCAAGCTTCTACGGGCGCAGTTCTCCTTTAGCGAGCAATGGTGAGGAAGGCTGCGGAGCCCAGATCTTAGGCCCGGTTGGTCTTGTTCGCCATGATGAGGCACACGGAACTTTACGAGCTGCTCGCGAAGAGGCAAAGCGAAAGGAGCCGCCGCGCGTGGGCGACGATGATCCGGGCAGGCGCCGTCTCAATTCTTCACGATGCCGAGTCGTGAAGTTTATCTCAGGCTGGTGTCGTGTCGTCGCATGGGCTGTGAAGTCATGGACTCAGGACTGGCCGGCAATATTACCTATTTTAAGAGCGGTGAGTGAGGCTTAAAAGCAGGGCCGTAACTTCAGGCGGTGCGCCGTGGGCGGGCGGTCGGTCGGGATGGACTGCCCGGCTGGGTCGGAGGCGCTGTCTGGAACTGCGTATGGGATGGGAGAGCGGCATTCGTCATACCAAGGACAGGCGCAGGCACGGCATGTTGTATCGGAGCAAAGGGAGTGCGTTTCGTTGGGTGTGGGTTGGCCGGGGCTCGGCTTCTGGGTCCCAGGCTTCCCAGCTGAACATTGCGTATATTGGGACCTGCGACAAAGTGATTAATAGGGCCCCGGGAAGGACACGACAACGCACAAGGCCGCCGGGTCACCAAGTACTTGGAGGTTAGGCTCCGATGAATTCTTGAATCGTCAAGAGTGCAACACGATGCCGATCTTGTTCTGATTGTGACGGGTGGTTTGGGCCTCTTCTTTTTGGGTTTGATGTTGATGCGTTACATCTGTTGGTCCCTTTTTTTGCCCTCAAGGTTTGGACGAAGTCAGGATATGGCTTATTGAGACGGGTGGGCCGGGATGGAGGGACGGGAATTGCACGGTTGTACGTACTTCTTCCACCCGTCTGTTGTGGCTGTTGTTGACCCATCGATTGACATTTCCGTCCGCAGGCACGCACACCTGCAGGTGCCGTTGAGTCGGCGCCAGGGTACTCTTCGGCCGGGAGAAGGTTTCGACTGTACGCAGGGGTCAGCCGCTGACCGAACAAGACTTTGCGCCCTCCGATGATGGTCTGGGCTGCTTTGGGTTTGATATTCGACCAGTGTTTCCCTTTCATCCAAACTGCGCTCGCTCTCGTTGTGGGCGGTGCGGTGTGCGGTGTGCAAAGTGTGCGTATTGATGGGCCGCCTCTTCTCGTTGCATTGCCCTTGAGACCCGAAAACAGGATCGTGATCGTGTCCCGTGTGGATGCGTGGTGTCAAGGGCTGAAGGAATCAAGGTGAGAGAGGAGCAAGGGTGATCCTCTGCCTAGTCCCGACTATTGCCGAATCCAGCTGGGCAAATGGAGATATCTCAAGGTGTGGAGCGTGGCTTGATTGGCTGTTGGGAGGTGCAGGGGCGTCGATTTGATTGCGGGAGCGATTGAATCGGGAATTGTGCATGTTTTCCTTCGGACTAAAGGCCACGAGTGGCGGGCTCGTCGATTCGTCACCGGCCGGGCGAGACGACCACGAGACGAAACCCTGATGGATGGATTATGGGCGCCTGGGCAAGCGAGAGCGACAGCGACACGGGCGTGCATCTATGTCGCCGCCCTTGGCTGTGCTGTGCTGTGCTGTTGCGTTGCGCTGCGCGTTGTGCGTTGAAGCGCAGGAGGTAAGAAGCCGAATAAAGTTGGGGGAGAGAGAGAGGCCGATTCAAGACCGCCAGCCCTCTGCTGCCATCGGCTTTAACGTGTGGTCACATTGAAACGGTGGTGACAATTTTACTCGTACCAAGCATTTTGTGACGGATGGGTGATTCCCCTTGTTGTGGATTCCCACAACCATGAGACACCAGCCCTGACTGACTGACTGACTGACCGACTGAATGATAATCCCATGTCCCCGACCTGACCCTGAATAGAAGGCTCAAAAGAGTCAAGGTGGAAAAACAAAAGACCTTAAACTGTCTTCGGACACGGTCCGTGGATGGGCGGCGGACACGGTCCGGGTTGGTCGCGACGTGCAAAGTAGCGGGTGACTAAGTGCAGTCGCAATTGACCCAATAGCACGGGTGCAGTTTGAGATGAGGTGTGAAAATTGCAGAGCGGCTCGTGATGCTTTAAAGTTGGGGGGCCACTGGGGGTGGAAAATGAGGGTTACGATAGGCTAAGGATTATGTAGCCAGTTGTGGTTGGATGCCCGCCCGCGCCTTGAGACCCGGACGGCGACGCCCACACCGGCCCCGGGGGCTGACTCGACTCGAGAGCCCCTGACTCGCGAGGCTGGCACGCACTGGACCCGTCTTGGGTAACCAAAGGTTCTGCCGCGCTTCTGTTGCTGATGCAAGTCATGGTGAAGCCTGGAGCTTACGGGGGACTGACTGCGCTGGGCTGGTGAGCAGTAAATTCTTTAGCACATCGTGTGGTAATAAGTCGTTAGTGGTGGATCGGACTGGAGGTGTGAAGACGGTGCCCTGGTGAATGGTGAGGTGGCCCAGCCTAGCCCAGCCTCTGGGGGTGTCAGCCAACGAGTTCGCTGCAAGGTGTCATTGGACGTCTCCGCAACGTGATGCGAGAGGATGGGGGGCAAGGGCCTTGGGTTTGGGTTCAAGTGGAGGCTGCGGAGGGGAGATTCGTGACTGGACGAGCCCGATGAATGGGTGTTGATTCTGCTGGTTCGTTTCCAAAAAGCCAAGTCTTGTGTGTGTTTTCTTTTCCGGGCGGAAGGTGCCTCGCTTGACACATGGCGACGATGGAGACAATATCGCAGCATCCATCGAGTGCCGTCCGCCGCAGGAGACAGACGCGGATACGGACCACGATACGCGTGGAGGGGCATAGCCGGGGCCAGCCTCCAGATCAAAGGTACGGTGAAGGGGTTCGAGGTTTGCGGTGAAGAATTAGATTGGTCTGGTGTCTTGCTGGTGCCCTAGCCGCCAGTCCAGTCCGTGGAACAGGTAAGGTATGTTGCGACTTGACCTGCCGCCGGTCTGGAGAAATTCTAGGCTGGGTTGCTGGCGGCATGGGCAGGGAGCTAGCGTCGATGCGGCAAAGCGGTCTTGGGCCGCATCAGTCGTGGTTGAATGACGGTATCATGGAGAGACGAAGCCGACGAGCAACAAAGAGGCCGCCCTCTAGGCTGGTAGTCCGGCGTCTGTTGTTCCAGACGGGAGGCACCATTGGTTGTCGACTTGATCAGATAGAGAAACAAGTGCGGTGGGCTCCCCGTCAAAGAGGAAGAGGGGCCGGGATGATCGAGGGGGGGCAGGATCGGCCGGGGTGCACGCGTGCAGGTAAAAGGTAAGGTGCGGTGCGGTGCGTTGCAGACGGGCTGGCTGGGAAAATCAGGGAATGCCTCATGTGCCAGGCCACAAACCGCAAGCCCGCTGAGGTGTCCTTGGAGTCAGGGCAGTCTTCATTGCGGCGTGGGAGGCCGAGGAGAGGAGGGGCAACGGCAAGTGCAACTTGGCAAGGGGCCTGCCGACTGTCATGATGGAACTTCATTGACTGTCGACTCCTCCTTTTCCAGGAAGGCGGGGAGAGATGTGTGCCTTCCATGACGGTGATGAGATCCGGCAGCAGGCAGTCACGGTGTGGCTTCCTTCCTTACCTTAGGCCCTGATCTGCCACATTCTCATGTTTTTTGACCCCTCAAAAGCTCTACTTCAGAGGCATAAATATGGCGTATATACTGCTGCTAAGTCAACATTAGCTAAAAGTATCAAAGTGACTGCAAATAACGAATGTCTTACTAACCCCTCATGCTTAAGCGAATATAGAATCACTAATATATAGCTCTAGCTACTTAAATTTGCTGATTTTAATATTAAACACTTAGATCTTATATCTTCTAGGTATACTCTTATATATTAGAGCAATCTATAAGATAGACTGTAATTTTAAGTATTTTGATAATAATAAGAGCTCTCTTAATATATAAGAGATAGTGTTTAATAAGATCTAAGTAGCTAAGTCTTTTCTTTTTAATTTAGAGGATGAGGGACTTTCTGCTAATAAGCCTTTATTTCTGCTGATATTTAGTTAATCTAGCTTTAGTTAGTTAATTTAGTAAAGTTAGATAGACAAAAAGATATATTAGATGCTAGCTTTTTATAATAAGTTTTTATATTTCACTTTTAAGTATTAATAAAATAGTATTATTATAAAGATAGTAATACTAAAGAGGCTAATAGATATTATTTTACTTATTTTAGCAGTAGAGTTCTTAAAAGACTTCTTTTTTATTAAAGCTTTTGCTGGTAAATATAAAGCTATTTATACTTTATTCAGAAAGGTTAAAGTATTAATAAGACTTTTTAATATTAAGTATAATAATAAATTAGATAAAATTTTAATAACCTAAAAGTGCTAGTATAACTAGCATATTATATATTTAAGCTATTAATAGATAGAGTAGTATAGTTTGCTTAATATAGAGATACTTCTAGAGTTAATCTAGCTGTTAGAGTTAGCAACTAGCAAGAATATTATAGAGGTAAGAGATATATTTTTTTGCTGATCTGCTGCATATAAGGAGGTAAACAGGCCTATAGGGCAGTTAGTAGGAGTGTTAACAACTAAAGCAGCAGTATGCTTACTTTTCTTATAAGCTACTATAGTATTAGGCATAATGCTATTTGTTGCTATATAAATACCTATTATGATATTAAATAATTGCAGCTGCAAGCAGATAAGTTAATAATAAGATCTAAATGAAATTAAGGTAGTAGATAGTGATGTTAATATCTAGCTGATTTCAGAAAATATTATAGCTATATTGCTAGCGAAGAAGAAGAAGAACAGTTATATATTAGCAACAAACTATATAAATAAGTATATAAAACAGATTTTCACTAATAAGTGCTGCTAGCACTTTGCTAGCTCTAATAATATTCAGAAGGCAATTAATATATACTAAACTTTGCTTAAAGTTAACTTTAGATTAGAAGAAGTTATTAATGCTTTAAACTTCTTCTTAATAGTAATAATAAAAGCAGTAGCATTTAACAGCTTGCAAAAGAAGGATAATAAACTGCTGTTTTTATAGAGTAATAGTATTAGTTAGGTTAATCTTAGCAGCAGGGTTTTTATGCTTATAGAGTGAAGAAAAAGGTTATAAAGGTTGACGTTAAGGTAAAGTTAAGAGAGGTAGTAAGGTTGAAGTTGATGTTAATATTAAGAGGGTTAGAAGGCGCTAAATAGGCTGAATATTTACTTATTAAAGGTGGCTACTGTTAAATACTGCAAAACACTAAATTAATTAACTATATAGTAATCTATTTTGATTTTCACTATTATAACCTATTTCTCTACCTTTTGAGATATTATTAATATGCTTCTTATAGATATATAGTAAGATTGAAGCAGACTTTATATCTAGGTCTCTCGCCTATTTATAATTTTATTTGATTTTTAGCCTTCTTGAGAGCCTCTGCTTGCTGCGTATTGATAATATATAAGCTGTTAGATTTTACTAAAAAGTTCTATACTGCTGTCATAATATATATAATATTAACCTAAGTTGTAAAGTTATATTCAGCTGCATTTTTATTTCTTATAATCTTAAATTTTTGCTTTATTAAGCTGAAGACCTTTTTAATAATGCTCTTCAGCTTTATATAAGTAAGGTTATATAACTTTTTTTTTAACTGCAGCCTTATATTTAACTTAAAGTAGTTATAGAAGTAATATTTCTGCTTAATAAATAGCATAATAATACTAATATTACTTTCACTAAAACTAGTATTAGCAAAATAAAATTAATCTACTTCTGCTCTAAATGATCTTATAAAAGTATAACTAAGTAAGGTTTTATTATTTATATTACCTTCTGTACTAATAAGTATATATAAGAAGGTATAGTTAAACTTTATTATAGTAAAGATATTCTATAAGATATTACCTTTCTGATTAAAAAACCTCTTCTACTGACTGGCTAGTATATAGGTAGAGATTAACATCTTATTAATAGCATTGATATACTTATTGAAGATAGCATTCTTAGCGTTAAGCTTAATATCTAGTGAGATATATAATTTTAATAGCAGAGTTACTACTTCTTTATAGAGGCTAATGAAGGTGTTAATTATAGTATAGAAGCTTCTTAATATTATACTTTATAATACTTTAAATTGATAAGTAGTATTATGCTGAGGCTTTCTAAATGCTAAGATATATAGTATAATTAATAACTTATGCTTAACTGACTAGTATTAAGTATTATTAATACTATGCTAGTATAGCTAGTATACTAGTAAGTTAAATATTTGCTTTAATAGTTAGAAGGTATTTTTAAACTTAATATTAAACTTAGCAAATAAAGCTTTAGCAATTTAGCAGAGGTAGTCAAAAAAATACAAAATACAATACAATACAAAAATACAATACTAAATACAAAAATACAATACAAAATACAATACATATATTTATATTGTATTTTTGTATTATACTAATTACATGTATTTAAAATACAATACAAAATACATGTATTGTATTTTGTATTTTGTATTGTATTTTTGTATTTTATTATATATATATATATATATATTAAAGGCTTTTATAGTATAACTATATATAATTATATATTATAAATACTATTTATATCTTAAACTGCTTAAAAATAAAATATAAGAAAATTATATATTATATTAAACTATTCTAAAAGCTTAACCTGAGAGTTTTAGCTAGATTTTTATATATTTATTATATTTAATATAATAACAGAGCTAATTAATAGATATTTACTCATATCTCTAAGTACTAATACCTATCGGCCTGGCCTGCATGCAGGGTAATCTTAAATACTACCACACCTAAAACTAACCTCCTAAAATCCACTAATTATTTCTAAACTCTTTATCAAATTGAATATCTATCGTACGATTTTATACCTAACTGATTTGAAATCAGAAAATTTTAGGGAATCGGATAGAATATCTCCCCATCTTGATACAGTACGTATCTATTTAGATAGATTATTATAAACTATATAAACCCTCTGTATTTTCTATTAAATACACTTTCAAATACACAACCAAAAAACAACAAACTTTCACATCAGATTCTTTAAAAAAAATAGAGTATAACACTACTACTTTTGTTAACCCTAACCCTACCTATTCTACTGAGGCTATAGGGTTAATTAATGCTTTTTATTTATTTATTCAGTCTTGCCAGGCTAAAATACAAGCCTTTTCCAACCCTCTTATTAGCTCAAACCCTCCCCAAGACCCACTTAACCCCATATTTACTTCCCAATTAGGAGATTTTATTAAAAATTCTAGCTTTTATAGCGATTTTATTGATTTAGAAGCTGAAAAAGAGCTTGAGAACCTTCTTCTTCTTTCTGAGGCTATAGAGGCCCCCCTCCCTGCACAGACAACTGAATATTCCTCTAAACCTATTGAGGAATTACCTGATTTAGCCTTTTTTTCTACTATAAGTGATGCTATTAACCCTGAAGTTACTCTTTTAAACTTAAGGTTTATAGAGCCTTACAGTAGCCCTCCTCTAGCCTCTCTACCTTAAAGCCTTATAATAGGCCCTTCTATAACTCCTTCTAGCTCTAAGAAATCTTCTGTAAGTTATTTAATTATTTAAGTATTTATTTATTTAAATATATATTAATATATATATATATAGGTATCTAAAAAGAAATGTAGATATTGTAGTAGGAGATATTTGAACTTAGGGAGGCATTATAGTTGGAGAAGTAGAAGAGGGGGGGTCTGTAAGCCTAAATAGGCTAGTATATAGTAGCTTTTCTTTAGTATATATGCTTTTAAGTGAATTTATTTCCTTTATTTTAGTAGTTTAGTTAGGGTATTAAAATAATAAATAATAAAAAAAAGGTGTAAAACTATAAATTAATCTTAAATATATTTTATAATTACAAAACAATATAAATATATATTATTCGTTTAATAAGTCCCAGTATAAAGAATAATAATTAAGGTATTCTTTCCAAAAAGATATAATATTATTTAAATATAAATAATTATTATTATTCTTATTATATATATCTAAAGTTTCTATATCTTTATTAATTAAATTAATTGTAGATATAATAATTAAACTATAAAAGTTTATCTATATTAATAAAGTTATTAGTATATAATATAGTTTATATACTATAATAGTAATAAGTATAATATAAACCTACTAAATTATTAGAACTTAAGTTTAATAAGTGACGATTATTATTATAATATATAATAATATTATATATAGTATTGCTTTTAGTATTACTTATAATACTATTAAAGTATCCTTTTTCATAAAGTATTATATTCTCTTTAATATTAATATTATTAATATTAATATTATTAATACTAATATTATTAGATATATAATATAGGTGAATTTTATGATATATTTCACTATATATCTTATTAATAAGATCTATAGTTTTATATAATACTAAAGTAGAAATATCTAGTTCTAAACTAGTATTAAAAGTAGTAGTATTATCTAAAATAAAAGTAAGTATTAGTATATTATATTATATAGATATTATCTTAATATTTATTACTTTCTATAATTTCAGCAAAGTTATTAAGGTTATTAAAATCTTCTAATAGCTGTTTAGATATAATAGTCATTTTAATATAAATAAATATATAATAATATTCTATTATTAATTAAAGTTAATAGTATAATAATAGTATAATCTACTAGTAATTTAGTATTATATATATATTATATATAACTCAACTAATTAATATTATTAGTTATTAGTTATTAGTTATTAGTTATTAGTTATTAGTTATTAGTTATTAGTTATTAGTTATTAGTTATTAGTTATTAGTTATTAGTTATTAGTTATTAGTTATTAGTTATTAGTTATTAGTTATTAGTTATTAGTTATTAGTTATTAGTTATTAGTTATTAGTTATTAGTTATTAGTTATTAGTTATTAGTTATTAGTTATTAGTTATTAGTTATTAGTTATTAGTTATTAGTTATTAGTTATTAGTTTTTAGTAATAATATTATATAATTTTAAATAAATAATACTTTTATTATTTTAGTTATAATATCTATATATTATATACTTTATAAGTAACTTTATATTAGTTTTAAACTTAATAAAGCTTAACTTAAAATATTAATTATATTATATCTTATTAATTATATTTATATAGTATAATATTAAAGTAAGTATTAAATATTATTATTATTACCATATTAAAGTAATATCTTTATAGTTATTAATAATTAATATAATAATAGAAATAGAAAATAACTTAATATTATTAAGTAATATTACTATTATTAAAAAAATATCTTTACTTATAGATATGCTTATAACTTATATTCAAAATAAAAATATAGCTTTAAGAGAAGAAGAAGCTGAAAAAAGAGATGAAGATTTTAATATAGATGGCTTAAGGCTATATATAGAGGATAATTTTGAAAGATTTGATCCTTTTACTATATTAGCTGGCTATTTAGAAGAAGAAAAGAATACTAAAGATTTTCTTTATATTATTATAAAAGAATATATTAGTATAAGATATAATTACTTTACTTTAGAGGAATATTTAGTAAGTAGTTAAGTATAAATATTATATATATAATAACTAATATTTAAATTTTATTATAAACTGCTTTAATATATCCTATAAGTAATAAACTAGCTATAAGAGTATTATATAAGATAAATAATTATTATATAAAAAGAAATAAATAGGATATAAATAATTATACTGATAAAGAATGGGATATATATATTAATAATGATAAGGAGATATTATTATAGTTTTAGAAAGAAACTTTTAGCTTTAATATATTTAAGTTTATACTTAATAGGTTTATAGAGATAGAAAAAGATAGTTCTATTTAATATTAAATATATTTTAGTTATATATTGTTTATTTATTAATATATAATATTTTTAGTTTCTTATTAATAAAATAAATAAAAGTTTATAGTGATATAAGTTATTTTAAGAAAATACTAAGTGATTCATTTTATATTAAACTATAATTACTACTTAAAATATATTTAGTATGTTAATTAATAATTATAGTATTATTATTAATTAATTAATTAATTAATTAATTAATTAATAATATTATAATTAAAAAGGCTATAAACTTTTAAGTACTTCTAAATAGCTAGATTTTAAGCTTATTTATTACTAGGATTTTACTAGGAAATCCCTCTAATTAATTAATATTATTAAAATAATTTATGATATTAACTACTTATAAGATAAACCCCACCTCGCTAAGTGTCCTTCAGGGCAGGCGCTTTAACCTAGCGGTTTGGGCGTTAATTTGCTTATTAAATTTCCTATATTGGCGTTATTGTTTTTGTTAGGGCCTGGGTTTGAATCCCGTTATGGGCACTCTTTTTTTTAAAAAAAACTTTTTTTTAAAGTGCTAAAGTAAGCGTTAAAGTGTTATTACTTCTTTAAAAGTAGTTATAATATATAACTTAACTTATTAATTAGTAATAATAACTAATAATAATAACTAATAATAATAACTAATAGTAATAACTAATAATAATAACTAATAATAATAACTAATAATAATAACTAATAATAATAACTAATAATAATAACTAATAATAATAATAATAACTAATATAAATATTATATCTAATATCTATAAGTATAAATAAAGTATATAATTTCTTTAACTTAAGAAATATTATTTTCTCTATATTACTATAAGATATATACTAAAAGCTAAATACTTTAAGCTAACTATTAATATATCTTATACTTTAAACTACTTTAACTTATTATATTTTTAAAAATTATACTTATTATATATATTTATAATATATATATTAATATATATTAAAAAAATGCCTTCTGATCCTAATAACGATTATTCTCCTATTGAGACCTCTTCTATAAGTTCTAGCTCTAATATTAGTAATACTAATAATATTAGCTCTCAACTTAATGCTAGCTTTTCTCAGATTAGTATTACTAATATTAGAGAATTTAAATATAAAGATGATAAAGAAAATCAACTTAATTATACTTAGAGACCTTCTACAGCTTATATATTATAAAATAATTTATTTATAGCTAAATTAAAGCTTATAAATTTATTAGAACCTCGAAAAATTGATTTAATCTGTAACTATTCTAACTGTAACTAGTCTTTTAATACTAAAGCTATAAGATTTCAAGCTAGTAATAGAGTTACCTATTATAAAACTCATCATAAACTTATAGCTACTTCTACTAAAGAAGAAGAACAACCTGGAAAAATAAAGCATAAGTTATAATTATATTATATTATATTATATTATATTATATTATATTATATTATATTATATTATATTATATTATATTATATTATATTATATTATATTATATTATATTATATTATATTATATTATATTATATTATATTATATTATATTATATTATATTATATTATATTATATTATATTATATTATATTATATTATATTATATTATATTATATTATATTATATTATATTATATTATATTATATTATATTATATTATATTATATTATATTATATTATATTATATTATATTATATTATATTATATTATATTATATTATATTATATTAAGTAAATACTAACTTATTTATTTTTATAGTTTCAGATTATATTACTACAAATAATAATCGTAATATTACTCAGACTGATATTAATAGCTTTATGTCTAGCCCTTCTACTAGATCTAGTTTTAAGAGACCTAGAACTAGTACTATAATAGGAGGTAATATAGAGATTATAGAAGAAGAAGCCTATAATTATGTTATAAATCTACTTATTAGGTATAATTTACCTTTTAGTACTATTACTTCAAAGGATTTTAATGATATGCTATACTACTTTAATAGGTAAGTAATTAAATATATATCTTTTATTAAAATAATATATATATATATATATATTATAACCTTAATAAATATATAATATTAATATATATATTAGTAATACGCCTATAATTCAGCCTAAATCTTTAAATAGTTATATTAGTCAAAAATATAACTCTTTTAGAGTTAATATTATTAGCGAATTACATCAACATATTAATAATAATGGCTTTTTATCCTTTCAGCTAGATATTTAGACCTCTATAGACTATAAGCCTTATTTAGGAGTTATAGCCTCTTTTATTAATAGTAAATATAATATTAAGTATAAACTATTAGGTATATATAAATTATATTAGTTTATAGTATTATATATTAATACTAACTTATCTTAGGGTTTGAATATCTAACTGAAGCGCATACTGGTATTTATATTAAAGATATATTTACTCAAAATATTTTAAAAGCTTATAATATACCTAAATCTGCAGTAACTAAGTAAGTATTACTTATTTAAGTTATATTATATATTTAACTTAAATACTATATAATAAGATTATAACTAATATAGTATTATTATAGTATTACTAGAGATAATAGCTCTAATAATAATACCTTTTTTAAGAACTTTATTACTAGCTATAATAAAGAAAATATAACTTTTCCTATTTATAATATTAAATGCTTAGCATATATACTTAATTTAGCTGCTAAAGATATTATAAATAAATTTAGTAATACTACTATTAAAGATTTAGATATAGTAGACTTTAAAGATATAGCTATTTATGATGATTATAGTAGGGCCTTAAAAAAGCTATCTGAAAAAGAAAAAGAAAGGTTTTTAAAGAAAAACTTTAGTAAGTCTATTATTTAAATATATTATTAATTCTAAATTATAATATAATATTAACTTATAGGGTTTAGGTATTATAAGGTTACTTAAACGAGTAGCAATCCTTCTTTATAATAATATTACTATACAAAAAGAGTTTAAGCATGCTATTAATATAGCAAAAGAGGACTGCTCTTTTAAAGCTAATATATATAAAACTAAAATTCCACTCTGTAAGTAATATATATTAATAATATATATATATATATATTATATTTTAATACTAATTAAATATATTATATAGGTAATGAAACTAGATGGAATTTAGTTTATATGATGATAGATATAGCTTTAGAGCTACAACCTGCTTTAGATAAATTAAATCAACTAACTAAATCAGATATATTTAAAGCAGTATATCTTAGTTTTAATCAGTAGTTACAATTAAAATATTTAAGGGATATATTAAAGCATTTTTATAACCCTACTATAACTTTACAATCTCAAAGTTATCAAACTATTAGTACTAGTATACTTTTACTAGCTAATATTTATAATGGTTTAAAAGATAAATTAGAAATACATACTGATTTTTTTAATTCTACTGATGAAGTAAGTTTTTAAATATATATATATATTATTTTATATATATTATATTATAATTTAATATTTTATTATATAATATTTACTAACTTATATTACTTAGTCTGGGAAATCCTTATATCCTTATTCTCAATACTTTATTTCAGCAATTAAAGTAGGATTAGATAAACTAGAGAGCTATTTTTCTAGCCTTATAGTTACTGAAAAGGACTATAATATATATAAACCTTACCTATTTAGGTTTATTTTAGATCCTAGGTTAAATATTAATAGTTTAACTAATATACCTAATGTAGATAAGCTTATTAGGCAAGCTTATATTAAACAAGCTAAAAAGGACTTAACTGAAGAATATAAATCGTAAGTAATATAATTTAACTAAATATATTTTATATATATATTTATTAGTTTATAACTTATTATAATATAATTAATACTAATATATAAATATATAGGTTAAAATCTAATATTATAGCTGAGTTAAATGCTTTAGGCAAATCTCAGTTATATTTAGAGGCTTCTAATAGCTTTATTAATATAGATAATAGTAGTAGTGAAGAAGAAAACTATATTAGTTCTACTAATAAAGGAAAATCTAGAGCAGATATTTTAAAAACAAATTTTACTATAGATTTAAATAAAGAAAAACCTAAGCCTAAAGAGTATAAAAACCCTCAACCTAAGCCTAAAGAGGAAATAATTAGTCAGCTTTTCCCAGTTAAAAGTAATGAACAAAATAAAAGATTTCAGAGAGCAGAATTAGAAAGCTATTTTAAACTAGGTATTCAAGGAGATAAAGTAAGTATTTTAATTTTTATTAGTAATTAATATTCATTTAAAGTTAATAAATTAAATATATTTAAATATTTACTAATTAGGTTAATAGGTTAATCTACTTATATAGTGGAAAGAAAATAAAGAAAGATTCCCTATACTTAGCATATTAGCTAGGAAATATTTAGCTATTAACCTTACTTCTGCTGCTATAGAAGGAACTTTTAATTAGGGTAGTAATATTATTACTAAAAGAAGAACTAGTTTAATACATTTTAAAAGAAAGCAATTAATGCTATTTAAAAATTAGGATAAAGATTTAAATAAAGAAAAATCCTATAACTTTAGCCCTAAAGTTTATAGTGATTTATTTGATAGTTTTTTACTTTCTTTATCTGAATCAGAATTAGATTTTATAGTAGAAGATATTAATAATAGTAATTCTGAGATGGATATAGATTATAGTAGTGAGGATGAAGAGGATATTGAACAAGAGGATATTAAGTTTAATGAGTAAATTTTATAGATAATTATATATATTTTTATATTTCTTTTACTATTTATATAGAATTAAATATATATTATATAAGAAATTAATAAAGTTAGATTCTTCTAAGTTAAAAGCTTCTTTTAAGTACCCTTGAAGGTAGTAATCTTATTATTAGTTATAAATAATATATTTAATTAGTAAGGCTATTAATTACTATAAAAACCCTTTAATTAAATATATATAAATAAATATATAAATATAATACAAAATACATAAATACAATATATATATTGTATTTATATTATAATAAAATCTCTTTAAATACATAATACAATATATATATTATATTTACCCCTTTAAATATATATATTTTTAAATACATATATTGTATTTAATCTATATTGTATTTTTTCCAACCTCTGCAATTTAAGTAGCTTTAGCAGCCTTTCTAGAGTAGATTATAATCTATTTAAATATTACTAAGTTAACTTTATTATTATTATTATTATTATTAATAATATTATTAAAAGTGATAGCAATAAAAATAGCTGCCTATACTTTATTAAAGCTGTTATTTATTGCTAATTTAAAAAGCTTATAAATATCTATCTTAAGCTTATTATATTTTATAATAAATAAAAAATTAACTTCTATTTAAAGTTTTTATATTAATAAATTTATTAAATATCTCATAGCAAGAAATATCTCTCTCTAGTATTTTTATTAGCCTCTTTTTTACTATTATAACTTTAAGATCTCATTCTATAGAGCTAATACTGCTTTTTTCATTCTATAACCTTATAAACAGAAAGCTGGGCAACTAAGCCTCTCTAGGCAGCAAGAGCGTCAATCCTACTGCCTAGCAGCTAATTTTTAGTGTAGTATAATAGCTAGAGGGATCTGTGCATCTATATACATCATTTTAGCTTCTTCTTAAGTTATGCAGCAAAAAACAGGCCTAAAGTGGAATAGTGCGGCAAAAAACAGCGTTTTTGCTTATTTTATGCAGCTGTGGCGAAGGCGCTAGAAACACGAGAATGTGGCAGATCAGGGCCTTACCTTAGGTGAGTGACAGTAATTACTAAGGTACTGGCGTAAATGGCGGTCATGTCTGGCGCCTGCTCGGTGAGGGTATCATTCACCAGGGCATCCTTCGCCATGTCTTGCCTTCCGTGTACGAGGAGCCCCTCCAACTTCAGCTCCAGCTCGAGCTCTAGCTCCAACACCGGCACCCATGATGCCCTGGTGCAATGAGCCAAAGAAGCAGGCATCTCCACATTGGACGATGCAGACGCGGGCGCCCCTCATGTTCAACCCCTCACCCATCCATCAGTCATCGAGACCCCAACCCAATGATCCAAGCTTGGCTGGCTGAAGGGGGCAGGGATGGTGGCAGTAGCATTACGACATGTTCACTTTACACAGGATACTTACTCATAGTGCTAATGGGCTTCACATGCGACGACGCGACCGCCGTTGCAGTCGCGATGTCTGGTGATGTGCACGTCGCGGAGCAGATGAGGTCAGACTGCGTCCTTAAAATGACAGAAGCCCGGGAGAGTTTTGTGAATGCGTGGTTTATAAAACGGAAGCCGCGGATTGGCCCGACCGCCCGGATGGATGGAAGTGTGGATGGGTGGACGGGATGGCCTCTGGACATATGGGATGGAACACAGGATACACTGCGAAGTAGATACAGTTGGGTGGCGGAGGAAGAGGCGCAAACACCAGGGCCAAGGCCTCAGGAAAAGCAAAAGCTGGCGCACATGAGCTGACCTTGAAGAATGCGCATCATCAAGCAAAGCCTGGAATCCTGCGGCCAAGACGAAGGTGAATGTGAGTGTGTAACTGATGTACAGATGTTGCCAGACAGGTACCTTATCTCGAGGCGACGCTTCTTGGCCAATCCGCGGACGGCCCAAGTCCAACAACAGCAAGATGCACCCTGCGTCTCGTGGTCTCCGTGCTCGCTTCGGAGCAGTGCGAGGTCAGCAGACGGGTACATGAGTTCATGTCCGTTTGGATGACAACGACAACTCTGACAGCTTCGAAGGGTCAGGGCGTGCAGCGGCGAATCGATGTAGGTGCTATCGTAAACGGCCGCTAGGACAACAGTCAGGTCGACAGCAGGAAACAAATGGAGCCGTGACGGCGGAAAGGGCAAAACAAACAACAGTCGAGCTGCGGCGGCGGCGTCTGAGAAATCTGTAATTTGCGTTGCGGCATGCCTTGTCCGCATTCATTCATTCATTGCACATCGTGACTATATCCAACATACACTGCCTCCAAGTATGCGGCGCCTCACGCACTTATCAAGGTACCTTTCAGCACGAGGACCACGTTGCCGCCGTACAAGTTCCCGTCGGCAGTACATGCAGACGCGGTACCTCTGCTGAGGTAAACGATACCTACCTTACCTACTACTGGCACACTGTAAGTGTACTTGAAGGACGAAAGGTCACCTTCCTCCAAGGCGGCATAGGGTCCCACTCGGCGTAGTCAGACACCTGTGACTGTCTTGGTCTTGACTGTCTGGGTTCTGGGTGCTGCTGTCCGTCTCATCCAGGATCCCTGCCGGCGCCCACGTCGTGTCCAGTCCCATACTTTACCTGACTAACCCATCCACATTTTCTCCATTCTTGCACCTCATTTACGTTAGCTTCGTTTCCCCATAATTCGGATACGTATCGATTCTGGGCCCCCCTGCACTGCCAATGAAAAGGCACAGAGAGTGACTTTCCATTCTGCATTATGTGTGTTGTGTGTGCTTTCCGGAGGTTGTGAGGCGTGCCGTGTGTGGTTCTTTTCTGTGCTCCTGGTTCCGCAGTTGAGTGCCAGCCAGTCCGTCCTGGGTATGCTTTAATTATTACCCTACCCTTACATAGTACCTCAGTACTGCGGAAAGGTACCTTACACTGGTAACTGGGTGGTGACTGGACAGTTTCTTCACCTTTTTTCCCTGGCCTTTCCGGGTGTAGCAAGGTGCAGCAGCTCATACCTACCAAGTACTCATTGCGACAGGCGACAGGGAGTGAGTGTGCTGCCTCTCCTTCTTCCCTGGCCTTGCCTTCGTTTCCCGTCCCTCGCCCGCTCGGCCTAGCGTTCACTTCGCCGTGTCGTGGGCCCCAGTCTTGTCAATGGATCGGAGTGTGAAAGGGCCAAAAAAGAGGAGGAGGGGGGGGAGGGGCCGGGGCCGGGGGGGCGTGCCTCGTGGGAATTCCAGACGAAAGAAAGAGAGTCCGTTCCTAGTGTCAAGCTCCGTCGTCTGCGCCTGAGTCCTGGTCCAGCGGGCAAGGCAGGTCCTGAGCCTGCACCAAGTCCCGTCCATCTGCGCCTGTTCTGTTTTTGTTGCAAAAAGATTGATCCTATCTGATTCATATAATACCTCCTCCTTCCCTCCTCACACCCTACAACCCCACATTCCCGCTTCTCCCCTTCCACTTGACCGTAGCTCCGGCTCTCCTTCACGATTCGAGGTTGAGGCAACATTAGTCTCCCCGTACCTGCAATCTACACCACAGCCTACACTGCATCAACACAACACTGCATTGCACTGCTCCGCCACTTGCAAGACACGATCAAGAACATCACGAGACATCTCAGACGCCTCCAGAGTCATACATACCCAGGGCCACTCATCCACCCCAGCATTCCCCGCGGCTTCAGTAGCACTGCACCTGCCAATCTCTAGTACCAACCTTGGAAACATTCAATGCTCATCCTAACGCGCCAACGTTCCACCTCGTTACTTTGCCGTTTGCGTTATTGTTCTTCCAGAAGACCTTCTGCCGCCCCGTCATCCAAACCGCTGCAGACGCAAACCTCGCCTTTGACGCCTGGATTCCGTATACACGACGAAGCTCTGACGTCTTCGAGTCTCCTCCAGTCCTATTAAACGACTCGGCCCAGCCGGACCACGCGACCTGAACAACCATCCAGGGCCCCATTTTTTGGACCTCCGTCGACCCGAACCGCCTGGAATCGAACTTCTTGGGAAAACCACCACCCGTCGCAAACACAGCCGTACAGTTTTGACGGCTTCCACATTCTAACTACAGAGCCAATTGGCATTCAAGTTGTGAGCAGTCTCTAACAGGGGAGGCTGCCCGATTATCTCGACACGATGGCGACCGAAACGACGACAATCACCGCGCCTACGGCCGCTCCCGAGGCGACGCCCACTACCGAACCAGTGCCCGACCTATCGGCCTTGACCGCGGCCGTCGACGATGAGCCGGCTCCCACGACTGACGCGAAGAACGACGAGTCCAGCGCCGAGACATCGTCAGAGCACGAGCAGGGAAAGAAGCGCTCCTCGTCGACCGCTGACCTAAAAGACGGAGCACCGCCGGCCAAGGTCACAAAGCGCAGAGCTGCCCGCGCGTGCGTGAGCTGCAGAGCGCGCAAGGTCCGCTGCGACGTTGTCGAGGGCGCGCCCTGTGGCAACTGCAGATGGGACAACGTCGAGTGCGTTGTCCAGGAGAGCCGTCGACGAAAGTGAGTATCAGCCTTTCCCGACCTTCAGTCTGCTTCCCGCATCACCAATCTCCATCCTGCCATGGCATCCGATGAGTCCGGTCAGGGGCAGCCCGCCAGCTTCGCATGCAGGCGCACCTGCGTGTCGGGCCTCTACGGGGCGACGACCTTCCCCCGGTGTTCTTGGCGCTTGTAAGCGGGTTGGGCGGGAAGATGCGGGACGTTATTTCCCCCTGGGGAAGCTGGCACTGGACTCTGGAGAAAGGGGACGGACGGGAGGCACAGATTGGAGCGAGGCAAGTTCGAAGGACCCCTGCTAATTGATGGCGTGTTGTAGGAAGAATCTCTTGACTGCCAGCACGGCGGGGCACCATGTTGTGGGAGCCGAGGCTCAATTGCGCTCCAAGGGCGCGAACCCAATCAACATCCACAGCAGCGCGGAATTGCGCCGACCCAGCAATGCCTCGGTGGCTTCGGTCAACGGATCAATTGCAGCGAATCCCGTTGCTGCTGCCGCCGCCGGTGTGGGCATGGGTGCGACACCCGGCATTGGCGCCGGGGCTGGAGTTGGAGTTGGACCTGGTGTTGGAGCTGGCCTTGGAGGAGTTGGAATCGGACCAGGCGTGCTTGGGGGTCTGTCGGTAACCGGCGGCTCTTCTGACGGACTCGAGGGCCACGTTCCTCACATGATCTGTAAGTCGACTCCTTTGCGTCTTGTCTGTTTCTGCGTCACTCGTTGCACTCTCCTCCTCCGACTCCTCCTGTCACTTTGTTCTTTTCCGTCCTGGAACATTCTTAGCGTGTTATTCCCTCCTAGCTGCTATGCTTTGCACCGCCGCCGCATGACCCCCAACCCCTGTCAATTTCCGTCTTCCATGTTCGTGTTTGTGCTTTCTTTGGTCGCTCAGACCTTTACAATTTTTTTCTTCTCTGCCTCGTGCGGTTCCTGGTTTTGCCCATCGCTCCCAGATCCGGGGCTCGGACTGGGGGAGGGGACGACGGAATGGGGGGCAGTCCAGTGTGGAGGGGCGGCCTTGGACTTTTTTTACCCCGTGACCTGGGCCTCCACGTCAGGACTTTCTCCGCCTTTCCCCCCGTCTCGTCTCCCCCGTCTCCCCTCCCACACTCCTCCAGTCATGTCTTGTTTCGTTCCATCTACACCCCCCTCCCCCAGCGTCACCCTCCGCCGTCCCCGGCTCCGTCCCTCCACGCTTTAGCCTCTTACATGTAATCCACATTCACATGCCAGTCGCACTTTTCCATCCTACCTCAATCCTGGCAATCATCATCATCATCATATCAAATCTTACCAATGCGGTCAAGACCGAGACTGACCACGGGACCTTGTGTGAAATCTAGATCAACGATCGGGCTACCGTCATGACAGCGCAGCTTTGCTCACCAAGCTGCAGTCCGCTGCCGCCGCGGCGTCAGCAGACTCCAACTCTCGCCGTTTGCTGTCCAACTTACTTGCCCAGGCATCTCTTTTTGGGGGCATCAGCGGTGGTGGTGCTGCTGGTGGTGGTGGTGTTGGTGGCGATGGCAGAACGAGTCAATTCCTCGCCTCTCTCGAGGAGCCTGACCTCCACGCTCAGCTTCCGGCCTTCGTGAAACCACTTCCCGCCAAGATCGCCCAAGAGGATGTCACCTACCTCCACGCCAAGGGGGCCTTGACTCTGCCTGCCCTTCCGTTGCAGAACGCCCTGCTGCAGGCCTACGTCGAATACGTTCATCCGTACATGCCACTGCTGGAGCTGTATGATTTCCTCGCCACCATTAATGCTCACGATGGCCTGAATGGTCAGATCAGTCTGTTCTTGTACCAAGCTGTCATGTTTGCCGCCACTGCCTTTGTCGACATGAAGGTTCTCCGTGAGGCTGGCTACCCAACCAGGAAGGCCGCAAGGAAGGCCTTCTTTCAAAAGACGAGGGTGAGTGGACCCCTTCTCTGAACCTCCGTCCCTTTGACACCGCGCTAGCGGGACAGGGGTCCCACGCTCTCCCAATCTTCACATGCTAAACGTTGTCTTGATGCAGCTCCTCTACGACTTCGACTACGAGTCGGATCGCCTCGTCCTCGTCCAGGCTCTTCTCTTGATGACGTACTGGTACGAGACTCCCGACGACCAAAAGGACACATGGCACTGGATGGGTGTTGCAATCTCGCTGGCCCACACCATTGGCCTCCACCGCGATCCGGCTGCTACCAGCATGCCGCCTCGCAAGCAGAAACTGTGGAAGCGCATCTGGTGGTCTTGTTTCATGCGTGACCGCCTCATTGCTCTGGGCATGCGCCGACCCACTCGCATCAAGGACGAAGACTTCGACGTGCCGATGCTTCAGGAGGCCGACTTCGAGCTCGAGGTCCTGCCTGAGGACAACACTGTCATTCCCACCGAGTGCACCCTGCTTCGCGATGTAGCCATGCAGAAGGAGCTTGCCGCTCTCTACATTTCCAAGGCCCAGCTTTGCATTTGCATAAGCCACATGCTCAAGGCTCAGTACTCTGTCCTCATCAGGGACAAGATGCGCCCGGAGAACACTGTCAACAGCACAATGATGCTGTTCCCCAACAAGAAGTTGGATAACGTGGAGAGCGTAACTTCAGTCGACTTGGAGCTCATGGCCTGGGCGGAAACTCTCCCCCCTATTTGCCAGTACAGGCCCCTGACTCCGTTGGACGTCAAGAACGGCCACTCAACCGTTGCCGTTCAGCGCACACTTCTTCACATGGTCTACTTCACCACCATCTCAGCTCTGCATCGTCCGCAGTTCTTGCCGTCATCGCCGGTTCACGCCCCGACGACTTCTCGACAAGTGCAAGAAATGTCTCGGTTGCGTGTCCGCGACGCAGCGATGCATGTCACTCGCATGGCGGCTGAGCTTCACCAGTTACGTCTTGAGAAGTATCTGCCCACCACTGGTGTGACGGTCATTCTACCAGCCATGATTATCCATCTTCTGGAAATGAAGAATCCTGTGTCCCAATCCAGGGATCGCGCCACTCGTGGCTTCCGCCAATGCATGCGTGTAATGGAGAAATTGCGCGAGATCTACGCCGCCGCCGACTACGCCACGGGCTTTCTCGATGCTGCCCTCCGCAAGGCTGCTATAGACATAAACCTTCAGCAGCCAACCGCAGCCATGACGGCACAGAACCTCAAGCTTGCCGATCCCACCTTTGGAGCGCAGACTCCTCCGCCTGACAACCTGCCCTACATGACTTCTGGCGAGACCATGTTTGCTGCGAAGCCTAATCCGCAGCGTGATTTCCTCCCCCAAACCATCAATGCGGCCGCCCTGGACTTGTCGGCCACTAGCCCGCCGCACACCGAGAACGAATCTGCCATGGGCGGCTTGACCCCGAGTGCCAGTGGAAGCTCTGAGGAGCCTGGCCCACTTGACCTGGAATTCCTCCAAAACCAGGAGGAAATTGACTGGAACGCTGTCACCGGCACTGAGTTTGACGTCGATCAGTGGCTCCAGTTCCCGCCCGAGGGCGTCAACAACTCTGACGAAGGCTTCATGGCCAACGTCTTTGGCGAGGACAGCATGAACGACGCTATGAACTGGGCCGCGACTGGCGTCGACACAACGACTAAAGAAGGCGATGGTGCTGCTGAAATTGCCACCCTCGCCTAAGTTAATATTCTGATTTGCGTTCTCGGTTCAACACATTTCGCATATAGACTCCTTTGGGAGCATATTTCGAGTTACTTACGATGATTCTATGGTTGGATGCATTTGCGACACACGGAGTCGGGGATAGAGCAAGAAAAAAAGGAGGCTCGATTTTCCGGGAAGGTTCATGTCACGAAATATTTGGCGTTGGCGGCCGGGATGGACTGGCAGGCTGGGCTCATCGGAGTAGGGGGCTTTTGGTATACCCTCATGCGGCGCCTGGCATCTTTGGTGTTTTGTTTCTTCATGACTATCAATTGTCGCATAATGATGTTTAAATTCAATGAGAGGACGATCACAATGAAAATGGACTCCGGTGAATTGTTTTGTGTCCGGAGCGGCCCGGATAAGGGCCGACTCCGGCTTCCGGGCTTTAGTGGATCAAACCCGGAATATTTGGTCCGAGTGGGCACTGCTCATCCGATGATGCCTCCAGAAAATTTGCTGGTCCGGCCCGCGAGGCGTTCCGACGCCCGTTCAACCCGATCCGAGTCTTCTTATCAATGTCCTGGCCAATTCCCTTATTTGTTTCTCCATCTTCTCAGTTTCTGCATGATCCGCTCTATGCAGCTATTTCTGGTGGTGGGGTTCCTTCCGCCGCAGTGGGTCTCCACACCCGAGCTTACATGACCAGCAGGCAGCCATATAAATCCTTCGCAACTCAGGTGATTGCACACTCATGGTTACATCCGTCCAACAAAAGCCGAAAGGCTGAGCGGGCGAAGCACAGCAAGTCGACATCATCACCTCGCTTCGAAGATCGACCACGCTCCGATGGCCAGCATGCGTAATTAATTCTGGTTGCTGTTGCAAATATCCCAACGCTGTGTCGTCCAGCCCAACACCAAGAGCACGAACACACAAGACAAACGTTGCACTAAAGTTTGGCACCCGCGCTAGCTTGGCAGGGTTCGATTCCTTTGAGGTCTACAAACGGTGCCTCGTAAAAGAGAAATAGGAAGGTGATTTCCGTGCAGCACGATTATTGGTGCTGAGGTGCATGAGTTTCCGCCCCCATGTGGCCTGCCCTAACTGAAGTTCCCTCAGCCTTCTTTCTTTTTTATCAGCTCTGGGCGGGGTGCTTACACCGCAATGAAAGCTCAATATCTTGCAGACGAAAAAGAGCAGCCTGGCCATGGAACCCCTGCTCAATATATGCAGCCTGGCCTTTTGGTGTCTGCCTGGCATCCCTCTCCTCACGATGCCGGCGACGATGAATGAGGCTGCGTGTATCAGCCGATTTTCGACCGGGTACCCGCCCCGGAGAATGCCAAGGAGCAATACGCCCAGAGGATTTATCTGAGCTTGTTCGTCCGGTCTTTCGGGAGGATAACGTGAGATCTCAGTTGTGATTTCTGTGTGACAGATATCCAATATGGACAACAAGTCGGACCACATCTACGAGCTGAGCTACCGTTCGCCAACGACACCGTCGTTGATGTCGCCGGACGCGGTATCCGTCAGCACCACCAACAGACCCCTCCTGTCCGAAGACTCGTTCTACGAAGCCTCAGACGACAAGTACTTTGACCGCAAGTCTCGAAGGCCGTGGCATGTCCCAGTCGGAGACCCGGGCAACGATGCCCCGAAACGAGTCATCCAGAGGACCGCGCCTCGGCTCTTGACCGCGTGGCTCCCCCACGCCCCCGCGATTGCCGTCACTTGCGTGCTCATATGGATGAGCCACTCGCAAATCTTCTGGTACCCCGAGACCGGACCCGACCTGCCCATCATCGGCCGGTTCGGCAACAAGCACACGGTCATCTCCAACGTCCTCCAGTTCGCGTCCAAGCTGCACGAGTTGATGGTGGTGGCTTCGCTCGCCGCCATCGCTCTGTCGATGTTCCGTCGCAGGCTTGTTGGTGACGGCGTCCGTCTCGGGTTCCTGACTGGCGGGTACCGTCTGGGCGACTTGGCGTACCTGACGAGCGGTGCGTTCTGGGGCCTCGGGCGTGTTGGCACGGCCGAGGTCATACTCGTCGCCTTTGTCGTGTTTGGCACAATCATGTCGACGATTATCGGTCCTGCGTCTGCCATTCTGTTCGTGCCGAACCTCGGATGGTACAACGTCCCCACGGCATTCGACAACGTCAAGATGCCTCTGATATACACGCTCGAGGCCGACAAAGCATGGCCCCAAGTTTTGGACAGCAGTCTTCACCACTTTGACGAGAAGCAGGATTGTCTCACGACCGAGAGCATCTTCCAACCGTACTGCTACGCTGGCGGCTTCTCGGACATTTGGAACTGGCTGGGAGGCTTCCGGTACACCGACCTGGACAACAACCTCACGTTCTCGTCTGAGCTCGGCCGTCGGCTCGAGCTGCACGAAAACAACTCCGTGGCGCTCTTCACCACGCCGCCAGCCTTCATCATGAACTCCCTCGGGCTGCTCACCACCTACATCCACAAGTCAGACAGCATAGGGATACTTCACGACACGCAGCGCTACAAGCTCACGACCAAGACGCCGATGAAACAGCCGTTCATGCAGGGCAGGTGCGCGGCGTACGACAAGGACGAACTGTTGAAGAATGGCACGGATGCCGTTTTCCCAATGAGCTCCATCAACTGCTACGGGGACGCAGACTGCCTCTCGCTGAAGCGGAACCCGCCGATTGTACAGCGCGACTACTGGAACGTCTCAGGACACTCGACGTCTGAGACGTTCACCCTGCTATACCCTGCCGCGCCGAGCGTCAAGTCTGTCGTCACGGTGGCGGGGACCATGCCGTACGCTTCAAAGGACATGGAGCAGAAGACGTGGGTGTACACCTGCGCGTTCCTCGGGCGATGGGTCCCTTCGACCTTCAGCGTCGACCCCGAATCGAACAACATCATGGACTCCAACGTCAGCTCCCCCGACGTCATGAACGAGCTGTTCCACGAGGACGAGTCCAACCGGGCGAGCGTCATGCAGATCGACAAGTCCTGGCTGGAGGGCACGAGCCCCCTGTTCAACATGACGACGAGGGTCTTCATGACGGACACGAACAAGTTACAGAATACCCTCTTTGAGACTTCGCCCCTGCGGATGATGATGAGCCGCTTCCTCCTCCGCCACGAGCGCGAAGACGGCACCTACGTGCGCTACTTCGACACCATCGACGACAGCAAGAACCCGCAGGTCGGCAAGTCGGACACCGAGTCCTTCCTCGCCAAGCTCTACGGCGTTTTCCTCACGGACGCCATCGCGCGCATATCCGCCAACAAGGAGACGCGCCTCGTCTTCAAGGAGGAGGCGGACAACCTGACATGGGTCGACCTCGCGGTCCAAAACGGCCTGTGGTCCGGCGCGCACAGCTACATCAGCGTGGACGACAACGCGACGTACCCGACGCGGGAGATCTACAACGGCAACTTCGCCGAGTCGGAGCTCGAGAAGACGGTGGAGCAGTACATCCAGCGCTTCCGCGACGACTGGGTGCAGATCGACCTCGACGCCGAGCGGCACGGCTACGGGTCCGGGCAGTTCTCCAAGACGCTCGAGTTCGCGCTCGTCATGATGTACATCTACCTCGGCGTCGTGGGCGTCTACGGCGGCATCGTGCTCGTCTCGCAGGCGCTCGACTGGATCGGCTGCGCCGTCGGCGACAGGCGGCTCGACCTGCGCGGCGTGACGGCATGGTCCGACCTGCAGGACCTGGTGCTCCTGGCGCTGCGGTCGGCGCCGCCGCCGGATGGGGATCTCACGCACGTGGGCGCCGGAGTGGGCTCTACTAGTGTGTGGAAGAAGGTGGTCAAGGTCAGAGTAGAGGAGAATGCGCTGCAGCTGGTGTTGCATGACCACGAGGGTCTGTTGCCGCCGCAGAAGGGGGAGAAGTACTCGTGAGGAGAGGATGTGGTTGATGATGATTTTGACGGCCGAGTGTGTGATACATATACAATACCCAAGTGTTTGTTTTCTAGTTAGATGCATTTCATTCACACTTACATCCAAAGAAAAAAGGCAATACAATACAAGCCTTGAAAGCTTGTTACCCTGCATGCCAGCCCAGAAAGCCACGAGCCTACAACATCAAGCAGAGTGGAATAACCAAGTCGTCACTAAACCATAGACTCTCGTAAGCACGTAAGACCGAAGCCACGAATACAAACATCCAGGGTCTGCATTGTAAACTTTTCATCTGGACCATTCATGATCAACAACGTTCCACAAACAGCTACTCCACGTCACCGCCATCACCGTTGCATATCCGGCATCAACTCACCCGCATTGGTACAAAGTCGTCCTAAACAGGAAACCAGCGTACCGGGGGTCACTCACGTAAGAAGTATCCCGAGGAAGCTGTGTTACCGATCCCATGGGTCAGAGATCCACCACGATGCGGGGGGAGACACGAGACCAGGTTAGCTTAAGCGCCGCCCTGTGCCGGGTGACAACCGGGATCCACCACGGGGCCGAGACCCGCATCCCGAAAATAGAGCCGGGATCGCACTCAAGAAGGCAAAATCCTCCGGTGTCTTGTTTGTCTCGGATAGCATGGTGGCACGCCCGTCTCTGGATCTTTTTATTGTATTGATTCCTTCCCAAAGCGTACTGAGATACTTTCATAGCCACCGTCTACCCCGTCAGGCCCCCTCGGCAAATTCGCCGAGATCACCGGTTGGACGCCCGGGAATGCTTCATTTAGCCCAGTCACCACCCCAAGAGACTTAACCCAGGAGTGTGCAATCCTTGAATCTCCGGTCGTCCCTAGCCAGTGGGATAACACCAAACATAGCACACCCCACTCCTTCCCCATTGCCTATGATCCACCGAACATGCTGATCGAAACCCCAAAGACGCCTTTTTTGGTGTCACCAACCCCGCCGCGACAGAGGATTTGCGCTGCAAAGAGTCCGAAAACAAGTTTTCGGGGCATTTTCCCACGCGTGGGCCAAGACATTTCATCAAATGCCCCCGGCATCGAAGACGGATGGGAGTCGCCTACGCTAGCCCGCACGAGGAGGATGTCACGACAGATCATGCCGGCTTGGTATCGTGCGTCCCGGAGATCGTTTGTCGCAGATGTAACCGGGCGATGCACAAGCCCTGCAGGTGTGATTGGAGAAATGGGAGACCGGAGCCTTCTTGCCCGGTTGAAGTTTGTTCGATATGACAGACTTGACCGGTGTGCTAACGACACCAGGAGGCGACAGCGGGGAACAAGTCCATTGCAGTGTTATAAAGATAGATTATAAAGTTGAGAAAAATCTCGGAGCTCTCCGGGTGTATTGAAAGTTTCTACCCAGCACATACAGACACCATGGATAAGTCGATGCCCATCATCATCGTCGGCGCCGGCGCGTTCGGGCTTTCGACCGCGTTGCACCTCCTTAACGCCCACTATTCCAACATTTTGGTCGTCGACAGAGCCGAGGACGTTCCGTCACGCTTCTCCGCTGCGTCTGACATCAACAAAATCGTTCGCGCAGACTACGAAGACGTCTTCTACACCAAACTTGCTCTCGTAAGAAGTCCTTTTTCCCACACCCATGACCGCCCAAGTAAGCTCATAGCACTGCAGGAAGCGTTTGAAGGATGGAAGACGCCCCTGTTTGGCCCTTACTACCATCAGACCGGCTACATCGTCGCCACCTCCGGCAGCGCACCTCCAAAAGCTGTCGAGGTCCTTGAGAAGTCGTTGTCTTCGGTGCAGTCCAGGCCCGAGTTCGACAACGAGATAGACCTGTTGCGCACCGCGGACGATTTCAGAAAGTTCGGTTGGCAGTTCTCTGGGCCCATGAACGGCTTCAAGGGATACCACAACAGGCTTGCCGGGTACGGGCATTCAGGCAACACCCTAAAGGCCGTTCACCGGCACTGCGCAGCTAGAGGGGTTCGATTCCTCCTTGGAGATGCCGGGAACGTCACCGACCTGCTGTACGATGCTTCCGGGAGGTGCACCGGAGTGCGAACCGCCGACGGCGCGGAACACGCCGCGGCGAAGACGGTCTGCGCACTCGGCGCATACGGCGCTTCGCTGATCCCGGGACTCGCCAAGTTCACCGTCGCCCGGTGCTGGTCCGTGGCGCATGTGCAACTGACCGAGGACGAGGCCGACTTCCTCCGCGGGATGCCCGTGACGAACGTCCGCGACCTGGGATTCTTCTTCGAGCCCGACCCGGCGACTCGGCTGCTCAAGCTCTGCCCGCTCGGCGCCGGCTTCACCAACACCGTCAACGGCACGTCGACGCCGACCGAGTTCCCGTCCGCGAGATCTCAAGACTTTATCCCGCCCGACGACGAGAACAAGTTGCGGACTCTCCTGCGCGAAACCCTGCCGTGGCTGGCTGATCGGCCCTTTGTCGACCGCAAGTTCTGCTGGTTCTCGGACACGCAGGACTCGGAGTACTGCATCGACTTCGTGCCCGGGACCTCACGGTCTCTGGTCGTCCTCTCGGGGGACTCTGGGCACGGGTTCAAGATGATGCCGGTGTTTGGGAAGTGGGTTAGGCAACTCCTGGAGACCGGGCGGCAAGAGCTGCCGCGCTGGCAGTGGCGGACGCCGGATGGCGAGAGCGGTGACTGGGGCAACTCGGTGAGTTGGCGAGTCGGCACGGTGAGGGAGATGAAGGACCTGATTGCCGAAAACGAGGCCTCTTCGAAGGCTCGACTTTGATGTTTCATTCGCGCGTGTGTACTTCTTTTCCTTTGTTCAAAGTCATGAGATCACGACAGAGACAGTTTCCATCCGAACTTGCCAATGATATTCTGCCAGTCATGTTGCACAGTTGCGGCCAGGCCGTCGTTGAGGTCCCGGAAGTTGTAGATCGTCGCCATGACTTCTGTGACGGTGGAGATGTTGCTGATGGGCCACTTATCGTCGAGCAGATTCAGCATGTCGAGCACAGCTTTGCGATGCTCGTCGATACAGCTGGCGCAACCCGCGATGAACAGCGGCCACATTGGGAATGACCGTCGCGGCAGGTCTTCGCGGATGACCTCTGCGAGACAATCTATCAACGGCTGCAGCAAGGTCGACATCGAAGGGAATCGGATCGGCGCGCGATACACCTTGAGGTGCAAGTATATCAGCGTGGCGAGTCTGAAGCATTCCGCGCTTTTCAAGAGATAATCCTCCGTTGCGTGGAACTCCAACTCCCGAATGCGTTTCTCCAAGGACGGGCCATCTTCAGATGCCGTTGTTGGCTGCTGCTCGTTGGTCGCCGTCAAACTGATCAGGTTGATCAGCTCCACCAGTTCAGTAGAGCAACCAGTCTGGGGGTGGACAGTCTGTCGGCTCTCTGGCTTCAGAGAGATTCTGTTGAGAGCTTCGATTGCATCGCCGCACTGATCTGACTTGGAGCATTTTTCTTTTGAATCATTCCGACCAGGCTCTCTGTTTTCCGTCGTCTTCATCAAAATGTATCGGAATCGGAAGTATTGCAGAGCTAAGGCTGCACAATTGGCGCTGACACAACCAGGATGGTTTTCCATAATCGCCAGTGCCCCGCGGAGATGGAGTAGCCAGTCCGGCCCAGAACCTGCCGAGATCTCCAACGAAGCCTGAAGCACACAGGTCAAGACATTCTCCTCGGCATTCGTCTCCGCCATGATGCTGGACCTGAGCTGGCTCAAAGCCCTCCCCTTGTATCGGATGGCGCTGTTGCCATAATCGACTCCGTCGTGAGCGCCTCTGCCATCCCATTCCGCAGCGCTTAGAGCAAGGACTGTCGATAGAAGCGGGCCGTCATTGTTGAGAAGGATAGGCATGACAGATGACTTGAAGATGTTGCTTTCAGTGTCCACGTAGACTTTGCTTTTGCTGATGACTTCAAAGTCTGCTAGTGGATTAGAACGCATTCAATGAGAAACGAAGGCAATTGATGATGTGACTTGCAATACTGTACCAGCCTCGACTCCGTATTCGACATGGGTCGCCATGACGGATTGGGTTTAAGAGGCAAATCATTCAGCGACGGAGCCGACTGCTGCTGGCGTTGCCGACCTGCGGTTATTTGCCGCACTGGATTTTCGATGTACTGCTGGCAAATGACAGCAAGCTCATCTCGCGCGATATTCACGAAGGAATTATTGACGGCCGTCTTGAGAGGAAGGATGGGGTGTTGTCCTCGCCACGGTCCGCTCCAAGGTTCTGTGAACTTCAACTCTGAGGTCGGGTCCAGGCTTGGGTAGACGCAGGCAACACCATCTTTTTGACACTTGCCACACTCGGGTTTGCATTTGTCGCATCTTTTCTTTCTTTGCCGGCAATGGAAGCATCCATCCCGGGTCCGGGATCCGTTGCCTGCCATGGCTGCGATGTGGAGTTGCGAGTGTGGATTCCGTCGCGCGCACGCGGGCTGTCTTGTGTGGGCTTGGGTTTGCGAAATTCGGGTATGTTGAGAACCATGAAATGCGGCGATCTCCCAGCCCGCTGTATCAAGATATGGGGGTCTGTTGGAAGTCCGGCCATGTTGGTGGCGACTTGGACCAACTCGAGAAAAGAAACGACTCCTCTCTCCGGCAGCTTGCAGGAGAGACCCCGGTCTATTACTGGCTGGCCAAGATAAGAATGCAGGAAGCCTCCGCGAGGGAACAAACGCGGGGGAACTAACCGGTCTGATCGGTTAGGTAAGCCGATCACTCTCAATAATTGGGAGAGAGGCAAGGGTCTCTATCCTCATTCTTCAATTTCGCTTGAGGGCTTTGTTGCCTCCATCGTCCACTGACCATTGAGTGTGCATCGTGGTCGTTCTCCAGGTCAAAATGGAGTATGCATTTTTGAGAAGCTAAGGAGCTGTCAAACTTGCAGAAATGCGGTGAAATCAGGATACAGGACCCGCTGTGGCCGGGTATCCTGGGCCAGTTGTGTCGTATTCCCCAACTGACGAAGTTTGCGAAAGCGAGGAGACACCCTCAACTGATATTGAGGGGTTCGCCTCTCGTCATTCAACAAACATCATCACTGCCATCATTCTTGATGTTTCGGAGTTATCAGACTCATGCCTCGAGATGGCCGAGACGAACATTCAAGCAGAAGTGCCCCCTGAGGCCGACGTGACTGTGCGTACTGGGTGACATTCGCGACATCGGAGTTGCGGAGTCCTGACTCGGATATGGCGGAGAAAAGCTGATGTTCAGAATAGGGCGACACGGATTCATCTCTTGGACAGGTATGCGTTCATGAACTCCACCATAATGGGCCCGGTAATGCTCGTCATCGGTGAGCTCTATAGAGGTTTACTCACACATTCCCTTTCTAGGATGACTTCTCTGCAACCACGAGTCTCCGCAGTTCAATCATAGACTACCGAGTCGAAAATGGGAGAACTTACCACAGATATAAAGAAGGCAGTAGGTCAATGTTCAATTCTCGTTTCCAACAGGAAATATGAGCCTTGGAAGTGAAATGCTGAAATGTGTTGACAGAATACTTTGGACCCAACGATGAGGATGAGTCGAACAGATTGGACCTTCAACACCATCTGTTCCTTCTCACGTTCGACAACAGGCTGGGATATGCTCCCCCAAATGATCCTGGTTGGAAGGGTCGCGTGCTTGACGTCGGAACCGGCACCGGGATCTGGTCGATCGACTTTGGGGATGAGCACCCAGATGCCGAGGTCTTAGGATTCGACCTTTCAGCAACCCAGCCCGAGTTGTGAGCTAAAATTCGCACATGCGCATTATAACTTACCGGGAATTGACTGAGTGAATAGTGTACCGCCCAACGTCTACTTTGAGGTGGACGACTTGGACAATGAATGGATCTATTCCAGAGCATTCGACTATATCCACATCAGGGGAATGTCAGGTAGCGTTCGAAATTGGCCCGAACTTCTAAAGAAGTGTTTTGAGTGAGCACTACTCTGGACCTCACAGCCTGGGGCTTTCTGATTATTCGTGCTTAGGAATCTCAAGCCAGGAGGTTACATCGAGCTCCAAGAGGCAGAATCCAATATCTTCAGCGCCGATGGCACATGCGAGCGCGGCGCATTCTATAAAAGTCTCTCCTACGTCGCATCCGCCTTGGAAGTCTTCGGTTGTCCCTTCATCCCGCTGGATGCCCTGACATCCCTACTGCCAGAGGCTGGCTTCGTGGAAGTGTCCGACCGCCGCTTCATCTGGCCCCTCAATACGTGGCCCCGGGATCCTTACTTGAAAGAACTCGGCTCGTGGTCTCGTGAAAACCTCGCAAGTAATACAGCTGGTATGATAATGGCGCCCATGACGCGCGTGCATGGTTGGCGGCAGGAAGAGGTCCAGGTTTTTGCCGCTGAGGTCAGGAGAGATCTTAGTGATCGGGGGAACCATGGATACTGGCCGATGTAAGTGCTGCGTCCCATGATATTAGATGCTTGTTGTACAGAGATACTCAAACATTAATAGTCGGGCCATATGGGCCAGGAAACCGTCGGCATAGAAAGTGCTAGGCATCTCCCGTACAAATCAAAAGCGGTATGTCCTCCGCTGTTCTTAAACAATTTGGTGCAGCTTGTGCGCGACTTCGATGCATGTCGAGTCACCCTCCGATATGCGAGGAGCTTAGAGGGCCGGCACTGCGGTCACAGGTAGAATTGTGACCTCTCCGAAGGGGATCGCCCGACAGTGCCCCCGATGCCGGGTCGAGGCCGGGCATGCGGGAATTATGGGTCAATGCCACGGGGACCCACTCGTATCCGGCACCGTGGGCACTTACCGAAGGAGAGCATTGCCCGACGCCCCGAAACAACCTTCCATGGCAAGAGAATAGTTATGGCCCAGCTCAAAGAGAGAGGAGGCTGCAGTTCTTCTGATCATGTCAAATTCCATCTTAGATGGTGGAAGATTCAGGAGGTATGTGATAAGAGACATTTTGGGTATCATTGACCCAATTTAATGAGACAACATTACTTTTAGTATGTATTTTTATATGACGCGCTGTTTGGTTCGCATTCTGTTAGGCAAAAGTCCTATAAAAACCACGCACGGGCCTTCATTATACCGAATCACACAATGATCTTGAACATTCCCGAGGCCTGGAGTATCCCCGATGTTGTAATACAGTTAGGTTCACTCCATATGTCGGATGGTGAACTCATATTGTCCGATCCCGCACCCCGCTTTACAACCTAACCTTGAAATCTCAACGACCCACCTTACCGTTCTTCCGTTCACATCTACTCAACCTCTCACTCTCACCTTACTCGGCATCACAATGGAGGACTTCTCAGATATTGCCGCATCGTTGGGCATGGACCCTGGTTCATTGCCCAAAGCCGAACTCATCGAACCCGCAGAGGTACGCGCACAGGCTGCGCCGATGGCGGAAGAAGTCTTGCAGCAATGGGACCTGCTTCGCAAGATCGTGGAAAGACACGAGGCAACCATTCAGAGCCGGTGGATCAAGAAGTCCAAATCCAAACGTCGAGGTGTCCTCGTGGCTGCTTGGCCCGGCATGTCAGAGTGTCACAGGCCAGACTTTGCTGCTTTCAGGAAGAAGAGGTCTGGCGAGCAGGCTCGTGAAGCTTGCCTGTGGCCGCATATCAACTTGGAAGACCTCAGCAAAACGGAACCTCTTCTTCTACTGATCAATTCTCGCGGCCGAAACACGCCCGATATATTCGCCATGAACGACGTCGAAGAGTCTAGATTCGGGCAGGTCAGCAGAACCATCGACATGCCCCGCTTTCTCAACTGTTACTCAATGCTGTTCCTCGGAAGATGCACCCCTCAGACGTATGGTACACTGGTTTCATGGGACGATGAGCCCGATGCTAGCACCTGGAATTTTCGACGTACAGCAGTCCATCCGGGCGAGGGTCTCTGGGTCTTGGAATTCCAATCACGCCTTTACCGGTTTCTTGTGGAGGTCTGCAAGAGCATTCTGCATGACATCCCCCCCGAAGAGCTCACAGATCCAGCAATGGTCATCCCGCCTGAACCACCTTTGGTGACTGGCAATTCCAACGACTCCATCGCTGCATCATTGGCAGTCACTCGGCTGGAAGGCCCTTACCGAGTTCCTGCCCGCCTCGATATCGCTGGCCTCCAGAGCATCATCAAGTCGAAGCTAGCGGAGGCCGAAGACCATATCTGGGCTCTGCGAGAAGACCCCGACTATTTCAGCATAACGGTGAGAGATTGGAAGGAGCACCGACAAGAGATGATGCAGGACACCAACGGCAAACCACATCCCATCCATGCGCACGCGCCGGACGTCTTCTGGCAGCGACTGATTGGAAACATGATATCGAGCGCCATGTTTCCTGTGGAGGTGTACAGATCCTTGGCAGAGAAGATCGATCATCTCATCGATCTGAAAGACCGGAAATACCGCAACAGAAATTTCAAGCCCGACGAGAGTCTTCCTCACGACTACGCGATGGCATTCTGCAAGTTGAAACACTTTCTACAAATGTTTCGACCTGGCCCGATTTCCAACTTGAAGATGGGTTGGCCTGCATCGCCACCAATGCGTCCTTGGTTCCGTCGTGTGCCACCACCAGACCCAACGACTACAATTATCCAGACCACATCGGTTGGTGATCGCAGCAAAGACGCAACGGTCGCAGAGCTTTTCTGGATCATCGACACTCTCTTCGATGAGAAGCAGTTGTTCCTAACTGGTCTACCCACGCTCTTGGACGAGCTGGAACGAGTTACGAAGAAAGATAGGGCTGCTTCACAGATGATTTCTGGATGGGTCGCAGCGCAAATTGCGGATCTCTCGGTGTTATCAGAGTGCGAAAGACAACTGGATCTGTTCCAACCATGGGCAGCGTCATTCGAAAGCGACATTGCCGAGAATCAAACAGAAATCGACAGGGACTTCCATGAGTTGGTACGCCGCCTGGTACCTATCAATGACTTGAAGATCAGCCTGGCGACGGCAAGAATGGGCATTCCAGACGGCGACAAGTTTAAGTATCCCGTGGAAAGGAAGAGAAACAAGCAGAACATCGATCAGATGCGTGCGGCGGAACGTGCCCTCGATGCCTTCTGGGCCGATATCCAGCAGAGCTTGTGTGGAAGAGACGGTATCTCATCTCGGCTGCGCAACATCCTCCAACGAAGCGTCCAAAGGACCCCAGAATGGGTTGAGATGGTCAAGGCGAAGGCACCTGCCGCACCGGGCCAAGACCCAAGCCTAGCTGCGCCGTTTGGCGGTTTGTCGATGCAAGACACGCCGAAGGAAAAGCCCTCACCGCAGCCGAAGACCAAATTGAAGACGAAGGGAGCAATTCCGGTTGCCGCAACGACCGCTGTCCAAGACCAGGAGCAACCAGAGGCTGCGAAAAGACCTCAATTCAAGGTTGACAAACGTGCCCTCAAAGTTTTCAACACATTGTTTTTCAACCCCATGACGTCTTCTTCACCTGGGGAGATCCCCTGGACGGAATTCCTCCATGCCATGCAGAGTGTTGGGTTCCACATGGAGAAGCTGTATGGATCGGCGTGGAAATTTACGCCAACAAAGCTCGATGTGGAGAGCAGCATCCAATTCCATGAGCCTCATCCCAGTTCGAAGCTGCCGTTTGTTTTTGCCAGGCGCATTGGCAGGCGACTTAACAGGGAATATGGATGGGAGGGCGACATGTTTGTTTCTTTGTAGTGATCTACTTGTGTGTGAGGCTAGTGCAAGTTGTCATGCCTCTGCTGTAGCACGAACGAAGAGTATGGAGGGCTCATGAAAAGAAAAATAAACTTATATGCCTTGGTTGTCTTTGACTTTTGTTTGTACTCTAGGATGGATTGCAAGGCAAAGCGTGCCTACAGCCGCACTTGACGAGCCTGTTTGTATTCGCCGTTTGATCTCTTCTCATTCGGTCGATTCCTTCCCGCCATGCGCTTTTTGACCGTTTGCTCCCCGTTCTTCACCTCAACTCTCAATCCCATCCCATACTCTTCTTAATGCCTTATGTAGCAGCCTTTGCTTCTCTACTTCCCGACCGCCAAAACCCCTCAAATCCCTAAACATCCTTCCTCGCAACACAACCGCGTCTAGCTATTCTGGCTCGCGAAATATCTCGAAATGTCCCCTGCGATGCCCACCGAGCGAGACAACGTCCAAGAGCCATCTGCCGGTACCGGCAAGCCCGACTGGACCGCCGTGCAGAGCAAGGTCATGGAAGTCGAGATCGTCAAGGACCTTTCTCCTTCTGAGCCTGCTGAGGATCCACCTCCTCAGCAAGGCAGTCGCCCAACTCCTCATCGAGCCGGCCAACCGACTTCTCGAGGCGTTGAAGCTCCGCGCCCTCACCCAACTGGATCGACCCGTGCTGGCATTGCCACCTACCATGAGGACGCCATCCACGCCAACCGTCTTCACGGAATTCAGGGCAACATGTTCGACTTCAACGACGAGGATATACAACCTCTCATCAATCTCTTTGCTCCAAGGCAGAAGTGCATGGTGCGACACAACGATGCGTGGACGGCAGTCGAGTTCATTGGACCGCCGCATGCCGTCAGGGATGCCCAAGGGCGTGCGTTAAACCGTGTTACAATTGGCACCAATAAGAATGACACAACTGCTATCCACGGCTTGCGAATTTACAGCTTCCAAGACTCGATTAGCTCCGGCCGGCTGCAAAGTATTCATCAGGTCATGGTCTCCCTCTTTCGCTTTTACAGCAAAGAACCCAACGCTGAGAATGACTTCTCACGAGACCCCATCGATAACCACGAGTGGGATGAATTCAATACTTAGAGAAGAAAATTCTGAGAGATTTTTGAACTTTCAGAGAGCAAAAATTACCAGTTAAGATCCGTCTCTTATTTATACACGGCTGTGGGATATTTTCAAATGCTAATAGCTTCCTGGGATCATCTAGACGACGCAGAAGATTCCATTCAGGCCCGCGGCGATCGATATGATCACAGCGTAACGATTCTCTTGGTAATATGCAAGGCTGGAGGATTTGCGGATGATTGAGATGATTGCAGGTTGAGGCAAGGCTTCACATGAGTTGTGGTGAATTTCGATTCCACATTCTTTGTAACCTCTGAGAGAGGTCGTTCATGCCACCACATTTAGGTACAACCATCCAAGAGAGTCTGTGCATATGCACCAGGTATATTGAAGCATGCATATGACGGCCCAGACTTGATGCTGTCGCTTCCAACATATCGCGTCCCGACACATGGCTCCATCCCACATTCGGCGATGTGAAGTCGGCTTGCTAAAGCACTTCATTATTTCACTTTCTATCAAAAGTGTATTCAATGACCAGCATTTCAAAACACACTATAAAATGTCCTTCCAAAAACAAAATTCGACGCAATTTCTACCGTTCGCACCCGGTTGACAGAACGGGGCCGTGATCGATCGGCCCGGAAAGCCCCTCTCGGCTCGTTGGCTCGGGCCGTCCACCAACCCCGCACTCCCGGTGGTGTAGACCGAGGCAAGCCAACGGGGCGTTGGGGAAGCGCCGTCACCAAAAAGCACCTATTACCCCAAACTCCCAACCTCTCCTCACACAGTCTCATTAGAGCTGCCCCCTTCATCTCAGTTGCCCATCTCACACCACAAAAGCAGCTGCATCCTTCAGCTTGGTGTTCATACCTTGTCACATTTCTCATTGGGTAACTCTAGCCAAGTGCGATCTACGTCATGGCGACCGACGAGTTTCCGCGTAAGCTCTGGGAGCACCCCGACCCCAAGGGTACGGAGATGTACCAATTCTTGGAATCCGTCAACATCCATTTCGGACTCAAGCTCAAGGTCTTTGCCTCTGACCCCTGACATCGTGATACCTTCGACTTACACGGGAACAGACGTTCGATGACCTTCACAACTGGACGGTCGCGCACCGCTCCAAATTCTACGGCCATCTCTTCAACTACGCCAACCTCATCTACGAGGGCCGACCAACTTCGGTCGTCGATGAATCCCTCCCCATAGACGCCATTCCCAAGTGGTTTCCCGGCGTTCGTCTCAATTGGGCCGAGAACATTCTCTACTCTCGCGGCCCAACAGACGCGCCCGACCACCACGGCGTTGTAGGCAAGGAAGACGAGAAGCACGCCGTGACCGAGGTCCGGGAGGGCAACACAGGCGATGTTCGGAATCTCAGCTGGGGCGATTTCCGCAGGGATGCAGGGCGTCTGGCTGCTGCCATGAAGGCGCGGGGGGTCAAGGAGGGCGACCGTATCGTTCTTGTCGGAGCTAACTCTATCGAGACGTTATTGGTATTTACGGCTGCTACTTGGCTAGGTGCCGTCTTCAGCAGTTCATCGACGGATATGGGTGTCAAGGGCATCTTGCAGCGGACCACGCAAGTTGACCCCAAGGTGAGGATTGCGGTCCATTCCGCCTGTTTCTATGCTGACTTTCGCGTAGTTCATATTCTTTGACGATGCCACGGTATACAACGGCAAAACCGTCGATCTCCGGGAAAAGATGGCCGAGACGGTCTCCGGGATGAAATCATGCCCGTCATTCGCCGGTCTCGTCTCCATCCCCCGTTTCGCCAAACCTTACGACATCTCATCTATTCCCAAGACGGAGCTATGGGACGACTTCTTCAAGTCTGCGAGCTCTTCTCAGCCCCCGGAATTCGTCCGAATCCCCTTTCACGCCCCCTTTCTTATTTACTACTCCTCGGGTACCACAGGTATCCCAAAGGCAATCGTACACACCGTTGGCGGCGTCATCCTTAACATTGTCAAGGAAGGTCGCTTACACGAGTCCATGTCCTCGGAATCGGTGTGCCTGCAGTACACCACGACCGGCTGGATCATGTACCTGGCCAACGTCGCGGCTCTCCTCAACGGTGCCCGTGTAGTCATGTACGACGGCTCGCCATTCGTGCCGGATCTTACATCATTCATCCGCATTCTCGGCGAGCAGCGTGTCACAAAGCTTGGAATCAGCCCTAGGTGGATGTTTGAAGTTGCAAAGAACAAGATAAGCCCACGGGAGGTTACTGACCTGAGCGCGCTGCGCATCGTGACGAGCACCGGCATGGTCCTCTCCAACCAGTTATTCGAATGGTTCTACGACGCCGGGTTCCCGAAGCATGTCCACCTGGCCAACATCTCAGGCGGCACCGACATCGTAAGTTACTTTATTTTAGAAGCTTTCCTCGTGACCCATGTTAACTGGAAACAGGCCGGCTGCTTTGGCATGGAAAACCCCCTGACACCTGTCTACGTCGGCGGCACCCAGGGCCCCTCGCTCGGCGTCCCCATTGAAATCTTTGACGCCCAGCTCCCCAACGGTCCCGGCAAACCCGTCCCACACGGTGAGCCGGGCGAACTCGTCGCCACGGCCGCATTCCCCAACATCCCCTGCTTCCTCTGGGGCGACTCGACCTCGCCCTCCTCATCCGCCTCTAGCTTCTCTTCCGCGCCACCGGGGACGAAATATCACTCCGCCTACTTCGCCCGCTTCGACCACGTCTGGGCCCACGGAGACTTCTGCCAGGTGCACCCCAAGACGGGCAACATTGCATTCCTCGGCCGTGCAGATGGCGTGCTGAACCCCAGCGGCATTCGGTTCGGGAGTGCCGAGATTTACGCCGTTATCGAGCGTAACTTCTCGAACAAGGTGGTGGACAGTCTATGCGTCGGACAGAGGAGGCCCACTGACGACGACGAGAGTGTTATGCTGTTCTTGATGATGCGTCCCGGGGAGAAGTTTGATAAGAAGCTGGTGGGCGAGGTCAAGGATGCGATCAGGAGGGAGCTGACCAAGAGGCATGTGCCGAAATACGTCTTTGAGACGCCTGAGATTCCGGTAAGTTCTGAATGCGAATTTCGAGTGCAACAGGGATTGGAGCTGACGATCCTGCAGACAACAGTGAACCTGAAAAAGGTCGAATTGCCCGTGAAGCAGATTGTGTCTGGCTCACACGTCAAGCCCAGCGGCACCCTCTTGAACCCCCAGAGCCTGGACTTTTACTATCAGTTCGCAAAGGTAGAGCAGGTGCTCGCCGGAAAGGAGAAGTTATAAGATATTGTGTGAAACAGAAGGAAGACGGGTATTATTTTTCTAGACTAGAAAGACCTCCTACAGACGTAGACCTCTCCATAAACTTCCTTTGACCTCCCCCCTTTTCCCAACCACAACGCTCCCTCATACCCTCCCGAACTCAACCTTCTCAGCCGGAACATACTCCGGAAACTTCCCAGCGTGCATTCCGTACCTCCATACCATGTACCCCACCGTGCCCGCGACGCTTCCCAGCCCGGCCGCCCCAGCAGCCGCTCTCAGCCCGCCGACTCCCTTGGCTCCCGCCAGGCGCCACGCCCCAAGCGCAGCAAGCCCCGCCGCGGCACCTCCATACGTCCAGTCGTCCGTCTCCAACTGCCCCGGGTTCTCAAGCAATCTCCACGCGCGGTCGCGCCACTCAATGTCTTCGCGCCCTTGCATCCTCCCTGCGAGGGCCAGGCCCATGAGCCCCAGGCCGACGGCGGAGGCTGTGCCCGTTTTGCGGAGGAGACGTGGCAGACCTTTCTGTAGTGTAGTAGACGTTGCTGCCGCTGCTGCTGATGGCGATGCTGTGATAGCGACGGGCTTGGCGGCGCCGCGGAGGCGGGAGTACAGGCTCCCGGCGGACACGGCGCCGATACCCACTATCGCGCCGGTGGTGTAGCCCCGGGTGAGGACATGGACGCCCAGGATCGTGTGGGAGAGGGGCTGGTCTTCCGCGTAAGCCGTGTGCGGGAAGTAGCGGGACATGATTCCTTCGTAAACGTTCCTCTGTGTATTAGGATGTGGGAGGAAAGTGACGCTCTAGAAAAGGGGACTTTGGTACTGTTGGTGAGAGTTTGCTACGATGTCGATTTTAGATGGTGATGTGCAGGATCCAGCATCAAATTCTTGGGTCTGCAGCGGACATCCTCTTTATACACCATTCCTATCGTGCCGCCGACCGACTCTCCGTAATCAGTTGGTGCCTTTCAGCTCACTGGGTGCAGTCGGCGGTCGAGACACCAATTCCCCCGAACGTGTCAGCGCGGCTTATTTGTCCGCGTCCTAACCCCAGAAAACCCGCGCTAGCGGCTCCGAATGCGAACAGCGGGCGTTCGACGGACAAGTCGGAGCAGGTGTATTAATCAGTTAAGCGACGGAGAATGCACCAGCATTCGCGTGGACCAGCAGCCGCATCACTTAGCTCCCGCCTGTCACTTGCATCGCGATCTCTGAGTTGTTAAGTTTGTCATTAAGCGTTATCTGTACTGCACACTTTTGGCTCACTTGGAGTTATACGCCGTGTATGCCCTAATCCTGTCGTAGACGCCGTGTGGTTTCGCGCCATCCAGACAACATTATGGTGGCTTGAAGATGCTTAGTCGTCATCAGTCATCTCCATCATGCTCTCGCCTTTTTCGTCTTCGTCGTCCATCAGCATCGCCCTTGCTCTGCTGACCTTTGCTTTCCCTTTCGCGTCGCGTCTTCTGCCCGCTCGCTGTGCTAGGCGATCTCGACCTGCAGCCTTTGCTATATCCAGTTCGTTTTCGAAAGCTTCTAGGTCGTCACCATCTGCCACGTCGATGATGGACGTTTCTTCTAGAGCCTTGCTAAGGAGCTCCGTAGCGATACCGTCTTGCGGATTGATGGCGAGCGCCTCGTGTAGTGGCACAACCGCCTTTTCGGGACGGCCTTCTTCGAGGTAAATGAGGCCCTTCGCACAGAAAATGGCTGGGTCCTTGCCTCCCTGGCGTAGAACCTCGTCAAATTCCACGTGGGCCTCTTTCCAGAGGCGCAGACGGCGATATGCATGTGCCAAGTTTGTTCTCGGCGACAGCCATGCTTGAGGATCCGAGTCAATTTCTGCTGCGATCTTGAGGGCTGCTCTGAAGAATTGGACAGCCTCCTGCGGCTTATCCTGGTGGTATTTGACGATGCCCATCTCGTTGAGCAAGAGTGGGTCCGTCTTGCATAATCCATATGCCGTCTTTAGGAACTCTTCTGCTAGTGTCATGTTGTTGAGAGCGTGGTTCTGCATGCCGAGGAAGACTTGTGGGAGATGAGTGCCCATGAACAACCTCGCAGCTGTTGAGTATGCCGATATGGCCTGGTCGTGCTCTCCCTCAGCCGCAAAGGTGTGAGCAAAACCAATCCACGCCGGTCCAAAATGTGCGTCCATCATGCTAGCTTTGCTGAAGTATCGCCTGGCTTCGGCGATTTTGTCAATAGAAAAATAATATATGCCTACAGCCAACCAGGAGCAAGGCTCTTCTGGGTGGGTATCTGCGAGGTCGTGAGAAATCAGGAACAATGCATTCTTCATCTTGAGTTGGTACAAGCAAGCCAAGTGTAGTGGGTGGATGCTGAAGTTGTACTTGTCATCCTGTAGGATGGAATCGGTGATGGCGAGAGCGTCGCGGTAACGACATTGTGTGAAGAGCAGGTCGGCCTTGGCGAGCAGTAGATCGGGGTTATCAGCCAGGTGGTAGTGTGTCGACAGCGTGTCGCATGCCGCGGTGAATGCTTCAGGCTCTCTGTATTTGGACAGCCGTGTTGTGTAGAGCATCTTGGTGAACTCTGCGGCTTCCTGTGACGAAGATACATCCCCAGAGACGCTGATGGAATCGAAGTCGAGTGACTCGAGGAACTGCCACTCCTCGTCAGGAGACAGTAGAGAGTTGTTCATGAGCTGCTGGAAAGCCTCAAAGCACTGTACGTCTATTTTGACCGCGTCCTTGTAGCACTCCTTTGCCCGGTCGAAGGCGTTCTGCTTGGCGTAACAAATGCCTCGGAGGTAGCATATGGCGGCTTCATATTTCCTGTTCGTGGCCTCTTCCTCGGCGTCTTCGCGAAGCTGTCTGTCTCTGGAGCTGCCCTTCGCATGAGCCCCTATGGCCCTGCCCAGGGGGGCTGTGTTCTGTGCCTTTCGCTTGTTGCTCGCATTTGAGATGAGATGGGTTGGGTTTCGGTCGCCGAGCACAGATAATGCCTCCTCGAACCTCGATTGCTTGACGAGGCAGTGTGCAGCCAGGTATCGACAGGAGACGTTACGGGAAACGAGGTCTTGTTTGGCGAGAAAGGTCTGCGCACGGGTATAATTGCCAGTTGCGAAGTGTACTTGGGCCAACCAAAAGGCGTCCTTCTCGTCATCTGGTGGTAGAAAAAAATCAGAAAAGCTCATATGGAAGACGTTCTATCAAGAGCCATGGGCCAACATACTGGTCAGGGCCAGCAGCTTGTCGCCGATAAAAATGGCGGAGTCGTACTGGGCTTTGTTTAGGGCATCCTGCCTCCATTCCCGAAGGAACTTTTCCATGGTCGCGAGGCAACGGGGTTCAAGCCGGGGGGCCCGAAAAGACAATCGGGATGGCTAATTCGGGAGCATGACCGAGAGACAGCGGCGGAGAGGGGCGGTGGGCTCGGTGAGGTCGACGTTGGACCGTTGGGATGCCGATCAGAGGTGTCGCGAATTGGGGTGGTGAGGTAAGCGCGGTCTGGCGTGTCGTGGACCTGGGCTTTCTTTTCTTTGGATGACGCGCCGGGGATTGGAGGGGACCAGGACGTGGATGCACTGTGCACTGTTGCTGTTGCTGCCCAGGGGTGTGGATCCAGTAAATGGCGGGGTAGGCCAACCAGACGACGTTTTTCCCAGGCACACCACGTGGGCGCGAAGTGGTCAAGTACCTGCCTACCTCTCTCTGTCTGGTGGCTTTCACAACTGGTGTTTCGAGTTGCACCATGTTCACCGTTATCCATCAGGCAGACGGTGATCTTATTGCATTGAACATGGCATTCGAGAAAGCGGCAGCCACGTCAAGGTGGGATGAACCGGGCAGCCGAGGTCACCGTGGCTCGGTTTAACGTAAGGAGCGGAACGGACGCACGCTTGTCGCAATGACTTCTTCTATTCTAGGGCTGGCTGGCTGGCTGGCGTGTGCTTAGACACCGAAAATATCTGCACAGCACCTGCTGCTGCGCCCAACCTCGAGGAAGCTTGAAGTTAGTGTCCCTGATCTGTCAGCCTCCGGCGCCGATGCTCGCGCTCTCTTCAGGCATGGGCTGTATGCAGTATGTCATGACTCTGGGAGGTATTCAAACCTGCCAGGTAGCTTTTCGTGGTGGTGGCATGTGTTTCAGGCCATGCATCTCGAGTCCCCATCCGACCGTTGGACCTGGCCTCTGGCAGACACGACAACGGCTTGGGGCCATCTCAAGTGCTGTTGCAGACGCATCTGACACTTTGGCCGCATAACGACGAGCCGAATGGTCTGATGGATACCTCCCATGTACCGACGGAGTACCTTTTCTATGGGAGAGAGACAAGTGAGTGAGTAACTGCACGTAATGGACGGTGTGGATTGACTGCGGCAGCAGCACCCACTACATAATGCCAACAGCAAGACCGGGAAGCTCCAAGCTCGTGTTAGGTAAAAAAGTATGCGCATAGGAGGACAGCGCCGGACGCCAATCCGATAAATGCAGATGGCGAAAAATAGATCGCAGACAGCAAGCACCCAGCCTGAGAAGACCAAGACCCGTCGGGCTTCCTTCCAGGTCAAAAAGCTGTGCTGTCGCGCCCAACGCAATGGTTGGCGGGCGGCATGGGCGTCTCCAGCCCCGGGCCCCAGGGGACGGGACTCGCTGTGACCTCACTGTGGTGCGCCGTTCCAGCTTGCCCGCCTCCTCCATCGCGACTCCTGATTGGCTGACTCGCCGATGGTGGGGTCATCAGGGGTGAGCCAAGCGAGGCGCTATCGCTCTATCCGCCATCGATAGCAAGGTGACGACTAAGGTCAAGAAAGGATGGACACTGATGCCCCATTATGATTTTTTTTTCTCTTCAAGCTGTTCATTGTTCTCCATCAGTTGATAATTCACCCTCCTCTTCGTCTCACAAACATCGCTCCAAAACACACACCTTACCGATCTCGCATTTTCCTCCACCGTCTGTAATACCCCCAGAATACTACACCTGCACGAGATACCAACATACACACACCGTCATCCATCTTTACTCCGCCTCTGCCTCGAGTACTACCTGCCTTGCCTACACTGACCCGGCCTCTTCCCAATCGAAGCTCGCTCGTTTCTCTCCCACCTTCGAGTCTCCAGTGTTGTCCTCCCGCCGCGAAACTGCCCCTGCAGGCCCTCCTCTCAACCGCCCGCCCGCCCGCTCGCCCGCCGCCGCCGCCATCCCGACCACCATCGCATCCCATTTTCATCCGTCTGTCCCAGCCGCCACAACTGCGACCAGAATTGTAAACCGAGGTGCCGCCGCCCTTGAAGTTTTTGAGGGATCGAATTTCCGATAGAAGTGTTTTTCATCTAGAAAAGTCTTCGAAAGCAGTCCCCATGGATAACAACCTATGGACCCGCCGCACAAAGTAAGTACACGGCACTAGTGCAGTCGCCTCTTTTTTCCCCCTTCACGGTCGACCTCGACATGCACTTTCTATTTCGATACCACCCCGGTCGCTGCGCTGTGCATATTCCAGATCACTGACATATCGACCCGCGTGCAGCTCAGGCAAGCTTTCCCTCTCGACATCGGGCAATGGCAGTCCCGCACCGGGCGGTGACGCCAACCGTAACGGCTCCTTCGCCAAACGATTCGGCGGCGACTCGTCCTCACACGGCGGCAAATCAAATCCCTTCAATAGCGTAACGACCCCCGGCGGCATGGCCTCCCCGACTGCCTCCAACGCCTTCGGCCTGGGCTCCGGCGCCTTCGCTTCCTTCGGATCTGCGAAGACGCCGAAATCCCCCGGTAATCCTTTCGACATGGCTATGGGCAAGATTGGCGCCAAGGCCGTCGGCGCGTCGTCGCATGATCCCTTGGGTAAGCCGTCCATGGCGTCCATCGCCGAGAATGCGGCGGGGAAGAAGGCGGTGGGCTCGCAACCAGCCTCGACTCGGACATCGTCTGAGACCCTTCGCGTCCATCAGCTCAAGTACGAGTGGGTGACGTGGTGTCGGCCGCCCCAGCCAAAGGGCCAGCCGTACCAGGAGTACGCCAAGTCACTGACTCCCATGATCCACTGTAACAGCGTGGAGGAGTTCTGGGTTGGCTACCCGCATCTCAAGCGACCTTCGGAGCTGTCGGTGGGCTGGGAATACCACTTTTTCAAGAGGGGTGTCCGTCCCATCTGGGAGGATGACGAGAACAGGAGCGGTGGCAAGTGGGTGCTGCGCCTGAAGAAGGGCATCGTTGACCGGTACTGGGAGGACACTGTGTTTGCGCTCCTTGGCGAGGCTTTCACCGACTGCAGTGATGAGATTTGTGGAGGCGTGGTTAGCGTCCGCAACGGCGAGGACATCATCAGCATCTGGACGCGCTCGACCGGTGGACGTGTGCTGAGAATTCGGTGAGTGGACCCGCGTCGGCCCCGCTGAACGACGGTCACTAACATGAAAACAGTGAGACGTGGAAGAGCTACCTAAAGTGCCCTCCCAACACGATTTTCGAGTTCAAGTCCCACGACGAGAGCATCCAACACAGGGCAGCCATCGAAGAGTCACGCCGCGAGAAGCAGCACGACAAGCGATCCAATGCCATGAAGCAGTCCAACGAAGAGCAGAAGCAGCCCACTTCCTGAGCCACCAACACACACCTCCCAAGAACCCCGACACATGCCCTCCCAACCCTCTCCAACGGGCATCATGCTGGGGGAAACGCCGGCACGAGTTCAAATCCTTTCTTGCATTTTTTTCCAAGCCATCTTTGATGTTTATTTGTACACTATCAGATTCCGTTTTCCGGGTCTTCATAGCATTCGGGTCGAAAGTCCGACGAAAACAACACCTTGTTGGGATAGGGATACCGAGTGGAGGAGAAGGGACGAAGAGACGAAGAGACGAAGAGAAAGCGAGGACAGGTCGAAAGAGGGCATGATGACTGCTGTTCTTTTTTATCCAACATAGCAGGCTAGGGGGGAACGAAAGTGCTTCTCGAGTTTATTGTCGAACCTCGGAGACGGGGGAAACGATACGATTCAAGGGGCGCAAAAAATGGGCAGCGGTCAACGTTTAGCGGTCACGTTGTTTTATGGATTGCACACAAGCGGTTATTTGGGGGATTGGCTAAACCCATCTTATCATCTTTGGGAGGTGTACACTACTACTGCCTCGGGCGCAAGCACCGGCACGAGCTGGCTGCGCGGTTCGGAAAGGGGCCTGGACCGGATAGTCTCAATGACTACGAAATGAGCGTCAAATGGTCATTTTTGGCATTCGCCATTTTGCTGTGAATGTTCAAGTGCCACGGCAACGTATGTGCTAATGGTATAAACCCAAGCTCACAGATTCTACACGCCTACTCTCTCTTCCGCGTGGTCTCTTCATTTTTACTTCATACACAATCTAGTACGGAATTCTACGCTCTGCCCTTGCCCTTTGGCGTCCGCCTCCTCTCCCAAACCTGCAGATACGTCTCGCCGAGGTACAACAGCTCACTCTGCACCTTCTCCACAAACAGATCCTGGCACGAAACCCACTCGTCGCGGCCCTTGTCCCGCAGCTGTACCTTCCACGTCTTGCGCTCCTCCCCGCTGTCCGCCACGTCCTCCTTTGCGCGGACGGCCTCGTGCACGACGTTGGCGACGAGGTCGTAGATGATGGGCTCGCCAGGCGGCCACTCGCCCGGGTTCGGCTCGACGTACGGGCTGACGTCGAGGCCGTTGGGGTCGAATGTGACGATGGTCGGGTTGCGCTCCGAGACGAACTTGTTCTGGCTGAAGCGCTTGACGTGGAAGACGAGATAGGGTGGTAAGGGGTGGATGAGGCGGTACCGCTTGCGTTGGGCCAGGTGCTCCTGGGCCTGGATGCCGTCGTATTTTGAGAGGATGGTGGTCAGAGGGACCTGGGGGATGATGTTCTTTTCTAGTTCGTCCTGGAAGAGGGGCGCGGCGGGGAGGTCGAGGGTTAGGAACATGAAGCGTGTTGATGTTACTGACACTGCCGCGTCCTCGAAGCGTAGGCGGTCACCAGCATCGGCGCGCGCGGTGATGGCTTGCGACTCGACCTTGAGCTTGCCTTGGAAGATGCGCTGCACGACGGAGCTACCTGGCTTGGTCTTGGAGCCGCCGAGTCCGAGGTGCAGGTTGTTGAGGAACCATGAGAGGAACTCGACGGGGTCTGATTGCGCCGTCAGAGTGAAGCGCTTGTTTGAGAGGAGAGAAATTTCTTGGAGCAGCTCGTGCGGTGAGACGTGGGCCTTGAACGCGCGTGGATTCCAGATCTTGCGGACGAGGATTCCAAAGCGCTTCGCCAGCTCAGAGCGTGACGAAAGGTCTTCCAGCAAACAAAAGTTGCGCAGCGGCGCGACGTGTGACAGCGCTTGCATGATGACGTTGAGGTAGTCGTTCTCCTTCAGATTGTTCATGCCCACGAACCCAGGGGCGTATTCCTTGCCGGCCAGCGTGAAGGACGCGCGCAGCGGCGTGCGGTCGAGCGCGGCGACTTCCTGCTTGGTATACCGCGGGTCCGAGACGAACTTGATGTCGTCGAGCGACTTGGACTTGACTTCGTAGCCCTCGGGCAGGACGTAGACCTTTTGCGTCTGCATGTTGATGAACACGTGGTGGTTCTCGTCGAGGGCGTGGAAGTAGGCGTGCGACTTGGGTCCGCGACCCTGGTAGTAGCGGCCGCATACGAGGCAGGCGTAGACGTTGATGTTGGATAAGCTGACAGAGCAGAGCTTCTCGAAGTCGAAGTCGAGGACGTTGCGGTCTATCGTGTCGAGGTAGAGGTCGTCGTAGCCGTCTGTCGGGGCGGATTGACGGATGGGGGCTTGTATGGGTGCCTCGTCGTCCAGGTCGCTTTCATCTTCGCCATCGTCTTGCCTCCTTTCCGACTCTGCATTGCCGTTTGTCGGTGTTGCTGCCTCCTCCCTCTCTGCGACGTGCCCGTTTTGCTCGATTGATTCGTTGGATACTAGGGAGTCGACTGTTCTAGAGCGTTTCGAAGCAGGCGAGGCGATGCCTGCGATCTCGTCGAGGGACTCTTCTGCATGACGTTTCCTGTAAGCCATGCTGCTTTGTGGGGATATATGTGGTGACGGGACTGTGGTTGGCAGTTTTCGCAGGCAGTGTATGTGACGCTGGGACAAGGCGCGGATGGATCAACGATGCGCCCCCATTGTCTTTCCAGGCTCGAAAAAGTCGCCCGTCTCTGGGGTGATATGTTCACGCCCCACTTTTGCAACCACGCCCAGAGCTTCAGTGTTTCCTACCTACCTTGGTGTGCCGGGGTGGCAACGGAACTTTTCTGTCTACATCATCAAAACCTCACTCAACTTGTATTGACACCTCTTTAGTGGACCAGAACCTCCAGCGATGGCATCACGTCAGACACCCGTCCATGTTCATGCGGTCGACTTGGGCTGCAAGAGCAAGTGTGATGCCAGTAGACAATGCAGCTGAGTGGCGCATGCAAACGTTTTGCATGGTTCTTCGTCCAATCGCAGAGGTGCAAGATCACAGAAGCGCAGCCTGATGTTAACTCGGCCGGAGTAATGCAATGGGCGCCCTCATTCGGGAGCCTGCCTTTTCCCCCGCTCCTCGGCCCCTCTTCAGATATCCTACACTTCTTCTTCTTCGCCGCGTAAGCACGGCTGATGGCGTTTCAAAGCAACTGACGACGATCGAAAATGGCAAGCCAACGTCCAAGTCGCCGTGAAGACTTCAGCGTGGCGCTGATATGTGCCCTTCCCATCGAATTTGATGCTGTTGCGCTGGCTTTCGACGAAACTTGGCCAGGAAACCAGTTCGGCAAGGCACATGGTGACTATAACTCTTACACTCTGGGTCGAATGGGCAGTCAAAATGCCGTGCTCGTTCTACTACCAAAGATGGGCAAGACGAGCGCAGCAAGTGCGACAACCAGCCTCCGCCATAGCTTTCCATCCGTCAACTTGGCGTTTCTTTGCGGCATTTGCGGCGGAGTGCCCAACCCGAGTCCCGATGTCGAGATTCTACTAGGAGATGTGATCATCAGCGAGAATGTCGTTCAGTACGACTACGGCCGGCAATATCCCTCCAAATTCGCCCACAAAAACACCGTTAGTGATGTGTTAGGAATGCCCGTTAAGGAAATTCGATCATTTCTTACTCATCTGAAGACGGATTTTGGGCGCGACGAAATACGCGGTCGAGTTCCTAGCATGTTGGAACAAATCCAGCGGAAGACCGTGGAGAATGGCCACTGGTCGAAGTACCTCCATCCTGGTACCGAGACAGATGTTCTCTTCCGAGCGGACTATTTTCACAGACATCAGCGCAATCCAGATTGCGGTTGTAGCGAGGTCGCTATCTGCGATGAGGCAATCAAAACGTCCTGCGCGGACTTGCAGTGTGATCCAGAGTGCCACGTGCTCAGAAGGCGTCTCAACGGCCAAAATCAACGGGAGTGTGGACAAGAGACGACTTTAGACATGTTGAAATCACCGCCACAAGTATTCTTCGGCACTGTGGGCTCAGGAGATACCGTAATGAAGTCCGGAGAACATCGAGACATGATGGCGCAGCAGCACGGTATCATTGCGTTCGAGATGGAAGGCGCCGGCGTTTGGGACGAGATTCCTTGCATTATCGTCAAGTCAGTCTGCGACTATGCCGATAGTCACAAAAACAAAAAATGGCAGGGCTTTGCAGCTGTGGCGGCTGCTTCCGCAACCAAGGCGGTTCTCAACATGTACAACTTCGCTACAGCACCAACAGCATCAGCAGCGTCGACACATGTCTCTCATACCATAGAGACACCACCTCCAGCATGTGAGTAGCTGAGTGATTCTATAGGACATTCGACTGATCGATTGATAGTCATTGTCCCCTACAATGAGAACACAGATTTTGTCGGTCGCTCAGAAATCCTCGAACGGGTGAAAGATCTTTTTGGTCACAGCGATACTTACCATCGCCCTGGCAGCAAGCCGCGCTCCAGAGTGGCTCTGCATGGCCTCGGTGGAGTCGGGTATACAACCCTCCCGTTCATCTTAATATCTATTTGCTAAGTGCTGCAGGAAAACGCAAATCGCTTTGGCCTACTGTTACTGGTTCAAAGAGAGATTCCAAGATGCGTCCGTCTTTTGGATCCATGCGAGTAACGTCGAACGGTTCCAGAAGGCGTTCAGCGATATCGCTCGAGAATGCGAAATTCCAGGGCACAAGAACCAAGAGGTCGACATCGTCTTACTCGTCAAGGGATGGCTGGAGAGCAAGCGGCGAGGTCGATGGCTCCTCGTAATCGACAATGCCGACGACACGGAGGTCTTCTTCCCTACAAGCCCCACCGCCGAAGCCGGTCGTCGAACAACCAACTTAGGGCATTCTATACCCGAATGTTCGCACGGATCGGTCCTGATCACTACAAGAAACAAACAGGCAGGGCTAAAGCTTACTCGGGGAAAGCCGCCCATCGAGATCCAAAGAATGACCGAGACAGAAACTACCCAGCTATTGCGCACACTGCTTGAAGATGTAAGTGTGACGCCTGCAGAAGCGTCGCTTCTGTCATCACGCCTTGAACATCTGCCCCTTGCTCTTGCGCAGGCAGCATCTTTTATCCTTGAGAACTCAACATCTATCAAAGACTATGTCGGGCTCCTGGACAAGAGCGATTCCAGCATGGTCGACCGCCTGAGCGAGCCATTCGAGGCAGTCGGACGAGACACCGAGACACCGCATGCATTGACAGCCACCTGGGCCATCTCCTTCAAGCACATTGAGCAACAGAAACCTATTGCAAGCAATGTGTTGTACTTGATGAGTTTCTTTGACCGTCAGGCTATACCAAAGCAATTCATCTGGGATTACTGCCATGAAACATCACAAAAAGCGCCATCTTTGGACAATAGCTCGGAGCTGGGGGAAGATGTCAAAGATGATTTCGAAGTCGACACTGATTTGGAAGTCATCCAAGCCCTAGGGTTTCTCCAGGCATTTTCCTTCATCTCCAAGGCTGGTGACGACTTATTTGACATGCACAGACTTGTGCAACTTGTCACTCGAAAACAACTTGCTGACAGGAGCGCAATGTCTGAATTTGCGGCAAAGGCTCTCAAAATGGTGTACAACGCGTTTCCGTTAGGCGACTTCGAAAACCGAGCGTTGTGCCTGCAACTACTGCCGCATGCACTTGCTGTTTTGGAGCATGCGGAGGTTACTGGGGTGAAGCCACTCGAAGAGGACGCCTGGCTTTCAGGTGAAGTGGGCGAATACTTTGCTCTTCAAGGGCAATACCAAACATCGAAATCGCTGAATCTTCGTTCTCTAGACTTGTACAGCAAAATCCTTGGACCAGAACACAGAACCACAATTGTAACTATGCGCTTTTTAACAAACACTTATCTCGCCATGGATCAGCCAGAAGAAGCGCTTGAAGTAGCATCGAAGGCGTTAGAAATTGACCAAAGAGTGCGGCCAGAAGACACAGATGGAATTTTAATTGACAAAAGGCTAATAGCGGTTGCTCTTAATCGTATGGGACGCTATGAGGAAGCCGAGCCGCTTTGCTTAGAGGTTTGGACAAAGAGAAAGGAGATACTGGGGGAAGAGCACGAAAGTACGCTATGGGCCGCCAACGAAGTTGTGGACTTGTACCGAAATACTGGTCGATTGAAAGAGGCACAAGAGCTATGCACAGAACTTGTAGAGCTCATGAAAAAAACAAGGGGCGAAGAGCACCCTACCACCTTGAACCGTATAACAACACTTGCAAGGGTATACATGGGTCAAGACAGTCATGATGAGGCTGAGCGACTACTCTTAAAGAACTTGGAGGCTCGAGTCAGGATATTCGGAGAAAACCATCCTGGCACTATATATGACTTCAAAGACCTGTCTTGGATATATCACAAGACGGGTCGCGTTGAAGAGGAGGAAAAAATGGATCGACGGATATCAGAAGCTGAAAGAGCTGTTTCAAATATGTAAGCCGAAGAAGATTTCGTCATCATGGGGTTCAATCCATCTTCCCAGATATCAGGTTATACATATACTTCTCAGTTTGGTCAAATAATTATACATGAGTATGCTGCCACGGATACTCGGTCGGCCAAGGCTACATAGAAAAGACGTGATCTAGGGTCCTTTTAGTAGTCGAGGTTCTGTTTGACTCACTGGAAGACTGAATTATACCGGCCAGCAATATTTCTCTTCGAATACAAGTTATTACTACTATTCCACGTTACCTATGATGATATCTAGGAGACCCGGCGAAGAAACATCATGGGGTTCATTTGACATTTGGGTTTGGCCGGAGCATTAATAAGTAGTTTCTACGACGCACTAGCTTCAGATACAAATCAGCATCATCTCGATTCCCATCAAAGTCGTTCATATAAACTGTACGCACGTATAAGAAACAGTTATACGTAGTGTTTTACTGTGCCAATATTACCACAATTGATCAGGATGCCATGATGGTATCTCTCTCTACATCCATGGCGTCCTCCATGGCAACATCCTCTATCGCGGGCGCGAGACTGTCCATCTCCCGCAGGGTATATTCCACCAGATAACTCTCGTCCACAAGCTCGTCCATCCTCCTGTAGTGTCGCTCCGTGTATACCTTGAGGGCGTTGAGCACCTCCTTCAAGCTCTTCTGTCCGCGGGCCCCCTTTACTGACAGGTTGGAGAACTTGGACGCAGGGTAGCTGCGCACCAGAGCCCATAGGATACGCTGGGCAACGGCCGCTGTCCTGGCATTTGTGTTCCAGTCACGCAACCTCAGAAGAAGAGTAAAGATCTGCTCGTCAGAGAGAGTCGCAAGGACCTTGTCAACCGCCTTCAGGCCACAGAGACTGCCCTGCTCGGGGGTGGCAGAGTTCACAACCGAGGTGAACAGGCTCAGCAGGCGACCGGGGTGGTTAAGCTGGAGGGCTAGAACAATAGCATCACGGTAAGAACCGGCGTGGATGTGGTTCTCGAGCTCCTGCTCCTGCTCGACCAGCTTCTGAGCGGCTTCCGTAGCGGCGGCCTGGGACTCAGCAGTAGTATCCTTCCAGAAAGTGACGATGGAGTCACCGTCACCAGAAACAATTGTGTTGTCACTAGAGTTGACGGCCAGCGCCCAGATACGGTCCTCGTGGTTGTCAAGCGTTGCCTCAGCTTCGCCAGAGTTGGCATCCCAGACCTTGACTAGGCCGTCGCTACCCGCACTGGCGAACTGGAGCTGTTTCTTGCCCTTGCCCTCGAGCTTGGGCATGTTCAGCCAGACGACCTTCAAAACACTGTTGGAGTGGCCCTCAAAAGTCCTGATGCAGGTGTAGTTACTCAAACTCCAGAGCTTCACCGTCTTGTCGGCACTACCCGTCAAGACAACACCCTTTCCAGCAACCTGGCCCTCGTCTCCCTGAATGGCGGGGCACTGGGCAGGAGCAAACTTGATGGACCACACACCTCTGCGGTGACCGCGCAGGATACCCTGGACTTCGCCCTCAGCCACGGACCAAATCTTGACCATCTTGTCTTGAGACGAAGAGGCAAAAAGCTGACCGGAAGGATGGACGTCCATAGCGTTGATATCCTTGTCGTGCGCCTTTCTGGTGAAGACAGCACGGCCTCCCTTCTTCCCTTGCTGAGCTTCCCTCGGTATATCCCACTTCTTCACAGTCTGATCTTGAGAGCCTGTCAAGAGGAATGGCGGGGGATGGCTCAGGGGATCCTTGAACTGTGCTGAAGACTCCTGTGGGGGCTGCTTGGGCAGAGCGACTGCGCCAATTGACTCGGTGTGACCCGTAAAGGTAGCGTAACATGTGAAAGAGTTGTTCTCGGGGTCGATGCGCCAGAGACGAGCAGTGTTGTCCTTCGCACCCGTTGCAACCCAGTATCCGGACCAGTCAACGTCCAAGGAAACGATAATGTCATCGTGACCCTTCAGTAAAGCCAGGTCTTGACCGAAATATGTGGAGTTCTCTGTGGTAGCGTTGGCTTTGGAGTCCTTGACGGAGACGATGCGGATATCTTCGGCATTTGTAGCGAGGGCGAGGAGCGACCGGTCGGGCAGCAGGTAAGTGAGATCGATGATCGAGTCGTGGGTGCCGGAAATTCGCCTGAATGGTTCGAGCAGAGAGCCCTCAACATCATCCTTCTCGGGCACCTTGTAGAGTGCAAGCGTATGGTCCACTTGTACGCACAGCACAAAAGGAAGTTCGGGGTGGGATACAGCGCTCACGATACCCTCCGCCTCAGCCTTCGCAGGCTGTTCCCTTGTCAACTCGCGTCCGGTGTCCGTATCCCAGATCCGGAGGCAGCCCTTGGCGCCCGCGGAGTAAGTCAGACGACCGCCGTCAACGAAACCAACAGCCTCAATAAGCTCCAGGCAAGGCACGATCTTCCGGATCTTCCAAGACCTCGCATCCCACCAGATGATCGTCTTGTCTCTGCCTGCCGATACGATGGCGTTCTGTTCGGGGGAGTAGTCCAGGCCTTGGACATTGGAGACGTGGGAGTCGAGGTTCGCAACAGCAGCGCGTTTGTGGAGATCCCAGACTCGAACCTTTCCATCCTGGCTACCGGACACCAACCGCCAATTTGTCGTCGCAGATTTATCGTCCTGCTCCTCGACCTGCTTCGACTTCTTCCCCTTCTTGCCAATCTTCTCAACTTCAAGATCGTTCGAACGAGCCGCAACCTCGAAGAAGTGAAGAGCGGAAACGAGAACACTTGGTCCGCGGAAAGTGTGCGTAACGTAGCCTCCGACAATGTCCCAGACCTTAATCGCTCCATCCGTCCCTCCGGTCGCAAGAAGGGTGCTGGTTCGGTCGACAGCGAGAACGACGACAGGTGTGCCGTGTGGCTTGAGGGATCTCGTCAACTTCGCTTCAATCGTTCCGTCTTCGGTGGTCTTCAGAGCGTAAATCTTCATGGACAAAGATCGGGAGCAGATGATGAGGTGCGATGCGGAGGGCGTCACTAGATTCAGCGTTAGAGGATGCTCAATGACGCTGGTACGCATACATACAGGTCAAAGTCGAGATTTGTTCGCCATCCTAGAAGCGCATCGTCAGCATCGCGTTAATTGAGTGAGGTCTGGGGCGCATACGCCTTCGATCTTTGCAAGATGCTTTCCGTTAGAGGGGTTGGTCAAGATCACGTCTTCCCCAAGGGGCGTGGCCAAAATCTTGGCGCCATTGTCCAATGCAACAGAGCCTCCGGTGAAGATAGGCCGAATGACCTTTTCCGGTTCGAAAGTAGTCTTGAACGGTTGTTTGCTCGCCATGATGTTGGTTGTTGAAGCAACACGATCAATCGCGATAAGCATTTCCTGGGCGAAAAGTCCAGAAATTTTTCTTTCCGTCGGCGGGATGCTCTTATCGATAGTGTTATCTAATCCAAGCCCCACTCTGTGCTCCAGGAGCTACCCCCGGCACCACTCGATAGCGACAGCGACAGCTGCTTCACTGAAGCACATCCCGGCGCATTCTCTCAAACGCATCTATTGTTGCTGACATCTGAAAAGCAGCCACGGGGCCACTTTTTGCCCTCAGGTTGACAGCAACGGTCTTGGTAGGAACTTTGAAGCAGCAACGTTGAGACGACCACCTTAAGTCAGCCACATTGTCGCACATATGTTGGACCGCATCTGTGCCCCAAGATGACGAGACAAGGCCCGTTGACGGCTCAGGCCTTGGTAAGCACCATCGCAACCCGCCAGGGCTACCATGGCTGACAGATATACTCAGGGCCGGTCGCCATACGACGATGTTGTCGAGGGTGAAGGCGAAGCCGATCCTCGGGCGCCAGAGCAACAGTACGACAACCGCGGCCGACCGATCAACCCCGAAACCAAACGTATGAACCGGGACATGGTCCGATCTCACAACGAGGTCATGCAGGTCATAGGAGTCGCGGAGCCTGACAACACACCCTCCGCGGCAGAGGTTGATTCAGTGCGACGATACTTCAATTATGAAGATGCCGTCGGCACTCGGCTCCTCCGCTTTGGGCGAGCACTGGAAATTGGAGGGGTTTGGGGCATCAACGGCATGCGACTGCGCATTCTTCTGTATAAGCGCTATGCAGACATTTCGTTCTTCGAACTACTCCAGAATGAAATCGGCAATCGCTCCCTCGCAAGTGCTCTCGGCACTGGTTTACCAACCTTCCTGGGTGGCCACGTCTTCAAGATGGCTACTTACTACCTATATCCCTTCCCAAGGAAGAACCGGTGGATAAATACCGGTCTATCCTACATCCGAGTACACCTTCAGCTCTACGTCTTTCTACAACGCCTAGATATCATACCATCCAGCAGATGGTTCCCATCATTGAGCTTCTTCATCCCCGGGTCGCCTTCTTCGCCTATTGCAGCGCCAGAACCGCCAAAGGACTTCAGCGCCGCGTCGTTGGCACAGTATGCTGGCGCCTGGTGCATCAACGCCGTTCCTTTTGTCTCGTTTGTTGTTTGGGGACAAATCTGGACCGAAGTGACTGGCCATCTGTGGCAGGAGTTCTATGGGAGACTGCCGAACACAGTACATCATCGCAAGCCTCCCCCACCTCCCCCACCACCGGCGCCGATCCCCGAGAGACCAGACCCAGAGCCAGAAATTGAACAGTCCCAAGATGAAGCTATTCCAGAGGTGCCAATTGAGGCACTCGGCGGGGTTCCTCAGGAGTCCAATGACGGTGCCCCAGTTCAGGCAGTCCGCCGCCAAAGCACATTTTCAGCAAGAGGAGACGATTACGGTAGTGATGATGACGAGGATGGAGGCGTCAGTGCAACCCTGATCAGCTTCGACGTTGAAGCTACTGACTCCACCGATGCGCCTCCAGGACTCTGGTCCGCAGAGCTTCGACCAAGCACAGGACCGGATAGTGCCTACGGCCACGCCTCCGTGCAGTATATGGACACCATGTTGACTAGGCTCCCTGCGTGCCTCGCATCAGACATTTTCACAGTTATCTCTGGTTACGTGCTCGTATCTCCGTACGAGGCTCTTTCACTCAGACTGGTCGCAAGGTCCTACAGGTACAGGATGGGGCTTCCTTTCGACGATATCCACGAGATCAACATCTTCAGTGGTATGACGTTGAAGGGCATCACCAACTTTTTAGGGTTGGAGTTCCTGCACCTGGTAATTGCTGGCGAACTTTGGACGATCATCACGTCCCTTGCCCAGTGGTTCCATCTCACCGAAGAAGAGTGGAAATTACTGAACGAGTTAGACGAGGCCGAAGCAGCCGAGGAACGAAGAAGACAACATGAACAGTCCTGACATGGACCAGAGGTTGATGTTTTTATTGCGGCTTGTAAGGGGGAAATGGCGTATTGGGAGTTGAGCACGTGCGGGATTACGAGATACCTCATCACTTGAATGGAAAAGTTGCAAAGCATGAGTCTGTTTCGTTGCTGGATTCATTAATCTTGGGTATCATAAAGTGCCACGGTCTCTCTCATCGTCGGAATGCGAACACCACCAGCGTACTGGATCATCTCCTTTCCTTGCCCTTGCCCTTCTTGATCTTGTCAGCTTTCTTCTGGTCAACAAACTCCTTCACAAGGTCCAACAAATCGGGGTTCTTCCTCGCCAGAAGCACCACATCCTCTGTCTGCACTGTCGACCTCCTGGCATGTCGACTGAAGTTTTCGAGGTCAACGGCGACGGACTCTGCGGGTGGATTAGCCCAGGAAAGCACATAGGCATATACTTGCAAGTATCTTACCTATTTGAGACCAAACCATCTCGGTCAATGCACCGATAAACTGCGGTGTAGCGTTGCAGTTCTGCTTCAGCGACTCCTCATCGACAATTTTTCCAACGGCGAACCAGAGCGCGGCTTTAAGACGCTGGATACCGGATTAGACCAGAGTTTTGAAGCCCCCAGCTGTGAAATCTGCTTACCTCCCGCTGCTCTTCGTCCATTGATTCGGCCATCGTGAGGGCGGTAGACGTGGGGTGCGTTGAAGGTCGGTACCACTTTACGCGATAGACGCGTCTTTAGTCTCGGCGATGCGGTGGTTTTCCCACAAAAGTAGAATGAAAGCCGAGAAAGCAAGTTTTGGCGCGTCAAGTCAGCAGCGAAATTGAACGAATTGCGTGAGCCGATGGTTGAGTGCTTCAACCTTGTAGGTCAAGTTGATAAACCAAGCTGCGTGAATACTGAAGATGATCACATGATCGCGCGTTTGATGACTAAGCGCCACCGTGGTGTGCTAAACAAGTGCTTCTTCGCGGGAACCTCTTGCCACATTGTTATTCTATTGTAAGTATACTTAATAGGCCTCGCACTTGCCTACTTATTGAGAGATGCCAAAGGTAAGGTATATACGGCCGATCTGTCTCGCGGCTTTCTGAGCTCGTCTGTTCCGGAGCAAGAAAGTGGTATTCCTTCAGCGTGTACCTTGAGGTTTTGCAATGCGAAGAAACGCGCTGTGACATCACTGGTGAACCCCCTGTAGGACCCTTGGAAGTCGCTGAGCTTTCAGCGTTTCTCCAATGCAGTGCCACCAATTGGCCGAAGCTAGCGGGTTCTTCCACGTGGGGCCTTTGGAGCAATTTTGACGCCGTGCGGCCCGACTCTCAAGGTCGCGACATTTTTCTCTAGCCGCGATTCCTCATCCGCATCAACTTTCCTTTTGTTATTCCCTCAAAGCCGCCACCTCATCCGGCTGACCCGACTCAACTACCTTCAACGATTGCATATACGCACGACTGCCTCCCAACTCACAGAGCGCAAATCGACTCGGTCGGCTTTCCTCCACACGACCGCCGCCTTTGAATCTCCCCCACTTTGCGACACCAAACGATCAAAATGGCCGGCATCTTCGACCTTGTGTCCACCGTCTGGACGCGCTTCAGCACCAACCTGCGCGGCAGTCTTGAGGGCATGACGCCCGAGAAGTGGATCCGTCTCGTCATCATCGTCGGCGCATACTGCCTTGTCCGTCCCTACCTCATGAAGCTGGCTGGCGGCAAGCAGATGAAGGAGCATGAGGCTCCCATCGAGGACCCCAACGCCCCCAAGGCGCAAGTCCAGCCCAACACCCTGCGCGGCCAGGTCGAGATCCCCGAGAACAGCGACGATGACGAGGACGCTCCCAGCTCCACGACGGCCACCGACTGGGGCAAGAAGGCGCGCAGGAGGCAGCGCGACGTCCTGAAGAAGATGATTGACGTCGAGGAGAAGAGACTTGCTGAGCTTCAGGAGGATGACGAAGATAAAGATATCGAGGAGTTCTTGGTCAAGGAGTAAAAGGCTGGGAATTACGAAAGCAAAAGCAAAGGCGCGGCTTTTTTGATGGCGTTTCGCTCGGGTGGTCTTCTAGCATCATTAATACACATCCACCGGTGCTTCTCTGGCTGCCCTATTATCTGGCTTTGCAAGTTGTTCTCGTGGATCAGGCTTATGATTTTCTCTGAGTGACGGAATCTCGAGGAGTCAATCTACGAGGTTGAGCTGATCCTAAAACATCATCATGTCCCATATAAGTGCACCACCGCGGAGGTCATGCTGTTGTCAGCGATGTTCTTATACTGAAGTTGTAATGGTTCGACATTTATTGAAGTGTCCAAAATAGTACTCTCATCAAAACTAGGCTAGTTGTAAGTTTACCCGAAAGGCACGTTTGTGCTACTTGTTGAACTAAAATGTCCAAAGCTCTATTTAAACCGTATTGATGCACACTGAAAGCGCTCAGTTATGCATACCTTTAGTCTTGATGTTAATACCTGGGGTTACTGCCTCATTGTCATAGGAAACAGACTGGACCATATCGAGGTTTAATACATGAAGCAGCTGAGAATCAGCATGTGTTGGTGAGCGCTTGGACCACATTCCGGTCTGAACAGGGATGGAGGTGCCACTAAAGTTTGTGACCCCCTTGTCTGGTCCACCGACCGAACTGCTTGCACTGTTGGACTTTGAGAAATCAGCGTCTGGGGCGCTTTCAGAACGCGTCTCTCGAAGCAAGGGTTTCGAGCTCTTTCTTCCTCCAAATCATTCGCTCCACAAGCTTCGCATCAGGTTGTCGCCGTCGCCAAGGGCAATAGACGAAAGCCTTTGCGACAGACATCTCATCTGTCTCGCGGTGCAGGCAACCCCACCGATTGTTTGCGAAGCGCGCAAACGACACTGTTCTGCGACACCAACGACACCACCGACCGGCGGCGCAGATATCGATACCAACGTCCCCTGACTGGGGTCACAGCAGGATGGCGACGTCGACGCTACCTGCCGCCATGGCATCTGCGTCTGTTGATGCTGCCGCGGGAGCGACAGCCACCAGCGATGCTCCGGCTCCCAGGAAGTACAAAGCCTCCGATCTTCCTCTGCCGTCTGCCACCCGAGCTGCCATCGATTCACTGGCGCATAGCTTCAAGAAGAAGGGCGGCTACGACGCTATTCGCAAAGAAGTGTGGGACAAGTTCGCGGCCAGCGTAAGCCTGCACTCTCATTTGGCCATCGGCTATCCTGCTAACGGACGATTCAGGACTACGAGGAACAAGTTACGAAAGCCATCCTCGAGGTCGCCGAACACGAGGTGCAACGAAACCCCCACCAACTTCTCACACTCGACCGCGGAAAGGCTGCCGCCCTTATTGATGGCGCTCTCGAGCGATCAGGCGTCTACCAAAAGGCTGAGCAAGTCATTACGCAGCTCATCGATAAGAAGGCGATTGAGGAGCGAATGCGCCAGCTTCGTCGAGCTGACATTGGCGAAGAAGAGGCGACCGCGGAGCAACAACGAGGCGCCAAAACAGACGAGGAATACCTTGCAGATACCATGGGGAGAAGAGCTGAGCGAGAGAGAGTACGCGAAGAGCTGAGGCAGAAGGAGCTAGCCATCGAGGAAGAGAAGCGTAAGATCGCCAGAGAGGAGCGAAAGAAGGTCGAAAAGGAACGCGAGAAGGCGGAGGAGCAGCGCAAGGCAGAACGAGACGCCCGCAGAGCCGCTAGGGAAAAGGCTCAGGCTGAGCGAGACGCCGAGCGAGACGAACGCCGCAGGCAAAGAGACAGAGAGCGAAGTCGAGACCGGAATCGCGACAGGAGTCGAAGCCGCAGCCGCCGAAGAGACCGGGACCGCGATCGTGAACGTGACCGTGAACGCGATGCCGAGCGTGAGCGTGAGCGGCAAGAGGAAAGGGAACGGAGACGCAAACAGCGAGAAGAGGAGACTGAGAAGGCCAAGAAGAATCTCACCCAGGAAGATATGAAGAGGCTCGAAGAGGAAGCCCTTCTGGATCTCTTGCGCGAAAGCACCCACGGTGCAGTGAAGCAACCCGAGATGGAGATTGATGAAGCGCTGGCTCCCCCGCCTAGAAAGCTGGCACCAGCGTCTGCTATCATGCCTATCAAGAAGGCTTCTTCGCGCGATTCACCAAAGGTCGCGGAATCCAAAAAGTCCTCTGACCCGGTGGTCAAGAAAGAAGCAAGAGATGGTAGCGTTGCTGCGGCGCCGAAGGTTGATACGACAGAGCCACGGACCAGAAGCCGTAGTCGGTCAAGAGATGGTGGAAAGGACCGTGACCGTGATCGTGACGATGACAGGCGTCGCACGAGGGATGATGACGACCGCCGCAGACGTGATCGTCGTTCCAGGTCACCCCGCCGGGATCGTTCTCGCGACAGACGCGACAGATCTCGCTCCCGGTCAAGACCTAGGCGTGATAGGAGTCGATCTCGAACTCGTACAGAGAGGCGAGATAGGACTCGTTCTCCTTCCCGTACCAGAGCTCGACGCGATCGGAGCCGTTCTCGTACGCGACACGACCGTCGCGACAGGAGCCGTTCCCGATCTCGCGTTAGGGACCGCAGCCGGGATCGGCGCAATGACAGACGGGACAGAAGTCGCTCCCGAACTCGGACAGAGCGCCGGGAAAGGAGTCGCTCACGCACTCGGGTGGAGAGAAGGGATAGAAGCCGTTCTCGCTTGAGATCCGACAGGCGCGAACGGTCCCGCTCAAGATCTCGACCACGCACGGCAAGGCGAGACCGCAGCAGATCTCCTAGAGCCGAGAGGCGCGAGTCTGTTCGTCAGGATCGCAGTCGTTCCCGCACCAGAAGAGACCGTTCTCCTGATCGGGCTAGAGACCGAGAGAAGGAGCGGGACCGCGACCGCAAGAGTAGGTCACGGTCGCGACCCACTTCTTCAGCAGTCAGGTCAGCCTCCAAACTGGACAAGGAACAGGAGGTTAGAGAGACAACAAAAATGGACGAGGTTCGGAAGCGGGAGAAGGAAGCCAAGGCATACTTGGCCGCTCAGCGCGAGGCTCGTGAGAAGGGCATGCCCGTCCCAGGAATCGACGACAAGAGGAGTACAGGGGAGCGATCTCCAGAAGCCAAACGCAAGCGAGATCTGGACGAGATTGATCGGTACGTGCCTCCCGGTAGAGACAGGGAGCGACCGCACGATCTGTCGCGTGATGATCGTGAAGACCGCCGCCGCAGCCGGTCGCGGAGCAGAAGTCGCGCCAAGGATCGCGACAGGGAGCGTGACAGAGACAGAGATCGAAGAGACAGAGACCGTGATCGCGACCGCGACCGCGAGAGAGACCGTGATAGGGACAGGTCCAGGGATCGCCGGGATCGGGATAGGGATAGAGACCGTGACCGTGACAGAGATCGCGATCGGGACCGCCGTAGCCGAAGAGATAGGAGCCTCTCGTCACGTCGGGACCGGAGGGATCGGAGCCGCAGTCGAAGAAGGAGCAGGAGCCGCTAGAAGCCGCTGGTTCCTCTTCCTGCGTCTGAATACCCCACAGACTTCAAAGGAAATCAACAAGGAAAGCGCAGCTTCTCGCGGTATCTGAACGGGTAGGCTGGGAAAGGGAGGCGTTCTTATGGGTCGAACTAGGGATTCACCTTTTATAACAGCTATGGCAGAGTAGCAACTGTACAAGTAGAAAACATAAAACACATGATACCACTGAAGATGCTTCCCACAATGCTTGATCGTCCGACGTCTTACGAAGGCAGCTTGAGTGATCTATCAGCTCCGACGCCGAAAGCAAACCGGCCCCACTTCACGATTCGGGCTCGGGCTCGGGCCGGGTGCCGGTGCCGGATGGTCGGGCGGCTACGGCGCACGATAGGGCTTAACGAACGGCGGGGAATCCCGGTCCCTCGAAGCACCGAGTCCATGATGCGATGATTTCTCTCGCTTAATCATCGGCCAGGGCTTGAAGTAGAGAGAGAAATGCAGCCTCCTTGCTCAAAGGCAGGGTACCCAAACCTTCGTTCCCGATGACAGCGCCCAACACGAGTCAAGGAAAGGCCCCTAAGTGTCCGAGGCATGGACTTGAGAACGTCCGCTGGAATCCGAGTATTTGCTGCGCGTTACCTGCATGCCGCCTTGGCTGTGATTATTCAAGGTTCGCCCGCCGGTATTGCTGTAATCTCCCCAGCCTCAGCTCATTCGTCGACTTGAAACCTGTAGGGCAGGTCACCGTTGCGACCGTCTCGGATCTGTGAACTTTGATAAGAATTGTAATAGAGTATTCCAGGGCCACCCTTTTTGAAGTTTTTTTTCTTTCTACTTGGTATAGTAACTAAGTAACGGACAAACCCACCCTTTCTGATTCGCTCTGCTGTTCGCTGTCTTGGCTTCATTTGGTTTACCTTTTTCTCTGCTAATTTGACTTGATGGCGATGGTCATCTTGTTCAACTAAGTTTGATCGTTGTGCGCGAGTTTGATGGAGGGGAGGAGGGGCTCTGCTGGAATTAGGCACGCCGAGTCATGGGAGTGCCTGGTATGGGATGTGGAGGTGGGGGGCCTTTCCGAGTTGCTGAATGGGCGTCACGTCTCAGGAAGTTTCCGGCGGTTCCGTCTGGGGAAACTTTATTTTGGCCTCTCGGACGTCTCCTACTGCGACTTGGGCTCTTTCTGCTACGACGAAAGCGAAAGCGAGTGTAACCATTCCCACTGGGCTCAGATTGTACTCACAGTAATGGTAAGTGGGAGTTTTATGTAGGTTGTGATGATGAGATAGATTGCCTCACTGGGGCTGTAGTGTAATTGGTATTCAGAAGTAATGATTCAAGAAATGCCTCTCTATTGTAAATCCTTGTCTGCCCGCATGTCAATGATGCGCCCGAACGCCTGTCACCCCGTCTTCCCTGGGTCCCCTTCCAGTATCAGATCACTCTACAATCACAAGCCCCAAACTGCTGTCAGCTCAGTCCATTCGACTTGTCTGGTAGTCCCTGAAGTTTGCATTGGGAGGGTCGCGGTCAACCAGATACTTGAACTTGTCGGGGTAGCGCTTAATGTAGTCCGGAATGTCATGGTTCACCTCAACGCGGTCAAAGTTGGAATCGCCTCTACCAAAGCTGTGCCAATGTCGTTAATAACGTGCTCTGAATGATGTCTCAACAGGAGAACTTACATGTCATGACCCAACCGAGCCACTTTGACGATCCATTGCGGGTCCTTGAACTCGGGCTTGTTGAACTCGGAGTGTGAGAAGGAATTAATCTTCTGCGCCATCTCTTCAGTGGTGCTGAAGCAGTAACTGCAGTGCCAGCCGCCCTGGTTGAAGTGATGGTCGTTGGCGTTTGAACGCAGGTCGTCCGGCAGGACCGTATCCTTGCCGCGGTACAGCGTCGCCTGCGGGTGGTTCCAGTCGTTTCTCGACAACCACTGGTACGAGTAGTAGTAGATCTTGGAGTGGATCGTCACACGGGTCGGGACCTCGCAGTTGCGCAGCGCGCGGAGGACCTCGGGCTTGGGGATCTCATCGACGTCGGAAACGAGCAGGATGTCGTCCTCCGACGCCGCCTGCTCACCCGTCAGGCCGGGGATGACCTGGTCGTACATGGCATTTCGACTCAACTTCTCACGATCCCACGTCGAGCCGTCCTTCATGGCCTCGAGGTCCATGGTTCGCACGATCATCTTGTCGTGCCAGGGCTTGAAGAGGTCCCAGTTCTCCTTGACGTACAGCGGCTTGGGGTGGTCCGTGAAGGTCTTGTCGGACTCGAGGATCACAAAGTAGTCGACGTACGGCGCCATCTGGCCGAGGCGCAGCTCCAGCATCTCGATCTCGGTGTTGACGAGGAGGAGGTCGTAGATCTTGCGTTTGCGGACGAAGTCGGCGGGCGCCGACTTGAGGCGGTAGTGTTCGCAGTACTCCTCCGCCTTCTCGGGCGAGAGGATCTCGGTTTTGGCGAGACCCGTGCTGGTGTCGATGCCATCGCTGGGCGGCGAGCTATACTGGGAGGCGATCTTGCGCACCCTGTCTGCGACCTCTGAGGGGGCATTCACGCGCCAGACGAACCAGATGAAGACGGCTGAGGCAAGAAAAGCCAGATACTTGATCTGGTGAGAAGAAGCAGATGCCTTCATGACGGGCAGGGTGTGTAATAACAGTATAATGTGGTAAATGAGTAAAAGAAACGCCCGAACACTGCTCAATCCAGGTGAGCTTCGGTATGGAAGAAGGAATGACTGACGCCGGACGAAGAGGATGAGAGGGGAAGAGACACACGCGTACCAGCGAAATATGAGGCAAGATACTTGGGCCGATGAGGGGTGTGGCCTGAAGTACTTGAACTTTGAAGGGTTCGATGGGGGCCGTGGGCTCACATCAGAACTTCTACAACGTGCTGGTCCACACTCCCAACTCGAGCTATGCATGTAAGTAGATTTCACCCCCATCAGATAACAGCTCGTCGCGTTCTTGGCTGTGCAAGATCAGCATGCAGCTGAGATTCAGCCACCCGGTCGTTGCGAGCCTCGTGCGTGACGGCGATAGAGTGATGGCGTCGTAAGTCGGCATCGGGAACAGCGACATGTCCTTTGACTTGTCATTAATGCCAGTAAACTCAAAATTATTCTTGGGCACTTACTCATGCATGCCGCTCCCTGCGTCGTATGATGCCAGGCTATCTGCCCGGTTCCGTTCCGTGGTGTCTCGACTTTTTCTCCTGATGGCGGTTAGTTGGGTGCTCGAGTAACAATCCTTGCAGTCGTTCGACTCACCAAGACAGCTTGGTCAACTCCTCGCGATGCGCCTCACCATCGCGCCTGTACAGTGACTTTGTCGCCTCACAGCCGCCGAGATGGATGCTCAGGTCCTTAAAATAAGTGGCTCATACCAACGACGCCTGCCCCCACACAACCATCGCACGAAAGTGGCAGCTTAATTTGGCGGGTTTGCATGGGGTTTGACAGAAGCCAGAGTCTTTGTTGTTGGCTGTCAGCGTGAGAAGACACACACACGAGAAAACTCGGGTTGTTGGTTTGCGGCCGTGGAAGATGGGGGCGGTTTCAGGGGCAGCGTCTCAAATGTAAGGTCACCAACGCAGTCGTTATCTGGACGGAAATATGAACAAGCTTCTTCTATTCACACGGGCAACATTCCTTTTTAGAGGGGAAAAGACCCTTTATTCCTGCCCTGAAATGCAACTGGGATTCGGACCCCAAGAGAGAGTCCGAGGCATGTCGCAAGGGACGGGATGCAGTCAACCAACAACGCCGCAACTCACCCTCGCTTCAAGAGAAATTCATTGCCTATCAACAATTTCGCTACCTCGCAAATGGAGATGCGCACAGCCATGCAAAATGCACAGCAGCACAGGCGAACAGCAATCCCCACCGGACCACTTCGGGTTAGTTGCAGCCTCCAATCCCTGTCCGCAGAGCTTAAATTAAATAAAAACATGACACCGAGACCCCAGCAGCAGCAGAAGCAGCAGAAAGCAATTCAGCGGCAAGCCGGGTCTCTCGGCGCGCGCGCGCTATTGTTGGTCGTTTGAAGTCCGGGGTCCTGGCAACCTGGGTGCTGCGGCACAGGCGCTGGCCTAGCACCAACTCATCAATACGATGCAATCGCGGGGCCCGGTCAAACAGACTTTCGTTGGTTGATGAACGGGGAAACCGTCCCCTTTTCTCCCCGCCTGTGCAATCGCAGCACTGAGTCTGGCAGGGCAGTGTGTCTTGTGCTTGTGTGCAATGTCTCGTCGCCTGCCGGAACTTACTCACCCACTCAACACCCAATGCTCCGGGCAACTTTCTTTTCTCCAAGTACAACCATACCTTTCTTCTTACCTTGCCCTCGGATCTCACTCAGATCGTCACCAGGGCTGAACTGTGAACTGGACCGTCGCTCCGCTGTCAACCACCCCGTCTTGGCTTCCCTTCCTCGTCCGAACACCTCCCGTCTCCAGAGTTGCCTGACTCTGAAGTTGCATTCGAACCGTCAGTGACATCCACCACCACGGCTGGGTCTCTGTCGCACATGGCATCCCCTTGTACGACTTCAGTCGACGATCAGGACGAAACTGACATTGGATATACCTAGGCTGACGCAGCAGGCTGGATGTCTCGTTACCATCGTTGCCTGATTGATTGATTACTCTTGAACTGCAGTGTCAGCTCGCCTAGACACCACTCGCCAGAACGGGATACTTACTGCATCGTGGACTGGTTCCTCCAACGACGACTTGCAGCTTGCCGAGCTGGTCCTAGGTACCTTTAAAGAAGGCCAAGACACAGGGGTTTAACAGCGAGGCAGCACTGGACGACTCCTTTCGCGTTAGTCGCCGTCGCTCCCTCCACGTGCCCGCCGCCGCCCGACGTTAGCGTCTCCTCTCCCAAAAAGGTCCCCTTTACCCCTCAGTCAGCCCAGCCCTTCTCTCAGGTGCCCGTCAGCGCACCGGTCCAGAGAGGTACCGCCTGCATTGCTTCCATTTGGTACCCGGTGCCTGGAGACAAGTACTGTTGGTACCTAACACGAGAAACGAGCCTGGGAAAAAGGGGGGCTCATTCGGGTTCCTGCGCCGCAGAAGCTCCAGCACCAGACGGCGCGACACCAACAGGCTCCAACCAACGCTTGAGGACTTGAAGTAGAAGTACCTTAGCTTACCTTACCTACCTACCTACCTTACGCCTCCTTCTTGTCTCTCCTCCTCCTCCTCCTCCTCCGGCTTGTCGCCAGCTTCCCTTACCCTACCTCATCTCACCCTTTCGTCCTCACTCCTTGCTCTTCCTCCATTCCTTACCACTCCCTCTCAACACGGCTCATTGTGAACCTCACAGCTGCCACCGCCCACCATCGTTTTCTCTCCTTTCCAACCTCTCTTCTTCGGTGGTGTCCAACTCGCTGCGCCCGCTCTTTTCGCCATCTTTTCTGGGCAATCCGATCCCCCGACTCGCTCCGGCCCACATCCGCCGTCTCCGTCGCCGCACCTCACCCGCCTCCGACCCCCGACAACACCGATCGCCAACCCTCTTGGCCTTTCTTGGACACAGCATCCCGTTCTCTCGTAGTTGAAGTCTCTCAAACGTAGCCATCATGACCACTCTCCCGACAACGGAGAAGCCTATGGCCTCCAGGGCCGCTCACCCGGCCTTCTTCATCGCGTATGTTTAGACACTCTCACTGTCGCCTTCGACGACGTAGTCTTGGTAACTCATCTAACCGCCGCGTAGGAGTTGGATCTTTTTCTCAAATCTGACCATTCTCTTCAATAAATGGCTGCTTGACACGGCAGGCTTTAGTGAGTATAACGCGTCTTCATTGACTTTTAACATGAGCTAACCGCGACATAGAATATCGTATGTAACTCTCATCGCCAAGTGAACACCTCATCGCTCTCGGCACGCGTTTCTCAGCCCAATTCACTAACATTATCTAGCCGTCATTCTCACCTTCTGGCATCTGGTCTTTTCAACTCTTGCTACCCAGGTGCTGGCGCGCACCACAAGCCTCCTCGATGGCCGCCACAAGGTCAAGATGACCGGTCGCGTCTACCTACGCGCCATCGTCCCCATCGGACTACTGTATTCGGGCTCCCTCGTCTGCTCCAACCTTGTCTACCTTTACCTATCTGTCTCCTTCATTCAGATGCTCAAGGCTGGCGCTCCTGTCGCCGTGCTCATCATTAGCTGGATCTGGGGCGTGGCGGAACCCTCGATGAAGACGTTTTACAACGTCCTTCTCATCGTAGCCGGTGTGGCCCTCGCCTCGTTCGGCGAGATCGAGTTCTCCTGGATCGGCTTCATCTTCCAAATGGGCGGCATCGTTTTCGAGGGCATCCGCCTCGTCATGATTCAGGTTCTGCTGAAGGGCGATGAGAGCGCGCAGAAGATGGACCCCCTCGTCAGTCTGTACTACTACGCCCCGGTCTGCGCGGTCATGAACTTCTTCGTCGCATGGGCCAGCGAGTTCGGCAAGTTCAACGTCGAGGATCTGCACAGGACGGGCATCAGCATGCTCCTCCTCAATGCTGCGGTCGCCTTCATGCTCAACGTCTCCAGCGTGTTCCTCGTAAGTTTCGCACAGCCTCGAATCCCACAACTCGTATCGCTAACAGGCCCCACAGATCGGCAAGACCTCAGGCCTGGTCATGACCCTCACCGGCATCCTCAAGAACATCCTTCTCATCATCGCCTCCGTCCTCATCTGGAAGACCAGCATCACTTTCATGCAGTTCATCGGCTACTCGGTCGCGCTCTTCGGCCTCGTGATTTACTCAACCGGATGGGAACAGCTCAAGACCTCGGGCCAGGGCGCCTTTGCCAAGGTTCGTGGGGTCTGGAACTCGCAGACTCTTGACGAGGGCCGCCTGTCCCCTCTTGTCCGCCGCGCAATCTTCTTCGCCCTGCTTGTCTTCATCACTCTGCTGCTCGTCATCGGCTTCGCATACAAGGGCTCAGCGGCGCCTGCGGACTGGTTGAGCAACGTCTCATCTAGCCGATAAAGTATCTTTCTGGATTATTCTGTACAAAGCGGGGAGTTTTGGAAATACCTATGCATCAAAAGACTTTTGGATCCATTGGGGAAAGAAAAAAAGGAACTGAAAACGAAAAATATTTTAAGGTGTTAATGACGGATGGTTGGTGTTTCATGGCGCTCCTCCAGGTTTTACTAGGGCGCCTGTGTGTCGAGGAGGATTGTATACCATGAGCAGGCATTGCGTAGATATAGCCTTTGGGAAATACATGACCATGAACGATGTACGTTCTATTTCCGCTATGCAGGACGGTGGATTCGAACATGCAGACAGCGAGCGTTCCAGCAAAAGCACTGTAGCCATCCTATCGCGGACCACGAAACTCTGCAAGCCAAGGCTTACTAACGCCGCGTTCCCAACACAAACGTCATGCCATTACCCTCACCCACCTCCTCGCTCTAAATGGCGCAAAGAAGCAATGTAGTGTAATGTAAGCACCTGCTGAGCCGAAAGCTTGATCCCACTTCCTACCGACATTTTCAACTTGAACAAAAGCAAAATCTTACTCAGCCGGACAGGCCATTACATCAGACTCAACCACTCAGCTACAAGTCCTCCCACCAGACCCTGGCCAGTCACACACAATGACCTTCACCGAGGACCTTGTCGCCTCAGACCCGGAAGGCTACAGCCTCGCCACGCAATCCCCCTTCCTCACCGCCGCCGCCGCCGGTACGTGCCCGAAAACGCACCTAAGCTACTGGCTCTCCAATGACAGGCTGTACATCCACTCCTACATCAGGGGCGCCGGCCGGCTGCTTAGCATCCTCCAGTTCCCGGAGCTCGTTCCCGACGACTTGACGACAGGCCAGAGACTAATGATCTGGCTCACCCAGGCTCTGAATAACATCGGCCGCGAGGAGGGTTTCTTTATGTCCACGGCGGCCAAGTACAGGCTGGAGCTCGACCTGCCCGCCAAGGACGGCATCGTCGAGCCGGAGGCTAAGTTGGACGGGCTGCACCGGTTTGAGAAGCTTTTCGCAAGCTTCGAGACTGGGGAGGAGGTCGTGCCGTGGCTCGAGGGCGCGGTGCTCTTCTACGAGACGGAGAAGTGCTACCTGGACGCGTGGACGGGCGTGAAGGATGCGCTGGAGCCGGGCAAGGACGGCAGCGACGAGGCGGATGGCGGGGCGCTGAGGAACGCCTTCATCCCCAACTGGACGAATGACGACTTCGTGCAGTTTGTGAATGCGTTGGGGGTGACTATCGACATTGGCGTTGCGGAGGCTGTGGACGCCGGGAAGGCGAGCGAAGAGGAGTTGAAGAAGCGCGCGCTGGCGGTTTGGAACCAGGTCCTGCTCGCTGAGCGGGAATTCTGGCCCGACATGGCGAAGGAACACTTTGGAAAGACAAAATCATAGGTAATCAAGTTCAGCGTGTGAATTCAACATTTTGTGTCATTACCAACCGAATTAAAACAACCATTAAGCTCGACTTTGACCAAGGAGCCCCCCCTTTCCAGCCGCACCACGTTTGTGTGGTATTACCGCGGACTCAACGCCATCGCTATGCTTTGATTAAACAGAACCCCGTTTCATTCTTCTCCATCCAGATAGCCGCGTCCACTAAACCGCGATTACTCGAGGCGACCGTTCGGGGGTGTTGTTGCCATCTCCCGCGTTGTTGCTCTCGTCCTGCGGGAGAGGAACAGCCGACACGGTGCCAGCGTCTGGCGGTTCAGCCGTTACGACAAGACTCTCGGAAGGAGTATCATTTTCCTCGTCATCCATCTCAGACACCTCTGTCACTGTGCAAGTGAACGCAGGCTTCTCTACCTTGGGTGTCTCGTCGTCGTCTACAGCGACGTCGGTGCTTGCAGGACTAGCTGCCTCCAATTCAGCGACCTCCGATGCTGGAATGATGTTGGGGTCGACGCAGTCGTAGAACAGCATGAATACGTTGTGTTGATCCAACAACTCCTCCTCGTCAATCTTTCTGACGCTTTCGTCGCTCAGGCGCCACCAATCCATCTCCACATCGGCAACATCATCCTCAGGCGTTGGCTTTCGGACAGGAGAGCTCGCGCCATCGCTGTCGTCCTCGCCTTGCGAAGGAGGCGCATTGCGGGGAAACTTTCGGTAGCAGACGTAGTGGCCGTTCTCGTGCCGACCATAATGTGTGACGACGGCGCGAAGCTCGTATATAGGTCCAGTGATGTACGACTTGCGCTTATCGCCTGCAATCATAGACGATCTTGGGTCAAGTAGCCACTGCTCTTCGTCAGACGCATCGCTGAGAGCTGGAGATGCTGATCCGTCCACTGGCTTGCCCGTCGTTGGCTTGGGGGCGCTACCCAAACACCATGGGCCAAGGTCCAGTGTTAATGGAAAGCGAATTCCAGCAGAGTTCTTGTACATCATGCCGGTGTTTTCGTCAAAGACGGATCTGTTCATGTGTACGGCAAGACTTTGAGGCGGGCGCGCAATCACTGCTTGCTTCGTCTTCGTCGAAGATACCTTGAAATTGGCCGGGAACTTGCACTTCTCTGTGAGTGTCTTGTCCTCAAAGTCGTCCTCTTCCAAAGCTTCTTCTACGGCGGCCAATCGCGATCTCGGCTCCTTCAACTTTTCTTCACTCGTAGTTCCCGCAGCTCTGTCGAGGAGTACCGTTAAGAGTCTTTTGGCCTTCAGCAAAGTGCACTTGCCGCACTCAACACCTTCAATAGACTCGATGTGCGCATACGCGTCCAATAGTTCGTACAGGTCGTGGTCGTTGCCGTCCGTGTTCAAACTCAGCGTAAGACAGTTGAATGGAATCATGGAGAGGCCGTCGGAGTGGCCGCACTCTACGCATGCAACTCGCTGCGCAGTCAGACCTTCCAGGGGGTTGCGCAAAGATTTCGATGCGGAGCTGATCTTGGAAATGGTCGACAGGCTCTGGTAACCGCTGTCATCGCTGTGTTGGCTCGTAGCGGTGTCGTCGTTGGAGCAATCCGACTCGAACCCAGACAGCTTCTGCGTCGATTTCGCGACCTTGGCAATCTCCTTGTCGACCTCGTCGAGAAGTTTCGAAAAGTACTCCTGCGCGTCCTGTTGTTGCCAAGTGCTCATGTTCTTGAGAGAGCCTGGAGTCCATAATGTCTTTCCGTAGTTTCGAGCGCTGTTCAAATCTTCGATCAGATTGCGTAATGTATCGACTGCCTCGACCTTCTGTCGATCGAGTTCGGGGTCTTGGACGTGGTCGGCGAGGTATTTAGGTAGTGTTTTCAACGAAGCAAGGCCTTGAAGGATACTGTTTTGGTAGCAAGAATTGTCGAGATTTCCCAGTCCTGGAGGATGATCACTGAAGCCCTTAAAACTCATCATGGCACCAGACATGGAAGACAGGCCTCTGATGCCGGCCTGGGAGACCGTTCCCATGATGCCTCCCTCTCTGTCCATGCCAAGTATCTTTCGGAGGAGTTCGCTCTTCGCAGCATGTGTTCTCGTCTGGTTCTGAAGCATCGGTTGGGGAAATAGTGGTGGATGCAGCCAGCCTTCGAGAAGGGTCAAGGCGTCGTATGGCGTAAGCCAAACAATGATATCCCAGAGGGTCTGACCGGCGCGGGAAAGCAGGGTGGTCGGAAGAGCAGATGCGCCGAAGATGGAGTAAAGCGCAGTGAAGACGAGTGCCAAAAGGGAGACCACGACGCTCGGCTCGTTCAGCCTGGTCCAAAAGCTCTGGTCGTTGTAGTGGTGGTATTGCCGGTAAGGATCAGGTCCGTCGTAGAGATCCTTATATCTCGAGCCCGGCGAATTCATACTGCTAAGGGTTTGGCGGGAGTGTGTTTGTTGCTAATAAGGTAGTTGGCGTAACAAGAAACGAAACGAGCAGCTTTAAGCAAGCTTGAGCGACACAGAGACCGAAAAGCCGGGTGCTGCCATGTCGGGGATGATTAATCGCAGGGGTTTACTAGGGGGGCGATGAGTCGCGAATTAGGAAGTGGTGGGCGCAGCTCGTGTGATCAAAGAAAGTAAAGGCTCAGGAATGTCTAGATTTCTGCACGGTTAGACGGTTGGAGAGAGAGAGGGAGGTGTCCGTACAGTTCCACGGTTCGTTAAGCAGAGGCGATGAGCGGGACCAAGGGTTCCACCAGGGGCAAACTCTCTGACAAGGATTGGTCGGTGCGCAACGTGCTGAGATGCAAGGCTTGTGATTGTCCCCGCTCTTATCGGGATAAGATAAGAAATTCTGACGCGATAAGGAATTTTCTTGATATCCCCCACAATCAACCCAACTGTTGCTGAAGCTAGACCTACCTGCATCACCAGTACGATACGAAACAATTGGTCGCAAAGATGGCAAAGCCGGGCGTTTCCAAGAAGAGCAGACGTAAGGAAAATTCTCTGTGCTTGTAGCGACTTGTCTAACTTTGCGACCAGAACCCTCAAAGCACTCGAGAGCTGCGAGGCGCGCGACGGATGTTGATATCGACACCGACAAGTCTCTCAAGAATGTCAAGCCCCCCTCAGAAGCGGTCGATCGGCCGTCAGTCCTGGCCGCCAAACACAACTCGGGTGTTTCCAAGAGGACGAGCCACCGCAAGTCGCAGCTAAGCGCCAAGGCCAAGAAGAGGAACGAGAGGGCCATGGACCGCGCCGAGGCCATCATGGACAGGACCGCCAACAAGGTTGAGAAGAGCAAGAAATCGTCGCGTCTGATCCAGGAGCGCAGTAAAGATTGGGACAACGTCAACAAGAACAGTCTTGTCCAGAAGAAGTTTCCCGACGAGGAGGACCTGGACAAGGAGGAGAGGAAACAGCGAAAGCAGGTCGTCGCTGAGAAGGAATGGGAGACAGACGAGGAGATGGATGGTGCTGATGACGGGGATGCGCCAACCGTCGATGCTGTGCAGGCGCCACCGCCGGCGCAAAACGACGACTTCGACGAGGAGATTCTCTAGTTTTGTCATTTCTCGCTTCACATCGGATTGCTCCAAAAGAGGGGTCTTGTTAGACTGCGCCTCTGGCAGGGCTATGAGACTTATGATAGATACCCTAATGATGATGGTTCAGATCATCCAATGACTAGTACTATGTGTCTGCGTAATATCAAGATCATAACCGTGCTTGAAGGGTTCAGATCTGAGCTGCGCCGATTTCGTTCCCGTGCTTGAAAATGAAGTCTACCTTATCAGGTACATAACCGGTAGTGTCATCGCTGCAGCGCTGAGCTCCACCAAAAGCCACTAAACTTACAGGGCCCCCAGCAGGGAAACGCTTCTGCAGGTCCGTCCCGTCCCCAGCCTCTCGGTCCAATGCAGTTCAGGGTGCTGCTCCCATCAAAGCAACCCGGCTCGAAGCTCGAATTTTCAACGTCACCTCTTCAACCTCATCCTTCCATCTAACCACCAGCCAATATGCCGCCCAAGCGCATGACAGCGAACCCCGTCAAGCCGGCGCGCTACCGCGCCGGCAAGCCCGCGGCACCGGAGGCCGACTCTTCAGACTCGGACGGCAGCGACGACGAGACCAACGAGGCCGAGACCGCGCCCAAGAGCAAACCCATCCCGCCGCCCCCCAAAGCCGCGAGCGCGGCCAAGATCGCCAGCAACCTCGGCAAGGTCAATCTCGACGAGCGTAGGCGCCAGGCACAGGAGCTGGAGGATCGCAGAATAGCACGAGAAAAGGCCGAGCGTCTCGCCGCCGAGGAAGGCTTCGTGACGGAAGAGGAAGAGGAGGCAGAAGGTGGCGACGATGACGATGAGGAGGAAGAGAGCTCAAGCGAGGAGGAGAGCAGCAGCGAGGAAGAGGCGCCCCGCCGCCTCATGATCCGACCAAAGTTCATCCCAAAGAACCAACGCAACGCCGCCAAGGACCCGTCAGGCGCCGCACCCAAGGATGAAGAAGCGCGTTACGCAGAGGAGGAGGCGCGTCGCAAAGCAGCTGCAGACGCGTTGGTCGAGGAGCAGATCAAGAAGGACCTCGCCGCGCGCGCTGCGGGCAAGAAACACTGGGACGACGAGGAAGCCGAGGGCTCTGACGTGGACACGACGGACGATCTGGACCCGGAGGCAGAACTCGCTGCCTGGAAGATTCGCGAGCTTAAGCGCATCAAGCGAGAGCGCGATCGTATAGCGGAGCAGGAGGCTGAGTACGCGGAGCGCGAGCGTCGGCAGAACCTCACGCAGGAGGAGCGCGAAGCCGAGGACGCCGCGAAGATCGCCAAGCAACAGGAGGAGAAGGACGGCCGTGGCAAGATGTCATACCTGCAAAAGTACTATCACAAGGGCGCCTTCTACAGCGAAGAGGCGAAGGCCTATGGGCTGGACAAGCGTGATCTCATGGGCATGCGGATTGCGGATGACATCAAGGATCGGAGTGCGCTGCCTGAGTACCTGCAGAAGCGTGACATGACGAAGCTTGGCAGGAAGGGCGCGACGAAGTACAAGGATCTTAAGAGCGAAGACACGGGACGGTGGGGAGAGTTCGACGACCATCGTGGTCGCGACAGGAGAGGTTTCGACAGACATGGCGTGGACGAGCGCTTCCAGCCGGACGCTGATCGCAGTGGACAGGGGGCCAACGCTATACCACTGGGTGATCGAAAAACGCCTGGCAGGCCGGGTGCTCCGGATGGCCACAGAGGGGACCGTTCTCGGGATGAGGACAGATATCGGGATCGGGGCAACGATCGCAGGGACAGAGACAGGAGAGACAGAGACAGAGATGACGATAGGTATCGGTCCCGGGATGATCACCGTCGCAGGGACAGGTCGAGATCGAGATCGCCGCGACGGGACTCACGAGATGACTACAGGGATCGGAGGAAACGAAGCCCTTCCCGCGAGAGATATGACAGTGACAAGCGGCGGCGCGTGGATTCGAGCTAAGGCCGTCTCTCAAATTGTATTAGAGTGTATCCTAACCAGGCTCACCAAAGAGCGATGCTGAATATACCCGAACTCCTAATAAACCATTGCCGCCTTCATACATATAGAAGCATCATTCACGTCATGCTCAGATTTTCTTGACCTCCACACGCGCGCGATCAAAGATACCATGGCTTACCATGGTCTCTGATGAAGTGTCGACCTTTGGTGGGAACAGCGTCAAGCGCGCATACGTGCCTGCGCCTCGCCTCTTGGACAGGGAGCCCGGGTTGATTACCAGCACGCTCTCGACGACCTAGGAAAAGTTAGCAAAAGACAGGGAAGTGTGCAGGAGTATGACATACCTTTGCGAACGGCGGGAGGAAACTGGGGACAATCAAAACATCAGGGCGAACGTTTACCATCTCGCCGAGCTTAAGGTAACTGAGATCCAGCATGGCGCCCGGTGGCATGCCCTCCTCTGTGCCTGTCTTGGGCAGCTTTTGACGGTCTGTGGGTGGGAAGAGCGGGAAAAAGTGCCTCTGCTCGAGGAGATGCCGGGACAGTCTAGAGAGAGGGTTCGTGTCTGATGGACGTGCTGCAAGCTCCTCGTGCTTCAGCTGCCAGAGAATATCCTGGGATGAAATGCCCATGACCATTTCGTTCATCGACAAGGTCATGGGGTTGGTGACGATTCTTGCTGTCTTTGGCAGGCCAAGGTCCTTCTTCAAGACGGAGTCTTGAGGCCACGAGACGTGCTTGTCGATGACATCTCGCACCGAGGGGATGAGAAGTATGGTGATACTAGGGTTCGCCGAGACGAGACGGTTGAGTGCGGGAGAGAAAAGGTACTTGAAGACAGTGGACATCGTGGCGGTGTCCGGGTCAATTACGGCTTCCTCGGGAAGGTCGAAGTCGCCAATGGCAATCAGAGGATGCTCACTGTCAATGAACGGTCCAGTGAGAACCAAAGCATCGGCATAAGTATCGGCCGCCTGGTCGCAGAGGGCATGCAGAGGCTCGAAATCGAGGTTATCGTCTGCGGTGTAGGGCCCGGAAGCGTAGATAACGTTCAGCGGTGCAGGGTCCGAGTCGGTGTCCATGGCGTCTGGGTCTCCTCGCAGCTTTTCGCGGTGTGCGGCCAATGTAGCAGGCGTCGAGGCGGCGTTGGGAAGGAGGGGCACTTCAAGAACTTCCTCCACTAGAAATTCATTACCGGAAGTGTTGATGCCCTTCAGTGCCACGATTTGACCAGGGAAGAAGCTGAAGCCCTTCTTGACACTGCGCATATTCAACGAGACTCGTTGACCGCCACCCATCCGCCTCGACAGCTCCAATACCAGAGACGCTGCGTTCAGCTTTCCCTCCGGCGCATCGGACGCAATGCGACCGACAGCAATTACAGCCGTAGTGCTCTGAGATGCCGCATTACCAAATTCCGAAAGATCAAGCTTGTGGTACTCTTGGACGATGCCCATGAACTCGTCTATCCTGTCGTCGAGAATCTCTGACGCTTCAGATAACTTCATAGCAAGGGGCTTGTACGCGAGCTTCTTTTGGTCTGATGCGGCCGTCAACTTGATGCGGGGTTCGGAATAAGGGCAGATTGGGGCTTCGGGGGCGTTGAGGTGGTCGTTTAGCACTTCAATCGTATCGCCGGCGTTCTGTCTGTCGTTGAAGGAACTCGGGCTGCAGGAAGTTGTTAATTCTTACTCATTGAGACCCTCCTGAAGCTCCTACTTACGACTGCATGGAACTGAGTTGCTCCTCCATTTTCGACGACCCCTTGTAGTCCGGAGAACTAGACGGAATCTCTGCCTTGATCCTTGACATGGTCGGGGTCTCCTTCTTCCGCAGACTGCTCGGTTTGTTCAACCTTCCAGACGACGGCGTGCTGGGCACCAAGCCATCCAGCATGCCAAACACATCGCCGCCTCTTGCTCTCGGGGTGCCGTGTGCGCGCTTCTCGGTCTTAATGTGTGTCTGTTGTTTGTTGGCCCTCTCCAATGAGTCTTGGAGATCTTTCTTGAAGTTGCGCATCGGGCCGATCTGGGGGTTCATGGCGTCCATGTCCATCTTGATGCAGTACGACTCCCATTTGTAGAAAATGTCCTCAGCGGAAAGCTCGTGCAAGCGCATGATGGACTGCAGTTCGGACTGGACATCGGGCTCGAGGCCCTTGTCCCCTGTGGTGAAGAGCTGCTTGAGCTCGGCTTCGGCCATGGCGTTGGTTGTGATCACTCCCTGCTGTTCCTGGTGGTTGCTTGTCAATTGGCGGGCTTCTGGAGGAAAGACGGACAATCTTGGACGACGCGTTGAGCGCGTCGCTGGTAAGGATAGCGCGTAAAGTGCATAATGCGGGGCGAATACAGTGCGCTAGTCTTCTCTGCACGGCCTTGGAGCCCCTCCCCCATATTGTTTACACCACGGTCACTTGCACCAATTCGCTGCAGAACTTTCAGGGCTCTTATTTTTCAGAATCTGTGATCTTATTGACCGTTCTCGATGTCAATAGCTATGCTAAGCAAATAAGCGAAGTCTCTCCATCGCCATTCAAAAGCAACTCTCGCAAGCCATCAGAAGCAATTTTCTAGTGAAGTCCTCACTCAGTTCTCTGTAGCATGGCACCCCTCCAATCACCAGACTGGGTTTCGCACCCGAAGCTCTTGACGCTCCGCTTCCTGCTTCGCCATGAGATCCTGCGTAGCTTTTTTGGCCTGCTGGGGACCAAATTTGATGATGGCTTCAGTGCTGACTTCGTACCGGATAGTATTGTCCTCGTTCTTGCCGACGACGTCGGCCATGCCTCCAGTGAGCTGGTCGAGGTAAACCCGGTAGTTCTCCGAGTACCGGACGTGACAGCGGTTCGTCTCCGACTCGGAGTGAGCAGTTAAGGAAGACGCATCTTGAAACCACCGCAGGCAACCGGGGCACTGGAGCTTTGTAATGTTGTGGGAGCCGGACTTGAGGTGGCTGATCAACGTGGCTGCGGAATTGAAGTTCTTCCTATTTCTCGTCAGCATATACCTTACGATGTGCAGCACGAGCAAATTCCTTACGTGCACGATCCATGGGGACACTTGAACTTGCGGGTGTACGGGTTGTGGTACTTCATGACGTCGAAGTTGGGGTGCTGAGGGTTGTGAACATCTTCGACCTTCGAGGCACCTTGGGATCTTCCCAGACTCTCTGTCTTTGGAGTGCTTGGGGCCGTAAGGTTCGTCGAAGCAGCAGAGCCCTCTTGAGCGGAGCTTCCTTGGGTAGAGCTCCCCTGGGTAGAGGATCCGTCGGCCTCCTGAATCGCAGGGAAATCTTCTGGTCTGAAGAAAGACGGATGTGCCATCTGCGGCTTGGAGATGTTGCTCATAGCCGACTGCTGAACACTCGGATGAAGCCTCGGGAAATAGTCGCCGAACTGCGAACCGCTTCGCTTCTCGAGCTCGTGAGCAAAAGTGAGCTTCTCGGCTCTGTTTCTGTCCACGTCCGAACGGCGGATCTCGGGGCACTCGTCGTGCTCCAAATGCTTCATGAATCCAGCCAGACGCGTGAAGCGACTGCCACATCCGGGGCAAATGATGTTCTGCTCATGAGGGTGGGACTATGGTTTTATATTAGTCGGCACTTCAACAACATCGAGTTCTAGGTGGCCGCAACACCTTCCATAGGAGAGTGCTGCTGATCTTTTTGGGCAGGACCAGGGGCAGTTGGGCTTACCTCGATCATGTGCTGTTTCTGGGCGTCCATGGTCTTGAATTCCATGGCACAGACGGTGCAGTGGGCATGGGTGCCTCGAATTTGCATAGCCCACAGCTTATGCTTGATGAGGGACGCCTCATCGTCGAAGAGCTCATTGCAGGTACGGCACAGGATCGCCTTGTGAGGGGGCACTCTCAGCTTCTGCTTCGTACCACCGGTCGTGGCTGCCTGGGATACGGATCTGATCGAGGCACTGCTGACAGACATCTTGGGCAATCAGGACGAGTGTGCGTTGTTGGCGATGGTCAAATTTCGAGACGATGTCAAGATCGAGAATGGGTCTCAAAGTCGAAGACAACCTGACTGTGGTGAAGAGTGAGATGAAGATGTTCTGCGAGTAGATGCCCAGTGACGCAGGTTATTTGTGTTGGAGAGAAGTTGTGGGTGCAAGAGAACAGAAGCGTTTTATACGGCGGTGCCCAAAGTGACGGATACTCGAGGCAGGCAGCAGAAGAAGTTGAGGAAGGCAGAACTCACCTGAGAAGGAAGTTGAGGAGCGTAACGCAGGAGGCGCTGCTTTCTGCGGTAGGCTCCTGCCGATAGTTGGGAGGCAAGAGCAACCGGTGCGTGCGAGTTGTGGGGGAGGCAGGTAGCTACACACCTCGGGGAAGGGAAAATTTGTCTTGTTGCTATTCTCAGGGAACTGAGCGCGTTGGGAATAATCTCGGATTGGTCCTTTCAAGGGTGGCCAGCGATTGGATAACTTCGGTATCCTCGAGAGAAAACAGTGAGTTTGATGAAAACTGAGGGGTTTCCCTGGCAGCAGTTAATCATTGACTAATGGTGCCTTAGAAACCGATATCGTCGTGTCGATACGTTTGAAAAGAGCAGAACTTGTGATCGATAAATATGGCTGCCCGTCTCTCTGTTTAGAGTTCTCATCCCAGTAAAGCTGAAATGAGGTCGGCATAGGGGCGTACCAGTCAGGTAGAGCATAAGGGCAATCACGAACCAGTTTCTGAGTACTTCTCTAGTTGTTGCAAAATGTGTTCTGCTTCAATGGAATGAATATAGCAACAACCGCCCTTTCTCATTAACTTGGTATCTTGCTAAGCAAAGCTCATCTCTGTACAAACGGCTTTCTAGTTTGCTGCTGAGACGGCAGCAAGCCTAACCACCCTTTAACAACAGATTAAGACATGCTCACACGGATTCATGCAGTTCTACAGCTGCCGCTTTGTAATATCAACACAGAACTTCAACAATGAAGTTCCAGAAGCTAGCATCTACAGGAGACTGAGACAAGTGGGTAGTTCAGCGACCAGCAGTAAGTAAGCAGCATATTTCTTCGCGGCGTAAGCGACCCAACCAGCTGGAAGCGCGACGTGAGGTGAGGTCATATGCGAGCCTAGGCGCCTGTCAGATTTCAAAACACTCTCCGCAGAAACATTTGACTATACTTTCGGGATTCAATATCGCCCAAGAGATCTTGTGAGCGAGATGTTTCCCCGCTTCATTGCAATAGCTCGTCGTTTCGATTCGATGACAGTCAAGCTTGTCGAAAACCTAGGCCATGGTGTCTCTGATCAGAGCAAGAGAGAGCAAGAAACCTCGCCATTCCAACTGAAGGCCATATTCCAACTCACGTGAAGCGATCCATCCGTGGGGGCTGGAAAGAAAGACAGGAGAAAACCATGTGCCCCTCGGTCTTCAGAATGTCTCGACGTCAAGATCACGCAAAGCCGATGTCTCACTCGCCCCGATATATCAGGAAGTCGTTCGCATGGCTGCCAGGTTGGCATGGTCATGATGCTAGACTTGTCTCGGTTCATAGGGATCTAGGCATTCGATGGCCTATTAGGAACCAACGTCCATTCCCAGCCATCCATTCCCGTTTCCTTGATTATGCACGTTCCGACCCCCTGACATCAGTCATCTGTAACGTCAACACCCCGCTGTCTCAGACACCCTGACGTCTAACTGGTAATTATCGAGAACATGAACAGTCGCTACAATTCCATGGCAGCGGTGCATAGCACCCTGACTGGGTGGGGTGTAGGCATCGAGCCTCAAAAGGCCGATCTGCCGCGTTTACAGTGGAAAGTCGTCACAGTCCTGATGAATTTTCATGCCAAGGACCGACTGGAACAAGAAAAACACAGCCGGCGCTAGATGCGCAAGCTTCCAAAGTGCTCGTCAAGCCTTGATATCTATCAAAGACTGCTCCAGCCTCCCACGATGGTTTGAATCATAGGCCTTTCCACGGGACGGAAATCGACAAGACGGCATAGTGAGACACTGTAACGCCGCCATCGCCGACATCATACAAAAAGTCCAAGGCTCAGCTCGCCCCGATCTCCAGGTGTCTTCCAAATCTACCTTTTCCAGAGAGTGTCGGGGATAAAAGTTTTTTGGCTCCCGATCTGCTACGTCTCCGACTTCGCCCCGACGTCTTTCAACACTGAGAACAAAGAGAAACCTCCGTACTAGAACCGCCGTGGCGTGCGTGCTGACGATTTCTTTCCGAATCGGATCACGTTGCCCTTTCAACAGTTGAGAGAGAGGCCCCGTCTAGACCTGAATCTGCAAAGGCCTGGACGTTTGGTCTTCGTCCCGCTCGCGCCGGCAGGACCGTCTCCTCGGGTCGCCAGCCACACCGAGAACAACTCGGTGCTTGTACTCGCCGAATCACCTCATCGTACCATCGGCAGAATACTAAAAAAGTCTTCGTTGCCCCGACTGCGAGATTTCTGAAGCCGACGGCTCCTGCTTTTTTTTCTCTTGAGTGGAACCAAGTAGAGAAAACGGAGATCATCACAAGGCGTTGCCCATCAACCGTATCTACTCCCACTTACAAGCTACCCTTCGGACCAGTTCCACTTTGAGACTATCCACGAGTCTCTCGTTCTACTTCTATACTTCTGATTGTTAGATCCTTTCTCGCAAAAGAGAAAAAACAAGAACCTTCACGATGTCTTCCACATTCTCTCACAAACTCAAGAGCGAGGCAATGGCCTGCCAGAAGACCGAGATGCCGCTCCCTCTCATACCCCTCGTCTTCGTCGCCCACTTCGCCCACACCGTGGTCACCGTCCTCACAACGGAAGCCCGGCGAAAATCAGCCGCCATCGCAAACCATCTCGACTCCCTCCGCCTGCAGGTCCGCGGGCCGGAGCACTCCTTCGCCCCCTTCTCGAGGCTGCCCCCCGAGCTCCGGCTCAAGATCTGGAATCTCGCCATCGAGCCGCGGACGCTCACGGCGACGCACGCGCCCAACCCGACGCTCCTTTCAGTCAACCGCGAGGCGAGACACGAGGCGTTGAGGCGATACAACCTGGTCAGACTGAACACCTGGGGAGACCGCAGGATCTACATCGACTTCCAGCGCGACAGCATCGCCGTCGTCGAGGGAAAGGGCGGCGGCGGCTTTCCCGTCCGCGGAGCGAGACATGTCGTCGTTGTCTGCGAAGAGCCGTTCCAGAACCCCGCTTCATGGCTCAAGTGCCGGTACCGCTCGGGTCTGGACTCCGTCACGCTTGTTCTTGGTGGTGCGATGCGATCAGATCTGGTGCCATTTCCTGAGATTCGTCTGCTGGGTACACCAAAGGACACACAAGGCCGGCTGGGATTCTCTGATGAGGAGGTTGACAGGATAGAGGGTGAGCTCAGAGACCTAGCTCAAGGATGGGGAAGCACTGAAGTCCGCGTCGGAGAATTTGTATGAAGGACAAGTCACGGAGGAACAGGTTCGGACTAGGGAGGCGTACTGTTTACTGAGAGCGACCAGAATACCCCTTTTCTTTTGTTACAATCTTCGTCTCTTCACATAGAATACGCATTATCACTCAATATACAGAATAGTCCTAATCTCATAGCCTGCTACGCTCGTTGCCCAAGTAGGCGCCGCCAAGCTTTAGCATGTCAACCGCCTCTTTGACCATCTCATCAACGATCTCACCCGCTGGCTGGATCTTCTCAATAGCGCCGGCCACTTGCCCCATCAAATGTGGTGGATCAACGTCATTGCCCTCGTTGAAGTCGAACTCGATAGGCACGATACCTTGATCGCAGAGCTGCTTGATTCGATCCGGCTGCGAATGCCACTTACGAATATACTCGTTCGTCTTCATGCGCAATGGCCTTCCGGAGAGTACAAGAGTGCGTTCCGTTCCCTCAAACCCACACTTGACGACCTCTTCCTTGTGCTCCTCACTACACCCAGCCTCAACGGAGGCCACAAAACGTGTGCCAACCCACACACCAACAGCGCCCTGCATCAACGAGCTCGCAAGTGATCGGCCGTTGTAAATACCACCCGCCGCAACAACCATTGCCGGGGCGCCCTTGAGCATCTTGGGTTTGTACCTCCTCGCGACGTCCACGACGGCAGGGATGAGCACTGAGTTAGCCACATCGCCCGTGTGTCCACCACCCTCACCGCCCTGCGCACAGATGATATCGACGCCCAGATCCAAAGCCTTCACGGCATGCTTCGGGTGGCCGACCATATTCATTACGTAGATGCCCGCGTTGTGCAGCTTGTCAATGACATGCTTAGGTGGTACGCCGACGGCGCTGACAAACAGGCGAGCGCCCGACTCGATGGTGATGTCGATGAGCTCGTCGAGCTTGCCGCCCGTGTAATCGTGGTTGGTCTTGCGGGCGTTGCCGCCGATCTGCGGCAGGGCGAGATCGACGCCGAAGGGGAGGTCTGGAGATTTGAAGTTCTCCTTCATCTCGGCGACGATCTCGCGCAGCTGGTCCGGGGTGTACTGGAAACCGCCGATGACGCCGAGGCCGCCCGCGTTGGAGACGGCGGCGGCGAGGGGCCCGCCGGACGTGCGCGCCATGCCGGCGAGGAGGATGGGGTGCTTGATGCCTAGAAGGGTGGTTATGGGCGTGGTGATTGGGCCTGAAGATGCCATCTTGTTTTTGTGTTTGTGTAGCTGGGTGAATCTGATCTGCTGCAAATGGGTTGTAGAGAGGATCGAGCAAAGTATAGAAGTACTGATCAATTAGAGTACGGTATGGTCTAGTGTAGGAAAATTAGGGGATGAGAAATATGAACCAAGAAGTGAGCAAGATCGAGAAATTTGGAGCTTCGATACAACACTTGATTTGCGGTTGGAGAGCAAGCTACCTAGGTAATCCGGGGAAACCATACCGGGAGGTGAGTGTGTGGGGTTGGGAGCTCTGTTGCGGGGAAACACACCGAGGCAATTGCCTTCTTGGGACAGCAGCTCGCCCAAGTAGGCCCCGGCCCCGGGTGGTGTGAAACTATACGCTACAGGTGCATGTGAGCTGGCCACCTTCTAGAAAGCAGTCCCGAAGTCCGATTGCTGGCTCAGATACCTTAGGATCTGGTGTGGCTATGAGGCTTAAGTGTGGCTTCAGCCCGCAAAATTGCTTCTTCAAAAGACACCACGATGCGAGGTGGTTGATAATCGTAAACTGTACTCCCATGATCATGCTCCTCTATTGAAATGCTCATATCCCGCAAGGACGTTGGTATCGTAAATGACATGACTATCGTCGGTTGGACCGACTATTAAAACACCAGCGGAAATCAGCGCTTGGGGTCGAACTGTATCTCGACGTCCATGAACATGACCCCATGCGTTTCCGTCTGTGAGCTACCTGAAGCTCGGTAACCGTGCGGGAACGAATTCCTCGGTTGGTATAAACTGTCCTGCTTGCGTCGTAGACCGGATTACCGGCGCTTCGTTACTGTTCGTTATTTCGACCGTCGGTTCGGGTGGCGACGCCTCCTGACTCGGAGTCTCTGACGCATATCCCACTTCGACGGATTTCACATCCGAGATGCCCTCGGAAGAAACCACTTCAGACCCGCTATCATGCAGGCCGCGTTCTGATGCAAGTTGTGATGCGGCACGCCGCTTGCGTTCAACTTCTTCGTCCTCTTCTCGTTGGATCCGCTCTTCCTCCCTCTGAAGATCCTCCATCGACGGGGCACGAGGCATATCTGGGGAATCGGGTATGCTAGTTGAGTCCCTTCGCGGTCCCGGGCCGAGAAGTGAGTGGTTTGAGTCGATTGTTGCTCTCGAAACCGTCCGCGATATCGGGCGTCCGTCTGCACGGCGCTTGCCCTTGCTGGCCTTCGTTCTGCTGCTGCTTCGGTCGTCTCGGACCTTGTCCAACACCATGAATTCGTCATCCAACGGCACGGCATCCTCTTCGCCTTCGCCATCACTAGGGAACAGGTCGCCCCTTGACCGGTACGAGTCCGACGTGTCCCCCGACCCTGTCGTCCCGCTCCGATTCCTAGTCTTGGCGAAGCGACTTTGATAGATGTCGTCGTCTGAGTCGTCGTTTCCAAGAAGAGGCTCGGCCTCGCCCATACCCATCTCATCATGCTGTCGGGGATGATCTTGCAGATCGGCCGCGCTGGGCTTGTATCGGAGCGTCTTGCCCAACTTCCACGGCAACTTGCCCAAGAAGCCAATGGGCTGTGTACTGGGGATGATTGTTGGATCGGATTCCGACACTTTGGTGCTTCTGCCTCGCGTACCGTAGCTCATTCCTCGCTTTCTTTTGGGCTGGTCTTGCACCTCGCCGCCGGCGTGCTTTCGTTGGGACCCTGTGCCTGCGAGCAGGCGATCCCAGTCATCATTGCTCCAACCACCCAGGAATCCGCCATCCTGATCCTCAGCGTACCAGTCGTCATAAAAGTCGAAACTGTATTCTGCCCGTCCTCCCGCGCGATCTCGCTCTCGCCGGCGTCTGGCCCGCTCTTCTCGATCGCCTAGACAGGGAGTGGCGCACTGTTCTAATGAGCTGGCGAGGGCGGCAAGGCAGGGGTTGATGTAGTGATGCTGGAAGCTCCAGATACCGGCGGCGGCATTCTCCGTCACCTCTCCAGCATTGTGGGAAATCTGGTTCCAGCGCTGGCGCAGTCGCGGGTCTTCGAGGAAATGCGTGGCCATGATGATGATGGCTGCAGGGCGTGTGAAGATGACGTCGCGGGCATAAGAAGGGAAGGCGTTTTGCGACCGCGGCCTCGACCGAGCTTCGTTGTTTCTGTAGCGTCGAGGCCTCGAGTTTTGGAACCGATGTAAGGAAAAGAAGTTGTCCGAAAAAAAAAATCCAACGGGTCGAGGAGAAGACAATCAAGAGTCGAAGGGATCCATGGGACGTGGATAAGGCGAGTAATGTTGGTTTCAAGTGCGCCGAAAACAAAACGCAGTCAACCTCAGCTGTCAAAAGTTGGGCCCAACATTCCGTTGGCCGCAGTGCTTCCTTCTCTCCCTTTGGTCGCTCCAGGTCGCTTCGCTACAAGGCAAGGACGGACGGGTGCGCAAGCAGGGTGCGGGTGCGGTGCGCTGCGGGTGCAGCAAGGTGCTAGTCGACTTCAGATTACCTTAGGTGCCTATCGACGGGAGGAAATGGCACGTGCGCGCACCCTGCTTATCTCACTGTTTTGTTTTGGTTTGCTTCCAGTTTCCAGTGGCTGGGTGCGGAACACTGAGCACTCTCTCCTCAGAGCGTGAGGTCCGGTCAGCCACCGAGTCACAGTGGTGCATCAAATCAGTGGGCATTTGGGCACCTCTTGTGGTTCACTTCAGGCATGGATGGTTGCTGGGTGGATCCGGGGAAATTGCGAGGCTTCCGTTGGGGTGTTGGTCAGCTGTGGCTTAGTCTTTCGAGGACCCCTGGAGCTCGACGTCACCCATCGCAGATTGATGAGATTTGGCATTTTTCAATGCACATTTCCGACCCCGTTTTTCTTTCCTCTCTTCCATTCGCAAGGACCTGCTGCGTACGTGCGGACATCTAGTCAAACAGCAAACATGAAGTAACCTGATGTTGCTCCAACTTTCTTCTGTGGGTTCTCACTTCAACACCAGCAGAGTTTGATGGGCAAAAACTCAATCCCATAGAGACGTGAACGGCTTTTTGTGGAGATTTCGCTTGTATTCAGAACCGCTCAGCATAGACAGAACAAGGTGCGATATGACAAGAGTACACCAGTTCAAACAAAACTCCCAATCTCTGAAATCATTCAGTGATACTTTTTGTCCCCGCCGCGCCTGCTGTGGCCTTTCGGCGCACTCCAGCAAAGTGTCAACACCAGCCTCTGTGCCTAACTCGTGAAGGATGAGACAAGCATGCTGATCTTTGATCGACAGGCGCGCCAAAAACGTGTAGAGAAACGGGCTGGCCCCTTGCGGTCTGCCTGCCCGTCCGCATGTACCTCTGAGTCCTTGAGAACAAGGTCGCTGTCCGAAAGAGTGTCTCCCGTTGTGCCGTCCTCTGACTTCCTCCGTCCGGATTCCTAATGACCGTTCGTTGTAGCTTGAGGTACTGGCGGCCGCTCTGGGCCAAACGGCCTGGGCGGTTCCGGCTCTGCGGGCTGAGGTTCCTCCTCCGTGTCGTCGTCGAACTCGCTAGGGTCTTCTTCGCCCTCCTCCTCGTCTGAGTAGTCGCTTCCGTCGCCGTCCATGTGGCCGTTGCTGTCAGAGTAGCAGCTTTCCAAAGTAGCTGCCATTCCTGGTGGAACCTTGCGACCCTGCTGCTGCATCTGTTCAATGATGCTCCTAAGCTTATCCGCCCTGCTTGTCGCTTCTATCGCTTTCTTAGACAATTGCTCGCGCTCCTCCGCCATACGAATAATGTTAGCGTTGGTGGCCTCGTGCTTGCGCTTCATCGTCTCGTTCTCTCTTTCCAAACGCTTAGTCTTCTTCGACATATCCTCCATCTCCTTCCTAAACGTTAAAAACAGGTCATTGCTGTTGTTCAGCGTGTCCTCAACCTTGATGTGTCAGTAAGGAAGCTTATACAACGAATTCCAGCCAAACATGCCCGTACCTGCTTAAACTTATCAACATAGACGTTGAGCTGGTTTCTGAGCTCGGTCTCCGTCTTGGTGAAAGTTTGGACCTGGGCCTGAAGATTCCGCGCCCTGGTTGCCTCGGCTTCGGCAAGTTTCTTCTCGCGTTCGTAGCGAGCCATGTTGTATTGCACCTCGAGCTCCTTCGTGCGCATTGCGGAATGAAAGTGCAGCTCTCGTAGCTCGTACTGCTCGATGAACGATTTGAACCGGTTACGAAACCTTCGTAGTGTCAGCAGGAAAAATCGAGCGTAGGTCAAGTCTTCGATAACTCACAGGGTATCGACGCTCATGTCGACTACCTGCTTCCGAGGATGGTCCTTCTCTTCCTGAATGTTTTCCAACTTCGCCAGCAGGGCCGCATGCTTCTCGTCATATGCCGTGCTGTTGTGCTTTAAGTTGTCTTGGAGGGTTTTATTCTCGTTCTAGGACAAGGTCAGCGTGAGCCTCCTCAGCATCGTTTACGAGAGGTGCCGCAGACCTTGTACTTGTTGTTGTCCCGTTGCAGCTCACGGCAGAGTTTCTCGAGCTTTTCCTTCAGACCAACGGTCTTGCTGAGTTCGGTTCGATTGGCATCCTTTTCCTTTTGCAAAGTGTCGCCCCGCTTCTTGTTCTTCTGATTCTCTCGTTCTACGCGCCGCATTTCGGCTAACAGTTCGCTAGATCTCCGGGTAAGATGGTCAATCTTCTGCATGTCTCCCATCTTCGCCACTTGTTGAGCCAGGTCACGATTTGCGCGCTTCACCTCTCGTTCTGCATGCCGAAAGTCAGCTACCGATACGATGCCAGCTGATTGATGTAGATCCAAAAACGAGCATGCGACTCTACAGGACGATGGGAAAGGACCGGACCGTTCTCGGAGAATAGCAGCCGGCGCATGCTTGGCACCAGCCCGCACTTCCTCGCAGATCGGGCCTCGAGAGGGGTGCTGTGAGGCTGACTCTCACGCGACATACATGGCCCGGTCCGTCCGGCATGGGAAAACATCGAGTGGGAGGTGTGACGCACCAATCTCAGCTTCTTGGTCCTTCTCCCCAGCAGACTCCTGCTCCAACTGCGAGATACGTTGTGCGAGCAGTTTTGCAGACTCATTGGAATCAACCGCCTTTTTCTGCTTCCCCTTCTTCAAGCCAGCAGCGGGCGCGTGGCCATGGGCGTCTTGACCGTTGGACATGGCGGCGTCTGCCTGGCTGGGCATGCCTCGGTAAGCAGGAGAGGGGCAGTTGTGTCGTCGTTCTGGGCGGGCTGGTCGTGACGAAGACCTGGTCTTCGCATTCGTGTTCGATCGATCGAGCGGGTGCGGTTGCGGGTGCGGGTCGGAGTCGGCGTCGCAAAAATAAGCGGGTGCAAAGTCGGCCCAAGTTCCTCTTCCCCCTCGGCGGACTGGCTACAGCAATGAAACGGCGATACGTTATGTTACGTGCTGCCAGTGGGTGTCGATGCCTTCATTGAGCCCCTTCGCAGAATTTTGGGCGTTGGACGGAATGACTGGCTAGAACGATACGGACCTAGGTAGTGGTGTGGCCTGCGGCTGGGTCCTGGTGTTCAGGCGTGCGCATTAGAAATGCCACTGTACTCGAGAAAAACGGGTGGAGGAGTAGTGCTGCAGGGCCCCTCGACTGCATACCCCAACAGTGAGAAGTGCGCGTGGTTTGTGCGTGGGCCGTTTCCCTCTTGTAGAGTCAAGTCTTCCCCGCAGCTTGTCGCTTTGCCTCACATAGATATAAGCAGAGTGTGGTCTGCTGCCTAAGTTTCCTGCAGGTAGGCAGAATGCTCAAGAGAATACTGTTGGTTTCCAGTGACGATATCTCGTAGAGATGTCGTTCATACCAATGGCCAGGGATTCGCGATTGCCGTACACCGTGGGAGGGAGGAGAATGATACGCCGATGAGGAGGACCGGATAATTGCGTTAAAGGTGGTTTGATGCATATCAACCCCACAACGATGACGCTTAGTGCCTGGGTACCTATTGGCCAAAAAAATTCCATAGCAATGGCAGGCCCGGAGCACCTGCGAATCGCCTCCCGGTCCACAATAGAACGAGTATTACTAGGCCCGGTCCACGCGTCCAGACGTTCGTTTCTGTGGCGTCTTGTCAGTTCTGCCACTCTCTTCCGGATAGGTCGGTTTCCTTCGAATATTCGGCCAGGACGACGACGACAGACATGTTGCGCAACGCCGTCAACACGGCCAAGAAGGCCGTCACTGAGCTTTCCCAGTACCCCAAGCCTGGTGACAAGCTTCACGGCTTCACCCTCGTGCGCACCAAGCATGTGCCCGAACTGGAGTTGACGGCACTTCACCTCCAGCACGACAAGACCGGCGCTGATTATCTGCACATTGCCCGCGACGACAGCAACAATGTCTTTTCCATCGGCTTCAAGACGAACCCTGCTGACGACACTGGTGTGCCCCATATCTTGGAACACACCACGTTGTGCGGCAGTCAGAGGTAAGCTCTCTGTGCCATACAAAGGCCTTTCGCTAATATGATTAGGTATCCAATTCGCGACCCCTTCTTCAAGATGCTGCCTCGCACCCTGTCCAACTTCATGAACGCCTTCACAGCATCCGATCACACATTCTACCCCTTTGCGACGACGAACGCGCAGGACTTCAAGAACCTGATGTCGGTATACATGGATGCAACTCTGCATCCTCTGTTGAAGGAGTCCGACTACACTCAGGAGGGCTGGCGCATTGGGCCCGAGAACCCTCAAGCGGCGAATGGCGAAGAAAGTGATCTTGTCTTCAAGGGCGTCGTCTACAACGAGATGAAGGGCCAGATGTCCGACGCTGGCTACTTGTTCTACATTCGTTTCCAGGATCATATCTTCCCTGATATCAACAATTCCGGCGGCGATCCCCAAAAGATCACCGACTTGACCTACGAGCAGCTGCGCAAATTTCATGCTGAACATTACCATCCCAGCAACGCAAAGCTGTTCACCTATGGAGACATGCCTTTGGCTGATCACCTTCAGGAGGTCAATGCACAGCTCAGCGCGTTCGAGAGGATACAGGAGGATGCGACAATTCATCAGCCTATCAGCCTATCCTCTGGGCCTAGGGAGGTCACTGTTCACGGCCCCCTCGATCCTCTGGTGGACCCCGATAGACAGTTCAAGACGTCTGTCTCATGGATTATGGGAGACACCACCGACGTTGTCGAGTCTTTCTCTCTGGCGTTGCTCTCCACCCTTCTCATGGACGGATACGGATCGCCCCTGTACCGCGGCCTGATCGAGGCTGGGCTGGGAACTGACTTTAGTCCCAACGCCGGCTACGACAGCTCGGCGAAGTTAGGAATATTCTCGGTCGGTCTGACGGGTGTTCAGGAGGCTGATATACCTAAGCTCAAGGCGGAGGTGCAGCGCATTCTTCGCGAGACACGTGAAAAGGGGTTCGACAGGACCAAGATTGACGGATCTCTCCATCAACTGGAGCTGGCTTTGAAGCATAAGACCGCCAACTTCGGCATGTCCATGCTTCACAGGCTCAAGCCCAAATGGTTCACCGGTGTTGACCCCTTCGACTCTCTTGCGTGGAACGATACCATCTCCGCATTTGAGACCAATCTTGCGAAGGGTGGCTACTTGGAGAGCTTGATTGACAAGTACTTGTTGAATGACAACACCCTCTCTTTCACCATGGCGCCGTCAAACACCTTCAGCGAGGACCTCGCACGCGAAGAGAAGGAGAGGCTGGCTTCCAAAATCCAGCAGGCGTCTCAAGAAGCCGGCGGCGACGCTGCAGCTCGCAAGAAGTTTGAGGAGCGCGAGCTCAACCTATTGGTCGAGCAAGGCAAGTCAAACACGGAGGACCTGAGCTGCCTTCCCACAGTCCATGTCAAGGACATTCCTCGCAGCAAAGAGCCTGTGGTTGTGCGCGATGAGACGGCCAACGGTGTCAAGATTCAGTGGCGGGAGGCTCCCACAAATGGCTTGACGTACTTCCGAGCCATCAACACGCTGGAAAACCTTCCTGATGAACTAAGAGAGTTGATTCCGCTGTTCTCCGACAGCATCATGCGACTCGGCACGAGAGATATGTCTATGGAGCAACTCGAGGATTTGATCAAGTTGAAGACTGGAGGCGTGTCTGTAGGCTACCACTCTACACCTTCGCCAACCGACTTCCACCAAGCTAGCGAAGGTCTGGTTTTTACTGGCATGGCCCTGGACAGAAATGTGCCTGTCATGTTCGACATACTGCGCAAGCTTGTGCAGGACACGGATTTTGACAGCCCAGAGGCCGCCCAACGCATTAGGCAGTTGCTTCAAGCATCCGCCGACGGCGTTGTCAACGATATTGCCTCATCTGGACACCAATACGCCCGCGGCTTTGCGGAGGCCGGGCTCACCCGGAGCGCGTGGCTCAGACAGCAGATCGGCGGTCTCTCTCAAGTTAAGCTTGTGACATCGCTTGCCAACCGGCCTGAATCAGACGGTCTGGTGGATGTCATTGACAAGCTCAAACAGATCCAGAAAATCGCGCTCTCTGGAGGAAACTTCCGCACAGCATTGACTTGCGGGTCCGAGAGCACGGGCGCCAACTTGAGTGCCCTTACTAGCTTCATGTCAACACTTTCCAAAGACCAGCCTTCGCTGTCACCTTCCAAGCCTGCTTCGCTGCAGAGGAACATCAAGTCCTTCTTCCCGTTGCCGTATCAAGTGTACTATGGTTCTCTGGCGGTTCCCACCGTTTCTTACACGTCGCCAGATGGTGCACCGTTACAGATCCTGGCGCAGCTCCTCACCCACAAGCACCTCCATCACGAAATTCGCGAGAAGGGCGGTGCCTACGGGGGCGGAGCTTACTCCCGCGGGTTAGACGGCCTTTTCGGCTTCTACTCCTACCGCGACCCTAACCCCCAGAACACCTTGTCGATCATGCGCAACGCTGGCCAGTGGGCGAGGGACAAGGAGTGGACAGATCGCGATCTCGAAGAGGCCAAAATCTCGGTGTTCCAGGGTGTGGACGCTCCGCAGTCGGTCAACTCCGAGGGCATGGGTCGCTTCTTGTCTGGCATTACAGAAGAGATGAAGCAGAAGCGCCGCGAGCAGCTTCTTGACGTCTCCAAAGACCAAGTGCGCGATGTTGCACAGCAGTACATCGTTGAAGCCTTGAAGAAGGAGGAGGAACGGGTTGCCTTCTTGGGTGAGAAGCGCCCTTGGGTAGACGGCACTTGGTCTATCAACGAGATGGACATTAACGGCGCGAAGTAAGAAGGTTTGTCGACACCACCTTTGTCGCAAACTTTCTGCGTCTTCGTTGTCGTGGTCGTGGGACAGAAGCCACGGCTCTCATGATGCCGCACGATACCATGACTTAGACTTGGCATTGACTCGAACGAGAGCTGCCTGTGTACAATGACGACCGCGGAAGGCACATCGCCACCAGTCGTATCTGTAACTATATGTGCTGCACACAACCTGTGTAATTATACCCAACTCTTGAATGAATGAACTAACAGAGGGTCACTGTGAGCCAATTTCCTACCCGTAAAGTACGCGTTCAGATACGATACGTCTTCCTGCTACCTCAATGGCTTGGAGACCACTAGACGACGCAAGATGAAGAAAGATGAGCCTGGGGATCGCGAGGTTTTGCCCGCAATAACCGGCCCAGCTCGTTCTATCAGAACCGACATCCTCAGCATTGGGTCGTCGGACTAAAGCGCAGAGTACATGCCAAAGAGTGAAGTTGGCGATATCGGTGGATGAGATGTAGCAACCAATCAGACGGAGCCAATTAGTGCATAAGTACTGAACGGAAACACGCCGGATGAGTGACAGAACAAAAAGGCGCAAACATTGGACGAAAAATTGGCGGTGCGAGTGCCCCGCATACGTCACTCCCAGGGGCGGCGCCACAATTCAAGGCACTGAGGCACGAAGTGGTGGGCATGGGAGACTTCGTACACACTGTAAGTCACGGTGGCACTGCGGCTCACGGAGAGGGCCCAGCCAAGGAGGGCTTGTGCCATCGCCATCACCACCACCAGGCCGAGAACCGAGTGGGCTGGTGTTTCGAGGAGGCAGCCCAGCAGGTACCCTTAGCATGTTACTCACCTGCCGTCTTGGAGGACACAGCCGGGGGTGGGAGTGAGCAATGCCGCGAGTACGCGCCAGAAGAAGGGGGCAAAGGGTAAGAAAAGTGAGATGCACATGCCTCTGGGCGATGCGTGCCGGCTGGTCTGGTCTGGTGGTGCTGTGCACTCTCCTTGCATTGAGCGGCCGTTTGGCCAGACGAATTTCCGCGTCCATGTCAGCGAAATGTGACAAGAGCTAGGCCAGAGCAGCGCGCGGAGCACGCATGGCTCACCCCATCCCGTTTGAGCTGGGTGCGTGAGAGTTGCATGGAATCAGGCTAATTATGGTAGCCGTCCGAGTGGACATGCGTGAGGGAATTTATCGGGATCCCGTGTGATGAGCCAGGACAAGCGAAGAGGCACTGCTACTGCTGGCTGGTTGGCGGGCGGGCGGCGGTCTGGAGTTTGAAAGTCTGGAGACTGGAGACCCCTCGTTACCTCACGCTACGACCCCGATTAACCTGTTGCAAAAAAGCCGTGCACTTGAGGGGGCGTGTAGTCGATAGGATCCACGGCAATGTCTCGGCGAGCGGGTCTGGGCGAGGGATTTGCTGGCGGCTAGTTTGCCCTACTATTAGACCTAATTGGGTAGTATTCCTGACTCAGGGGTTAGCTATATATCTAATCTATTGCATCCTTTGCTCTCCTACCTTCTAACTTACCTTCTTCTATATTATAACGATGTGAGTACTTAAAAAACAAGTGTATTAAAGACGACTATAGCAGCGCTTGCTAAATATTAATAGTTAACTTAAGTATGTTGTTAACTGCTTCTGTTACCTGCCCTGCCTACTAGGCTATATATGCCTCCTCCTGCTAACCCTTACAGACTAAGCGTTCATACTTAAAATATATATCTATAAGAACTTTAGTTTGCTTTTAAACTTTAAGATATAATAGTAAAGTTAATGCTTTTATAACTTATCTCTAAGTTATATATAGCTTCCAGCCTTTATAGATCTTAAAGCTACTTTTTTGTTAGCTGTCTGCTTAGTGTTGCTAGTAGAGGTTGCTGATAGTATTATTATTAAGTAGTTACTATTATAGGATATAGCAGCAGAGTAAGTATTAGTAGTGCTAGAAGAGGTAATTACAGAAGACTATAAGCCTCTTATTATAGAGGTTATTATAGTTGCTGCTAAAGATGCTGTTAATTAGGTTAGTATTCTTATTAATTAATTTATAGGTTTTGTAGATCTTAGCAGCAATCTTTTTTTATATTAATTCTAGAAAGCAGCAGAGGCTAGGCATTAATATAACCTTAAGTAGTGTTTTTCTGTAGAAGCTGGCATAGTGTAGCTTAGTGTAGTTGAAATAATGTGATAATATATAGTTAATATATTTAATAATATTATATAGCGAAAAACAGCCTATTAGAGCTTTATAGTTATGCTTGAGAGAAGAGTGCTATAACTTAAAGGTGTTAGTTGATATAGTTTATAGCAGTAAAACAGAGTGGTTATAAGTGTAGTTAGCCTATTAGTGATAGGTTAGTAGCTAGTTTTTTTATATATAATCTCACTTCAACTTAAGCGCTCTAGTGATTGCTTTTTTGATAGCTTCTATATATTTATGCTCAGTTTGATGGAATTTTAAGGTGCTAAGTAGGGCCTTCTAAGCTTTTTAGCATTTAGAGCTTTTGAGGTTTTAATTAAAGGTCTTTTTGCAGTGAATACAGCAGAGTAGATAGGTAACTTAGGTCTTGCTAGCCTCTAGCTTAAGGAAGGCTTTGCAGATAGTATGTTGCTTAATAGCAGAGTTATTAGTGAGGAAGTAATATAAATGCTACTTATAACTGCATTGTTAATATTATAGTTTAACTTAGTGTAGGTAAGTAGTAATAATATCTCTGTTAGCTTTAGTAGTAATAAAGTAGATAATAGGTAGCTAAATATCTATTATATTATATACTATAATAGTGTATAACTGCTAATTAAGCTAGTTAGTCTTATAGATAGCATCTATTATAGCAAAGTGATTATATTATGCTAAAAGATTAATAGACTTTTATTAAGCCTAAATGAAACTGTTACTGTCTTCTCTATTACTGCAGTGTTATTAAATATTAATATATTAATATAAAAAGTAGCTAGTATAATAGCAAAAAGCCTATACTTTATTAATTTAGATATCTTTATAGAAATTCTTGCTAACTATATATAGATTAAGGTTTTTATAGAACTATTTAGCTTTAGTGTTACATACTGCCTGCTGAGTTAGCTAGCAACTTTTAGCTGAAAAAAGAGCTTTCTTAACAACTTTATGGCAGCTGTTAAGGCTTCTAAGTATATAGTAGACCTTAGAGGGCTTATAGCCTGAAGAAATCTATAAGGTAGCAAACTGCTTTAATGCAGTAAGTATATATACTTAATTAAGGTGAGTAATATTATAGTTATAAGGGTTAGTAGTAGTGATAATTTCAACAGAGAGGCATTACGTTAATATGTTGTTAGCATATTGCTAGGTAATTTTAGCTTGAAATAGGTAGGTGAAAGCTTTATATATCCTTTAGCTGTATATGCTTTTGCTTTTGGTTTTTTGCTGCTTAAATTTAGAGAGAAGGTAGCAGTAGTATTAGTATATAATATGCTTCTTTGCAGAGATATTATGGCAGCTTTATATAGCAAAGAAATTAGTGATGTAGGGCTATTATATAGCAAAAGCCTTGCTGCTGATATATAGAGAAGGGTTGAGGGAAAAAAAAGAGGTATGTATAGCTTTGATATTAATAGGGAGGTAGAGAGGGCTAGTTTGAGTTATTTTGACTTTACTTATAAGTCTTACTATAAGCAGATATTAGTAGTAAAACTAAGTAAAAGTAGCTTGAAGGTAGATATATAGGCAATCTCTATATTTAGTGCATCTTTATTGAAGTTAATAAGGTTGTTAAGTAACTTTTTAGCATTTTTATTATATTTGATATATAGGTTGCTTAGAAGAGGTAGTTAATGCTTATTAATCTTAGTATGATTTTATACTATTATGAGGTTAGCAAAAAGAATATTAAATTTAGTTTGTTTATTAAAATCTATTTTGTGATAGCTTTGCTAGTAATAGTGGCAATAATAAGGTAGGTAAAAGAGAAGGTAGTAGTGGTAGTGAGGGTGGGTTAGAGAGGAGGGCAGATAAGTAGAGAAAAATCTGGGGGTAGCTATTTAGCCTGAAAAACGCATTACAGTAGATCAAAATATTGCTTATATAAGCATACATTTTTAGAAAACATTGAATATTTAGAAAAAGTTGGGTTTTGCTGTATAAAAAATAATCAAATTGTGTTAGCAGCAATAAAATAATCAAAAAGTGGGCCAGCGGCAGTGTGGTGGAGGGGGTGTGAGATGGAGAGATGGGCGCAGAGTGCATGGCTTTTTTGCAACAGGTTAATTGGGGTCCACGCTACATGCCTCGAATCCCGGGGGGCCATAGTAAGGTAAGGTACGGGATGAGACGTTTCCTCGCGAGGCAACGGGCGAGAGACAGAGTCGTGCTGACCGAAACTTGTGTCGTCGACGATGAGCGAACGGCGACGGCTGAGTCGGTCTCAACGCGGACCGTTAGGGTTTACTAGCTCGTTGCTTCTCCAGAAAATGCCCTGTCCCATCTGCCAAGTCCAAGTCTGGCGCGCCGTGCCTGTTTGACCGTCTCTGATCTTCGGTGCATGTCTTTCTCGCATGCAGGGCCAACACCGCAGCGCATCATTGGCAACCTCCAGCCACACCTCAAGTCTCCGGAGCAGTGAGCATCACCGATCTTGCTGACACATCGGCAATTCTCAGACCGCAATTTTGCACCCCAAATCTACTTCTAGAAGCCGGCCAGGTACCACCACCACCACATGGCCTGTCTGTCGCTATCTTGCCTGCCGAGGGACAGAATTATCTGGCACCCCTCTGGTTCCAACTTCCATGTGCTCCAGCTTCCGGCTACTGTCAACTTCTGCAACTGACAGGCGTCTCTTGTGCTAGCTTCAACCGTTGTGGGCAATGTGGACAACGGTGATGCACTTGATGGAGTCTCAAGCGGTCCATGTCATTTCCAAATAGTGGTGACGACTTGGAACGGTAACGACGCAGAGTATGCGGGTGGTTCGTAATGGTGGATGAATGCGTGTCAACCAAGACAAAGCCGGTAGGTGTTCGTTCTGCATCAAAAATATACTTACATACAACGTTGTCGTAACGAGAAGAGCAACAACTTTCATGCCCGAATGGAAATGTATCTTCCCTTCGGCCCACCCGAGCCCAGGGCAGAGCACAGCAGCGCGGTACCATCTTTTAAGCTTCAGGTACTTTACTTGCTGTAATTGTTGCGCCCATTCTTCAGCGTGAGGTCATGTACGGAGTACATCCGATCACCCATGCATCTCAGACACCGGAACCTGCAGAACAAGGTACGCGGCCCGATGTACCACATGTACATGTCTCTCCCACGGGAACGTCTCTCTCCACCACTGGTGGATGTGGAAGGCCTCAACTTGGAGGTTGGCTTTTTTTGTGGTCGGCAGCGGGTTCAACGGGATATTGAAATTGGGTACACCGGGATACTTGACCGAAGACTCAGCAGGCGAGCATCATTGTATGGAGCCGGGCTGAACCTTGGCTCCTGAGGAAAGCTTACGGTCTGGAGAGAGAGAGGGAGAGAGAGAGAAAGAAGAGAGCAGACGCCGGACGGGTCAGACTCCAGGCGCAGCAAGCCAGAACGGTGATGAGTGAGTGATGTGGCTATAGCCGCAGCTGTTGCTGGAAGTCAATGCTCCTTGCACCGACAAGGGGGAAAATTTTGAACAAATGTGGGCAGCTGTGTTTGTGTGTGTGTGTGTGTGGTGTGGCCAGCCATCCGTCGCCGCTCCACTATTAAGGTACCCAAAAGGACTTCTGGAGAAAGAAGACGAAACCTGAACCCTCAGAGCCCGTCGCAATAAAAAGCCTTTACGGACCCCCCCGCCACAAACTTGGTCTTCCAACACCAAACCAAAGGTTCATCGTCAACCAAATTGCTCGCCAGCTCCCGCTCTTCGCAAAACACCGCAACTGTTAACCAGCTACCTGGACCCGGGCATCGCCTCTCCGTCCAGTTTCAACAACATTGGTGAGTTCCGTCTCCTTTTTTCTTCAAAACGGAAGAAGCTGTGCCCGCCTTCGCGCAACCTGCCTTGACCTTGCACGCCTCTCGCGTGTCACATGGCATCGTCATCGTGTGTCTTCACACACAACAACACAAGCAGAGCCATTGCTGCTCCTCACCCCTCACCACCACCACCCGGCAAAGCTTGCGACAGAAAATCACTCTCCTAATTCATGCAATTCACCATTCCCCTTCCTCATTCCCGTCTCATCGTCGACAACGCCATCAAGAAAGCCCTCATAGTGAAGAAGCTCCTCGCTAACCATACCGCCTCTCCAGATCTTGTATAAAGATCACCCCTTCCCACCGCCGACTTAGCCTTTGGTCAACTCAAAGGCACAACAGCCCAGCACGGCTTCCCTGGCCGTGAGCTTCGTCAGTGACCAAGATTTCAGCCTCCGAAAGACCCGCCACATCGTCAACGCCATCCCGCCACCCGCTGCTGAAGTCGCCTAAGCAGAAGCTCGAGTTCTTTCTCTTCGACGCTTTGCTTCACCAGACGCCTTTTCTCTCCCCCAACCAGCTGCCGCATAGGACGGGTTTAGCGCCTCTTCCTCTCGCCGAGGGGGAGTCGAGGAGACCTCGTCAGATCACTGAGGGTTCTGTCTGCTACCGCTTTCGACCACCCTAGAACTCTCTTGCCGATTCTAGGTTCAACTTCTTCTTACAAACAAACCACCTTCGACAACAAAAACAAGTGTCGAAAGAGAGGAGTCCGATAGTATCGAGACAACAACCCACCGACTTTCCACAAATCTCATCCACCCAACACCAACAAAACACCCCATCAACCGCTTGGGATATGGTTATGGCAACAGCCGCGATCGAGCATTTTGCCCCAGCTACTATCAATTTTGCTAGTACCTACCACCAACCCGTCTTAAAGACGTCGCATTATGTCGAACACGCCCATCACAACAAACCGAATGGCGTGATCAACCCCAAGCAGCTGATTGGCGATGCTCTCCGCCAGCGCGTCGAGAGCATCGACCATGAGATTTGTGAGCCCGGCGACGAAGACACCTTCTTCGTCGGTGATCTAGGCGAGGTCTACCGCCAGCACATGCGCTGGAAGCTCAACCTGCCCCGCGTCAAGCCTTTTTATGCCGTCAAGTGCAACCCGGACCCCAAGGTCCTCCAGCTCCTCGCCGCCCTCGGCACTGGCTTCGACTGCGCCTCAAAGACCGAGATCGACCAGGTCCTCAACATGGGCACCGTCGCCCCCGAGCGCATCATCTACGCCCAGCCCTGCAAGACCAACTCGTACGTCCGCTACGTCAAGGCCATGGGCGTCAAGCAGATGACCTTTGACAACGCGGACGAGCTGCGCAAGGTCGCCAAGCTCTTCCCCGAGGCGGAGCTCTACCTGCGCATCATGACCGACGACGAGTCCAGCCTGTGCCGCCTCAGCATGAAGTTCGGTGCCGCCAAGGAGGACACCAACGAGCTCCTCGCCACCGCCAAGGACCTCGGCCTTAACGTCGTCGGCGTGAGCTTCCACGTCGGCTCCGGCGCCTCCGACCCCATGGCCTTCTACAAGGCCGTCTACGACGCCTACGAGGTCTTTGAGCAGGGCCGCGCCTACGGCTTCGAGATGAAGACGCTCGACATCGGCGGCGGCTTCTGCGGCGACACCTTCGAGGACATGGCCGCCGTCCTCCGCGGCGCCCTCGATGAGTACTTCCCGGCCTCCAGCAACGTCAACATCATCGCCGAGCCGGGCCGCTACTACGTCTCCGCCGCCTTCACCATCGCCTGCAACATCATCGCCCGGCGCACCGTCGACGAGCCCTCCCTGAACGAGAAGCGCTACATGCTCTACGTCAACGACGGCCTCTACGGCAACTTCTCCAGCATCATGTTCGACCACCAGCACCCCGTCGCCAAGGTCCTGCGCGCTGGCCCCGCCACCGTTTACGACTGCCCCTCCGCCAACGCCTGCCCCGACGGCGAGGGCGTCCGCTACTCCGTCTGGGGCCCCACCTGCGACGGCATCGACCGCATCACCGAGACCATCTCCTTTGAGCACGAGCTCGACGTCGGCGACTGGCTGTACTTTGAGGACATGGGTGCCTACACAAAGTGCTCCGCCACCCGCTTCAACGGCTTCACCGACAACCACGACGTCATCTACGTCTGCAGCGAGCCCGGTGCCAAGGCCCTTCTCGAAATCTGAACAAGCGCGAGGACAACAAACTTCATTCTTTCATTTCTTCAAAGCTGCTGCCCACGGCGGCGAATAAGAAACAACAAAAAAGATTTGGACGGCGAAAAGCAAAGGAAAAAACACATAGATGGCATGAGTTGAGATTTTTCAGAATTTATTTGTCACAGATAACAACAAAAAACATGGCCCAACAGCACGCAATGCTAGAATTGTAGTCATTCACTTCCCAACGATCTGGTGTGAAGCTTCCAGACCTTCACACCTTGAGACATGGTTTATAGACTTGAACACCCGAAGGGGTTAGTTAATACATATTTTTGGGCCCATATAGGTGTCAACAGATACTTGAGTGACTGTCGTTGTGCATGCATGATCCACACCACCACTTGCACCAGGCAAGTTGATCGATCTTAAGCTCTGTAAATCGTAAATCAACGAACGGCTGGGCGACCCGGGTAATAGCAACATTTTCGCCGCCAACCATGCAGCATCTACGTCAGTCAATCGCAAAATGCAAGGCACAGCCGCATACTGGCTTGCCGTGACTCGCGCGCGCGTCGGGCGGTACTGCAGGGGCGGTCAGGGACGCATCCTGCCTGCATGGCCTTGCTTTACCTAGAATGTCCCAAGTTGCCTAGATCTGCACCTATTCACCGTTCTCGATGCGATTTGTACAAGTTGTAGTTGCATTCACGGATCTCTTCTCTCTCTCTCTCTCTCTTTCTCTTTTCTCCTATTATCGTTCCAGGTCGTCGCTGGTCCCTCTGCCCGGTGACCAGCACACGTCGTTCGTCAAAAAAGCATACAACCCAGGTGCCTCCGCAAAGGGCTGGAAAAGATGTGGGGGGGTTGGATAGGTGTATGTCTCCCTCCCGCTTGCATCGTGGGTAAACGAATCCCAATATCTTTCTCTGTCTAAACTGCGCCATTCAAATGCCAATTCGTTGTTGGACGTTCAAAACGTGTGTCATGCTATCCGTCTTCGTAACCTTTTCCCTGGCCCCGGTCGTAAAACCCCTCCATTCGTAACTCGCATCCAGAGAGTTGTCCATCAACCATGCCTACCGCACATCAATCATGTAGCCTGCGGTTGAAAGCTGTGGTCCGTAGTGAAATTTGCAAGGGTGTATTCATGCCTCACTCTGCGGGTTGAGAATGCTCTGAGCAGTGGCGGCGTCGTAACCAATAACATTCGTCAGATAGGATATCCTGCATCTATTAGCAAAAGCGTTTGTTATCGACGGAAAAACATGTACTCACTTGTCATCGTTGAGTTCGCGCAGTCGCAGGTCTTCAAACCTCGACACGCAATCGACCCACGCCATGGCCCTCGCCTTCGGCTGGACCTTCTTAACCGTGAACTTAAATCGTCCGGTAACGGGTCTATGATCGGATACGCGGACCTCGTGGCGCTTGTAGTCGATCTGCTTTATCCTGCCCCCTCCGCGGTACAGTAATCGATCGCACCAGGCTGGCGAACGCTTCTTCTCGCTAGTGTCGTAGTTGTCCGTGCCGACATCATACTTGTAGGTAGGTGCAAAGTTGATTGGCATCTCGTCAAATGCGCGGAGCTTGAAGGCTGGGTTCCGTCTTTTCGCTACAAGGAGCTGATCTCGCTCGAGTAGCTTGGCCAAGTTATTTTGTTTAACAGCAATGACCACAGTATCGCGAGACATCGTGTCGATGCGATAGTTGAGATCGCCGTTGAGGAGGCAGAGCTCATGATCTAAGATCATAGTGCCGTCTCCACCACCAACGAAGCTGTCCAAACGCATGTTAGGATCTCGCTCAGGGGGAAGAATTTGCGCTTCGAGAATGGCCGCCACATCGTTGTGACGACTGTTGGCCTGTGATTGACCCGCTGCCAAATGGCAATTGATGAAGCAAAGTGAGGAGTCGTCGACCATAAAACGGACAACAATGGCACCTTTGTTGCCGTGGAGGCCGCCCATGCCACGCTTGACCTCCGATGCGCTCAAGTTCCGAACGCGGTCTCTAAGCGTAGACTTGACAAAAATGCAGGTGAACAGACCAACAAGAGTGGCAGTATGCAGCAAGTGGTATAGACAATCATGCGGCATGTAATCATCGAGGCTCTTCAGCAAGAAGTCTCTCCAGTCGCGGTATTGGTGGCTCATTCGCTCCTGGTCTGATCCCTCCTTCTTCTTGACCTTCAAGAAACGTTCTGGAAAATGTCAGCAAAGTTTCGTCGAATCACAAAGCTCCAACATACTGGCTGTGGCGGTTTTGTCCTCCAAGTCAACTAACTCCTGGAACCCGAAAACCAGGATATCGGGTGAGCTGTTTGCTTGTAACAGACTCTTGATGAATTCCGCGTCTTCTTCAGCGTATCGAAGACTGTGAGGCGTAGATGCACCGGCGTTCCAGGTCATACATAGCACCTTGAGATCTTGGAACTCGCAATACTGGGTGTCCATGCCCTTCATTTCCGTCTCGTGCCAGTCATCCTGCAGGAGGCCGTCCCAGGTGCGAAGCACGTTGTCCGCACCGAGAGAGATTACCTGATGACGATCCATCCGGTAAGCGCTGGAAGCGTCCGAAACGAGCTTCACAACTGGGTTCTTGTCGTGGGCTTGCCAGTCTTTCTTGACAGACCACGGTGTTGTCGCCATGTCGTAAACACAGACTTTACCTGTGTTGAAACCCGCCCACAAATAATCACCAACACCTGCGATGGAGTTGATCTTCCAAGAGCTCAGGTTGATAATCCCGAGACAAGCGAAGTCTTGCGTATTATAAATCGAAATCTTGCCGTCTGCATGGCCAAAGAAGGCCTTGCCAGGTTGCGACCGGACTTGGCATCCGGAGGTAACTTCTCCAGCAGTATCCTGCATCATAGGCCTCACAAGGACTTGAAATTGGGTCTGCCCGTCTGTACTGGGAGCAAACACCCGAATTTCCTTTCCCGTAGCATGCCACAGCTCGTCTCCAATTATCATCGAGAACGTGTGGCCTTTCGGTAGTCGGAATGCTTGGTGTGAGTTGTTCGTTAGATTTGGCGTGCTGGTCTCGTCCGGACCCCAAACGAGAAGTCCGCCCGTCTCATCCAGTGTCCACAATTCGTTGAAGTGGCGGTAAATTTTGATGACTTCATGACGGCCATGGGCACTTGGCTTATTCGCAATCACACTTTGGGTTGCAATGTCGGCCTCCATTAGCTCGCCAAAGTTGTTGCCAATCCATAGACGTTCGCCTTCCTCATCCACATTATTACCAGGTTTGAACGCTACTGCTGTAGCCTTGATGCCCTCACCGTGGGCAAAGCTCATAAGGAGTTCACCATCACGCAAACTCCAAACTCGGGTCAAGTGGCCAGTAGTGCACACCAGGTCGCCACAAACGTCGAATGTTCTCGGATCATACTTGGTCTGGATTTCGTGCATACCTTGCTTGATGTAGGGGGGCCTCCGGTTGACGTTGGAAGGATCCGGGAAGGACTGGCTTGAGCCGTTGACTTCAACCTTTGAATGATTGCTCGATGGGATGAGAGCAGTCGTCGTCTCGGCCGGCGGGGGCGGGGGCGATGGGTGTTGCACGGGTTGAGGAGGGTGCGAGATAGGAGGTTGTGGTGGCGGCGGGCGAGGCGTGGTCCTCTCTGATGTTCTGTCAGTCACCGTGTTCGCACGTCCAGGCAACCGGGTAGGTGGCGGAAGATGGGTTGTAGGGGTCGAGACAATACGTTTGGGCGGTGGTTGAGCCTCGGAGACTGAATGTGTGTTGATACCAGGCCTTGGGGGTCGCGGGGGCGGCTTCATGGTCATAGAAAGGGGCCGTGGAGGTGGCTCGGCGGTCGTATGCGGTCTCGCGGGGAGCGCTGGTACGGAAGGACGTGGCTCGCCAGTAATTTGAGGCGTGATTTGGCCCTTTATAAATCCATTCGTTTCCTGGTCCCGCTGGTTTCTCTTCGTCATGATCGAGTGGTGTACAGGCGGAGGTGCGAATCCAACATCCAGTGTCCTTCCTCGTTGCTGTTGAGGCGGTGGATCTGAATGTGTGGCAGGCGCCTTTGGCCTCGTAGGAAGCACCGGGGGTGCCGGTTCGGGGCTGCTAGGCGGGCTGCTGAACGGAGAGGTCTCCGGCTTCAGCTTATGTCTATTGGCGGTCACAACATGATCAGCGAAAAACGATGGCCTCGGCTGAGACTGCATTGACGGCTTTTCAGCACGATTGATGGGTGGCGGGACGGCGGGTTTGTTGTCTCTGCGAATCTCTCCAGATCTTCTCGGGGGCGGGGGAGAGGGCGGTTGAGAGGCCGACAGCCTTGGGGAGCGCCGGTTCGGTTCGAGAGAGGGGGTATGGGGCCGACTCGGGATCTTGAACTGCCGCGCGGTAGTAGGAGTTGTCGGAGTTGATGCGCCGGACTCAGCGTTCAGGAAAGCAGGGGTCTCGGCGTGCGCAAATCTAGAAACGGTATTTTTCGGGGGAGATTGAGGAGGCTCTACCATGACAGAGGGAGCTTTCACGGGCTCCGGCTTCAGAGTGGGAGGTATGCCCAGGGAGCGGCCCGGCGATCGAGGGACGGGCTCGTGCAGCGGAGGAGGAAGAGAGGGCGTCGAGATGCTGCCACGTTCTCTCGGTCTCGGGGGTATCGGAAGGCTTTCGGTAGACTTGGCTGCATCTCGAAGGAATTCAGGCTTTGGGCCCGGTGAGATTGTTCGAGGCGGAGAGGGGCCCGACGGAAGGACAGGCGCGGGGGCAGGCGCAGGTTCGCCCTTGTTCATGTTCTCGAACTTGGCTCTCAGGGAGGAGACAGGTTTCTGCCAGCCATGTCAGTCACAAAGTTGGAGGGGATGTTTGGGCTTGGGAAACAAACAAGTGATGAGCCATCAGGCCCATTTTGATCGGGGGGAGGCATGATGACAGTTGAGCTGGACGGCGGGGCTCAGGGTGCTGATACCCATTACACCCACGTCTTCAAACGAATCTTCATGAGCCCATCAACGGCGGGCTAGAACAAGACGAGTCTGGCGTGTTTAATTTGTCGAGGGATGGGTAAGAGGTTGTCGGACGTGAATTGAGGATCGCGAGGGTATGTCAGCGAAGACGAGAGTTTGATGCGCGTGGCTGTTCGGAGGGATTCTGAGAAGTGGGATGGACGGCCGTGCAAGAGGGCTGGGGAGCATAATGATGCTGGGCGGACGTTTCGAAGCTACCTCGACGTGCAGGCGGGCATGGCCATAGATGTATGGTCAGAATCGCAGTGGATCAGGAGCAGACGCGAGAGGGGACGGAGGGCAGAATGTTTTTTTTTTCTGTTGTTGTGGTGGTGGTGGTGGTCGAGTCGAGGTAGCGGCAGTGGTATCCGTGGTAAAGTTGTGATTGACAACGAAGTGGCATTGCAAAGGCCCCTTGGAGCAATAAGATTCCCAGCCGTTTTGCTGGGACGGCACCGTGGTGGACTGTGGATGGAGTAGTGTGTGCGGGTTGGGTGTGTGTGGTGCGGTGCACCTTGCTCGCAGGCAACCGGCTGGCCTGCCTACCTTACCGTCAGGTACCTTACAACCGCGCAGGTACCTAGGTATCTACCGATGGAGGTGCCTACCTACATACGGATACAATACAATACAACACGCACGCTCGAGTGGCTTCTGCGCGGGTGCCAGGAGGTACGTGGTGGCATGTACGTAAGGTTTGAGGGACCTTTGGAGACGTCGCCATCCAAACACCGCCCTCAATTACGACGGCGACGTCAGGTACACTACGTACGCCGTGCCCGCTGTCCTATCTAGGGTAGCAATATCCATAATGACATATGGCCCTGCCAAGCCGAGTCTCCGTCCCTCTTTGGGCTGTCGTCTGCCACAGCCCTCCAGCTCCTCCTCCCAGCCCTCGGCGAGTAACAAGGGTCGTCCAGAGCCAGCTGCGGGCCCTGTTCGACCTTTTGCTTTCCCAGAGATGTCAGGTAATTTGGGCGCACCTACGGATAGTACCTGCGCAAGGTACCTCCACGCCAAGTACCTGACCTTGCTGGGTTCCAGTGATTGCGAGAAGGTTGGGGGAGGGGGGATGGAATTGGGGGAGAGGATGCATGCTTCCCGGGGTTCACTGGCTTGGTACCTGAGTGAATCTGCCCAAGACCAGCCCCAAAGTAGGTACTTCGTACATGCTGCACACACTGCATGGACACCAAGTACCCAATTGACGGGCATGGAGAGACAGGACCTGGACGCTAATTGTTCCGAAATTAGGCCTACCCGCTGAACACCCGCCAGACTGCCTGATCTGCCGCTGGCTGTAAGGTAAACACTTTGGCCCCTGTACATCACTTTTGCCGTCGCCGTTGTGCCCTCCCCTCCGGTCCAGCTGTCCATCCGCCATCCTCTTTTTACCTAGCTTCTCTCTCTCCCTTCAACGTTCGTGAGGCACAACTCTTCGTGTGATGCTTATCTAATGTAACTGCGTCCTGCCTCCAAAAAGAGTACGTATCCTGTGGCTCAACCGCCTCAAGCCGGCTAAACTTGATTGAGAGCAACCACCACCACCACCACCACACGCGGCACTCGCCTTCCTGCGCTCTCGCTCGGGGTCCACAAATCGCGTGCACGGCTCAAGGCCAAGCAATCGGGGAGCTCCATTATCAGACCATCCCACTTTACCACAGTGCGTGCTGACTGTTGGACAACTGCTCCGATTGACCAGGTTTAGATCTTCCATTCAAACAACTCCGAACGGCGCAACTTTTTTTTTCCTCTTCTCGTTCGCTGCCTCCCATTGTGTTCCAGACAAACCTGCCAACCCTTCAGCCCTGCGACAAGATCTGTCCAGTTGATCGTCCACCCTATATTCTGCCGCAAACATGAACACCGTAAGTTGTAGCCCATCCGTCGCATATGGTTTCAAGTCTCTGGCTAACATCATGCCTGATCCCAGGTCAAATCGTTCTGGTACGCTTGACTCGTCGCAAACCATCTCTCGTCGTCCGTCACGCTGACCTTCTCACTTCCGTGTCTTGCAGGCTCGGATGGGGCTCTCTCTGTGCTGGTACGTGGTCATTTGAGCACGCCGTGGCCCTCGTGCCCTAGCTAACACGCCGACTTATGTAGCCGGCGGAACGGCCTACTACTTTGCCAAGCAGAGCATCAACGCCGACCGCGCAGCCCGCTTTGAAGAGCAGCGCAAGCGCAAGCAGATGGCACAGTCCATGGAGTACGGCGACAACGTCCCCAGCCAGCCCGGTTCCGCATCCACCATGGGCGGAGAGCCGCGCACCGATGCCGCCGGCTCGCCGAGCCAGGAGTCCAGCTCCGACCCCGCCCCGACCCGCCATGCCCCGACCACGGAACAACAAAGAATACTGGAGAAGAGCAAATACGAGAGTAGTACGCCGTTCAAGAGTCCAAAGGGAGACCGCTTTTCGTAGTGGCGCGGAGCATTTGGCGGTGGAAGCAGCCCGATCGAACCCGAGTCCGTGTAGTATAATTAACACCCTGGTCGATTATGGCCGCGCCTTGTATCATTGAGCACGACACGAAAGAATTTACGCCTCTCTACCAATTTACGTCTGGATCCATGTATTCTGAAGGAAGGCCACGGCGGCCAATTCTGTATCCTTAGCAAAAGCGTCTTTTGGACGTGGCCATGATGGCAGATTGTCAATGAATCATTGTACACTAACCCTACGTCAGCGGTTTTTCTGTTCAACACCAACACAAGCGAGAGGCCTCAAGCCAGCTGCACGAACAGCTTCAAGTCAGCAAACTATAAATGTCAGTTGGATGAATAATTAGATACTTGCCCCTCGATGGCCTATCGCCAATGGTACGCCTCCGTAATTCCTCCGAAATTACGGCGCACACTCCGGCCGCAGATGGCGCCGCATCTTGGCTTCAAGGGTAGCCGGAGGGCTGCCCGCTAAGCCAGTGACCTCGTAGCAATCCGCACTGGGCGGCCTGGGTCCCCTAGAACCTTTGCGGAAGAAGCCGCGCAGAACCCCGACTTCTAGCCGTCCACCAGCTGGACCTAAGCCATAGTTTTACGCCCTGCGGCGGCGCATTCAGCTCTGTGCCTGGCAGGAAACTTTCAGCGGCACCTCTTTTTTGACAGCTCCTGCTTCGTAGCTTCAACCTCAACATCCCCAACACCACCACTCACCTCCTCACAACAACACATTCGCTGCTCACCTACCTGCGCGCCGACAGGCGTGCAAATCGAAGCGCAATGGCAACACCCGAACTGGCGATAGCCAAGGCTTCCTTCAGCGCCCTCCTCTTCCGCAAAGAGCCCGTCTCCCTCACGAGGCCGGAGATCGAGACGTTCCATACCCTCCTTCACGATGCGATACACCAGTGCTCGCCCGCCAACGTTCAGGTTTGATGCCCTCTTGAAACGGCCTCTCTCTCCGCGCCATTTTCTTCTCTTCTACGTGTTTCTTGCCACAAACATAACCGTTTCCGTCGTGTCTACGTGTCGCAGGTCAACTAAACTCCTGCTGCCTCCTCTAGAAATGCAAGCGATGGATCCTGAAGAATCTGGCGCCCTCGCCGGCGCGCGTCGCCGCTCTTGGCAAATACCTGGCCGCCCTTTCCAAATCCTTCCCGGGCGATGATGCTACCACTGCCGCCGCTGCTGCTGCGAAGAACAAGACGAAACCCTCCTCCAGGCGCAAGCGTCTGCACATTCTCTACATCCTCAACGATGTTCTCTACCACGCTGTCGTGCGGGACAGAGACGCGCGCTTCGCGACGGAGCTCCAGCCCAGCCTCCCGCCACTCTTTCACGCCGCTGCCAGCTTCCGCAACTGCCCGAAACACATGCGCAAGCTGGACGATCTCCTGTCACTCTGGGAACAGCAAAAGTATTACTCGACGCACACGATCGCAGACTTGAGGGAGACGGTGAAGGAAGCCCCCCATGGCGGTAAAGTCACCAAGGCTACCGAGGGAGAGGGCGCGAACAACCAGACAGGGTCGAACCTCGGTGTCAAACCTGCAAAGGACGCGCCCTACATGATTCCCTCGATGCACGGAGACCCGAACACGCCTTGGTTCGACCTTCCAGCTGCCAACTGGCTCCCGCATCTTGAGCCAAACTCTACGAAGCCCATGAACCCCAACATGATCAAGCCGCTCCAGCTCGCGCCGTGCCCCGCGGACAAGGCTCTCGCCAAGGCAGTCAAGGACCTTCTCGCAGATGTCGAGAGGCTTTACTCTAAGTCGGCGACGCCCCAGCAGCACGATCAGCAGTCGACGGACCTGAGCGAGATGGGCGAGCGCGTCATACTCGATGAGATCACGGGCGAAATCATTGGGGGAGAGACATACTACGGCTGGTCGCGCAAATTCTGCGAGAAAATGAAGCAGCGCAAGAAGGGAAAGCCAGGAGGCGATAGACGCAGCCGTGGCCGATCCAGCTCGCGAAGCCGCTCCCGCAGCTTCTCCCCTGGCCGCTCGAGCAGAAGCGACTCGCCCCCTGCGTTCAAGAGGCGCAGGCTCTCGCCGGATTCCAGAAGCCGGAGCCCCAGCCGCAGCCGAAGCCACAGCCGCGATCGGCGGCAGAGCCCTCCACGCAAGGGCCGTTACGACTCCAGAGATTACAGCCGATCAAGGTCAAGATCACGTTCTCGGTCGCGGAGCCCCTACAGATCACGATCCCGATCTCGTGAGCGAGGAGGTGGGAAAAGAGGCCGCGGCGACTTGAGCAGGTCACCACTTCCACCCCACGGCCGCGGTCGGTACAACGACGAGCCTGGCCAGGGCTACAACCAGCCGCAGCCGCCGCCGCCGCCTCCTCCCCCCAATCACCACAGCCCTCCCGCCTTCCAGCCGTACCCTCCACCACCTCCCAATGCGGCCGGCGGGTTCGGACACTTCCCACCACCCCCTCCGCCGCCTCAAGGCTTCCAAGGAGCATGGCCGCCTCCTCCCCCTCCTCATCCTCCCACTGTAGGTTACATCAGCGGGCCTCCACAGAATTGGGGTGCTCCGCCGCCTGGTGCCGGTGTACCGCCGCCTCCACCCCACATGGGCGGATGGGGGGCACCCGCTCCGCCGCCGCCGCCGCCGCAACAACACAACCAATACCAGCAACAGCCGCAGTATGGACGCGGCAGCGGTGGGCACAGAGGTCGCGGCAGGGGAGGCTATAACAGAGGCAGAGGAGGCGGGTGGTAAAGTTCTCTCTGCTCTTGTACAACTGTAAATTAGGCCAGTAGTAGCAAGGCAATGAGTAATGTAAATCACGAATATGCTCGTCAAACCTCCATCGGCGTACCCAAGTCTAAATGTGACGTCTGACGTCTGTACTCATTCATCGTCTAAGGTAGAAACCAAGGAGGAAAACCCTCATTCCTCACGCCCACTCCGGCGCAACTTATTAATCAAGTTCATCCGAGAGAGCCGCAGAAAGAAAAAAGGAGCTTGTCTCCCGAGTTTCGCCTCTGTACGCCGGGGCACCCCATCTTTCTTCCACCCACTCTTGCCTGTCCTCCGTCATCCTCTGCCGACAAAATACGTTTTTGTGTCCTCCCGCGTAGAAAAAAGTAAAGAAGAGTCCCGCGTTTCTTTTCACCTCGACAGCTAAACAAACAGCGGACGGGCGGCTCGATGCCAGTGGTCAAAAAGTCCCGCTCAAGTTTGAGTCTTTGCCGAGGAGAAAGTAAACATAAAAGTGACATCATGAAAATTAAGTATGTTCCGAGGGCGGCGAAGCCCCATCCCTACTAGAGCTTGTGGTCTTCTCTCTCCTGACCCGAAGCGTACCCGGCGGTTATCCTCTGAATCCTAAACGCATGCATGATGTTCCCGTTTTGAGTCCTTCAACCCGTTGAAGGCAAATCATTCGGTAATAATGTCAAGGCACGTCATGACTCCTCAGTTGCCTCGGCTTTCTCCTCGCCGTTTTGTTCCGGGGCCTATATCGGACACTGGTCAATCAAACATTCCAACAAGCATTGAAATTCTGCAATTAAAGCGGGATGCAAGACAACATTGAGGAACAGGACAGGGTGAGTTTTGTAAAAATAGCAAGACAGAGTTTCATAGGGTATTAAGAATCCTCAAGCGCAGGTCGACAACCAGACAGAGGCGGGTAATGGCAACAGGGTAAAATCAATTTTGGCTTCGGGTTGATCCTACCGAGTCTTGTTGCTCATGCCGACGTTCCCTGCGGTCGCCATCTTGCAGCTTGAGAGAGTCTAATCGCTTCTGGTTGTCTTCGGTTCCGTCGACTTCATCAACGCGAGAAAGGGAGCCAGCGTGTGCTCTACCTGATGTCGGAGCGCCCGCACCGTTGGCTGACCGTCTCTGGTTGGCCTGATCGGTGATTGACGCCCACTTTCTTTCACGAAGGGCTTCTCTGGCTGCGGCGCTGTTTTGCTGCTCGGTGTAATCGTGGGAGCAGTCGTCGAACAGTTGAGGGTTGATCTCCATGAACAGCTTCATGGCGTTATAAACCATGCCGTGAATCGTACTGCAGGGATTGGTTAGCATTAGTCGCGCTTGCACTCTGTGGCAATACTCACCGGTTCCAGTGTCCCTTGGAATTCTCGTATAGAGGTGCAAACATGATGGGCAGGATAATCTCAACGTTATCACTGACCAAGTTGCAGAAGTACTCATTGTTCCAGAAGTAAAGAGCACGCTCAGCAACCTGGAAATGGGGGCTAGCAACCGACTTGGCCAGCTGGTGGAAAAGAGGCTCCTGAACCTTGGCGAATTCAGCCGGGTCCATGACTTCGAAAATGTCTTCGACCTCGTTAAGGAACATAACCTCTTTTGTGCTGTTGACCTTGGGCCAGTAGCGGAGCAGTCCGAGGACAACCTAGTTCGGTTAGCACACAACTATGCGGGGCCTCGGATCCAAAACTTGCCTCCTCTGTGAGAGATGCATCTTTCTCAAGGAACTGGACAATGCAGTACGCCAGCTGAGGGTGGTACATGCTGAGACTCTTCACCTTGTGCAAAGGTATCAGTACCCGCGTCAAGAAGGTCTTATGCTCCTCCTTCAGCGGCAGGGCGAAACCGTTGATAATAGAGCCCAGGATTTCCAGCAATTCAGCAATACCGTTGAACCTCTCCGTTTCGTATGTGAATTGGAAGAATACGTTGTTGATAGAGCGACGGATGAACGATCTCAGGTTCAGGAACTTGCCATAGATACGGTGAAGGGTCGTCTTGAGGAAATCTCTCTCGCGCGGGTCCTCCGAATCAAAGAGCTCCAGCAGTTGCAGCACGAAGCTATGGTCAATGTACGCCTTGGCAATGTTGGTGTTGAAATCCTGGCTTTCGATGAAGCGTAGGAAGAACTCGTAGACAACCTGAATGTGTGGCCAGGCAACCTCCAAGACGGGTTCGTCCTCCTCCGGATCGAAAGCTTCACCTTGGGGGTTCATCGGGGGCGGGATGGGTCGGAAGAGGTTCTTGGCGAACATTTCGACAACTCTTGGGTACATTGGCTCCGTAATAACTTGGCGGTTATTAGCGACGTAGTCGAGCAGTTCGTGGAGGGCGAGTCGCTTGATCTCCTTGGATTTCATGTCACCACTGGCATCATTGAAGTCAAAGATGACGTTGCACTGGTCAATCTTTTGCATGAAGAGCTCTTGGCGTCGGTTGGGGGGGACTTCGTGGAATCCAGGCAGCTTCTCCAGCTCGCGGTGAGCAGAGATGTCGAACCTCGACGAGTGCTGGCGCTTGGGTGTTCTGAGGCCCTCGGGCACGTCCTTGGGCGTCTGGTGCAGGCGATCGAACATGAGCGACTTGGTGCCCGCTTTCGGAGGCGCGAGATCGTGTGGCATGGTTTCGGCAGCACCAGGGGGTGGGACGTGCTGGAGCTGCGATTAGCAACAGCTTTGAATGAGCAGTGCCGGTTGAGAACTTACAGGAGCGCTGGGGCTGATGATGACGGTAGGCGGTAGGGTGCCATGGCGAGCTGGAGAACCTCCACCGTTAGCACTTTGGGCCGCTCCCGTGGAGCCAAAGCGATCCGGGGCAGCACCTTGCTGGTTGCTCAATGGCGACGGCTGGTTCGGTTCTCCGGCGTGAGCGCCGGCGTTGTTAGGCGGCAGCGGCTTATTGCGGGAATCGGAGAGGTTTGTCGTCGAGGACGAAGGAGTCGGGTTAGGCGACTGGTTTGCATCGCGGCCTGAGCCAACCGAGGAGGGGGATGCGGTCCCATCTTTGGAATCTTTATTCTTCTTGGGCTTATTGGGGTCTTTGTCTTTGCCGCGCGAGAGCTGGGCATGCTGGGACGTCAGTAGGGTGTCCAGTATGATGATGAGACTCAGGGGCCGGGTAGCAACGGTGACTTACCACCCTCTGGCTGAAGCGCTTCATTTTGGACGTCACGATGAAGTCCCTCTCGGTGGGGCGACAGAATCGCCCGACTCAACAGCTTAAGTAGCGAGCAGCAGTGAATCGCAATGGACGGTGGTCCAAGGCAGAGAAGGATATATGCTGCGGGCGCAGGATGGTCGGCGTCGGTGGTGGTAAGCAGGGGTGAGTTTGGATTCGGCCGGATCGAGTCAATTGTTTGACGTCGAAATGGAGTGCAACGACGAAGCAATCGAAGGGCTATCGTAGCCTCGGTCTCGAGATGGCTTCGATGATGCGCGGCGAACGGAGCGTGCGTGGGTCTCAGCTAAGGGCGAGTTTGGGATTGTAGCAAGCGCGTCGGCAGATCGATGTCGACGAGACGATGAAGGAGGGCGGTCGCTCGCGAAAGGGCTGGGGTTGGGTTGTCAGGATAGCGTCGCTTCGTGATGGGCAGACAAGGGGAAGCAGCTAGGAGAGCGGGTTGGAGAGAGAGATCGTTGCGACGAGGTTTAGCCCCATCAAAAAAACGGCGGAAGAAGAAATGATCGGGCAGCGAAAGGAAGAAAGCCAGATGTTCTGGACAAAAAGCGACGAAGTTGGGGGATGCTCTGGATCGTCGGTAAAGCTGAAGTTGTTTGCGGGGCCCAGGTGTGAAGTGTGAGACGACGACGCGGGACCAGCAGCCGGTCTCCCCTAACGTGCTAGCGGCGGCGGTGAAATATTAAGGTAAGGTCGAAGAGGTACGGTACGGCAAGGCACGGTATGGCCAGAGGGTTGTCCGGCCCAGAGCACGTCGCCCAGCACAAGAGTCGACAGCTGGAGACGGACGGTCCAGTGATGCGCGGCGGCCAGCCAGGTACAGGCCTCGACGCCGGGGGTTGGCTGATTGGGGAGCGAGCGAGCGGGAGGGCGGGCAGGCGGCCAGAGATGATGGGCAGGGTGAGAGCAATACCTTACAGGATTGACGCCCGAAAGCAAGACGAGAGAGAGGAGGCGTCGATGCAGATGTAAGAATACTCGGGCGGTCAAGTCAATGGACGAGAGTTGTAGATTGGAGAGTGTTGTTAAAGGCGACGTAAGGTAGGTGGTAGGTACGCATTTGCCGGGGGCGAGTTGGAGAGGCGATAGACGCACAACAACAGACACAAACACACACACACACCACAACTGTCAACTGTCAACACCTCATAGGGACCGTACCCAAGGAGTCAGGTAAGGTAGGTAGGTAAGGTGCCTACCTAGGTAGGTAAGGTCCAGTATCCGTATGAAGAGGTGGTTGAGTGGAGAGGTCGAGGCTGTGAAGAGGTCCCTTCCAAGGAAGGTTCTGCATCAACACTGGTCAAGCCCGGGACAGGTGCTCCAACCTCCAGGAGAGATCCCGACTGCAGGAGCGGACCCGACAGCAGCGCACCGGTGGGAGCTGCTGAAGTGTGCCTTGAAGTGGGTGGGTGTGGAACGACAGTGGGCTCTGTAACGCCCATCTTTCACCCAGGCTCGACAGAAGGACACAACACCTACAATTTACAGGGTGCTCGCTGCAAGTCGATCGAGCAGCTGCCAGCACCTCAGCCCGGACACCAGCAGTCCACTGCTGCCCGTACCTTAAGGTAAGGTACCTACCTACCTTACGCAGCAAGCAGCACGCGGGCAGGCAACGGGAGCCAAGGAGGGACGGATGGGGAAAGGGGGTGTTGACGGATGGCACCTCGCTGGTTGGCACTGGCACGGGCACTGGTTCTTGCACTTGCATTGCAATTGCACCTCTGGAAGGGACCTGACTGCGACCGTGACCTCCGCACGGGCCCGATCAGCGAAAATGACAATTCTTGATTGGCTCATGAGCGTCTTAGGTAAGATAAGGCCCGCGACCCCTCCATGCTCCTGCCTCTCTTCTCGACATTGGTGTGGATTGCCTGTCGACATTCGCTGTCTGCGACTGGATGAGCGAAGCTGGACCCTGGAGCTCAATTTCTTTTGTCGGCAGTAGGGTTTATCCGGAAGGTTTCTGCCCTCCCGTCCCGTCCAGATCGAGGTGGCCTGGGATTCTTGGCCCCCACATGTGATCTCCATACCTATCTACCTACTATGTACACAGCAAACCTGCATCTCCTGACGGCACATTGCAGCTGCGGGGCGGATGTTTACTGACCTCACTCAGTATTCGGTTTTTTGAAGTGAATATCCATCAGGAGGTGGCTTCATCCCAAGACAGACTCGATTAAACCAAGGAATGCCTGCAATATTTACCTCAGCAGTGTACATGCATGCATACATGGCCGTTTTCTGTACCGTGCTAATGATCACAGCACTGTATTTCGATTGCTGCAGGTCCCTGGCAGCCGCTGCAAGGGCCTTCTTTGGGCTCATTGCCCCCCAAACAATGTGGGCATCATCACATCACCCTGGGTCCAAGCTATCACAGAACAGGAGCGTCCCAGGTCTTCGGGAACGGGCTTAACATGGGACGACTTGATCTGCTGAGGATTCTGAAACACGAATGCGCCAGTCTCCATTCCTCTGATACTGTGTCTTGCTGGAACAAGAGTCACTAGTGAATCCGGACGAGATGGAGTCGCGTGCGTACCATACCTTATCTGTCTATGTCAATCACAGATTTACCAAGTCGGCCTGGCCTGTTCTCATCCAATTTTCGCATTGTGGCATTGCAGCCTTGTCTCTTCTGTGGCTAATTTATGTCGTCCTGGCTCATTAATTGCTGACATACAATTGTTCCGAAAGGCTTCGCCAGGTGACTTGCCTCATGATGCCAGTGAAGGGGTCCTCAGCAAATTTACTTCTACAGTTAAGGCACTGTACAGCGCTCCAGCCACTTACCTAGCACCTGCCTCGGGCTGGGGGTGCATCTCGCACCGTGCATCAATCGAGAATCTCAGTTGCTCAGAACAGCAGGTAAAATTCCAGTCAAACGACGTACCACTGAGCTCAACGCGGCGACATCCGCAAACCGTCGCAACTCCACCTTTCAGCTAGTCGCTCTTGGACTTGCAGTCTCAGATTACCTGCCTCTTGATCTTAGGCCACCTACAGCCAACCGAAGATCATCTCGGAGCAAACGGCTGGGCAACCGCCCGCAAGGCCAAGGCGTCTTAGAAGACGGCCGCACGGAAACCATCACCATGGACACCGACGACGAATATATGAATGACGGCATAGAGGATGACAAGCTTGAAGAAGAAGATATTCGGGAAGATGAGCATGAGCCTCGAGAAGAATCTTCAGCCGCTCAGAATCGACATGACAACAACTCAGCGCCCCGGTTCCCCATCCCCAAACGGTCCATGGGTGCCGTGGAGATTCCCATGATCGTCATGAATCTGGACAGGGCAGAGAAGGCCTTTGGAAGCATTTCGTCGTTCCAGAATGTGCGTAGATGTTGGCAATGACTTGAAACTTCAACCTACCAGGCGGTACTGACAGCCTGCCAGATCCTCGACACTGAACGGAATACAATCCCCTTCTATCTCAACCCCGAGAGCCCATTTCGCAGGCCAATCATGTCGCACAGTGCTACAAGTCACAATGTCGTGCTGAAGGTGACCGTGCCGAAGCGGACCGGCAGGAAACGCAAGAGGGGTACGGACGGGCCGTGGGAAGGTGAGGTCGAAATGACCGATGTGCCCCAGTCCAGGTCACCACGCGAGCAGATCTGCTCCAGGTCAAGGCTGGATAATCCGAAGGTGCTGCGGCGGAAAATGCAGGACAATGTCGACAACTACGACGTGGAGGCCGTCGGCGTCATCAAGCATACTCACCGGTTCCGCGGTATGGCAGATTTCCACTGGAGTCTGAAAGAGTCTCCTTTCATTTCGAGATTCATGGATCAGGTCATGCCCGGTGACAGTAAGTCTGCCTCCGGTCTGCTAAATTGGGAATAAACTGACACCCATACCAGTCACTCAAATGAGGAACTTCCAGTTCGTTGACGGCGTCGACAAGGGGCCAAACGTGGATATCATCCCACCACCAGTGTGGACGCCGATGACGCTCCCATTCATCTACAACTACTCACAGAATCCATATGTACGATCCGAGCTCGATCACGCCGGACAGACGAAGCTCATCAATACCCAACTACCAACTCTTATCGGCTACTTCTTGAAGGCAGATCAGTACCCCATCCCAACAGGCCCGCAAATGCCATATGACGGAACCGACGAGGAGGTGACCACCTGCATAGCCAAGATGGAAGAAGCCATGGAGGAGCGTCCTATATGGACACGCCGCTCCCTCCTCAACAAACTCGGCTCCATCGTTCGAAATGCCAACGTCATGAAGCGGTGCGTCGGCTACGTCGGGTACCAGTTCCGCGGCGGACCCTGGCGCGACGCAATCATCAAGTACGGCATCGACCCGCGCACCGATCCCGCCTACAAGACCTACCAGACCATGATCTTCAACATGCGCAAGCTGCAGGCTGGCCACATTGGCGAGACGTGGCACGCCATCCGCAGCCTGCGTACGGAGCAGCGCCAGCCCCAGGGCGACAACCACGAAAGCCACATCTTTGACGGGAAGTCCTACTGGACCGACGGCAAGGTCTGGCAGATTTGCGACATCACGGACCCGTTGATCGCCAAGATGTTCGCCACGGCACCCCAGCGGTCAGAGGTCGACATCTACAACAGCGGCTGGTACCACCAGGGCACTTGGGCGAAGGTCAAGGGGATCATGAAGACCAAGATGATTGCCATCCAGTTTGGCCGCAAGCTCAAGGACGAGGACTTTGCCGGCATCTTTGACGTCCGCGACACGACTCCGCCGCCCGGGTCGTCGAGCGTGCACATCCCCCTGCCGGACCTGGAGCTCACCGACGCCGAGAAGCGGGTGCTCTACGGCAGACGATTCAAGGAACCCAAGAAGAAGAGAAAAGGAACGGCCTATCGCGTCACGAAAGCTAACGGACCTCGGAGTGTTGCAGCTGCGGCTGCCATGGGTGCAGGAGAAGATACCCCCGACGCAGAGCAGGGTGCTCAGGACGAACTTTTGTCGCTTGCGGGAGACGACAGTCTTGAGGATGAAGACGATGAGGATGACGGCTTCGGTCAAGAAGACGAAGGGTTCGCGCCTGGTCCTGGCATGGAAGGCGAGGCCGAGGAGGGCTATGCGGAAGAAGAGTACGACGATGCAGAGACGTACGAATACGGCGAGGAAGGCGAAGGATACGAGACGTACTATGATGAAGGAGACGAACTGCCTGAGCAGGCAGAGCCTCCGCGTTACCACGTTGACGAGGCTCGAGCTGAGGGAGCGTACCCCTCTGCGCCGTTGTGATGAGCCGCAGTCTCTTGTACACCATTAAATGATTGTTCGACTCGGACAGCCAACCAGAATCTGTTTATTGCATCACTAACTACACCAAGACACACAATGCAAGACCTGATGTCAAGGGGCCGAATTTATTATTGCGCTAATTTGATGTTTCATTCTGCAATTCAAACCAAACTATGCCTCGGGAGTATCTTATTGATTTCCATGCATCATCAAACAGTGTGAAAAAACGACTAATTTATAAAGAGTAAAGGTTCACCAGCGGTTGACGAGGGGACGTGGCGCTGGATAGGGATTCCAACGCCCATCATAAAACGTATTAGAGTCTCACTGCACCTTGAGCACCTTGGTCTTGCTCTCCTTCTGCAAGCGCATCCCCTCAACCCACTCCGCCGTCTCCTTCAGGGCCCGCCGCGGGTCCTTCTTCCGCTTCAGCAAGAACCCCTGGATCTCAGCCGGGCTGAACAGCCCATCGGGAATGAGGGCGCCAAACTCGCCCGCGATCCGACCCAGCTCCTCCGCATCGAACAAGCGCTTCTTCTCCGCCTCTTGCGCCGGAGCAGTAGCAGCAGCCGCCGCAGGCTCGGCCTGTGCGAACGAAGACCGCAGAGGCGAAGGGGTGGACGACCCGGATCCCGAGGCGGACGACGTGCCGTTTATCTTGACGATGCTCGGCCCGGGGTTCGAGGGTGGCGCGACGTGTCCGTCGACGCGCTTGGCGGGCACCGCGCCGTCGGCCTCGTACATGCGCTGGAACAGCTCCGTCGCCTGCGCCGGGGTGGCGTTGGTGAACCCGACCTGCAGGTCGACGCGGCCGGGGCGGATGAGGGCTTCGTCGAGCGACTCGGGCTTGTTGGTCGTCATGACGAGGATGCGGCCCTCCTGCGAGGCGACGCCGTCGATGGCGTTGAGGAGGCCCGAGAGGGAGATGCCTTTCTTGTCGTCCTTGGCCTCCTTCTTCAGCGCCCGGGCGAGGTCTGAGACTTTCCAGTCGTCTTTCGTCTGTCTCCTGCTGGGCCGGTCGCCTTTCTTAGCAGTGCTGTCGCCGTCCTTGGCGGAATCTTCGTTTTCCTTGTCGCCTTTAGACTCGGGTTCTGGGTTGGCATCTTCGGGATCTTCGTCTCCACGGCTCAGACCGGCAGTGTCGATATCCTCCAGCAGGACGACGCAACGGCGGGGAAGAGAGTTGAACAGCGTGCCGAGATCTTCTTCCGTCAACGTCGGTTCAAGTAGTGAGATGACGAAGATGTCTAGGCCAAAGACACCAGCCAACGCAAAGGACAGCGACGTCTTTCCTGTTCCCGGGGGTCCGTAGAACAGATATCCGCGACGAAGGGGGATACCACGATTAGCATACCAGCGAGGGGTGGCCGGATGGAGATACTCGTTCATGTCGGCGAGGACTTGGCCCTTCTGCTTGGGGTCGAGAACAACGGTACGCATGGGACGGACGGGGCGGTTGGCCACCTGAGACCAGTTATAGCGGCCTCCGTACCTACGCATCGGCTGCGGACTCGGGCGTTTGATGGTTGTGCGAGCATAGTGATCTGAGTAGAAGAACTCCTTGACAAAGCGAAGAAGCTCCTTGATGGGCGCCGGGTCCCGGCCGAAACAGGAGATGATAAGGTCTTCTTCCTTCCTAAACGTTCCGTAAGCTTCCTGGCCGTCGAAGACATTCTGCTGCTTGCGGTGTAGTCTGAAGTAGCGACCCTTGAACCAAAAACCGTGTACACCAACCGCCGGTACATATCTTGGAAGCTAAACACGGTTTTAGTTTGGGCTGCGTGACAACATAGGAGGGGGGGGTTGGACTCACAGCTTTGGCTTCCTGGTTAGAAAAGTTGAGATACTCGGCTTCGCCATCGCCGCTCCCTGTTATCCTGATCGTCTGAAGCGCCTCAAGCTCCTCCTCCTCCTCCCACGCCGTTTTGCTCACAGTCTCCGCGGTCAACGACCGCGAGCTCGCCATCAAGGGCTGCAGGGCGAGCCACTTCATCATGTGCGCGTAAATCTCGTCGGTGCTCTGGACGTGGATCGAACTCATGAAGTTGTCCTGGATGACTCGGAAGATGGCACCGTACACTTGCCGGGCGACCCTATTCGCGGCCCAGATGAAGCCCGCCAACGTCAGAATGAGCGTCGGGTCAATGCCCAGATTGGACCCGATCATCTGGTAGAGAAACATGAGAGACCGGACGACCGGGTTGAACTGGCCCCCCAGCATGGGCAGAAGGCTCTCCATCATCTTCTTGCTGTCGCCCGAGTAGGACTTTCCGCCGGTCATATTCTCGGCCATGGCCGAGAAGTTTCCTTTGAACAACGTTGCGAAGTCCATTTTGCCCAAATCCATCATCTTGCGAGCAAGTTGCAATGACGTCGGTAGGATAATAGTGGGAGAGGTTCGATGAGGCTCTTGTAGGTTATTTATACGATTCCATAAACCCAAGGCAGCAGCAGTTGGGGCGACTTCAAAGACTACCTTAGTTCGGACGACGTTTGGAGAGCAACGGAGGCAACCAAGACAACTTGGGAGTAACGCGTTCAGGCTGCGCAAGTGCTCCTGCCTAACCAACACCAACGAAGACAGAAAGGCTAGCAATTACTCAAAAAAAAGTACTATGCATGGATTATTCAAGTAAGAAGAAGTACGCCACACAGCCTTGTAAGCTGATGAGTGGATGTAATGAGTCTTTCACTACTGCGTAGAAGCAGCCCAGCAGGCTAGTTCGCTGAGGAGTGGGTAATTGAGAACTGCCTGGGTGGCGAATCGACTGAAAGAGGGCGATGCAGAGACTAAGAAGTCTTTCGCAACCCTCATAAAACTTTGCCTCGTGACTACAAGCCCCGGGTGAACGAGTGGAAATCAGTGGTGGACGCGGCCAACGTCATCAGCAGCTCACTAGAGATGCAGTGTAGTTCCCGACTCGGAATCTCCATCGATTGGACTCGCTGTTTGGGGTGCCTATCACTTACGAAAGGGCGAGAAAACAAACCTGCACGAAAGGTCGTGCTTCGTCCGGCTGCAGTAACCAATGAATTATAGCCCAGGGATGCGGTCGATAACCAAGCGGATGACGAGTTCGCATGTGAGTCATCGAGTCGTTCGCGGTCTAGATCCGAGAGGCAAGTAGATCCGTCGCCCCCCAGTTGGTTGACACAGCAAGTAAGGCTGGTTTGATTGAACAATGTGGCAATCGGGTCCGAGGGAGACTGTCCATATTCTTACGCCGAGCCGAGTTAACAATCTGTCCGCCAGTCAACCCACGAAAGTGCAGATGTCAACATTCTCGGGGAACGTCAAACGCTGCGGGTGAGGCGAAAAGTGATGGATGACGGTTCTGGGTGCCGCACCCGTGCAAGACAAAAAACCGATAATGCATATTACCCCACCAATACCCCGCTGTACCGTTGCTGACAGCCGCCTCACCGATTTCTTACAGGCTGGCAGAGAGCCCAGCAGACAATAACCGCCGCCTGTTCGGCCCCGGGAGCGGCCGAGTGGTGGATTCGGCTCCGTGACTAGCAAGCCGGCTTTCGACTACTAGTAAGTCTTGATGCGATATCTGTCAAGCTGGGCTTTCAAACATCGGTAAGTGTTGATGCAAAATGTGGCTAGGACTTGTGCGGATCCTCTCCTGTACCCGGCTGGTTAGGTTGCTGTACGCTGTGGTCAAACAGGTTGCAGATAGCTTCATGGGTAGTTTTGCGGGCTCACAATGGTGATTTCCTTGCTCCGAAAACGCAGGCCATGGTGTTATAAGGCTTGATGTGAGTCGAATCTCTCTCTTTAATTCGTGCCAATTTTCTTACCATCCACGCATCTCATAGAATAACAACATTCTGAAAACATAAGTACCTTATGAAGAGGATTAGCCAACCACAGTCATGTCTACCACCACAACCACGACGGAGACGATGAGAGTAGAGGTGGGCCCGATCCCCTACAACATGGATCAACTCAAATCATCCAAATTGGGTCTTCTCGATATGCCATGCGAGATTCGAATGGAGGTGCATCGTCATCTCTTCGTCTGGCAAGAGCCTATACGCCCACGCCAGCCCACCCCTGGCGAGATCCTCAAGCACAGCATCATGTTTACATGCAAGAAGATCTCCGAAGAGGCCATTGAAATCCTCTATCGGGAAAACACTTTCGCCTTTGGGCCAGGCCGCAACACCAAGTATACCACGGCCTGGGTCTCGCCCTCCGCCCCGCCAAAGGCCAAATCGCCCAAGGCTCTCACAGGCGAGAGAGAAACCACAGACGAGAGAACAAACAAAAAAGCACTCAGAGAAGCCGCCAGAGCAAATGCTCGCTGGAAAGACCAGTTCGAGCCCAAGGCCTCGGTCTCGACCGAAAGCGATCTGGAGTTCTTCTTCAGCCACACCACCAGGGCCAACGCGAGTTTCGTCCGCCGCGTCCTTCTGAGAGACTTCCCCTGGTGGGTGTGGCGGGACAAGCAGGTCCTCAACAAGAACGTGCTGCCGATCGCCAACCACCTCCGACGCTTCTCCCGCGGCCTCGACTCAGTCGAGATTGCCATGTCCGACGACACCGCGAGAAGCTTGCGTGGGGCAATGAAAAAGTCGAAACAGTCGCAAGCTCCGGAAGACCTCGAAGCGACAATTACCAAGGGTATTCACCCCAAAGAAGAAGTTTGCGCGTTCCTTACTGCCGTCTACGCCAGAATGAGAGATGCCAGAGGTATCAGGTCACTCTCTGTCAAGTTGAGGCCTCTTTCCAAGGACGCGGATCGCAATCAGATCTCGGTGAGGAGGATCTTGAAGGATTGCGGATGGTTTCCCAAGGTCGACGACACTCATCCGTTACTTCCTTGGATTGAGGAGGAGCTTGGTGTCGACTTGAGGATTCGGGAGTGCTTGCCTGGAGATCTGTACAAGTTGTTGCACTACAAGGAGTACATATATAGGGAGCACGGAGTTATTTTGTAGAAGTGGTCACCTACAGATAGTTTTTAGGCTATATTAGAGGATCCGCGAGAGTTGTACTGGGGATTGCTCACGATATTGCACCACAAGTAGTATGTATACGGAGAGCACGGAGTTGATCTATAAGGGGTTTCGTACATACATGTTTCTTAAGCTTTTTGGAGTACGTACGCGGACGACAGACATATTCTATGGGTACTTAGGTTATCCGTTAACTTTCAGGTGTTAAAGAATGCTTTATTTTATCGATGACAACTTCCCCCTTTCTATCTTGTGAAGCCTATATCTAGTCCAGACTTGAATTTCTCGGAATTTCGAGTACAAGTAAGCCTGAAATTGTAGTTTAGGTGACTTCCATAAGTGAATTCGATACAATATCGCTCATACAGACAACATCCTTCTGTGCCACGCTCCAGCAGGGTATTCACGTAAGTTCAGTTCTTGGAGCGCCTGGCACCGCCATCAAACCCAGCGAGGTTCTCAAGCAGCTCAAAATTTACATGACCGTCGTTAAGATGAATTTTCTTGCATACCTTCTCCAATTCCCGGTTCTCTTCGAACTCTATACTCTTCTCTGCTTCTCTGCACATGTCACGACCATCCTCAAGACGACATCACGGGCGTCAAGATGAGTAGATCTTTTCTCCCAAATTTCATTACTGAAGACTTTGTCGAAGATTTTATCGCAATTGCCTGTTGTGTTTTCTGTTGCCCCTGCGTGGTTATTTGGTGGCTCTTACCTGAACGCCCGTTGCTTCCACACCACGAATCCCCGGAAGAGGCGGAACAAAAAGCGCTCAAGAAGAGGAACAAACTGAAACGGATCAGGAAGAAGGAGGATGAAGAGCTAAGGAGGAAGTTCCGGAGGGACAAAAGGCGTTTCGAACTCTTTGAGCTACCTGTAGAGCTTCGAAAGAGAATCTACGAGCTAGTCCTCGTCCGCCCTGGTTTCTACCGACCGATATCAACAAAGTTCGCCAATCGCAGCGAGCGCGACTCCAGGGCTATTCTCTTCACCTGCAAGGGGGTTTACGAAGAAGCCCACGGCATCTTCATTTCGAAAAACCGCTTTGCTCTGATCTCGAATGTCCCCGAACCTGTCCCCTATCGCGTCCAGGTAGATGATTTCATCCGCACGATTGGACCCATCAATGCGAGTCTCGTCCGCCACGTTCGTCTGGAGGGGTTCCCATGGAGGGATTGTTCTTATAAGCCTGGGGTGGTCCATTCGCATCGCATCTCATGCGTTGGGAGTATGATAGAACCACTGGAGGGCTTCAAAGGAGGCCTCGAATCTCTTCAAATCCACATGGCCAGGAGAGATTCTTGCGATGTAACCTGCGATCCGACACTACTTAGCACTGCAGCATTGAACTTTGTCAAATCCGACTTGAAAAAGAGGTCATATATCAGAAGCTTCTCGATCTGTTACTCGAGAGATCCGGACTGCCGCTTTGATGAGCAGACTAGAACATTGATGGCGGCCCGTGGATGGATCATAAAGCACGCGGACGAAGTTGAAGATGATACACATACGACAAGAACATCCATCATCAAATTCTTTGGTCTGGAAAGGGATGAGCATCCAAACAAAGATGCAGGATGCACCGGGGAGAAACATCGTCATCCCTGGAGCCTTTGAACAGAATAATTTCGAGACGTCAAGTGGGAGGAAGAAATTTACAGCCCGTTCATGTTGCGCGTGATATTCGCGACCTCGAGACTTCTTGTTACCTTTGATACTCGCGGGCAATACAAATGTACCTACGCTCTTACTTGATCTAGTAAGATCTCATGGCCTGCCGCACAGTATACGTTGGATTCAAGGAGAAATTTTGGGAGTCAAGACAGCGTAGCTAAATCCATAGCAGCTTTGCCAGATTACACAAATGATCGGTCGAGATATCATCGCACATCGATGAGCCATTTCACCGACTTCCCCTGAGGAGAATCATTACTGATGTGGTCCGCCAATACAATTGGACCGCCTTCGTAGAACATGCTCGTTGAGGACTTCATGTTTGAGAGCCAACCGTGTTCGGGTTCGGGTGTTCGTCCTTGAGCATGAGCATGCAGGCACGTGGAACAAAAGCCTGTCTGTCACCTCCTCGATAAGACGGTACATATCTGGTGTGAGGTACGTTGGTCAGTCCGGTTGAGAATGACCAAGGCCACAATGATAGCCCCGTAGACAGGTAATCATACTCCAATTTTTGATACATGTCTAAGCCTTGCTAAAATCACGAAACCTGGTTCAGAACCGATGTAGGCCAACACATTGTCTAAATCACAATGACGCATGTATCTGTTTGCTGAAAACCCTCACAGGTTTCTCCGAGACAGGATATGCAACCATTGTTTCGTTGAGTCTTGAACATCTTGCCCTCGGTGATATCACAGAAGGTTGATCAACCAGCTCCGTCGCCACCCTGCCTCCGTTGTAGCCGGATTGGACCACAGTCTAGACCACGCATAGTTCTTTTTTTGCGAGATCGTCCTCGGGGAATTTTTGCAGATGTCGAAACAACGTCAGTCGATGAGAAAGAAACGAGCCTATCTGTGCTAGACGACGGTAGTCTCAAAGAGCCCCCAACAATCCCGGTCAACTCAAAACCAACACCTCCGCTCCACCATCAACCAACCAAATGACACCCATTCTTATTTCAATACATGCACATCACCAAACCAACTAAGCTTCTTAAAACGATGCAACGATAACCCACATCATCGGCCGTTTTCCAAAAAAGACACTCATCTTTCTCAAACACTACCCTTCCTTTTTTCATTCCAACACGCCCCCCATACCCCCCTCCCCTTGCCTCTCCCACCAGGTCGGGAACCACTCAAAAGGCCTCCACATCCCGTCGAGGAGCCATCCCCGTCTCAAATCACCAACCGACCCCCGCTGGCGCCGTTTCTCCATCTACATAAGACTCCGTTAATCTCCCACATTTTCGTCTCCCTTTGCGTCTCGGAAACCGACGCCAACGCGTCGACTTACGTAGGCAGAAAGGGCCTACTACGGTTTTGGTTTTTCCAAGACACGCATTGCGCATACGCAAACGGCCTCACATCACAGACGGACCAAGACACCAGAAACTGAACCCAAAACCCACCGACGTCCACCGTCGACCGGCCACTGTCACCACTCTTTTCGCCTCCCCTGAGGATCAAACCGCCCATGAGGGTCTGAAGGTCTCGAACTCCAGAAAAAGAAGCAATGAGAATGTTCCGAGTGGAAGAAGCATCTACCCTCCGGCCGAGAACGCAATGACCTCTCTGCTAATTCAACCCATCTGCCCGGGTCTAGCAAGCGAATGTGTTAGTCGGCGCCGGGTGTCCATATCCCGCCGGCGATATCAAATTCTATGTCGACGCCGCGCGTTCTTTTGATGCCCAGAGTCTCCATCGCGACAAACTCAAACCCATGGACCGTTCTCCAGACCGTTCGAACCGTGCTAATTGTGTCCGTCCCATTTCTTCCAATCTACATGCTTCAACCGTCTCTCAAGTCCTCACAGAGACGAACCCACACCCGCACAGTCATCTGAAAGAAACCTTCCGGTTCCGCCGTCCCGGTCCCTGATCCGACAGACCGTTGACCGTTGGCCCATACAAGTCTGTAAATACCATGAACCATGTGGTCTTTCTCCCCACGCCGCCATCATCTGAAGTCCTGACACCCTTCTTCCTAGTTGGGGTATCCATTCCAACGGCCGAGTAGCCCACATTAGACGCCCATTCTAAGCAGATAGACACACGACCGCCCCTCAAACTTGCAAGCGAAGCGAGAAGCGAGCAAGACAGAGAGTTCGCTTAACGTCGTCCCCCTTTGCAATCCCCCATGAGAGAAGGCCCTTTCTCATCTGCCGTCCCACACGCGGTGGGCACCACGATCACCCTCCCACTCAATTCTTGTCTCGCTCTCTCACAACGTCCAACCTAGATGGCGCCATCAACCGCCTGTTCCCGCCTTCCCCGGGGGCTCCATTCCACATCCGTCTGGCGGCCAGTCCATCTCCCGCGAATTGATCGCCCGTCTCCAGTCGGGCATAGGACAAGGCTCCCTAAGCTTAGCAAAGATTACAGCACAGCAAAAAGAACCAAGAGCTCTCACCTCATCCTTCATACACCTCACATATCACAGGGAAGACACAACCTTGGTCCTTGATAGCTCACCATCCACAAGGTGGAGTTTGCCTTTGGCCCCCTCCCCCCCGTGGCTCAAGGACTCGGATGACCTGAGCTTTTTTGCTTACACGGCCGACATGTCGCTTACAGAATATAACGAAAACGGCGCGAGCAAGAAAAGTAAAGTCTAGTATCACCAATGAGGGGCCAAAACCCACGCAAATGCCGCTCCGAGGGTTGGACCTGCAGTATGCCCAACATCTCTACATCCCAGGCCAAGCCAAACATCTTCCATGTCCCCTGATAAGGCAAACGCCAGTCCAAACGAGGCAGCATCTCATCCACCGTCTCAGACCCAAAGGGGTAGTATCACGGCGTCAAAGGCAGAGTGACTTTGGGAATACATCCTCCACAACATCTCCATCCCTCGTCTCTACTTCATGTCTACTTCTGCTAAGACCGCACCTAGTTACAACCACCTACCTATCCACCCACTCACTACTTCCAACCATGCCCATGAGAGACAGCTCTACCAAAGACATTCAGAACCTCGCGCCCCCTTAGTCAAGCACAGCAAATTCACCGATCCACACACTCCCTCGTCTACATTCCCCAGGTAACCCCCCAAACGGCAACCCGCAGGACCAACGCATCATGCCGGCCGGTCACTCACGCACCTAAAGCTCCCCACACATTGCACACACGCGCACGACGACACGCTGGCTGACTTGACTGACTGTGACTTCCTGGTATTCCCCGACTCCCTCCGCCATATCGCCGCCCTATTCCCACGTGCATCCCCGTCGCTTCTCCTCCTCCTCCTCCTCCTCCCCATCCAGGACGTGGACCATGCTCCCCAAGTACCTCCGTCCAGGACGCCGGGCTATCCGCATACGTGGAGAGGGCAGGCACACCGACGTGGGGACCGGCGAGGCGGCGCCGCGGACGGGCGGACGGGGACGGGCAACCCATGTGCCGAACGACGGGGCCCCCCTTGCCCATCATCCACTTTCCACTTCCACCCCCTGCCCGCCAACAACAACCTTTCTCTCCCCCCGTCCAAAGTCCCAACAGGCTCCAAGGTGAGCAGTCAGGTGTAACCTCTCACCGACATATTGGTCCTCTGCCTTGCTGCTGGTCCAACATGCCTCATGCTCACCTGACTCACCTGCTCCTCCTCCTCCCAAGGCTGACTGCCTGTATGTATCCAACGCTTGGGCGGAACGGTCAAATCTCAGTTTTTGTCGCTTGACCTTGCTGGGTATGTATCCTCTCACCGCGACGACGCGCCAGAAGAGCAGCACCCAAGGGTACAAAACAGAAAAAAAAAGCAGACCACCTCGGCAAGCCTTGCCAGCACGTCGAGCAAGGCCCCCTGCGGTTCCCAATGCCACAATCTGACGAAAGCACTAGGGACCGTTCGCTAAAGAAGGACCAGCCCGCAGACCGTTGCGGGGTCCCTTGCTCGCGACCCCCCTGTACGACCTCTGCCCTCCATCAGAGCTCGCCGGAATAGGACGTCTTCCCCTGGGTCCTTGTAACGCTTCTGGTTGCTGCTGCTGCTGCTGCTGCTGCTGCCGGAGGAGAGCTCCCTCCCTCGCTCTCGTTCTCTGTTGCCTGGCGGAATACGTATATGTGTTTGCCGTCCAGATATGGCTTCGCCCGCACGTAAGCAAGCAGACACACAACCGCTGCTCTCTCCTGCCACGCGCCTACGCTCACGCACGCACGCTCTGTCCCGTTGAAGAAAAACACAGAAGCCGGTGCCACACGATGCTACTTTGATGATGATGTGTGTGCCGCCGCCGCCTCTCACATCAGACTTTTTGAGGCTCTGCATCAGCAAGGAAGCAGGAAGGAGTGCATTGCAGCATTCCTGGGTCATTTTTTCGGACTCCGCTCCCAACGGCACCGCATCACTAGACAAGAAGAAACGAACTGCGGGATCCATCCCGCCTGGCTCCCACCCTTTCCCAACAACTGCCCTTGCCTAAGTATGACATGCTCACGTGCGGGATGCCATCGGCAGGGGGGGGAAAGGACGGTGACCACTTCGACGAGGTGGCTGGGGGGCGGGATTTCCCAATGATAGGCAACATGGCTATGTGTATTTCCCCCGAAGTAGATAGGGGAGGGGAGGGGAGGGGGGGTTTCACCAGCACCCAGGCGTCTGGAGTCGATCGAGACCACCTCGCGATCCAGCCCCCCCTGATATGTACATAATCACCAACCAAGGGGCGGAACAGAAAAAAAAAGGGGAACGGAAAACCACTGAGCGGACCGCAGCTGTCAGCAGGACATCGCGTAAGCTTGCTAGCTGGGATACGACGTCCGCCGCCGCGCGCCAGAGATGTCGATGGCCGCAAATAGTCGCTGCCTCGTTGGCCTTGCCTGCCCCCCGCGTGCTTCGGCTGGTGACATTGACTGGCTCTCTGTGTGATATGGTCCTGCAGTGGGCGATCGCAGACGTGTAACGATCCCAGCGTTGGTTGCGGCGCGGGGTGTGTTCCGACGGGCGATAACGTCAACGTGTCGTTCCTGTTGGCCGTTTTCCCCGCTCGAGTCGGACGAGTATCAGATCCGACTCGTCTCAAAGGGCATCATCTAAACGGCCGACCACCGCCCGAAACCCCCAGGCGAAGCCCGCAAGGCGGAATGGGCAAGAGAATGCAGGCAGGCAAGAGCAAAAAGGAAGCGACGGGTCAAATCTCACCTGGAGTGACGTGGCAGACACTCAGCACATGGCCTCCTCTTCCTGAATCATCTTTCTATCAATAACAGACGAGGGGGCGAGGGAGGGGGCTGCTGCTGCTGCTGCTGCTGCCGTCTCGAGCAGGTAAGGTAATGTAAGGTACTGATACCGGAGGGTACGGTACCAAGACGCGGCACCGCAGCGCACCGCGCCGGCAGGCATCATCATCACCATCATGTGTGCGCGCATTCGGCTGTAGCCTGCCCAGGCAGGTGGTGCGTCTGTCATTGATGAACGAGGCCAGCTGCAGTGTCGGTCATGAACCTCTTTCAGCCTTGCTCTCCGCCACAGGTGGTGCTGTTGGCCATTGTCGTTGGAGCGTAGAGTAGTATGTGACAACTCACAACGCACCTCCCTCATGGGGGCCATCGCCATATGCTGGCTGACATGCGCGCGAGGCATAGAGACGGGGTTGTGATTGCGCCGTGTTGCATTCGACGTCCGGAAGACGCCCGTGGGTCAGATTGGAACTCCCGTTCCGGGGCTCGGAAGGAGCAAGGAGGATGGGGGCTGCTCAGCCATGTGGGCGCGGAGGTGAGGTGGTAAATTGGACCTCAGGTGACCAGGCACGCCGACTCAGAAACATATCGGCTTCTCGACTCTGTCTCTCTCTGTGTGCGTCTCTGCCGCGGCGGTGGTTTCGTCAACACGAGACGCGGGGGCCATGCGGGTTGCCCGCCAAGGAGTGTTAGTCTGAGCTGACAGCTCAAGTCGTACAACGCAGAAGAAAGCAACGCGTGATTCGGTGAGGATACGCACGTCGTCCGCCTCACCGACGAGACCTTGCCGGGCTGCACTGAAACCGTCGCCCTTTCTCCGTGCCGTTGGGGGCGGGGGCGTGGGTGATATCAAACGGCCGGAAGGCAACGCAAGTGCAGTTGATAGCGTGGCCCAGAAATCCCGGGAAAAAAGAACAATTGCGATCAAATAGCGTAATCAGCATGGGAGATCTCGTGACGCCCGGGTGTACACCTGCAAGCTGCACGAGGTGAAGAAAGCAGTAAGGTCCGGAGGATTTGTGAGACAGGGTGGTAGAGCAGCCAGCAGCAACGTTGTCGGTGAGCAGCAGCAGCAGCACCAAGGACGGCGGGCGTGGGCACGGCGCAGCAAACAACTCGCTCGCTGGCCACTCCGCAGCCGATGGGCAACTGGAACAGAAACGTCTCGGACTCAGCCCAGGCTGCCTTGCTGCAAACAGCCGGCGCATCGCAGAGACAGCCAGCAACGGCGACGGCAACGGCAACCTGAGCCACCTCACGACGACGAAGCAGGACGCGCCCCTCGACTCCCTTCCCTCCCCCCGGGCGGCATGCTAGGTATGCTTTCCCTTCACCACCCCCTCCCAGGCGACAGACAGTGAGCCATCACCACGACGTCCGAGACCGACCGCATTTGGACGGCTGCACCTCCCAAGACTGACCGGCGTAGCAACATGTCTTTCTGATGCCCACTCGGGGCGAGCTTACAGATGGAGATGTAACGAACCCCCCTTCTCATCCTCGTCGCCTGCTCTCTCTGCCATCTGGGCCGTCACCCCCCTCGCGCCCCCCTCGTCGCGGAAGCTGGACGTTCGTCTTCTTCATTGCGAACGAAGGCGGAATGTGACAGGTCGTAAAAAAGCTCCGAGGCCAAAGGCTGGGTTTGCCAGCGAAGCAACGTCGAGCCAAGGGTGGTGGAGGGTGGAAGGGGGGGCCGGCCCGGGCAGGGTGTGAACGGTGGTGCGAGCCGAGTACCGATCTCCGTCTTCTGGACGCCGGAGACCCTGGCATCGATTGCCTTATCCGGGAAGTCGTGCTGCAGGAGAAGGGGAAGGTTGTGTGTGTTGTGGCGGAGGGGTGCGCCTTGTGGTTGGGACACTCACACACACACACACACACACACACACACACACACACACATACACATACGCGCCAGCGTAGTAGTAGTAGTGGTGGTAGTGGTAGTAGCATCAGCTGCTGTTGGAGCAGCAGCACCCAGCAGCTAGCGAGCAATCTATGGAAATTTTCGAGTTCTGTGGTGGCGATTAGTGAGACGTTATCCAAATGTCCGAGTCGCCCGGACTTATTTTTTCCTTCTCGTTGGAGCAGAATTATTTGCTTGCCTAATGACTTTCCCCTTGAGAGGGTGTGAAGCATGTCGAGACACATTGGTGGCGGGAGCGGCCGCGAGGTAGGGTTAGACAAACGATGGTGTAGGTTGGAGGCTTGACGTGAGGCTATCGTGAGATTTCCACCTCCAAAACTCGGCGCTACGGAGGCGGCCCTATTAGCGGGTCCCCTTTTTTTTCTTTTTTCCCTTTTTTGGCCCGGCCCTCGGCGGCCCAGGCCGGCGCCCGGCGCAGAGGCCAAGCACTCGTGCAGCAGTCGCGAAGCCCGGCAGCGCAGGCGCACGCACCTGGGTAGCGACCAGTCAGGGCCATTCATCATGGTGGAGGATCTAGGATTCGAGGCGTTCGTGGGAGAGACAGTGGTGGGTGAGTGGCATATGGTTTCCCTCGTGACGGAGGCTGGATTTGGGCTGAACGATGGTAGACGCCACAGAGCAATAGACATGTAACAATTGGCTGCTTGCAGACAGCCAGCTCCTTTGCACGCGGGATTTTCGATCTGAGGCGTGGGTTTCCCCCCCAATCTGTCAGCATTCGCTGCCTCCCTATTCCATCGCATCCCGCCCCATCTCATCCTATCCTATCCGCAGACACAGCCAGACACCGGCGTTTGAGGCTTGATTGCACTCTGGGGCCAGATCGTACGGTTCCTGTGTTAGCCTCCAATCCCCCCTCTGCGAGGGAGCGAAGCTCGACGGCCGTGCGCCGCGCACGCGCTTACACGGCTCTAGGGGAGCATGGAGCGTGGCCCTGCCATCCCATCGTAGGCAACAAAATCGCCGGCCGCCATGGAATTGCAACAAGTGTCGCTGCTTGAACCTGGAACTCGGGGGAACGAGCTCCTTCGTCCCGGCATTGCTAGACGGTGGCTTTTCGCCCGCGGCCGGGATCAGCCCGCCGCCATATTTCATGTTGACGAGACTAGGTTTGAAGCCTCGCTTCGATGCGCATCGTGGAAATGGTGGATATGTGGGCGTATGTATGTATGGTCGTTGTTACAATATAGTGGTGAAGCCACGACAGTGCAGAGCAGAGCAGGGCGAGATGAGACGAGATGAGGCGAGGCGAGGCGAGGCGAGCGCAACTGGTAATATCCATGATCCATCGTGTGTATCCGCGACGGCGAGGGAGGGAGAGTGCACAGGAACGAACGGTCTTGACTAAAATTGGTATATTTTACTAACTGAACTGTCCATATTTACGAGCGTGCTGAAGGGGTGTCTTGTTCACTTTACCATGCTCTGCCGTGCTGCAGAGTTCACCATCCCACCGGTGTCGATATCGACCAAAGTTGCCCAGGGTTCTGTGTAATGCAACAGCAGGATGAAGGGAGGCGCCGGTGTCAGCACCCATTCCACGAGATGCAAGAAGGAAAAAAGTAAAGAGAAGAAAAAATTTACCTCGCCTGCGCCGTCATTGATGTGACGCACAAACAAGATCATGGAGGGTTGTCGCTACACCAGATGTCGTGAGGTTGACGATGCAAGGTAAGCAACATCAGCAGAGGGGACATGTTCGACAGCGCGAGGGCTCATGTGAGAGGTGTCAGATGCAGCCAAGGCATGGGCGCGCTTCCTTCTCTGCCTCGGCGGTTCTCATGGTGGTTACACAGCGAAAAAGGGAAAAAGCTGGAGGAATCTAAGATTGGACAACCCCCAATCTCATTCCATCGTCGCGCAGCACGCCGACCCCGCCGCTTCGGCGCAATCAGCGAACGAGGGGTTGATTGGCATCACGAACGGCACGTGTACAAGCCAGAATTAGCAACAAGACGCCGTCAGCTCCGCGGGGAGAGGGGCGGCCGGGGGGGGGGGGGGGGGGGGGGTGCACGGCGTCGCCCAATGCGCAGCAGCAGTTTCTGCATGTTTCTTCCATTGCTTCCTTCCATGCTTCCATCGTACATACAACCAAGGAACGCAGACCTGGTAGGTTTGCGCAGTATGTACATCAAACTTCAGCTCTGTGGGGTTTGGGACGCAAAACACCATGACAGCTGTTTGGACTGAGCCTCTTGTGGACCGTCTGCTGAAAATCTCGGGCGTATTTCTGCCAAGATCGGCATGGGCAAGGCTACCTTACTACGTACATAGTATCAATATGTACGGCTGGGAAAGATACTCGGTACACAGAATCCAAAAACAAAAGGAGGGGCGGGGGACTCCATCGTGGATTGTTGCGAGGTAAGATGCGATGGCGACGGCGATGGCCACGATATTGAGCAGTAAGAGGAATACGACGCAAACATTGAGTAGCGCGCATTAGCGCCCCCCAGCCGCGGGACTAAACTCGACGAGAAGCCCACCGCCGGGCGAAGGCAAATAAGGTAGGCAGATAACGGTGTTGCTTGGGTTGCGCCGTGAGACGCGAGAGGAGGTCGAACGGAACCCTCGGCCGCCCCCAAAAGAGGCGTGCTGCTGTCGTACCCAGCCGCACGTCACCAACTCCACCGTTCTCAAACGCTGCCCGCCTACCGCTTTCGGTCGTCAGAGGGGGGCGACGGAGACGGCACATTGACTGGGAGAAGAAGAAGGTCAAGGATCGTATGATGAGTCGTCGAGTGGAGAGGCAGACAGAGGGACAGAGACAGGGACCAGGATCGGGGGAAGGGCGGCTTTGTTTTCTTCTTCTCGCCTAGAAGTTCCCACAATCAATAACAGAAAAGAAAGCTTCTGATATTCAACGAAGAGGAGACAAGAAAAGATACCTTGGAATAGGAAAAACAACGTTGACAACGGGAGTCCCGAGCACGAGGGCCGCCCTGCGGAGTGATCTGCACCAGCTGACCGGGGTACGGGCCCGGAGCTAAGGTTCACCGAGTTCAGGCCGCATGGGGGGGTCACCTCAGGGGAGGAGGAGGATGGGGTTTGTCGTCCGCTGCAACGCGAGTGGAAGCCTTCTAGAAGGACTGACTAAGGTCCCGGGAGAAGCTTGGATGGCGTGCTCTTGTTTGATGGCCGCGGGGATTGTCCAGGGGTTAGGAAGTTCAGGAACACGAGACGACTTTCCCCATGTCTATTGCAGTCCTCCCGGTCTAGGGCACATCTCGCTCGCGCCGTTTCGACTGCGCGGATCTTTCTTTCATCCGCTTAGGCGCCGGGGGGGTCGCTTCTGACCATCGTGGTTGTGTGTTGTAAAGCTGGTGTTCAAGGGCCCAGTAGCAGCAGCCGCAGCAGCTTCAGCGAACCCGGCTTCTTCGGCTTCCATCGCGACGGGGATATTCCTGAGACGTCTCGCAGGAACGACACGACGGGTTTCCCAAAAGGCGACAATATGGGCGACGCTACCGTCCAGAAAGGAACAATGGGAACTGACCAGACGCCTCTCTCAGGGACCTTCGCTGCTCGGTATTGCTTGTCAAGCGTCAGGCACCGGATGGATGGACAAGATCCCAACAGGCAACCTCCCAGTTCCCCAGCGTTCCCCACGGCACCTCGTTTGTGTCAACATTCATGCCTACCACACATTTGTGAGGAGAAAAAAGACAAGGCGAGAGAGCGTGTGTGAGATGTGAGTGGTTCCCCGTCCCAAGCGGGAAAAGGTGCGCGCGGAGACGGCGCGTCGCGGCTACGCCTCATTGTTTGTTGAGTCAGGTCGAACGCTATAAACCCCTTCTCTTAAGGCTGGATGCTTGCTCTCTTGCTCGAACTACATACTATGTAGTACGTTGTCAGCCCGGTCCTCGTCCGTCGTCGTGGAATGATGGTGACAATTTGCGTCAAGCAAGAGCCTTGCTGACAAGGCAGGCACCGCCGGGCCCCCGGGCGGTGCCAGCCTTTCTTTCACCAACCCCCCTCCCATGGTCTTAACGGAATGTTGATTAATCACTCTCTCGACCATTCGTTGGCCTTGCGTGGTTGCGTCTCCGTACTGCTGCGGTACAATTGCGATCGCTAAAGGAGGGGGCCTCTTAAAACACACCCCCCCTCGATTACTGCCCACCCCAGATGTGGCGCAAACTCTGTGAGGAGCCCAGAAACCTAATATCAGTGATTACCTCAGCTAATATTCCTATAGTAATACATACCACTAGTTATTATAAGAATTTTTGAGACATCTCATAATATATATAATACTGCTAACTAGGCGATATATTAGGTATATATGCTGCAGCAGCAGCAGCATCTATCTAGCTGCTTTATTAATAACCTATTTAAGCCTTATAAAAAATATATTTTTTATTTATCTATTTGCCTACTTACTTATAATAGATTGCATCAATCTTACTGCTACTACTAACTGCACTTATAGCTTTTCTCTTATTTCTAATATCAGATATAATAACTTTAAAGCTTTCTCTAAGGCTTTATATACTTATATCTATACTAATAGTTATACTATAAAGGTTGCTAAATATTATAAACTTAATAAAACTTTTGCCTGCTACTCTAAAGTAGTTTTTAAGTATAGCAAAATATATATATATATATAAGTTATACTACTGCTTAAAAAGACTGCTGCTAAAAGATCTCCTTATAGCTAACTAGATACTCTTTCTGCTTTAGTGCTACTAAAAATCCTAACAGCTTCTATATTACTATGCTAATTAATAACTTTATAGCTGCTATTTATAACTACTTATAAGTTAATACTATTAAGTTTACTTCTGCTAGATATATTATATTTAAAAGCATAGAAAAAGAGATTATTTTGCTGCACACTATAGATATTTAACCTTTTTAGATTATATTATATCTTCAGCATATTAATAGCAATAAAAACCTTATAGTCTTTTGCTATAATATTAATAACACTTTAACTTACTATTATACTGCTTTTTTTAGTAAGAAGACCTCTCTTAAATAGCTCTTCTTTAAACTGCAGAAGTTTAATTACTTCTTCTGCTATAAGTAGAAGTTGCAGAAGCATATTATCTATCTTTTTATTTAACTTTAATTCTATATTAAACTTCTTTATACCTACTTAAACCTTCTAGTTATAAACTATATATATAAGACTAACTGCTTTAATATGCTGCTTTTTAACTTTATTAATATTACCTCTTATAACTCTATATTTAATATTAGCTTTACCTTTTTAAGCAGTAAAAAAAAACTAATTATTAGTAAGCTTTTAATTGCTTTATAAAGGCTTTTATTAAATAAAATATTCTATTATCTAGCTATATTACTACTAATTAGAAGCTTACTCTACTTTAAGTCTTTAATATAAGCCAGTTTAATAAAATGCTATATATACTTTATATATAGTATATCACTAAGAATGTTCAACTTAAAGCTAAGATATACTTCTCTTATCTAACTAAAGATAGCAATAAATATAAAATTAATAACTAACTGAAGGCTTTTATAGCTACTTAGCAAGAGCTTTATGCTTTATTAACTTAATAAACCTTTAATAAGAGGCTTATTATTTTCTAAAATAGTTATTAGCTTACTCACTTTATTATATATACTGTTAATACTTAGATTATACTTTAGAAGCAAAAAATTATTGCTTTTTAAGTTAATTAATACTTTTATTTCAGCTATACTATTACTTCTACTATAGAAGGCTAAAATAGCATCTTTAAGCTATATTTATATAAAAGTAACCTGCTTTTTAATAAGATCTTCTTTAATCTAAAAGATATATAAACTAATATTATAATTTAAATATTATAAAAGTAAATAGTAAAGAAAAATAGATAATTTAATTTTACTAATAAGAAAGCAATACTTTTTAGCTATATTAAAAGCTTTATCTTACTAACTACTTTTAAATATATAGCTAATAACTTCTAAAGACTTACACTTAACTACTATAATAGGTAGGTTAGCTAGCTGCCCTTACTGCTAGTTAACGCTATATCTTACCTACTTTATGCTATCTAAAAGACCTACAGCCTACCTTACTAGCATATCTTCTATTGCTTAATGCAGAGTAGTAACACCTTTAAGATTACTTAAGTTTACTGCTACTAATAGCTTTAACGCTATATAAACCTTAAGGCTGAAGCTTTAGTTAATAACTTACCTCTCTTTAAGCTAGAAGTTATTAAGAGCAAAAGCTGCCTTTATAGCATATCTAACTATAAGAAGAGCTATAAAGTTAACAGCACTTATTAAATCTTTATAGCAGCAGAAGTTAGTAAGTATATTAATTATAGAAATATTGTTAGCTTAGCTACTACTTAAGCTACTACTTAAGCTACTACTAACGCTAAGCTTAAGCCTATAGTTATTCTAATAATTAGAATATTACTGTTATTACTATTAGTCTTACTAGCAGTCTTACTACTAGTATTAATTATATTAGCAGTATTAGCAGTAGACCTTTTGTTGCTAGTTATTTTAACTATAAACTTCAGCTTATAATATTTCAAAATATTAAGTATTAACTTTTATAAACTTAATATAAAAGCCTTATAAGCTTACTAGCAATATAATAGCATTATACTTAAAAATAAAAATAAGATTTATAAAAAAGCAGATATTTAGTTTAACAGCAATAAGAGGCTTATAATTAAAGTTAAAGCTATTAAGATATAGAGCAGTAATACTAACTAAAACTACTAAGATAGCTAGCATTTTATAGCACTATAGTATAAAGTAAAGTTATATAAAGTTAAGCAGTAGCAAGCTATAGTAATAGCAAAAGTAGCTATTAATAATATTAATATTATTAAGTTATTAAATTAAGCTTTTTAAAAGCTTTAGAAAGCTTAAATTAATAGTTATTTCTATTTTTATTAACTTTTTTAATTAAAATTATAAAAAAGTCAGCCTTATTAAGTTATATTAATTACTATAATAAAAATTTAAATTGCAAAAGTTATATAAAATTGATCTCTAGCTTCTAATTAGCTAAATCTAAATAACTAAGCTCTAGAAGCCTTCCTAGCAGCAAAATAATTATTTAGGTAGGCTGGCAGCTAAAAGTTTATTACTCAGCAGGTAGGCCGCCAGTGCTGGCCCCTACGGCCTGTCTGCGCCTCCTCTTGTGGCGCGAGAGGGTGGGCACTACTCTAGGGGGGGTGTGTTTTAAGAGGCCCCTAAAGGAGTCCACTCCGGCGCAATCAACATGAGACGCGCAGGCGCCAACATGCTATTCCTGGAAGCTCTGGAGACAACTTCCGCCACGATGGATTCGTTAGAAAGACACAGGAAAAAAAAAGATCGTCAATTAGATTGCGGAAGTTTCGTCGCTGCTGATGTTTGACGGCCTCGCCGCCGCCGCGTCAACATCCGGGACACATTCCAATTCGTCCTTGGGTCCTGAGGTGAGGATGAACGGGACGAGGGGGGATGGATGAGAGACGAGTTGAGACGCGCAGCCTTGGAGGGCCCGTGAGCGCGCGTGAGAGAGTGAGGTGGATGCCATCTGTTCTCTAGATGAATGGATGGATGGATGGATGGATAGATGGCTTTCCATCTCGGAGCATCTCCGCGGCTGACACGGTACACCACCCGCGCCAAAGGGGCCATTCTCGCTGTTGTGGTGTTCTGTTCAGCCTGAACCATGCCGCAAATGCTACACTACACACCGTGGTCGTGACAATCGGCACTCGGCCCCAGGCAATTGCTTGCTCCCCTGCGACCGTTATTTTTTCCCATGAGCGATCTACGAGTCGCAAACTTCAAGGATATGGACTTGCGGCCTCCCGTTGCCCCTCCAGAGTCAAGGGGGGAGCCATCCAGTGACACCACAATGCGAAAGCATCGCCCGGTAGTTGTTTATTAAGGGTCGGATTGACGCCGATGAACCGCATTGAGCAAGTATTCAGATCTGCGCGTTAAGATGGGTGACAGTTTTGGCGCGATGAAACCTGGGGAAGGAAAAAGTCATGTGCCTGTTTACTGCCTTGGCCTGTTGAGATGACAAGGAGGAGACGACGACGAACGTCGCGACGGGAACACGCACAATACGATCGACTGCAGGTCGGACCGCAGCTCATTGTCTGTTGGACCCCTTGTCTGTCCATCACGCGCGGTGTCAAGCAGCAGCAGCAGCAGCAATCATCATTAAAAAAAAAAGGGCAACTTTGAAACAGCCGCGGGGGTTCTCTCTCTTGTTTCCCCCCTCCCCTACCCCGGGGGATTGAGGTAACAAGAAACCATCATCGTCATTCAGCTGGGCGCCATCGGGAATGAATCAGCAGGACTCCCAGTGATCACAATGGCGACTTCAATCTCCACAGGTCGCTGGTAACATTCCCATAAACCACAACCACCACCAGTCGTGCCGTGCCACCCATGCCCAAACGCAAAATGATGTGCAGTAACGTCCAAGCGCCCGTCCCCCTTTCGCTGAATAGAGTTCGCCCGTGGGAAGAATACGCCGTAAAAAAGGGAATTCAAGCAAACGTTGCGGTTCCTCTCGGGATGGGGCCACTGTTTAGAAAATGAGGGCAAAATTGCTGCTCGTGGGGGGCCGTTTGGAAGCAGAGAAAAGCAACAAAAAGGGGTGAATGACATGCTGAGCCAAACGATCAGCGACACACACCCCCCACGACACCCTGCCCATCAACGAGGTTCTGACGGTCGAATCCCTCGCAAGAGAGAGAGAGAGAGAGTCCTCCTTAACGGACGGCGGACTACTAACACGGGGTAGATGTAGCGTGCCGGCCTACGAGCGTTCTGACAGGCTGATCCTTCGTCCGCAGTCCTACTAATCAGGCAAGTCGTCCAGTCAAGAGCGATTCGGCCGGTATGAAACGGTTTGTCTGCGTCCATTTCACTCACCCATGTCTTTTTTTCCTCTCTCGTCAGCGCCGCCGCGGGAGGTCATCGCATCTATGTAATCTACAATGTCGGAGGGAAAGCTGGATTGGAAACCCCCCATGGAGAGAAGGAAAAATGTGCTCAAAACACGCGCCGTTGGCGTAATCTGACCTCGGACACGAGAGGGGGAAAAAAAACAGTTCTCGTTCATGTTTGCGAATAGGATCGCGGTAGTCTACATGCAGAGGCATGAGTCGGCGCCGCATGATTGCCAACACAAAGTTCCATGGAAGGGGGGAACAGACGGACGACTGGGCCACCACCCGCGTCTCCCACGCTTCTCAATTTTGAGCTCAAAATATGTCCAGTGTCTTTCTCCAAACTTCCGCGTGAAACGCGCTGGGGAAGGGTAGCACACAGGGTAGCGATGATGATCCCACGATGGCTTCCAAGGCAATGGTGATGCGCTGCGGTGCCTGCAGCAAAGGTGCAGGAGGCAGCATGCTTTGTTGTCCCCTCCCCTCCACCCCCAAGGATCACAGGCGATCCGCATATCTTTCTGAATATTCGACTACCCGCGTTCTCCGTGGGTGGCATGCGGCGGCAGCAGCAACTCTGATGCCATCGTTATCTCCTGTGACCGCCCTGGGCGCTGCTGCTGCTGCTGCTGCTGCTGACCTGCGCAAGTGCTATCGAACGCCGTAGATATGCGTGATGATTACGTCTGGGACGCAGCAGAATTGTGACACAGACTGGTGGCCCTGCAGATGGCAAATCTGTCAATCGTGTCAATCGTGTTCATCGCTAACCAACCACCCCCACAAAAGTCTCCTCATGTCGGTTGCAAGCAGCAGCACCAGCAGCAGCAGTGACCTTCAAGGAGACCCTTTCCAAGGCTGACCATCGTCATTGGAATGAATCATCCCGCGCGTTTTGCAGAGGGAAGCAAGAAGGGGGAAGAGGGAAAATGCCCTCCCCCACTCCGTTCTCACGACAATTGACATGGACCTACCCAGTACACGTACCCCGCCGTGGGTTTGGCAGTGAAGGGATCATGCCTCGCCGGAGGCTTGGGCCGGAATGACCTGGCAGGGACCAGTTCATTTGATCTTTCCGGCAGCTGAATGCGCTACAGCCACGGTACCTGAACCGCTGCTTGGTCTTGTTTAGCTCCCGTGGCGCCGCGCAATACCGCGTGTCAATGGCAGTCTTTTGTTTTTCCCTTCCACCACTTTCCCCCTCGGCGTATGCCATGGTGACATGCAATGTGCTGCTAAGTGATAGGGCAAGCGTCATCAAATCGCGAGATGGCGAAGGGTACGCCGGCAGGCGTTGTTGTCTTGGAATTGTTTGTCCGGCCAAAGGGGGAGGGAGGTGTTTCCAGTAACAGGCCACCGATCAGAGACATGAGACGAAGCGTGCAGTGTAGTTGCTGCTGCCATAAATGACAAAGTGGCGGGCGCAGTCTCCGAGTGGTGAAATCTCCCGCGGATGTACATACAGCAGAAGCAGCCAGCCCAGCAGGGACAACAAGCAGCAAAGTGACAGTACCGAACTGCGTGGGTATGCAGAGCAGAAACGACAGGAGGCCACCGATAGGTCAATCCCTCGAGGACGTAGGACCACTGCTGGTGCCATTGCGAGGCTCGGTTGGCTCACAGTCGGGTGTTATTGCCCAGCAGGTTTCAGTGTCGGACTGCGTGTGTATTTTTCGATTGTGATGTGACAACAACAAAGTCGCAAAATGCCCAATGCCCGCCGCCGCTGTCAACGAATGTCACTGCCATGTCACAATGTGGCAGCGGGCACACACACGCACGAGGCAAGGCGTCGTCTGGCGTTTTTCGCGGGTCGCGGAGTAAGCAGCAGTAGCAGCAGCAGCAGCAGCAGACAACGGGCCTTCCCGCAACCAATGCGTGGTATCAAGGCCTGCAGCCGTACAACGTCGGTGAGGCAAGGACGCCGGGTCGATCTCAGGTGCTCGTACGGGATCGGCTTTGTTCATTCGCGAGTCTGGTCTGGGATATGTTGCAATCTGTGTGGGCTCCGCGTTGCTGGCCGAACGTCAAAGGGTGGAGGTGGCTGTGGAGGGACGCCGTCGCAAAACGGGACCTGGATGATGAGCTGGTGATGGGTACGGATAATGCTGTGAGGGTGGAAACTGAGGAGCAGCAGGACGTTGCAACTTGTCACTGTCACTGTTCCGTTCCGTCCCCAATCCCAACAGAACCAGGGACACGGGCGAGAGAGAGACCTCAGACAGAGACAAAGAGAGAGCGAGCGTGTGGGAGGGGCCCCAAGGCGACCCCTCCACCCCTCCCCGAGATGCGTGTCGCCGAAGGTACGGTGCCATCCCGATAGGCCGGCTGGGGCTGTCTCCATTCAGCCCCTCATTCATCATGGAGGATGCAGCAATGCATGGGCAAGGTCGTCCCCCGCGCGCGGATCAGTGATTGAGAAGCACAGAAGGGCATGTGTGGGCGGTGGGAACGCGAACTGGCATTGGGATTGGGATAGGCGTTCGGAGGCATGTATGTGCTGGTCAAATCATTGTCGTGTGGACGCCGAGCTCGCGCATCGCGCGCATGGCCGATTCGAGATGGAACGAGATGAGCAGTGGGATTGCTGTATCATGCCGGCAAAGCAGAAAAAGAGCCTTCAAGGCAACGAACGAATGGGCCGTGGCACCCAGCCCAGCCCAAGCCCAAGCCATCCGTGGACGACAGGGTGTGTGTGAGGTATGGCATGACGACGCGATCTGGTGAGGGAATCAGACGCGCAAATTTCAGCCACACAACGTACTGTGCAGCCAACCGACCGCCAGCCAGCGTGTTTGCTTGGTTGGTTCGTTGGTGGACGTTGAATGCAGGCGACAGCCGCAGGATGAAAGACCGACGTGCGATGCGATGCGATGCCAGGTTGTAAAGTCGGAGGTGGGTGTCAGGAGGAACGTTGCAGCACGCCGACGAGTAGCGCAAGCAAAAAAGTCATCGTCGGTGTTTCGGATGCGCGGAGAAAAGGAATGCAGCCCGGGAAACAGAGCGGGACGGCAGATTAAGTCGATCCTCGAGGCATTGTCGGAGACGGACGAGGCCATTCATGCGCCATCACGTTGATGTTTTCCCTTCTCCATCGTTCGATGTCGCCAAGGCTGGTTTTTCGTGAGGCTCAGTGGAAGCTAGATCCATGAGACAAGAAACAAGGGACAGGGCGATACAGAAAACGAAGAAAGACCGGGCTTGTTGGCAATCGGCTGCCTCGAAATTGAGCTGGAATGCAAGTCATACCCCCCAACTCGTCTCGTCTGACAACTGCCTCTTCTGCCCTGATGAACGATAGGGCAGCCGAAATGACGGGCATCCGCCTAAGTCTTTGCTGGACATTTTCCGACTCTGCAAGCGAGGACAACGGGCAGGGCGCAAAAGGTAAACTCAACCCAACTGTAGGGATGACTTGGTCCAACACAAACCAACCAGGGTGACGGGGCATTTTTGAGCCCTGGCATCAAACCCTAAAAACAACATCAGGACAAGAAATGTCCCTAACGGGGCATAAAATGTTGGAACTCCCAAGCCACATGCGAGGCCTTCGCCGGTGAGAAGGTAAGTACACTGGTGATGAGGGGATGAGGCAAGGCAGACCCAGCCCATTGAGTAAGGTAGTGTACATCACATGGCTTCGCCAATGCTGAGGCAAGCAAGGACCCAACGGCAGAGACACGCAGTTCGTGGCATTCGCTCGGCCGTCAAATCTCACCGGCGGATAGCACCAGAAAGAGACATTTGACGACAGCCACAGGAAAAATAAGCCGGCAAACATTCATGCGAGCCCATCAGCCATAACAAGACCCGCGTGTCCTGTCCCCAGGCAAGACAACAGACATATCCACAACATGTCCGCTCGTCGACATGTTTACTGAGACTGGCAGGCATGGCCTTGCGGGTTTCCATGCCACAAGGCCATAGAACCGACAGATCCGGAGAAGGGGAAATCAGAATCGGAAGAAAACCGTCAAAAAATAAATGTTACCGCTCGGACCAAGTGTCTGTTTGAAAAAAAAAAAGGGAAAAAAAAGGAAGTCAGTGTTGTTCTTGTGCCTGTGCCTGTGCCTCGCCCCATGCTGTCTCATTCTGGGGCCCGCCTTACCAGCCCTGCCTCCTTGTATCCAGGTTGACTTTTGAGCCTCCCAGACTCTTGTCGGCCCTCTCGAAACGCCCAGACGGAGACGACTCGACTTACAGCAACACCAGACCGTCCATAGAGTCAGCTGACGGAAATTGTGATTGTCCCGACGGTGAGCCCGCAGTCCCGCACCATGTTGCAGCTATCAAAAGCACCAGGACGACATGTGGGAATGCAGTTGCGCCGCACAATTACTTTTTTCAATCCATGATCGGCGATAACCTCACGAGGCCGAAAGAGCCTCTCTGAAGCCCCTTGTTGGCTCCCTCGCTAGAGTGCTATCCCGCGTGGGGAATTCCAAACAGCTGGCCAGAGTGAAGGAGGAAAGAGACTGCAAATCGTTTGTCGTCGTGTCTATCTGGCAGAAGAGAGCCGAGGAAAATAATGGCCAAAAACTTGGCTTTTGCGACGGCGCATCGCAAAAGTGCCCCGGGTCCGACTCAACGTGGACGTATCAACAGGGATGTCATAATGCGCGCACAGTGAAAACGAGGCGAGATTGTCTGGTGGTGTACTTGTGGTGACCGTAAATAGCTTTTTTTTTTTTCTGTCTTTTTTTTCCCCCTCGGCGGCGGTAGCGCATTTTGTTTCTCGCAAACAAAATTGAGCGTGTGCGGATATACTGCGGCTGCGGCTAATGATACGAGACCGGCCGGGGGAGGGGCGTCAACGGTCTCTACCTAAGTTTAAGACACGGCACAAGGTTAAGGTGAGGTAGGGCAGGGCAGGGTACGGATACAACATGTCCCTGGTCTTGAACCGTTGGAATTGACTGGCAGGTACCAAATTCCTCGTATCAGAAACGAACGATGGCCGGCATATGGGGGAGAGAAGGAAGAAAAAAAAAAAAAGGATACGGAGCAGCGTAAAGTCCGCAATCCCAACGCGTACACGCCCAACGCAAGATGAATCACAAACGAGGTGGCGGGCGGGTGGTCTGCGAACACGGCCTCCGCGCACTGCACTCCCATGGCCTTGGCTCTAAGCACAACCACAAGGCTTGGTACGGCAAGCCGGCATCGTGAGGGACGGGCAACACCCGATGCAACCAGCAGGATGACGGCATGGCTGAAAGTGAGAGGAAGCGCCGGGGGAGTACCAAATGACAGGTTTCCGAGGAATTCGATGTTGTCCACTGAGTTGAAGGCCGAGACAGCCAGGGAGGACTGTGGTTAGGGCAGAAGAAACGGATGATGAGTCGCCAATTCGTTCGGCGACAAGCCCCATCCCCGCCGCCTTCGGCGGTCGAGTGGGTGTTACAAAGCACATTTCAGCTGTTCAGGCCGTTTCTTGTTGCCTCTGACCTGCGGTATTCCTTTGCCATCAATCTTGGCAACGGACCGGTGAAACGGTCTTGTTGTCAGCCTTTGGTTGATAATGCTGGACCCAGTTTGCGAATTGCCCGATGAACAGACACAGCGTTGTGCGCCCGCGGTGGAGGGCAATCCACCTCAGGGTACATCGGAGAGTTGGAGACTCAGGCGGGAAAGTGGAAAGAGCAGAGGCGAAATGGACTGGAGACGACGGGGCCAGCTAGAGCCCCCCTGGTGTGGTGTCTGTGTCTGTCAATCGATGGGTGTTTGATCCGTCAGCCAAGGGCCCGAGGGAGTCGTTGTATGCGCGCATATTGTTGGTCGGCGACTGGAAGACCAGGTAGGTAGGTAGGTATCGTATCCGCGGGTTTGGGCATGCAACTCCATCTTTCTAGGCTCCAGCATTTTCATGACTGCGACTGGTAGAGTCCCCAACAGCACACAGCCTGGTAACTTTGGCCGACATGTGCTTCCCGTCTCCTTGTGTCGAGTACTTTGTTGATTCCAGGGGTGGGCACGTGTGTCTCTGACCCCCACAACACACACGAGACCTTGTGGCCCGAGGAGTATCCGTAGGGAGAGGCAATGAGAGGGTGAGAAATCTTTCTGAGAACGATGGGAACAGTTGACGGGCAAAAGCAAGTGGCGCCGAACTCGGTTCGAACAACCCTAAATTGGGTATGGGTCTTGCGCCGAGCCGCAAATCGACTGCTCAACATGAGAGTGCGACATAGGAGATGAAGGTGGACGACATCTCATCATCAGCTGACCACGGGCAGCAATGGTCTCTCTCTAAGCGAGCGGTGCTCCTTAGAGAAAGGGCGTGTGTGAAAGCAGCTTGTGGTGGTGTCTGCTCCGGGGATTCGTCTCTTCGCCATTGTGAAATCCGAATAACATGGGCATGGGGGTTTGAATTGGACAAAAGTGTGCAGCGGCTGGACACCCTTCAGACATGCCGGCGATGAGAAAGAATCTGGAGCGGTCCAAAGGCGACGTGTGAGGCGCGATGGTCAGCTCCAAGGCGAGGGCCGCGCCATTTTTTTGCGGCATCGTTGGCCGTCTCATGGCTCAAATGGGCATCGCTGACACCTCCGGGTTTGTCAAAACGACGGAAGATGCTGCAAAGCAGAGGCTCCAGGGTTTGGACCTCGGCCAAGATTCTCCCGCTGGCGCGCAGAGGGGCAAATGGGAATTCGAATCTGCGTCGACGGAGGAACCGGCGGTGACGATGCGCCAGATGTGATGCGATGCGATGCGATGCAAAGCGACATGACATGGCTTGGGCGAGGGTGTTTGATGCCTGAAGATCAAGAAATGGGCAAGGATGGTTCGCGAATTGAGTCGAGTCCGAAAGGGACAAGGGGTTCAAGCTCTCGAAACTCGATCTGAAGATACATATCCGTACGTACGATGGAGCATCTCGCACCCCCTCCCTCCCCCCCCCTGGCGATTGGAACAGAGAAGTGAGTATCTTCTGAAAGCCCCTAGGGAGGTGTGGTGACACGACGACGACACCCTTCGTCCGGGCGTCTCGTCTGTCTGGAGGAGGAGGATGGGAAAGATAGAGCAGGGCCGGCGCAATTGGGCTTGTCGGCATCCAATTCGTGGTGCCGGGGGTGTTTGGGATGGCCCCTCGTGACCCCCCCCATTTTGGATTTTTAATAGGCACGGCACGGCAGGGACGGACGCCAGCGGGAAAGAACACTGGGACACCTCAATCTCTCTGACTGCCTGCCCACTTGCACTTGCACTTGCACTTGCACCTGCACTTGCACTGTGACCCGGGTAATCACACCCATCCCCATTCGATTCGATGGGGAAGCAGCGGACGTGAAGTGATTAGTGAAGCTGGGCTGGGAAGGGATTGAAAGGCAGAAGACGGACGAGGAGGGGCTGAAGATGCCCAATGGCATGGATATGCAAGTATCCATGTTTGCCTCTGTGGCCTTACCTAAGCTGCACCTCTCCCTGAGTCCCTCATCGTCCACCTCCGAGGCTCATCAATCGCCAATCACCAACCACCGTCCTCATTCATCGTCGGCTCATCCGCAATTGACTGCGGCGACAGCGCCCAAAACTTGGAATCCGGCGACAAGGGGCGACCCGGGGTCACCCCAACACCCAACTAGCTCGAGCTGGAGAGGGGCCCCGGGCAGCGCAGCGGTACGGTGCAGCAGCGACAGGGCTCGGGCTCCTCAGCACCGGATACCCAGAAACCAGCGCCCAGATTGCGGATACCTTACCCTACCTTACCTTACCTTAGGTACGGTGCGGCGTCGGGTGCCTTCAGGTCCACTCTGCATCTTTCTTTGTTCCCCATTGTTCGCCTCGCCTCGCCGTGCCTCACCTCGCCTCGTCTCTGCTGCAGTCTGCGTCTTTCCAACGACCTTCGAGAAAACTACGTCACGTCAGGGGTACTTGCCCAACTGGACTCTGGAGACGCCCTCTTATCCCCGGCCTCCTGTCCCGCCCCTGCGGTGTCACCATGTCAATTTCATCACTGAGTGAGTGCACTGCACCCATTCATTCGCCTTACACCTACCTACCTACCTTACCGCTGCACTATAGTACACTACACCTCTCGGTCGGACTCGGTTCCGTCATCCACAACCCAAGCGACCCTTCCACCTGGCCACTCACGTGGTGTTTCTTCCCGCGCACAAGACTGAAAGAGCCTCCTTCCGAAACACACCCGGCGGTGAGCAGAACCAAGATACAGGGAACGCAATAAACACCACAGCTTCCAACCAACCACGGCCTTGCCTCGCCAACTGCATGGTTGGAAAGACATCACACCGTGACTCTTTCTTCATCGGATCACAGACGTTGAGAGACAAGATCGGCGCGCCAAAACTCCCAGATCTCAGCCCAAAGCCAACAACAGAACGAGCCGTTTCCTGCCCTTCTGCCGCTCTGCTAGGTGCCACAAGACTACGACGCTGGGAATGGGGTGGCCTCGTGTGTGAGACAGCACCCAACCTGCCCTGAGTGTAGCATTCTCTCAAGACAAACACGACGGTAACCTACCATTATATTCGTACGGGTCTCCCAGCAAAGCGGGAAGAGGCTTAAAGCAATCCTGCCACTGACTCTGACTCCCTGCCCGCTGCCCGTGGGATGCGAGTCGGTCGCGCTCAGGGACACTAATGGCCCGCTCGGCGGCCGGTCGTCAGGGGTGGTCTCGGCCGATTCGCCCTTCTCTCCCACGTTCTTCGTCGGCGAGCCACCGAACTAGAGTTGCAGTTGCAGTGTCTCTTGCTCATCAAACAAAACTGACGGGGCAAGAGGGGGGGGAAAAAGAAAAGGAGATACGGAGATGCAGCGAGTCGGGTCTTCAAGAATGCGACCTCTGGCATGGGCTATTGCAGGGGACCATGGCCGCCGTCATTCGTAATATCACCAGCAAATAAGAGTTCCTCTGGCGGCTATGGTGGTCCGACTGCTTGGGACTGATTCCCTGCCTGCGCAGCGAAGACGGTTATCGGCTCGTAGAGTTAGTTGCAACTGCAACTCACCCAAAGCACCCCGACGCCCGACCTTTAACGCGTTCATCTCATCACAGACAGAGACGGTCTTCGCAAAACACAAACCCGTCTGCCATGCCATGCCATGCGCCATGACATACATGAAGCGATCGTTGCTTGCATAACGCCGCCAGCTGGTTATCAGTACGCCAGACTCGCGCCAGCTAAACCCAACATGTCGAGGCGGGTATGGCATGGCATACATTCCGCGCAGCAGCGCAACTGCTCTTCAGGTCAGTAATTCCAGCATGCCAGCGATTTGCTGAGAAAATGCCGCCGACATGGTATACGAGACCACATGATGCGTCTCATCCGGGCACTTTTCGCAATACCAAATGTCGGTGTGATGCACCCGTCTGCGATTGTCCAGCCAGAAGGCGGCTTGAAGAAAGTCAATGTCCATCAAATCAACCCCCGGTCTCGAGTGATTTCCTCGAACCCCGCAGCCATGTTGGTCCCTGGGCGGTACCAGCAGTTGTCCACTTGTGATACAGAGGGATGGGCACCGTTAGCGCTTCAGCTTCAGACTACTCCAAGGGACTGCGGACCGCCTGTCACTGACATGCGACGTCTCGAGGGCGCATCGTGGTTGGACAGGGCTGCGAAAAGGCGCACAGGGTCCAAGTCTCTGAGCAAGCATTGGAGGATGACCGCGGTGTTTTCGTCGTCGTTATCGTCTGTCATGTGCTTGTGGAGGTTCTGTTGGTCGCTAAACTCGTCAGCCAGTGTGTCTTGATCGTCACATCGCATCAGGACAGGGCAACCAAGATGCGCTTCAGACGTGCCAGCAGCGCAACAAACGACTGCAGCGCATCAGAAACAGCAGATTTGCTGCAAGATGTTTGTACCCGCTCTCGCAGGAGTCATCAAGCACCAGCCAGCCAATCCCGCCCGCTCAGGTGACGGTTTTACGGCGCCGATGATGCGGAGTTGCGTGGTTGGACAGGGGCCCGTCGACAAGGCTGCATCTGGACGTCCCCAGATGTAATGCTGCAGCAGCAGTAGCAGCAGCAGCAAGTCTGATACCTCTGCTTTGCTGGTACTGGTGCAACCCTCGACAACCAAAAGTCCTCTCTTGGCGGCTTAGCGCATGTTACCAATGCCGTTGCCTTCTGCAGCGCTCTCTGCCCAAGGAATTTTACGGAGTTGTATGCAGAGGCAGCCGCGGAGTTCCTTCACATTCCGCCGTAACAGCCACACGGCACAATGCCAAAGCTGACCCGGAACGCAACAACAAGACGAAGGCGATTGGGTGTCAGCCATCCAACGGGAACAGTTGAAGCTCAGTTCTGATTCCGCTGCCTGCTTCAATCCTTCGTCTTGGGAAGTCATCCTAGCAAGGCATTCTTCTGAGCCGGGCTGGTTTCGTCGTGCAGAACAGGCCGATTCAGTTGTTTGAGCAAAGCAAAGGTACACCACTCGACAGGTACATGCACTATTCTCGATGGCTTTCTCGACCGCATTTTGCCCGTTGAAACAGGAACACCGCGCTGGATACACTCACCCCCTATGCCCCTCGGGCATCCGACCCTTTCATTCGGGGAACAGCGACAAAAACACACCCAGAGCTATTCAGATTGAATAGAGTACGGGGACCTGGGGCTGAATAGCTGCTTGTCGAGCTCCTGTTTCGGATCCGACCAAGATTGCACCTTCGTCTCTTTCAACATTCTCCGTCAGCAAGTTGTGGCAGACCAAGACACAGCAACACGCATGCCGAGCACGCCAATGCGAAATGACGACCGTCACCATTATCGATGCCCTTTCCCTCCCCCAAAGGCCTTTTGAGAATAATTAAAAAAAAAAAAAAAAAGGTTGTGGCGTTGGCGCCGCCTCCGCGGACAACCGGACGGGCCAGCAGCTCGTGCTGATCAGTCATGCTAACGCCTGTCCGGCGCACTCTATCCCTCAGCAAGTGTGGCTTGACCCGGCTCTGGTCAACCAGATTCACACTTGAAAGAAGTGTTTTCCCACGTACAGATGCGAGCGAACAATAACCAACAGTCAGACCAACACAAGACGACTGACAGAGATGCTTAGAGGGGAGGGGCTCTGACGTGACCCTTCTCAAAGATGGCGCCCCCCCCCCCCCCCCCCCGGGGCCGCGGCGGCCCAAATTTCTCATTTTGCAAATGCCTAGGAAGAGGGCCAATTCCGTCGAGTCACTCTCACTGTGAGTGTCTTTCCCCCCATTTCCGGAGCCTCTGTGCGATGCTACTTACCCCACAACTTGCATTCCCACGGTTCCCTACCGAGGTACCTGCGCTGCATGATACAATGACAGAATCGCAATATCAATGTACCTTTTGGATGTATCGAATGTACAAAGTGACGAAGCCACTGCGACGCTGCAGTGGCAGTGGCATTGGCAGTGGCTGACAGCAGTGATAATCCCATCCCACGGATTGGCGACGATAACGCAATTGCCTACCGTATCCAGCAGGGTACAAGTACTTTCTTGTTTGCGCAGGCTCAATCCCCCCAGGAGGACGCGACATGCTTTCGCCGGATTGTTGTTATTGTCGTTGTGCTTCCGGTCCGAATCAACGTCTTGTTTCGGGTCATGGAAAAAAACGGCCTGCTGTTGGACGTTGGCTGGCCTGTTGGGCCGCCTTGATTGTCACATTGTCCATAGATGCCGAGTTAAACCTGTTGCAGCTGTTGCAGTTGCCACGTCACTCGCTGGATGATGCCTTCTCTCTCTACCTACCTAGCCCCCAAATTGTCTTGAAAAAAATAAAACGAGGAACGAGGATGATGGCAGTGTAGGGCAACAGCGTTTCGGGGCGTACTGCATGCGGTGCATGATGAGATTCTTGCCTTCTTTTTTTTGGGTTATTTCTCAAGGTTATTTTGGGGACCCAGCTTTAATATGGGGCCTCTTCCTGTTCCTGTCTTTCTTTCTCGTCCTGGCACGCGGGAATCCCACGGCGCCCGGGCGACGATGGATGTCCAGGCAGATGGATTCATTCATTCTATGGAGCCAAGACGGAGAGTGAAAGGGCTCGCATCAGAGCAATGGTCCCGGTAGAGCGGAAGGGTTAACGCACCTAAGAAACCACCCCTGGCCAACTGGCACCAAGTTCCAAGACTGTCATTGGGGCATTAAGTCACTCTCCCACAACATGGGGGGAAATAAACAAGAAACATTCGTGAGTCACCCCATGGAATGAGAGCTTCAGAGGATGCGCAGGCTAGTCTGATGCAGTACGCCCAGATGCCTGGAACCACCCGATCTCGGCAACCACCAGCGACTCAAGCAACATGTGTCTGGTGAAGTGCTTGTTCTTTGCGTCGGCATGGTATCTCGCGGCCAGTCCCAGCCGTTGCATACGTAGTGGCCGCGTACGTAAGGTGTGATGAGCATTGGGTGGTTGCAGTCGGCCAATTGAGATGCAGCCAGCAGTGTTGCAGGCTTCAAAGAAAAGTGCCATTGGGACCTTGAGACGACGACGACCCAGCAGAACTCTAAAAAAACCCACCCGTGTAGCATCATCCTGTGTGGCATGGCGTGTGGCTGATCACGCCGGTCGTGGCACACGTAGGTTATCGCTGGAAACGCGCCAGCAAGAAATGAGAAAGGGCCCTGATCATCTGTGAGCCCGAGGGAAGCCCGCGCCGTTTGATTGGCAATCCTTCCCCGTCAGATCAAGCCTGTCAGTGACATCCATTACCGATATAGCAATGAGTCGCTGTCGACGTACTGTGTATTAGACCCTGACTTACCCGGCTGGGAGACGGTGAGACCTGATCAACAGAGCCGCTCCAGGGCCCGGCCAGGGGTGCCATCTTGTTTGGACGTGGTTTCTAGGGGCCGGAGCAGCCACGCAGCTTCCGGCGACAGGCGCCACCCCATGGGATTTCGCCGATCAACATGGCAAAAGGGTGTGTCACTGAATGTCGATGGCGGATCGCTGTGGCTGCGAAGCAAGAAAAGGCAAACGAGCAATGCGTGGGTGACGGTCCATGACATCCGGTGCCAGTGTCGTTACGATATTCCCTGCTGCAAAAGCAATAGCAGAGACTGATGCCTTGGTCGACTCGAGCCCTTGCGGCCTGGCGATCGCAACATATCTTTTGGAGATGGCATCTTCCCTCGCACGTTTGTTTGGGACATTGAGCTTGAGTACAAAAGAGGCAAAAGAGCGCCGGGTGAAGGTACGCTGTGAGGCAAAGAGACGAGTGTGTTGTCTGCTCCTCCGAGAGCCGTGTGTAGCTGTGGTATTTCCGTATTGTACCTCTGGGATAGAAGGCAGTGAACGGGAAGGTGCTGGTTTCGGCGGTTTCGAGGGAGAATCCCTGTCGAGCTGTGCTTGCAGGGCCAGCAATTGGAGATTCGTCAGAATAGTTGCAGACGGGATCATGGATGGAGGCTGGTGTCCAGTAATAGCCACAGCGGCGTTATCGCCAGAGTGGAGGAGTGCCTTCTGAAGGCAGTTGTCGTGCGCATAGCTGGCTTGTTTCCGTTTGGTGCAGCAGTCCCGAGCCGCGAGGGAAGGGAGGAACGTGTGAGGAAGGTACCTTGGCACCGAGAGGTAGCGGTTGTTGTTGTTGTTGACGGTTGGCTACTTTGAGTGACGACGATACCTAGCTTGGATCCGTTCCCTTTCCCGCTAATCAGCACCGTCACTTTGCGGGATCGGTATCGCGTGTAAACAGGCCTTGGCCGGGTGGTGTAATATGTGCGAATATGCCTTGGACAGGTCGCTCGCGCCCCCACGGCCGCATGCGACGACCGGCTGACCACACCAGCGTCCGAGTGCGGGTAGCGCAAGGTTCGCAAGGCGAGTCTGTACAGAGCAGGCAATGCTGGGCCGGCTGTCGGAGAAGTCTGGTTGCGTACGCAGTAAACCTCCATGTACTCCATAGACTTGAAGCGGTTGAACGGATGGATCATCAGCAACGACATAGGCGGTAGGCAGTGGTTTGGTAAGAGCGTTGGCCAACGTTGGAATAAGACGGGGTCAACCAGGGAGGTGGAGGGGTGATGAGCAGAAAATAACCGCCGATCGTGTGTCGAAATGAGCGTATCCGCCGTGTAGCGAATGAAAAGATGCAGCCGCATGTTTTTGACTTTGTTGCAGCTGGAGAAAGGTTGAGGTCAGCTGGACACAACAAAGGGAGACAAGCTGGGACGAAAAAAAAAGTCAATGTTCTCTGGAGTCTGGAGAAGACGAGGATGAGCACGGCGGCAGCAACGGAGGTTCGGCACGCGAGGCAAACGCAAGGAGAATGGGACGAGGAGGCGGGGATTGGCAATTGTCGATTGCTGGCAACTGGAAGGCGAGACTGATGTCCAGTGTTGCTCTGTTGCCGTCAGAGGACGGGCCTTGAAAGGCGTCGACCGACGTAATGGTCTGGGGGAGAAACAGGACAGAAGCCAGACGCCAATTACGGTTCGTCGGCACCTGCTTTGAGCGGAGGACAAGATTGGATCATGTCAGTCTGACCTCACTTCGCCATCGTCACAAGTTGAGGGCGTTGGAAGTCACTGTCACTCTTCTCCGTGTCTGCCCAGCGAGGAAGCTGCAATGAATGCAGTCAGTCGAGTCCCTTCCTCACCGTCCCGCTGACTCTGGGCTCAAGCTCAAGCTCAAGCTCACCGTACCGTCCGTCCTGGGGAATACGTACCTACCTTACCTACCTTACCTATGGCACACCGCAAACAAAACATGGCAGCGTGAGGCAGGTTCTCCAGACAGGTAAGCAAGCTCCCGCCGTCACCATCCCAAGACATATCTCATCTCACCACTGCAACGGCATGCACCCGCGCAGTCATCGTTACACAACACAGGGCAAAGCAGCAGGAAGCCGGTAAGGCAACGCGAGGCAGATGACGGACGAGGCAGAGCAAGACAAGGCAACGACGAAGCCCAGCATCAGGTTTATTATTATTACCGTTGCACACACATCCTTTATTGGCCGACTGCAGCTGTGCTGTACTGACTGGCTGTAAGGTACTGTACTGTACAGCCCGCCCCCTGAAGGAGGCAAATGAGGTCTTGAGATGGCCTCGACTTTGAGACGAAGGATACAGCCGTGGAAGCCTGTTCTGTGGAAGGCACAGCTCATCATCGGCGCCGCCCAGAGCTGCAGCAAGCCAGTGCCAGCCCAGCATCAATGTCCCTCGGCGTGCCCTGCTCTGCCCTGCCAGTGTCACTTCACTAAGGTGCTTGCTGTTGCCAGTCGGGTGCCACAGGAAAGCCATTGCCGGACGAGTGTGTCTGGCTGGCGCTGTCTCTCCAAGAGACGAGACAGAGACAGAGACACCGTCACTCACTGCTAAGGTACGTACGCCCAAGGCCTCTCGCTCACACGCCCACCTCACCTCACTCACCCTCCTTTCCCACGCCAGCGGGATCCCTGCCTGATCGAGACCTGTGCACATGGCGTTGTACCTGCTTCGTACTGTACCTTGGGTCGTCCATGGACTACCCATGATCCTTACTCCCAGCCGTTCCTGGGATTGGAATTGTTCTTTTCCCTTCTACTTAAGGCCTCCCTTGGGTTCCCCAGAGCCCCTTTGCGTATCGCGAGCCCGGAACTGGGGGGGAGCAGGAGACGATACGTATTCCGAGCTCCCCTGCTGAACGATGGTGCCCCTGGTCGGGGACCCAAGACACCGAGTTCCTGAAGGTTTTTTTTTTTTTTTTTTTTTTTTTTTTTCCTTCTCCTTCCTCTCTTTTTTTTTTTTCTGTGTTTTTATTTTCTACCAGCTTTTGGCCCCTGCACCCTCCTTCGGCTTCTCCCTGCTCGCTGCTGTCTGTCTGCTGCCGTGCCCCTGTCCGCTCATTCGTCAATCATTCTATCAGCACGCCCCTTTTTCTGCCGTCGATGACGACACACCCTTCTCTCAATTGCCCTCACCTCTGTCTCCCCCGGCTCGAGGTTCCCTTGTTTCTGCCCAGCTTCCCCATTTTCGATAGTATCTCCCACTGCCCTGAGGTGCGCTGAGCTGTGGTTCAACGTCTTTCTCCTGTGTGTTCGCAGTGTATCCGTAGCGCGGTGGACGAGGGGAGGGCGCGGACCTGACTGACCCGTGCCGCTGTCTGTCTACCTCGTACCTTTCCCTGCCCTTGTCCCTTCTGATGTTCCATTCTTACGCTGCCCGGCGTCTCCATCTCGGCCTTGCGCGCGACTCTGCGTTACCATCTCCCCCAGGTCGGCACGCAGCCCATTGGCCCCGCCTGTCGACCTTTGTAGAGTGAGTGGTACACTACTGTGTACTGCGTAGTAGAAATCGAGAGAAACACACACAAAATAAGAGATGATGGTGGATATGGCTAGCTCACTTGATTGCGACGGACATGGGGTTGTTTCTTCCCTCTGAGCCTTGTCAAAGTGAAGGCAAGGTCGGAAGAGAAGGGAAGAATACCTAAAATACCTTGGGCAGTACGTATCCTGCCCATGGCGGACTAGCGCCTTTCCCGACTTACGCCCTCCTATTTCCCCATTTTGCCCTCGTCCTTCGTGTCCGTTTTCGACTGATTTTATTTTGTTCTCTATTCTCTGTTTTCTGTTCTCTGTTCACTGTTCACTGTTCTCCCGCACTCTCTGTCTGTGTTCTCCTCCTCTCTGAGTCTCTCTGTCTCCCACCGGCTCTCTCCCGTACACACAAAGCTTTCTGTCAACGTCTGTGTTGTGTTGTGTGTGCGTATGTATGTGTGTGTGTATGTGTGTGTTTGTACATAGTATGTGTGTATGTGTGTGTGCGCAGCGTCTTCCGCATTCCTCGTCCGGTCCTGGTGCTCCTCCTCATAATTTTGGCTACATTACACATGCTGCTGGATGGACCATTGCGAATGAACATCGGTACCCACGAGCCTTTGGCCTTACACCACTACCACGTCGCACTCCCTCAGTTCCATTGCCCTCCTCCTCCCCTCTCGTCCCGGCACCCCCTCCACATTCACGTCCGCAGGGCAGAGCAGCGCATCGCATCCGTACCTTGCCTTACAATTCTGTATGAGCGCCGCGCCTGAGGGTACATGACGGCGCTACTGCAAATCCAGGTACGTACTGCTTCCCTCCTTGTCGTCCTCCTCATCCTCCTTCCCATCCATCTGGGCGTCCATCTTGGCTCGCTCCCGTTTTGCCTCCACACCTTCCCTGCAAGCACAGCTCTCTGGAAGTCTTGCCCCCCCCTGGCTCGCTCTCTCGCTGTCTGTGTCTTTCTGTGTCCAGTCCAGTGTTTTTGTCCCCCCATTCGAGTGCCTTGCGCTGTCCACTCGTCCACTGTGTCTCTCACTGACGGACCAGGGTTGTCGCTCCTTGTCACTGCCCCGGGGGACCTGGATGGGATTGGCACTTGCGCTGGATTCTCTAATGGGACTCCCGGCTCTCGCAATCAGACCTTGCTCTGCGCTACGAATACTTTCCAGAGTACCTCACCTCTCAGTCAGTCGGTCCCCTCCACAAGAGTACGGATACCTTACCTCGACCCGGCACGCGCTACGTAGCCCAAGTAAGGTACCTTGCCTCGCCTTGCCTTACACACACACACACACACACACACACACACACACACACCTCTCCTTGACTTGACTTGACTTGACCACCTGGTGCTGGCGCTGGCTTGGGCTCTTGGTGCCGGTACCTACCTCACCTATCCATACCCTACCAACGCTGGACTTGTTCGTTTCCCTTCGTTTCCACCCTCTCTCCTCTCCTGACCCTGACATCTTTTTTTTCCTGGTGGTCTTTGCCCTTCTCCAAAATAAAGCTCTTGGCTATGCCTCCTTCCCGCTCCGTCCTACTCATAATTTCCCGGCCCCAACTACGGCTCCCACCCACATAAGACTTGACTGCCACCGCACACTCCCGTCCGTGTCTGCTGCCAGTCCAAGTCGCTCTCGCACCGCACCCACTGCACCTCGACTCATCCACCACCACCACCACCACCACTGCCCGACGACTGGCCTTACCTTACACATACATTGCTGGTCCAACTACATAACAACCACCCACAACCATTTCCCATTTTCAACTTGCACTCGCCCACCCGCGCACCCGCACACGGCATACTGCTGCGCGAGTACACAAAACCAAAATCAGAAGAGAAACTCATCGTGTGCAACAGACTGGGACTTCCCGAACCGAGGAATCTCCCCATTGACTCATCTGCAACTGCTGCTTCGCGTGTTGCGCCCGCGCGCACCCTCCCGAGCAACCATACTCTTGTTGCGCCGAACCACCTGCCACCCGATTCACGTTCGATTCTCTGCCGGACACGACCCTGCCCGACCTGGAATTGTATCTGGAATCTGCAACTCCAGCGAACAGCTGGCAAGGGACTTACGGAGAAGTGTGTAGAGGGGGACCAGGAAAAAAAAACGAACGAGCATCCGCTGCGGGAACATTGCATTGCGGCCTGCCAATGCTGTCGGTTCCCTCGACCCCAACCTGGACATACGCCCCATTCAGCGACCTGCATACCGCCTGCCACATCACTCGATCGTCTTTTTGCCGTGAGCTTCTGCAGTGCTGCTTTTAGGACACTACAGCAAAAGACAGAGACAGGAGCTCCGAGACGAAGGACGCACAACTGCGGCCACAATTGGCCCATCCTACACTGCCCGTCCGCCCTGCCACGCCTGCCTCTCCTCTCCTGCAGTGTCAGTACCCTGTACGACTTCCGTTGACGACCTTCCACGCCATACCTTACCACCCGCGTGGTCTCTCGTCACGTCTTGAGTGTGCCGCATCGCATCCCATCGCACAGCGCGCCGCCGACCCCAGCCCGGCGCTGCAGACGATCACCACTCTCCCCACGCTTGCTGCTTCCCTCCTGAGCAATCCCAGCCTGCCAGATAGGCCCCGTGTGTGTGGAACGCCCACCTCTATATCTCAGGATCGACTTCTCCCACGCATTCCCCGCATTCTCTATCCCTCTACGGGCCGTTCCACACGACCACCTCTCCAAGGATGCCGTCTCCAACACTCACCATTTCCATATAAACGACAGATCGTCCGCCTTGGACCTCCCCCGGGACCTCTCCAAGCTCCTCAGTAGCGAACGCTACCCCTACCACCGTCATGTCCTCTACTTCAACTCCTACACAACACATATCAACGCCATCTCCCCTTTGCAAACCTACCATGACACCTCAGACTTCACAGCTCAGGCGCACACGCCCAAGCCGTGTACAGACAAATCTCCCCTCAACAACAACAGCAACAGCAACACAACAACAGTCTACCATACCAGCCTCAGCCATCAGCTCCTCCTCTGTGGCCTCGAGCTCACAACAGGGCTCGCCCATCATGTCTCCAGAGACTGCCGTCATGACGAGCAACAGCTCCGTCCAGGCATCCCCTGAACACAGGGGGCGCGAGCTTGTAGACGATCAGTTCTCTACAGGTTCCTTCCAATTACCAGAGTCGGTTCTGTCAAGGAAAACGAGTGACAACTCACTGGGCCAGACCCTGGTGGGCAGTCCAAGTGCCATGTCAGAGGCCGTGAGCAAGGGTAACAACATCATCCGCCGCCTCTCCAACCGAGCCACTGCCAGGTTCTCTCGGCGCAGGACGTCCTCAGCGGCGCCCAATAGCCGTGATGGTAGTGTCGGTCCTGGCATGCTCCGGCGCAGAAGCGACAGCAACAACACGGCCCCGCCCGACCTTGCCACGTACAGCGACTCGGACGATGAATGCGTCGATGAGATGGACGATCTCCGGTCTCTGATCGGCGGCCTCGACGGGGCTCTCAGAGAATCCTCCTCAAATAGCACAACAGCCTCACTCGCCGGCTCCACCTCCCCTTCAAACACCACTGCCGGCCCTGTCATCCCATTCCAGCTGCTCAAGGGCACCTGGATCAGGAAGGTCTCCAAGAAGAACTGGAAGAAGCGCTTCGTCCTCGTTTTCGACCAAGAAGCGGCCAAGATTTCATGGGACAAGAACAGGCCCCACAAGTGTCTATACATTGACGACATCAAGGAGATCAGGACCGGCTCCGACATCCGTCAGTACCGCATTGACTACGGCGTCCCGGAATCTGAGGAGAGCCGATGGTTCTCCATCATGTACGCCGTACCTGACAAGTCCAAGACCAAGATGATGCATCTCGTTGCCGACGATGACAGCACCTTTTACAACTGGGTCACCACACTTGAGGCCATTTCCAAGCATCGACAAGACATGATGGCCTCGCTTATGGCGTTTAATGACCGTGCGATCCGCGATTACTGGGTAACCGAGATGAACAAGCAGTGCCTCGGCGGCGAAAAGCACCCGAATCCCATTGAAGAAGGCGACATTGACTTTGACGGGGTTCAGCGGGTCTGCCGGAATCTCCACATCCATGCCTCGCCCAGTCAGCTGCGTGCCAAATTCCATGCGGCTGATGTCACCAACACGGGTCGTCTGAACTTTTACGAGTTCCAGACTTTTGTGGGTTACATGAAACGTCGTGACGACATCCGCCAGATCTACAATCAGATCGCGGCTTCTCCAGACCTTGGCCTTACCCTCAAAGAGTTTCTTGGCTTCCTGCGCGAAGTCCAGTGTGAGAACCTCGACGGTGATCTTGCCGCTTGGGAAGCATTGTACACCAAGTTTTCGCGCAAGTTCCGCACCAAGGATGTCGAGAAGCTTGACGCTTCCCTCGTCGATGGCCTCCGAATGGGCGACGCCGCCTTTGCCGCCTTCCTGACCTCCACCTACAACCTGCCCGTTTACAAGGAACCCAAGGAGTACACCCTGGACCGACCTTTGAACGAGTACTTCATCTCTAGCTCTCATAACACTTACTTGCTCGGTCGACAAGTTGCCGGTCTTTCCAGCGTTGAGGGTTACATCTCAGCCCTTGCTCGCGGCTGCCGCTGTGTCGAAGTCGACTGCTGGGACGGCGCCGATGGCCAGCCTACTGTCAACCATGGCAGAACTCTTACGACCTCCATCAGCTTCCAGGAAACCATGACGACCATCAACAAGTACGCCTTCGTCAAAACCCGCTACCCCCTTTGGATCTCCCTGGAGGTGCACTGCTCCCCGCCGCAGCAGGCCGAGATGGCCCGCATCATCAAGGAAACTTTCGGTCCCCGACTTGTCACCGAGCCCCTCGACCCTTCTTCCGACAGACTTCCCACCCCCGAGCAGCTCAAGGAGCGTGTCCTCATCAAGGTTAAGCGCCCTCAGTCAAAGGAGGAACCCAAGCCGGCGGAGACCACTGGTCGTCGACGAGGCAATAGCCTTACCTCGCCGTACCCGAAGCCTGTACAGCTCGACAACAGCGTCATCCCCTCACAATCTCTGCCTCAGAGCCCGATCCTCAGCCCGAGCCACTCTACTCGACGATTGGTAAGCAAGAGCCGTGTTAACACCATCACCGAGGGCGAGGTCCAAGACGCGTTGAGCAGTAGTACCAGCGACAACGACAGCGCCGGGGAGCGTGCGCCTACGAAGAGGTCTTCGAACAAGACGGTCAAGGTGCTTGGAGATTTGGGTGTCTACTGTGCAGGACTCAAGTTCGGTGGATTCGACAATGCCAATGCAAAGGCCTACAACCACATCTTCTCCTTCATGGAATCGAGTTTCTTCAGAAACAGCCGTCTTAAGGAAGACAGGGTAGCCATGGATCGACACAACATGCGCTACATGATGCGTGTCTACCCCGACCGCACCAGAATCACGTCGAACAACTTCAACCCGATCAGCTACTGGCGCAAGGGTGTGCAAATGGCAGCTCTCAACTGGCAGACGTTCGACCTTGGCATGCAAATCAACCAGGCCATGTACGAAAGCGGCACCGACAGATCCGGATATGTGCTGAAGCCTACCGAGCTCCGAGAGATCAAGAGATTGCCTGAGGAATGGTCTGGCAAGCGAGAGCGCAAGGAGGTGACTTTCAGCATCGACGTGATCTCGGCGCAGCAACTCATGCGTCCCAACGGCATGCCGGCCAACAAGCCCGTCGACCCGTACGTGGAGGTTGAAGTGTTCCACCCCAACGACAAGAGGGACAAGATGGAGGTGGACCCCACCATGGCGTCGGTCTCGGATTCGCCTCTCAAGTACAGAACCCAGATCATCCAGGAAAACGGCTTCAACCCCATCTTTGACGGCAAGTTCACGTTCAAGGTCACGACCAAGTTCCCCGAGCTCATCTTCGTGCGTCTGTCGGTCAAGCTCTCGCACAACGGCGAGAGCTACAATGACCGGCCTCCAATTGCGACGCACACCGCCAAGCTCAGTGGCCTGAAGCGTGGCTACCGCACTTTGCCGCTGTTTGATCACAATGGCGAGCAGTACCTCTTCTCCACACTATTCACCCGTGTCAGCGTCGACTCTGTCCAGACGGTTCTGTTCGAGAACCCCGAAGACACCGCGGACAACACCAGCACTAACAGCAAGCCGCGAGGCATCGGACGAGTCTCCAACATCTTTGGGACTCGCTCCAACAATATCAGCCCCAAGTCCAGCATGGACAAATCGAGCTACGACGGCTCATTGGGCTAACCGCCCACTCTGATTGGGCCAACTTCGTTCCTCTCTGTACCATGCTACAACCTTCCGACCTTCACTTCTTGGCATAAATTCGTTTCCTTTTCAACCAAGTTTTGTATCAGTATCGACAGAGATTTAACGACAACGTCCCCGGGCTCGCAGCCCCGGGACGAAACGACACGGCCGAAACCAAAAAAGACAGAATTCCCACAGCGCGCGCCAGTTTTTTGGATGTAATGTGCGATCAATACCCCTTTTGGCATTCGACTGCGGCGTACAACTGGCATGGATGAGAACTTCCTGGTGTAGTCTACGACTATTTTTCTTTCGTTCACCCGCTTTCCTTGAAGGATGCGAGGCTTTTTTTAGGGATACCAACGGGCATTTCAATTTCCTTTGTATGGGATAATCATTGCACTGGGACGGCGAATATGGGCATGTGTGTCACCCCGAGAGCCTAGGAGCCGGGTAGTTGACTTTTGAATGGGAACGGACAGCAGCATATACCACATGTCGAGGACGGGAAGGAGCATAGAACTGGGATCAATCCGACATGAGATGAAGGCAAGAGTCGAGAAAAGACCATAGGCAAAAAAAAGTTTTCTTTTTGTTTCTCAAGATGAATGGTATCACAGCACACACAATTGGAAAGGAGGAGATGAGAGTGTCATTCGCTGATCTCCGCACTAGCATTTCATTGTTGATGGCGTTGGATATGAACCGACAGTGGCATGGGGAATGGCATTTGTTGGAGAATGAGCATTGCGGCAAGGCCTTGATGTCCGCAAGCGGGGGGTAGCATGGCAGGATTAAGCATTGACGTGAAGCATGATCATCTGTGTGTGGAATGGCATGGGCCGGGCGGGGAATCGTTCTGTTCTTGGATGGACGGACGAACCCAGAGAGCCATACCATGTATGAGAGAGAGGAAAGAAAGACCACATTCATGTTTTTGGCTGGCCCGGCCAGGGGTGGCCAGGTCGACGAGGAACCGGCGTTTTGACTTTATGAGCATATTTTCTAGCCATCTTAACGAAGCTTATGAGACAAATGAGGAAGGCAAGCCGTGCCGCATCCCGTGGGCAAAATGTTGTTGCATTTCGGGTACAAACATTTGCCGGACGGTGGCCGGGCGGTATGGTCCTGTTTTTTCCCCATGCTGACAATGATGATGATGATGCATTTATCTGCTGTTCATGGGGAGATTGTGATGCCGTTGTGAGATGTTTGGTTGTGGGAGATGGGGCCCCGGTGGGAAATGGGGGATGCCCTTTTTTCGCTTACGGCCGCTATGGCATGGGAATGCTGTGAGCAGATGAGGGGAAGAAGCCCTGTTGTCTTGTGTCTTCTCCTCGGTAGCGGGCTGTTCATTCCCATCCCGTCATTTTTCGGGGTTGGCAAAGTCTGTTTAATTATGGCTACGGGCTGTCTGTCGTTCGTCAGGACAGCAATGTTTAAGGCAGGTACTTTTGCTTCTCTCTCTGAGGTTGGCGGTGTGTTTTAGTGTGCTTGGTTATGGGAAGTTTAGGCAGGATGGAGAATAGAAATTGGCCGTGGGGGAGAGGAGGGGGCAGCGTGTAGTGGCGTCTCAAACACTGCACTTTTGATGAGAGAGAGAGGGGGAGTTGACTTTGGGAAGCTGTCAAGGTTTTGTTTGGTCTTGACATTACGGGGGGGGCCAAGCAGCTAGGCAGACGTCGGCTTTCTCTCTCTGTGGTGTGCTGTTTTCGCGAATGTGTTGAAGTTTGGGGGCTTTGTTCCGTTTGCGAATACGTGTACGCTCTCCGCTCTCCCTTCTTCTCCCCCTTTCCAGACCTTCCAGGCCGGCTGCCAAGCACGGATCGATCGAGATCAGACAACATTTTTTTTGAAAGGTGATTTGATGCGTGGAGTCGGGGGGAACGGGGGGCCACTTCTTCCCATGGTGTACCGTGTATCATCGTCTTTCCCACATTTAAGGTTTGGGGGCGGTTTTTTTGTTAGGGGTAATCTTGAACACGCCCACCCTCTGTGTGCTATTATATATGAACACCCATAAAGCCACACTTTGCCAAGGTCTGCAGCGGATTTGCTGCTGCTCGCAGCAGTGACTCCAGAAGTGCACCCTGAGATCATTTTACCAGCCTCAACATGTGGCGTATTGCGTGTTGAGGCAGGAAGAGGGGGGTCACAGGGGGTAGGTGTGGTACAAGACATCCCCTCCTCTTGTGATGAGAGAAGTGGTGCGTGCTATGGCGGGCTGGGCTGGGGGGCTGGGCCGTGCTTCACATTTCGAGCTTTCTCAATCCAACATCGCCGAGCAAGCTATCTTGTCTTCGGAGGTTTCGTACATAACAAGGAACAGGAAACAACACAGAAGTCTTGGGGGTGTTTTCTGGTGACGAGCAAGCATCCCCAACCCAATTTGGGTATTGTAAATATGCCTCGTTGTGGGCTGTGCTTCTGCCTGGCTGCTGCTGGCTAGAAGGATTTCTAGGTGGAATGGAGTGGAAATTCTTCCTCGGGGGAGAATTTGCGGGTGCTTCTTTTAATCTCCGCGTTGGGGCCGGGGGTTGAAGACGACGATTATCTCACATTTCGATGAGCTTCCCTCCAGTTTGATAAAGCGTCATTTCTAGGCGAACAAGGGTTTTGGGGGAAGGAAGCAAGGGTCGAGATTTCCCAGTCGGGCCGTTGTCAGATGATTTGGGGGGAAGCTGGAAGTTCACGGTGAAGAAGGGAACAAGAAGCACGGGATTTTCGGCAGAGGTACATAGATTGAACGTCGTGGGTGGTGGTGGTTCATGATGGTGACGGGAGTATGTGGGAGAAGGGCATTGGTCAATTGGCGGCCGGATTTGACGTAACGAGGTATCGGACCAGCCGCCAATCCCGTTCTTGCCGTGGCATCCGGAGGCAGCTCCGGGAGTGAACACAGAGAGCGAATGCAGAGCCCGGATGCGAGGAAAGGAGGATTGAGAACTGGTCTTTCACTGGATGAAAAACAACGGACGGATGGATGGATGCGAGGCGCGGTGCGGTGCGGTGCGGTGCGGGGGGTTTGATCAACTACGGGATGGGGCGGGCCAGAACAAGAGCTGGGCGGCGGGCATGTCTCTGCTGAACGGTTGCTTGGCATTTTGGCTTGTGCGGAGAAGGATGTGCCGGATGCAATGTCACGTCAACGTCGCAGAGGTATCTGAACCGCGGAATACTTCTTGTCTTCCAATGGCGTACCACATGACCATTTTTGAGGGAATTTGGTAATGGGCCAGGCTGGTTAGGCAAGCTACCTTGCCCTGTCTTGACAAAATACACGCGCAGTCTGGGATGAGAATGCGAGGAGGGGAATTTGTACAAGCATGTAGGCGACGATGGCGGCGACGGCGGCGGTGGAATGCACAAAAGCGACGGGCAACCCGGAGGGCGGTATTCGACAGGGTAGGGATGTTGACGGGCAGGAAGATCATCGCGATTCTTTCTTGACCGCCCATGCATGGAACATTCGTTTTGTATTGCTCGGAAGGGGGGGCGTTGTTCTTTTGCTTCGCTCCTTCGCCCCTGGCGGCTGGCAGAAGGGTCCAAGTGAGCAGCCCGAAATGAGCATAAACAAGGTTGACGTGTAAATTTTGATTGTAGAGTTTGGAGCTAAGGGGAGAACTGCTCCGGGAGGAATTGTGGGTGGTGTACGGCGTACCGCGGAACGGTGTCGTGGGGACGGCAAGTCTCTCTCTATTTCGGAAGCTTGGAGATTAATCAAGAAACTTGAAGATGAGGGGGAGAAAAGGGGGTGTAAACCAAGCTGGAATGGGGGCTGTAAGGAGTCGACCGAGGGAATTAAGTTTTCCAAGGTTGGCAGTTTTCTGCTGCCTTGGTAGTACTTCATCGGGATTTTTTTTTTTCTCAACCGTTACACTGAGGAAAGGGGAGGCGACGGTCTAGATCGCGATCCATGAAAAAAAATTGAGCAGAGGGACACGCGTGTTTTTAATGAAGTGGCATTTGACAAAGTCGCAACCGGCCCATGTCCCCGGGTTTCTCTAACAGGGGGCACTCAACATCATGAGGCGAGAGACTTCCCAAAGGATAAGATTAAATTAGATGATACACTGTTGGTTCGCGATACGCAGTACATAGACAACACAAGATCAAAAATAACGACAGCAATGAGGGGGAGCAGCACACGGAATCTTCTCCAATTCCTCAGAGTGGAGATTTGGGGTGGAAGGTGCCGAGGCCGACAGGGTTTAGTCGTTGCGTTGGAGAGTGTGGAGAAGGGGGGCGTGCGTGCGGGGAAGAAACAAGACGCGAGCTACGAGCCGGGGGGGTGTGGGCGTGCGCCGTCGAAGCATGCGGTGTGGTGCTAAAAGGCATGGAGATGCACCGTTTTGGGTTTGGATTAAAGACGGGTTTTACGGGTTCCAGAAAAGGGGGTGGTATACTTGAGGTTTCGATATTGGAGGGGAACAAGTTGATGCGCGCCAGAACGATGGAATAATACACGAGATACCCTAGACTGCGTTTTGTGCGCGCGTGTGTTTGCCTTCAATTCCAATGTCTCCCCGTTCCTCATCTCAGGTACATGCACAGGCTACGTCCGTCCCTAATCTGTAAACGTCCATGTCAAAACCACTGGGACTCGCCGGGACTTGCGCCTGACCGCCCGGGCCCTCCGGCAAACCCGTCCGGTCCCCTAGGCGAGCACGGGGCTTGGGTTCTCCCGAATCGCCCGGATGGTCTCCCTCATCCGCGGGTTAGCGTCAAAGCTAGCCTCGATGAGGTCGACCACCTCGTCCGCGGAAAAGTACAGGCTGAGCTCGCTGTCGCACCAGAGATACTTAACCTCGTTGAGGTTGGACTGGAGGACTTCGCTGAGGTACTTGAGCCGGAGCCACGTGGCGGCGTACTGCGCCGTCGTCGGGATCTCGTCCTTGCCGGACCCCGAAGAGGCTGCCGTCCGCGACGGGAGGAAGAGGTCGTCCAGCTCCGTGATCTTGGCAATGAGCTGTGCGATTCCGTAGGCGTCGTCCTGGCCGATGGAAGACGACTCCATCACGTCGCTGATAATCTTTGATGAGATGGCATCTGCGAGGGACCCCACCGCCTGGTACCACACGGAGCGCGAGAGAATCGATTCCCATGTCACTGCCAGGGATCTGACCCGCGCTACTGCCGAGTCCACGCAGCTGTCTAGTTCATCCTGTTGCATCAGACTTTGATCGCCTGTGCGTCCGCGTTAGCCCCGCGTTTGGTACTACTGCGCGGACGGGTAATCATCAGCCCAACCCAATGTTGCTTACCTCCTAACAGATCTCGAAGGACCGTTTTCTGCACCCCGAGCTCATTAGTGTATGCGCGCGTCGCAAAGTTTTGCAGGCTCTTAATGTCGTTGTCGATGCGCAACATGTTTTGAGCACGTGTCGTTAGGTCTGCACGCGACTTCCACGCTGACGCCAGCTCGCTTAGCTTTTCGGACAAGTACATGGCATCGTTGTAAAGGAACCTATTTCTTAATTAGACTTGAAAGGATTCTTAGCGAGACCGAGACTTACATGTTTCCGCCGATATCAAGTGCATAGTAGTGCGGTGAAACCGCTCTGAACATGGCCAGTGCAAATGTTGGTAAGCTGAAAAGGCCCGGTGCCGCGGCTGCTACGGGACTGTTCTCGTATCTAGAGCCATTAGCTCGAGATCTTGACAAGCAAAACGTAGTACTCACTCTGGCCGAGTAAGAGCCGCACCATCCTCCAATATGGCGAGGATGAGCTCCAGTACTGGGTCTGGCATGGCTGATATGTGATAGGTCTCCTTCAGTACCATTTCCCTGCTCTCGTCTCCAGCTGAAGTTGCCATCTTTTCCTTCTTGGCGGGCGATTTCCTGGGCTGTGGTTTAGGCTCAGGTTCGTGCGCCGGTTCTGTCGCGTCCTCGTCTCCCCAGCCCCAGGCATCGGCTGCGTCGTCTTCGTCTGCCGCTGCTGGTTCCACACTTGGCTGGGCTGGCTCTTCCTCCTTCTTATCTGCACCTTGGTCATCATCGTCCCAGCCCCAAGCGTCTGCTCCGTCGTCCTCTTCTTGGCTTTGCTGGGTGGTATCCTTTTCTTCGGCAGGCTCGTCTTCGTCATCCACCCCCCAAGCAGCACCCCAGTCATCATCTGTTGCGGCCCCGGCGGCTGCGTTGTTGGCTGTCAACTCCTTGCCCTCTGAGCGAGATACCATCTGCTTTTCCACCTTCTCGACTTGCTTGGGTGCGCCCAGACCTAAGACATATTAGCAAGTGATGCGAATTTAACAATCGAGTTACAAACCATTCGAGAGCTGGTTGCGGACAGAGTCAAGTGCGGTTTCTCTACACTTGGCGAGCCAAATCGATGGTGCGCTTCCAACCCACTCCTTAAGCTCTGTGAAGCCCGTGAAACCGTTTTCTTCGAGAACTTCGCAGAAATCTCGCGCGGATTGAATCACGGCTTGGAATCGGTCGATATCCTTCAATGTCGCAGGAACTGCACCATCCAGCCAGACCTTGACCAACCTCGGAACCAGATCACTCATCATGATCGGGCTGAAGAACATCAGGAGGTCAGGGGTCAATCTAGCTGCCAGGAACTCGACCAGCTTGCGGAGGTCGGTAAATAGCTCGTCTATTGACCGACCAGCCTCGCCATTCAGCTCCACTACATTCTGCGAAGATATTAGAGGGGCCAGGAAGCGAAACCCAATGAGTGCGTACCTCGCTTGCACGAATCGAGGGAAGAGAAGAAGCTTCAACATCCATTCTTGGAGACACAATAGCTTTGTCAACTTCGTGCCATAGCTGAGACATTCTGTCTTCGACCTCCTTGTAGGCCTGAAGCCCGATGATGGCTTCTGGGAGGGTCATTTGCTCTCCTGGTGCTGTTAGGAGCGAAATTGTCACACCCATGTGTGTGGCAGACTTACCTTCTAGTTTTCCGTAGATGGAAAGGGACCCCGCTTGAAGATCAGTGCGGACTAGAGATGCCCAAACGTGGTCAAAGACATCATGAACATTGGATTTGAGCTCAAATGCGCGCAGATCGAGAAGCCTCATGACTCTGCAAGTCTTCTTGTTGACAGGGACGGCATCCAACTCGGTCCACGACTCTGTTGTCTGTTAGCATTGTCATATTTGCATCGATACAGATTGCTCGTACTTTCCAACCACCGCAGCGAGTCAATGATACGCCGCTCGTTCATGGCCTGCTCAACCTCCCCCAAAAGCTCATTGACATGCTGAATACCCCTGAGCGCATCGTGCAGCTGTTCCGTATACATCACCTCTCTTTCCAGAAAATGTATGTGTTCTTCGGCATCTTGAATGGCCTTTCCTGAGACCTGAGGAGCCTCTGATTGTCGCACAATATCATCGGCCAGCCTCTTAGATCGCAGTATGTCTTCTTGTAGCGACTTCGCGTTGCTCACCCACGAGCTGACGTCCCCTTTGGTTTCCTCGTTTATCGTATGGATCTCGGCCTAAGCATACGTCAGCGGGCCGTCGTTCAATTCCGCTACAGAGCCCTAAGATACCTCCAGTTCCCCCTTGGCCTTCTCCAGCGCGTCGATCGCCGGTGACAGATCGGAAGACAAAAGCGAAAGGGACGACACCTGCTCGTCTGGAAAGCTTCCCTCGAGAGCAAAAGAAACAATGACGTCCCCAAGCTGCGCAGACACCTGCGCCTCGGTTGCGCTCGCCATTCTTGTGATCCAGGGTTTGGCGCGAACTGTGGCAATAGCTTCGTGGAGCTTGATCGTCGCGGGGCTGGATCAGGTCGGTGTGATTGCGCTCGACGTCGAGTGGTAAAGGGTGGTCGGGTGTGTATAATAAAGTAGTGTGTCGGTAATTATTGAGACTCTTGAGCTTTATATGACTAGCAATCGTTCATATCTGTTAGAGAGCACGAGGGCACCGCCTCGTCGCAATAAACCACGGGCAGGTTTGGCGCCGATGGCATAGCTGTCCCAAATACCACCTTCGACAACCCACGTCACAATCCGTGTCGGAACGGTACGTATCGAGTGACTCCCTCCGAAGTTCAGCCGAACGGCTTGCTGCCGATAAGATATGATAAGATAGAGAAAGGCGACAAGAGGCCAATCGGAGCCTGACTTTCCGCCAAACGTGCTATGGGAGGGAGGGAAAAAAAAAAAAGAAGGCAGCTAGGCAAGATAAACTCCACCGTTCCCCTGCCCTGGCCGATGGAGGGGCAACTAGGCCAGTGCTCTCATTGTATCGACCTCTTCGGCAACCTGACGTCTCTATTGTTCCCGTGCCCCGCGACGACGCATTGAAGTTGTGGGAACTTGGAAACGGAGAACTCATCAGAAGTCAAGCAAATTTGTGAGTCGCGATTGCAGGACTCAAGCCACTGACATCCGGCTCATCCACGGCTTGTCGTTCATTTCTACCTCACTTCGCAACTTTTGTGGCAGGCGGTTGAGGTAACCGCTACTTCGTGCTATCACGGGCCGGCCAGCGTCTTTGGAAAGACCCCATTGGTGTATTCTTTCACTGCCCATCAGGCTGGCAACGCGATTGTCTGTAAGGTAAGCGGCTGCGCTTTCTACTCGTCTTACCCTCTCTGTCTTCTAGGCATCAATTTTACCATGGAGATCCCGATTGGCCCCTCTTCTGTGTCACTCACCCCCCCACCTTCCCGGTCTTGGTTATGTCGCGATGGCATCTGGAAGAAGGCTGCACAGAGCCTTGCTCTTCAAACAGCATACTCTGTTGACCCAGCTCTAAATCCCTGAAGCAACTTGCGTTTATTATTGTTGCCGGAATGTCGAGCTTCAAAGCTGGCCAAGCGGCTGTTGCTGTTGCCGTTGCTGTAATAGTTGCTTATTTCTACAACGCATGCCACGAACCAGATTACAGCTTGCCAAGCTTTTGGACAACGTATGTTGTTTTGCGAGTTGACCTCAGTCTCGCACACAGATTTCGTACCCCTGAAACCTACATTCACTCCACGTTCAACACTGTGTTACAAGCCTCTGCATCCGTCCGTTTATCACCTCGTTGCACGCAACGGCCCATTTGGCGGCCGGTCGTATCCCTGTGCGATTGGAAAACCCATTCTAGCTGTCTCCTCATTGGTATGACAGTCGCCAAAATATTTCGCTTGTTGTCTGTTTTACTTTTGACTCCTCGCGTGTTGAAAGCGCTTGCCCATGACTACCTTACCGATGACACCCCCGGCTCATTGATTACCTTCCTCTTTCACCCACTTCCCCGCCCTTATAATATGGACTTTTGTCTTCTCTAGAAATCTTGTCTACCTCAAGAGATTGCTGGGCATACTAACTTTCCGGACAGAAGTTATTACTCTCAGCTAGCAACAAACTCAAATATCATGTCGCCCGCAGCAAAGCCGCAGCCGCGGTTTCGCAAGATCCAGAGCTTCAAGACCGACTACGCTCCTTGTACGATCAGCCAGTATGTCTCGGAAAGAAGTGGAATGCAGGTCATTGTGGCCGATCGCAAGGGTCCCAAGACCAACGGCTACTTTACTCTCGCAACCGAAATCCTCGATGATTCCGGCGCTCCCCATACTCTCGAGCATCTGATCTTCATGGGCTCCAAAAACTACCGCTACAAGGGCCTTCTCGACAAATTGGCGTCGCGAGCCTACTCTGGAACCAACGCCTGGACCGCCACAGACCACACAGCCTACACTCTTGAGAGCGCCGGCTGGGAAGGGTTTTCGCAGATTCTTCCCGTCTACCTCGAGCACGTCGTCTTGCCCATTCTCACCGATGAGGCATGCGTGACTGAGGTGCATCACATCGACGGCGAGGGCAACGATGCCGGTGTTGTGTACTCGGAGATGCAGGCGGTCCAGTTTAAGAGCGCAGAGATCATGGATCTCAAGGCCCGCCGACTCCTGTACCCTGAGAACGTTGGTTTTCGTTACGAGACTGGTGGAATGACAGATGCGCTGCGTGTTCTGACGAACGACCGCATCCGCTCCTTCCACCGCGAGATGTACCAGCCCAAGAACCTCTGCGTCGTCATCATCGGCGAAGCAGACCACGACAATCTGTTGCAAATTCTCGACGAGTTCGAAGAAAGCATCAAGGACGATTTGCCGCCCCTGGACGCGCCCTTCAAGAGGTAGGATGACCATCAGGCTGCTAGAACCCTGCCATGCTGACGTGTGTTTTCAGACCCTGGATCGACTCTGCACAGCCTCCAGCTCTGGAGAAATCCATTATTACGACCGCCGAATTCCCTGAAGAAGACGAATCGGTCGGCGAAATCACTGTGGCCTTCTTTGGCCCCAACTGCAACGACGTTGTGGCGACGTCAGCACTTAACGTCCTGCTGACTTATCTCTGTGGCTCGTCTGTCTCTATTCTCGAGAACGTAATTGTCGAAAGAGAAGAACTCGCTAGCTCAGTCACATACTGGTGGGATGCGAGACCGAATTCTGTTATCTGGTTCCAGCCGACTGGTGTCGAGACCGAGAAGCTTGAGTTTGTCGAGAAGAGACTGATCGACCTTCTCAAGGAGGTTGCTGACAAGCCTCTTGATATGGAGTACTTGACCTCATGCATTCACCGCGAACGCCTTCAGGTCAAGTTTCAGGCTGAAGAATCAGAGAGCTTCTACTCCACCAACATCATCACGGACTACCTTTTCGGCAAGCGTGACGGCTCGACCCTCAAGGAGCTGGAGTCTTTGTCAGAGTACGATGTCCTCGAGAAGTGGACGGACGAGCAGTGGAGGGACTTCCTCCGCAAGTGGATCTCCGATGCCCCTCACGTTTCCATTCTTGGCAAGCCGTCCCACGAGCTTGCGAAGAAGCAGAAGGCTGAGGAGGAGGCGAGGCTTGCCGAGAGGAAGGAGAAGCTCGGCCCAGAGGGCTTGGCCAAGCTCAAGGAGCGTCTCGATGCTGCCAAGGCCAAAAACGATGAGCCCATTCCTGCTGCTGTCGTCGACCAATGGCCTGTTCCTGGCACCGAATCCATCCATTTCATCGAGTCCGACACGGCGAGAGCCGGAAAGGCGAAGAGCCTAGGGCTGCCCAACAATGCCGCACAGAAGGTCATCGATGGCTCCAAGCAAGGTCAAGATCCCCTCTTCATCCAGTTCGAGAGCGTCCCGACCAACTTTGTCCACTTGACGATTTATTTGGGCACGTCCCAGGTGCCTCTTGAGCTGAAGCCTTTGCTGCCCATCTTCAACGACAACTTCTTCAACACGCCCATAATGCGCGACGGAGAAAAGGTCGGCTTCGAGCAGGTGGTCATGGAGCTGGAGCAGGATACCATCAGCTATGGCCTCCGCTCCACCAGAGACTACGGTGACCCAGATGGCGTCATGATCCAGTTCCAGATCGAGCGCGAGAAGTACTCAACCGTCATCAACTGGGTCCGTACCATGATGTTCGACAGCGTCTTCGATATTCAGCGCCTTAAGGCTGGCGTCCAGAAGCACCTTGCCGACATCCCCGAGATGAAGCGCGACGGTAGGTCCATGGCCTCCGAGGTAGACATGTCCATCCACCAGAAGAAGGAATCCTACTCGGTTGCCAAGCGCGCTCTCGTCCGCGCCGTCTACCTCCGCCGCCTCAAGAAGCTGATCGCCTCGGACCCGGAGAAGGTCCTCTCCTGGTTCGAGCAGCTCCGCAAGTCCCTCTTCACCTTCAACAACGTCCGCGTTCTCGTCACCGCCGACGTATCGCGTCTCCCCGAACCCATCGCCGCGTGGGACATCCTCAGCAACAACCTCAAGGGCTCCAACGATCTCATCCCCATCATCAAGCCCCACACCCTCCTCACCCCCGACGGCCAGGAGCCAGGCAAGGTCGGCGCCGTTATCGTTCCCATGACCACCGCCGACAGCTCCTTCGGCGTCAGCACGGCCAAGGGCATCACCTCCTTCGAGGACCCGCGCCTCCCCGCCATCATGGTCGCCATCGGCTACCTCGAGTCCGCCGAGGGCCCCCTGTGGAACTCCGTCCGCGGTCAGGGCCTGGCGTACGGCTCGTACTTTGGCCGCGAGCTCGACGCCGGCACGATCCAGTACAAGGTCTACCGCTCCCCGGACGCGAGCAAGGCCTTCGCCGCCTCGCGCGAGACGATCCGCAAGATCGCCGACGGCGAGACGCCCATCGACCGCCACCTCAAGGAGGGCGCCATCAGCCAGGTCGTCGTGCAGTTCGCCGATGAGCAGTCCACCATGGCCTCGGCGGCCGCGCAGAACTTCATGCTCGGCGTCGTGCGCAACCTGCCCCTCGACTGGCACAAGAAGATCATGCGGGACGTCCGCGACGTCACAAACGACCAGATCAAGGCCGTGCTCAAGGAGCTCATCATGCCGCTTTTCGAGCCCAAAACCAGCAACGTCGTCATCACCTGCGCGCCGATTCTCGAGGAGGTATGTCCTTGTCGCTGCCCCACTCTCCCTCCCTGCAGATGAAAGTGACCATAATGCTAACCTGTTGCTCACAGAACATCGACAAGGCCTTCAAGGAGATGGGATACAAGACCCAGGTGAAGCCCCTGGCCGACTTCCACGACGATTACGGATTCAAGGGCGACGATGACGAAGACGACGAGGATGACGAGGATGATGATGAGGAGGAGGATGGTAGCGAGGGCGACTACAGTGACTCGGAGTCTGAGTGATCTGGACAAAGAGGTAGAGTAGAGAGATTAGGGATGATAGAGGTAGTTTACACGGCCTTCATAAACATCACTTTCCCTGAATCACAGCAAGCAAAGCACTCATGATCGTCTCTCTACTCTTGGTAACAAATCCAAGTGAACTAATAAGACATGTCTTTTACATCGTGACGGCAATGCTACCGAACATTATCATTCCCCTCCCTCATCGGATATGATGCCCCATGAAGGCGAAAAGAAACTGATGGAGAGAACAAGAAGTCGAACACTCCCCAACACCAATGGTAAACAAATATCGATATACATCTCTTGAGATGCTCCATCCGTCGAGTTTCCGAGGTTTGACCCTCCCCCGCCTTTGCAATAAAAAAAGAAATCGTACAATGGATGCGTATACACTCTAGCGACGCCGCAGTCATGCCCCAACCATTGAGCCGTTGCAAACCCGCCGATGAGAATATGCGTTGGATATCACTTTCTAACCCGCCATCATCATATTTGTCACGTACCTCCCGGATTCTTTCCTGTGTTGCATTTCTAATCTAGTCCACGGTATCGTCGTTGGACGGCGATGTCCTGAAGGATGGGGAGGTGGGGCTGCTCTTCCGCAGCAGTCCGCTTGCGCCGCTTCGGCCCCATCCGCCGTTAGTGACGAGGTTCATAGCACGGTGCTCCGCCGCCGCCGCGTCATCCATGTCGATATCGCTGTCCGTCAGCTCCTCCTCGAGCGCCGTGCCGCGCGGACTAAGCTTGCGCATCGGCATGGATTCTTGGAAGCCATCGGCGTACAGATTGGGATCACGGCCAAGAACCCGGTCGGCCTTGGACGGCATCTTACGCGCGTCATTGCGGCTACCGTTCGCGGGCGGCGGGGGTGATGATGGGGTGGTGAGGTAGTGGCGGCCGGCACCGTCGGGTTTCGTGGGTGCGGGACGCATGAAAGACGGCGGCGGCTCGTCAGTACCCCAGCCGGCGTTGATCTCGCGGGCGCGCTGCTCCTCACGTTCCCTGGCCAGGTTCTCACGCGCGGCAATCCACTTAGGACTGGGCTCCCATGACCAGCCATCACCGGTGGTGTTGCAGACGGGGACGAACCAAAAGAGCGGCTTGGGTCCGAAAAGATGCAAGAGATTGCGTTTTGCCCCAAGGTCGAAGGCGTTAGGGAGCTTCTCAGAGTCTTGCTCGTCAAGGTACTCTTCGTAACGCTTCTTGGCACGATCGCGTTCCATCTCTTCGTAGGATTGGTGTACTGGCCTCGAAGCCCCAGGGTGTCCACGGAACTCTTCGCCTTCTTCGGGTCGCGTAATGCCAGGCAGTGCGTTGGCGTGGATGTCGAGCAGTTGCTGGCCGTAAGCTGGAAGGGGAACGCCCTCACCGTTGTGCTGGGCGACGAACTGGTTTTGCATCTGCTTCTTCAGCGGGGACAGGTAGCGAGTCTTCTCCAGACATTCGATAGTGGTCTGTCCGCGACTCGCCAGCATGATATGCCACCCTGTGAATGCGCCGACAACAATGCCGATGATTCCGGCCATGACGCTAAGGATAACGTAGTTGATGGGCATCAACGTCTCCACGTAAGTCGTATTGTTGATAACCTCCATGTACACCCAGCTTCCCGAGACGAAGAAGCTGTAGAAGCAGAACAATGTTGTGTAGATGAGGAACAACAGGAAGGCCTTGTGGTTCTTCAGGCCGATACACGTCGCCAGCCAAGGGCAATGATGATCCATCTTCAGGACGCATCGACGGCAGGTGGAGCAGTGATGGGCGCGGTCCGGTTTCCTCGCCTGGCACTTCTTGCAGAATCGTATCTCGCCATTAGCCTTGACGGTGAAGGAGGTGGCCGGCGGAGGGGCCTCAGTCGGCAGGGTGCTGTATCCATTGTCGTTTGTCGTGCTTCCGGGATTCGTAAAGACGGCAGTCGTGTAGGACCAGTTGAGCAGGCCATAGAGGAGGACGGCGAGGGTAGAGGAACCTGTGCCTGTGAGGAGGAGGAGGAGTACGTCAGCTCTCGTCACGAAGGGAAAGGGTGGGAATGGCACGCGACCGACGTCACGGAGTAGACTTACCTAGCCAAGTGGCTTTAGAGGGCGCGGACCCGATGGTGACATCCACCCATACGGCCCATGTGGTCAAGCTGTAGACGAAGAATAAGGGGATGTAGGTCGCGAAGGTGCAGCAGCAGCGCTCGACCTTTCGCGCCCAGCGTCGAGACATGTTTTCGGGCGACGGTTGTGGACGGTCAAGATCCATCCAATTCACTCGGAGAGAGACTAAAAGGGAAAAAATATCATGGCGGTCGGGGGCGGCAGGGGAGGGATTCGAGAAAGGACAAATGCCTGGCAGGTCGAGAAGGGGCGGCCCGTAGGTAGTGGTGCGCTGCTTCAGACCGGCCTGCTTGCTGGTTGGATACGAATAATCAGGGGAAGTTTAGGCCAGCACCACGAAGCAGGGTGCCGGGACTCAAGAGTGGAGACTCAACGCCAGCACGAAGGGTGCGCTCGCGCAGCACGGCATGCAGCACACTGCAGTCAAAGGCCCCGCAAGCCGCCGTCCCAGGGCCTTGTACGGCAGCCTGCAGGACGCACTAGGTCAAAATTCAAAACTTACTGCTTACGGCTAAATTTCTAATTTAGGTATATACTATCTGTAAAACTAGTAATACCTCTTTAATAATTAATATATATTTATATTTATTATGCACCTTAAGCAAGCTACACACTTTATTATGTGAATTTATAAAACTGTATACTTCTGTATAGAACTCTATCTAAGTTATCTTTTTATTATTTATTATATCTGACAGCTGCAGCTAAGATATTATTAATTTGCTTAAAACGGGCAATAATTAACTATTTCATAGTAAAACTAGTTAGAAAATAGCAGTTCTATGCATACTGCTGATTAGATTTATTTTCTGTTATAGAGCTAACTATAATTAATTTTATTAATTCTAATGATTTTAAAACCTTACTAACTTCTAAAACCTTCTAAGCTGAGTTATATAAAAGTATAGCTAATCCTGCAGAATAGGGTTTTTTTATATTTAATATTAAGCTTTAGTTAGGCTTTTTAATTGCTATTTAACATAATGCAGAGGAATAATAAGCTAGTATTAAATATACTAAGAATAAGCTGATTATAAACCTAACAGCTAATATTATAATTAACCTATAGATTGCATCTTTTTATAAGATAGACCTTAATAGAATCTTAATTTGAATATATATTTATATAGAGGTTATTAAGAAGTTTATAAAAAAGTTATAATTCTTAATAATAACTACTTATACTTCTTATATAGATATAATAGGTTATATTCTTATAAAGTTTACTATAGAGAAATATTTCTTAGACTGAAACTAGTAAGCAATACTAATAAACCTAAAGAACCTTATAGATATATATAAGTTTTATAATATTATATATAATACTATAAATCTTTATATATTTCTTAAAAAGTTGTTAATTATTCTTAAGAAAGAGATTTACACCTTCTAACTAGTCTCTTAAAGCTAAACTAAGCTAGTTATTTCCAACCTAAACGTTTTAAAGAAGATCTAATTTAAGTAATATCTTATATTAAAAGCTTTAATAACTACTTCTAAAAATAATATAGCTAAATCTATATATATTTAAACTCAAACTGAATAAAAGCTTATAGTAAAGGCTATTAAGGCTAAAAAGCAAATTTAGAAGCAACTTAGGTTTTAGAAATATATAATCTTAAAGGTAGATATATAAGATATTAAGTTTGTTATCTAAGAGGAGTCTGAAGAAGCAGGCTAAAAAGAGATTATAGCAAAAGTAGTTAAAGAGAGTGAAACTAATTTACTTAATATTAATAATATCTAAACTATTTTTAAATTATAGCTATAAATATAAGTTTAATTTAATTTATATTTATCTCTCTATTTTTATTAGATATTATTAAGATTTAATTAATATTAATACTAAACTGCTAAAGCTATACTTTTACTTACTCTACTCTATTATTCTGCTTTTTAAGTAAGGTAACCTCTAAGCTATACTTTGAAATTATATACAGCTTAAGATATTGCTATAAGAAGTTATATGCTTTAATTTATAGATACTTTAACTTGCAGAATTCTAATATAAGATAGAGATTCTATATAGAAGCTATAATATCTCTATAGAGATTTAATATTTGCTCTAATAGATATTAATCTAAGTTAAGCTCTTTTTATAATAATACAGCTAATATCTTTTAGACCTTTTTAAGATTAATTAGCTGAGCAAAATCCTTTACAGTTATTAGATTATAGTAGTAATATAACTTCTAAAGTTGCCTAAATACTATATATAGTTAGCTTTTTTATGCTTATATAGTATAGTTATTCTAGAGTTAAATAAAATTCCTAAAGTTTTTATAGATTAAGAGCAGAAAGATAAATAATAGAGTAACTTAGTCTGCAAGTGATATAGAGTAAAAGAGACTAAATGTTTAGAGTTAATAGAAATATTTCTATTAAGATTAGTTATAATATTAATATATAGAGAGAGATAGAGAATATATATGCTATACTGCAGACTATACTTAGTAGAGCTAATTCTATTAGCTTTTAATCTTAATATTATAGATATTTTTGCTAAATATCTAACAGTTATAGAATTTAACTAATATATCTTCTCTTAGTTAACTTAGAAGTCTCTTTATATAATCTTATAATAAATACTATTAAGCTTTAGTAATAAGAGCAGTCTTAATATTATAGTTAGATTATATAATTTGAAGTATAACTTTCTGATATTAAAGTATAGAAAGGTATTAAGTAAGGATAGATTATGCTGTATATATAGAAAACCTAATATAAAACTATATAATATATTATAAGTAAGCATTAATTGCAGTATATATTTTAATTCTAAATAGAAGTAGTTTATTATATATATTAAGTGACTAAATAAAATTTAGCTTAAGTATAGTTTAACCCTTTTGTTAGTATTATATCTCTTTAAGTTAAGCAGCAACTTATTTAGGAAAAACTATATAATATACCTTATATAAAGCATTACAACTGATAATATAGCTGCACTAGTATATAAATATATAAAGGAACTACTAGCTAAAGTTCTTTATAAGTTATATAATCTTATTAGTTAACTAGAGATATATTACAGTATTACTTAAAGCCAGAGGTTGTCCAAAAAATATAATATAAATACATCTCCTCATAAGGTTAAATCTACTAAAGTAAGTATTTTTAAGCAATTAGTATAGCTATTATAAACAGTAAATATACTATAATTATCTATGAAAAAAGCGCTATTTTTAGCAGTAGGACCCACTTTTATAGCCCTTAGTTTACTATAGTTATTACTGCTTATATAATAAAAGCACTAACATTTTCCTTCTCAAGTTAAATACAATACACTAAAAATACAGACCCACTTTTAAATATATATAAAATAATTTATTTAATAATATTACGTAATAACCTATATAAACCCTGTATTTTTTGCTTTATTATAGCTATATATCTAAAAATAATATTAAAAACTATTAAATTTAATTAAAAATAGATATTTTTATAAAAAATACAAAAATACAATGTATTTTCTGTATTGTATTTTTTCCAACCTCTGATATTTATATTGTTTTGTAATTATAAAATATATTTAAGATTAATTTATAGTTTTACACCTTTTTTTTATTATTTATTATTTTAATACCCTAACTAAACTACTAAAATAAAGGAAATAAATTCACTTAAAAGCATATATACTAAAGAAAAGCTACTATATACTAGCCTATTTAGGCTTATAGACCCCCCCTCTTCTACTTCTCTAACTATAATGCCTCTCTAAGTTTAAATATCTCCTACTACAATATCTACATTTCTTTTTAGATACCTATATATATATATATATATTAATATATATTTAAATAAACAAATACTTAAATAATTAAATAACTTACAGAAGATTTCTCAGAGCTAGAAGGAGTTATAGAAGGGCCTATTATAAGGCTTTAGGGTGGAGAGGCTGGAGGAGGGCTACTGTAAGGCTCTATAAACCCTGAGTTTAAAAGAGTAACTTCAGGGTTAATAGCATCACTTATAGTAGAAAAAAAGGCCAAATCAGGTAATTCCTCAATAGGTTTAGAGGAATATTCAGTTGTCTGTGCAGGGGGGGGGGGCCTCTATAGCCTCAGAAAGAAGAAGAAGGTTCTCAAGCTCTTTTTCAGCTTCTAAATCAACAAAATCGCTATAAAAGCTAGAATTTTCAACAAAATCTCCTAATTGGGAAGTAAATGTAGGGTCAAGTAGGTCCTAGAGAGGGTCTGAGCTAATAAGAGGGTTGGAAAAGGCTTATATTTTAGCCTGGCAGGACTGAATAAATAAATAAAAAGCATTAATTAACCCTATAGCCTCAGTAGAATAGGTAAGGTTAGGGTTAACAAAAGTAGTAGTGTTATACTCCATTTTTTTCAAAGAATCTGATGTGAAAGTTTGTTGTTTTTTAGTTATATATTTGAAAGTGTATTTAATAGAAAATATAGAGGGTTTATATAGTTTATAATAATCTATCTAAATAGATACGTACTGTATTAAGATGGGGAGATATTCTATCCGATTTCCTAAAATTTTCTGATTTCAAATCAGTTAGGTATAAAATCGTACGATAGATATTCAATTTGATAAAGAGTTTAGAAATAATTGGTGGATTTTAGGAGGTTGGTTTTAGGTGTGGTAGTATTTAAGATTACCCTGCATGCGGGCTGGGCTGATAGGTATTAGTACTTGGAGATATGAGTAAATATCTATTAATTAGCTCCGTTATTATATTAAATATAATAAATATATAAAAATCTAGCTAAAACTCTCAGGTTAAGCTTTTAGAATAGTTTAATATAATATATAATTTTCTTATATTTTATTTTTAAGCAGTTTAAGATATAAATAGTATTTATAATATATAATTATATATAGTTATATTATAAAAGCCTTTAATATATATATATATATATATAATAAAATACAAAAATACAATACAAAATACAAAATATAATATATGTATTTTGTATTGTATTTTAAATACATGTAATTAGTATAATACAAAAATACAATACAAATATATATATTATATTTTGTATTGTATTTTTATATTTAGTATTGTATTTTTATATTATATTATATTTTGTATTTTTTTGACTACCTCTATCTCCTCTTCAGCAGCCTTCCTCTCAGCAGCTGTCTTAAGCACTTAGCAGTAGTAGAGACTTTTCTTTTTATAGGAAAAACACCTCTAGAATATAAACTTAAAGTAACCCTTCTATCGCTTATAGATATAAGATCATATAAGGGCTTTATACGCTTTACGCTATAAATAATAACTACTATAGTAATAGTTAAGTATAATAGATATCTTATCTGACTAAATAACTTACTTTCAGTCTTTAAGAGTTTAATGCTAGTAGGCAAAACACTAGATAAAACGCTCTTACTATATATAGGCAGTTAAGCCTAGCTTCTAGGTAGGCTTAGTTTTGCAGAAACTAGCTTTATATAGTATATATTATACTATAGCAGCAGAAATATTAATATCTTTCTCACTAAGCTTACTAGTAATATCAGTATAGTTCTTTTTGTAACTATATTAATTGCAGCACACTTTATATAGTATAGCATCAATAGTAAGGTTAGTCTGCTTCTTAAGCTAGCTACTGCAGAGGGCATCTTCGCAAAATTCAAGCTATATTATTAGTACTAATATATTTAGGTTGAAACCAGCTTTTTTAGTGCATTTAAAGATATTATTAACAGTTTGCTTTGAAATACCTAGAGCTTTAGCAACTTCTTCTGAAGATTGAGCGCTAAAGCAGCTCCTAAGGGCAAAGATCACTGCCCTTACGTAGGGATCAACCTGAGCTATCGCTGCAGTAAAAAAGAGGGAAAAAAATGGCGTATAGAGGCGTAGTAGTGGTGTTTTTATTAAGTTGAAGTCAACCCTGGTTGACGAGGGGCCTAGCTAGGAAAAAAAAGCAAATATGGCGCTAAAGCCTGATTAAGACTAGTGAGGTAGGCGCTAGGCCCAAAAGGGCTAGCGGGGTCGTCACTAGTCCTAATCGGGATTAGCGGCACTAGCTGGTGGCTTGGCGTTTTGGGCAGAAACTTTTGAAGAGCTCCTCTGTACGGATTCTGACCGCAACCCTGACAAACTGTACCAGGGGGTTACGACTCGCTGTCGATCCACCATGGCCTCTACACCCTGTTGGCGGGCTTCTTCAACGGCGTCTTACTCTACTTCGTATGTATAAGTTGTTTGCGGCTGCATCATGAGGGTGAAGAATTACCCTCGATCTCCTGTCTGGTGTGCCCTACGAGCGAGTTCTCGAGAGATTCCATCACTGTTGCCCTGAGTCGTTGCTCCGTCCAGCCGTCACCATGTTGTCCAAGTTGGCCCTCATTCCTCTTCTGTCCGCCGCCGTCTCGGCATCTCCCATCGATGTCCGCGCCCCGGTGACCGACCTGAACGGCAGAGGTAAGCTCCCATATCATGATGCTTCTTGCTCTGTCACACGACCATCGGACTAACAAAAAGCAGCCGTTTCAATCACCTCTGAGGACTTTGCCAACCTCGAGTTCTACACACAAGTACGTACAAATCCCCGCCAACACGTTCCCTACGGACCCCGAGTCTAACACATATCCGTGCAGTATGTCCAGTCCACAGGTTGCAACAGCGACGCCGCCGCCGGCGCGAGCATCGTCTGCAGCTCCGACGCCTGCCCCTCCGTCGAGGCCAACGGCGCCAAGGTCGTCGGCACCTTCTCCGGCCCCGTCTCCGGCGTCGAGGGCCTCGTCGCCACCGACCCCGTGAGGCAGAACATCGTCGTTGCCTGCCGCAGCTCCCACAACGTCCGCAACTGGATCACGAACCTCCTCTTCGGCTTCGAGGACTGCGACTTCGCCGACGGCTGCAAGATCCACTCGGGCTTCTCCAACGCCTGGGACGAGGTCAAGGACGAGATCATCGCCTCCGTCCAGGCCGCCAAGGCCGCCAACCCGGGCTTCAGCGTCATCGCCACGGGACACTCCCTCGGCGGCGCTCTCGCCACCATCGCCGGCGCCGAGCTCCGCCGCGAGGGCTACCCGACCGACATCTACACCTACGGCAGCCCCCGCGTCGGCAACGCCGCCTTCACCGACTTCGTCACCGTCCAGGCCGGCGCCGAGTACCGCGTCACCCACGTCGACGACCCCGTCCCCCGCCTGCCCCCCATCTTCCTCGGCTACCGCCACACCAGCCCCGAGTACTGGCTGTCCACCGGCGGCACCACCACCGTCAATTACACCATCAGCGACGTCAAGATCTGCGAGGGCGACGCCAACACAAAGTGCAACGGCGGCACCTTCGGCCTCAACATCGACGCCCACGGCTACTACTTCAGCAAGACCGGCGCCTGCAACACCGACGGCTTCGAGTTCCGCGAGAGAGAGGAGCAGATTTCCGACGCCGACCTCGAGGCCCGCCTCAAGACCTGGGCACAGATGGACGTTGAGTTCTCCAAGGGTCTGGGCTTCTAAGCAAACAACACAAGGAGTGACGACGAGTTGAAAGGGAGCATTAAGGCAACATCATGACCGCATTATGATCACAAGGGCAGGCAGGCAGGCAGGCAGGCAGGCAGGCAGGCAGGCAGGCAGGCAGGCAGGCAGGAAGCGGGCTTCTGGAGTTTTTGGGATGGAAGCAAGGACCCAAAAGATACCACTTGAGGACGCGGGGGAAAAGGGATGTAAACGTCCTCGTGGCTGGGGCATTATCATCGTTCAGATGATGTTATTCACGTATATAATTTTTTGTACTACATAATCCAACACCAAACAATTGCCCGGCGCGCTGACAACAGTTTTCTCTCATTCTCCTTCCATCTGTGAGCGACTTCCACCGTGATGGTCAGTTCCAACGGGGATCCGAGCCTTCCACTCACTCGCATCAGGCTGCGCTTACGAAACGCGCCGTCGGTTTGGCTCCGGGGCAAATGCATTTGAATGACTCGCCACAATATTGCGCAGAGAGGCGAAAGCTGACGATAAGACTGGGGTCGTGGTTACCAATTGAGCGCGGCTGACCTAAATCAGGATCTTAACAAGAAGAGTAAGTGTTTCGTCTCCTAGGGTCCCAGAAAGGCATGGCTGTTGTTCCATGTAAATGAGCTGCAACGTCCCAAGTGTGTGTGTGTGTGTGTGTGTCATTAAGCCTTCTAGAACCCTGAAGGGGTATGCGGCTGCTATCTTGCGCTCTACTCATACATTATGTAACCAATTCAGCGCTCAGGGGGTGCCAAAACCTCCTGCAGTGTCTCCCCCACTATCCCTGATGGTTTGCTGCCCGTTTGGTCTGAGACCACCCGGTTTGTCTAACTCATATATCATATTATGTCTGCTGCCCCTCAGTACCTGCACTAAAATAAGGGTAGTCTCAGACAGTATATATATATGCAGAGCAATACAGTTAAAGGGGGGAAAATAAGGGATCACTTTTTCTAAAGCTAGTTTTAGGTGATGCTGGTTCTAGAGCTGGTTTTTCTAGCCTGATCACTAGCGTAGCTCTTTATAGGTAGCGTCAGAGATTAGGAAGTGATAATGCAGCTATAGGTACTGTAGTGAGCTTAGTTGCTTCTACGTCAGGTCTTATCGCCAAAATCTGATCCTCTTGACTACTTCTGTGATAGCTTTATGCCATCCTGCAGAGGTTAAACACTTAAGCTCTTAGGGGATAGTAGGTAGTAGCTTATAATCTTAACAGGTGTTATGATATGATGGTCTGCTGCATTCTAGGTGTCTTTCACTAATTGCTACCGAAGGGTGATACTATCGGTTGCTTCAGGCCCCTAACAGGCGGTTAGTTCAGTTGCATTGACGTTTGTTGCTGTCGGTGATGTCTGCTAGGGCAGACCTCTTCTCAACACCAGGGCGGATACGGGTTTCATCCAGCTGCAACGTCCCAAGCTTGGCAAAGTATTGAAATAAAGTTGCAACCGTTCACCTGAAAGTGTGGAACCATCGCCAACACAACCCACGTTCGCAGCGCACTGGATGCTACCTAATAACTGAACCCTTCGTCCGGTCTTCCATTGTGAAATATTGTAGAAGGCGTCTTTGCTAAGAATCTATCTAGCTGAATGCAATTCTGAGAATCATACTCGTACACGTTGGTAAAGTGCCACTCCATGATAGCAGCCATAATGCTGCCGTAGAAAGGGGTATAACGAAAACGACGAATGCTCGATCCGGGTACGCCCCAGCCGAAGCCAATTCAACCTTTCTTTCCTAACGCCCCAAGAAAACCATAGAAAAAAGTTCTCGAAGAAGAACACTGAAAAAGACCTGTAAGCCAGATCATCTAAGAGCCTCGGAAAAGGAACTGCATGTCCTCCGGACTGAGAGACTCCATTGCTTTCTCGTCGGAGTTGACGGTAGAATTGATCATGTTCGTCTTCTTCTCCTGAATCAGAACCATACGACTCTCGACAGAGTCTTCGATGCATAGACGAGTGATGGTGCAAGGACGAGTTTGACCGATACGGTGGCAGCGGTCCGCGGACTGCCATTCCGCTGCAGGATTCCACCAACTGAGAATCGGCAAATCAGCAAAAGCTCAACGAGTCGGAGTGAGGGACGAAAACTTACGGGTCAACGATGAAGACACGGGATGCCTCCGTGAGATTCAAAGCCACGCCGCCGGCTTTGAGAGACACTAGGAAGCACTCGACCTCGGGCTTCGTCATGAAGCAATTGATGGATGCTTGACGCTGCGCGGGGCTCATGCTACCGTCCAGCATCACAGTGGTAATGCCAGCGCGACGAAGGCGCCACTCAATCAACTGCAGCATAGACGAGAACTGCGAGAAGATGATGGACTTGTGAGAGGCATTGTTGGAACGCAGCTTGTGGAGCTCATGAACAAGGAGCTCAATCTTGGAAGAAGATGTCCAGTTCTCCATCTTGATGCGGTTGATGATGGACGACTTCTTGACTTGTGTCTCATCCTGCTCGATTTCGGGCTGCTCAAGATCGATCGCCAAACTAATGTGGCACTGCGGGCAATCAGGCTGGTCAGACTGCATAAGATAGCTTCTAGCACACGCACGGCAGAAGTCGTGCTTGCAGCGGCTCCTGATTGCATCTTCGGCAGCCTCGTCACAGATACAGCAGACGAGAGTGTTCTGGCCACCCTCGGCGTTCTTCTTGAGGATGAGATCGGGGTGATCGGCGACTTGGCGCATCTGCATAATGAGTCCGAAAATGTTGGCGTAGTTGTTGAGCAAAACGCCCTGGGAGACGTAAGTCTCAAACTTGCGCTGACCATTGGTCATGATACTGTTGGCGAAGTCATTTTCCACTTCGCCAAAGAACTGTCGGTTGACGTAGATCTCCTTTACGGGAAGCTCCATCGCGTTGGTATGATCCTTTTTCTGGCGACGAAGCATGATACGACCGGTCATTAGACGAAGCTTCTCGAAAGCCTCGGCTCCTGGGCCGTAGTTGCCAAACTTCTGGATGGGGTTGAGAAGCTCTTGGTTGAAGACGGACACGTGCTGCATACCAGCATGATTACAGCTCTTGCAGCGGTGGTCGTCATCCAGACTCCATTCCAAGCCAGCACAAGGGCACTGCTTGCACAAGTACGAAGCGTATGGCGTAATCTCGAGAAAACGAATCAGAGAGAAGAACTCGCCGATGCGGTTCTGGAGAGGCGTGCCAGTCAAGCACCATCTGTAATGCGTCTTCAGAGCGAAGCAAGCCTTGGCTGTCATGGTGGTTCGCACCTTGATGCTGTGAGCCTCATCGAGAATAACGCGGTGGAAGTCAATCTGGTGAATCAAGCTCTCTTCCTTGTGAATGCCGTCCTTGCGGGTGAAACCCTTCTCTTGCTTGCGGAACATGGATTCGAGACTGTTGTAGGACATCATGATGACATCAAACTTCTTAAGCTCTTTGAGGGTCATCTGCTTTGCCTTGGCGAGGGACCCATGATAAACGAAAGTCTTGAGAGTACCGTCGGTGTAAGAGGCAATTTCAGCCTGCCATTGCATCAAAGCAACCGGCGGAACCAGAACGAGAGAGGGCTTCTTAGCAGGATAGTCGGACATTATCAACGACACTGCTTGAATGGTCTTGCCAAGACCCATCTCGTCCCCAAGAAGACCACCCTTGTAGTCCGTCTTCTCCATGGCAATCATCCACGCGACACCCTCAAGTTGGAAAGGCTTGAGTTGACGAGAGATCTGCGCTGGCTGGGCGATCTTCTCAGGTTTTATGGGAGGAAGGGCCCGAAGCTCATCCCACATGGTCTTAATCTCTGGATGGTGCATCTCAAGCCTGTTACGCTCCATCCTGCCTCGGCGACGAGAGCCGTGTTGATAAGCGCGGCGGTGACGAGACTGTCTGGCGATGGCGGCTTGCAGGTCAACGCCATTGTCGTTGTCGTTGTTGTCGCTCTCGGAGGTTGTATCAGAGGCCTCATCCGTGTATTCGTCCTCGTCGATGCTGGACTCTGGAAGCATTTGAGGAGTGGCAAGGCGCGTGGACTTTCCGGCAGACTTCTTAGCCGGCTTCTTGGCAGGTTTTGACGTCTTCTTTGGCGGGCCGTAAATGTCCTCCGAGTCGCTATCTTGGTCGGACAGTGACAGTTCCGACAGAGAAGAGTCTGAATTCAAGAAATCACCCGTAACGTCGCCTTCAGAGTCGTCAGCGGCATTGGAGATCTTTTGCTTCTTTGGGGCAGGCTTCTTGGCGGAAGCTGCCTTCTTAGGACGGCCGCGACTTCGTGAAGCAAGAGGCTCGTCATCGGAATCAGCCTCACTAAGGCCGGCAGCGGAAGACTGAGCGGTCTGTGACGTCGGGTTGCGCCGACCGCGCAACGAGGTAAGCGGCGCGGGCGGGGCCTCGGAGTATTCCTCTTGCTGCAATCGCAAGGCGAGATCAGCATCAGAAACACCGATAGTGCTCTTGACATCGAGCTTGCTGTCTTCTTCCTTCTGGAGGCGGCGAGCAATGACGGCATCAGGAGAGCTGTCCGAATAAAGCTCATCGTCTTCGCTGTCTCCAAGCTCGAAACGCTTGCGCTTGGGCTGGGGGTTGAGTGAGTACTTGCTATGTCGCAGAGCGCGCTCGCGAGAGAGATCCGCGGCAGTTGGGAGTGCTATTTCGAAGTTTGCAGCCGACTTGCGAGAGCGCGTGGTCTGCCTCAAACCTCCACCAGCTGCAACAGACGGAGCGGGGGTAGCGACATTGCTGGTAGCGGGAGTCGAATCCTCGCTGGCTGAAGTAAAGTCGGCAGAGGCCGCAGCAGAGGGGGCCGAGGAGACGGACTCGGCGGTGGGAGCAACCGATTTGCGAGGTCTGCCTCGACCTCTAGGGGCAGCGGTGGGTGTCGAGGTGTCAACCTCGGGAGCTTGGGGACCCGGCAAATTCTTGGATGAAGCAGATCTAGTGAGACGACCAGTGGTAGATGCCAGATCGGGAGAATCTGAAAATCGTGTTAGAATTTCAATTCAGATGTTGCCTCTGGTCGCACAGAAGCATCTTTTCGAGATGGAAGATGGGAAGAAAAAAAAAAAAAAAGGGATTCAGATTGGGGTGCTCACTGGTTCGGGTGGAAGCCAAGCTCTCAGCGAGAGAAGGACGACCACGACCACGACGGCCGGTCATTTTTGCAGCTGTCTCTTTTGGCTCGGACTTCCGATAGAAGAGGAAGGAGACGATGAGAGTCGTGATCTCACAAGAAAAGGATGAAATAGCCTTCTCAGTAGTGTGATTCGCGCGGAGGTGAAGGTTTGACACCGGACAGACAGAAAAGTTGGGATGGGGGAAGGGCGGGACAAAGCTCGGTATGTGTGTGTGGCAAACCGCAGCGTCTCAGTCGCTTATCGCCGAAAGTGAGCACCCTGGCTGGCACAGCTGCCGGTTGACAGATTGGGCAGTGGGAAGGGGAACAGTGACGTGAGCAACAGCAGCAGGATATTGCTGCAGTCTGCTGTGGATGCAAGAAAAAAGGAAGAAGGGGGAAAAAAAAAGATGTGTGATGGAGAAGAGTGAGTGGTGAATGGCGATTGCCACCTGTCTGCTGCTACTCCTTTTTGTCCAAGCTGAAAGGCCAATCGCAAGAGGAAAGTGGGAGAGAATCTGGAACGCGCTGAGAGCAACCCCAAAAACAGCCTCACGAAAAAAGAGGGCCCTCTACGCGCAGTCACATGACCTTCCCATGGTCCTGTCAAGGGAGGAAGGCGTCTAGAAGGTGTGTCTGCCTGAAGTTTGGGCTGAGAAGGGTTAGCTGGTCTCTTTGAGCCTGCAGGGTGCTTTGAGTGCCTACCTACCTAAGGCGGGCGAAAGCAAATGGAAGAATGGAAGCATGCAAGCACTTAGACGGCCTCCGCTAGGTGGATACTGCAAGACTTTTTACAATTCAAGTTCCTTTCAAAAATTGCAAAAGAAGGATATTTTAGATCTCAAAATTCTAGTATTTTAATTGCCGCAAAAAAACCTTCAGTGGAATATCCTGCTGCCAAAGAGTGATGACGCTTCAAGCTGCAGAACAACCTCTCGATCTCCACGCCCCTGAAGCTCCAGCGAAGCAGTTCGATTTGGGGCGATCGATCACCCCGGCCGGTCACCGACGTCTCCGGTGCAGTGGCTCCTGCCCCACGCCTTCCCGTTGACTTGCCTACCCCACTTCAATTAAACCCCCTGGCAGCTGCCTGGCGCACGGTGTGCATGCTGCAGCTTGAAAAACACTTTACACGGTACAAGTTCACCCCCAGCCTCTGTAAAGTCGCCAATTAGATAAGATTAGCGATCAACTGTACAGTGTGGCTGCAAAGTGGATCCCACCGGAGGCTAAAGGGATAGGTACCTAGGTAGGTAGGTATCTGGAAACCCCTTGGCTTCCAGTCTGTATACGTCTTTGTCGCCTTCCCAATTTGCCCCCCAAGACATCACGACTTTTTTTCCCCTTCAGACTCGCCCAGACGCGTCTCAAGGCAGATTGTAAACGCAAGGACGGGAGTTGACAAACACCATCCGACTTTGCCATCAATCTATCCGTTTTGAGGTTAGTCTCCCATCTCACATCCCCTACTTCGCACCCATTCGCAATATTCGTTGCTTCCTTCGCCACTCACAACTGGAGGATCTTTCCATCAACACCAAGTCTGCAATACTGATTTTTCCTTTCCTTTCATCTCCTGCAGGCTTTCTTAGCTGCAAAATCTGCCAAAGACGTCAAGCATCTTGGAAGACCATACGCTTCTCTATTGCATACAGCTAGATCAGAGATCAAAAAAAATCTCACAGCTGCTTAAGCAACACCACCATCCAATATGGCGCGGCCTTCTCGTCGCAGAGGTCAGCAGGCGACCCAGCCTCAGCCTCAAGCACAGGGTCAGAATGCGAACCAGCCCCAGCCTGGCCAGCAGAATCAAGCTCCTCAGCAAGGCCAACCTGCTCAGCAGAATATGGCACCGGCTAATGTCCGCCGCCACATCTCTGGACCGTGAGTACTCTTCATAGTGATTTTGCGTTCTTGATCGCTGACATTTTTCACAGGCAGTCGGCTTTGACTGATTATCTCGCCGTGAGATTCCCTTTCATGATTATCTCATGGCGCACACACTGACCACTGCCACAGTCTCACAACATCTCTGCCAACCAGATCCGCCGAGATGCCGATCGTCGTCGCGCTGCTGCTGCTGAGAGCCAGCAGCAGAACCAGCCGGAAGAGGAATCTGATGAAGAAGCCAGTCAACCTGCTGCAAGCACTCGCAAGGAGACCGAAGCTGAGAAGAAGAAGCGCCTCCTGAAGGAGAAGCAGGCCATCGCCAAGATTAAGGCCTCCAAGAAGTTCAAGAAGAGGAAGCGCGACGCAGGCGATTCTGAGGACGACGATGACATCGCTCGCGCCTTGATGGAGCAAATGTCTCAGCCCCTACCTGGCCAGATGGACAATTGCGAACTTTGCAAGAAGCGTTTTACGGTGACGCCCTACTCCAAGACTGGGCCTGACGGTGGTTTGCTCTGCGCCAAGTGTAGCAAAGAAGCTGCTGCCAACGACAAACAGCCCAACAAGAAGCCTCGCAAGGCTGCTGCAGGAGGTGGAGGTCGCCGAAAGGTCCAGAGCAACATCCTCGACGGAACTTACCACACTGGCGCGAAGAGATTGACAACACTCTGCATAGAGACCTTGGCCAAAAATGTCGACCTCGCAGACAGCCTGGGAGAGCTCCCTGACCACATCGTCGATAGAATCGCTCGATTGTTCTCCAAGCGGCGGCTCTTGAACCCGCAAACCCTGGCACTCTTCCTTCAGCCCTCTTCCTCGTTCATCAATATCTATGATGGCGCAAAGCTGGGCATGGATGATTACATTGGAATCTTCCAGGTTGCGGTGAACCTGAAGGGGTTCAAGGCGCGCAACTCGATTCAGTTCAAGGATGAGGTCATGGAGTATCTGCTCGACCGCGATACGCAGCTCACATCTTTCTATCTCCACGGAGCCAACCTGCTTAGCGACGATATGTGGACCAGGTTCGTCCAGGAGAAGGGTGCTCCCTTAGAAGAACTTCGTGTCTACTATACGGACAGACACTTCGGAGACGAAATTTTGGCTTTGCTGCCGAAGAACTGTTCCAACTTGACCAGACTCAAGGCCTACCACAACCAGAAGATTACCAACGCCGGCATTAAGGAAATTGGTGAAATCAAGAGCCTCCGACATCTGGGCCTCCACCTGCAGAATCGCATTGATGCCACGGTCATGGCGTCCACGATACTTGGCATTGGAGGAAATCTGCAGACGCTTTCTCTGCCATTGTTCCTCGACGCCACGGATGAGGTCTTGGCTGCCATCAAACAGTCGTGTCGTTCTCTCAGAAAGCTCCGCATCAATGACAGCGACAAGCTGACCGACGCTGGCTTCGTTGATCTTTTCACCAACTGGCCCAATCCGCCGCTCGAAAAGATCGATTTTCAGAAATGCTGCCATGTTGATTCCACAAACCCGCGGGATAATCCAGAGAAGGTTGGTCTCTGCTCCGATGGCCTTCGTGCTTTGATGAAGCACTCGGGTCGCAAGCTCAAGGATCTCAATATTCACGCATGCCGTCATATCACGCGCGAAGCTCTGGAGGACGTCTTTGGAAAGGACAACCAATACGCCGAACTGCTCAAGCTCGAGATCAGCTTTGTTGAGGAGGTTGACGATTACATCGTCGGCTGCATCTTCCGCAGCTGCCCCAATATCAAGGAGGTGAATGTGTTCGGCTGCATGAAGGTCAAGGACGCCCCGGTACCCAGAGGCAAGGTGCTCGTTGGCGTCCCCAATGCTGTGGGCATGGTCACTGAAGGCAACGCGGACTAGACACATACTATGGGGGTTTTTCTTTCTGGAAAGTGTTTGAGTATACTACATGGGTCGGTGGAGAGGCATCATTTGGATGATGCAGTTTGCACAGACGAGGACTCTATAAGCAGGCCATGACGATTCGCAGTATTATGCATCTCTTTCAACCAAGGTTTATCAGAGAGTGGGTGGTTACGAGTGTGTTCCTATTCATTAGCAGGCGTTGGGAGGTCTTCTTTTCTTTGCTCTGTTCAGCTAGGAATATCCTAGATACCAATGAAGAACAAATCGTATTTAACGCCTGATAGCTCGGCTCGGCGCAGAGAAACTCGGCGTTGCTGCGTGATGAATTGTGCATCTCGGAACTGACTCTGACATTAAAGCCGATACATACGGAAGAACGGAACGGGCCCGTTTCTAACATTCGGGGTTGTGGCACCAAAACACACTCGGAACAGACGGGAACCCGGGCTGAGGTTGGTGTACTGGACAGGACACAGACACCGCCACGAATCCACTCGGAGGCGGTAAAGGTCAGCTTACCTTAGCTCAGCCTCAGCTCCCTGCGTAAGGCAAGGCTACGGCAGCCTGCAGGACGCACTAGGTCAAAATTCCCAGTAGTATTAAGGCTATGCTACTACTGATATAGGGGGTAATACGTTTTATATGAAATAACGCTTATATGCAATAGGTCTGACTAGAATAAGTAAATCTGAGATCTGATTAGTGCGTATAGGGCTGTGCGCAGTATATAGGCTACCTACTTTGAAATAAATATCTTTTTAGTAAAGCGTTAGAACTTTTTTTTCTTTTTTTATGCTTACTACTATAACAGTAAGTTATACTTATTTTTATATATATTTATAACTTTAGAGTTATTTGCTTTTATATAGATTAGTTTTATAACTAATATTTTATTTATATTAACTGTTTTTTTTTTTTTAATATCTAATAATTTTCTATATAAAGCTTTATAGTATATATTATATATTATAATCTCTCTATATATATATATAATTCTATTAGCATTTTTATATCTTTTTATTTTCTTATACTTCTAATATAATCTATATAATATCTTCTAATTATAAGGCTAAGCTAGAGATCTTAGAGAAGACAGTTCTAACTAAGTCTGCCTATAAAACTATTAAATCCTTTTAGAAAGTTATAGAGGTTAATAATTCTATTAATAGCTAGGTTGTTAAGCTTATCTCTAAGTAGGTTAGTAAGGTTATAATTTTAACTAAATATATCTCTAAGAATCTATCTCTTAATGCTATGCTTCTAAAAGCTACTGCCTTCTACTTAGCATATATATATACCTCTATCTCTTTCTATACTATTTTTAATCTAATTTATATAAAATGCTATAAAGTTTGCTTCTAACACCTTTATTAATAACCTTTTTAATAAAGAGGATTTAAAAGTAAGTTTATTATATAATTTTTTATAATCTTTTATAATACTAATATAAATATATAGCTTTAGAATATAATTGCTGCTTATATTATAACTATAAACAGTTAATATAGCTTTAAGCTGTTTAATTATAAGCGCTTGCAGAATGCTAATGCCTATCTAATATAAATATATAATACTATTTAAGCCAGTGCAAACTAATATACTATTTATAAGAATAGCAATAGCTCTTATTAAGACTATATTATTCTTAACAGCTATAAATTATATACTAACTGCACTTATAACTTTAGCGCTAGCAATTACTCTTTTAGTAAGTTTTATATAATACTGTTTTATCTTTATATATTTGCTAATATATATATAGTTATAAAAAAGACTATTACTTTTTATAAGTAGGCTAGCATTAAGCTTATAAGCATATATAAGCTGAAAGTGTCCTATATTAAGTTATGCTTTCTTAAGCATTTATATAATATATCGCCTAAAGCTCTATAGGATGTTAAACTCACCTTAAATGCTATAGCTAACTATATTAAGACTGCTAAACTTAATATATATTTATATATCTATTTATAATATTTTAAAGACTTACTAACTTATTATATAAATGCTAGCAAAAATATTAAAATTAAACTTAAGTAAACAGTTCTATATAACTTTGCTTCAGAGCATATATAGCTTTATAACTTTAATATTTTCAGTTTAAAGTTAGGCAATATAGATATATATATTACCAGTATATATATAAGTTTATAGATATTAAGTATAGTTTTAGAGTTTAATATAGTTAGTACTTTAGTTTAGCAAACAGAGCACTTCTATATAGAGCTTTACAGCCTTATATAGGGGTGTTAGATAGCTTTTATTTTTGCATTTTTAGGTTTTTAAATAAGATACCTCTATTATTTACTTTTATACTTTCTTAATTAACTTTATAATATTTTGCTGAATGCTATATTACTTAATACTTAACACTAGATAGCTAGTTGCTTATATACTAATTTAAAGCTTTTCTGCTTAATTATTATTAATAAATTCTATAACAGCTAGAAGAATAATGCAATTATAACACTTCTTTAAGAGTTCTTTTAATTTAAAACATCTCTATTAACTTTAAAAAGGCATCTCTAGAAATAGAAACTTCAGCGCAAAGTCTATATAGTCTTCTCAGTTAAATTACTTTAATATATCTTTAAGCTTTTTTTTACTTACTGCCTTTTAGAACTAAACCTATTTGCTTATTTATAAGCAGAAGGGTTTATAATCTTACAGAGGTTGGAAAAAATACAATACAGAAAATACATTGTATTTTTGTATTTTTTATAAAAATATCTATTTTTAATTAAATTTAATAGTTTTTAATATTATTTTTAGATATATAGCTATAATAAAGCAAAAAGTACAGGGTTTATATAGGTTATTACGTAATATTATTAAATAAATTATTTTATATATATTTAAAAGTAGGTCTGTATTTTTAGTGTATTGTATTTAACTTGAGAAGGAAAATGTTAGTGCTTTTATTATATAAGCAGTAATAACTATAGTAAACTAAGGGCTATAAAAGTGGGTCCTACTGCTAAAAGTAGCGCTTTTTTCATAGATAATTATAGTATATTTACTTTTTATAATAGCTATACTAATTGCTTAAAAATACTTACTTTAGTAGATTTAACCTTATGAGGAGATGTATTTGTATTGTATTTTTTGGACAACCTCTGCTGCTTAGAGAAGGATTAATAGAAGTATAGTTGATTTGTATAGAATTAGTTATATAGATTTGAAGAAAGTATATCTTATGAAACTAAACTACTAGTCCAGCTAGTATATCTGATTCTGCAAAAGTAGTATAGATAGAAAATCGTTTGAAGGAGTGTTTTTTAGTATATATAGCCTTTATATATAGATAAGGCTTAATAGAGAGGTAAGGTAAAGGTAAAGAGGTAGTAAGAACTGAAGTAATCTCTGAGCTAGGCTTATAACCTATTAGTATAGGTATAAGAGTATTCAGAGGCGTAATATATACGCTTATATAGTATAAGGTTATAGATAGAGATATATTATAATAAAATGTAATAATTCTCAGCATTTATAGGCATTTATTTGTATAGATAATTAATAGAGAAGGAATATATTATGATGATTCTGGTTGATGTTGTTAGCAGGTTGCATCTTAAGGTAGGGAAAAAGGAGGGGAAAGATAACCTGAAACATAAGCTGTAAAGCTCTTAATTACATAAGTAGGATTATATAATATAAGGGATTATATAAGCATTTATAAAGTTATAGATTATAATAAACTAAACACTTTTATATAAGGTTATATATATAAAAGTCTATTTATTTATTTTATATAAAATATTTAAGTAAGTAAAATATTATTATATTGTTATTATTATTATAATAAGACGTTATATATTAACATATCCTTCTGCCTAAGTTAATTCCTTTTGCCTAAGAACTTAACACTAATATTATCATCTAAGAGGATAAAGCCCTATCTCATAACTATCACTTCATCCACTATATATACAGCATTTTCAAAATATAGAAGCTTCTCTAGCTTAGCAACAACCCTAACCTCAACCCTATTAAGCCCTATTAGCTATAGATAAAGCGCTATACTACAAAAAAAGGTGCCCTCTAAGGCTGTACTAATACTATTAAAAGATAGCAGTAGTGCTAGAAAGATGAATTAGACTTAGATCGTATTAAGGCTTAAATTGAGAGAATTCCTTACCATATTGAACAGATCATTGCTCTTGAGGGCAGCAATAAATACAAGGAGGGTTGCCAGGCTGGCAAAGGCCGCCTAGCACCCCAAATTGACCCTTAAATCGACGTTTTCGAGTGTTTTTAACTGCATACGAAGTGCCTACGAGTGCCAGAACGAAGTTATCGCAAGTGGCGGTCAGAAGGGCAATGCTGGCAGCAATACGGAGGGGTTTGGCTGACAGGGCCCCCCTGCAGCCACCCTGGCACTGGCAGGGGTAGGGCTTGGCGTTTTGGGCAGAAACTTTTGAAGAGCTCCTCTGTACTCCGTAGGCACATCCACTCTGCCTCCAACAGGTTGCCCGGAGAGGTTGGGCCTCGTGGCCGAATCACATCGGCCATCGGTGTTGCGTGTACGCCGGGGGGGATGGGGAAAATCTCGCACTAGAGCAAGCAATGAGCCAGACCTTGCTCTATTCCGGCAAGTCGTCCGCATGTTGGAGAGATCGCGCCAGGCACAGGTCCCACGGGAATCGGCACTGAGAAGCAAGCGCCAGTCGCAATGGGAGGAACACTGGAGAGAGGTGATGGGAATGGTTGGCGTCTTTGGAGACGGCGCCTCCATCGGCAGGGAAGCGGGCTCGAGACGTCCCAGTCCCAGGCTGGAGCCGGGGCCCAACGTGCGGGAGGGAGGACAGCATTGGCCATCAGGTGGCCCTCAATCGGATGGCAGGCGTATCAGGCCTTGTTCCCGAACAATATTAACCACAGTTGTTGAACTGGAAGCACGCAGAACTCGGTGCCCAAAGAGGGAGAATTGCTTACGATAGTATTGACTTGAATCATGTTCGAGGCAACCCACGTGGGTGTGATGGGATGTCATCTCGCGGAGACGGAGGGACGGTAACATGGTAACACACACAGACGCCCGTGCGAACCTTCAACAGGCTACCCAGAGCCCCTTGAACTTCTTTTCAAAATAGCAGTGGTAGAGTGTGCCGGAGAGCGGCAAAGGGCCAAAAACTTGGAAAGAAAGTTGCCTCGAGCAATCAGTCTGAGAAGCTGGGGTCGCATCAGGCGCCACGTGAGCCAAGCAACGCGGTGAGTGGGTTTGCCGCTTATTGAACAACGTCGATTAAGTGGTGGACTTGTCGAAGCGCAAAACCGGGGTGTAGCTGGGCGGTTCCCACTTCTGTTGGGTGTCGTCGAAACAATAGCGTGCAAACCGATGGTGTAAAAAACGAGGCCACGGCAAAAGCTGGAGCACCGGGTCCTGGTCAACGGCGAACCGGTGGCCCTTTGCGGTCGAACGAGGCGGGCTGTTTTTCGGGTTCCTGGCTAGAAGAAACGATCGATCCCTGACCTGGTGCTGGTCACTGGTTCCCCCGGACGAGGTCCCCGCCGATGCTCAACAAAATTATTGCCGTTTACATCAAAGTCGGATCGAGACTCGATATTTCTCCATCAGACTAATCAATAAAAGAGCCGTAATACCGAAGCGTTGTTTTTCCTTCACCCCTCTTTGCATGCTTCGTTGCGGTGTACTGGTGCTATGGTAGCGTCCTCGATGATGGAGGGGCCCCCTCTCGTCCGTCTCTTCTCCTCTCCTCTCGTGCCATCACGCGGGCCGCGCTCATATCGGACTCCGATTCGAGTAAGCAAGTCGGGCGTTCGGTGAGCTGGGAATGTTGCCCGTCAAGAATGGCTGATGAGAAGTGACGCCAAGTTGGGTCGTGCAAAGAGTATGCATATCTGACTGAAGACGGGAAGCCGCAGCAGCTAAAGAAGTGTGGCAGATGCAACGCCAATGCGAGAGAGCGGCGCAAAATAGAGGTCAGTAGTGGCTTGGCTCGGCGGCAAAGCTATGTCATCTTGCTTTTACCGCTTTATCTCACAGCCAGTCGAAGCTTCCTTCTCGTCACATCCACCGCCTGCCTGTAATCAACCCTCTTTCACAGTCACCCATCTCTGACTTTCCCATCCATCCTTCTTTCCTGTGCCTGTAGATCAGATGCTCACGAGGTAACCAAAAACAACGCGGGGTTGAGACATTCAGCCTGCTCGCCCTGGGTCTTGCCTCAACGAGGTTAGAAGCCATCTGAAGTTGACGGACAGCTACCTCGACTAGCTGCTTGATCTGAGGGCTACACACTGAATCTTGCTTCGACCTCCGGCATGGTTTTCCCGATCTCCCCTGCAATTTACAATCCAATCTTTGAGTCAATTATCTGCAACTACTATCACCGACAGCTGACTTGGTGACCACTCACACACCACACGACAGCTTCTCAACCGCTGTCATATGTCGCATCCAAGAACACCAATACGACGCCATAGTTGACACTTCGATAATGCTATGTATTCGCTCTTCATCCCGCGCGACGATAAAAAACATTAACAGCAGAGTGAATCCCGCCGGTATCGACGCCAATCAACCTGGTTTGCCGTGCAGTCAAGAGCCGAAATATGTGCAGTGTTATCCCTGTTCCCTGTTTTTGGTCCCCGCTGCCGGACCGAGTTTGGGGGTTCCAACCGCTTGGAGCTCTTCGCTTCGTTCGCTTCTAAGTCGTTCTAGTCTCATTACAGCTGTATGCCCGACCTTAAAGACATGGGAAGCAAAAAAAAAGGGTGGTCACGCGTCAACATGTTTCCCACCTCTACCGCCGTGGTTACACACCCATTTCTACCACTGCGTACGCACTATTATCAAGAAGAACTGCCTGCTTTGCTCAGTTGATCACGCCCGCAATGCGACACCAGCATGCAGATTCAAAAGTGACCGACCTTTCGCCCACTCCATTCTCCCCGCTTCGGAGCCGAGCCGGATCAGAGTTCGGCCTTCCTAGAGCAGACCGCTCGATGGATGATCATCCCCCAGCCGGCCGCGCGCTGCGCGTATTCCTCGCAGCTCTCCAGCAATGAGGGAGATCTGCAATCATTGTCACCCCTTACGGGGTATGTCGACATTTACGGTTAACGTCTCCGGACCTGTCATTGCTTTGGGCCTCGGTCGTGGGTCCGTCTGTCCATGTTCCCCTAATCTCATGATATCCACCGCATTATTCCCAAGTGTGTGTTTTCTTCCCAACGGACTTGAAGATTTCTCCGGTTGATGGTCACTGGCAACGCAACGCGACCCCCAAACGTCCACACAAGAAATGCCGCTTCGCTTGAACCCCCAACTTTTCCCTCCCTAGTCCACACACCAACTCCCGCCCGAAGCGAGCGAGCGAGCCAGCCCGCCCGCCAGCCAGCAGCCCTCGGTCCCTCACCCGACTGAATACCAAGCTCTAGAAATGTCTTTGAATGGTTCCCTATGGGTCACATTTCCCCGCCTTCTGCCAGACGTTCCTGGTCCACCCCTCTACGAATACCGCTTACCGACTCTTCTCTAGTCTCTACTCTAACGCTACGCTCTACGCGATATGCTGATCGGCCGCACTACACTTATCTCTTGGTCACGCATAGGCCCGACTTCACGGCCAAGCCAGCTGCCCAAAAGGAACAGGCCGCAACCTTGATGCGTTGCAATATTTGGCTTGTCCTATATGTGCCTGCTTGATGCTCATGGACCCTTTCGGTTGCTATCGTGACAATACCTCTCTCCGCCCCCGAACAGCTCGGGTACACACACATATACGGATGTGTGTTGTGTGCTGTGTGCTTTCGTAGCCGACGTCAGTCACATACATCGTGGATGCGTCGCCAAGGGGTGATCGCTTGCTGAAGTTCAGCTCGCGGGCCACCCCTTTTCCTGCTGCCCGCTGCCAGCTCTCCCTTGTGACAGGCAAGGGGCGGCGTTCTGAGATGTGAGCCCATGGGAGAGTCATGAGGATGGGCGCTACCCCAAGTGCAATGCAACCATGGTATTCAAAGATTGAAAGCAGGGCGCCGGATCTTGTGCTGGCACGGGCGCCCGGAGATCTGCGCGAGTGGGTGTGTCCACTCTGCCCGACTTTTGTATAAGTTAAGTTGTAGTGGCCGCGATACCATTCGCAAGTGTTTGTGTGTTTTGCCAGCTTGCTCTGCTGCTTCCCTCGTTGCGTTGAGCTGCCGTTTCAGTGCGTGTGTGTTTTATCAGCACCCAGCTCGGAACAAGTCGGCAAACACCATGGCCGGCATCAAGTCTCTTGCCCTTGTTGCGCTTGCGAGCCAGGTGTCGTGGAGTGATGCCGCTGCAATCGATGTCAGGCAAGTCCCCGCCGGCTATGTTGCGGCGTCTTACTATCCGGCGCCGTTTGGTGGCTGGACGGCGGACTGGGCGGATAGCTATGAGAGGGCGAAAGCTCTCGTTGATAGGATGACGCTGGCTGAGAAGACCAACATCACGTCCGGCTCTGGCATTTTCATGGGTAAGAATAGATGTGAAGGGTTTCGCTGTGAAGTATGCTAGACTAATACGTCGCAGGGTACGTACTCGAGAGGCTACATCGCGAACATCAACTAATTTGCACAGTCGCTGCGTTGGTAACACGGGCAGCGCCGAGCGCGTCGGCTTTCCTCAGCTTTGTCTTGCAGACTCAGCAACCGGCGTCCGCCAGGCCGACAACGTCACGGTGTTCCCGTCCGGTATAACCACCGGGGCCACCTGGGACAAGGACTTGATGTACGCTCGAGGAGTGGCCATGGGGAAGGAGTTCCGTGGCAAGGGCGCCAATATATATCTTGGGCCGAGCGTGGGTCCCATCGGCCGCAAGCCGAGGGGCGGTCGCAACTGGGAAGGCTTCGGTGCCGACCCGGTCCTGCAGGGCAAGGCCGCTGCGTTGACCATCAAGGGCGTCCAGGAGCAAGGTGTGATTGCTACGATTAAGCATCTTATTGGAAACGAGCAGGAGATGTACCGCATGTACAACACGCTCCAGCAGGGTTACAGCTCCAACATTGGTTCGTTGACCATCTCACTTTGTTGCAGACTTCAGCTGCTGACTGGCTCGATAGATGACCGTACCCTGCATGAGTTGTACCTTTGGCCGTTTGCAGACGGCATTCGAGAAGGAGTTGGTGCTGTCATGACGGCTTATAACGCGGTATGCAGGTAGCAAAGTCATATGTTGGCAACGTCAGCTAATAACATCATAGGTCAACGGATCCGCCTGCAGCCAGAACAGCTATTTAATCAACGGCATCCTGAAAGACGAGCTCGGCTTTCAAGGGACCGTCATGTCTGACTGGCTGGCCCACATGTCCGGAGTCGACTCTGCTCTCGCCGGTCTCGACCTGAACATGCCTGGCGACACCCAGATTCCACTGTTCGGTTACAGCTACTGGATGTACGACCTCACGAGGTCGGTGCTCAACGGCTCTGTCCCCATGAGCCGCCTCAATGACATGACTACGAGAATCGTGGCAACCTGGTACCAAATGGGCCAAGACCAGGGCTTCCCCAAGCTCAACTTCGCCACGGGCACCCGGGACCGCGAGGGGCCGTTGTATCCGGCAGCCTGGCCGTTCAGCCCCAGCGGCGTTGTTAACGAGATGGTCCAAGTCCAGGATGACCATTATCTCGTTGCTAGGCAGGTTGCTCAGGAGGCCATTACCTTGCTCAAGAACACGGATAGCCTTCTCCCCATTACAACATCGGCCCCGATCAAGGTCTTCGGCACAGATGCCCAGACAAACTCCGACGGACCCAATGCCTGTGCCGATAGGAGCTGCAACAAGGGCACGCTCGGTATTGGTTGGGGTTCCGGAACCGTCGACTATGTCTATCTGGACGACCCCATCACTGCGTTCAAGAAGAGGGCCAGCAACGTCACATTCTACAACACCGACAGCTTCCCTTCAGTCCCTGCGCCCACCGATAGCGATGTCGCGTTTGTTTTCATCACTTCCGACTCGGGAGAGAACCAGTACGTTGTCGAAGGCAACAACGGTGACCGGAGTTCGTCTGGACTTGACGCCTGGCACAACGGCAACAAGCTCGTCCAGGACGCCGCCGCCAAGTACAAGAACGTCGTCGTGGTCATCCACACCGTCGGCCCGATCGTGGTCGACTCCTGGATCGATCTCCCCAGTGTCAAGTCCGTGCTCGTTGCCCACCTCCCCGGCCAGGAGGCGGGAGAGTCGTTGGCGAACGTCGTCTTCGGCGACGCTTCTCCCTCCGGCCACCTGCCCTACAGCATGACGAAGCAGGAGTCTGACCTCCCCGATTCCGTCACGCAGCTCACCGGCGGCTCGACCGGCCAGCCCCAGGACACGTACACCGAGGGTCTGTACATCGACTACCGCTATCTCAACAAGAACGGCATCAAGCCGCGCTTCGCTTTCGGCCACGGGCTGAGCTACACCAACTTCTCCTTCACCGACGCAAGCATCAGCTCCGTTGGAGCTCTCAGCGCCACCCCTCCCGCGCGCCCTGCAAAGGGTGATGTGCTCGTGTACGATGCCCCCATCCCTGACTGGACCGAGGGCGTCGTTCCCTCCGGCTTCAACAAGATCTTCAGGTACATCTACTCCTGGTGCACCGAGGGCGAGGCCAAGCAGGCCGTCGAGGACGCCAAGACCAAGACGTACCCGTATCCTCCGGGCTACAGCACCTCCCAGAAGCCCGGTCCCGCGGCCGGCGGTGCCCAGGGCGGCAACCCTGCGCTGTACGACGTGATGTTCACTGTTTCCGTGAAGGTCACGAACACCGGGTCCAAGTACTCGGGCAAGGCATCGGCGCAGGCTTACGTGCAGTTCCCCAGCGGCGGACCGGAGACCCCGGTGGTCCAGCTCAGAGACTTTGAGAAGACCAAGAACCTGGCTCCTGGCGAGAGCGCCACGGTGCAGCTGCAGTTGACGAGGAAGGATCTGAGCGTGTGGGATGTGGTCAGCCAGAACTGGGTTATCCCCAACACCCAGGGCAGGTATAAGATTTGGATTGGTGACGCGAGTGACCGCTTGTTTTTGGCTTGTTATACCGACTCCAAGTCGTGCGAGGGAGGTCTCACCAGTCCTGTTTAATGTTTGATTATTAAAGTGACAATATTTTCCAATTCATAATTTCTATGCAAAAAGACAAATCTACAATTCGATGTGGTATCCTTCGCTCGCAGCAACAAACAACTACATAACCTCAACATAAGGATACACAAAGGCAATCAATAGAGCCATTCAAGTTCAGGCAAGTCCGATCACTTCGCCGGCCTTGAGACCGTCGAGAATGTTCTTGGGGAGCGGATCCTTCTTACGGAAGGCATGCGCTTTGCGCTCCGTCGACGACCAACCGGTAATGTCGAGAGAGTCGCCGCCAATCTTGCCGTCACGCTCGGCCTTATACTCCTTCAGGGCAGCCTTGAAGCCCCAGGGGTCCTCACCGTCCTTCTCCGTGGGCAGGTCAACGTCTTCGTCGACATCGTCGAGAAGGCTCTTGAGTCCCTTGACGCCGCCAAACTTGATGTTGTACTTCGCGGCATAGGCGGCGATGTAGCTGTCGAAGTTGGAGGGCACATAGACGAAGGGGCGCGCCTTGGATTTGCGGGTCTCGTCATGGTCTTCCAAAAGAGAGTAGCCGCGGAAAGCCTGGGCACACTTGATGAAACCGGCCATGACCATCCCGAGATCGCGAACCTCAGAGTCTGGCTTCAAAAGCTCCATACGCTCGAGACGGGCGAGCATGGAGAGGAAGAGAGTGCCGACAAGCTTGGCTGTAAGGCTGGCGAAGTCGCCGTCATCACACCTGTCATGAGATTAGTACTATGCATGTTACAACGGTTGAGAATGAGACTCACATCGCGAAGTCGTCACCCGAGAGGTACCAGATGAAGGGAGCCAGAGCCTCGCAGATGACCCACTGCTCCTTCCAGTTCGCGCTGGCCTCATTGAAATCGAGAACGAGGTTCTGAATGATTTCGATAATGCCGTAGGCACGGTGGTCGTTGTAGGTGTGCATGCCGAAGAAGTCCGGGTCGCGGACCTGGACGTTGGGCTGCTGATTCATGAGCTTGTAGTAGCCGGCGCGCATGATGACATAGGGAGCATCAGGGTGGTCCGCGGCGGGCTTCTCGCAGAGACAAGTCTTGCCGAGGTCACACTTGGGCTTGGGCTCGTCACCCTCTTCCTCATCTTCATCTTCATCCTCGTCCTCCTCGTCTTCGTCTTCCCACTCATCTTCCTCCTCCTCCCCACCACCGAGATTACGCTTTGTGCCCCAGGGGCATCTGCAGATGAATTCGAAAGCCTTCTTGGCATCTGCCATCTTCTCCTTGTAGTCCCGGTCCGCATTGCGCGTGTTGGAGACTTTGGTGAAGCGGCTTTTGGCAGCCCAACGAGGAGGCTCGCTCTCCGAAGATGAAGACGCCTCCGGAGTCGTCTTAGTCTTCTTGGAGGACTCCGAGACGTCGCTCGCGTCTGAAAGTCTTTTGGGAGGCATGTTGGGTCAAAAAGTGTGGTATAAGTCGATGGACAAGGATGGGTTGTCAAGGAAAGAGACGAAAACGTTCATCGTCGGAAGAGGGAAAGCTGGGGCTTAAAAGCCGTTGGGAGCTCCTCTTGTCTGAAGCAGGTGGGTAGCCACCGTCGTCACCCCTAAAGTCGAACGAAGATAGCACTCCAGGACCCTTAATTGCTTTTTCGACGCGAATCAACGCGTCGAGGTATCCTGCCATGACGAAATGTTTTTCGAGCTGTGGACCCTGTATCCCTGACCGCGTCTGATCATGTGATGCGAGCATATCCAGAGTGTTCTAGATATTCCTTGAGAAATCTATTGATGGCGATGGTCAGGGATATCAAAGTTTAAGAATGGGTTGGAAATTGCCGATAGTTGTTGTCCGTTTTGGGAAGACTGCTGTGAACCATCCATACAGTCCTCCAGGATATTTCGTTGCCTGTCAGTACTTCAAGCGATACATCGCCGCCACCCCTGTACATCGTTATATTGACGCCACCTATGCCTCAAAAAGAGCTAGATTTTCAATATTCCAGGCCAGCCAAGGTTTTTATTAAGATAAAATGCTACTTTATATAAAAACAGCCTCTCTTAGTAAGTTAATTTATAGCTGAATATTATTAATTAATACCTAGTCTATCTGCCTTCTTTCTTAATCACCTTCTGAAGTCTTCTTTTTATTAAACACACTAAATAGAAGATATATTCTTTTAGTACTACCTTCTATGCTGTAAATACTGCTTTATATAGCTTCTTGCTAGTTAGGCGCAGCTAGTAGTTCTCTTCAATCTATCTTTTTATAAATACCTATATATGCTTAATAGGATTTAAGTTAGAGCTCCTCAAAAGCTATAAAATGAAGAGATTATTATCAAAATGCTCTTATATCTAATCCTTAATATACTTTACTATATAGCCTAATGCGTTATTATATATATAGACTACTTTAAGTCTTTAGAGGTTATTAGTATGCTAACGCTAGAACTTAAGGAACAGCAGCATTATCTTCTTGCAGTAGTTCTAAGCGTTAATCTAGCTCTAGCCCTTTTCCCACATCAAATAGCAGCCCTTCTTACTGCTAGAAATCATAGCCTAAAATATAAACCTATAGGCTTTAATTTAAGTTAATATATAGTCAGCAGCATCTTCATTACCCCTAATAGTGAGAAACTGCCTGCTGTACATAATACTATTATATTAAACCTCATCTAACTATATCTATATATCTTAGTAGCTTTTAGGAAATCTAGCAAACTTTAGAGCAAATTTAAGCCTTTTTTCCTAGATATTATAAAGCAGAGCAATACAGTAGAAATAGAAGACTCTGTTATATCTAAGAGATCTTATTACTATATTTATAGCTTGCTCTAAAAAGCAGGAAACCTCTAAAATGAAGTTAGAGATATCTATCTATAACATAAAGCAGTTAAGAAGGTCTTCTAGTAGCTAGTTCTTAATATATCAACATTACAGCATACAGATAGCTAGCTTCAGCCTACACTAGTAAGCCTCCTAATAGCTGTCGATACGCCTAAAGAGGCAGGCATACTCAGAGGTTGTCCAAAAAATACAATATAAATACATCCCCTCATAAGGTTAAATCTACTAAAGTAAGTATTTTTAAGCAATTAGTATAGCTATTATAAAAAGTAAATATACTATAATTATCTATGAAAAAAGCGCTATTTTTAGCAGTAGGACCCACTTTTATAGCCCTTAGTTTACTATAGTTATTACTGCTTATATAATAAAAGCACTAACATTTTCCTTCTCAAGTTAAATACAATACACTAAAAATACAGACCCACTTTTAAATATATATAAAATAATTTATTTAATAATATTACGTAATAACCTATATAAACCCTGTATTTTTTGCTTTATTATAGCTATATATCTAAAAATAATATTAAAAACTATTAAATTTAATTAAAAATAGATATTTTTATAAAAAATACAAAAATACAATATATTTTCTGTATTGTATTTTTTCCAACCTCTGTTAGAAGCATAAGGATATTGATAACAAGATAATATATATACATCTTAAATCCCTTAACTCTTATTTGCTAACTTAAGCCCTTATCTATAACTTCTGCGATCATAGCATTAAGCACTACTTCTGCTAGGTTGAAAGCTATATTGACGCTATTGTCTAGACTTACTCCTACTGTAAGGTTCTCTAGAAGCATTACTTAGAGGTACTGTCGCTCAATAATACATATAAAACAAACTGCTTCAAGATGCTGTTAATAAATATCACTAGCGTTAACAATATTAACACTATATTCAATATAGCTTTTTGTCTTCTCTATATAGAGAATTAAACTGTATACAGCTAGGCGATTGAGAGGCTTAATAAGATCTGCATTACTGCTGGCGTTGCTAAGCCTACTGTTGCTATTACTAACTTTAAGAAGGCACTTAAGAATGCACTTAATGCAATATAGCTTAATGTATAGCAATAGATCTATATTTAGCATATCAATAAGAATATCACTTATAAAGTTAAGAAGAGATAAGTCTACTCTGATAGTGATACCCTTAATAATAATAAAGCTGAGCAGCCAGACAACTATATCAACTCAGTCTTCTGTAATCTTATAGCTAGCATTACTACTGAGGATATTATAGATATTTAGCACCTTCAGAAGATCCCTTATATATATGCTAGCTACCTCATGCTTTAGAAGGTCACTATCTTTGCTAACACTAAAGAGGAGTTTGAAGAGGCTTAGCTAGCGATCTTAAAGGAGTTCCCTAAGCAAGAGGCAGCCTATTAGTATATTTAAGCAACCTACCTTCCTTTCTGTAAGCAGTTTATAAACTGCTATATCTATAAGTATTATAACTTTAGCATTAAAGTTACCTTACAGACTGAGAGATCATATAAAGAGATTAAGAGCTATTTATTTAACTTAACAGCTGATCTAAAGTTTCTTACTGAATATATAGAAAAGATAATTACTAACTAAGAGAGCAAATATAAGAGTGATCTTAGCAACTAAACAACCTATTAGCTTTATAAATATAGCCCTGCTGATAACAAAAAAAAGTAGATAAGTGATATATATAGTTGCTGCTCTTATAAAGCCCTCAAGATAATTCATAACTAATATACCTTTTTGATTTTACAGCTCTAGAAGAAGACGCCAGCCTCAGATTATACTCAGACTTTCTCTATGCAATTTAGCTTACTCTGTTCCTATATCATCTTCAGCTACTTCAATTATAATAAGCTACTAAGCTTCTTGCAATACTATAAATATTAGCATCTTCAGCAGAATCTTATCAAAGAGAACTCTCTATATCAGATACTTAACCTTCTGCCTGTTATTAACTAATGCAGTAAGCTTTATAATAATCAGCAGGATATCCTTTAGGCACTTTAATTGCAGCTGCTGCTGCAGACGCCAGTTAGCACTAATCGCTAGCAAAAATCGCAAGCCTCACGCTGCTGAGACCCATCTCACTAGGAGAGAGACCCTAAGGCTGAGGCTGAAGCTAACGCAGCGCCAGCCAGAACGTTTGACGCGCTTATAGATGTTCTACAGAGTCAGGAAGGGCAGGAAATACCGCCGCCAACGCCGACGCCAGCACCAGCGCCAGCACCTCGCGGCAGAAGCCGTAGCAGACCCCACAATAGCTGGGCTCGCAGCAGCAGCAGAGGCAGAGGAGGCAGAAACGTCATCAGCAAGGCTCCCCAGCCTTGGAGAGGTCGGAGTGCCGGTCAGGCCCGTAGAGGATGAGACGGGACCAATGGGATACGCAGGATTACTAGGGCAATTAGCCTAATTAAGCAATAGGCAGAAATAATAGCATCAATCGAAAAAGACGTCAGATTCAAGCGATTTAGGCGTCAATTAGTAAAACTAGCGAAACTGGCTGAAAACGCGTTTGCCGTGGTCTTTTTGAACAATTCAACAACTCGGTCAATTATCGGGTAATCCTGGCCAATCGGACGTCGAGGATTTGACAAAGTGGGGCGCGCGTGCACAGACCACAGGAAATGTAGTGGCGCCGACACAGGAAAAGTAGGCGGTCTCTTAAAAAAAGAGTAGTTTTAAGTTATAGTATAATTTCAAAAAAGTTATATTTTAATAGCAAAAGGTTAAAAATGCAACTTTTATACGACTGGGTGGAAACCCCCTTTTTTGCATAGAAACCCTGTTTTTTCGCCCCCTACGTGAGTAGGGGGTGTTTTGCGCTTGACGTGGCTGACTAACGCCCCCGGGTAATGACCATCAGGAGCACGGGCATACACGTGCTTTATGATACTCGCAGGTACTTGGCATGGCCGACCCCCTGTGTTCCCTGTGCTAGAGCGACTGCTTTTCCTGTGTGCTCGCTATCGTCGTCGCCTCTCGTCGCCTCTATCGTTATCACTATTGCTACCATCATTTCTATTATCATTGTCGTCGTCGCCTTCAATTACTGTGATTTACTATTGTCCTCGACTGAAGTCAACCCTCAAGTGAGAACCCAGGAATTATAAACCACGCAGACATGGGGAAATCAAACGGTCTCTTATGGGCGGCTAGACTATGATGTTGATTAATCCTCCCTTCTACTTTGTTCGGCCGGATGTTTTCGTTCCAGGCACAGGGCTTACACAGATCCTGCAAAGCGACTCTGCTTTGGGAGCTTGATGGGCAATCAAGTCTCAAGGCCGCCTTGTTTGACGTTGCGCGCCTCAATCTTGCAGCGTTTCTTCTCAATATACTGGCGGATGAGCGTCCGATCATCGCTGGGCGAAGCTCTGGTATGATTGACACTGATCTGGAGAATCTCCGCCAACTGAAGGCGGCAACCAATCGCCAGTATACAGCAAGCGTGTGGGGATGATTGTTGTACATTGAATTCATATTGATACATATTGAATACTTCCCGCTTCTCGAGAAGTTCGGACTTTATGTCTTCTTGAGCCGTCGTAGACGCCTTTTTAGCATCCAACACCGCGCGGACATGGCCGATGCGTGGCTCAAATCCCACCAAACGGACGAGGTGGTGTTCTCGATCCTGTTTCTCTAGCATGCGCCGGCATCCTGATTTCCTCACTTTTTTCGGTCACAGTCGCAAAATCTCCAAGTTGGCGCACGGTCTTAGCAGCCCAGCTTCTTGCGTCCCTTAGCCCTCCTCCGTGCAATGATCTTGCGGCCGTCCTTCGTCTTCATGCGGGAGAGAAATCCGTGCCTTCGCTTCTGGATCAATCGGGTGTTTCGGTTCATGGTGTTACGGGGACCGAAGCAGAGCTGCATGGAGGCCAGGGCAGGATGTTGCGTGACGGCACTGGTGGGGACGACATCGGCAGCATTGACTGTTGAAGGAGCAAACGGCGTGGCTGCTGGCCGGCGGAAAGCAGATGTGAGGGGAGTAATTGAAGGGCGGAGGGAGGGGAGGGAGCAGAATGTCCTGAAGGGGTATCCAGTCAGCCTTGTCGCTTCTTTGGAGGGAATTCGGTAGGTCTCGATCGTCACCTTTGGGAGACAGCCTGCGTCACACGGGCAGGCTGGACGGTTGGGCGGGAGAGAGAAGCCCTCACCAGGCTTGTGACCGATTGGCGCATCATTTTGGCAGCGTTTGTGCTGTCTCTGTGCTGCTGGCGTAGATCTCGCAAGTCTCGATATCGTCCTCGATAGGCCGCTTGAGATTTTGCGGCCGACCTTCTCGCGATTGACGGGAGTTGCCGCCGTTCATGCACCTAAAGGGGCTCTATCGACAAACGGGGCGGAACGTTGCGTTCGCCGGGTGTTTCAGCCAGTCAACGTAGAAAGAACCTGGAGAATTTGGAGCGAATCATGACCCCTGCCGACTCCCGCAAGCTCCGAACTTCAGCTTGTGCGGCCCCCACTTGGGCTGTCTGGGGGCCAAGCTCACTGTGGACAGCTTGCCTGCTGCTGACCGGGTTGACTGCTTTGCGACACGGCCGGAGTCTGTCCCTCTTCTCAAACCAACACCTCCATTTCCTGTCCCTCCTTTGCCATATTTTCAACAGCAAGGACGGAGGCAGCAAGATGGATTTCCTCCAGCGCCTCGCCCGGTTCTTGGACCGCCCATTGTTCCCATGGAAGCGTCTCATTCTCGGCTTCTCGGTCGGCCAGTTCGTCTTCGAGAGCCTGCTCTCGCTGCGCCAGTACCAAGTCCTCAAGAAGACGAAGCCCCCCAAGGTCCTCGAACAAGAAATCTCCCAGGAAACTTTCGACAAGTCTCAAGCCTACGGTCGTGCTAAAGCTCAATTCGAATTCGTCAACGGTCTCTGGGGTCAGATCCAGAATATTGCTTTTATCCAATACGATGTCCTCCCCAAGCTGTGGTCTTGGACCGGTAACCTGCTGCTCAAGTTCGCGCCGGCGCGCTTCACCGGCGAGATATCGCACTCCATCGTCTTCGTCCTGGCCTTCATCGTCATCCAGCAGATCCTCTCGCTTCCTAGCTCGGTATACCAGACCTTTGTCTTGGAGGAAAAGTTCGGTTTCAATAAGCAGACACCCAAGCTGTTTATCACGGACATGATCAAGTCACAGCTGCTCGCCTTTGTCATCGCTCCCCCGATTCTCGCCGGTTTCCTCTCCATTGTCAAGAAGACTGGTAACCAGTTCTTCTTCTACCTCTGGTTGTTCGCCGCTGGTCTTCAGGTCTTCATGATCACCATCTACCCGATCGCTATCCTGCCTCTGTTCAACAAGCTGTCGCCTTTGGAAGAGGGCGAGCTGAAGACGGGTGTCGAGAGCCTCGCCAAGAGCCTGAACTTCCCCCTGCACGAGCTCTACGTCATTGACGGAAGCAAGCGCAGCGCCCACAGCAACGCCTATTTCTTTGGTCTCCCCTGGAAGAAGCACATTGTTATCTACGACACCCTCATTGAGAAGAGCGAGACGCAGGAGGTCGTGGCTGTTCTGGCTCACGAGCTGGGTCACTGGAGCTTGGGTCACACCACTCGTCTCTTTGGCATCTCCCAGGTACGTTTCTAAAGCTGACGAGCATGTTTTCAGTAACTAATTTAGTCTAGGTCCACTTTTTGTACATCTTCACTCTGTTCTCGGTCTTCATCAGCAACAACTCCCTGTACGCCGACTTTGGCTTCCTCAAGGAGCACCCCATCATTATCGGTTTCATCCTCTTCTCCGATGCGCTCTCGCCCATGGACACTGTTGTCAAGCTGTTGATGAACATCCTGAGCCGCAAGTACGAGTTCCAGGCCGATGCCTTTGCTCAGAAGCTTGGCTACTCCGTCGAGCTGGCTAAGTCCCTGCTCAAGCTCCAGATTCAGAACCTCAGCACCATGGATGCCGACTGGGTCTACGCCACGTACCACTTCTCTCACCCTCACCTGTCCGAGCGTCTCAAGGCACTCAACTGGAAGTCCACGGGCAAGGTCACCAAGGACGAGCCCACTGTCGGAACGACCACCGGAAGAGATGAGCTGTAGGCGGTTTTGGAACACTAGATCAACGAGGCATCATGCCAAACTATGTTGGAGCGAAAACTCCGCAAATTATCATGTACAATGACTATACTACCCACTTTGCGCAAGTGGGTTTGGCCTCCATCAAGGAGGAAGGTAGTTAAATCATGACGCTTATCAAAGTTCCATCCTCTTTGCCACAAACCCATGGACGTGAAATCAATGCGTCCATCGCGGTCAACGCCTGGGGGCCCTCATGTTGGCCATGACCCTTGCAAGCAACTCTTCCCTCGTGTCTGACTCCCCAGGAAATAGGTTTCGCTACACACAGGTCAGCATGGAATTCGGCGATCGGGGGTAAGAGTTGTCGTACTGCTGCTAGCCATCTTCTCATCTCTTCCCTTGTCCACTCCTCAGGGTTGCCAGTTGGATCGCGGCCTGCGGGAAACATGTCCCCGCCGTAGATGGCCCATACAGCAACAGCCGTGACTAAGCCTCCAAATGCTGCATTGTTCGTTAATTGAGACTTCCTATAAACATTACCGTCTGAACTGACCAAGAACTGCATTCTGTGAAATGTTAGCCGATGCAAACCCACGTTTAGGCCCAGGGCCGAAGACTCACCTTTGACTTCATAGCGTTGTCGAGTGGCGTGGGCATTTTGGGAACTGGGTGTGGCGGTGCGTTTACTGATTAAATGGACAGAACCTCAGGCTTGTTGTAAGAATTACTTTGCTGGACTTATATGAGAAAAATGAACACGTAGAAATAGACTTATAGCAACGTGTTAGCAAGCCGAATTGAGTTGAAGCGTCGTCAACTCGTGCAAAGGTACAGGCCGAGTATGTCTGGGCGAACAGCTCCCGGTGACGCGTCAAGCCACAGTGACGTTGGACCGCACCCGCTGCTGCCTGTGGCGGGTAGGCCAGTCGGACCCCACGCAGAGCCCGTCGGCACGATCGGTGCACATCTCCCGAAGCAGTCGCAGGAATGGAAAAGCTCCAGAAGGGGAGGGGAGGCAGAAGGAAAGACAGACATGGGTGGTCCGTGCACCCGTCTGGCAGCTCGCGCGGTCCGGCGCCAGGGGTCCATCCCACAAAATCAAATTCACACCAAAAAAACCACCCACGAAAGTGTCCCACGACAAAACCACCCATCGACCAGACAAGTAGACCCCCTCGTTGTCGCCAAAACCCCATCAATACCGCCAAGATGCCTCAAGAGATCGGTGATATCAAGAAGGTACGGACAGCGCCGTCATGCTGGCATTTGTCCAGGGTTTTTTCAAGGGAAAGATTTGACTAACAATTGATTGCAGTTCATTGAGATTGCCCGCAGGAAGGACGCCTCTTGTATGCATTTTCCCACTCCCTCCCCTCACCACCACCGCCCGCGAACCGACTCGGACGAGTTTTGTTGTCGAAGCATAGCGGCGACCTGCGTTTCATGATTGCGAGAAAAGGGGTAATTGAGGTTTTCTAACGAATGGAAAAAATAGCCGCGCGCATCAAGCGTAACCGCAAGAGCTCCCAGATCAAGTTCAAGGTCCGCTGCCAGCGTCACCTGTACACCCTCGTCCTCAAGGACAACGACAAGGCCGAGAAGCTCAAGCAGTCCCTCCCTCCTCGTACGTCTTCCTTCCGGGTTCTTCCCACCGACCTCCAAGTTTGCTCCTCGTTGCGTTTCCCCCTTTGGCCCAAACAGAGATCGAAGAAGACGAACTACCACTGTGAGAATGCAAGCTGACCGCGAGTTTCCCCATACAGAGCTCCAGATCAAGGACGTTCCCAAGAAGAACCCCAAGGGCGGCAAGGCCTCCGCATAAGCGAGTCGAACACGCCGAATAACTTGACACAAAAAAAGGGATTAAAAATGTCTTCGATGGGGCGGAGTTGCTAGAACTTTGTCAGTTAGCCTGACACTGAGGTCCAATGGAATGATTTGTCCCCCTCCGGTTTTCGCATACATACACAACTGGGTCCGGTCGGTCTGGGAACGAGGCGGTTTCTTGTCCTTTTTTTGTGTGTCTTCATGTCCCGAAAGAGATCATGAAGAGGTGAAAAAGGGAGCCAGAACCGTAGCATCAAAACGATATGGCGTCGAGGGATTACCTAGGCAATTGCAATGATGGATGAATTGTCTCCTGTCTACTACCAGGCATTTGTCCAATGAAGAAAAGCAACCATTGAACACACCAAAAAAAGCAATACGGGGGAAATTTCATGTGCTGATGCGCGTCTCTCCATGTTGTGTGTCGCGCAAGCCTGGGCCCTCTTTGGACGCCGTTGATTGCCTGCCAATCCTCGCCCGTCTATCCCAGGAGCAGAACGATGGCATCTCATCTCGCTGTACTCCAACCTATTTGCATACCCGGTGAAAAGGGCAGCCCTAGGGATACTGTCTCTACATAATCCTCTTGTAGTGCCAGATGTCCGTCCCCGTCACGAACTCCTGGATGCCTGCCCACTCCTTGAACCCTTCATGCTGCGCGATGGCCTTGTGTTGCTCGACCGATGACCACCCGCAGTACATGACGAATTCCTCTGTGCCGTCCACCGCCCGCTCGATTCGCCAGCCGCCACGCACGGGGTACGGCTTCGAGGCATCCTCAACCACCCACTTCGCTTCCGCGTACTTCTTGACGAACTCCTCCTTGCGCTCGGGTCGCACACCGAAGCGCCCGACGCTGACCACCGGCGCCGTCAACAAGTTAGGCGGCTCGTCTTCGGCCTTCTTCTTGCCCTCTGCCTTGTTTTCCGCAGCTGCCGGCGCTTCCGGCTCCTTGTCCTTCGACTCCGCTTCTGCCGACTCAGCGGCAGCAGCCGCTTCATCACCCCCCGTCTTTGCCTCGCTATCCGCCGCTGCCGGTGTGCTCTGCCCCGGGACGAATATGGGCGCATCGATGTGGAAGAAAAGCACTGCCCGCGGACCCTCGCGGTGGATGAGCGGCGTCAGCTTCCCCATGACGTTTTGGTTTTCGGGCGAGACGATCCACTCGTGGTGCGCCTCGGGAGAATCCCACTGCGCCGCGAGCAGCAGTACGCTCGGGTCCTCGACCTGCTGGAGGATTGCGGTGCCGCGTTCCACGCGCTTCGGCGGCAGGCCGGGTTTCTGGCGGAGGACCCAGGTGTCCTGGACCGTCTGGCAGTAGTCGAGGAGCTCCTTGGTCTCCTCGTTCGGAAGCTCCTTGAACTGGAGGAGGGCGAGCTCCGTGACGGTCATCTTGGCAGATTTTCCTTTTTGTCGGATGGGTGCGGGGCGGGTCGATCGAGGATGTGCTGCAGTTGGTGTCTTTCGAGCTGCGAAACTGAGGAATGGGAAAGCGTTGTCTGGGGCTCTCGGCGGGGGGTAGGATGGTGAGCTTGCTTTCGCTCGCGCGCGGGGTTCGGTGCGGGCCGGGAATACTGGGGTGTGAGCTTGAGTCCGGTTGGCTGGTGACTGGGATCGCTCGTCTGCGACCTAGACTTGGGTCAGAGAGAATGGCGGCGCTCAGCTGGAGTTTGGAATTTTCTTTATTGACTTGGAGCTTGAAGTCGGATATTCCGAGGGATTCCGGTTGCAAGTTTACAGGTCCAGCTCGGCGGGGCAGCAAGGCTGCAGTTTCGATGCCGTTGTTTGGGTGTGACGTTGACCACAAGCGCTGCGGCACAGACCGAGCCCAAGGTCAAGTACCCAAGCTCGGGCGGTGCTAATAAGCTCTAATATTGTGTGACAGCCCAGACTCCGAGTCGCATTGTGTCTGCTTCCCCCCTCTGGCGAAGACACCCGCCAAAGCTCAGGAAAGACTTGGATGGACTCGGATAGTGGCTGCAACCGGTCGACCCCGCACCGCTTTGCAGTGTCCCTGATTTGCTGCCTCGTTTTTATCGATAAACTTCTGTCCAGCCTGCGAGACATAACTAGGTTCAGCTCGACCGCCCGTCATCCGTGGGCAATGCTTTGGTTACCCACGATGGACGGAGATGAAAGCCGTCTGGCGCTAAGCCGCAACGCCATCGTGCTCGGGAGCCGCAAGAACAGGAGCGGAGAGAGAGAGGCTTGTGGGTAAGGCGACATTCTTGATGCTCGGGGCCTTCATGTTCTCCTGCTGGGTGCCGCTGGGTTAAATGTTCAGTTCATCACCGAAATCGCCCAGTTTCTAAGGCCGGTTACATTGAGATTTGATTGCCCTCAAAAGCGAACACTTGGAGGATGGATGTAACCTTGACTAATAAGAGATCCATCGGGTTGGAACTCGGGGTTTAGCTTGGGCTGGCTCCAAAATGTCGTCGCAGTCTGCACACATTGGTGACGCTGGACAGTTGCTTTCAAACGTCGCTGCCCCTGCCAAGTGTTTGCTTGGTCCCGATGATCAACGGCAAGTCGTCTGCCCAGACGACAAGGAGAAGAGTGCCGATTGTGTGACCCGCTATGCGCTGGGCGGCCTGCGCCTCACTCGCCGAGCTGAGAGGATTTGGGAGCAACATGCTATCGATAAGGCAATCTCCGTAGGCTCCGCGCTGTAGGGCAGGGGGATAAGCCGCCTAGGGGATAAGCCGCCTGCAGATGAGTTTCTCGTCGCCCCAGAAGGTGGTTCACGGCGCTCAAGTGCATAGGTAGCTGTGTCTCCACGCGCAACTTGGGGCTTATGGAACCAAACGAGTCCTTCGGTGTGGACAGTCAAAGATAGTACGCAGTAGAAACGGTTCTGTTCTCTTTCCGAGACACGGAGCTGCCAAATGAGATCATGAAATTCTTCTAGTCCAGTCTTGACTTGAGAGACAAGTTGGAGACATTCAGGGCTCATGTGACGACTTGGTATTAGTTAGGCGGCCATTCCCCTGGAAACCTGGCCGCTTCACCGCCTCGAACTGGTAAGAGTCAGGAGTGCAGCCTGGAACCCAACCCCAAGAGAGAGTTCGCGATGTAAGGTGCCATCAGCGGCGGAGGTGCAGCCGTTTTGCTCGTTGTCTGCACGCTGAGTCCGCTGCCGGGGGCGGGAGCAGGCAGCTATCGCATCGGACTGCCCAATACTTGACCAGCAAACCGCCAGATGGAACCAGGCGACCCAACTTATCAGGCGGGTAGCAGTTGGGGGTACACAGCGAGCCAGTAACACACAGCCCCTCCCGTGTTGAGGCTCAGACGAAACGACACTCGGTCGCACCGATGGCGAAATGTCGTTGACGATCGAAAAGTCATGATCGGATGGATGTGTCAGGTTGCAGTGCGCGGCGCAAGGTATCTAGACTGCTGGGTACTCGTGCCGTAGCTTACTGTGAAGCACGGAGCTCTACCGTAGAGCAGCTTTGCAGCCGAGGTTTGGTGACAGCTTTGTCCGTCCACTGTGTTGGTTGGATGTAGCTTCTCTCGTCCATTGGTCATCGCGACTCGCTTTTCGATTAAGCAAACAATTGGACCATGTTTGCTGTGGGATGGGCGGCAGAAGCGGTAGGAGGAAGCCGGTCAGCATCTTATCGTTGAAGCAATCTCGTTGGAGTGCTGAAGGCCAGAAGAGCCAGTAGGATGTGTTCTGAAGCAACGGGTTTGGCGGACGCAGGAAGTGGTGGTTAGGCTTGTCAGCTTGTCAAGTCGGTGACGGTGACGGTGGATGGCGTTAACGGCGTGGTCAGCGGCTTTCATCCATCCCAAGCTGGGCCATCAACAGCAACTCATAATGGGAAAAAGTTCCATGCCGTCGGAAACCTAAGAGATCTCCCATGTCATCTTTGGAACTTTCGACGTTCGCTTCTCGAAGATGTGCCATGTCGAGTTGGCTACCGGCGACCAAGTCGAGGTAGAGTCCGAGGTGAGGAAGCTACACAAGTACCTGCCTCTTCCCAGTCACCCAGTAAGGCTCGATAGGGAGTGAGGGACAACAACACCGCCCGGGCGGCCACCCTTTTCACCTGCAGATACCCCTGCTGCCGCAGGTCGGTGCTTGCCGGGAAACACCCGCCAGACCGGGAATGTCTTCCAGGGGAAACATGCAGAGCCAATGGCAAGGCGCAGAGGGCCGGCCGCCTGGGAGCCTAGCTGCAGTCATGGAGGGTACCTGCAAGTTGAACGAGCTATGAGGCGGTACCTGGAGGAACAACTTGAAGGAGCAACCAGGACCTGCTGTTGGTTGTTGGTTGGGGCAATGGCATGTACCTTTAGGTAAGATGACAGGTAGTAAGATGATTGTAAGATGACAGGCACATCTCTTTCTCACTTCACACATCACGCGGCCGCCAGAAAATATGCAGTGCCTGGGGCTCAGATATCAGTTCTGCGTAATGCGAGGTAGGCAGGCGTATGTACAGCCTGTCTTCCATCACCGAAAAAAAGAACTTTTTTTTTTTGGTATTGCGCAGCATCCCTGAATAGAACCAGCTGCTCCCTCCCCCTTTTGGGGTCTGGAGTGCGAGCAGTTTCGTCCCAACTTTTCCGTCGTCCATCGAAAAGGAACATCCTCCACCGGAGCTTCCATTGCATTGCTCCCAAAACCTCCCGGCGGCGGACTGTGGACAACCAACAACAGAATTCCTCCCCCAGACTTGAACCCCGGCGCTCCCTCTCCTCATCTAAATCAAGTCTCACTTGCGACACGTTTTATTCCCACATTACAAAGAACGGCTAGAACCTGTAAAAACCCAAGACCTTTCACCCTTATTTACCGTCGTTGTGTCTTGGACAAACACGCCTCCAACCGCCCCAACCCTTCCCCTCCTCCACCTCATCACGCCCAGCCAGCTTGTGCTTGTCATTGACCCGATTCCTGTTTCCTGTATCCGTAGGTACCTCTACCCTCTCTCTGAGTTGCTTTCCCCATGTTTCTTGTCTGATAAGGGGGGCTCCATCCTCCATCTCCAGGCCCAGGACCACCACCACGTTGTCCAATTTGTCCGGCCACCCCCCGGAACCTGGGAAAGCTAAATTGGCTAACTGAATCGAGTGTCCCGTCCCTCCTGTCCTGCTCCTCCTCTAATAAAAGTGCTTGTATTACTGTATTACACACTTGCCAAATTACGCCTTTAAGTGCTGCTGCCACCGCTACCACCGCCTGGCGCGCCGCCATCGTCAACCGTCACCCGTCACCCGTCACCGCATCCGCACCTTCCTCTCTCCCAACACTTTTTCTCCATAGACTTTTCGGCACGTCCACTTTCACTTCTGAGCTGGCACGACCACACGACTCGCCGACTCGCTCCATCACGACCCATTCTGCACCTTCCATTCGCTCCGCTATTAGTGCCACTCACCAATTGACCCCTCTTTACACCAAGCAGACGGACGACCGCGCCCAAGGACCCTGAGCCGCGATACTATGCTTGGCCGATAACACGCCTCCTCTACGACTGCACGACAACAACGGATCCTCCCCAGCAACACGCAGATAATCTTGCTGTTGCAGCTTTAACGCACGCAACCCGCTCATGGCTATCTTTGCTCCAGAAATGCGAAACCCCCTGGATGCTATCGCCGTCAACGGTGTTCCGACAACCTCTTTTGTGAACGGAAACGGCAACTTATCCCATCGCCTCAAAATGGATCGCAAACAATCAAGTCCCATGATGCCCGCCTTCATGGTCTCAGCGCCTGGCAAGGTCATTGTTTTTGGCGAGCACGCTGTCGTTCACGGCAAGGTAAGTTGCGAAAACCTCCCCTTTTCCCACCTTCTGGCGCATTCACTGACACCTGAGAAATCATTAGGCCGCAATCGCCGCAGCTATCTCGCTACGATCTTACCTCCTTGTAACCTCGCTATCCAAATCCAGGAGAACTGTCTCCTTGCGCTTCCCAGACATCGACTTGCATCACACGTGGAACATTGACGACCTCCCGTGGGCGGCCTTCCAGCACCCCTCCAAGAAGAAGTCCTACTACGACTTGGTTACGGAGCTTGATCTAGACCTTGTCGCAGCCATTCAGCCACATCTCAACGAGGTCTCACCACATAAACCCGACGATGTGCGGAAAGTGCATCAAAACTCGGCCTCCGCGTTCCTCTACATCTTCCTTTCTCTCGGCGACCGATCGTTCACGGGGTGCTTGTACACTTTGAGATCAACAATTCCTATTGGCGCAGGCTTGGGTAGCAGCGCTTCCATCGCGGTGTGCCTGGCGGCCGCTCTTCTCTTGCAATTGCGTACCTTGTCGGGCCCACACCCCGATCAACCCCCCGATGAGGCTAGGTTGCAAGTGGAGAGAATCAACAGATGGGCTTTCGTATGCGAGATGTGCATACACGGAAACCCCTCAGGCGTGGACAATACTGTTGCGACCCAAGGCAAGGCTGTGGTATTCCAGCGCACAGATTACAACAAGCCTCCAGCAGTGCGCCCACTGTGGGATTTCCCTGAGTTACCACTTCTGTTGGTCGATACAAAGCAGGCCAAGTCAACCGCTTTTGAGGTCGCCAAGGTCGCCAAGCTGAAGACTGGCCACCCGAAACTGGTCGGGAGCATTTTGGACGCCATCGATAAGGTGACGAATACGGCAGACGGCCTTATCGGCGATGAGAAGTTCGACAACAAGAGCGAGGAAAGCCTGCAACAGGTGGGAGAACTCATGACCATCAACCATGGACTTCTGGTCTCTTTGGGTGTATCACACCCTCGCCTCGAGCGGATAAGAGAGCTTGTCGACCACGAAGGCATCGGCTGGACGAAGTTGACTGGTGCTGGCGGTGGCGGTTGCTCTATCACATTGTTGAAGCCCGATGTGCCCAAAGACAAGCTCGGGCGGCTTGAGACTCAACTCGAGGACGAAGGTTACGAGAAGTTTGAGACAACTCTCGGCGGTGATGGCGTTGGCGTGCTCTGGCCTGCTGTTCTGAAGAACGGCGTGGAAGATAACGAAGGTGGTATGGAAATCGACCTGGACAGTTTCTTGAATGCCGACGGTAACGAGGGCGTTGAGAAGCTGGTAGGTGTTCACGGCGGTGCAGGTGAGCGGGAGGGCTGGAAGTTCTGGAGGGTCGAGAGTCGGTAAAGACCACGGCGACTCACTTTCTTCAATCTGCTTCTACACTTTCACGGCTTTGCCAGGGCGCAGAATCGGGAAAAGTTTTTGATGCTACAGCTTATTCGCTGTACGACATGATCATGGCGCAGGAGACGGGAATATGAGGAGGGCTTTATGTATCAGATATAATCGGCGTGCAGATCCTAGAAGCCCACCTTGCGGTGCTAAATTCATTTTAATTTTATTATTCCGAAGCTGCAGACGGAAATCCAGTGTCAACATAATGTCGTGCCTGGTGTCGTGCAACAGAGCTATTCAAAGTGACTTCGCTAGATCAAAGGGTCTCAGGTGGGCGCTTCCCGTGGTGGGGTAGCAGCCATGGGCGAACATTTTCCATGTCCGGGACATACTTCGCCGCCAGCTCAACCCCGCCATAGACCAAGCCAGCCGCAGACATGCCCGCCAAATCCAAGGCCAGCTCCAAAGCCAAGGACGCTGAGAACAAAAGTACGTTGGAATGATGCTCCTCCCTCTACATTGCCGTCAAGTCCGTACAGCTCCTGCGTGGCCTGATACATCAATCCCATCCGATGGCGTTCTCCAGTGCTGACCGTCTTCCCTCCATCATAGGCAAGCAACAAGCGCAAGCTGCGGCTGAGACCCAACAACCCCCGAAGACGATCAACGAGCGGTCCTTCCAGCGCTACCACCAGACAAACCCGCACGAGCGACGACGAGAGGAAGCCGGAGGTCTGCACGCCCTCTCGCCCGCGGAGCGACAGTCCTGGGTCAACGCGAGCCTGGTGCGCCGTGTGGCCAACAGAGAGTTCTTCCTCACCAACAAGGCAGAGCGCGAGTTCTGGAAGCAGGTCAGCAGGGAATCGCCGCCGATCCGCCGACTCGAGAAGCCGAGAAGCGCCGAGCAGAAGGTCGTCTACGACTGGGGCAAGGACAAGAACGGGCGCGACCTGGGCGAGTACCCGCTCGACCAATTCGCCGTTTGGGCCGCGAAACAGGCGCAGCTTACGGCGCTCGAAGTGCTGCACCGCAGGTTTCTTCAGCGGAGAGAGTTCGCGCGAGACGGCATCCCGGACGCGGCCGAGGGCAAGGTCACAGAGATCACGCAGGAGGACATTGACGAAGAGAGGAAGAGACGACGGGAGATGGCGGCGCTTAGGAAGGAGCTCTACGGGGAGAAGATGGGGCCGTACGCGACCGACCCGGAGTGGGACGACGTCGTGCCCATCCCCGCTGAGGAGCCCGAGGGCGCGCTGGCTACGATTGCTTACCCGGAGGACTATGCTGAGGGTAAATAATTCACGTCTTCTTTTTGTGTGTTGCACCGATGTGTGTTTTGTTTCGGAACATGGTGGTCTTGGAGATTCTGCTTATCTATCATGTCCCACTGACTTTCTGCGTGTTCTTTCCAGTCATGAGTTACCTGCGCGCCGTCATGGTCGCCGAAGAGTACAGCCCGCGGTGCTTGCGGCTGACGGACCACGTTATCTCCATGAACCCGGCACACTACACCGTATGGCTGTACCGGTTCAAGATCGTCGAGGCGCTCGACATTTCCGTCATCGATGAAATCGAGTGGCTCAACGAGGTGTCGCTCGAGCACATCAAGAACTATCAGATCTGGCACCACCGTCAGCTGTTGCTTGACCACCACTACAACCGCATCAAGGGCAGCCCGGACGAAGTGAAGCGCTTCGGAAGGTCCGAGACAGAATTCCTCACGCGGATGCTTGAGGAGGACACCAAGAACTACCATGTGTGGAGCTACAGGCAGTACCTGGTGCGTAAGCTGGGGCTGTGGAACCTGCAGGAGCTGCTGTCGACGCAGAACTGGATCGAGGAGGACGTGAGGAACAACTCGGCCTGGTCGCACCGGTTCTTCCTCGTGTTTTCGGACCCGGCGGCTTCGACGGAGGGCTCACACGCGACGGAGCACGATCCAAAGGTCCCCGCAGACATCGTGGACCGGGAGGTCAAGTACGTCGAGGAGAAGGCGCTATTGGCACCGCAGAACCAGGCTGCGTGGAACTACCTTAGGGGTGTGCTGGTCAAGGGCGGACGGAAGCTGGAGACCGCGGAGGCGTTTGCAGCACAGTTCGTCAAGGGCATCGGGGAGGGTGAGGACAAGGAGGAGGTGCGCAGTACGCATGCGCTCGACTTCCTGGCCGAGGTGTACGCGGAGAAGGGCCAGAAGGAGGAGGCGGGCAAGTACCTCGACCGACTGGCGGAGAAGTGGGATCCCGTGAGGGCGGGATACTGGAAGTATAGGAAGCAGCAGCTTGCATAGGTAGCGTGTTTGTGCGATAATTGATGTGCTATTGAGCTATCTTGTCCGAGACACACGCTCATGGGATGTTCTATAAAGACGGTCATCCTCGCTTTCATGCTGCCGAAAAGTGACACGGATCTCCCGTAGCACCGAATTTTGTCCATAATCCCATTCTATCGCCAAGTTAGCAGGCTCTCTAGCGACCGGTATGCCACTGCCCGTACCTCTCTCATTACGAATTGTGAAGCAATTCGGTCGTCTCGACATGTCTTCATTCTGGGGTATATCCTCCGCCCTCCAATCCACCCACATGCTCACAGCGCGCGAAAGTTCTGGCTCATGATCAACCATCGCCTGACCCCGCGCGGGGGGTTCTTGCCAAAGGTGTCCCAGTTCGGCACCAGCACGAAGACCTCGTTGAACGTCTTGGCGGCGGCGTCGCGGCCCTTCCCGTAGTAGACGCGGCCGGTAACCTGGGCCATGACGCTGCACTTTGCGCCGTTCTTGTCGCCGCCCTGAAGGTGCTCGGGACAGCCGAGGGAGAAGTCCGGGTTGACGACGTGTGCGTCGAGGGACTCGATCTCGTAGCGGACGTCGGGGCCCTGGGTGTCGAGGAGCGTGGTGTACTCGTCGGGCCCGTTGGCGAGGACGGCGCCATTGACGGAGATGTCGGGCGGCGTGGGGTACTTTGAGCAGGCCGTCGTGTAGAACTGCGACATTGTGCCTTTGAGCTTGCGGCGGTTGAGGGCGTCGTAGTAGGCATCTGCGAAGTTTGAGGCCGCTGGGGAGGGAGCGCCTGCGTCAGTGTGGTGCTGCTGCTGCTGGGCTGGATGGTTGCGCACCGTCTGAGGAGGCCCTCATTTCCGTTTCGCGAGATGGGAGAGACATTGCGTTGTCCTGTCTTCGACTGTGTTTTGTGGAATAGGACGTGGAGCTTTTTCGAATGCGCAGCGGTGTTGTTTACTCGAGGTTGTCGCAAAGTTGTCGAGGTGAAGGGGACTCGGTCAGAATTACGGCGGGGTGCAGGGATCTTTCACCGATAAGAGCTCTCTACCGTTATCGTCTGACTCAATTGGTACGGTGCCCTCAGAAAGTCGGAACATTTCGAGGAGCTGTGATCAGCTTGGCTCATTGCATACCTCGAGTCACAATCTACCTGCATGCTCGACGACGACATGCTTTTCCAAAGGTAGCTTCTTGACGATCACAGTCGCAATGAGACAATTGAGACTACCTGCAGCTTCGGCCTTCCGCACTCGCCGCTATGCACCGGCGCTGCGACCGGCCTGGGTCTGCCCCTCGTGCAGCTATGGGCCGACATTGCGACGATTCGCGAGCTCCGACAGCAAGAGCGAAAAGCCGTATTATGTGACGACGCCCATCTTCTACGTCAATGCATGTATGTAAAGGTATTCCGACGTATGCGCGGAGACCTGCGAGCTAATGAGGACATGTACAGCCCCGCACGTCGGCCACATGTACTCGATGCTCCTCGCCGACGTCCTCAAGCGCTGGCAGGTCCTCAAGGGCAGGCCCGCGATCCTGTGCACCGGCACCGACGAACACGGGTCCAAAGTCCAGCAGGCGGCCGCCAAACAGGGCGTTGCCCCAAAAGAGTTCTGCGACTCAACGGCCGAGAAGTTCCGCGATCTGGCGCAGGTGATTGGCATGGACAACGACCACTTTATTCGCACCACCGACCCGGACCATTTGGAGGCCGTGCAGCATTTCTGGTTCTTGCTGAAGGAAAAGGGATATATCTACGAGAGCAAGCATGAGGGGTGGTATTGTGTGAGCGACGAGTGCTTCTACGCTGCGAATGAGATCGAGAAGACGTTGGTGCCGCAGACGGGACGGACGGTGATGGCGTCGATCGAGACGGGCAACGAGGTTGAGTGGGTCGAGGAGAAGAACTACCACTTCCGTATGACGGCGCTCAAGGACCGCTTGCTGAAGTTCTACGAGGAGAACCCGGACTGGATCGTACCAAGGGCGAGACAGAAGGAAGTCATCGCTTGGGTAGAGAATAACCTCGAGGATCTGTCGATATCAAGGCCCGTCCAGAGGTTGGACTGGGGAATTCGCGTGCCGGACGATCCCTCGCAGACGATATACGTCTGGGTGGACGCGCTCATCAACTATATCACGAAAGCCGGATTCCCGACATGGCAGCCTGGGAAAGAGCACGAGGGAGGCTGGCCCGCAGACGTGCAAGTCATCGGAAAGGATATTGTGCGGTTCCACGGAATCTACTGGCCCGCGCTGCTGATGGCGCTGGACCTCCCGCTGCCGAAGCAGTTGCTCAGCCATGCGCATTGGACGCTGGGGAAGAAGAAGATGTCCAAGTCGCTGGGAAACGTCGTCAACCCGTTCTTCGCCGTCGACCGATGGGGGTTGGATACGATGCGGTACTTCATGATGCGTGACGGCGGCATTGAGAAGGATGCTGACTACGAGAACTCGTTGGTCGTGGCGCGGTATCAAAAAGACCTTCAGTCGACCGTCGGCAACTTGATGAACAGGGTTGCCAAAAGCAAAACGTGGAAGCTCAGAGACTCTGTCGTGTGGGCGGGTGAAAATGGCGCCTCTATGGCGAGCAGTGAGAAGCTGAAGGCAGATATCAACGGCATGGCGTCTAATATGTCAAAGAGCATGGATGAGTTGAATCCCAACGCTGCCATCCGTGGTGTCCTGGATGTTCTCGCCGACGTAAGCGCTTTTGTCTGGAATTGCTCCGTGGGAAACATGTTAACAAGGCTTCTAGGCGAACAAGTACATTTCCGACCTGGCACCGTGGAAGCTGGTCAAGTCGGAGGATCCCAAAGACCAAGCCACGCTCCATGAGTGCATCTTTTACACCGCTGAGGCTTCGCGAGTGGCGGGCATTCTTCTCCAGCCTGTCATGCCGACCAAGATGGGGCTCCTGCTGGACACCATGGGTGTTGACGCCGGCAAGCGGCGCTTCCAGGATGCGACTTTTGGTGCAGACCTGACATACGGTGTCCCGGTGGGCGATCCAGGCAAGCAAGGGAAGTGGAACGCTTTATTCCCTCCGCAGGCCGCTGAGGAATGAGTCTAGGCGTTTCCAGTTGCTCTATGACTTGAACATAAATGTAAAATCTCCGCATGATCGGTGCAAGTGTAAGACGTTGTATTTGTATGATGATGAACGATAGAGAAGATCTCCAGGTCCTCAAACAGGCGCAAAGCGTGAGTAATCTTGAAGACTTAGCGGGTTCTTTTCATTGTGCTTTGTTAGCGGGTGGCAACTAAATCAGTAAGTGACAAGAGTTTCTCTAGCAAAGAAACGATAGGAGGTCTCGAGATAGGGTAGGGATTAGTTGTAAGTGATAGCAAGTATGTGCGCTCAGCCCTGAATAGCACGCACACCCACCACCTGCTGGATACAGCAACAAAGCCAGACACAAGCAGCATCGGTCCAAAAACAATATGAAAATCAAATTCATCAAGAGAAGCAAAAGGGAACCGTCAAGGACAGGATTCGAACCTGCGCGACCGAAGCCACTGCCTGAACAACGATCATCCTAGGGACAATAGCAGGGCAGCCCATTAACCACTCTGGCACCTTGACTGACTGATGAAAATGTCTTCCCGGAATGCCCACTAAGTACCCCGCAATCCTTGTTCACCACAGCACGCGACATTAGTGGACCACCCACCCAACCTCACCAAGCTCCGGCAACCAACTCCGCCTCAGCCAAAAACTCAGCTCCCACCTCAACTTACACCGCCGAGTGACTGAAACAGCCGTTCTCAAAAGCGCAAAAAGGAACCTCGTCAAGGACAGGATTCGAACCTGCGCGACCGAAGCCACTGCCTGGCAGCTAGGTTGTCTCGGTGAACCGAGGCATTCCGTAGCAGGGCAGCCCATTAACCACTCTGGCACCTTGACACTTGTTCTTGTTGAGGATTTCCAGGGGTTCGGAGGGTCCATACCTCGCGGCCATCGTGCGTCTGCTTCCGCGAACGGGGTCGTTTGTTTGCCCCTTTCGGACAGCGGCAGGACGCGGGCGTGGAGCGCAGGGCGGGGACGCTGGCCGCCGGCTTCGCTCGCATTTTTACTTTTTGTAACGAGGGTGCAAGTGGGGGACCGGGGGGCCTGAGACGCCTTTGACATACTTCACGATGAGGTTGAATGAGAACACAGGCATGTACCTTGAGGATACTGGCTGATTTGGTTGACGCTGGTCGTTTGGATGTGAGGAACTTACAAGAGCACAGCGATCGCGACGCCGGCGGTGACGCTTGTGCCGTACGAAGCGAGACATGTGGAGCGTTATCATGAGTGGATGAGTGATCCGGTCAGCAAAACGCCGCACAAATGTACCCGCCGCGACGTCCAAGCACATGCTTATTTTTATGACAGGATATCCAAGAAGCGACAGCTTCTGAGCCATTGTCGCTGGAGGAGGAATACGAGAACCAGCAGTCGTGGCGGACGTCCCATGACAAGCTCACCTTCATCATCTGCCAACCCCTGGATGCGGCCTCTGATGCGGCCAGCGTAAAGGCTGGTGAGGTCGATGCGGCGACACGCATGATTGGCGACATCAACTTTTTCATTTATCCCCACGACGACGAGGAAGAGGGCGAGGGGGCCTATATCGGTGAAGTGGACGTTATGGTGGCGGCGAAGGAGCACCGTGGCAAGGGTGTAGGATACGCTGCTGTCACGACGTTGCTGGTGTTTGTTCACCGCTATCAAGAGCGCATCCTGAAGGAGTACGTTGAGGGCGAAGGCAAGAGTGGAAAGGCTGAGTTGAAGGGGTTAATGGTTAAGATCAAGGAGGGAAACGCGGCGAGCATATCACTATTCAAGAGGGTTGGCTTTACGCAGAGGGGAGAAGTTAACTATTTTGGGGAGGTCACGATGGTGCTAAACGACCTGGGTCAGTTTGTGGCATCTCCTGCTGGAATGAAGGCAGCAGAGGAGTCGCGAGAGGTGGCTTATGCGAGATAGACACAACATATCAAGATAGAAAACAAGACGATACAGAGGACGGCAAAATCACCGCATCATGCTATTCATCAGCTTCTATTTAATGTCTTAACAGTGTATATCTAACTTTATCCGTCTAAAAAGAGATCATCCCGTCGCCAGTATCATGCGCCTTCAAATGCGTCGCCGAACTTTTCACGGTACCCATTCAACATCTCAAGAGTGATGTTCGAACCGCCACAGACGATGAGCACAACGTTTTGCTTCGCCCACTCCTCATCCGACATTCCCGCACCGAGCTGCTTCCTCAACATGCCGTTGTAGACTGTCGCTATCGTCGCGCCGCATGCAACCTCAACCACAAGCTGCGCATCGTCGACGAAGCGCACGGTTGCCATGGCCGCCTCCGCATCACTGACCGTCACACTCCGGAAACCGGGCGTCTTCTGCGAGACCTCCCACGTCCTCTGAGAGACTCTCGTGGCGCCCAAAGAAAAGGCGATCGAAGTGATGCCGGGCAGGGTGACGTGCTCGCCAGCCAACACGCTCGCATTCAGACTATCGGCTCCCCGCGTCTCGACGGCCATCAGACGGGGTTCCCGGCCCTTCGTCCCCTGCCAGCGCTCTGGCTCAACACCTTGTGCCAGCCCGTTGAGGAGGCCGCCGCCGCCGACGGAGCAGACGATGGCGTTGATGTCGCTACCAGGCAGCTGCGATACCAGTTCGTCCACAATGGTCGATGCGCCGTCCCAGACGTGCTGGTGATCGAATGGCGGGACGTAGACGCCGGCCGGGTCTTTGGCGAGCAGCTCCTCGCGCAGGTAGCGGTCGGCCTGGGGCCAGTTCTCGCCGACTTGGTGGACCTCTGCTCCCAGCAGGCGCAGCTTGGAGATCATCAGCGGTGACGAGATCATGGGTACTACGATGGTGGCTTTGCGGTTCAGGGCGATGGCGGAGGTCGCACAGGCGAGGCCTGCGTTGCCGCCGGAGGAGCAGTAGAAGTGGACGTCTGCGCCGGGGGCTGCGGCGGCGGCGCGGAACATGAGGTTGCCGACGCCGCGGGACTTGAAGGAGCCCGAGGGCTGGTGGTTCTCAAGCTTGAGGAAGATGTTGCTGAAGACTTTGCGTTAGTTGATTTGCGTCAATGGCGGTTTCGAAACATACCATCCTGCTATCCTAGAGAGGGGTGCAGATGCAATACACGGTGTTTGGATCCATGGCTTCTTGGTGTCTGAGTCTAGCGAGCCCATTTTGGTTGATGTCTTAGGTGATTTGGCGGTTTATGTTCAGTGTTGAAATTAAGATCCCAGTTTATCGAGCTGAAGAAAGTAAAGACACGATGTTTATAGGAAACGTCGAGTGTACGGCACTAGGGTGACGGATGTGGAGACTTGGGGATCCTTCAAGCTAGAGCAATTGGGTCAACGAGGGGATCAGAAGGTACTGCGCACTAAGGATCAAAGCGAAAGTAGCATTCGTTGAGAAACACGCACAATGGAAGATGATGGTTGAAGAGAGAAAGGAATGTCCCTTTCGGGCGTACATTGAAAAAGCCAGACTGACGAGGTGGGGGGACGGAAGGGCTTCCGATGCTGGGATCGACAATAGTTCGGATGATTTCTTGAATCAGCCGCATATTCGGAACATTAAGATCGAAATTCGGGCACTAGATATCATCTCTGATCATTGGCTACTCCCAACTAAAAGCTATATCGATTTCTGAAAGAACCCCGCGTCGTATTCGATGGTGGAGCGCCATGTTAGGGGATGAGGGGCATGAGGAGCAAAGGGCGCGCATGTCAAGCTTGTACAGGGTCTCAGCAGGGGTTGCAGCGGCCGCCCGGTGGGATGAGAGAACAACAACTCCAACTAGTGCATGCAGTCAGCCCTTAAGACAACATGGATCGTGATGGAACATGATGGATAGAATTCTTTCTGTCAATTTCGTTATGTCACCTTTCGTATGACGACTCGGGTTCATTGTATTTCCATGACTTGTATACCTAGCGCGTGGCATCTTCACCATTTGAAGATTGACAGTATATCGGCAAACGGATATCGTCTCTCGGTTTACCTAGCGAATCTGTTATGATTTCGCTTTTTTAACTACCAACATCATGGCCTCATCTAACTAGGTATTTGCTCATCGTTTTGATCGCAAGACAAATTTTGTAACGCATACCTCGGATTTTCAGAATGTTTGTAATTAACAAGTCCAAACGACGTCGTGAATTAATAACTGAATTCAGAAAGACCATGGTCACTCAAAAAAGCTCATCCTGCCATAACCAATATTGCCATCGTAGAAGCCAAATATGGAATAATGTCATTTTCTAACCACCACTTCACCTCCTCCTCCTCTTCCTGTCATTTCATCGACAGCAAAGGGAAGGCATCACTTCTCTGAAGCTGCCTCTTGGAGTTGCTCCAGCATTTATATCAATACTACCACTCCAGCGTGGATCTTGCCTTTCTCTATCCTCCACCAACACAATACTCCTCGCCAGTCTCTTCGCGGTTTTCACTCGTTTTCTTACCATTGAGTTGTGCCATTGAAGCTTTTATCCGTGGCTCACAAGTTTCACCAAACTTCAATACATGTTTGTGAAATTTGCTCTTTCATTTCATCGACTACCTGCTCGTTTGGCCACTAGGAACTTGCCAATATCAGAGGTATAGATCCCGAAGAGAGCTGGCAATTGCCTTGAAAATTGCTCATCTACTTCCTCTACCACACATATTGGGAAGGTGACAACCTCATATCCTACCTTCACGACTTGCCTCTCTCTTTGACATCAACTTTCGTTGCAGAAGTGTCTTGCTTGCAATACAAAAGACAAACCACCACAAAGACTTATTTCACGAATGAAGAAGCAACAAGGCAGCAAGTGAAACGCCGCTACGTTGAAAGATTGCGGCATCTACACTGACCATCTAAACCAGCAGCATCAAATATCATTATATGCCCCCCTTCATCTAAGTAAGTTCTCTGACGTCTTACTGACAGCAATTGCTGACACACTCTGGAGTTACAAACGACTATCAAAATGGCTCCCGGAAAGAAATCCAAGCCCTCTTCCTCTGAGAAGAAAAGATTCGTCACATCTGGGTCGTCCAAGTCCGCTCCTACCAGTTCCTCCAAGTCCAAGAGCAAGTCATCGAAGGGGAAGGAACGAGCCTCTGCTGAGAAAACCCCCAAGCGTCCAATTCCTGATGCGGTTCTGAAGTATGCCCAAAAGCGCGGCTTCGAGCTCGCTGAGTCGGAAAGTGACGACGATGGAATGCGAAAGCCCCCCCAGAAGCGCAGGAAGGCCGCCAAGAAGAAAACCTGGGATGACTTCGTGGAGCGTGAGATGCCGATCCCTCGAGACTACGGCGCAGCGTTTGCGGCCAAGTCGACGGCTCATTACACCTGGGGTGCTCCGATGACTTTCACCCCGCCTCCTTTCAAAGCCCCTGAGCCCAAGAAACCTGTTGCTGCAATGAATGCCACGGGCAAAGGAAAGGGCAAGAAGAAGGCCAAGGGTGCCACGCCTTTTCTGGACGAGAGCGACGACGACGATATCTACGATCCTCCCAGTCCGGATCCAAGTCCAACCAAGCCGAAGCATGGTTCAGTCATTGATCTTACTGCTCAAGACATGCCAACGAGCAAGATCTGGTTCATGAAATTCCCTCCCGAGATCAGGGACAGAATTTACGGGTTTATTCTCGTGGCTGACAACCCCGTGCAAGTACGACAGGGCTGGTCCACGCTCTATCCCAGGAACCGCCCTTGCCTCCATACCGCCATCCTCCGCACCTCCCGCGAAATCTGGAAAGAGGCCATCGATATCCTCTATGGCGGGAACAAATTCCTCTACCTCCTCAGAGAGACGGCGCCAGCCAGGGTCTGCGAGGTTGGCGACGGAGAGGACGAGATCGTGGTGCAGCATCCTCTCGCGCCCATGGAGGAGTACTCTTCCGACTACGACGCCGACGACGACGACGAGTACAACGAAGACATGCCCCTCGCAGGCGCATCCAAGAACCCGCACGTCGAGATCGACATATACCGGTACGGCCACAAGTTCCGCCACCTCAAGATCCTCGCCGAGCCCAACCGCACCGAGAAGGGCTACCTCCTGAGCATGGCCAACGCCATCTCCGTCTTCCGCAACCTCAAGCCGATCAAGTGCCGCATCCACACCATCGAGATCGAAATCACGCCCTCGCGCGACCGCGAGACCGGCGACCTCACCTTCCTCAACTTCTTCGAGAAGACATCCGAGGTGATGAAGGCGCTCCGCGGTCTGCCCTGCCAGTTCATCGAGATCATTGTCAACATCTCGGACAGGCAGAAGCAGGAGCGCATCCGGGTCAACATGAAGTACGCTGCAAAAGTGCGACGTGCCCGCCGTGGCGAGGATGACCCGTGGAAGGGCGATCTGCAGATGGAGAACTACAGGATCAATGCGGCCGGTGAGGCACAAGCGCAGCTGGACAATATCCCTGCATCTATTCGCGCTTTTTGGGACGGCCCTAAGGATAAGAACAAGGCTCAAGGCCCGGCAATCTTGGGCGATGGGGATGAAGACGACGATGAAGAGGACGACGAGGATGACGATCTTCTCTGGGGACAGGACTATGACTGAGGGTGCAGATGATTTTCATGTTTTTTGGGGGCAGGATAACGATCGAGAGAACGGTGATGAGATGCGCTGGCTTTACTTCTCGTACTGGGCGTCATGAAATTAAGGATTGCTTTGGATCGAGACCAAACTGGTCTGGCAGAATTGGCACAGGGGCAAAGCGTGTCGCCGTTAACATATTAGGAGAGGCGAGCGACAATCTTTGGGAAGGTCTGCCCATCAGCGATTTGCTTCCATGGAGTCGAGCTTCTAGGTAGCGTCAATATTTTTGCTTTCCAGCTCATCTTCGTAAGCTCAGGGGGTATATCTAATCATGACCGTCTTGTGCTCAACATATGCTGCCTGTGTTCCCTCATGATGCCGCCGAAATCTTGACCTTGGAAACTTCCAACGTCTCCGTGTCAACGAGAACGATCTCCTTGGTTTCTGAAAATGAAGGAATGGTGATCAACCGCGTCGTCTGGCCGTCGGTGCCCTGGATAACCCTTGTTCCGAACTCTGGCTGACAGCCGACGAAGAAGACGTGGGGAGCGTCCTTCATCACGAACGGGTCATTGTCTTGAAATGGGTATGCCCCTGGGAATGTGTTAGATGAGAAGTGTTCAGAGTTGCAAAGTGGGGTGGCGGCTCACAGAGTGTGTCCGGCGCCGTTGGCGCGCTGCATCGCCATCTGCACATGGCCTCCATCATACCCAACCTGTCGTCGCTGTCGACGTACTTGAAGACGTCGTCGACGTTCTGACCTCCTGTGCCCAGCATCCTCCACCCGTCAACCTCGGCCTCCCACGGATTCGTCGTGGTGTCGAACCAGCCGGCCTCCTTAGCATCTGGGCCAGCCGCATATGGTCTTGCGCGCGGGAACATGGCCGAGTGGATCGGTTGCTGAGGGTAACTCGCGTTGGCGGGGTCCTGTGCGCCCGGCATGAGAGTGACGGGCATGGAGGGCAGCAGGTCCGCTAGGAACTCGTCAAAGAGCTGACTCGGGAGGGGGTTGTACGCGCTCGCGTCGTAGCCGTACTTCTTCACCGTCGCCTTCTTGTTGCCGTTTGTAGCGTCTTCCGTCTTGAGGGCCGGGTTCGCGGCCGTCGTGGAGATGGAGTTGCCCGAGACGACTAGGCGCGAGATGTTTGTGATTTGGGACTGCGTCTCGGGAGAGAGGGCCTCGCCGAGGAGGAACTCGAGGAGCAGGGATAGCTCGAGGGCGTAGGATGCGTCTGTGCCGGAGAAGGACAGGCCCGAGACGATGGCGATCTTGGAGGATGGCTTTTGTTGGGAGGGCGTTGTGCCGGACATGTCGTGGTCTTCGGAGGGATGGGGTGGTTGGGTGAGGGACCAGCGGGAGGGTTGAGGTGCGAGGTCGGGGAACTTGACGTCGATCACCTCGAGCTCGCCGCTGGCATTCTCGGTGCCCATTACGCCAATGATGCAGCCCGTCACGAGGTGGATCGATTTGAGGACGTCGCCGACGAGGCGGATGCGGCCCGAGTCGTCCTCGAGCATGATTTGGTCCTTTTCGACATCGTCGGAGTAGTAGCGGTCTGTGGAGATGGGGGCTGAGATCCAACGCTGTGGAGGATGTCAGAATAGGGAATTTTCAAGGAAGAGGTGGTGGATATATGTGAGAGACACGTACGTCCTTCGACACGTCCTCCAGAATATTGGGCTTCAGGGGCATGTCCATATAGACGGTGCCCGTGACCCAGCACAGCTCGCCCTGGCGGACGTCAAGAACGCGGTTGACATGGCGGGCTTCCTCGCCGCCTATGACTGTGCCGTCCCAGGCTTCAGCGGCGACGGCGTCGACTGCAGGTTTGATCGAGGTGAGGCGCAGGAAGTAGACGTCGGCATATTGTTGTTGGTAGGAACGCTCCTTGGGAAGGATGAAGGTCGATAGGGGTTTGTAGTGCGAGGGGGCGCGGACGAGGGTCGAGGAGGTCGCGGCTGCGTCGCTGGATTGTGACTTTATCAGTCGTTTGTTGCGATATCAGAGAAAGGCAGCGTTGGGCATGGGGTGGATGGACTGAATGGTGATGCAGAAGCAGGGTCATAAGACTTACGCCGGTTTCTGTAGAAGCGCTGTGGCTTCGTCGAGGGTCACCATATTGGGGTCGTGGCTCTGCAGACCCCAGAGTGTGCTGTCGAGCTGGTGATGATTTGGGAGAAGCTCTCGCGGGGTGTCAATGGCAGCGGGTGCAAGAAACGAAGCTTGAGGTGGCTGCGATGCGCAGACGCGTCGAAGGACCTGCGGCTGGTGTAGTCGCGTATTTTGGCGTAAATGGCCCATGGGTTAGGGGCCCATCCCCTGCTGCGTCCCTTGTGGCTTTCGCGCGGCGGTCCCCGGCCCGGGCGGGCGGTCCCAGCCACGGCGGGGTTTGGATGGAGGGGCAATTGAGTTCCAGCAGTGCTTGTCCCGCGACATGAGGGCGGGATTAGCTCGGGGTGGGTGAGACCATCCCACCTTTCATCCCATCGGGTCATGACGCCTTCAGTTGCAGGGCGGTGTGTATCGTGACTGAAATTTTCCTCATAAAATTTCCAGCCTCGTCGCATGCAGTCTCCTTCACCACCACTTCTCCCTCCTCACTTCCTGCAACCCCAGTCAGCCTCAATTGTATCCGCCCACCACACACATCGCCCACAATGTCCGCCCAAAGACCCCCGACCATCGAGGTCACCAACCTTAGCTACAAGTTCCAAGACTCCACCTCGGGCCTCGAGAACATCTCCCTCTCCCTGCCCGCCCGCTCGCGCACCCTGCTCATCGGCGCAAACGGCGCCGGCAAGACGACCATCCTCCGCCTCCTCGCCGGCAAGCGCCTCGCCCCGCAGGGCGGCATCGCCATCGGCGGCATCGACCCCTTCAAGGAGGGCCTAGAGGGCGTCACCTACCTCGGCCTGGAATGGGTCCTCAACCCCATTGTGCGCACCGACATCGGCGTCGTTGAGCTCCTCCGCAGCGTCGGCGGCGACGCCTACCCGGACCGCCGCGACGAGCTCGTCTCGGTGCTGGACATTGACACCGCCTGGCGCATGCACGCCGTCTCCGACGGCGAGAGGCGCCGCGTGCAGCTTGCCATGGGCCTCATCCGTCCGTGGACGATTCTCCTGCTGGACGAGATCACGGTTGACCTCGACGTGCTGAGCCGCGCCGAGTTCCTGGGCTGGCTGAAGCGCGAGACCGAGATCCGCGAGTGTACGATCGTGTACGCCACGCACATTCTGGACAACCTCGCCGGATGGCCGACGCATCTTGTGCACATGCACCTGGGCACCGTCAGGGAGTGGGACACAGCGGGCAAGTTCTTGAAGGATGTCGAAGGGGGCACTGGGAACAGCACCCTGGGCGAGTTGGTGCTGGGGTGGTTGAGGAAGGATCTGAAGGATCGTGGGCCGAGAAGCCAGGGACGCGTCGCGCCCGAGGGCAAGACGTACGACGCTGGTGGATACGGAGGTTACGGTGACGAGTCTGGCAAGAGATAAAGCTTGCAATTGGGTTTGGAAAGGTGGTTTTTGATTTGTTTTTCTCGCATTCAACAGGATCGATGGATTTGGGCCATGGCGCATACGGCACTCAACTGCATTATGAAGGGCGTTTCTTTCAACATGAAAATGACGATTGGGTCATATGGCGGCATTCGGTGTCTCTCAACGACACCTAGAGGGATAACCACAAGAGGAAGAAGGGTTATAAAACAAAAGGGGGGCATTCTCAACTTGCCCGCCCTATGGCGTTTGGTTGCATACATGTTCAACAACAGCATACCCGGGCTTTTTCTATTAGGATTTCCACGGCTCTTGATACCCTGCGTCTTCAACCGAAAAGGGGGCTTTACATCTCTGGCGGAAAAAGTCTCGTCGACTCAACTAGACAGACACTTAGACGCCGCACATATTTTGTATGAAATACACATATATTGATTGATGCTGCGAGTCGCTCGCGGCGGGTATCACAACTACTCTGCAACTCAACCCCTTGGCCGATTCGATGCATGTTCGCGGTTTGCTCACTTCGATGGCTGAGAGCCCATAAGAACCTTCATCGTGTTCCTCATCAGCGCCGGGATGCCGCCCAAGCCCTTTCCCTCCAGCGCGTGTAGCACTTGTATTCTATACTCGGACCACGTCACGCGGATGCCGCGGGCTTCGGCCAACCTCGCCAGACTGTTGGCCGTGACAGGGCCACCGTGCCTAGTGGCAATGGCGTCCTCATCCTCCGCCAGCGCCCTGTCCTCCCGTTCGCGAATGCAGTCAATAGCTTGCAGGCTCAGCACGGGCGAGTAGGAGAAGCCGAAGAGCGTCGGCAGCGCGAGGTCCATTCCCAGATCCTCAACGTAGCGCTGCAAACGTAAGGTGACGGGACGGGCGCTGAGGCAGCCGAGAGCGTTCTTGTCCGCGTCATTGAAGGCCTTGCCGCGCCAGAGGCAGTTACAGACGTCCATTAGGAAGCCGTTGAAGTGGTTGACGTAGCTGGGTTGATACGTAGTCGGCTGGCGCCGGGACATGGCGGTCTCGAAACCCTTCTTGTAGACTGCGAGGACGGCGCATAGACGGGATACGTTGGACAGCGAGTGGCTGAAGAAGAGAAGGTATATGAGCTGCGCGGGCGGGTTGGCGATGCGGAGGAGGGGTTGGAGAGTTGGATCGGAGATGCTGGCCGCCGCCTGCTCGTAGAGGTCTAACACTGTACCATGAACCGCAACGCTAGGCGTAGCTTGCACCAGGTTCAGAGCGATGATGCCTGCGTGCTCCATTACGTCGTAGAAGGCGCTGACTGGAGCTTCAGGGGGGACCGGATCGAGGGAGCGGAGAACGAAGGTCCAGCGGCGAATGAGGCCTTGGTAGAGTTTAAGAAGAGAGAGCTGGGAATTTGGCGTTGGTGGTAGACATCTTTCTAGCGGCTGAAAGAGGAATTCGCGAAGTTCTGCAATTGTCAGCGCGGTACTAGGTAGACTACCGGGTTTAGTATACCTTCAAAGGAAGTAAGTGGTGCGTATGAGAGTATGTTGAGAATGGGGCCTCGTGCATCTACCCCATTCCATGTTGTGAAGAGCTTGGCGAGGAAGTTCAAGACGACGGCAGGGGTTTCCTGTATGGTCAGACTGATTTCCTTCAATTACTGTGGCAGCACATACCTTGACCCGAATGACATAGTCTTCCAAGATCTCCATCGTCTCGTTGAACAGCTTATCGTCGGCATTCCCGTTCAGCACGTCCTCGAGTATGGCATCCACCCAATGTATCACGCGCCTCGAGGCGGCATCATCTTTCTTCAGAGCAATGAACTTTTGAAGCAAGGGGTCTGCCAAGACTGCTGCCAGCTGGTTGGGAAGCTCGATTTTCTCAATATTTTGGGCGAGCCGATCGGCGCTGTCAATCTCCTCCAGCGTGACGGAGTTCTGGTAGAGTTAGTCCTATGTGAACACCACATCTTGCCTGGACATGATCATCTCACCTCTGTAGCGGCTGAAGTATGAACTGAGGGAAGATGTGTCCCCCTCCTACCGCGAGCTCTCAAAGCAGAGTGATTGACGCTAAAGCCGTTTCGAGGCTGGCCGGTGACATCGGCGGTTCGTTTGGAATGGTCTCTCTGGATCTGATCCAATCTTTCTCTCCATTCCATGTCCGGGTGCTGTGAGCGTTAGAACAAGCTTCCAAATGGACACTCAACCGTCTTGTACCTTGAACGCCGACGCCCTGCCCCTGAGAGCGTCGCTGACAATGATTTCGGGGTAGTAATCCTTGTATACCCGAAGGAGACCAGTCAGAGCTGGGTCGCTACCAGTATTTCGAGACAGGTTTAGGCTGACACGCAATTAGTCTTGCACCTGCAACCTTCAAAACGATGCACACTCACACGAGCTGTATCCTGAAAGGTCGAACGTGCTTTCTCCGTGTTATGAGAGCAAGAAGATGACAGAGCTGTGGCCTGGATGTCGTCAGTGCCTTGAGTTTTTCAGTGCAGTACGCCAGGGAAACGCAACCTGATGGCGGCTGTATCAAGCAGGTTGAAAAGAACGGCATATGCCTGGGATAATACTGCCGGATTCTCAATAACATGATACGCCATAATCAGCCATTTGAGCAGATTTGACTGCAAGTTCAGCGAAGGCTTGAGCTCCCCGTGTCCCAGGCAACCCACTACCCTCCAGACAACATCGTTTGAGAGCTTGGTTGAAGGGTAGAGACTCTTCAGCAAGGCGTTGAGGCTCCCCTGGTCCAGATAGCTTGGTCTCGTGAGCAGATCTATGAGCTCATTGAGCGGCTCAGGCAGCAAGCCATTTTCATATGCCGATGAAGCTAACTTGTCCACAGTAGGTCTAATGGCCGTAGCTCGCTTCTTGGCCGGTATCTTGGAAGCTATGGGGTTGGGATCGATCAGTGTTTTGATATTTACATGGAAACCAACAAGTGCAACTCACCCTCAACGATGTCCTCTACAAGCTGGTTTATGCCATTGTCTCCATCTACAGACATGTCGTCTGTGGGTGAAGCCATTTTGGTCGGTATCCTAGTTCCTTTGGAAACCCCAATGCATTGACGGAGCAATGCACCACAGGAGATACGGAAGCCGTGGGCGGTGGTGCAGTCCCGAAGCCGGGCTGGTGGTGTGGTCCTCGTGCGGTCGCGAACAACGGAGTGGTGGACGCGTCGCGGGGTGAGAGAGCTAAGGTGAGCGCGTCTACCACCTTGACCGGGAAAAAAGTGGCGCACACACCTTGCATGGTTCGTGGACGCAGGTGTGAGTGCGCCAATGGCCGGACGAGCCCCACTTGCGGTTCCTCAGCGGCCGGGGGCCCAGTGCAGCAACCGGAATGAGCTCCTGTCGGCTGCAATCGGGCTGGAGAGGCACGGTGCACGAAAGACAGACACTTGTGCTTGCCGTCGATTGGGCGAGCATGGGTGGGGGTCTCCTCGGTCACCGGTAAAAGCCCATCCCATGAACAGGGCCATGAAGACCACGAAATTGGTAGGTGCCAATGGGAACATTGCTCGGTGAGAAAGAGCTAGGCGAGATTCTTGGCAAAAATCTGCATATGGCCTGCGACTCCTAGTAGGTAAGCTAAGGTAGGTAGGCACTGGGTGAAAACAAAGGCAAATAAATACGTCTCATGATCCGAGCATCTGATCATGTTTGATGATTGATGTCGGAAGTCGCATCATGCCCGATTTGCGCATCTGGCTGACCGCGGCTCATTGGCACTGTGATACCGGAAAGGAGACGGCCATGATGAGATGAGCTGCAGGAAAAGAGATGGTAGGGCAAGATTGGCACAGGAAAGCTCACCGGCTTTCCCATCGAGTGTGTATTCGCATGCGTGCGGATGCTTTTCTGCTTACCTTACGTTGAATGCTTGCTTGCTGCGTGCTGCGTGCTGCGGCCCCGAGACCGACCCCAGGTAAAGGTATGTAAGCGGCGTACAAGCCGTCTTGGCTGCCATGACCTGCTCTCATTCGACCGGGCTTATTCCAAAGTTGGCCATGAAGTTGGGGTCCAAGTCGGGCTTTGTGAGATGTGAGGCGTACCGGCATTTCGCGACTCATTGACGGACAATTGAGAAAGTGCTCGGGATGATGGACATTTCTCCCCATTGTCTTAGATGAGATGAGGAGCACCAGATGCACGGCGACTAGAACGGGAGGAAGGGCCCAGTCGTGGCCTCACCTCGCGTTGCACAAGGCGGGCCATTGACAAGGAAGCTTGGTGTTGTAGGCGCAGGCGCAGGCGCAGACGTCAGACTTCCATGTCGAGGTCGAGGAAGGAGGGAAATGAGATGGGATTCGGATTTTCCCCCTAAGCACTTGCCTGCCCAACTCTTGTCTCATCTATCCGCGTCTGCACCTCTCCTGTTCTACAAAGGAAAGAGCTCTGGTGTGCAATGGAGGGCAACCTAAGGTATCCATCCGTACCTAGGTATCCGCAGGCAGGTGAGGTAAGGTAGGTCAGGTACCTACCTAGGTAAGGTAAGGTGCCATTCTGCGCCCGTATCTGACGGGATGTCCATTTTGACGCATTGGCGCATGCCCGAACCTATGGAAGCCTGAAGGTGACGAACCGTTCCCACACCTCCATCTTACTCTACACCGTGCTTCTGGGGAACGGCGCCCACCGTCCGTAACGTCGGGTACGGAGCACATCTATGGATAGCGCATTCAAGCAAGGTCCTTGCTTACCTTACGCTTTGATGCCCCCCGCCCTGCCTGCACCGGTCCCGCAACTGTATCCGTATTACAACTCCTTCCACTGCACCATAACTCGACTATCCGCCGCCTTCCGACACCATCAAATGCTTCTGGCGCATCGCATGAAGTTATTCAATCGACAATGTAGACAGGAAGGGACTGGCTTTCTCCATTATTGCTTTGCCAATGAGCCGGGTCGAAACCGACTGCCGTCCGCTCCCGACCTCATTGTTTCACAGACATGCTACGCAAAATGCTTCGTCAGAATCCTCCGTCACTTCCACCCATGACAGACACCAAACCACCTTTTCTCTTCGCCTCCACATCGCTGCGCAATGTGATGTAGCCGGCTTACCACTTACGCCGCTTTTTCTCTCCCTTTTTCATTTTCCCTCCCACGATACGGGCTTGGTGCGTTTCTGTCAAGCCCTTGTCTAATCGTTCCTTGTTGTCTCCCCCAGGCCGCGTCGATCGCTTCCATCGCTGTTGAATCTCGCAAGTTGGAAGTCCAGCTGTCGACATGTCCATCGACTGCAACCTATGTCCATCACTGCCATACTAGGGCCAGATCAAGTCACCGAGGACCCTCGCCGGTCCCTACCCAGGGTCCTACGTTTTGTGCCATTGTTCGCGGCCCGACGTCTCCACAGCCGAGAGACGCCCGATTGAGACTCAACATCTACTGTTAACCCGCCCCTGTTGTGCCGACTCTTCCTTCTCCTGCCTTTTGTTGGTAGGATTTTCCCGGCAAACCCTATTTTTCTTACCCTGACAAACACCAGTTACACCACCAACAGCCTAGACTGAGCTATTTTGTCCCGGCAATCTCGTTTTTGACTTTCCTTTTTCTGTATGCAAACCCCGGGCATTTGGTACTTGGAGAGCTCCAAGACTGCGGTTGGTCTTGGGATGGCACTCGATGACGGCACTCGTGCAGTCGTGCTCCAAGTGCCCGCTTCTTATGCCCAAATCGAGAAGACACCTCACCCTTTCACTCAAGTCTGAAGCAAAGTCTTCCAAGTCTCCTGCTCCATCTCCCGTGGGGGGTTTGGGGGCTGCGTTGATCGAGCAGCAAGTCTCATGAGGTCCGGTGCCAGTTTCCTGTCATCATCTTGGCTCTGTGTCACGTTCGACCGGCATGCGCTGGCGTCTGCTTACCCTTCCTTTCTCATCTCACCTTGCACCGGAGTCAATTCATCTGCAGCTACCTTGTGTAACCTATGCGAGTCCCTCGTGTTGCTCAGTGGCAGCTGCATGGTTTGCCCGGTGGTCAGCATATCAAGGTAAAAGACCGCTCCTCGTTGTTCCGTTATCCATAGATTGACCCCCAGCAAACGGACCTAGTGCCGCCCCGTACCGCGGCGGTTGCATTGGGATACACCCGTCCAGCCATCCATCCTTCCCACCGTCCCTCCATCCTCATCTCATCCATGGCCACACACTCTTTCTGTCAGTACAAGCATACGCACACAACCAACTTGCCATTGTATCAGTCAGATGCCCCCGGACTAGGAACCACGTCGCTCTTCATTGATTAACTGTTACCATGACCCACCACCCACAGCATGAGGCGTGGAAGCCCTTGGATATTAGCCGCTTGCGCGCTTTGCTCGTCTTGTCCTACCTACCTTCATCCACAATACCATGTTGTTACCTTCCTACAGTCGCTCAGCGCTGGATTTATGCAATCCGCTGGTGATGTCTGTGTGCATGTCGTTTCAAGATTTTCTCCATCCACGTTGCCCATCAGTCTCCATTCAGTCTACCCGGCAGCCTGGCTGACCCTGTCTCCTCCGCCGCTCGCCTCTTGTACACACCCCACTCTTTGCTGGCCTTATGCAGTGCTCTTCCCACGCCTATCAGGATAAAGGGCTCACCAAAGGGCATCGTCTGTTAGACTCTTTCCTGCTGCTAGCTCGTCACAGTATGTGTAACCTTCCTGTTCCTCCCACACGATGCAAATGTCAACATTTAGACTTGCGGGTCCCTTGTGTTTCCGTTGCGTCTCTTTCGACTTCGTCTCTCGATCGTCTTTAGTTAGCTGACGCAGCCCTTTGACTTGAAATAGCAGGCAGCATCATTCGCTCCTTTCCGTCCTCGGCTTGACACTGCCTCGGCATCAGCCTCCTGTCTCGTCAACTTGCTCAGCGCTGTCGGCAGTGGTAGTCATTATTGACTTCCTTGGACAACCCTGCATGCGAAGGTTTGAGTCTATTCGATAATACCGCATATAATTCGAACGCGCCCGGCCCCGGAAACCATTTCATTCAGAGCCGTTTTAGGATTGACGACCCCCTTTTCCACTGTCTACCACGCGAGTACGCATCAACTTGTCGATGTTGACAACTCTTCAGGTTGTACAAGTGCCGTTGCCTTCTCGACCGAGTTAGTGAGGCTCAGTCAGCCAGTTCTACGGACGATATTGCCGGCACTGTCGTCTCCTCATGCTGTGTGAGGCATCTCATCCATTGTACAGGTTAGCCCAATTATTGCCATCGCTTCATTCAAGCGTTCTCATGATACAACAACATTGATTCTGAACCATTGTGTAACCTCAGCTGACCTTTTGGTAGGGATGAGCTGGAGCCAAATAACCTTAGGTGTTCAAGATATTCGACATGAGGTACTCCCCTGACATGCAGATCGACCGTCTCGTCGGGTCGAGGAGCAGTCCAAAATCGACTCAAGGGGCTTCGGCAATTTTGCTACGGGATCAGCAGGATTGTATCCCACTCGGAAGGTGTCTGTCGGAAGACAATGTCATTGTACTCCTCACGCCCGTTGTTGTCCCATACAGCAGAAACGCCGAAAATGACCGAGATCCATTCGAACCACTGGGCCGTGCGATCGCTGCGCGGCATCCCATGGTCCGCCATGTTCCCTATACAAAACGAGGCGGCATCAACAATATTCACTTCAAATTCATAAAGAGAGCGAAGACAATAGTTTTCGTCGTCTCCGGGGCACCGTTAGATGGCGATGTCTCGCAGGTCGAGCTGGCGGAAACCGCGCGGTCCATGGCTGAGGAACGCCCACAAATTTTAGTGGCATGTTACAATGTCAAGGCAAATCCGGATGTTCTCGAAAGCTTTGCCACGGTTGTACAAGTCGGGGGATTCGCACCATCGGACCTCGAAAGCGCAGCTTCAGTCATATTTGGAGATCAACGACCCCCGCCCGCCAATGCTGTGCCTGTGCAAAATCTTATCATCAGTGCAGCACGACATTGGCCTGTGGAGGTTTGTGGCCAGGACATGACGCCCATACACAAACTTTGGACAGAATGCCTACCGCCGAAATATCACCTGCCTCAATTTGCGCTTGTTCTCCTTCTTAAACGGGATGGATATACGATGAACTACATCGTGCGAGACCCCGAGACCCGAGAGATTGTTGGTTTTTGTGCGACATACACGACGTTTACGGATAGTGACCAGGAGAGTCTGCTAGGTTCGTTGGCCATCTTGATTGTCAAGAGCTCGTATCGAGGGCGAGGTATAGGCCTGAGCCTGCACGACAATGCCTTAAAGATGCTACAGAGAACACGAGGTGTCAGGCGGCTTCAGCTAGGGACAGCGTTCCCACGCCTGCTTTACGGGGTGCCGTCGGACTTCTTTGCAAAGGAATGGTTTGCTCGTCGAGGTTGGCAGATGCATGGACAGGAGGTTTCGGACTGGCTTCTCCGATTTGACGACATGCCAGCTACCAGTCTATCCTCAGCAGGGCTGACTTTTCGGCGGTGCGACTTTATGGAGTTTCATCAGGTTCTGCAAATCGTAGACAGAGATGCGATACGAAAGGGGAACATGGGGTGGTATGACCAGTATGCGAGGCTGGACGGCACTCCAAACATTGAGGACGTTGTCATCGGTCTAGAGGGCGAGACTATTGTTGCTGTCGCTTTGACGTACATCCCCAACACTGGAAGCCCAACCGAGGGCGACCTCCCATGGGCGAAGACCATTGGCGCGGATGTCGGTGGCGTAACATGCATTTGCATCACAGGTTCGTGGCAACACTAGTGGGATCCCGCGATGTCAGTGGCTCACCCAAAGCGCTCCAGATGATAATCGCGAGATGGTGAATAGCCGGGACACGGTTATGATTCGATTGCTAGATACCTGCGTCAAGTTGCTGGCCGACCGAGGTATGCAGCAAATGTTCATCGACGGTGTCAAAGGGGGCAATGCTGGCTTTCAAAGTCTAGGTAAGCAGAACTTTCGAATGCGCCATGTTCTAATCTAACGCGCTGGTGTAGGTTTTCGAGAGTGGGCGAGATATAAAGACAGTTGGCGAAAGATCTGAGCAAAGATCTCACGTACATAAGATGATACCAGTCGCCAACGACGTCTTTGGGCTAATTTACGCCACCCACGGCTTTCAATTTCTTCGCCAGTCTTCACCGCCATGACGTCGCTCTGTCTGACCTTCACAATATGAACGAACACAGGATGCCGGGACGGCTTCCTCCACGTTGGATGCGGGGTGCTTTCCCCGTTGGCTGACAGCCGGCCCTTAGTGCTGGCTCTCATCCCAGAAGCGACGGCTGTGTACGTCGGCTCCGAGTACCACCTTGTTCCTGTTTTCAGGAGCCCTAAAGATTGAAGTGCGTGTCAAATTCGCAGCACAAAACCTCCTCGGGAGGGTGGCTGTCCCCCACCGCAACACTAGACAGGGGCTGCTCGACAGTAAGCAGAGCGCCCCAATGGCGGTCCTCTGTGTTGCTGACCATGTCCGACAAGGACACATGATTAACAATCGTGGCACCTATCATATTCATCATCCGTCAGCAATGCGATGTATGGAAATACTTTGCCATGGCCTCAGATCTCCCCTATCGGCTAGCTATCACAATGCTATCAAAGGGTTGACAAACCAGAACAACCACTCTCCTCTTAAGGATCAGCCGCTAACATTTGGTCTCTGTGCTCGGTCTCGTTGAGAAGAAACCACCCAGACAAGGTCCGCCAATTTGGGTTTGACCCGGCATCAGCAAGGGGCCCGGGGTGGACACCAAGTTGAGATTGCCATGACCAACAGCGCTGGCTTGCCAAGTTTAGACTGCCTCTTGCGGTTTGGAGGCCTGTTTTTTCTCGAGAACGGGTTTTCTTTGCAAGGGTTCTACATTGAAAAGCCTCAACGCCCCTTTTCTCCGCAGTAACCGCAGTGTAAGGACGGCAACTCAGCATAAATGACAAAATATGAGACGTTATGTGTACTTCTGCGAGCCCAACCAGCATGGGGACGGAAAATGTCGATAAGCATGTAAATGGAGAGACATTTGATGGAGGAACCCGATCTTTTGTTAAGAGCCGCAACAAGTAATATGTCATTGGAGCCCAACCGACGATCATCAATCAACCTTCGGCCCCGAACTTGTCAGACACACCCTGTCACTCCCGAGGTTATGCCAAAGAGAAACCGATTTTAGCACCGCCGATCAGGCAGGTCGATATCGCAACTCGAAGTGTCTCGTGTAGATTGGCCGATGGCTGCCAAGTTGGAAAAGGGGGGGTTCCCAATGGCCTGATGCAGAGCTTACACACAGACCCTAACGTTTCCCATGTAGCCAGGGATCGAAGCCATGAACCACCCGCGGACCATCCGTCTAGACTAGGGGAGGAAGAACAAACGCTGTGGCCGGGTGCCCGGGAGCAGCCGAGCCACGCCGACTAGCACTGGATTATTAGCGTCCGGCATCCCGGTCACATCGCCGGGGTTATCTCCGTGCTGCCACTTTCAAGTTTCCCGTGCGACCCAACCAACCGACCCAAACAGCTCTCCAATAACACGGTCTCCCATCCTTGTTCCCCAGATCCCTGGTCGCAGGTCCGTCCTCCTCGGCTGCGTTATCCCACAGAGAGCAGGATGCAGGTTGAATCACACAAATGTCGTTATTGGTCTGCCCCAAAACCTGTGCGTGGAAGCTGAGATGGGCTTTTGATTCGAGGCAGGCTGCACCTGAGCAGCGGGTTCTGCGGTCGAATGCTGGGAGACGCAGAGCGGGAACACCCCTCACTTGTCAATCTGTGCCGGTCAGACTCTCATCTGACCTGCGCCATGTGGACAGGACGTCAGTAAGAGAGAGTAATCGACTGACTGGCCCGTTCGATAGGGGCACAACAGTTCCACTCTGTCGTGCCGGATACCCACCCGTTTTCGAAGGCGCTCATGCAATCTTCTCGAAAAAAAAAAAAAAAAAAATCCTTCGAGCCGCTGCTATGTAACGTCATTGACGGCACTGGCGTTGATTCTTAGAAGCCTGCACGGCGACCGAAGACTTTTGATCTAGCCGTGCAGTATTGCAAGAGGAGCACCATTTCAATAACCGTATCCTAGCTACTTTTTTTTTTTTTTCTCCGTTTCGTCAAGGTCACTACCAATCCTGGCCCCCCCCCCCCCCCCCCCCCTCACGGCACACGGCTCTCTCGCCGGGGCGTTTCCGCCCACCTGCCCTCGAAGGAAAGGCTCACATCACACCCACGAAATGCGGCCGCTGTGAGAGATGTGAGTCCGCCTGTGCGACGCGTTACCCATCTAACGGCCCGCAGAAAGTGGCCATCGGCCAACGAACGCTGACGCGCAAAGTGAACTATCGAAGCGGACGTTGTTGGAAGGAAGAGCGGGGGGAACTGCTGACGGACAAGGACAGGGGTGGTTTCCGAGGAGCGTGTGTGCCACGAGGGTGCAGACGTATTGATTTACACCACCATTAAAGACTTTTTGGTGGGGGGAAGGAGGAGCGGTGTTTGTTCATGTCGTGCAACAATAGACCTGTTCTGGCGCTTCGGGCGGTACGCCAAATCTTGATTCGTTGGGGGATTTTTATATCGACTGGTAATGATGACTGAATAGAGAATAGATGTCACACCTTCCCCCTCCCCTCCCCGATGATGAGGCGCGAAGACCGGAAGATCCATTGCGAAGACACCTCCCCCCGCCCACCCGGCAGAATAGTTACCGACCTTTCATCGGTTGACTTACACTGTGCAGGTAGTCTATTCGTAAAGGAGAATCATGGTACACGCTCAGTGGGACTCGATCATGGCCCATCATCTTGTCGGCCGTAACTTGTGTCCTTGCCCCTCGGTGAGCAGACAGGTTACCCAAGGAGCTGGGAACCCCAGCTAGCTTCGTAAGCCAATTTCGTCTGGCCTTTTTCTTTTCCTCCCCCTTCCTCACGCGATCTCCTATGCCCCGTCACGCTACGGAGTTAAGCCCCGCGGTCATGGGATCTGCTGGTCCCCGCCTGAGTTCGGAATATATATCCGCGGAATCCTCCCTGGTATTCTTCGTGTAGACATCGGTAGACGTAGCTTACCTGTCGGCGAAACCTTTGTCCTGGTAACTTGGTTGCCCTATCTGCCAGCAAAACAAAAAGATAGGAAGAACAAAAAACGCATTGTAGTGTGTGTATCAATTTCGTGCTTGTGGGCTTCTTTTGTCAAAGACGGCTCGGCAGTCCCGAGTTACATCTTCGGGATGCCGTGGGCCGAAGAAGCGAGTTGCGGGCCAAGACTCAACCGCGGGTTGTATGGCTCGACGTTTCTTTCGAGACTAAGCCGTGACGATAATGCAATCAAGGCGTCTGCATACAGGTACATGTGCATTTTGTCACCGGGCCGCGGAGCACTCCAGTTCGAATAGGGTAGCCAAGGCGATTACGGCACACGGAAGAGCAGACCTTGTGTGGTTGTTGATGATTGCTGAAATTGCGTGTGCCGGGTTGCTCCCCGCCCTCCCAACTCAGTTTAGACCGATGTTCCTCTGTTCAGACAGAGAGATACAGATGCGCTTGTGCAAAAGATCAAACGGCATCTTGGCACCTTTTTTTTTTTTTTTTTTTGTCCAAGTCCCTGAGGTGGGGTTGAGGTTTACGTCTTTGTGACGTAAATTGTAGGCGAGAAGAGTGATCGGTGGGTTGAGCATTGCGTGATGATTATGTGTGTTCCGTCTGGCGATAGAATTGCGTAGACATGTTGAAATGGCGATTAGCCTTTAGGTAAGGTCGTGAACTATTTGTCGTGTACGAACCGTCGTTGAGCTTCTACATACAGCCTGGCAATGAATGTTGGTGCACAGGAGCCCCTTGGGGGTCTTCCGAGGTCAAGGGATGGGAAATGCAAAAGTGTGTTCTTGGCTGATCGTCGTCGAGAGTGGCCTCGTAGCTAAGTAGGCATATTTATTCGGTGGTATTCGCACCCGATGTAATGCTGTGATAGAATTCAAAACAGAGCGGTCAGATTAATACGAGTCTTACAACACCGATCTCTCACTTCCAATGAAAAGCTTCTAATGGGCTCTCTGGTCTAAAATCGAGTCGTGACTGGTATGCCAAAACGTTATCCTTTGATGAATGTTTCTCACGCCTCGTCTGTTTCTAGTCAACTATGAATCCGTCAGGCGACCACTTTCTCCAAACTTGAGAAATCACCTTCGCTTAACGTCCTAGACATGTCGAAATTCTGATAGGAAATGCGCATGGATGGAGAGAGACGCGCCAGCTTATCAAAAGATCGAAGGGCTGACGCCGACACATGCAGGGCGTTGCGGGCTAGGTCGCTTTGTGAACATCGACTAGGTACGGAGTAGTCCAACATGCAACGTTTCTCCAGAAAAGGGACAGGGTACGTGAAGATTGTTGGTGTTGGAAATTGGCTCTTGGCATGGCCGTGGTCATCGGCCTATCATCGAACGGGATCTCGTTGGCTCCCCCTGCCCTGCTCCGTTAAAAACGGCTTGTCTTTGAATTCCAAACGTTGGCTCCGCCGAAACGGATCGTATACATTCATCCAGCAGCTATATCGTTGAGTTCAGACAGCTGTACGATATAGGCCTATAGAATCGTCGACGCGTTTAGACTAATTGGCCACTGACAAGAACGCAAGGCGAAGATATACTCTTTACGTGCGGCTCCTGATTGTCTGTGCCCCATTGATCTGGAGCGGTCTACGGCATTGAGGTTTCGTGAAAGCGGCAGTGTCATTGGTTGCTATGAATTGTGTGGCGTTGGGTGCTGAGATTGGGGTTTGAGATTTAGGAGCAAATGGCCCGTTTGGAGTTGTCTAGGCTCTGGATGTGGAAGCCACGATGCTGCAAGGTTTCGGAGAATTACCGGTTTGGGAGGTGTTCAGGCCTCGCCGAGTCGGGAGGGTGCGGCGGACGATAGGTTGAATAGTTGTAGAAAGAACTAGTCGAGAGGGGTAAGGTTTAAGTGTACAGTCGGGCTCTAGGAGAGAATATATGTTGGTCTGTCCAGATGTCGATTGTTCTTGTTCCAGGCGCAGTCGGTACTAAACTTCTGGCATACGGTTCTAAGGAGTTGGACGAGTTGGGATCATGTGCATGGCCGTGAGCCACGAAGAAACCTCGGGATTGAGCCACGTGGACAAGACGTCGTTAATTCATCTGCGAGTCATGAGGAGCTGCTGCGATTGGACTTTCTTTATGTCGACGTCGTGTACCGCGCGAAGAAGGTCACTTTGGCCTTTTGGTCGTAAAACTGTTTGTATGCTTTTGCAAAACACATTATAGCATCAAACTCACTTTGGGTTTTACAGAATGACGAGATGGATCGCGGCGTGGCGTCCACAGCACCTCCGAAGTGGTCTGCTTTTGTGCCGCAGACCTGTAGACATGCTCAGAAGGGCTTGCAATTATCTCTATTCTTCTAACTAAAGCTATATTGCTGAGAGCTTTACGTGGGGCGGTAGACTTGGTTGCTTGGAATGAGATGATCTTGCTCATGCTGCCTGGATTGAGGTGGTTCACGAGTGATAAACAGACAATACTGTCTGGTTTAGAGGAATTGCCGCCATCGAGTCGCGATTATAGTCATCAGAGGAGAGTTCAAAGTTGCGTTTACACGCTATGACTCCATTATGACATTGAAAGTCGAATCGAAGCATCGCCGTGGTCTCAAGGTACATGCAGCATATAAAGAAACTGATTGACGCAGCCGACAAAGTGTATGTTGATGAAGTTTCGAGCCCACCCAGTAGGGAATAACAAATCGGCGAGTGCTCAGTCCAGTAGCTACCGACAAAGTGTATACAGGCTGGAAAAGGTTGTGCCGATGGCTTCGTTGTTAGCACAAGCAGAAAATGTCGACGGCACACAGATTTTCTTGTAAAGTCCAGTCAAAATGGAGGTTCTTTTTGTGCAACGGCAGGACCTATTTAGAGAAACAAGCACGGTCATGTTCCTACACACTATTGCGGCAAGCCATCAGCAATCATGTAATTCGGTCTTCATCCGCTTTCAAAACTTTGTCAAATGAAAGCATACTAATCAAGCCGTTACACTTGCATCACTTATTATGCAGGAATTACGATGAACATCTTCCGAGATGAAGTAGTGCTCTGTGAAGACCAATTCTATGATGGAAGGGGTACAATGACGAACAACAGCCGCGGCCACGGCATCCAATTCAGTGATGCATAATCGTGGGGATGGGCCGTCGCAGGACGACGTAGTAGTCGGGATCATCTAGTGTCGGGACGTCGTCGCCGTAACGAGAGGCTCGTAACAAATTCTTGGGTGTTTGAAAGGGACAACGTCTAGCCGGTGTTCTATTGACATCTTGTTCGATAGTTCGTTGTCCTACTCAATGGTAGCCGCACACATCGAGGTGGGTGAGGCGTTCAATTAGCATCCCCTGGTTGATGGAACTCACGCGTTCACAGGTAGCAACATGCTATTGTAAGTGGATCAGGATGAAGATGTCCTCGGCCATCGACGTCTCGGGTTTCGCAACAGGAAGCTGACCTGAATGAAGAAAATTGCAGGATGGCCTCGTAAATTGTGTGTGGATGAAGGAGATGAATACAAAGCATGGCGACCGAATGCGTTTGAGATTATTTGTTGAATCAAGTGGGTGTGGTCTGCTGACTGTTGATACATACGTTCAATGAAACATTTTTAGGACTCAAAACGATGGAAGAACTTGGTTGAGAAGGCTTATGATTCAATGTGTTCAAATGTCCGCCGAATTGGCCGTCGAGCACAGGAGGCGACGGTGACGTGATTGCGGTGTTGAAATCGTGGCGAAATTGCAGAGGAGACGAATCAAGAACGTCTTGCGGAAGGGAGTCTTTTCGTCACGATAGCCTATACAATATAGATTGAGGCGTCCATTTGAAAAAAAAAAAAACAAAGAACAAAAAACTTTTAGTGGTATGCATTCCGAAGAACCTGCCGCCTTCCCCCCGTGGTTGCCCCTTCACTCCCCGTCCATAGAAAAGTGTCATTTAAAGACGCCATATGACGAGGAACTTAATACATCGTTTTGCGTCTTTTGTTCTTTCATTAGGTACCCAACACGCCCACGCCGAACTTTTGTTGTATGTCGCTTGCTACATTGTGGAAAAAAAGAGTGATGGGGTTTGCGATGTCGTATTTACGCCCATTTCGAAAAGTCTACCGACTCGACGAGAGAGTCGAGCCCGTTGGCTGTGACAATCTCGGTATCATTGGTTGTGGTGGAGAGCATTGAGCTGCGGTGGCTCGTTTGTTCGCTCGTGCTCGTGAAGAAGGTGGCGACTGAGGATCGGCGGAGGCTGCTGAAGCTGTCGCGCACGCTGGCTGATTTGGCATCCGGTCCCAATGGGTTGGGGCCGACGACAGCGCCGCCTAGAGAGGTGGGCGGCGGTGATGGTGTCAAGGCACTGTTGATGTGGTTAAGTGGAGCGTGTGTGTTTTGCGCATTCTTGGGGCCAAATTTCTCACGAAGACGCTTGATCTCCCTTAGTCGGTTACGCCAAGAACTGATATGCTCGCCGACTTCGCGATTTGCCCAAACGAGACAGAAAACGGAGGCGTTGAGCGCTAGCAAGCGTATGAAACCTGGGAGCGCTCTCAGACTGACCATCTTCGTCTCAGACGCTGGTGAGATTTCAGGAAAACCAGGCTTGCTCATGACCTGCACCTTATAGAAAGGCGGGTGCTTTTCGCTTGGTGGATTTTCTCGCATGGCGAGGAATCCAGCTCTCGATTCTGGAGTGATGACGATGTTGACATAGTTGAATTCGCTAGGGAAAGTATCGAACCTGAAAGGCGTTCCGGAATCGTTGAAAATGATATTGACGAAGTCGTTGCCGATATGTCGCTTTTTGTTAATGCAGATTGGGTCACGCTCAAGGTTCGTGGGCATTTGCGTAGTGACGTGGAAGACCATTTCTGTGACCTTGTCGCGCCAGCAAAATGTGTACTCGCCGTCGGTGTCGTACTCCCTATCCAGGCCCTGTGAATTGAACTTGGAACCCTTCAGTTTGGTGAGAGTGCCCAAGCCGTTGAGGAACGTCACGTAGTCACTACTACCTGAGACGTTGGCTAGAATTTCGGCTTCTTGCGTTTGACCTTCGCCAATGTAAACCACTCCGACCTTGTGTCCGTCCACAGTCGAATTGCGGTCAAACACCCTCATAGCTCTTTGCACCGCTTCATCGTCGGGAAGGGGAATTGGGCGAGCTCCGTCTGCGGTCTGCGGTGTTGAGGTCATCAACTGCACCATTAAGTGGCTAGGCAGAATGTTGTTGTTGGTCAATTGCCCGTCTCTCGAAACATCGGATATGTATTGTGCTTGGTGTGCCGGACGTGGTCTGAAGTTCTCGTGGACAATGTAAGATGACGTCCCAGAGGGTTGCCGCTTAGTGATCTGGGACCACCCAGTGGTCGTTGACTGTTCAATTGTCACAATGCTGTTACCCATGAGCCATCTGCGCTTCAGGATCTCTCCAAATCTTTCTTTCGTAAAGAGTAAATCTTCCGAAGATTCATCGGCGTCGGCGAAAGCGACTCGTTGCATGAAGTCGAGTGTGACCAAAGCTTGTTCTTCAGGATTTTGTCCACCGTCGACGTCTGTGAGCAAGTTCTTGGCAATCCATCCAACGTGGTTAGCACGATCCGGGAGCTTCAAAGCCAAGAACCAGAAAGTAATGACATGGTATGCTAAAGCATACACATATTGAGGCAAGTCATCTGCCGCGTTTGGATGCAAAATGTCTGGCGCCGAAGTTCCGGTTGGCGTTGCTGCTTCGCTATGGAGGCTGCCTCGCTGAGTTTGCTTCTTGTCTCGAACGTACTGGAGGTACCTGACGCAAATACCAAATACGATGCGGTACTCATCCTCTCTGAAGTTGACGTACAAATTCTGCATTCTGCTCAGACATGCAAGAAACTCCAGAATGTGCATAGCGACATGTGGTTGGGTAATGATTTGCGCCATCTTCTGCAGCATTTGTACTAGGGTCTTGCTGGTGGACAGAGGCAATTCGTGGCAACAGATTGACAGAGCGTGAATGCAGTATTTGGCGCACCTTTCCCAAGTCGATATGCCCTTGACAAAGGCCTGCACGATTTCGTCCTCTTGGTCCTTGAGGAAGAACTCGTGATAGCTCAATATCATGGTCAAGCTGTGGAAAAGGCAGATGGCGACATCGGCGCGCCGCAGACTGGTACAATTGGGCGGTTCTTGAAAGTTGTTCGTCCGAATCTGTTCACACACCACGCGCCGAAGCTCCTTGATCTGCGGCACAGCTCCCCGGAAAATTGCATGGTTCGTGAGTTGTGAAGGCAGATGTACCAGTACCATGCTGTAGACCTCCCAATCGCCTCCGTGCTCGACAATGTGGACAATCGCGTCAAGCCAGACCTCCATATTCAAAGCAATTTGTTTCGTCTCAACGACAGTTGATTCGTCCTCTTCAATGACAGTAGTATCCAAATCTTCGATATGAGACACCAGTATGGGACTTGCTATTGCGGATGGAGATTCAGGCAAAGCTTCGGGATCAGGTAGGACCCATAGTTGCTTGTAAGGATGCGTCTGTTTGGCGCCGCTCGCAGAGCGCATGGGAAAGCTCCTGTCTTGCGTTGACGAGCTGCTGAAGGAAATTCCTCTCGTAGTACGAGATACGGCGCCATGGTCTGCTCTCGTGTTCCTAGCAGGCTGAGCATCCTCACTTTGCTTTCGTCCTCGAAGCGAACCTTTGTGTTGCAATGTTGCCGCCAAGCCTTCTGATTCTGTATCCTGAATCAAGAACACCCGGTTGGCCCAGTCGGCCCTCAGGCGGAACAAAAGCTTCATCGCTACAAGTCGAGCATCCGTTTTGCCAGAGCTTGTTTTCGCAATGTTGACGAGTGCGTCGTAGAGTTTGAGACTTTTGGCCCCGTCTAGGTTCATGCATCGCATGAAAAGCTTAACATAACCCCTTGTCACAACACCAGAAGCTGTATGGCTCTTGACAGGAGCTGCATCGGCCATGACTGGGGTTGTTGGTCGCGATGTTGTTGACGACGGTATTGGCGACAAGAGCCGCTCGTTCATGACAATTGTCCTCAACGTGTCTGTGATATAGTCGAAAAGTTCACGATCCGAAGACACACAGACAGAAACCATAAATGAGACGACTGCCTCAAGAACCAGTAGGTTGGTCTCATCAGCTATGTCTCTCAGAAGGTCTTTAATTAGATTCGGAACAATGTCATCGCCCAGACCCTCTCCAATGAGGTCCATCATGTCGTAAGACTCGGTGACAGCCTGAAGGGCTAGAAGACGAGTCTGGGAAGTTCGGTTCCGATTGGCATAGAATTCCGATAGGACCAGAGATAAGTTTTCTTCCCACTGTAGATCCGAAGGAGAGCAGCATCGGAATTCCTGGAAGTATGTGAGAACAACCCGTGCCGCAGAATCTGGAAGTCGGGCATGAATGTTGGTGAAGAACCTGATGATTATCTGTCGCTGAACAAAATCGCCGGACTTGTTAGTGGCCAACTCTTCTAGACGCGCGATAAGCTTCAACAGCTCGAGGCCAATAGCTTCGTCCGGTCTGTCAGGTTCTGTCTCCGGGGCTATTAAACCGATACCGGTCACCATGTTTGGCGAGGCCTTCTTTGAACATTCCATGGCCACATCCAGTAATGTCGACCAGTCTTCCTCGATAATCAGGGTATGAAGCTTTCCATCACCGTCGCGGAACAGAGAGTTGACGAGCTTCAAAATAGCGCAGTGAACTCGGCCCGAGTCCGTGCTGTGGACCGCAGCAACCAATCCATCGATGAGCAGCGCAAAGGGCACAGGTGGGTATCCCTTTTCTGTGCTTTTTGTGAGCAGTTTCTCCAAGACAGCGAGCACGCCGCGGATGTCCCTGGTGTCCTTTCCTTTGCTAGTGCCGTCCGGTGGGAGATGGCGCAACAGGTCGACTAATACTCTCACTGCGGCGGGGCCATTGTGTGATTTCAGCAATATGGATATGGTGTGCCAGGCGGTCTTGGATAGGTTTGGTACCAGGCAGAATATTGAGCCCAGCACAAGTACACACTCCTTGAAGCTTTCGACGGGCAAGGTGCCGAACGTCACAATCGTATCAATAACGCTGATGGAAGCCCGTAGGTCGTCTTCGATAGTTGTGCTGAGACAGATGCCGACTAGCGCTTTCATCAAACCCGACATTGCAGCCCCATCGGCTACGTTGGATCCAAACTTGATGACCTCGCTGATGAAAACGAATAGCTGATGCAGGTTCTTTTCCTCTCCAGCGACAGAGACTCTGGATTTGGTGTTTTTCTTCGCATCTCGACTAGCTTGTTTCCTTGCGGCTTTGACGGCCTTGTAGGCGTCGCAAAGCCAACTTCGTAGTAAAGGTATCACATCGTAATCGAAACCATTCAGCTGTCTCCCATGCTTGGTGAGGTCCACGACAGCAGCCAATTGTAGATGGAAGTCGTCCGGATTCGCGGGTGCAGTCAGAGTTTGGAAGTACTCTTTGCGATCGAGGTCCGAGGCCTCCTTGTGTTTGACACATTCTGAAAGAAGCTCCCAACCAGCGAGACGTTCCGCATCTGTCTTTGTCGCATCGATCATGTCCTTCGCAGCGTACCAGATATCCTGGACAGGATTCATGGGGTATTCGGAGACGGCATATCGAAGGGAGTTTGCGGCAGAAACGCGATCGGTGGCGGTGCCGTTCCCGCTCTTCAGCAACTCAAAGGACTCCATATGGTTCGGCGACAGAGTCAGGGTAGTGCGGGTGGCATTCACGGTGTCGGCGATGGGAGAAAGGATCGAAGAGGTAGATTTGAGGCTCGGCGGAGGAGACTTGGTCAACTTGGCACCCGTCAAGCCTTTGAAGACGCTCGCCAGGCCGCCGGGGCGACTCGAGTCTGGCGATGAAGGCGCATCTCCTGGCGAAGGGGACATGTGCTCGTCGGACTGGTCGGACTCGCTGGGTATGTTCTTGGAGGATACTATGCGACGGAGCATGTTAGCCGAGTTGTAGCACAGTGTGCTTCATATCGGCGTGGTAGTGGTCAAAGGTAGGTAAAAGGACGAGGTGATGCTGTCATTCGAATCGCTAGTGACGATGATGGCCTCATGGGGGTCCACAACTTTGGAGATGACGATGAAACTTAGTTTGCGGAGCAAGGTAAATAAATGGCCAGGACGTGTGGGCTGAAGAAGGAAAAAGGAAGCAGGAGATAGGTATCTGCAGGCGATACTTACGGCAAACTTGCTATCGGCTGAGCTGGGAAGGTCTGGAAAAGCCCATCCACGGCGGCGAGGCGAGCTGCAGGCCAGATAGCCCCGAAGCGGGAGTGGGAGTCGGAGTGGGAGAGCAATAAGTTGGACGAAGTGGGAGGGGTGCCGCACGCACACCAAGCAACAAGGCCCCCGGCGCAACTGGAACCACCACCTCAGTCAGGCCAGGGGGGGGGACCGAAGGACGGGATGTGAGTTGAGAGGCGATGGGAGAGAGAGCCGGTGGTGTGGTGGTTTCGGTCCGGCGATTGTCTGTGGTTTGCGGTGCCAAGAGTTCGGGAGGTGCTAATGCGCTCTCACAGCATAGTCTCGCGCATCGGGCTGTTGAAGTTCTTTGGTGGTGCAACTAAGAGATATGGAAGCAGCAGAAAAATACGTCGAGGAAAATTGAACGCTGATCCCCTCTGTCGGTGAAGGGCCGGGCTGCTGCTGCTGTACCGTCACTGGTCAGGGCCCGGGGGGGTAGGGGTGGAGGTAGTGCAGGTTTTTTAGGGGGCAGGAAAGGCGACAAGTACCTGCAGCAAGAACCAACAGTTCGTGAGCTCCCTGATGCAGTGCGCGCGCAGGGCATCTCTTTTCCCGTTGCAGTTGCAGGTTCCCTACCAAGTACCTAGTTGCCTTACCTAAGCCAAAGAGTCCAAGAGTGGTCAAATGCCCCACTCGACATGGCCAGCTGATCCAGTCCAAGGTCCCGGCGGGCGTAGAGATTCATGCTCATCCAATGAACGGATGCTTCCTTTTTGATGGCCCTGGTCACAGTGTCTTCGCACCAACATTATTCCGTCATCTGCCCTGTGAGCTGGCTGTGGCGTCGTTCTCCGTGGCGGGCATCCACCCTTCCGAGAACGCCCCGCTGTCGGCGCCGGCCCGGATCAAACGTCACGGGGGGCTGATGGCCGGTGTTTAGCCAGAGAAGAATAGCTCTAGTAGGCACATTCTGACGATAGTCATGGAAACATGAGATGACTACACCAATTGGTTTGATATGCCTTATCTCTGTCTCACAGAATTGCAGTAATTTCTGCAGGAGTAATCTGATCTCCTTGTTGCCCTAATTCCAAGACAGCCCACGCTCAACAAAGCCGCTCCCGGCTACGGTACCAACCAACCTTCGTGGACGACGTCAGAAGACCCTCCCTCATTCCTAGGGAATTTCTTCAGCAATTCCTTTCTTTGTCTCTCTTGCAGCAAACCCTGAAATGGGCTCCTCCGTTCCTGTCTTGCACCAAGCACGGGCCAATCCCGCCCGGTCGCTGTCCGTGGTTTTTCCGACGACACAACCCGGCGCCTTCCCCCAGGCCCAAGCGCCTCCCGCTACCGGTTCTGGTTGCCTATGAGCAGGCTACAGCCAATGACAGTTGCCCCACAGTACCTTCCATCTGTTTTCCAAATGGCAGCCGTTAGCAGCCTCGCCCCCCACAGCAACACATCCCATCCCCAAAAAGTTCAGAACAGGCAGAGTCCACGACAGACCGAACTCCCAACACATCGTCATCCACACACCTTTTCGACGTTGCGAACTCTGTCAAGATGGCCTCCCAAATGGGCACCATCGCCCAGCTGCTGGACGCTACTTTAGACCCCAGCACTCACAAGAAAGGTACCCAAATATCCCCATTGCTTCCTACCCCGCCAACTTTGTTTGCTTTGCATGCTAATAAACAAACGGAACAACAGCCGAGAACGCCCTCAAGGCTGAGCAAAGCAAGCCCCAATACTCGCTACAACTGCTCAACATCGTTGCTTCCGACCCTCTTCCCCTCAAGACCCGTCTGGCTGCTGCTTTGGCTTTCAAGAACTTCATCCGCTCCAACTACGTTGACGCCGACGGAAACTACAAGCTCCCCGCCGATGAGGTGCAAACCATCAAGTCTCAGCTTATTGGGCTGATGATTGCCTGCCCTCCCGCCATCCAAACACAGCTTGGCGATGCCATCAGCATCATCGCCGACTCCGATTTCTGGGAGCGGTGGCAATCCCTGACCCAGGAGCTCGTCGAGAAGTTTTCCCCCGTCGATCCCAAGATCAACATCGGTGTCCTCGAAGTCGCCCACTCTATCTTTGTCCGCTGGCGACCCCTCTTCAGAACCGACGAGCTGTACACGGAAATCAACCATGTCATTAGCACCTTTGCCCAGCCTTTCGTGCGTCTCCTGGTTCAAACCGACGAGCAGATCACCAAGAACGCCCAGAACAAGGATGTTCTTAAGAACTGGTTCGATGCTCTGAGTCTCATGATCAAGATCTTCTACGATCTCTCGTCACACGACATGCCTCCCATCTTCGAAGAACATCTGGCGTCCATCTCCGAGCTCCTGCACAAGTACCTCACCTACTCGAACCCCATCCTCGAAACCGATGACGATACCGAGGTTAGTGTCGTCGATACCGTCAAGGCGGACATTTGCGAGGCTTTGGAGCTCTACACCCTCAAGTACGACGAGGACTTCAGCAAGTACACCGAGCCTTTCATCACAAATGCTTGGAACCTGCTTTCCAACGTCGGAGCCGAGACCAAGTACGACTTGCTAGTCAGCAAGGCCTTGCACTTCTTGACCGCTGTTGCCGGCACATCTCAGCATTCTGGTGTCTTTGCCAACGAGGAAGTCCTGGGCCAAGTGGTCGAGAAGGTCATTCTGCCCAACGTCGCCCTGCGCGAATCTGATCTGGAGCTTTTCGAGGATGAGCCCATCGAGTTTATCCGTCGCGATCTGGAGGGCTCCGACACCGATTCCAGACGCCGTTCTGCTACTGACTTCCTCCGGAGGCTTCAAGAGAAGTACGAGCAACTGGTCACCGGCGTTGTCTACAAGTACATCAACCATTACTTGGAGCAGGGCAAGACCGACTGGAAGGCAAAGGACACCGCTGTCTACCTGTTCATCTCAGTCGCTGCCAAGGGTTCCGTCACCTCTGCTCAGGGTGTCAAGACGGTCAACTCCTTGGTCAACGTTGTTGACTTCTTCGAACAGCATATTGCGTCTGACCTGATGGCGAGCGCGGGCGTTGAGCCCATTTCCAAGGTTGATGCTATCAAATATCTGCATACCTTCCGTAGCCAGTTGACGAAGGAGCAATGGAAGCTGGCGTTCCCTCCTCTTATCCAGAACCTGGCCTCGGACAACTACGTTGTCTACTCCTACGCTGCAATTGCAGTGGAGCGCCTTCTCTTCCTGTCTGATGATTCTGGCAAGGCTATGTTCCCTCGCGAGGACATTCAGCCTTTCGCGAAGGACCTGCTTGACCATCTGTTCAAGTTGATTGAGAAGGAGAGGACCCCTGCGAAGTTGCAGGAGAATGAATTCTTGATGAGATGCGTCATGAGAATCCTCATCGTCATCAAGGATGGTGCGGCCCCTCTTGTCGAGGGCATCCTCACGCACTTGATTGCTATCACCAATATGATCAAGCAGAACCCTAGCAACCCGCGCTTTTACTACTACCACTTCGAGGCACTGGGCGCGCTTGTCAGGTACTGCTCTTCAACAAGCGCAGCACTCTTCAACCAGAAGTTGTGGGAGCCCTTCAACCAGATTCTGGTGGAAGACGTCTCAGGTAAGATATTCGTTTTGATGCTTCCTAACGCTGTGCTAACTTTTCGTAGAATTCCTGCAGTATATTTTCCAGATTCTGGCGCTGCTCCTGGAGTCAAGCCCTCGCGATGCTATTTCCGACAACTACAAGGCTTTCCTGGGCCCGTTGCTCGAGGCAGGCTTGTGGGACACCAAGGGTAACGTGCCTGCTTGCACCCGACTTCTGTCGGCCGTCATTCCCGCTACTGCCAGTTACATCGTCTCGGAGAACAAGCTCGAGGCGATTCTTGGCATTTTCCAGCGCCTACTCAATTTCAAGAAGTACCAGTTGTACGCTTTTGACATTCTGGAGGCTGTTGTGAAGTCATTCGAGCCGTGAGTGGTGTACCTTTCTAAGCCAGAATGAATTATGCTAACTCCAAATTGCAGCGGGGTCCTTGACCAATACTTTGGCACGATTCTGAATCTCACATTTGCCAAGTTGCAGGGCAACCCGCCCGATTCGCTGAAGCTGCGTTTCGCTCGGTTCTTCCACCTCGTTTCGGCCCGCCTTGAGGCCGGGTATGGCGCCGACTACTTCATGCAGCACTCGGAGAAGATTCAAGAGGGCATCTTTACCAAGGTTTATCCGACATTCGTTCTTGGTGAGACGGAAAAGCTGGCGCGACCTGTTGACCGCAAACTTGCTGTGATCTCTCTCACCAAGGTTCTCTGCGACTCTCAGGCCTTTGCGCAAAAGTTCGCCAAGGGTTGGGCAAACACTTGCAAGATTCTTCTTGCACTGCTTGTGAACCCACCCGTGATGACTGCGGGTCTTGGCGACGAGATCATTGCTGAGGCCGACGTTGATGACATTGGCTTTGGACTGTCGTACACCGCACTCAACACTTGCAAGCCGATTGTGCGTGACGATTATCCTGAGGTCACTGCCGTGGCCCCGTGGGTTAGCGCGTACATCAGCTCTGCCAACCAGCGCCACAACGGAGCCATTGTGAACTTCATCAGTACGCGTCTTACGCCGGAGCAGCAGCAGGCACTGCAGCAGTATCTGCAATAGGTGGTGTTACCCAGCGGTGGAATGGGCTTACCGGACAACGTTGTCTTCTCGATGGGCAGTTGGCATCCAATCCAGTAGGCCTGAGCGAATTTGACGAATACAATGGAGGGCGGGACAAAAGGCGCAGGATAGCGTCGTCGAACAGGAAAAAAGGGAGTTGAGTGGACAGGGAAGCTCGCTTAGGAAAGACGTAATGAGGCGTATGCGGTGGAGGAACATCAGAGGTTCGATCAGATAGATCGTCGGATGCAGGCCCAGAGACGACAGACAGTCGTATAAAGCCACATGCCCGAAAGCATGATCATGACAAGATAGTCTCATAGAGGCACGCACAGCTGACAAGTGTCAAATCTCGCAAGCTGTGAGAAGACAAAAGCAACATTTCATTTTGAGTCAACATGAGCGGCATCCCGATCCTCGATGCCCATGTCCGTCATGCCATTGCATCTCTCACCGCCCATATCATACGGCCGGTCCATCATTACCCCAGAAACCCACATAAGCCAGCCAGCCACCCATGGTCCCAGACAACGACGCGAATTCCATGGGGAATCCGTCATACGCTGAACATCCTCTATCCGTATCCCCCGGCTCGTCACGTAAACGCTCGCATCGTGACAACCCAAGGAGGGTGACATTCGGCCCCGGCCGCGGCCGTACCCGCTCGGGGCACCTATAGGCCGGGGCCGGGGGTGTTAATTCGCATGTACGGTGGTGGTCCGTACGTCGTCGGTCGGGTCTAGGAGAAAAACCCTCCCAACAAGTCCCTCTCTTTTCTCTCTTTCTGCCTGGTGGGAGTCCCGTCCTGTTCTACACCGCTTCCGATCCATAAATCCATTAGATCCCGGGAAACCCATCGTCCCGGGTGTCCCTTGTTTGCAAACGGGGAACCCGTCGTTCTAGAAGTTTTCTCCCGTGGCCTTGTGTTTATGAGTGATAAGGGGGCGCGGGCTAGAAATGAAGAGGCAAAAAATTCAAATTGATTAAGTTTTGGCCGTTTCACCCGTCTACCCTGACTAAGGTAAGATAAGGTAGTTTCAAGCAATGTTTGCATAAAAATGCTTTGGGGCTCAATTACGGCCCTCCGTTGAGGCCAGGCAGAGGACCGACTACGGACAAGGAGGCGCGTGCTCTCTGCCATCTGCCTTCACACCAGGTGAGCGCCCAAAAAAAGAAAAAAAAAAAAAAAAAAGGCAGGCTGGCCCAGGGAAAACTTTTCTTCCCACCGATATTAGACCGCGTGGCGAACGATGAGCGACAACGGTGTAGGGAGGGTACTCCGTACTTCCGTTCAAAGATTTTTTATATGTTCTGTGTGATTGGATGAAGAATGGGGGGACGTGGATTCTCTCAACTATCCTGGGAATGTAGTTGACGATTCGACAATAACGTCTGGGCCCTACAGCTTCGTGAAAGAAAACATGGGATGAACACCTACGTATCCGTACCCGCTGCTGCTCACGCCCCTCTCCCCTCGTCACCGGTATCTGTACTGGAATGACGAACTCCCGGGGTCTTTCTCGAACAAACAAACCGGACAAGGTCCGATGCCCTCCCTCCCCCGGGTGATGAGCAGGGCCACTGGGCCAGTGGGAACAGGAGCGGTCCAAGAGGGAAGTTGAAGTTGTCGATCTGCGGGAATCGGGACGGGAATTGGGGCTGCCGGTGATCTCAGGGCGCAGAGTGGGCGGCAGGCGAACAGTTTACCGAGAAGGAACTTGGGAGGGCACGTATGCGCGGAGGATGCCGCTGACCGCTCTGCAATGCCGGGGAACGCTGGTTGATGACAATTTCAGGGGACTTGAATCGAGTGGAAGGGTCTGTGAAATGAAGGACACTCTGCTCCCGGTTGCCAAGGGAGACAATGACATGAGTTGGGGGCGAGATGATAGTGTTTTTTTAGTAACGGCCATATTTCATTAGCTTTTCATTCAAGTGTGTCGTTCGCTTTGTACTACAACGTATCTATGTTCATCTGAACGCATAAATTACTTCAAGAAAGATAAATCAGGCCTTCGTGATATGACGTCTCACAGACTTTTCGCACCACGGACGCTGCTGCTTCCTACGCAAATGCCTCCTCCACTATAAGCCATGTGCAAAAACTGATTGCTTTCGCAATACAATGAATAAGAACGGATATCAAAAACGCCAGGTCCTAGACTATGGAACCCAGATCATAAGTCGTTATGAGATGCAAATAAGTGGTATCGTCTGATCGAAAATCGTACAACATGTACATCAACTATGTTGCGGCGTGAATGAGTCGGGTATAGAATCGATAGTTGGCTCGAGCCCAATGTCGCAATAGTCGAACGGGAGTCGAAAGGAAGTAGTCGAAAAAGATGACTATGTCGATGATTGGATGCACCGGGTAACCCATCAGATCAAGCCACCCTCGGTGAACCCGACGCTGTTTCGCCAACCGCAGCGTCGTTCTTGCTCCTCCCTCTCGATATCACGGGGCCTCGGCGGAACGCCTCTAGCGTTCAAAGTACCTTTGGGTGCCTGTGATGGACTTGGGTCGAATTCGCTGCTTCCGCAGCTGCTCCCGCCGCTCGTGTTGGTCTGGACGAGAAGTAAGCTGCTGGTGCTGGAGAGACGCTTGGTGAACTCGGTGAAGCTGAGCCGTTTGGCGCTGGAGCCGGACATCCGCTTCTCCCCGTTGGCTCGGAAGATAGCTTCTTCGGATATCTTACCGGATGATGAGGTTGGAACGTCAAGCCTTTCTGGGCCCGTGGGCTGAGGTTGGCTGTATGTTCTGTGCGTCGTCATCGGCCGCATCCTAGAGTGCGCCGTGTGCGGGCGCGTAGGCGCCTGCAACGGAACGCTGAAGTTGGCTGGCGAGCTCCTCATCACTGGTGAGCGAGGCGACGTGACGTCGTCGGGTTGGGTAGATAGGAATGCCAGGGCGTGCGCCGCATTCGGGGGAATCAAGGTGTGTCGGTTGCCATTCACGTCTCCCTCATGCGCATACTCGTCTTGAGAACCCTCGCCTTCGAGATCATCGGAGTCTGAATCTTCCTCTTCTTCAGATGAATCCTCGTCCATATCGAAAGCGCTCTGCATGGCAGCCTTCTCCGCCTCAGCCTTCTTCACCTGCTCCCGTCTCTTCGAGTCCGCCTCCCTCATCAGAGCATCAAATCGAGCCAAAGACGTGAGCTTCTCCTCACCCGGAACTTCTTGTTCAGATCCAGGGATGCATCTCAACTGAAATGCCCTGTCAAGGATGGTTTCTCGTGGAGCAGGCGGCGAGCTAGAGTCAGCTCCAGGAAAGGGCTGGGGTCCGCCAGAGCTCACGCTGCCACGTCCGCGGATGGGCGAGCTGACGGTCGACGACCTTCCCTGGGCGGCTGTCCAACCCTCGATGAAGTCGCTCTGTTGGTAGTCGCTCATTGTGGTGATGGGAGACGGTATGTCGGAGGGGAGTACAGTAGTGTACTTGTTGGGGTCGGGCAGCGCAAACCCCATGTGAGCCGGGTGATGGGTGCTCGTTGGAGATGAAACGTCGCTGGCCTTTGAACGAAGGCTCGGTGAATCGGAGCTGAAGGTAACGGGGCGGTCTCGGCTCGAATAAGTCTGAGTCGAGGGCTTGTGTTGCAGAGTTGTGCGAGGATTTGGGTTTCCGCTTGGTGGCCGAGGAAAGTAATCGGAAGTATCCCTGGACCGCTGCTGGGGCGAAAATGGATTCGTGAAAGAAGGGGATGCCGGGCTCTCCTCGGGGCTCATGGGCAGCTTTCTCGAGACGATGAAGCGGGCCCACTCGTGGAGGCTGATATGGTGGTCATCGGGAGGTGTCCGGAACCATAACGTGGTCGCTGAGGATTCTTTGCTGGACATCAAGCCGGCAGCCCTGCTGGAACGACGTTTCTTCTCCTTGTCATTGATGGTGATGACAAGGGTGGGCAAGACAGGACCCTGTTTGCGGTGGGCGAGCATTTGGACCTGGCAATCGATGACGGAGCTGACGGGATATTGATAGGAGGGTTCCCAGTCGTCCTGCAAGTTCGGGAGGCTTAGGTTTTGGCCGGAGAACTCTGTCGTGTTGATTCTTACCTTTGACTTGAAGATGGTGATATAGTAGTCGTCGATCGCGATCGGCCTCGGCAGGATCTTGGTTGGGGCGCCATTCATACGGCCGGTTGAGCCGCTTGGAGGGAACGTCGGGCTGGTCACGCCTTCTCTTGAAACATTGCGGCCCCCGACAACGACATATCGAGGCTGAGACGATGGTGTCAGGTATGTTCAAATACGGGAAAAGCAAGCAAAGGGGGGAACAGTGTGGCAAGGCATACCTTCCAGATGGCGCGACCCAGTATTTGGCCTCGATCAGGAGGAGTTAGAAGAAACCCCTCGCAGGTATCCATGGCGTGGGAACCTGTCGAGGTAGTGCGGGTGAGATGGCGAATGGGGGTAGGGAGGGACACTGTCGCCCTGGAGAGGAAAAGAATGGGGTATCAAAATAAGTAGAGGATTAAAGAGGCATCCTGAGAGCAGGCTGGCGTGGTTGAATGGTTCAGAGGCCAACGAGCCTTGTTGGTGTTGAGTGTCTGGCGAGATGGTAGCGATGGCGCATGCAGTGAGGTACCTTGACAGGTGACAGAAGAAAGTGGTACTGCGTGTGTGACGGGGCCGAAGAAGTCGGCATACAAAAAGGATTGTCGAATTGTTTGGCTGTTTTTTCTTCTTCGTCTTTTGTTTTTCGGATTCTGCACGAGGGACCAGTATCCGGATAGAACAGAGAAACGCTCCCGATATCTCCCCAGCGCCCCCGGCTTGCGCGTGGATGAACAACCTTCGCGTTGGAACAGAGAAACGGGTGACTTGGAGGAAGAAGAAACGAGATAGAAGATGGCGTAGGGCAGGTAGGTAAAGGATATGAAGGAGGGGGGCGGCGCCAACAATGGAGGGGTGGGTGGAAGGAAGAAGTGAGGGTTACTAAGGCAAGCAAGGCAAGGTGCGGTGCGTTGCGGTGCGGTGACTTGGTACCTTTTGGTGAGATTGGTGAGGGAGGAGGAGAGGTGAGGACAGGTGAGGTGAAGCAGAGGCAGGAAGGACGGTCAGTGTGTCTCTGTCAGTAGGTCACCTAAGTAATAAGGTACCGCTAGGTAGGTAGCGGTGGTATTATTATCGTCGTCACGGACGGCGGCGCCCTTGGGAGGTATTTGGTACGGATACCTTGCCTTGCGGTGGCCCTTTTTGGTTTGGCGGGAGGGTAAGGTGAAAGCGGCTTGTCGGTGAGAGAGCGAGAGCTTGAGCCTGAGCCTGAGCCTGAGAGCATGAGCCTAGAGGCAGACAGAATCTAGTCTAGCCACGAATAGTACTCCGTGGAGAGGCAGGGGAGGGGAATCTTGTTGTTTGAAATTGACGTTAATAACGGCGAATGAAGTGGGTAGAGATCTGGGGGCGCGGTATGATTACGCTTCCAGGCAAAGGGACTGAAGACGGGAGGAGACAGTCCACACGCAATCCGCAATGGCATGGACTCCATGGAGTCGCAGACGGTGGCAGGAGTTAGACGCGAGCAGAAAAGAGGTAGGTACCTCACAATGCCGTCGTCCTTGGTTCAGGAGCGTCGGTAGTATGCAGTAGGCGAAATTACCTCGAGCCAGACATGCTGCACCCAAGTAACAAGTCCACCTGCAACGAAGTAGGCAAGTCTACCTACTGACTCCTCGCATATGCACTGGACTCGCCTCCTTTCCCTATCGGAGTGCTTGAGGACCTAATTTAGGACTTTACAGAAAACAGAGTAGCACCTGGGGAATTACAGATATGGAGGTCCTTGCACCCATTTACAAACACAATCAATGGCTGCTGCAGTCCAGGTCCGGTCCTGGTGCAGGAACAGGCGCAGGTGCAGGCCGCAGTTGGACCCCCTGGCCGACCCCCCCTCCGAGGTGCATTCGCCGCTCTCGACTCGGGATGCCATGGATGGCAGCAGGGAGGGGCAGGGGCAGGGGGCCGGGACGGGTCAGCAAGAAAGAAGGGAAGGGGGGGAAGGAGCCGGGAAGAATTAAGAGAAAAAAAGAAAAGAAAAAAGAAAAAGCAGGAAGGAGAAAAGGCAAGGTAGGAAGGAACGAACGGTACCTGCGCCAAAGCTGCTACCACAGTACTCACGACGGCAAGTGCAGCCCGCAAGTACCGGGGTCCCCCTGCGTCTCCTGCTTCCAGTGCCAGTGCCTTTTTTTTTTTTTTTTTTTCCTGCATCTTGGGGCAACTTCGACTGGCATTCCCTCTTGCCCAATGACAATGGATATCGGGGGTCTAGAATGGAGAAGGTCCAAAGAGACATCTCGACCCGTGTCCACTACCACGGCTCAAACCTGTCTCTTCACTCTCTCTACCCTGCCACGGGCGGGCTTGTCAGTCTCCAGAAGCGAGGGCGAGGACGACGAGGACGCGGCTTCATCAGTGACAACCTGGCTGCCGCTCCATCGCAAACCCATAATTCCACCTCGGAGGAACCACAAGGGCCGCATCGCGACGCTTCCACTGGAGGGGCGGAAACACTCGAAAACTTCCATCGCTAAAAGAGAAACATGCCAGGTACGCTAGCCTGCCCTTGGTCCTGTCCGCCCCCATGCAACACCCTGGGCCCCTACGGCGGTACCTCCCTCACCTTCTTGCGCAGGAGTGACAAGGCCCCCAGGGTCCCTGCCCAGCCACGGAGCCCCCACCCCCTACCCTCTCTCTACCCTCCCGTCCATCACCCACCGACTGACCGACGACGACCTACCTAACGTACGGTACCTACCTTACTCACTCATCACTGACCAGTGCCTTAGGCCCCGTCAAACCTTCCATCTCTTCTGCAAACAGCGCCAACCGTCCATCAGACTGTCCGAAAACAGCACAGAAGCACCACCTTTCCACGATCCACCCGATGCAATGTCTCGCCGAACCGTCGCCGTCTTCTTTGAGCTTGCCAGCGTTCCTTTCATCCAACTCCGAGTCTTTTGTTTCCGTTCCCAACGCCAGAGAAACGACGCCTTTTAAACGTATGCGCCATTCACCTCTCCTTGTTGTCTCGGCAGGCCAAGACGGATACCACTCGTCCCATATAGCATCGTCTTAACTAACCATCCGTCTCATGGTCCCACTGACGTATGTCTCTGCCTTCTTCAATTTTACCTTCTATCCAGGCACCGTCCGTCGTACAGTTTCAGGCCGCTTTCCCACGCCATGCCATGCTATGCAAGACAAGACAAGACAAGTGCTTCTCGGGAAGCGGGACGCTGCCCGCGTCTTGGTTCTACAACACTGTCCCAGGAACCGCATCTGGAAAAGGCGTCTTGACACCCGCGCTGCCTCCCACTCTCCTCCTCTTCGCCCTCGACACCATCCATCAATCGCCGCCGGGCTGGTACCGAGGCGCCTTTGCACCACCGCGGGAAGGCCTGATACATGTGGAGTCGTACTCACCTTCGCCTCTCTGCTCCACGTTGGACCTCACCTCGACGAGGGCCATGTCTTTCGGTGTCAGGTACAAACGCAGATAGACCTGAGATACGAATACTCCCTGCTCTTCAGAGAGCGAAATCAACTGCTTCGCCCAACAGCTCATCCCGGCCCGCCCACCACCATCCAAGACCTCATCCCGTCTTTCAGGGCCTCCCGCGTTTCCAAAGAGCGGCACGGGCGACACTCCCACCATCCCGGGTAGCACGAGTCCAAATTCTGTTGTACGAAGTACCGGGTTTTCTTCCCTTCTTCTGTCCTAACCACAAAATGTTCCACTCTGGTTCGCGAATCGCATTGCATCAGCTAAGGGACGGCCAGCGCGGCTGCTGGCTTTTGCTACCTGATCTTACGTCCTCCTCTGCGCTAGCCCTTCGCCTACTGCGCAATACTGTGTTAGTCTGCCTCATCTGAGTCCACGAGCCTCTCTCCGTTATGCAACACCATATCACTCGTGGATCGTTGTCCTGCGGATTCATTTGCCGGGAAGAAAGGGGGAAAGACGCAAACAAATGGGGCTCGCGGAGCCTTTTGCCTGTTGACACGATGAAAACCCGTCGTCGGAGAGACTGACAAGCCTTCATATCGCCTGATGGGAAACCCCATACGTGCTCCCCCCCACCGCCACTTGAGAAACATCACTATCGAACCATACTGGATCAGCTTGGCGTCGCACCCTCGCTCGCACGCTCGCATTCCTACTTGGTACCGCCGCAGAGAAAACGTCCCTCTAACGAACGTCGCGCTTCGCCTCGGCCGTGCCCAGTCAAGTTGAAATAGGTGCGGATAAGCCCTCCCTACGGACCTTGCGGATCTCAGGGACCGAACCGTCCCTTCTGAATCCCCACCTGTCGTCCACACATTCCGCCGCTCCCCTCCAACATCAGTTCACCCCAGATGCAAACGCAGACGCAAATGCAGTTCTCGCTGCAGGCAATGCGTGCAGCCTGCACTCTGCAGCGTACTGAATTTGGAGCTCCGGTCAAATTCCAACACTAGCTCCGGCCGGCACAATCACATATTCTCGGTTGACGCTGCAGTCGGGCGGGCGCCTCAAATATGCACCTCATGCAGACAATCGCATGGCATGGCATACATACCTGGCATGGCATTGCGTTGCATCGCATTATCCATCGACGCTAACCTCTACCCAAGCTAAAGCCCATGTGGCCACTCTGACTTTCAGCCTGCACCGCACCGCACCGCGCCCGACCGGACTGACCAACTAGTCACCGTCATAGACTAAGTTCCTACTTTGTCGACGCCTGGTTGAAATTTGTACGTGGCCAGTCCAAACCGTTCCTGACTCCGCCGATTCGCCGGCTCCTTCGCCATGGTTCTGCACCATTGCGGAGATCGCAATGCATGCGGCGCACCAAGACCTCCGAGGCCCCATCAATGTGCCTTGCCCTGAAATCCGCACCTCCTGAGCTAGACCAGTCCACGCCGCTCGTCCCTGGCGTCCCTGGCAAAAGCTGGCCTGTCGGGCAAAAAATATCTGGTCATGTGCGGAACTGAGCAAGGGCTCTCAGCACTCAAACCTCAGAGATGGTGTCGACTTGTTTACTCTGCTGCAGAACTTCCGGCAATCACTTGCGGACCAATTCCTGCTTTGGACAAGCCGTTGCACCCGACGTCGCCTTCAAATTGGAAATGCCCGCGGAAGCCTAACCGAGACGACTCCCAAAGGGAAGGGAGCAACTTTTGTCTTTCTTCCAAGGCACCCCTCTCCTTCGGCAGTAAGCCCGATTCCGATTAGAGTGCCTCCGTGCGAGGGGAGCAGCCCAAGAGCCATCGAGCTGGTTGCTCCGGCCGTTTGGTTGCCATGCTCTCGCGTCATCTCGGTTTCCATATCTGCTGGGAGGAATACGTACGCCGCCTTTTGATAACGATTCTCGCCCCTCACCATCTGCCATTGCCGTTTCTGCCAACGCCTAAATTGATGCTGGCATTGCTCGCACAAACATAACTCTCGTTGCGAATCAAAACGCACTACCATTGAATGTAATATTTCTGCTTCATCTAGCGTATGCGCCCCTGGCCTATTGTCGCCAATCTCGCAGCGCAAACAACAGCGGCAACAGCTGGGATCAGGGTTGATAAGAGACGGGTTTAAGGAGCGGACAAAGCACCCCAATCCGGGGCCGAATGACGGCCTGGTGTCAACGGTATTCCTTCATGCTGACGCCAGACCAGGCTGTCCATTCCCATCAGTGGCGGTATCGTCATCGCCGATGGGTTTGCCAAGCGCAACCGCTTCCAGCTGCCTGAGCCTTTACACCAGTCTCCCGCCTTTCTAAATGGCACTATCGATATCCGTAATCGCGAGAATATCACCCCTCGGATTTGGCATGTACTCCCGACCTGGTGTCAGCCTTCTTCGAACCCCGATTCAAGATGGGGTGTTAGTCCGAATAAGCCTATCAAAACAATCATCTTCAGCCAACATTCACAGGCTTCAATGGGTGCATGTTGACGAAGCTTTCGACCCATAATCCTGGGATCTCATCCATCGCACGTCTTATTCGGCATCGGTGGTGTGGCTTGCCAGCCGCCTTGAGACGGTTTGAAAAACAGCGAAAAGGAGAGTTACGGCTACCGGAAGTCTAGTCGTGCCTCGCTCACCCCCTGATCCGTCACACTGCGTGGAATCGGGGTCTCCACACTTTTAAGCTGTTCGCTTTCTTTTTTCTCTCGCGGCTAAGCAAACTGAATCTGCGTAGGAGACTTGTCAATCGCGTGGCGAAGCGTGAAGCACCTACAAGTCTCAATTTCGGACGAGACAAAAATCGACGGCCAGCTTACTACTACACGCTTAGACCGATCCGCGCGACCGCTGCGATGCCGCTTGTCCCGCCAACTTGTTTGCCAACATGGGCATTCTCGTGTGGCTGGCTTACATACATGCACCAATAGCTTCGGCCCAAGAACTCGACACGTTCCTGCTCCTTCCTGATACAACGCAGGCTGACCAGCCCGAGCACACGCAACCACCATTCTTGCAAGAGAAGACGACACCGAGTCCGCAGGCCACAGTGATCGACCAGCGACAGCACACCCTCTTTGACCGCAAGGCATGTGTTGCTTTCCAGCATGGGATGATTCCGTCTTCAATCATCCGGATATAGCACCCGCCCAGCCGCGCGCAGTCTTCGTCCACCATTTCGTTAGTCTCGACAATGTCTCAGACACATCTACGAATGCGATTGCAACGCGTTCTAACGGTTCTTCGTCGCCGTCATCGTAGGAGTCATTTTCCCCTGCCATTGAGCACAAACCTCTTTTCCTTAGCGTCAGACCAAACCGCGGTAGCATTGGGGGCATCGTATTCCTTCCAATCGTGGAGAGGCGAGGGGTCTTGACTCGCGGCCTAGTTCACCAGAAGATGGGCAAACTGTGGGCGCTCGCCTCTTTCCCATCATACCTCCGGTTCATTTCCTACACTTGAGATTTCAGAAGACGGAAAGCGCCCAAACGGGCATTTCACCCTGGATGATTCCACAGCAGCCGGTCGCACTAGCAGCTGACATGTCTGAGACAGGAGCTGGGGGCGCGTTGCACATCATTGAGGAACCTTTACTAAACGCCATTCCAGGTATTCGGTCTGTGTCGCCCACGACAGCTCTAGAATGTCGACCAAAGATTTCTCCTTCGACTCTACGGAAACACAGCTTCAGCTGCGGAAGAATGGATCGGCAAGGTTCTGTTACGCAAAGTCCACCCCTCGCCTCGTGTACGGCAGCCTGCAGGACGCACTGGGTCAAAATTCCCAGTAGTATTAAGGCTATGCCACTACTGATATAGGGGGTAATACGTTTTATATGAAATAACGCTTATATGCAATAGGTTTGACTGGAATAAGTAAATCTAAGATCTAATTAGTGCGTATAGGGCTGTGCGCAGCGTATAAGCTACCTACTTCGAAATAAATATTTTTTTAGTAGGATGTTAAAACTCTCTTTTTTTTTCTTATATTTACTATTATAACAATAAGTTATATCTACTTTTATATATATTTATAATTTTAAAGTTATTTACTTTTATATAGATTAGTTTTATAACTAATATTTTATTTATATTAATTATTTTTTTTTTAATATCTAATAATTTTCTATATAGAGCTTTATAGTATATATTATATATTATAATCCCTCTATATATATATATAGTTCTATTAGCATCTTTATACCTCTCTACTTCTTTATACTTCTAATATAATCTATATAATATCTTCTAATTATAAGGCTAAGCTAGAAACCTTAGAGAAAATAGCTTTAACTAAGTCTGCCTATAAAACTGTTAAGTCCTCTTAGAAAATTACAGAAGTTAATAATTCTATTAACAGCTAGCAGAGGTTGTCCAAAAAATACAATACAAATACATCCCCTCATAAGGTTAAATCTACTAAAGTAAGTATTTTTAAGCAATTAGTATAGCTATTATAAAAAGTAAATATACTATAATTATCTATGAAAAAAGCGCTATTTTTAGCAGTAGGACCCACTTTTATAGCCCTTAGTTTACTATAGTTATTACTGCTTATATAATAAAAGCACTAACATTTTCCTTCTCAAGTTAAATATAATACACTAAAAATACAGACCCACTTTTAAATATATATAAAATAATTTATTTAATAATATTACGTAATAACCTATATAAACCCTGTATTTTTTGCTTTATTATAGCTATATATCTAAAAATAATATTAAAAACTATTAAATTTAATTAAAAATAGATATTTTTATAAAAAATACAAAAATACAATGTATTTTCTGTATTGTATTTTTTCCAACCTCTGTCTACATTTAGGCTAAATTTCATTTAGTTACTTAATATATATAACAAACTACTTCTATTTAGAATTAAGATATATACTGCAATTAATACTTACTTGCAATATATTATATAGTTTTATATTAGGTTTTCTATATATATAGCATAATTTATTCTTACTTAATATCTTTTTATACTTTAATATCAGAAAGTTATACTTCAGATTATATAATCTAACTGTAGTGTTAAAACTGCTCTTATTACTGAAGCTTAGTAGTATCTATTATAAGATTATATAAAGAGACTTCTAAGTTAACTAAGAGAGGATATACTAGTTGAATTCTATAACTGTTAGATATTTAGCAAAAGTATTTATAACGTTAAGATTGAGAGCTAATAGAATTAGCTCTACTAAGTATAGTCTGCAGCATAGTATATATATTCTCTATCTCTCTCTATATATTAATATTATAATTAATCTTAATAAGAATATTTCTATTAACTCTAAACGTTTAGTTTCTTCTATTTTATATCACTTATAGACTAAGTTACTTTATTATTTATTTTTCTATTCTTAATCTATAAAGACTTTAGAAATTTTATTTAGCTTTAGAATAACTATATTATATAGGTATAAAAAAGCTAACTATATATAGTATTTAGGTAACTTTAGAAGTTATATCACTACTATAATCTAATAACTATAAAGGACTTTGCTCAGCTGATTAATCTTAAAAAGGTTTAAAGGATGCTAACTGTATTATTATAAGAAAAGCTTAACTTAGATTAATATCTACTAGAGCAAATATTAAATCTCTATAGAGATATTATAGCTTTTATATAGAATTTTTATCTTATATTAGAATTCTATAAGTTAAAGTATCTATAGATTGAGGTATATAACTTCTTATAGCAATATCTTAAGCTGTATATAATTTTAAAGTGTAGCTTAGAGGTTGCCTTACTTAAAAAGCAAAATAGTAGAGTAGAGTAAATAAAAGTATAACTTTAGCAGTTTAGTGTTAATATTAATTAAATTTTAATAATACTTAATAAAAATAGAGAGATAGATATAAATTAAATTAAACTTATATTTATAGCTATAACTTAAGAACAGTTTAAATATTATTAATATTAAGTAAATTAATTTTATTTTCTTTAACTATTTTTACTATAATCTCTTTTTAGCCTGCTTCTTTAAACTCTTCTTAGATAACAAGCTTAATATCTTATATATCTACTTTTAAGATTATATATTTCTAAAACCTAAGTTGCTTTTAAATTTGCTCTTTAGCCTTAATAGCCTTTACTATAAGCTTTTATTCAATTTAAGTCTAAATATATATAGATTTAGTTATATTATTCTCAGAGGTAGTTATTAAAGCCTTTAGTATAAGATATTGCTTAAATTAGATCTTTTTTAAAATATTTAAGTTAGAAATAACTAGCTTAATTTAGCTCTAAGAGATCAGTTAGAAAGTATAAATCTCTTTTTTAGAAATAATTAATAACTTCTTAAGAAATATATAAAGATTTATAGCATTATATATAATGTTATGAAATTTATATATATCTATAAAGTTCTTTAGGCTTATTAGTATTACTTATTAGTTTTAGTTTAAGAAATACTTCTCTATAATAAACTTTATAAAAATATAACTTATTATATCTATATAAAAAGTATAAATAGTTATTATTAAGAATTATAACTTTTTTATAAACTTCTTAATAACCTCTATATAAATATATATTTAAATTAGAATTCTATTAAGGTCTATCTTATAGAAAGATATAATCTATAAGTTAATTATAATATTAGCTGTTAGGTTTATAATCAGCTTATTCTTAGTATATTTAATACTAGCTTATTATTTCTCTGCACTATATTAAATAGCAGTTAAGAAGCTTAGCTGAAGCTTAATATTAGGTATAAAAAAACTTTATTCTATAAGATTAGCTGTACTTTTATATAATTTAACTTAAAAGATCTCAGAAGTTAGTGAGGTTTTAAAATTATTAAAATTAATAAAGTTAATTATAGTCAGCTCTGCAACAGAAAATAAATCTAATCAGCAGTATATATAGAACTGCTATTTTCTAACTAATTTTACTATAAAGTAGTTAATTATTGCTTATTTTAAGCAAATTAATAACATTTTAGCTACAGCTATTAGATATAATAAATAATAAAAAGATAACTTAAATAGAGTTCTATATAGAAGTATATAGTTTTATAGATTTATATAATAAAGTATATAGCTTACTTAAAGTGTATAATAAATACAAATATATATTAATTATTAAAGGGGTATTACTGGTTTTACAGATAGTGTATACCTAAATTAGAAATTTAGCTGTAAGCAGTAAGTTTTGAATTTTGACCTAGTGCGTCCTGCAGGCTGCCGTACTTGTGCCTGAAATTGATCCTCCCGCGAGAGAGGGTCTTGGGGGCATTTTTGCGGGTGGACAGTGACATCTCCACCCCCAACCAAAGGATGATCGCGAGGTTTGAGGTTGCAGTCTCGTCTCCTTGGACGAGTTAATTACCTCCCCGCTCCACAGGCAACCTCTGCGCATGGAGCAACAAACCCTGCACGTAAGCAACCCTCTCTCGTCATTAATCAAAATCCCAGAAACCCGGTGTTGGCGTCCCCTCTTTGCTTCCGGCCACTTGAGTCGCTCGCCAACTGGCCCGGCCCGATGGCGAGTCAGGCGGGCGACTTCGGCAGCGCTCGAATCCACAATACACGGTCTGAGCCCGGCCTGGGTCCCGTCGAGCCGATTCTCAGATGAAGAGGCGGTCGGCGGCCGCGTTGAGATCGGGGGGGGGGGGGATGTCGTCAGGGCGTTGCTAGACCCGGGGCATCTTCCGAGTTGTTGATGGTCAGAGCCGGTCAGCGTTGCTCGAGATGATATAAGGATCTGATAAGAGCATCTCTTTGTCTCGTCACGCATCCGGGTTGAGATCCCTTCGCGGCGCCCGACCCCTGCTTTGTGTCAGCGGGTGAAGTTTTCCCGCTCACGCTGCTGACCACCCTACAGGGCTGGATGTCGAGGTCGAGCGTTACAATGGCTGACAGTGCTGTTCCACAAGTCTGGGAGCGTCGTCAATGCTCCGGTAATGCCGTTGACCATGCGCCTAGGGGCGAGCTCTTCCATATCTGGCAAACGCCTACGTTCAGCAGTCAAAAGATGATCCACGAGGTCGTCTTCTAGACTGCTGACCTGCTGTCTCTAGCTGTTGGTGGCTTAACATTTCTGATCTGCAACCGTTACAAGTTGCGCATTGCAGTCAAGCCTGAGCCTCTTACACGAGAGGCTTGCCAAGTCGAACGGAGGCGTCGATATCAAGATCCTGAACGTCTTTCAGGGACCTACCGGAAGCAGACATGTACCACTGCGATGGAATCTCAACGGCGCGGCGTTTTCCTTGTTCTAGATGTTTTCGTTGCGGCGGGCAAGCCCTGGTATTCCCGTTGCTTATGTCCAAGGGGCAGGCCGCTTTTGGTTATCTGTCATTGTCTGTTGTCTCCCGCAAATGGGTTTTAGAAAGTACAGAAAAGGGTGCCGTACCCTGGTATTTGAAATGCTCAGCGCCCAGGTTACACAGAGAAGGATGGCTCTGAAACTAGATGCCAAAGACAAGGCGAGTCTGGCCGGGACGCGGTCGATATCCGCCATTGGTTGAGGAGTATTGCTGGCTATCGTGGTCTTGTGTGGCGGACTTGATCATCACTGGAGTAGCGACGATGTCTTGGCATTTAACCAGATGATGGTTAACACTGCGTTCCACGTGCTTCTGAAAGCTTGATACATGACGTTTATGACGTGTAAGCGCTGGCTTAGGGTGTGATGGGCTTGTCATGCGAGTACTGCGAATGCTCTAGGGCGACTTTCTGGATGGTAGCGTAAGACAATGGAGAGTTGCACGGGTGATGTCCATGTGAACTGTGAGTAATGTGATGGTAGTGTAGCGCCTATCTAAGGCCTTAGGGTTGGAAATGCCGATTAGATGGCGCAAATATCTGATGCTTCTCATCTCTCTAGTAGGCTGGGTTAGATACCCTACTAATACACGACGTTGAATCTGAGTTTTCCTCTTTCAGTGTGTCTACCATACGGATGCGCCGTACTCTGGCCTGACGAATCCTGCCAGCGCTCAGAGGCTTGATAGACAGGAATCGTTGGGCGGTTTCCGTTTGATTAGAGAACAGCATCTGCCCAGCACTGCACTTTTATCGTGTCTTTAGTCAGTGATACGAATTTAAAACGCAGGAGTTTGCGCGAGATTCAGGCTTCTTGACAATGAAATCTTGCTTGGAGTGACTGTCTTCTCGCCTTGTGAATTGTAGTGCTACTGGTTTTCTTGCTGCTAAGTAGTTTCCCTTCTAATTTATTTTGCAGTAGTGCATAAAAGAATCACCAAGGGGCTGTCTGCTGCGTGCTCATGAAGTATATGTGGTGGGTGTAGACGACTGAGAAAGATTAGTTCGCATGAACTGCTTCCAGCTTTGTAACGGGGCATTTGACCTTAACTCTGAAGTCCTTCTTTGAAGCTTAGATTTCAAAGACAGTGTGTGAAGGAAAACATGGACCGCATTGCTTGGGGCTGTTGATACTAGCACTGGGCCTGCGTATACTAATATATATGGAACTATGTCCATATCGTCGCTTTTCCTATTGCAAGTTGCATGAGGGCTTGCCTTGGATAAGGGACTTGTGGTGAATAGTTTTAAATAGGCGTTGGGATTCAGTTCGCGGTGGGTCTTTCCTTTGAGGGCACAGAAATCCAGCTTGTGAAATACAGCATTTGGACCCGTGAAGCTGTTGTTTGTGTCTAAGTGGAGCCCATTGTTACTTCTGTTATCAAGGGTAGCGCATAGCTCTTTGAATGTATTCCTGCATGGAATGCTGTAGAAGAACGGACTGCGGAAAATGGAAGGCCTCGACAAGAACGCCTTCTGTGCTCTTAAAAGATAGTATGCTGTAAACTGCAACTGCTTCTTGCCTGCAAGTCTCATTAGCTGTATCTGAGTCGTAGCTCATACAGACTACATTGTTGGGCGACACCACATTCGTCAAGTCTCATTTCCCAGTATAGCAGCATCCTGAAGTTTCTGTGATACAAGGGGATGGGTGATGGGCGATGGGTAGAAGGGAGTCGTTTCCTTTTCATCGGCGGAACCGCTTAGACACGGCCAAGAAACTGACGAAACGCGAACAGAGTCTTCAATCTCTACATTCAGCCTCTCATGCACACTCGATGAAAGGAAAGCTTTGCACAAAATAATAAAGCCCGAAAGCCACAAAATCGCCGCGGCAAACGGCCGCCATTCATGGATACTTTCGACAAGGCTCATTCCCTTCGTTGGCACGCTGGAATATCCATAAGATCCTCAACTGCTTCTTGAAGTTTGATACTAAGGATGGTTCAAGACAAATAGTACAGCAGATCCGGACGCCTTAGGATGAGGTAGAGAGGTCTGTCTTTTGCTATGTGACAGCTACTACTTGTGTGATCCGTCATCCGTGATCAGAACCAGGAGACTTCTTCAGGCAAAAAATGTTCTTTGAGAGTCTTCAAAATATGCTTTCGATGCCTGATGAGATACGGAAGCGTTAAGTGCCTTGCTAACCCAGATGAATGGTTGCTCTGCTAGGGTCGGAGTATGAAGTGTGGAAAGAGCTTATACGCTCAATATCTCATGTAAAGACCCGATGTTATCCTCTGATTTATTTCATATCAGCAGAGACGATTTAAATTGAATCCGCCTGGTTGCCCATCTGTTTTTGGAATTCTGAGATGCCCTCGACCTCAAGGGTATCTCGTGTTCGAGGTGAAGAGTAGATTCAAATAAGTCAGAGACTACCTGTTTGCATCTGTCATTTCTGGGTGTATTTTCGGGGTACTCTCAACTACCTTAATTAGACGATCATGTGGGATGACGGGGACAATTGCACCAGGCACCAGACACGTACACCCCTACGTTCCATAAGACCATGTCTATTATAAAGACACGAGTCGTTCTTATGAGAAGAGAAGCATCCGAGCGGACATCAGATTATGGCGTGCATTTCTGCTCATGCTCGCCCACCTTGGGTTTTTATACTGGCCAAGAAAATGAATGCTTTTCAGCATTATTGAATTCGTTGTTCTTCGGTAGAAAGTTTACGAGGAAGAGATTGATTTAAGCTGGACTTCTACTTCCAATGCTCTTCTCATCAATTTCAGGGGCCATAAGTCGGACCTCAGACATGACAATCGGGCAGGCGGGTGCGATACAGTATCGAGCGAACGACACATTCCCACAACTTACATATCATTACACACCGCAACGTTTCGACATCGCCATGAACCTCAGAAACAACCGTCTCTCCAAAAACCCAGGGTCCCTCCCTGCAACGCATCACCCTCCCGTCAAGTGACCAACTGCTGGCCCCAACCCAACCCAACTAGCGCATTTTAGGCTCTATCCAACCGACTTCCTCTGTTTGGTTTTAACCAGCCGCGGGGGACACTTTTTTCTTAGCACGCTTGGTTCTGCCATGCGCATTATTCATGGGCCTGCATCAGCGTCGTCGCAATTTTTTAGCGGGTGGTCGGATGCGACGATGCTGCGGGACCACACACGCACCGGATCGGCGCGCTTCCGGGGCGGGTTTCGTGTTGGTGGATTTGGTTCGGCGACTGCGGCGGCAAGGGGGGCATGGAGGAAACAGCACGGGGATTGTTGGGTTTAAGGTGAGGAGTAAATGTGACGAACGTAGTTTGCGTTGGCATTTGTTTCTTCTAGTTGCGCAGTATGTTTGTCGACACGACGGTCATTTGCACTTGATGGACACAAGACATTTGCGAACATTTGAGCGCTTCGGATCCTGTTGATGACTTTTAGGTCGTCTATGTGCTGCGGATCGTCTACTTTGCGCAATTACTGTGTTGCGTTCTTGTCACGACAGGGTGAGGCAGAATTGTACTGATTTGAACGACTTTGACGGGCGGTATTCTCCCTCAAACTGAGATGGCGGCCCTTCTTTCAACATCTGCTTTGAGACGGAGGCTGCAGAAGGCTTTTGGCGGAGAGGGCTCCGGCAGGCGGTTGCGGAGCTGGGGCGGCCAGGCCGAGGCACCGGAGAAGCAGAGAAAAGTGAGCGCGCTGCTCAGGTGGGAAGAGCTTCGTGAGTTTGTAGCTTGAAAAAGATACTTGGACGTATAGTTGCTGACGGGGTGTCTAGCGGAATGGCAGCAGTGAGTTCATGACGAGTCTTTCATATTCCTTCAAGCGGCAGCTAACGATGCATGAGATGTGGGAGTGAACACATCAAGACGGGCTATAGGTGAGTTGGCGTGTATATCATGACCGGAGCTTCAGCAATGCTAATCAAACACCATAGAAAAGCATGCTTCTCAGTCTGGGAGTGCTTTCATAGCTGGACATATGTCCACAATGAAACAAGTGAGTAGAGCCAGATGTCAACGATGAGTGACAACTTTGAGACTAAATAACGGATAGTCAACATCTACTCACACATAATCGGGGCGATTCTGTTCATGTTCCTTCCACTCCTCATCTTCGGCGACGCCATTTCCCCGAGATGGACAACCGCCTCCATCTCAGACATCGTCGTCTGCAGCATCTACGCATTAGGTGTTACAGTCTGTTTTGTTCTCTCCACTGCGTACGTAAAAACCTTCCAGTGACTGCTTTAAATGCACACCTGGCAGCCGACCACACATCACTAATACCAACACACCTCCCTTCCAGCTTTCATACCTTCATGTCTCATAGCGAACCCTACTACCTCGCCGGCATAAAAGCAGACTTCCACGGCGTGCTGGCCCTCATGTGGAGTTCCACGGCGCCGCTGGCACACTACACCTTCCCCTGCTCGCCGCGCACACGCGACGCTTACGTCCTGCTGACAGGCACGCTCGCGGCTCTGTGCGCCGCGGCGACGACAAGGCCGAACCTGGGCGCCGTGCATCTGGGCCACCACCGCGCCGCGCTGTTTGCCACGTTCGGCGCCGCGGCGTTTGTGATGCCGATCGGGCATGGTGCTTTGGTGTTTGGGGCTGCTGAGGAGTGGGCGCGCGTGGGGGGTCCATGGATCTTGGTGACAGCTGGGTGTAATGCGTTGGCGGTCTTGGTGTATTGGGCCAAGGTAAGATTTTGTGTCATGTGCCTCATGGAGTGAGCGTGATCGCTGACTGAGACAGTTTCCCGAACTGTGGTTTCCGAGGAAGTTTGATCTGTTTGGGGCCAGTCACCAGATCATGCATATAATGGTAAGCCTTCTTCTTATGTGAGAAGGGGTGTAAAATCAGAATCAGATTGATGCTGATCGCTCTCAGGTTCTTGCGGCAGCGCTCGCGTACGCGAAGGCCGTCGTCGTGGCTTTTGACTATAGACACAATCAGGGGCTGGTGTTTTGACGTCGAGGCTGACGTGGAAATATTTCATCGGGTTCAGAAGGATGCCGACAGGAGAAGTGAGCGCTGGAAAAGTTGGAGCGCCAAACGAAAGAACTTATTCCATCGACTTGAAGAAGACAAGCAATGAGTTCAGAACAGTTATCACTGATGATTCATCAAGTGACATATGGTGGTTAGCTTCTTCTGAATGTTGACAGGAGTAACGGACGGGCGGGCATAGAAAGGGGGCAGTAAAACTGGCAGAGTTGTTCTAATTCAAGCTAAGAAGTTGACCAACTGATCAGAAATAACCAATGTATAATACATCTAAACAACCATCGAACACATCCATCTATGACAACAGCTCACTCCTCTCCAACCTTGACGACGACCTTTCCCTTAGCCCTCCCGCTCTCGACAACATCATACCCCTCGGCAACCTCCTCCATCGCAACCTCCCTATCGAAAACAGCCCTCACCCTCCCATCCACCAACATGCCCACAACATCCTCCATCAACGTCCTCCCAGGATCCATCATCGTCGTCCCCTTCCAAGCCCTCCCCGCGCCCCCGAGCCACCCCGCCAAAGGCCACACAGCATTCATCTGCATCGTCCACACAGCCCTGAAAAAGCTCCCCCACGTCCGCGCCGCCGGCTTGATCCCGACCGCCGCATACACGCCCCCAGGCACCACATATGCCGCGCAGGAAGCGTACACATCCTGCACCCCGATACAATCCACAACCCCATCAAACTTCTTCTTCTCCCCACCGAACCTCTCCCTCAACACATCAGAAACCCTGCCGGTGGCCGTGTAATCCACAACCTCGTCCGCCCCCAACCCCCTGACCATCTCGGCGTTCCTCCCAGAACACACCGCGACGACAACGCCCTCCGGCCCGACGGCGTCTCTCGCCATCTGCACCGCCAGACTCCCCACCCCGCCGCTGGCCCCGTTGACCAGCACCCTTCCCCCCCTCTTCAGCCCCGCGGCCCGGACCGTGGTGAGCGCGGTGCACCCCGCCGTCAGCACGCTCCCGGCCTCCTTCAGCCCCACGCCCCGCGGCACGGCGACGGCGTACTTGGCCGGGAGGACGACGTGCTCCGCCAGCGCGCCCGTCCCCGTGGCCCAGCCGAACGAGACGGGGATGAACGCAGCGACCCGGTCTCCCTTCCGAAACCTCGCTCCGGTTGCCGACGAAGAAGAAGAAGGGTTCCAGACGTCGGCCACGACGCCGCTCAGATCCATCTCCGGCACGGCCGTTTTCGCCCTCGCGGCCGCGGGGATCATGCTCACGAAGAAGTGCCCGCCTGGGTTGAGAGCCGCGTAGGCTACCTTGATCAGGAGCCACTCGCTGCTGTCTTTGGACTTTGAGACGACGGCGGCTGCGGGCGGGAGGGTTGGGACCGGGCGCGATGTTAGGGAGAGGACGGAGCGAGGCGCGCCGCGGGATGTGAAAGTCCAGGCGCGGGAGGTTGCCATGGCTGAGGATTTGCTGGTGGTTGTGGTGTTTTGAAGGGATTTGACGTTGTGTCTAATGAGGATGGCTGGTTCAGTGTCGTTCGTTCCGCAGGTCAAGTTTGTTGCGTATAGAGCTGCACTCGTCTATGGTGAAGATAATACCGATTAAGAATATCCTAGTGTTATAAATTCAACCAAGTCCGTCCAGAAACAGCCCATCTTATAAGTTTTCCATCTTGCGAGCAGCATAACCGTCACCCGTCACGATGAACGTAAGCCGGCCCCAGCATAACGCTCAAGCGTGACTTCCCACCAAGCCCGTGGCTTACACCATCACCCAACAGGAATCGCGCACCAACGCCACCATTGAAGACAGAAAATCTGTCCCTTTCGGATCAGCCTTGTGTGTGATGCGACGGTGCCCTGCGTGGGGTTAATCGGAATGTCGCGGATCACAGCTTGTTACGCTACACAGCATCCGCCGATTTGTCTCGGTTATTGCCGACTTCCGGACAGCGATGCAGCCTCAATCTTTTCAGTCGCTCATGGCTTTCTCACGAAGTACCACGAATAATTACCGCATAACTCGAGTTCATAATCATAGAGTAATGCTTTGTTTTAGTTCCTGCTACTCCATGTGCACTAACGCCAGAAGGTATTCAGCCCGGCCAAAAGATCCCCCGCTTACAACACGCGGGCTTCCTTACTTTCCTCGCGCAGACTTCTAAGCGACGCTTGGAACTCCTTGTTCACCCACTCCCAGTAAGCATTCCACACCTGGCTTCCGCCTCCAGCGTTGGCGTTGGCTACAGCATTGCCTGAGCCCGACTTGTTGTTCTTGTGCCTGTCTCCAAGCAGGAGGGTCACACGCAGGACGCTCTTGTTGGCCTCCTCTTGCTTCTCCACGTCCTGCTTGACGGCACCATCCTTCAACTTTGTCGACAGGATCGCCCGGTAGGCCTCGGCAATCGTATCGAGGCGACGAGCCGTCTCATCAGGGTCAAGCACGATGAGCTTCGAAACCATGAGGTTGCACAGACTGCGAATGTCATTGTCGTCCTTAAGGCCAGCAACAACGCGGTCGTAGAAGTCAATGTTGTTAATACGTGAGAATGCCGTCTCCATGAGGGCGTACAACGTCTCGTAGGCACTCTGCAAAACGAGTTAGCGTAATCCCATGAAAGGCAGGAAATACTCACCTTGCGGACTTCCAGGCCATCATCCACCATATGTTTGAAGGGGCCCATCATCACCTCACGAATCAAATGCGGCTTGATGACCGACTCGGACAGCACATAAGGCATCAGCTCGCCCAAGTGGGGCAGAATGAGATCGGGCTTGTTGTGGGCTGCCGAGTTCAATGTCGACATGGCCAAGCGACGGTTATCCATCTCCGTGTCTTGCAGCATGACGAGAAGCATGTCGACGAGTACATTCTTGAGCATGGCATCAAAAGCGTCGTCACTGTCAGGCAGCGTGTATCGAACGGCCTGCACGGCCATGCCACGGATATCGGGGTTCTGATCCCTGAGGAGGGACTACAAGCTGTTAGCAGACTGCTGCAAGATGTGATCTTAAGCACTTACCTGGAGCTGGGGCATGAATGTCTGGGTATCAATGATGGTTAGGCGGCCAACACACTCCGCGCAGACGACGCGGTTGTCGGGGATAGTAGACGCCGAAAGCAGATGCTGCCAGATTGGCGCGGCGAACTTGGAAACCTCGGCGGACAGAACGGTGACTTGCTGCAAGATCTCCTTGATCGATTGAATCAGCAAGTACTGCGTGTTGCCACCCTTCTGCATGGTGTCCAAGATGACTGGAAGGTACTGGGACACATTGCCCGAACCAGCACGGCCAAGAGCTACCGCGGCGGAGATAGAGACCTTATCGGGCTCTTCATGGAACTGCTTCAGGAACAGATCCGGCTTGAGAGGAGAGTTGGGTCCTAGTCGCAGACCGGCTTCACCAAGCACCGCCAAGGCAAGACTGATTCTAGCGTCATCCCTTTTCTGCGTGCTATTCTGAAGCTCGGAAATGAAGCTGTCAATCGTGACGCCAGCAGAGCTTCCGCTGGCTACGAGGAGAGCACCGATGACCTTGCCAACAACGACTGGGTCTCCTTCGATACTAACTTCTTTGAGAATACCCTGCATGAGACCTTGGCCAGAGCCACTCTCACCAACCTTGGTGACGAGGATCAAGATTTGATCCAAGACAATGCTAGCGTAACTCGACTTGAGAAGAGTGCAGATGGTCGCGACCATGGATTGGTTCACAACAAGACCTGCGTCCTCCTCGACCAGAGTTGCAAGAATAAGCAGTGCAGGGGCCAGGAGGTGGGTGTCGTGATTGCTGATAACAGGAACCAAAGCCGAGACCAGGCCCTGGATGGTGTTTGCATCAAGCTGACCCTTGGACGTGGGAGACACGATCAAGTGCTTCAGAGCCTGGATGCTAGAGCCGCGCAAAGATCGGTTTGCCTTACGCAGTTGACCGGCGAGCTCCAGAGCCACCTCGCGAATCCAAGCCGTCTCGAGTTGCCCGCTGCTGGTGCTAAAGGCGGCAACGTTATCGACGGCTCTGACGGCGGCAAGTCGGGTGGTTTCGTTCTTGAGACGGTCGAGGAGAGCGGCGACGGCGGCTTGGCGCTTGTCGGCAGCAATCAAGCCAGCACCATCCGCGCCAGACGTTCTCGACAACAGGACACCCAAAGCGTGAATACCCCTTTGCTTGACCTCAGCATCGGCATCAGTTGCGGTGATGCGATCCATGATCGTGTCGAAAAGCTTCTGCAGCTCGCCCTTGAACTTCTGCGCCGTCATCTTGGAACGAGGGGGCGTGATGGCCTTGACCAGCTCTTCAATCGTGCCAATGGCTTCGCTGGAAATCTTGTAAAAGCGGTCATTGGCGGCCGCCACCACACCAGCAACGATTTTGGTCAGGTAAGGCTGAAGTAGACTTGAAGAGTGAGTCTTGGCAATGTCACTGGTAAGCTTCAGGGCCGCAACACGTAGTGTGCTGGGAGTGGCAGACGCGTTGCCACCAGAAGCGGCCAAGGAGGAAGCGAGAGCAGAGGCTCCAGTAGGCTTGATGGACTCGATGATGGGTCCAATGGCATCGTTGAAGTAGTCAGACAGACCTCCACGCTGCACCGTAATTATGTCGTCAAGGAGGTTAATAATCGCCTGCTTCGTGGGAATGACCTTGCCCTTGAGCAACTTCGTAGACGCCTTTACAATCGTAGGGGTGAAACGAGCCAAGTCGGCGCGAGGGCCGGTCGAAGGAATTCGCTCGAGTGTGGGTGATGTGAGACCAGTCGCAACATGAGCAGCCATGGAGCCGCCGCCGCTGCTCTGGCGCCTTCGCTTCCGGCTGACAGGGATCAGGCTCGGGGTCTCTTGCTCTTGGTCGTCGAGTGACAAGTCGGTGGGATAGATGCCCTCGCCGGTCTTGCGAACGAGGAGGGACAGACAGGAGATGACCTCCAGACGAACATTCTCTTCTCTCTCGTCGAATCTCTTGACGAGAGTGGGACCGGCCTGGCTGTAAAGGACGCCATTTTCGAGCAAATCGCCGGATCCGCGGGTCGAGATGAGAGTGTACAGAGCCTTCGCGGCGCAGCGACGGACCTTCCAGCTCGCGTCGTCATCGTCATCGAAGCCGGCATCGTCGTCAAACTCATCGTCGGCGTCTTCCTCTTCCTCCTCCTCATCGACCTCCATATCCTCGTCGTCGTCCATCTGCGCGTTATTGGGGTCGTACTTTAGGTATCGGAGGCACGCCTTAATAGTATCTTCGGTAAAGGGGCGCATTTCTGTTGGGCATGCTGCAAGGAAAGCCTCCAGTGCCACCAAAGCAGACTCGCGAACCTCGTTAAAGTCCAGACCGACGTCGTCTCCGTCGCTAATCTCCTCCAAGTGCTGCTCCAGCTCACCTTCGCTCAGAGCTTGCATGATGAAAGGCACGAGGGTGCTCAGATATGTGCCGAACCGGGCAGGGATCGATCTCGCCATGGAACCGGTAATGGAGATGTAAAGACGGCGCGTAACCGCGGGTATATCACGCTTGCCTAGGTTGTTAGCCATGCGCGTGACCATCTGGTTGAGCAGGTCGTCCGACAGGTGAACCGCCAGAATAGAAATCGCCACGACGGCCCTCTTCTTAACGACGGAGGATGTCTTGTCGTTCTCCAGCAAGCTGATGACCGCGTCCTGCATCGCCTCAACCTCAAGCGGAGAGAGCATTACTCCAAAACACCTGACGACCTCGATGAGAATGTCGACCGATTCCGCGCTGAGGTTCTTGTCGACCTTCAACAGGCCCGGCGGCACAGGCGGGAGCTGGATGTTATTGGAGCCAGACTGCGCCTGGACCTTGCCCCCGGGACCCAGCAAACGCGGGATCAGCACCCGGCTCACGGCGACATAAGACTCTTGGACCTCTTTAGACGGGGGCAGGCCGGGTGTGGGCTTCGGCAGGGCCATGATCACGGCGCGCAGCGCGAGGGACGGAACAGCGTTATCGACGGAGTTCTTAAGCTTTATCGCCGAAAGCTTCTCGATCATGGGCGCGATGATCGGGGTCGGTACTTTTGTGACGAGGGGGCCGAGGCTGTTGGTTACCCATCTGTTAGCGATTGCTTCTTGAGGTTCAGAAGGGGGCAGGGGGGATTCACGCACCACTTGATTGCCAAGTTTTGCACCTCTCCATTCTGATCGTCCAGGGTCTTGATGATACTGTCGACTGTGCGCGCGGCTACATTGTAGTCATGGTGTAGGAAGTCGGGCTTTCCGTTTGCGAGGACCTGGAGCAGATCGTTGAGGGACATGAAGCGGAAGTCCGGGTCAGCGTCGCCGAGCTTCTGGACGAGACCAATCACGGTCTGAGGCGTCGGGTTCGCGGGCACGCTCGACGAAGCCATCTTGACAAGTTGATCGATGCTTTGATCGGGGGAAGAATAGGTAAAGGAAGGCGGGGAGGTTGAGAGGCGGCAGATGGCGTGTTAGCGGGAAGCGGTGGCTCTGACCATGCAGAGAGTAGGGAAAGAGTGACCGGCCCGCGCAGTCTGCAATAAGATTGAAAACAGACCAGAAGTTGATGCCGTAGAGAGATTGGATTGCTGTGTTTTATGATAAACGACAACAAGAGACCCTCGTGAAGAGAGGTAGGTTGTTAGTGGGGTTGGCAGCTCTAGGCAGGAAGGCGTTGTCGGGGACCTACGAGGTGCTGCTCCCAGGACGTTCCAGGTCTTGCCCCGCGAAAGTGGACCCCCACCCTTTGTGACTGCCCGCAGTTGCCTCCACTCAGCGGCCGTGCGAGGGGATGCCTTCAATTCGAGATCCTCGGACTAAAGCTAAATCCATGGCCGAGATTACATAAGTCAAGACAGCTAGAGCATTGCATTCCATCGGGAAACAGTCCGTGCAGGCCCGGCGATGTCGTCACCACAGAAGCTGTGGGGAGCCATTCACCCCGGCACGCTGGAACCATCCAGCTCTTTCGCCAGCCAATGAAGGACCTTGCTGCTACATGCCCCCGTAGAAGCTCGTTCCCGGTTCCACCCCCAGCTGTTGGCGCCAGTGCTTTTGGCTGCTCTGCAGCTCGCAGCTCCGAGCTCTAAACTTCGGACGGCAGCCGGGCAGCCTGTGAAGTGGGAAACACTTCCGTTTGTAGCACAGCAGGTACCTTTGCCGAATCACCCCTTGGATTCTTGGTGTTTCTTTTTTTCCCTAAGCCACCCGAGATCCTTTTTTTCTCCTTCCCTCTCCCCGATACTTCACGAAAAAAGCCACGTCTGAAGGAAAAACGACTCAATTGGGTTGCTCAAAAGCTCCTCTGTACTATATTGTGTCTTTATATTAATTTTGTCATTCAATTATAAGAAAACAAAAAAAAGAGCCAACAATGTCTTTCTCCAGAGCCGCCTCCCTCCGTTCCGCCCTCCGACTTTCGGCGCGCCGGACGATCCGTCCTCAGTTCCGCACTCAGTTCGCGCAGAGGACCTACGCGAGCCAGCATGGCGCCGCAAAGCCCCAGAGCGAGCTCCCTCTGTAAGCATTCCGTTCTTCCATACCCAATTGACCCAATTGGAGTTCGGACGAGCTTCCTACCGCTGGGCAACCCCAACACTCATGCCTCTAGCTGAACGATTGCTGACAATGTCCCACCCAGCGCCCTCGGCTCAGCACTCATCACCGTCGCCGGCCTCGCCGTAATCCTCCCCTGGGGCGAGAAGAAGTCCGACGCTCACGGCCACGGCCATGAAGCCGCCCACGAGGAGAAGCACGAGGAGGCACCCGCCAAGGAGGAAGCGGAGGAGTCCAAGCCCGAGGAGAAGTCCGACGAGCCCAAGGAGGAGAAGGCCGAGGACAAGCCCGAGGAGAAGAAGGACGGAAAGACCGACGAGCAGCCTAAGCAGGAGTCCAAGTCCGAGGACAAGTCTGACGACAAGGCTGAGGAGTACAAGGACGAAAAGAAGGATGAATCCAAGGAGGACAACAAGTCTGAAGAGCCCAAGGATGAGAAGAAGGACGACGGCGACAAGAAGCAGGAGGAGAGCAAGTCTGAGGAGAAGTCTGAGGAGAAGTCTGAGGAGAAGGAGGAGGAAAAGTAGATACTCCCCTTTTCTACTTGATATCCCACTGACGCCTCAACCTTGCGCCACCAGCACTCATGACTTACGAGGATCGGATTCATGGGCATGGCGGGGTGTGGATGGAACTTCACACGAGACCCAGGATCATGTACATACTCTTTTCGTTATTGTCCTAATCCATAATTTACTGGGTAGCTCTACAAGCATTTCGTCAACTGTCACCAAGTGAGCATTCACAATTCTTAAATCAGTAATATTTCTACTCTTTATTGTATGCTTGAAAAACGATGCTCAAACGCCGTATGCTGACTCCTCGTCAACATGCTTGTGGTATCAAAATGTGAAAAGGACTGTTCCGGGCCATCGGTGTAGGGTTTCCAAAGCCAAAGGTCCCTTCGTCATATGCACCACCTGCTCCATGCCAGTAACACTATTCTGTAAGCTGATTCCTTTGTCATAAAAGACATAATGCTGTTGTTGTCATGTGCGCCCCTCCGCCTTTCAGGCTTGCTTGTGCCCGGTTGACCGCAGCTCGATGGGGCTACCAGAACGACCGCCTTTTGTGTTACCTAGCCACTTTGTCGCAACAGAGAGCATTGGCTTTTTCGACTGCGTAGATCTACTTGCCACTTGCTCCAAACTACCACTGGTTTCTTCAATAGGGGGCGTGAATGCCCGTGTCGCGGTCTCATCTCTTGACTTGCGCGACATGCGGATCGTGTGATGTGATGGCCGGCCAGAGTGGTGGCTCTTCCTGGGCGCACCTTCCGTGTTGGTGTGGCCGCCCTGGCCATCGCCCGAATCATGCTTGTGCCCGATGGCTTCTAGAACTGTTGCTTCATCCTCTGCTTCCACCCCACCTTTTCCTTTCCTACCATTCCTCTCAAGTCGCTGCATGAAGTCCACGTCTTGCGGGAAGTAGACGCGTCGTATGGCATTGAAAAGCAGTTCAAACACAATGACTGCTGAGAGGATGATGAAGAGCACCGCCCAGAAATTGAGAGTGTTGCCGAAGTTGTCAAGGAATTCTCTGTGCACAAAGTAATTACCAGTATGAGCCTTATGAATCACGGACAGCAGGATACACCACAGAAACCAGCCGCCAACCGAAAGCAGAAAGCCAGCCAGAATGATCAGGGTCTTGTTCTCCATCTCGAGGATCCTTTACAAATTAGCATGAGTACACCTCTGAATATAGAACCAGAACTTACAGCAGCTTGATGTTGATGAACACTACGCAGGCGGTGAATGGTACAGTTCCCATGGCGTAGAGGCCGGTGTTCAGATCGTAAGGTAACGAATTGTACACCGCCCACGTCACCCAGAAGATGATTGCGGATTCAATTAAGCCCATGATCGTCCATCCGATGTAAAGCCTGACGTTGAAGGCACTGTTTCTATGGCCGTAGGTGTAAAGCTCAGGATACTCCAGAAGCGTCTTCGCTTGCAAATCCTTTTCCAAACCACCCAGTAGAATGACTGCGAGTGACGTAAAGAGTGTATTAAACACTGCCAAACTTATAGGTTCGTACAGGGAGGTTCCGCTATGTCCGTTGTAACGTTGGTAGTAGGCTTGTGGGAGGAAAAACACTATCTCCTTCCAAAAGGTGGCCAGTATGTATTTGCCAGTTCGCAGGTAGTTCCAACGACCGTGGACGAAAAGAAGGCGTTGCAAGAAACGGAATTGGGCGATGGCGTAATCAGAGATGCGAGCGGCCTGCAGACCCTCGCGGCCAGAGATACCGATGCCGACATGGGAGGCTTGAATCATACCGATGTCGTTTGCGCCGTCTCCAATAGCCAAAGTCAGAGAATGCGGTACTTGTCGGCGAATACGCTTGACAAGGGTAGCTTTCTGAGATGGGGAGGCACGGCAACAAATGACGGAATCAACTCTTACCGCAAGGTCGAAAAAGAGGAAACTCAGGTCCTCGTCGTCCTCGATGGTGCCCAAGGTCTGACCGTCGACAACCACGACCGTGTGAGGAAGCATACCTCTCGAGACCTCACCGAGAGTGGATAGGATGGAGTCCTGGAGATTGCCCATTGAAGCGTCCAAGATGAAGACTTCTGAGAAGGGCTTGCAGAGACCCGCGGAGTGTCCGATGTTGATGGCGGTCTCTCGCTTGTCTCCAGTGAGCATCCAGACTTTGATCTCGGCTCGGCGAAGCTTTTCGATGGTTTCGGGCACACCTTCTTGCAGGCGGTCTTCGATGGCTGTTGCCCCGGCAAGATCGAATCTGTCTTCAATCAGCTCACCAGCAGCTTCAATCTTCTCTTGCCTGTTGTCTAGGCTAGTTGTAGCATCCTGGTAGAGCTTCCTCCACGCGATGTAATCATCTTCTGGAATGTAACGGTATCCGTAGAGCAGAGTTCGCAGACCATCCGAGGCGAAGTCGTTCATGTGTTGGAAACACCTCTCAAAGACTGCGCCCTCGTTAAGCGCGACTGACTCATCAATGAACTCATCAATCTCACTCTCGCTCATGGCCATGCTGGGCCGTGGAGAGGGCCAGGTTTCCTGAAGACTCATTGGCGACAGAACGTCGTGTGAGACTCTCTGCGGAGACCACATTTCGGTGTCGTCAGTAACGGCGCTTCCTCGTCGGTGTAAATCTCCAGAGTTTCTCAGACTTTCACGCCTCATCGCTAAACTGCGACGGCCCGATATGGACGTTCGTGCAAGCATCATGCTGCTGCGGGGCGTTCCGCCATTGCTCATGCGCTGGTGAGCCTTTTCCTTCTCAACACTCCTTCGGATCGAGGCTCTCCGCTGGACGGCATCCGCCTTTTGACTGGCAAGCCCGCTAAGCTTTAGACGAGGCAAGATGACGTTATCGGCGCCTTTGCAGAACACGCAGACTCTGCCATCTGGCATGCGGATGATGATTGACATCCTCTTTCGCTGACTGCTGAACTCAATCACGTCGAGAACCTGGTACGTCTCTTTGACAATTGACCCATTGGCATCTGGCAACTGGAGACAAAGCGACTGCGCCGGCCGATCAATGACGATGTACCCCAGGTCGCGCGCAGCTTCTACAAGAGCGAGCTCGTCTGGAGAAGCAGCTTGATACTCGATTTCGCCGTTGTCCAAGGTCTCGGGGAGACAAGTGTGGCAGAGGGCGATGCAAAGAAGAAACTGCTTTGCCTTTTTCGAAAAAGCAGTGTCTGGCTTTCGTCGCAAATACTCCAGCAGGTCCTCAGTCTTGAGCTCGGGATCTGACTCTGGAGCCCTGCTGATAGATCTCCCGCGCGCAAATGAGCTGACGGAGGGCCGGCCTCTAGCTGACCAGGGCTGTGACGCGCCGTCATCGGGTTGATCGGCGGTCTTCTTCCTGTCTTTACCTCTGCCTTTGCGCTTCTTGCGAGCCGACTCAATCAACTTTTGCTTGGCCTGCTCGTCTCTCTCAATGTCCATGTCGTGCAACCAAGCGGTGCCAGCGACACTCATTTTGCGGAAACGCATGATATTTTCTGTCAAGGTACCGGTCTTGTCCGAAAAGACGTAATTTACTTGGCCAAGATCCTCGAGAATCGTCGTCGTATTCGCAACCATTGGTGTGTTGGTAACAGGGTCGTACATCTCGACGTCTCCCATCATGTAGAATTGTATGATCTTGATGATCTCCAAGCTAATGTAGAGCGACAGTGGAATAAGCGTGTTAAACATCAAAACATAGGCGATGAAGACCTTTTTGAGCGTTACCGTGAGTCCTTGAAAATACCATGATTTCCTTTCCGTCTCGTCTTTCCAGAGGCTGTAGCCAAGAGTTAGGCCGCTACTCAGGCAGAGAAGCACAAAAATGAGCCAAATCACGATTCTGTTCAGGACTCGCTGCATTGCTGGCGCCTTGGTTCGAACATGCTTTTGGGCGTTCATTCTGATTTTGCACTCTTCGCCCGAATTGATGATGATGCCAATCGCCTCGGTCGTGTTGCGCACAGTCGATCCACGGTAGATGACGTTGTCGAGCGACAGAGGCAGCGTCTCCTCTTTGACGGTCACGCGACCATCATATCTGTAAAGGTCGAGGTTGGGGTCCTCGGAAACAATCATGGCCTCACATGACTTGATCCCTTCCACAGTTGAACAGCTCTCTGCAAGGAGTGGAGACGCTCTCTTCGCCTTGAGATTCGTCTCTCCGTCCAAGGCCATCGTTTCGATGTATGCCGTGCTGTTGGGCCCGGACGCGCTTAACAGCACTACGTCAGCAGGGACATCATCGTCTCTTCCAAGCTTGATAACATCGCCGACATTGAGATCCTGCCATTCAGTTTCAGTCCAACCATCATCCGAGTTCTCTTTGAACGACACCTCTGCATCCTCTGCCTTGTTGTGCCTCTTCATGCTGGCAGTTGCTTTCTTGGATCTTTCTCCCAGAACCAGCGCCCGACTCAGATTCTCAGTCTTTGCAAGCAGATATCGCCGGTAATCGTCATAGCCCTCTTTCGCCATCGACAGGGAAACAAAGGCGAGAAGTGGCCCTAATGTTGTCCATCTTCCAGTGGTGCTCAAGCCGGGGATGGCTTGAATAATACCGACGACGAGGAAGTAAAAGTTGCCCATCTTACTGAACTGGGAAAACAGCTGCTTTGGTAAGAAGCTCAATATCGTGTAGCGACTGGATCGAATGAAGTTGCTGATGTACGGTTTCCTAGTGCGCTCATCGATGAGAGCCTCGTCTCGTTTCCTCGCCATGTCTAGAGGAATATGCCTGCCATCCGCGCTCGGTGGAAGGGGCTTCTGTCGCAACAATCCCTGCACGACATACACATTGTACGCCTTCTTCAGCTGCTCAGGCAGCGTCTCCTTCGTCACAAGCCACTTTGCGCGCTTCCTTGGCTCTGGTCGATAGATGGGATACTTGAGCTCTTCTGAATGCTGCACAGAGCTCTGGTCACTGCTCGGGTGGGCGCGCGACGTCGACGGCTCGGGCAAGATGTGGCTTTCCAAGTCTCCTCTTGACGGAATGGTGTAAAGACCATGATGACTGCTTGGAGTGGGATGCGAGCTCTCCAGGTCGAAGCTTCGCATGGTTTCACGCGGCACATCGTCCGAGAAGCGGACGTGGCCGCCGTCGAGGGTGCCCTTACTGCCCATGGGATCGGTGATGGCTCGTCTCGGCTGTGTTCTCTGAGCAGCGCGAGTTGGCGCGGGACTCGCTGAGGGCGCCGGGATGTCATCAGCAGTGTCGAAGGTTGCTGCAGACGTTGCGGACGGCAGAAGAGGACTCGGGGCGGGGTCGTCGGGGTCTTCATGCTGGGGAGCAGCAGAGGAAGAGGCGTCACCCGGGCCCCGGCTATCCATTCTTGAAGGGGCGAGGCTTGGTCGGTTTCTGTCTAGGCTGTGTTGGCCAGTCCAGACCCAGATTTCTCCCCAAAAGCCGCAGACGCTGCAGATGGAAAGTACCTGGCGCAGACGGAGTTAGTCGCAGAGAGGCTAGCAAGAACAGCTAGCTTGACGACTAGACAGACGGCAGAATGACGCTTGTTCCAGACGGTTCCCCTTGCTGGCGGGCCGGATTCACCACAGTGGCTCGCGCGTTGTAGTCTTCATTGGTCTGGACCCAGGATTGTGGCGCGTTCCTTGCTAAATCTGGCGTGGCTTCGAACTGCGACGCGAGGGAACGTCAAGGTCTTGGTCAGTGCAAGCAGCCGGGGATACGAATACAGATTGAAATGCTGGGTTCGCAGGGCTGAAACCGTCGTGGTGGGCGTCAAAGAGATGTCAGATCAGCGATTTCGACGTCACGGGTGCTGGCGGAACGAATTGAAGTTTTTCGGCCCAGCGATTGGTCGACGCCGGGGTTAACGATATAAGGCGAATAGCGATGATAGGACACTCGTGGGAATGCTGGAATGGAGACGTGAAAAACAAGTGCGGAAAGGAGATGAGAAAGGGAGAAGTCGAGATAAAATTGGTTACAAGAAGTCGGGCGGCGTTGGATTCCCAAAAAGGACGGACGTCGAAGGAAGCGCCGGGCGGGAAAGAAGAGCCACTCCGCCAACCCGACAAATGGACAGAGCCTTGCGTCGATCTGATCTGGGCGGAAAGATGGCAGCAGAGAGTGAGATACGCGAACAGGTACAGACAAGGCACACGACAACCATAAGACAGGCGAAACACACAAGACAACCTAAGGTAGGTAGACAGACAGTCGGGCAGGTTGTTGTTTCCTAAGAGGCGCAAAGAAGGTTGCCGCGTACAGCAGCTGCGCCGCCAGCAACGCGCAACAGCAAGAGCGGTACTCGCTCTTGGAGTCGTCTTGGCGAAAAGTCACGACGGGGGCCAGTAAGTGGCCGCGGAGACCACTCGTGGATGGCATCGGCATCGACCTGGAGGGCCCCCCAATCATGAGGTCAGGAAGAGAGCGTGTGTCTGGCGCGTCTTGGCACGTTTCTGCACTGCCACTGCGGCCATTGCCCGACGGGAATACCAAGACATTGATTGCACTGCTGATACTGATGGACGGACGAAGGAGGAGGACCTCTTCGATAATGGATTGGTTGGTTGGTCTGAAGTCCGACGGAAGGAAGGAGCCTTGGAAGCAAGCAGGAAAGAGACACACCGGGGAAAGACCCAACACAAAAGGGGGGGGGGGGGGGGGAGCCTTGCCTTTTTTCGAGCTGGTGGCAGCACACTTTCTTCGGTCTGCCCCCGCAAAACCACAGGGCCCGACGTCATTGGTGAAGGAAGAGGGCAAGTGCCACCTGCGAACTGCCTGCAGAAAGAGAAAAAGAGCGCCCGAAAAAACGCAGGTGCCACGACGCGGTACTTGAACGCCCGCGGCACCCGTCCACTGTCCCAGCTGTCAATGGCATTGTACCCTTGGACTCGCCCCCAAGGAGAAGCACCATCGATAGACGCACATTGTCTTGGCTCAGCACACTTTCTTGGGTCATGTTTCGACCCGCCATCCAACCGCCAGCAAACACGCAGCATCTTGTCTCTTTAGCATTGACTCCATCGAGGACGCAGGCAGACTTACCTCGAGGATACAGACCGCCTCATTAGAAAAGGCGCCAGCCCATCCTGCGTCCCGCCAGCTAGAAGACAGCCCATCTGTGGGCGCGTGCTCTAAGTATTAATCAATTATTATGGGCGCACTCTCCTTGGGACGAACGTGGCCAGCCTCCAGTTCTCGCAGGGCATTCCCTACCACACGCAAAAAGATGGGATGGGCCAAACTCTAACACCAAAAAGAAAGACGGCGAGGAAACTTCACCCGCGCGCACCAAGACGACGGGATCCATCTGCATTGCACATTGCACACATCCGCGTTCCGTCTCATTTCCAGATGATCTTCTTCAGGCGGGTACGGAGTACATTTTCTCATTTTTTCCCCATACGCACTCTGTACGGCATGCATGCGAGGAAAAGGCACGCGACACGACTCACAACTCCCGTACGTCCCGGCTCCCAACTGTGGGCACGGCACGGAGAATTGGCTTATCTGCCGTCCTCACCGCACAATGCAGTCTTCAGTTCCGCACCTCGGACTTTGATCCCCTCCCGAAATATGCCCAGTAACATACGAGCACCCGTACGCCTACGAACACAGTCATCATCGGGCCCCAATAAGTCCCCTTGGAATAAACCGCACAAACACACCGTTCTTGTGATCGAGTAAGGTTAGAAGAGAGCGCCCTCAGACCTCGTGTTAGTGGGCCACCACCCATCGCCACCTCGCGCCCCCTTCCCCCGTTTCCCCGGCTCGGCCCCCCGCGGCTTTGACACCGTCTCGAGCTTGTCCAACGCCACGCACTTTTAGGACGTCGATGTCGACGTCGAGAACTTCATGCTAGGCACAGGCAGACGTGAAGGGGGCCGCAGGACGGCACGACAGTAGATGCTTTTACCCCTTTTAGCGCTTGCTTAATGCAAGGCCAACTGCAAGTGGGATTTGATTTCCCCGAGTCGCAGATTCCTACAATGGACGACTCTACTCATCCCACCTCTGGAGGTCTGTGAGGGATGACTTGATGCTACCAATTCCTGACTTAGGCAGACACATTTCGACACAGTCACTCAAGCAAAGCCGACGGTGCTGCCCAAGACGAAAGGCCAACAGATGCATCAACAGCACAGAGTGATTCAGTAGCTGAGATAGCTTACACGCAGGTGGTATTGCCCGTCAGCACTTGCGCGGCTGCGCCCCGTCCCTCGTGTCTCTCGTGCAACATGTAACGTCCACCATCACCACCTCGGCACTCACCAGCACTCATTCGTGCTTCCCGTCCTTATCCAAACTCAGCCTCGTCGCAAAAACTAGGAGTACATAGCATTCACATCTCCAAATAATCACTTATGCCGCACGTAATCCTACCCGGCCCCCATGCATGTTCCACGTGGTTCTTACCAATAAAAGCCGTCTAAAAACAGAAAGTCTCATATCCGCCTGCCATCACCTACTCACCCAGCCGGGACAAAATCCAAGAAACCAACAAGTCTGGTTTCCTACTCGCAGTCCAGCCTAGTCTAGCCTAGCCTGCCTAGCCCCGTTCACGGCCAAAAGTGCCCACAGCAAGACCCAAGAAGTGGCAGAGCCTCGCCTCGCCTCGCCCACCGGCTCACGATCCGACTCTGCAATCTCGCATCACGACACCGTTTCTCCAAAAAAGCAAAGAGTATCCATCCGTACATAATCCCTCCCAGCAGATCCCCCAGAGCAGCAGACACCCAGGGGGGAAAAAAAGGAAACGACGCTTCGGTAGGCGCCGGTAACATCATTTTCCAGAAAACATCGGGATCGTCTTCTCACCATGCACGTTACATCGGTTCAGCCTCCACCCCCATGAACCATGACGATGAGGCGGCGCAGGCAACCTGACCGCCGGCCGTGGAGACGTCGAAATCACTAGTTTTTTTTTTTTTGCAAATCATCCAACTTTACAGATACAGTGTCACAATCTAGACCGAATGGGAACTTGCAAGTTTTGTTATAGTGGGAAAACAGGGATTTGACGCCCTCTCTCTTTGTCTCTCTCAACTCTCGACTCTCCATCGTCATTTACTTACAAGGCCGACCGCCTCTTTCGAGCAACGGCCGGCCCCAGCCTCTCGCTGCCGAGGCTACACGGCGCGGCGCGGTTTGTTTCCCATTAAACCGTCCCCAAACGTTGTACCCCGGCATCCAACGCACAAAAGCCACCAAGATTTCCCCTGCTCCCCCACGATTCCCATCAAACCAATAAGAAATACCCACAAGAGGAGGACCAAAAAAGTTGTTGTGTGTCGGAGTTGTGTATATCTTTGCGCAAGAAAATTTCGGTTTGTGACTGATTAAGAACCAGGAAAAATCCCAAGCCACCTGGGCTTTTCCCCCATTTTCATCTCCAGACCTGCGGCCAAGACATCTTTGACTCATGAACGATGACAGAAGAAATCGAGTTAAAATAACAAAATGTGCAGCGCAAGCCAACCAAAGATTTGAAGGGGAAAGGATTATTAGGTGCCGTATCGTCGGGTCTCTGCGCGGACCGATATGGCGAAGCACGGTTGTGACGACGAGGTAGGAAAATCGGAAGATTACCCCCTTCGCAACAAAAAAATGAGTTTGTTCGCGACAATAAATGACTCGAAAAATGGTAGAAGTAAATTTCCAAGAAAGTGCAAGTGTACGATCGCTTGTGCCGGACACGCATGATCGAGATACGAATGGAGGTATCGTCATGCAGATTCGTCGTGGCCGATGGATGAAAGTAGAGCGAGAACTGAATCAAGCATCGTAGTCATCGGTGTGTCGAAAGTAGACCAAGCGCAACCCATCTGGTATATATCGAGCGCCTCAACGCCAGCTGTGAATGATCAAAGCAAAGCAACTCCGCTCTCCTCCCAAAGGTTTTCGAAGCACGCCGGAGCCTGTATTATGTACGCCATGTCCTGTCCGGAATGATCCCAAACGCCAATTGACTTCAGGCGCTGCAGGCCTGAGTCAGAGGCGCTCATTGATGAGGCACATGGGACATGGACTCGGGTGATAATGAGCTGGGGTCAACGTTGTCGAATTGCACCAGCTGGTTCATGTCGAGATCAGCCTGACCTTGCTCGACGAACGCGGGAGAATGAGGGTGCATCGGCAAGTTGATGGTGTGCTTCGAGTACATCTCGTTCAGGCCGGTGCCGTCGTCAGAAACAGCGCAGAATCCGCTGTCGCCCTGGGTGTAGATGTCGGCAGAGGCGGGTCTGCCGAGCATGGACAAAGGAGGCGACTGCTCAACGATGGAGGGCTCGTGGTGGCTGCCGAATGACAGAGGGGAGACGGAAGGCGGGATCATGTTGTTTGAAGGGTTGGCCATCGGCGACAGGAAAGCGCTTCCGTAGGGAGTGTTGTAGCTGGAGGTCGGGAGGGGGCTCGGCTCAGGGGGCTGAGAGAAGAACGCAGGGCTCGTGGGGAATTCGGACGGAGAAGCGGTCGTGGCCGACATGGGGTACTGACGCATATCCAGTCCGAAGCCGGCCTGGGTGTCGATTCTCAAGTTGGGGCCGAGGCCACCAGGCTGCTGAGGAACAGGAGCGTGGAGGTAAGGGCCGGGAGTCTGAGGAGCCTGCATCTCGCCAGGCTGCTGGATGTAGAAGGAGGGCATCGGGGTCTGGAGCATGGAGAAGTCGACGGCCATGGGCACGGAACGACTACGCTGTCTCTTGTGGCCAGGACCGCGCATGCCAGGGTGCATGTTGTTGATGCCCCAAGTCTCTTGGAACATACCAATGTGAGGCTGAGCAAAGTTGGGCTGCGAAGAAGGGCGGCCAGTAGGCGACACGGGGGCGGACACGGAAAGAGCGTGCTGCTGGTCAATGAAGGGGTGAGGGTTGTTGCGGTTCATGAACGCCTCCAGAGAGACGAGCTTAGCCAGCTGACCGCTCAGAACCTTGGGGTTGCCACCAAGGTGGTGAACAAGGCACTGGGACGCCTGTTGGTCCTCAGTGAAGTCACCGCACTGGAAGAAGCCGCTCGTCTGGGGGGAGGAGTCCATGAAGAAGTTGGGAGGGCGGTTAAGCTCGATGACAATGCCGCCGGGCTTGTTCGGGTCGCCCTCCTGGTTCTCGAGGAAGATGTTCTTGATGTAGGCAAAGGGGTACTCGATTTTGTAACCAGCCTGCTCATTGTTGATGTAGTAGGTCATGGTGCACTTGTCGGGGGAGTAGAAGATGATGAGATCCATCGTGTTCTGTCCAACGCGAGTCCACTTGCCGATGCTTAGAGAACGGCAGGTCAAATGATGGATCACTGAGGCTGGTTAGTTTAGTTAAGCTTGACATACGTTCCCGGAGTACTCACAAACTTTGCCCTGGCCGCTCTGGTCGCCACCGAGGAGCATGCTGTTGTGTCCATAGGGCAGGAGTCCGGTGCGGCCGAGGAAAGGGCCGCCCAGACCCTTGCCAGATTCCATCGCCTGCATGGCGAGGTAGGCACGCATGGATTCGGGGATGGAGTCAATGTCTTCACCAGTCTCGAGACTCTTCTTGGCCAAAAGCTTAATCTTGGCACGTCTTCCCAGGGGTCAGCTGCGGTTCCAATGGACGCGACTTCAGGGGTCGAGATATCTCACCTGTTCTGAAACCAGATCTGGACAGACCTTTCGGTCATGTTGATTTCCTCCGCTATGCGCTCACGCACGGTGGCCGTGGGAGTCGGGTTCTTGTTGAATTCCAGCTCGAGTGTTGTGAGTTGATCTTGGGTAGCACGCTGTCTCTTCTGGTTCTTCTGCTGCTGGGTGAGGGTGCTCTTGCGAGGCGGGCGCCTTGATTGCGAAGAGGGCGCCTGGCCATTGGCGGAAGTCGGGGAGGGAGTTGAGTTCCTGTTGGCGGAACCGGGAGTCTGAATCGACTCATGGCCGGTGGTCGAGCCGGGCGTCGCGGCGCTGGGGGCAAGAGCCACCGGGTTTTCCACCTCAGTAGCCATGGCTTTCTTTGTTTTCTAATCGGTGATAACGATCGGTATAAAGGAGCAAAGGCGAGGTAGTATCGCTGTGGTGTGGTGCGATTGTGTGATCAAGGGACGGATGCTCGAGGGTCAGGAGATCTCGGTGTAAGTCGCGTCCACGGTGTGTGATCGGGATGTATGGTGTCGTATAGACGGATTCCTCTTTGATGGTAGGTAATAGGTATGAAGGATGTTTGCTGTGAGGCTAGGGAAGGTAAAGAAGGGGCTTTAAGGCAAGGTTGCTAAGGAGCGTGGTGGTCCAGAATCCAGCAGGGGGATCAGGAGATTTGGGATGTGTGAATAGTGTCGGTTCGGTACGAACGAATGTCGAAATTCAACCAGACTTAAGGAACGTAATGGAATACCCGGAAAGGAGTGACGGGATTCAGAGAAGTAGTTTATGGTTGAATTATTCAAGAGAGTGACTGTGAAAAGGAAAAAGGAGTGGGGGAAAAAGAGGAAGAGAGGAGGGGATTGTCGTGAACGACGAGGATGACGATGAGGAGATGATGAGAAGAAGGAGGGATGGGGGCAAGAGAGGAGAAAAAGGAAAAGACATGGACGGGCGAGGCGGCGGGCCCAGAAAAAAAAGGGAACAGACGAACGAGCGAACGAACGAACGAATGAACCGGTGGCAGCCCACCCTGTCGAGAGGCCAGAGGCTCCTCTCTGGGCTAGGAGGGAGTTGAGAGAAAGCCCGCAGAGAGGTCTCCTCAGTCAGGCACACGCGCAGGCGCCGGTTCACAGAGAGGCCAGTCCAGTCCAGTCCCGTCCACGTCCCAGGGCCTGGGGCCAGGGCTACTCAGGAGCGAGCCAGTCCAACGAGAGCGGGCGGGCGAAAGAGGAGGCCAGCCAGGAGCCCCAGGAAGAGGAGTGAGGCGTGTGCGTGTGTAGTGGTTCGGGTGGGCGTGGACGAGGGTTAGGGGGGGCGTGTGAGAATGTGTGAGTGTGGAGTTCACACAGTTGGGAAGAGGTGGTGGACGACCTCGACGGGGATGGGCCCGACTGGGACGGGGGAGATGCGATACCCTTGTCTGTGCCTGTGCCTGTGCCTGGTGGGCGAGGGATGAAGAGGGATGGATGGGTGGGTGGATAGATGGATGGATGGGACGGACGAGTTGTGCAGCGGCGGCTCAGCAGCAGCAAGTGGAACATGCAGCCACGACATGTACACGTAAGTACTTTGTCCTACTCTCCCGCCCTGTTCAGCCCCGAGAGCCAGGGTCAGGTACTTGGAGGCGCATCGTGGACTGGAGGTATGGGATGGGACGTGGAGGGGAGAGCAGCACGAGAGGGGAGGGATGGGGCAGGTAAGAAGAGCCACGACGCGGACTGGCTGGAGCTTCCAGGTCGACGGGGGTCCACGTCAGGTACGCGCCGTTTCTCATTGGCCAAGAAAAAGCCACTTCTACCGTCCGCACCTGACCTGCGGCCGATGGACGAACGATACGCAGTAAGGCACGTATACGTATCGGTTAACCTAGCCTAACCCTGCTCTAGTGGCATCCCCGGTCGCTGTTAGTTTCTGGTGCCTTTTTTTCCTCGCAGCCTCTCACTGTGGCTCCGAGTCTTGAAACTGCCTCTCTCTCTCTCTCTTTTTTTCTGCCCGCGCCGCAACATCACCCCAATTCAGAAGTCAAAAGTGCCACTCGCGCACACCCACACACCGCTGTTGGTCCTCGGTCGACAGAAACTGATAGGAGATAGATATGCCAGCCAACCAAGTGCCCTGCCGCAGATGCAGATGCAGAGGATGACCGATGCTGATGCCGGGCTATTCCTGGTGTCCAGCGACCGTCCTCCAAAGAAAAGGTGGGGGAAGCAGAAACATCGGCGGCAGTGGAAAGTCAGAGACGCGGAGGAAAGCATATCCTTGCACCTCGAGACTGATGGAAAGGGGAGACTCCCGTCCGTACCTGGCGACAGGAACCAGAGCTTGAAAGACTACTATGTAGTGGACTGTGTACTGCATAGCACTTTATGCTGGACCGCCGGCTTAGCATGAGCATGAAAAAGAGGCGTCGGTCTGGTATTCTGAGCAACGCGCGCCCTCGCACTTGCTTCGTACATCAACGACGCGCCTCGGCTTTTGCCCTACCCTTATTGCCTTGCCTGTCCTGCCTGCCCTGTCCAGTCTTCACCGTCTGTTCAGGTATTCGGACGCAGGCACGAGAGCGGTGGCTAGCGGACGAGCACAGGCACTGGTGGCAGGGTCGCGTTTGGTAGGTATCCGCAAAAAGGTTCGTACCCTTAGGTTTCTCGAATACCCCATTCTTTTTGGGGGCGGCCGAGCAGCAACGCGACACTGGACTCGTGGAGGCATCGGCAGCGGAGGGGTGATGGAGATGGATCTCTTCAAATGGAGAGTCAAGGTTTCCTCCTTCACTGCTCGCAGTCGGACGCGACAGGAACGGCATTGGGGGATCGCAGAGACTGACACTGACGCTGCCGCTGCCACTGACACATGGGGCATCGCGCGGCTGCTGCCAAAGAGACAGCCCGCTCGCTTTCGTGCGTCAGTGAGCGAAAAAAGAGCCCACGGTGGAACGATAGACGGAAGGTCCAGCGCGACTTGTGAATGCGACTGGGGGTTCTGCCTGCGGTTGGTGGGTGGGCTGCATGGACCTTTGGACTGATGCTGGGACCCGTGGGTTCCTGTCAGGCACACAGGGATGACTTTGAACAGACTCTGGGAGGAGGGGAGAGGAGGGGGGGCGATGGGTACGGAATACCCTGCATCGTCTCCAGAACAGGTCACGTTGAAGACGGGAAGGGGAACAGGAGAGGGCTGACGTTTTCTGAATACCAGGCGGATACCTCTTGAATCGAGGGTGCCAGGGTCTTTGTCATGCACAAAAGCCGCGGCCGTCTTGTCGGAGCCGTTTGAGCAGGGGCTTGTTTCTGCAGGTCCCATCCAAGTACCTTATCCCGTACCAACGGAGTGTCATGTCAGCAATGGAAAGGGCTTTCCGTCCCGTCATCCCATCCGTCCACCGTCAGTTCCACGTTGCTGTCGTCCCAAGTTTGAAAGTCTGTCAATCCCCTCTTCTCCCCCCCCCCCATTCCCATCCTAAGTTCCAAATCCCGACCGTTATCTCGTCCCGACTTAAGACGCAAGGTCTGTGAGGGAAGGTAAGGTACCTTAAGGTGCGGCGTGCCTTACTTGGAGGGAAGGCTGTGACGGGCTGCTACACCTCCTTCCGTCTAGAAGATCTTATCCGGCCAATCCATCGTCCCTCCTTCCAGGCTCTGACTCCATTCCATCCCGCGCCTTCCAATGACCATCCCATCCTTCCATCCAGCCGTGCGGTGTTGGCGTGCGTTCCTGCCTGCCTGCCTTTGCCTTCCTGGGCTGGCCCTCCTTCTGTCTCTGTCTCGCTTAGGCAAGGCACGCCTTACTGATGTCGTTGCTGCTGCCGCTGCCGCTGCTGCTGCTACCTTACTCTGCCATATGCCGCCACTTGCACCTCCCGTCCTTCGCACCTGCACATCAGCAGATCAGCCGGAGAGGAACGACCTGATCAGAACTCGTCATGCGCGGGCGACGGAACCATTGATCGGCTGTCAACGGAGCGCGTCCCATCCACCTCACCCACCTCGGCGGAAAGAGCGACACGACCGACCGAAAACGACGACGACGGGGACCCACGGAGCTCAATACTGAACAGCTGTGAGTGAGCACTGTGAACTATCCGTTGCACGCACACCAAAGAAGACTGCCGCAACCCTCTGGCTGACTTGGTGGATCCAGAGAAAACCGTCGGACCCTGGTCCTTGCTCGTTCGTCCAGTCTTCCGTCTGCCTCCAAAGGTACTACGCAGTCACGCAGGCGGCAGTAGACTATCCATACGGAGTAAGGCACTTACGTCGCGTCGTCCAGTCGCGCCTCCCTCCCCGCCAACTCCAACTCGCAAGTGCCTGCCTGCATCGCATTTGCATTGCAGCACCCCTCACCTGCACAAAAAAAAAAGTATGGAAGCTGCACTTACGCCTGCAGCGGCCACACGTCGGCGCAAGCCTTGCTGCTCGCACTGTCTCGGCTTCGTCCACTCTCAAGGCACAATGTCTCTTGTTCCTGGCGATCCATGCCGCCATTCTGACCTCTCCGCCCCTCCCTCTCACCGGCGATGGCTCACTCACTCACTTCTCCAACAAAAAGTCTAAACAAAGCTCTGTACCCCCGAGACGCGTTTCCTGCTCAAAAAAAAAAAAAAAAAAAAAAAAAAAAAAAAAAAAAAAAAAAAAACAGCGTCATGTGCACAGCCGACAAGCCCGCCAGATCGAGACGACACCAGACTTGTCATGTTGTGCTTCGGCAAACCTGGAAACTCAAACAAAACTACGTAACCCTCTCAACGCTGGCTCAGAGTCTGAGGTCTCGCGATGCACGTCTCGCTTGGTCTTGAACCATTGAGCAGCCATTATCCCGGAAACCCACGACAGACGTCGCCTAGTATGGTCACTGTCGTGGACCGTTGCGCCGGCTGATCCTGATCCTGATCCCCCCTTACACGGTACCACACCTCCGTCTGCTGTGTCCGTACTCATACCAGTGGTTGGATACGCCACCCACCAACAGCGGCCTTCCTTCCAACGTCGATTCCCCCAACTTGGATCGGCATGTTTCCGTCCTCGCCGTCCTGGTCATGGAAAGGGGGAACGATGGTGGCAAGTCGTCTCTCTGCTGGTTCGTTGATGCCCGCGCGGCAAACAATCCTCTGTGCCTTGTACAGCAGCTCGGCATCGGTCAAGCCTCTGGTGTCGTTGCACGTTGCCAGCAGTCAGGCGCCCGCTCTGATGCCGCCGTCCTGCCTTCTTGAGCCTCCACGTTGCGACGGTTCTTCGAATTCGGGACTAGCCTCTGGCCCTGCTCAAGAGGCCAGCCTCGCACTAGCCCTCATGATGAGAGTACCCAGGACCAAAAACACCATCTCTGTCGTAAAGCGAAAGGTGCAGACCGCCGCCCACCACCGGTTTGGACGACATGGGTCTGTCAACATATCGACTGCTCGGCACACAGCATCTCCGTCGACCGGCACAACGGCTTGATGCCCGTCTAGTGATTGAGGTAGTCTTGACGGCGGTTTGCGCGCCATCCAGACAAGCTGTCCAGCCCATGCAGATGCAGGCCATCCACAGCTCTGACAATCGCCTAACTGTCCGCCACTCACTTGGGCCACGGGCAGGCCTCGGCGCCCATCCCCGCCCCGACCTCTGACCTCGCTCGGCAATTTTTTGACTGAATGATTGATGGCTCCTTGACTTTGTCAGTGCCATGGGGAAATTTCCTGTCATGGCGAGCATGCTCGATCAACGCCAAAAGAGCAGGCATTTGATATATTCCGGAAAGATGCCGAATTCTCAGGCCATCACGTCCCTTTCGCTCTCTGGCCGCACTCTTACAGTGAGTGCCGACAAAGACTCCAGCACGTCTATTCGGACGGGCTTCAGGCTGTTGGCGCGTTCTGGAACCAATGGGCAGGACTCAACTTCCACGAATGGCATGTCGGGGAAAAGGGGTCACGCCAAGCCGACCTATCCCGCCCTAAGCGGACTTGCACACGCTGACCTCACGTCCGACCTGACCACTACATCGGCCTTCGAAAAGATTGCAGCCAACCATCCCTCTCAAGGGATGGGCTGCGATGCAATGTGATGGGGTCGCTGGGCATCCTCACATACAAGCCAGAGACCAACTGTTTCCGCCTCGTTACGTATAAACTGCATGCGAATGCTCATCGGCTCCCTTGGACGCCTAATCTACATCTTGTGTACGGAGTCCTTTGCTGGGATCCGAATAACAACGCGCGAAACAGATCGTCTGGCCATTCCTCCCGGGCAATCGACAACGAAAGGGATGTCTCAGACAAGGCCCTGTTGGGCGTTACAAAGACTGCTTTACACGGTCGAAGACCTCGCATACACGTCGAGGCGTTCCAGCAAACACCCAAGGTCCAATTCTATTGAGCGTCGCGCCCACGGCGTGTTGAACAGCCGTATGTGGAAAGAACTTTACGGCTGGCTTAGGAATTCTGACCTCTCCTCCCTCCGATACTCCCGCGTCCTCCGTCACCGGCCGAAGCTTCAGGTCGCCTGTATCGTCATTCAAGCAAGCTTACATCTCCGACCTTGGTCAATGGTGCTGTTGCAGCACTTCTTACCTCGTACCTGCAGAAGCGTCATGCAACCTAGGACACCGCCAGTGTCCCACATGCGCCAGAGACACTGTGGCACGACGCTAACCATCTTTGACCGTTTAACCGGCTCCATTCAAAGCATCTTACAAAGTCCCGTTCGAGACAGGTGGGCCAGTTCCGTTGGTCCTCAGTGGCAGCACCTACAAGAGCGCTCCAACATCTGTCAAGGCCAAAACGAACGGACTGGCATCGCATTGCATGGCACAGTTGATGGTTCTTGTCAGTGTTAATCAAGCCTGGCATCGCGAGAAGCTTGAGCTTCACAAAGTACTTCGTCTGACCACAACGAGTGATGTCAATTGCGCTGAACTAATTCCAACTGAAGTCAAGATCGGACGAACCTTTCATTTGCTAAGCAACCCGTCGAAGCCCATAGCCGCCGGCCCCTCTTCCACTGCGTCCGTGGTTGCAGACGGAACATTCCCTTCGCGCACGCCTCCTTGCGCCGCTAACTTTGAGCTGGTAGCTCTAGGCGGTCGCAAGGTGCTTCACGATGCCCGAAATAGTAACAAGGGTTTCGAGATGGCGGACAATCATCGCATCACAGCCGCAGGTGCCCGCTTGTTTTGACTTAGCCACCGGTCTTCTTAAGCTGCGCAGCCCCGGTCAACTCAGCTGCATGACCTTCACCAAACACCTCACGTTCTTCGACCAGGCAACGATCATCTTGCTCGCCAGCATGCGAGACTCGCAAAGAAGTCAATTTTCGAGTTTCTGATCACAACGAGGCAACGCCGCCATCAACGCCACACCGACAAAACCAAGGTTCCGGAGCAGGCTCCCTCTCGAGGCAGGAGAATACACATTGGGCACTGTGTCCGTCGCGCATGACGGATCGGCTCCGTTTTCCACAATAAGTCTCGCGGATTTGCATAACGCGCGACAGCCAACACAGTGGTTAAGGAATGTTGAAAACTGTCTCGAAGTCAGTCAGCGTCAGGGTTCCAGGTTGTCTTCAACAAGACCCGCTTTTACCCCTGAACGTTGGTGTCGGTACCTTGCAGCTTTGCAGGGGCGTTGCGGCTAACCCTCTCGCGTCGCTTGCAAGGATCTTCACAAAACGAAGCTCATCATTGGACAATCCCGCTCGAGCTTGGCTGAAATAGGGATAGCCAAAGATCGCCGATGGAATGCCTCGTCGGGTTAGTCGGGGGGGCCACTACCGCAGTCAAGAACCTCAGGCAAGGGGAACATTCAGATACGGAGGGGTGGTGCTCAAACTTCGTTGAGCCTCCCCCCTGTCTTCCACGCTTCCCACGCCTCTGTCTCCCACTCAAAATCCACTTGGTCAGCCTCCGGCGTGCTTCTTTCATCTGATCTTTTCTCTTCCCGCTTCTGGCTCTCGACTCCAGTTGTACCTAGTTCCGGTCCGCGTCCGGCCCCATTTAACAACTGTCAAACTAGACAGCGACTGGCTTCCTCCGCAGAGAATCAGCCAAGCACCCTGGGGAAAGACGGGATACGGCGGTTAGCGCTCAAATAGGACTGCGGCGCCGCATAAAGGAGAAGTGCAAACAACAACACGATGACAAGAGGCATTCAGAGTACCGTGCGTTGTTGGTGGGAGATCGTCGTTTTGCAGCTCGTTGGCCTCGGGGCCAAACAATTCAAACATTTCTGCTACTGACTCAGCCACAAGCTCCGACGACGGTCAGTCATCGCATATGAATCCGGCCGACCGGCTTTCCCAGCAGCATCCACTACCGCCTACCTGGCCTGTTGACCCGCCGCCCGTCGTGATTGAAATTCGTAAAACCGCTACGGGACTCTTCAAAGAAGGTGTCCGGGGTCCGTTGCCTCCGTCGCCAGCATCACCGGACCAAACCTCTCGTGGCCTGTCCGGTGAAATGTTCCAGAAGAACCATCGAACATTGCGAACCTGAGGTCCCTGGCCGCCTGCCCTAGTGTGCCCCTCCCCCTATCTGAGGCCCTGCTGGGCGACACCTCGCTAGCCAGGAGCCCTTGAAAAGTCGGCTCGTCTGTCTGGACCCTTCATGGATAACACGCAAGATTGCCGCACGAGGTAGACGAGACGATGGATAGGCGAGATGTGTCTCTAGCATCATGTGTCGCAGCATCTGTGGCACAACTATCCGTCACGTCAGGCACTGTGAGGGTCGACCGTTGAGAGCTTCTCATTATGAATGAGTCTATGTTCAACTTTACTTAGTACAGGGTGTCTCCATCGGATTGCTCGAGTCCTGACGCCTTGCCTCTCGTTTGGCACTACAGCTGACATCCAGAGACATGAATCAGCGTCACTTCTCGGCCGATATCGAACCACTTAGCACAGCAACGCAGGCAAGTACGAAGCAACGCTGAAAACACCATCGAGCAAGAAGTACTCTGTAGACAAACCCCGAATATCGATTGCAAGGCCAAGAAAACATGGCGTCCCAACTGTCATGCAGTCCGCTCCCCTACCCCCGGGCTGCATGACCACGGACCACACTTGATCCAATGAGCAAGTTACTACAGCCCGGCCACTCGTGGAGGCATGAATGATCATCGCAACCTTCCGACACTTCCATCAACAGACGCGTGTGGACGCGTTTCTATGTTTGCTCTCCGCACGAAAAGGCGGTTGCAGCAGAAACATCTGTGTAAACAGGCACATGTACCCGATTTCTCCGTTACGAGATGCATCTTCTTGTCGTTCCCAAGACATTGAACAACGAAACTCGCCGCCCTGGTCGATCTGAGGCATCGTGCGTATGGTCAGTGTGCCGTTCTGGGATCGCTCGGTTCTCGACCCGAAAAAACTGGCGAACCCTCATGCGCAATATACGGGCAATCGACGTGGCAGCATGGCAGTATCTCAGTCGCGTACGAAATCCTCAGCGTCAAGAAAGCGAGCAGGGCCACCAAAACTGCCGTGACACCGGGCCAAGCATTCCCAATTGAGTTTGCTGAAACCGCTCCGGGTCTTCGCTTTTTTGACAAGCATTGCAGGCATCGCGGAGAAATTTCCGAGCGAGCCCAGCACCCCGCTGCGAGAGAGAAATCAGTGAGGAAAGACGCACCAGTCATGCGTCGATACCGCTCCGCCGCATTGTCTTCTGCGATTCGTGGCGGCAGAACATTTCACGACTCCTCCTCTGCCGTGCTTGGACCTCCAGCATGACAGAGAGAGGGAGGAACCACACGTCGGCATTGCGGCGGTGGGCCCTCTCAACAGAGGCTATGCCGGAACGTTCCCTGCTCGCTTTCTGTCTGCGACGTCGTGCACCATTTCATCTGTACGAGATCGCACAAGGGGTTGTCAAAGATCGGCGCTAGCGTTCGTCTGATGTTCCCGGGCCTCACCGAGACGGGGCCCCTGGCCGGTCTACCGATGACAGCTCTACCGGGACGGAGCCTGTTCGCCGAAGGGAGAGGGCCTTTCGGTCTGGATTTTTCCCTCCGGGCTAACCCAGCTTGACCGACTCGAATCGTCCGAACAGGCGCGTAGCACTGACTCGGCACCACTCCTTCATATGCACTTCGACAGGCCCCAATCCAAGAGACGTGGCGACGACTGACCCGGCCGTCAGGTTACATGATGCACCCGGCTTCCCGACACACGGTCCGCCGAACTCTCAGATATATCAAGTAGTGGATCACCATACATATTGAGGTCAACAAGGACAACCGTACCTTTGCCTCTTTACAATCCGGGTCTTTTGAGGGTCTGCTGCGCTGCCCCCAACGCGATGAGATCGTCCGAACTCCAACGAAATATATGACTGATTGGCATTTACATTAAGCCCTATAGTGGATGGGGCTGGCCGAAGGGAGTCTGAGCTGCTCGGAACCTACCGAGCCAGTGGTGCTGGTGGGCACGTTGGTTGCGGCCTGGCATAAGGTTGTGTATTAGGGGTATCGATCTCGACCTTTTTAGGAGGCAATGCGAAGGCTTCGGGCTTTTGGCTTTCGGCACTGTCAACATCTTCCAGGGGGGCGGACGGGCGTCAGAGGCGCGGATGCCACGTCGGCATCTACGCGGATAGCTCCTTTTTGTGAGCCATGGGCAGTAGGAATACGAATGGAACTCACAAAGTTTACTCGTGAAACGTCCAGGTAGTAAGTTCGACATGACCTGGGGTAAGGTGAACGGTGCCTTTCGCCATATCACAACATTGATTGTTTCTACTCGTGAACATGTAGAGGAGCGGCAGATGAGTATCCCGAGTGTGTGCACGATAGACTATAGACATGCGCACTACTGACCTCCAGCGGAGAGAATTGCCAAATCTACAGCGCTGGCCTGCGGTTAGATTGAATTGATTTCACTGGGGCTTGGAAGCTCGTCCTCTTATGGCGGCGCATACGTCGATTATATCATGGACCAGCAGCTCGGTATTTGTCTAATTCACTGTGACAAAGCTTTCAAAAGGATGGACGCGTGTAGTGAGTTATGAGAACAGAGTGTTTGGACTTGATGCCATACCACACAAACCTGCCTGCTTAATAACGTGAAAAAGGACGTCTTTTATAATTGAGGCCGGCCTTCTGAAAATTGCCTTTCTCCTGGTGTCTCGTAGTTGTTATTTTACCCCAGGTGTTCTAGTTTTGTGGTCTCGTCGCTTCGGTGTGAGCTGAGTTGGGGGGTTGTCGGTGAGGACCTAGTCTTCTGGGCGCATCGTAAGAAAAAATGGTCTGCGTTATCAGCGGCAGTTGTGTCTGGTGCTTCTTGGTTTTCGAAGGTTGTGGGTGCATAACATGATCTACCCGAGACCATATTCAAGGCACATGTGCATGTCGAGTTGGGAATCCGGTTCACCGTATCAACGGAGGACTGTTTGTGAACGGTTCCGTCTCAGTCACGAGGCCGGACGAGACAGACTGTAGAGGCCTGATATATAAACAGCCGAGGACCTTTCTGAACATCTCGTTGCCTTCGAAGCCTCGTTTATTGTTGTGCACCTCCTGACACTTGTCAGCTCACGCCCAACTGAACCACCTCCGGATTTCCTGGCCTCTCAGATGCCATTTGAAAGGGGGCTCTAAATCATTTTATACCCTCTCGGTAGGTCAAGAAGCATCTCGTCCATGAAGTATCTGTTTTATCCTCACACTGAAATGCAAAGATGGAGGAGAACATGATAGATGTATGGAACTTCTCTGGAGAATGATTTGGTGTCAAAGAGTATCCAGCTTCCTCGGGGGCATATTTGACCAAGCATGGTTAACGCCCAGAATAGCTAAAACCCCGAGAAATCAAAAATAAAGGGTTGAGTTGGGCGGAAACAAGCAACACATGCTGTGTTGACGCAGTACAAAAGCATTATCTGTAGATGAAAGAAACGGTCAACCATTATGAAAAAGCTCATAGCGCTCCATACATTGACGTGTTGCGGTCAAATTCCAATCTATTTAGCGAAGGTTGTCATCGAGGATTTCATGTCACGGCCATGCCCTTAACAACGCCCTTGGTCGTTTTCTTCATCCTACTTTACTCCCGTCCCGTGTATGATTATTTTCTATCATGGTCAGACTAAGCCATGTCCTCCTCGCAACGACTTGCCGTCCCCCTCGACATCAGCAACCACAATCACAACTCCTTCATCACCTCGCTCACAGCCTTCTTAGCCATCTTCCTCGCCTGCTCCACAGGTAACCCCGCGCTCATGTCCCTGACAGCCTGCAACTTGCGCATCATCCCCTCCAGCTTCTCAATCTCCTCAGCATCAAGCCGCTCCTCCTCTTCATCGCCCACCGCTGCCTCCTTCTTTGAGCTCTCGCCGCTCTTCTTCTTGTCACCGTCCTTGCCCTCGTCGTCGTCATCGGCCTGCTGCTGCTCCTGCTCCAGGTTCCAGATCGCCTTCTTCAGCCCCTCGAAATCAGCCCGGTCGAACCCGAAGTCGAGACTCTCCGGGTCAAAGTCGAACTCGTCGTCGCCGTCGTCCCCGTCGGCGAGTGGTCTGGGTTTGCGCGGCAGACCCGCCATCTCCGCCTCGACGTCCTCCAGGTCAGAGTCGACGTCCGGCCCGGCGTCGGCGGCCCAGTCGTTTGACTCCAGTGCCTCGAGGACTCGTGGGATGCCCATTTTTTCTGCGGGGTTTGGTTAGCCTTTGGTTTCTGGAATAGTGTGTGTTGGACCATGATGAAGAATGTGGTGGAAAGGGAAGAAAAGAAGAAACAAACCTCCAAATTCGTTCCGCCCGTCATCCTTCTTCCCCCCGCGCACCTGCACAAACTCCAGCCCCCACTCGGCACACAGCTCCTCCCACTCCTCCGCGTCGCCCTCGCCGACGCCGATCCCCAGCCCGACGCCGTCCCACGCCCATCCGCCGAGCCCTTCGCGCACGAACTTGCCGACTTCCGAGATGAGCGCGCGGGTTTCGTCCGCGGTAGGTGGCGGCGGTGCTGCGGCTGCTGGTGGTGGCGGTGATGATGGTAGTGATGCTGCTGCTGCTGCTGCTGTTGTCGTGGAGGAAGGCGGCGGCAGGGCGAAGACGACGGCCAGACCGCCCAGCACGGAGAGGACCTCCTTCGCCTCGGGGGACAGGAAGGAGGCGGACCACTCGGAAGGCGAGGTGATCAGGTCCAGCCAGATGGGCACCTGGGCGGTGTAGTAGCTCGTCTTGATGTCGAGGAGGTGCGTCGTGCCGGCCAGGGAGGTTGAGGCTGGCTCTGGGACGGCGCCGGTGAGGTCTACGACAAGTGTTAGCTAGCTGGTATGCCCCATAGTCTTGCCGTCCGCGAGAGTGTGTCGTGAAGCTCATATATGCCAGCTCTCCCTTTCACCTGAGCGCATGGCGGGGTGATAAGATAAGCGTTTTACCAGACGAGGTTGCGCACCTTTGATTACCCTGCTGAGATGCTGCGTCGACTCAGCCAGTGAGACGGCCAGCACTCGGCGCGGATTCGAAACCTCCGCCATTTTGTGCGTAAGTTTCTGTGAGCTTGATGAACTGACGTGGAATGAATAGCGTTGCTTTGAATGTGACCAATTTGGGGCCCAAAGTATCGGGACTGGTCGGTCCCAGCTTACCTAAACGCCGGAGGGCGGGACCTGCGCTAAGCGGGCTGTAGCGGGGCGCCGAGCGGATGCGACGGACCCTGAAAACGCTCCAGTAAGACCCCCAGGGACGGGAGGTGCGGGCATCTTTTCTTTCAACATCTTACATATCGGACATCTTCTCTGCAATGACACGTTGCACTCGTACTGCAAAAGTGAGAGGTGGTATCAATTTTTGTGTTTAAGAGGTGAGGTGCGCACTCTGCTAACAACTGTTTTTTAATGGCCTCGCTACCCATGCAGAACGGGGTATTCTGAAGAAAGAGTCGGAAACGATCATGATAACGTGCAGTCTGGGAATCGTCGTAATGCAAATGAAACGCCCTCCGAACCAGCCAACCATGAACGCATCAGAGACAAGGGAAATAAGCCAAGCCATGCGAAACCAATCCAAGCTGAGATGGGAAGACCCGGAACCCAAAGAAATGCAGTACACAGGAAAAACGCCTAGCAATCACCGCCCCAGCCAAAGTGACGGTTCACAACGTTCATCGCGCTCACGCCAGCCCTCACGATGCCCCTGGTCCTCTCGTCGTCCATACCCGCGAGGACATCCTCGAAGCTAGTATCCTGGCGGCCCTCGGCATCCCTGAGGTCCCGCTGGTCCAGCTCGCCCTGGCGCCGCTCCATCACGGCGCGGTGGATGGCCCTGGCCCACATATTGTACCACTGGTCCTCGGACACGGTGACGTACTCCCTCCCGACAACGCGGCCGGTCTGCGGGTCCCGCTTGCGCCGAGAAAAGGGCCACTCCGCCTCGACGACCTCGAAGCGCTTGGTGCGGAAGAAGAGGTACGGCCAGGCAAAGACCCACAGGAAGGTGAGGTAGAAGAGCCAGCGCACCCAGCTGGAGAAGCGCCAGCGGTTGACGCGGCAGGTGTTGAAGACGTCGACGCGCTCGTCGCGAACGGGGAAGCTCACGTCGATGCGGCCGCGGTAGTGGGTGGAGCGGACGAGGTCCTCGAGACGGCCCTTGAGGCTCTCGTCGTCGTCGAAGCCGGTGACGGTGCGGGACAGTGTGAAGGTCTTGAGGCCGGCGTGGGAGGCGCAGTATCGATGGCACCACTCGCGCAGGGTCGGGGGCTTGCTGCCCTCAACGACGCCGCCGGCGGAGGAGGAGCCGCCGAAGCCCGGGGCGCGGGTGGGGAAGACGGTGCCGCGGCGGACCTTTGAGAAGTTGTCTGCGGTGCGCAGGTCGCGCCAGGACTGGCGGGCAGAGATGTCGCGGTATAGGAAGGGGGTGAGGTCGAGGCGGAGGTCGAAGTCGACGACGGTCTTGGACTCGGTCTTGTTTTCCGACTTGTGGACGGTGCTCGAGTGGGTGCCGCGGACGCGGACGTAGGGGCGGGGAGGCAGCTGGGCTAGGGAGGTGATGAAGGATTCGAGGTAGGCGGGGTCTGTGTCGAGGCGCTTGGAGATGTGGATCTCGTTGCCGGTTGCGGGATCTCTGCGGAAGAGGTTCGGGGCGGCGTGTTCGTCTGCGAGCAGGAGGGAGGGATTCGGGGGCTCGGCGGCAGGGTCGTCGGTATAGGAGGGCGGCAGGTCGAGGGCGGCGCTGGAAGATGCGGCGGCCGGGTTGTCGAAGTAGGGGTCGTTTGTGTGGAGGGAATATGCGTCGTTGGACTGGTCGAGGCGGAGGGGTGGCGGGTTGTTGGACTTGGCGTCTTCGGGGGCTGCTTTGGAAGGGGGCAGCTCCGGGGAGAAGGCGCCTGGCATCGACATTTTGGAAATGCTGGTGTTGTTGCGGGTAGAGTGCCTGGCCGACTGCAGGGTGCGGAGAGAGAGATCGGTGAGTGGAGGTGAGGATTAAAGACGTGGAGAACACTGAATATTCCCTGTCACTATCTTGGAGGGTGGAGGGAGAGGAGGACTCGATCCCGCAAAGATGGAAGTCGACGGCGGTAGAGAGAACCGACGAGGAATCAACACGAAGACAAATAAAAAATCAAACGAAGGACGGTGCTGAGTGAGGGGATGAAAGAGGGAGTTGGATGGGGTGATGCCGCAGGCAGCAAAAGGGAAGGTAGACAAGGTATGGTCTTTCCAGGTCGCTATTTTGGCTTTGCCGTCGCTCTGGAGTCTGGGCAAGGTTCCAGGCCCGGAATCTGCATCCACGTCTTGGCCACCAGACCCTGAAGCGACCAACGAAAACAACGACACCTCACACTCAAGTTCCCTTACTACGCTGTACCCAGGTACCCTTACTGCCTACACGAATCAACGGCCAACAGTTTCGTCCTGCGGCGCAGCAGCACCCACCTGGTGTTGCGGAGGACCCTAACAACCTCACGGCCAGCTCACACACACAGATTTTTGTTTTTCTTCCCTTTGCTCCTGGTGCCTGAAGCTAGGTACGCAGTAGACAGGGCAAGAGAGACAATAGAAAAAAAATATTTGGTGCGGAGAGACGAATGAGCGCCACAGATTGGCCACTCACCACGGGCCTCTCTTAGGTTCTCCTCTCCTCTGCAAGGCGACGTGGACGCCAAGTTCTGGCCAGTCAGGTGTCGGATGGCGGTCATTCTGCATTGTCACTGGCGGCGCCCCCGCCATCTCCACACGGAACATCCAACCGGGCGGCGGCGGCCACACAGCCACTCGTTGCAGGACCTCGTCCCACTGTTGAGACGCCGCTCGTGCCACCTGCTCAATGCGATGAACCTGGCAACATACTGGCACTTGCACGTGTACATATATCTGCCCGTCCCTTTGCCCCCCCCCTTCCATGCCAGGTCATCTATTTTCAAAGACGCGGTGAAGAGCCTTCCTTCGGGTCAACGCGAGGGAGCACCTCTTGCACCGCCGAACGTGCCTCCCGGCCCGAAATTATGTTGTGATGCGAGATCGCTGCGGCTGAAGGGGCTTCGTCAGCGATCCCGCGCCCCCTTTTTTAGCTGGCTGAATGAGCGGCGCCATGTGCGTGTGGCGTTTTTCGTTTGCTTAGTTGACTTTTGATTGTTTCTTCATGCTGAGAAAAGTCTATTCCCAGCCAAGACTGACATGACATGGTGTTCTGATGACCGTTCCTGCCGCCATTATCTCAACTGTCGAGAACCTTGTTCTACCAAGGTGCTCAACACCAGCCTTGTTGAACCCAGCGCGTTCGCCTAGAAGTATCTGGGATTGGACGTGGGATTGAGAACAAGCTTTACTGCTGCCTGCTTCCGGCTGGCAGGGCTTATGAGATGAGTTAGTGCAAGGCGAGGTTGACGGACACATTTTGCCAATTGGCGGGCATGACCGCGCCAAGATCTCCAAATGAAACTCGGGACAGAGCAATCTGAAGCCAAGTTGCATGTCCGGCAGACATGATGAGAAGGACCAACCCGTCTGGACCATTCTTTACATACTGTGTCGTGATGTCTTAATTCTCTCGGTACCATTTCCTCAGGCTCGAATGAGTGTAAAAAGAAAATGCCGTGTGATCATACGGTGTTCAAGCCACAATGTAGTCACCATTGCTATCTATCCACGTCGTCCATCACAAAAGAATACTGCAGATACGCCTGAGAAAAGACTGAAAATGGCGACCTGGCCTGCATTCAGATCTGCAGCTACCGGTACATGTTATGAATGCATCACGCTTGCGGCTTGGAGAAAAGGCGTGGTAGCTCAAGAACATGTATGTCGACGAGCAAGGATATTGTGTTTGAAAGAACCTGAAGTCAGCCGAACACGCTTATATATACGGCGCTCACCACTGAAGATGTGTATGAGGACCTCGCCATAGGATTGTGATCAAAATGTAACAGTTCAGATGCGCTTCCTGCTCCTTCACGGCATATATTCAGTTCAGTGACGTACACCGCACACGGAAGAGCTCCCCGCCCTCACTGTATAAAAGTAGGCGCTTCGGCCCACTAGATGATGATTCAGAACCAATCCAGTTTTTCAAGCAATCCTGGGCGTGTTTGCTGGCTGTATGTGCCATCGAGTGAGTGGAAACACGTCCCACTTGCCTCCTCCAGACGCGAGGCCTATAGTGGCGTCGTGCGCTCAACGGCAGCTGGATCCCGCTATAACAACTCCAGTATTAGCCGCGGATACGCCTCGGATCATGGAGGCCGTGGATGAATGAAGTGAATGTGTGTATACTCAATCTCTGGAAGCAAGCTAACACGATGGGTTTCTAACTTTGATACGCAGGTCATTTACTTTGCCGAGACGGAGACGGACCTCGCAAGCGGCTATTTGTTCTGGTAAGAGGAAACTGACGAAGTAGCCCTAGGCCATTAAATATGATTGCAATACGTTAACTTAAGGCCCGGCTCTCAATGACATCAGTCGGGAGCGATGAGAGAATGGGCCGTCGATGAGGAAGCATATCAATAAACATACCAGTAGAGTTCCAAATTGATGCAAAAGGACAATTATATATAGTTTAGCTGTTGTTTTGGCGAGTTGGTGACCACGGTCATAAAATACAACATAGCTACAAAGCTTGGCGATGTCTCCTCGCTCGTTACCTCCTCGAAGTGCCTGACTCTCCGTCCATCATTCGTATCCACATATTGGACATGGATACGACTAGCATCGCCGTCCGGGACATGAAGCAGTCATTATATTCGTTCTGATCGACCCTCATTGGCGCCGTCCATGAATACTAGGCTGCAAACTCTTGTTGGATTACACGCATTGCCTTTGGTTGAGCGACATTGGCTGCGTATGTGACAATGCATAACAATGCCGTTAGAAAATCCTTCGCTCTGCTATTGCTTGAAAGCGGTCACCACCAAGTATAAATGAGTCCCATATTTGAGGTGAACAGCTGGTCTCCTTTCCAGGCCAATGGGGCGTTTCCCAAGACGGTCGTTTGTAAACCCTGATGAGGATTCATGAAATGGTCGCCAGTGTATTACAGACTAAGCTTTCGGGGCATGTTCAACATCTGGCCTTTAGCCAGCTTGCAGATATACAGCAACACGTGGGAATACCATGAGAAAGATGAAGGAAGATGATGCCTATGGGGCTAGGTAGGTAAATACACACAACGAAAGCTCAGTGTGACCGGTTGAGGTGTCATAATTCTCTAGATGTCAACTGTCTGTCCCTCAACCATAACGCGCTGAAATGCAAGAACTGCCATGTGACTGCCTACATCGTGAAAGACACATGTAGTGCAGTATTTATAGAAACATCGCACTCTAACCTTTACGATAGAGCACAATTCTGACTTGCTTGTTCCGGTTTCTGAGGCTACTCTGACCGCTCTGTGGTTGCTGCGCCTTGAAACCCTTCAAAAGATTACTTATAAAAAAGCTAACTAAGAGCGTCAACACAACAAATTCCTTCAGGCAGAAACCCGAAATGCGCACGCTGGAAACGGTCATACCTTGGTGGGAATTATGGAAGCTGCAGGAAGTTCAAGTATCCTAATAAGAAGTTAGACACAGGCAGTGCTGATATCTAAGTCGTTTTCTGACTCTTTGTCTCCTTCTCATTGCCTCTCATCCGCCCCAGAGTATTCTCGAAGATGAGCGGGGTATATGAAATGAGCATCGTGACCAAAGAAACAAGAGCCTATCTAAAACGGGACAGAGAGACACATCGCTCGCAACTGTCTATGGCACGGTTAAGTTGACTTCATAGAGAAGAGAGTGGCTAGCATTGTGTGCTATGTATTAGCTTATGTTTACGCCGTGGAGACCTCTTACTTATTTGTGTGGCCAACCTTAGAAGTGTGAAACCGAATGGAGACAGCGCAGAATGGGGTGCATGTAGTATCGAGCGGAGGCTGCCGGCTGCCTTGCCGATGTTGATAAACACCAATTGTACTCACACCAAGGGAGTACGACAGCACGGGGGACAATTGGCATAAAAGGGGGAACTAGCGGATCCGAGGAAGTTTCTTCACGCGAAATGCATGACAAGTGAATCGAGATAGTGTGTCGCTTTCCTGGAAGCAAGACACCTCACGGCCCCTCAAGCCCGCTCGCTAATGTCTGCCCGAGTCCAGGCAAAACGAGGTTCGATTATCTCCGTCCCCTTTCTTTCTCTATCGTTCATGTGCCCTTATGTCGTGAAGCCCAGGATATCTTACGTATAATGGTACAGTAGCAAGAAAATGGATCAAGATCTGAAATGAAGTGCTGTCTTTGCGGCAAAGTCGAATGGCTTCGACGCTGTCGGTTGGGATATTGATTCACTACGGAGATAGATCAGATTAGCAAGACAGTCTCCTTGAAATAGTGGAAGCAATATCGGATATTGCTGTTCAGAGCCATACCGTGAGGCATCACACTCGTACACATAACGTCGTGGCGAAGAGTAGCTACTCATGATTCTTCACTTGCGCTGGCTATCAAGGAAGGCCAGGATAGAAAAGATAGGTGATTCATCTGTGAAAATTCTCTCCTCTAATTAATCAGCTTGCCTAGAATTTTCTCTGAGGAAATCGCAGGGTATCCCTCCTTTGATGAAGAGTTGTCTCTTCCGCGCCTTTCTACATCGCGTTGTCGACTGTGCTTCTTTCAATTGCCGTGGGAAAGTGATGAGCAGAGACCGCGGCTGAATGACATGATGAAACATATGAATACGAGAAGAAGAGAGGTGGATACCAACAGCAGCATGATTATTATTGAATGTCGTCTTCGTGATTTATTGGACATCGAAATCGCAGACGTGAAATCTAAGAGACCCTTACGCGATGGCAAGCTTGCCTACCGGGTTAGATTCCTCTCGACCTATTCAACAACAAATTGGTGTGTCAAACCCTTTGGAAAACGAATACTAAGTTCTATTTATACCCAAGCGGAACTTCTTTCACGGATCATGCGGCGCAAAGTTCTTACTTAGATTTCCAGCTCAACAACTACCGGGCCCTTTCGCCGGGCGAGGAGACAGCCATCATGAGAACTGTGATGGTCCCAGACGACGTACATATACGGATCAAGATTGCTTTGAATTATATCTCTAAGTGTGACGCAATGATACATTCGGTCGCGCTGGCCGACAAACTGCATAACCAACCGATTTACTTTATGCGGCCGTACTCACTGAGGTCGAAATAACATTAGTAGCGCATGCCATCACTGTATTTCGCTGTTCACCCTACATATTGATAACTGTGTATGTATGAGAAATACCCAAGAAGAGAAGACCTGGTGATGAAAAGATTTCCGTGAATCGTGGGATTAGACAGACCGGAACATCGCAAGCGCTCGCCTAGCTCTCGCAGAATCCCACAAAGACAATAGACCATCTTCGAAAGCATTCGGAAACGAGCCTTACCCGGACCTATTGATGATTGGAAGAAAACATGGAGATCTCTTTCTTTTATACGTCAGTCAAGACATACTCCTGCTCGTCACCCAATCATCCGGAGGTAGGCTACCACATATCTCGCGTCCATCTAGTCTCATACACCATCACTCTCTCTATCCCCCAGAACCCAAAGCCCACGCGGCTCACAAGATAAATAGCACTGGGTCGCCAAACTTACTGGGAACGCAACAGCCATAAAATTGTACTTGCTGCCCGGTGTTTCCAAGACGCGACGCCAATCACCTTTTGAATGCCGCAACTCAAGACTGAGCCCTCAACTCCGCCCCATACCATCGGCCATCTCGCAGATCCATACCCGCCATGCCTCCATCCCCCTTTCTCGCAAGATTATTCGTAGAGGTATACTTCTATTCCAGAGCCACGCAAATTATCTAAGTTATTCGCGCAGCCAAAGCACCTCAAACCTCAAACACCGCCAGAAAACGGGAAGAACATTCGCTAGTATTGAACTCTGATACCGTCTCCAGATCCTGGAAAACCCAGTGGACAACTCAAACGACCACTTTGGCTGGTTTCTGCCTGATTAGGGAAGACTCGTAAGCCCAGACTGGGGAAGGCTGAACGAGGACAGTGACGTTGGACTCGCTTGGTCGCAACACGCCCATTCGTAGCGTTGTCGGTTGAAGGCGACCACGATACTCATCAACAAGATTGTAAGTCACGGATGCAATGAGGAGGTCGTGGATTAATGAACAAAGAGAATGTTCCAATATCTACCGAGCCTAAACTATCCTTTACCTTATTAAAACACAACGCTGGCGATAGCTGAGAATACCAACCCCCGGCTCAACGCTAAGACATAATACACAAGGCCAAGTCGTCCAGGTCAGGCTCCTATCCTCCGCCAGCCTTCCTGGCCTCCTCGTCGGCCTTTGCCTTTTCCTCAGCTTTTCGCTTGTCCTCTTCCTCGGACGTCTTCGCTTGCTCGTCAGACGCCTTCTTCTTGGCGTCCTCTTCCGCCTTTCTCTTTGCCTCCTCATCCGCCTCCTGCGCCTTCTTGGCATCTTGCTCCGCTCTCTCTCGGGCCTGAGCCTCAGCCTCAGCCTTCTTCTTGGCCTCTTCCTCGGCCTTTTGCTTAGCCTCCTCATCGGCCTTGGCCTTGGCCTCTTCGGTAATCTTCTGGGCTTCATCCTCGACGGCCGTCGCCTGGCTGTCACCGATTTCCTCGTCATCAATGTCGACTAGCCTTCCGGAATCCCACTTCTTCTTGGCGGCCTTCAGCAGGCTAGATAACTCTCCACTCATATCACACATGCCCCGGAAGCTGCCATTCTCCTTGCGAATCAACTCGTATGGGTGGCCGTATTCGACAACGGCGCCCTTATCCAGAACGAGCACCTTGTCGTAGTCCACGATTGTCTGCAGACGGTGAGCAATGGTGATGATGGTGCTGGTCAGTTCGCGAATCGTCTCCTGAATCTTGGTGTCGGTGGCGTAGTCAATGGAGGCCGTTGCCTCGTCCATGACCAGCACATTCGGTCGCTTCAAGAGCGCTCGGGCGAGGCACAGAAGTTGACGCTGGCCTTGAGACAAGTTGGAGCCGGACTCCGAGACAGTCGACGATAGGTTGAGGAAGACGTTCTTATTCGTAGGTGCGATGGAAGAAGCAGGGCTCGAGTTCGTCTCGCCCTGAATGAGGCCAAGATTGGGCGTGGCTGGCAACATCGAAGAGGCAGAGGGTGTCGTAGGTCTTGTCGTCGACTCGTTAGGTCCAATGAGCTGAACCTTGCGGAGGGCCTCGAAAATTTGCTCATCCGAGTACGCGTCAAAGGGGTCGAGGTTGCTGCGGATGGTGCCCATAAAGAGCGTAGGATCCTGGGGGACGATCGTAATGGACTCTCTCAAGTCTCGAAGTCCAATCAATCCGATGTCAATGTCGTCGATCAAGATCTTGCCCTCGTCGGCCTCCAAAGCTCTGAAGATGGCCAATGCTAACGAACTCTTGCCAGCTCCCGTTCTACCAACAATGCCGACCTTCTCCTTGGGGTTGATCTTGAAGCTGAGGTTCCTCAGGACAGGATCGAGATCCTGGCGGTAACGCGTAGAGTAGTTGATGAATTCGACAGATCCCTGGCTGGGCCAGTTCTCAGGAGGGCGATTCTTCTCCACAATGGGCTCAGCCTCCTGCTCAACGTCCAAGTACTCCTTGATACGCTCCACTGAGTTCATGTTCTGTTCATTGATGGCATAAAGACGAATGAGCCACAAGACGTTCTCCGTGAATCCAATGGCGTAGCTGAGAGAAATACCAGCAAGTCCAGGCTCGATGGTGCCAAGGCTGAAAATGATGAAGACTCCAGCAAAGAAAGACACCATGTCTCCAAGAACATCAGTTCTGAAAGCAAGCCATCGGTTAGCAGCCCAAAGGTAGATGAACGGACGCGCCTGCACATTGATCTTTGTCAGGTTCTCGCGGATGAAACGGCGCTCATCGCCATAGGCACGAATAGTGGTCATTCCCGACAATGTCTCGCCAAACTGCTGGAATAGAGGGCTTCGCTGGACGGATTCCAGGCGCTTCAAGTCTCTAGAAGCTCGGAGATAGAACGAGCCAACAAACCAGTAAGCAGCGGTGATGAAGACACCAGCGATGAGGAAGCCAGGGGTGATGACAGTGATCAGGACGACGGTGACTAGAATTCCAAGAGCACATCCAAAGACGCCAATAGCAATCGGAGCGACTTCTTGGTCAACTGCCTCAAGGTCCTTGCTGAAACGGTTCATGAGCTGGCCCAAGGGAGTGACGTCGAAGAACTTGAACTTGGCCCTCGAGACGCGGGAGATAAGATCGTTGTGAATCTTCTTAGAGGCCGTCAAAGAACCGTAGAAGACCCAGATATCTCTGATGAAGGCTGTGGCCGAGCCCGCGACACCAATAATGGCAAGAATGGTCAGGTAGTAAGTAACGTTGACGTCGGAGTCGTCGGTGGTGGAGAACGACGAGCTGATTCGCTCTCCGATATTGGCGATGGAGGCGAAGTAAGTAGGAGACAGCGACTGAGAGCTGTAGCTATGAGATGAAGTCGAGAATGTCACGGACTGCTCTTCCGTCTGAAGATACTGCTTCGCCCACTCCCGCACCCACCAGCTAGTTGCGACACCTGAAAGCTGCTGGAGACCAAAGACGCTGAGGGCAACGATCCAGAACCACCAAGGGCCCATGGATGACAAGTACAACTGGATGACTGGCCACTTGACGGAGCCCTCCGCCTTGTGTTCCTCCATAGCATCCTTCGTCTCCTTCTTCTTCTTGTCGTTCTTCTTGGATCGGGCATCGGTGGTGTTCTCGTCGCCCGGGTTAACGACGGTTTCGGAACCATCCTCGCCGACGCTAGACGGTACACGGGACGGAATGCGGGAGACAGTGGCGGAGTTGATGGCGGCCTTCTGGATCTCCTCTCCGAGCTTACCGGAGGCGATGAGTTCGCCCGATGGACCTTGGGCACCAATTCTGCCATTTTCGAGAGTGACGATGTAGTGGGATGAGGGAGCGCACAATGTAAGGTTGTGCGTGACGAGAATACAGGTTCGGTTGGCCATGAGAGGACCCTTGATGGCGTTGTTGAAGATCCATTGCGCAGTGTGGGAGTCCACGGCGCTGAGGCAATCATCCAGAAGAATGTGCCGGGAGTTGGAGTAGATGGCGCGGGCAAGCGAGATACGCTGCTTCTGACCACCGGAAAGAGTAATGCCCTTCTCGCCGACCAGAGTCTCATCGCCGTTATCAAGAATCTCAAGGTCACGCTCCAAGGCGCAAGCAACAATGACATCTCGGTATCTCTTCTCATCGTAAGGTGCAGCGAAAAGAATGTTCTCCTTGATGTTGGCGTTCACAAGCCAAGCAGCTTGGGCGACATAAGCAACCGTGTCCGCCAAATGGGTTTCGGGGTCGGCGCGGACGTCCTCACGGCTGCGACCACCAGGGCAGTACACCTTGCCATCCACCAGAGTCATTTCTCCTAGCAAAGCCATGAGCATAGATGTCTTTCCAGAACCTGTGGGTCCAGCAATGATGTTGAGCTTTCCGATGCGGAAATCAACGTCCATGTCCATGAGACGGAAAGCCAGGGATCCGTCGTCCGCAACAACGTCCTTGCCACCCCAGATGAAAGTCGCCTTGCGGAAGCCGATAACCTTGTTGCCGTTCTCGTCCACATTGTCTTCACCAAGCTGCTCGTACTTTTCCGTCTCCTCCTCGGTGAGAAACTCCTCGACACGGTCCAAAGAGACCTTGGTTTCCTGAACGTGAGCAAACATGTCTCCCATTTGATCGAGGGGAACACGCAGAAGCATGAAAAGCGAGATGGCAGTGAAAGCCACGGAGGGGTAAAGGGGCTTCTTCTCGACGAGTGTGTACATCAGGAAAGAGAAGAAGGTGATGAGAACAGGCACGGAGTTCCAGACAGCAACTGCGAAAGACCAGATAATGTAGCGCGATCGGAGAGCCTTCAACTCCGCGGCACGCTTCTCGTCCACGATTCGGCCAAACTTAGCCTCCCATGCGAAGTACTTGATAATGCGGATATTTTGGAGGACTTCGTTGGTCACATTGATTCTCTTGTCGGTGGCTCCCAAGATCTTCTTCGACGTATTGGCAAAGCCTCGAGCGAAGCTGTAGTTGATGGGCAGGAGCAAAGCCATAACAACGAGACCGGGGATGGCGCTGAGACCCATAACTTGCCAGAGCAGAACAATCGCAATGACCAGCTGAGTAGGAGCTGATGCGCAGATGAAGTGGAGGTAAGCGGTGACTTCAGAGATCTTGAAGCTGTCCACAGACATTAGGTTGATGATGGTACCCAGGTTGGCCTGCTCGTCGTCCTTCTTCTCAGCGTCCTTCGCGGCACCATTGGCCGAGTCGGCATCGCTGGCCTTCTTGAACCCCAACTTGGACTTGACCTTTGCGAAGAAGCCCTTCTTTTCGGAATCAGAAGGCTTCTTCATGCCGAGCTCCTTGTCTTTGCCTGCGGCCGCCTTGCGACGAAGCGCCTTGGCATAGATTTCACCAACCATGATGGCGCGAATACGAATGCAAATCTTGCGGCCAATCCAGAGAGCCATGCCATCGGCGAACGATCTCACAATGTCGAGAACGGGCAGCAGGATCACGTACAGCCACAGAACGTTGATAGGAGCTCCCTCGGGACGCTCCACATACTCTAGGATGGCCTTGAGCAACATCGTTGGGGCGAAAGTGAAGATTCCGGCCAGGACTGCCAAGGCGAATTGGCTCAGCAGCTCAGCCTTGAAGTACTTGATTAAATGCCATGACAAGGCTCCGGTTCTCTTGAGGGTTCTGTAGTCCGCCAACACGGCCGCAGCCTTCTCCTTGGGAATGAGGTTCCAGACACTCTTCATCTCAAGAGTCTCCTTGTATCCGCGCAGGATCAGGGGATCGAACCAGGAGAAGGTAGCCAAGGAGAAAAGGGAGGCCAAAGGCTCGCGAGATGGCTCAATTCCATCTTCCCACTCCAACAGCACCGTCTTGTTGCCCTTTCTCGTAGTGACAGCGAGGCCAAACAGCAGGGTGGTCAACGCGAACTCGAGGATAACGAGAATCTGCGCGAGCTGACGAGGCGGGTGGACAAAGACAGACCGGAAGATTGCAACGGTAAACAACCACTGGAAGAGGTAGATGAAGGCCGTGTGGTTCCAGATGCGAGGTACGCGCCACTTTGTGTTTCCCAAGAAGAGGCGCAGTGTGACGAGGATGGCAACGTAAACCCAGTTGACAAGGCCGACGATGGTGACGATCAAGCCGTGGCCGCCGGCAACAGAGCCAGTCACCAACGAAATAATGTGAATGGCAATCAGACCGGCAATCGCAAGCTCCTCCACGACGATGGAAAGGTTCTGACCGTGAGGGCTGTCGGCCTGGACAATGGATCCCTTGGTAGTGGTCTTGACCAGAGCCAAGCGGCCACCACCGTTCATGGTGAGTGCCTCGTCGTCGTCGTCATCGTCGTCGGCGGTCTCCTCGGGAGGAAGATCGGTATGCGAGTGGTGATGCTCGTCAGAAACCTGTTCGTATCCATGTTTGCGATTCTTGGAGATGCTTCGAAGAGTCTGCAAGGCGAGGTGGAGGAATGAAAATCCTATTACAATCAGAGGGAAGAGAATCTTCAGATAGCTGCAACGAGAAAACTGGTTAGTATTCGCATTCCATCAGGCGCAAAGATTGTCGGCGCAAGGATACCGCAGGCAGTGCCGTAGAAGGATGCGGTGCGGTGGTGCATGCGCTTTGATGCGATGCGCTCGCGGTGCGACTGAGAAGGATGCGACGGAGCACAAGACAGGGCAGGGCGGGTTCATGACTTACTCCTGCTGGAAACACGGCGTGAGATCATCGATCTGCCATATTGGCCAGCTACACTGGCCAAAGTTGCTCATGTTTGCTGCTGCTGCTGCTGATACCCCACTCCCGTATGGCGGGGAGAAACGCCCAAAAGAAAGCGATCAATGTTCGAGCTCCGGCAGCTTGTGGTGTTGGGGTAAGATAAGCTGAATTGGAAGTGTAACGGCGTCTCGGATCGGTTCGCGGCGGTCCAGTAGAGGGAGCGGTGGCGGGAGCCGACGTCGGACTTTGTTGGAGAGGGAGGAGAAGGCGAGGCAGGGCGGGTGCTTGTTTGTATGTACGTCACCTCATCCGAGAGAGAGAGGATCAAAACCTAGGCGTTGCAGAGGGAGTTTCCGTCGGGTGCACGCTGCTGGAAGGCAGGTGATGTCGGGGGAAAAAACAAAACAAAAAAAGAGAAAAAGGAAAGAGAGGGATGGAAGGAGGAAGAGGATGGCACGCCTTTGCTGCAGAATCCAGAATCAGTCTTGGGGGTGGGGGGGAAGGTGTTAAGGTAGCTAACTTCTGGTCCCGTCTGGTCTGGTCTGGTCTGGTTTGGCGTCTGGTTAACAACACTCCACGGCACTTACTGACTGACACGGGTAACTGACGACGGTGCCCTGGCCTGTCTGTCGAGGTAGGTCCTCCTTCTTCGTCACTATTTTTTTTTTTTTTTTTTTTTTGACCCGGTCCTTGCTGGAGCATTCGGGGGCCGAATACACACATACACTGCCTACGTACACACACACACACACACACACACACACACCCCTCTGGACACACAGTCGCCGGAGCAGCAGCATAATGATCCGCGGCGAGCAGCTCACAGACCTGGGAAACAACAACGGCGAGGTTTCCACCGCCTCATCCACAATACCTGAAGTACGCAGTATCCACGGATCTTGGCCAGAGCGGAGCCTCCATCCCTCCAAAGTACCCAGAATGGCGACCCCGGAACCCAGCTTCGGGCGTTGTTCCTCACTGTGAGCTAGACTGGGAGCCGAAGCCATGCCTCTGGAGTCTGGAGTGCTGGACGACGCAGTCGGAATACACGACACAGGCGCAGGCTCCGTCCGGCAAGGGCAGATGCAGTCCGGAGGTCCAGGGTGTACCAAGGCGGCCAGGGTCGTGCCCCGCCAGCTGCACCACGATAGCAGCAAGCCGTCCAGTGGGAAGCTTCAATTGCAACAAGCATGTGCTCGCTAGTAACGCTCTCCAGAAGCCTCCTTTTCGCCCTGCTTCAGCGTGCAGCTCTCTGCTCCACCAAGCGTGCTCCGTAAGGGCGCAAAAGGACTGAAGCTACGGTTTTACGTTGGACTGCCTCCCCGCCGGACGATAACGCGTGCGCAACTGCTTGCTGCTGCTGCTGCTGCTACTGCTGCTGCTGCTACTGCTGCTCGCACTGAGGATGGAAGAGTTGCTGCATATTTGCGCATAATACGGATCAATGGGTGTGTGATGTAGGTAGGCAGGTTAGCCAAGTAGCGAGCTACCTTGAAACCATCGAGTCACCTGCCGCCAAGCTTCATTTCTCCCAGAAATGAGATGTCGCTGGACCGTCTTGCGCAAGGCCTCTCTCATTCCACTATCCCAATGATGTAAGGCTCCTCATTCTAAACATTGAGAACAATCCACCAGCTCCAGCTACTTTCGGCCCAGAACGCTCAACGCCCATGACGACCGAGCACCTTGTCGGCGAGCTCGGTTTCCTCGTCCCCACTGCGGCAGGTCTCGGTACGTACCCGATGAGCAACTGAGAGCTCGATCTCTGAGGAAGGAGAAAAAAGAAGATGATGAAAAATTCCTGAGCAAGAGTAACAAAAGGTACGTATCTATCTTTTCGCAGGGCTAGACGCCATACCACGCTAGAAATGGCAAGGGCGAAAAGGCGCAACGAGCAAGCGCAACTTAAGGTAGGTGCAATTGCAATTGCGGTTTGCAGCTCCTGCTTGGATTCAAAATCGTAGGCAGGTGCGAAAGAGTGAAGGCGCAACTGCTTGCACATGGATGGATTCTGGAAAGCGCGTTTGCAGGGATCGTGAGCCCACAGCAGCACCACCACCACACTCTCTCGCTCTCTCTTTCACCCGCCAACCACACCTCTGCCAACCCACCTTCCACCCGGATCAATGCATCCTTGAAGCGTTGCTCCCGAGAACCTGGCCCTCTCGCAAGCGAATGCCTGCTTCTCGCCGTCCGACTCACCTCACCGTGTTTTCATGGGCCGCTCGCAGTCCAGTGTTTATTGTTGCAGGAAACAGCGGCATAGGCAGCACCCGTTCCATCGGCAGCGTCCCTCCTTGCTTTTGCCTTTGGTGAAGAAGAGATGGCTTGACGGCACCTCGGACACACTTTTCCCATGAGATCAGAATGATGTCTCAAACCAAGCACTGCTCCCAGATGCCTGGGAAGTACACGGCCAAACCTTGCCTCGTCAATCTGACTTGTTGCAAATCTGTCCTTGGAGCTCAAGCTGCTTTGCTAGGCTTTGACCATCAACAATGTCTTACCGTCGAACAATGCTTTGAGCCGACGCTCCCTCCCTCGTCCCTACAGGACTCAAAGGCGTCCACTCAAGGCATCCCACAAGCACCAGCTCGCTAGCCTCTGGATCCAAGAGCTGCCACGAGGCTCAAGGTTTCCCAACGTTCAGGAACATCCGCACCCCTCCGCCTTTGGTGCGCTGTCAGAAGCCAATCTTCGACTCCCAACCACCACATTCCCATCGTGTACAACGCGCACGGCTCACTCTTCGACGTCGTCGACATTGAACCAATTGCATCGCACCTGACACATCAACTGCTTGAGTCGTACGCCGACGTTTTTCTCAGGTCGTACGTAACGATCGACTGCAAGACGGGACTTTGAATATCCCACCTGTCCTCACGTACGGCGCCGCACCTGCAAAGCGGCGATAACGAATTAGAGAACTGATCCTGGATGCGACTTCCTCCCCCACCCGCTTCAAGCACTTCTGCTGCAGGCCGATAGGCGTTCGACGGTCGGCATGAGGGAGATTGCTTCCTTGCCTTGGGCCATCCACACCCCTCGCTCGCCTGGAACACCAAAATCAACCTGAATCGCACGTAATACGCTCCATTGCGTGCTCTATTCGTACTTCTCCTGCCTGCATGTGTGGCATGGATGGAAGCTGGCTTACATGGACGCACTCCAGATACCAATGATGGGTGACAAACATGGAGCCTCATGACCTCCAGGACAGGCCCAATCGTGTCAATTGATTCGCCCGTCCCTCCATCACGCGGTTGATCAACGCAGAACCCCTCATTTTCTTGTCCTGAAGGTCGCTCAGCTCTCTTCAGACCCGAACCACAAACGAAGTCCTCGGCTGGACTTTACTGGACTGGACCTTCAAACGTCGAATCCGCACCACCATTGCTGCTAATCATCGACCTTCCCATTGGGGCAAGACACTGCTCGGGAATCAGATCCATCTGTTTGAGCCCCCGTTCATGGTCCATCCCATCTCCCTAAAGCGGGATTCGGCCAACAATGCCATTGCCGTCGGCCAATGACTCACCTTCACCGCCATTCGAAGACTCTACACCTTCAGTAAACCACAGATACTGCATGACATCTTAGGCTGACCAAACCCTGGCGCGTGGCCGCACCGGCGGCAGGAAGCTGCTATCCGACAGCTGCAGCCGTTGGAAAAGCCCGCAGCATTGCAAGAGGTATCTTGGCCTTGCCCTGTGCGTGCATGCAGCCGGCGTGAGGCACACGATGGCTTGCGGGGTTCAAAGTGCTGCAAACCGATCACCACCACCCCCGGAAACTATTGGTTGGCCCCGCTGCGGTTCGATAAGGACAGGCATCGCGCAATCCGTATCCTACGGCCTGCAGCACGCAAATCGGCACGAACAGGTGATGCCGGAGTCGGGGCGGCTCGGGTCATTGCAAGAGTGAAAGACTCCAAGCACACTCACTACCGTCAGCTCCAAGCCCATGCAACATGGGCCAAGGAGCTGTCCCCTCCCTGCAACTACGGATACAGGACTAGCCCTCTCTTTCGGTCACCCACTCGACGTTGCAGCGCAGGTGCAGCCTGAAAGCCTGGCCAATGTCTGGGGAACTCTAAACCACCTCATGGCATGCTAGTTACCACCTGTTCTCGAGCCCTTCAAGAGTCGAGTGTCGATCATTGCGCCTAGAGACTACATTGCATTTCGAAGTTCACTCGTTCCACAAAATCAACCACAGCTTGACCCATCTCCGTCTTTGAAGGTTTCTGCCGTCATCTCGTTAACCCACAGGTGACCAATGATTTTGTCATTTTGATGCTCTGTCCGTGCCCCCCTGGATCCTCAGCTTCTTGTTGGACCATCTTCTTGCCAGGGGAGCCGTTATCAATCAGATAATCTCCCCTTCAAGGGCTCACCTTATGGACACATCTCACGTTGTCTAGTTCGCCAAGAAAGCCGTTGGCAGTCATCACGTGTGTGTGAGCGCCATTCAGAGCCTTGCCTCTTTTTCAGGGTCGGATCTCGATCACCCAAGAGTCAGTCCTAGCTCAGGAACGAGACGAGGGAGTCAGACTGACCGCGTTCTGCCACTCAATGAGCGTGTTTTCAAGGGATCTTGAAACTCTACAACATGATGCTAGATTCGAATTCTGGATGCCTCAAGAGGAATCTGAGACAGGAATGCTCATATCTGGCACGACTCGTCGCCAGGACATCATCATTCAACCAAGACAAGCGCCGCGCGTCGGTAGTCGGCAACCCCCTTGCTTGGCTTCCAAATGTCACCAGCGTTCTATTTCCGTGGGGAAACCGGGCACGATGCCGGTACCATGGAACCTTTCTTTCATTCATTTGATAAGGGCGGGACTCTCGTGCGAACGCGCCGACACAACTGCGAACCCCCAGCCAGCCGCATCCCGTGATTGAGGTCAGCAACGCGCTTGTCGAATTAAGACGTGAAATTTTTAATCTCGGAATGGCCTCCGGCGAACTTAATAGCCCGGAAGTGGTACCCGGGTGGTCCGGCGGTATCGAGTCCGCCAATGGCACTGCAACTTGACTTACATCTAGAAAATGGACATCTTGGGCTACATCCAGCCGGTCAGAGCCTTTTTATTTGAATGAAAACCTGCGATACCGACTGAATATTTACAGAAACACCACAAGCTGTCTTTCGGATGCCATTCATCTCGCGCTTGTCCAGCCTTCCCGCGTCCGGCATCCTACATCGGCCCCCTCCCTAGACTCAACCTGCAGCAGGATTTCAAGCTACTCTAACCCCGGACCACACTAGAGGCAACAGCATCAAAACGGTCAGCGACCCCGAACAGATGTCCGCTTGGAGCGGCCCGGTCAAGAACGAGTTCGCAGCTCGTAAGCGCTCCGCCCCCAACGGCAAGTGAAGTGAGCAACCCTTACCCAGTATCCCTTCATCCTCATTGGATGTCGGTGTCCCTCTAGCCTACTGGAGGAGAGGTAGTATCTCCGCGTTTTCTCTCGGAGAGACAACATGCAGGCCCCCGGAGGTTTTGCTCATAACGGTCAGCGCGCATGCGAGAAACGCTTTCGCGAGCCTCCTTCACCGTTTGTTTGGGTGCCCCGAAGGTCGTTGATGCAGGGGAGAGGGTAAGCAAACAAAGACGACATGGGTGTTGGAACATCGCCAGCGGCGGTTGATGGAAAGGGTCTGCCGCTGATGCCTCCTCTCATATGATTGAAATGCTCGCGTGTTTGAAGTGAAGGTGTACCATGCGGCTGCAGGTCTCCTGGTAACCAAATGCCGTGTTGGTCTCCTCCACATCCAGACCGCTATATGACTGGAAGGACCGCATGAACCCTCACGAGCTTAATTTCATTGAGTTGGCAGTGCAGAGGCCAATAAAAGCCACTCACATCGTGAACTTGGATGGAACCTGATAACAGAATCGGAGGTGACAGCATTGGCTTTCATCATCTGTCATGAGACCGAAAGTCATATTCATGGATGGTTCCCGGGCTTCCAACGCAGTTATTGCTACTAGTAACAGCTGAATTGCTACGGAACATGAATACATGCCAAATAGATGCTTGCTAGAGATGGACGCCGTCTTGTATTCGGACGACGTGGTGAACGCCGGGCGGGTTGGGGTTGATCTCCGGGCTGATTCTCACGGGAGCCCATTTTGTTCGAACAGAAGCACCTTGGGAACAATCCATTGCTGTGGAAGCTACTGTCTCTTCAAGTGCCTCTAATTTATATACACCGTGTTTCTCTCCAGGCAGGGTTTGAGACGCAATCTCGTTCCCGATGGCCTTTGGGTTTATCCACAGGACGTGGGCTATGTGGATATCGGCAGACTATCAATGTCTCCAGTCATACTTAGGTAGACGTAAGAGGCTCGAAGTATAAAGATATCAATTCGGTTCTAGAAGAGAGGTTTCGAATAGCAAATTTGTCTCGGTGTTGGCCACATGAGATCCTCAGCTCAGAGCTGAAGCTGGACGAGCACCTTCGGAGATGTTTAAGGCTAACCTTTGAGGAATGGTGAGTAAGGACTCCTGCAACTTCAGTTTCGAATAATTTGATGAGCATCTGTCGTCACCCTTGGCTTGCAAGTATTCGTGTTGTATGGGGATGACTACTACGGTTGGCACCTTGAACGAAGGTATTGTCGCCTCGACGGTGTAGTGTACAAGTGAGCTCGGATCGTTTGGGGTAGCAGAAACATGTTCATCACTTCAGAAGCAGCCTCGCATTCTGTGAACGAGAGAGTTGCAAGTGGGACAGCTGGCTGGCTCTTTATTCCTCCACGACGAATGGTCTGCCCGTCGCGGGTCATGAGTTGCTGGAAGCGGATCTCAGTTCTCGAGGCCTGGTCGTGTTTGATTAGGATTCGTGTATACTTAGCTGGAAAACGTCGAAATTGCTTAGCAAGTCTGCGGTGCTTGCTTCAATCTTCGTCCGCATTCTTGGGTTACATGCCTGATTTGGCGGGTGGCTGGCTTCATCAGGTCGCTTGGTCAGGGGCTGAAGGCAATATAAGAGAAGCTTTATCCAGTAAGATTCGATCTAAACAAAATTCATCTGTCTTGGCCCATTGTTTCTCTGAGAGCCTCAACAGCGGCAAATATGACTCGAAGGTATCGCCGCCAGATCCCACGCTTAGCTCGTGGCCGGTATGGCTGTGTAAGCCTCTGATTACTTTTACGTATACCCCGTGGAAGAGCGTGATGACGACGGATGAGACTCGTGTTGTTCGACAGCGAGGTGGCTCACTCTAAAGCTAGGCATAGAAATGGCCTAAGTTTGCGGGGGTAGACTAGGTATGAGAATACCGAATAGTCGTTGGAGAGATTCTGATTGCTGTTGCATTGCGGACATGACTGACGAGCTTCCGAAGAAATTATATAGAACGTTCATTGGTACAAGACACAGTGCTCTCCCATGTCGTGTTGCGCAACCAGGGTGCTGATAGATCCGTCTCGTGTTTTCCATTGTGCGGCTTGCTTCAGGCGAACTGCTTTCGGTGCTTGGTTTTGCGTCCCACCCTAAGGCGATCTCTATATAAAGTGCGGTTTTGTCAGATCATTTTGGACAGCAACTGCCGAGGCCATGGATATGCTTCGCCAGATGATATTCATCGTCACGCTCCAAGTCAGAAGGTGGAATGCCTACAACCTCACAGCATCTTGTACGACTTCGTGGCCCAGAAGCTATACAATCAAGCTCTTACGAAAAGAATACGAATTTACTTGGAGGCCTCATACAGCACGAGTGACAAGGACGCTAAAGACGAGGGTACCAAAGGCTGTATTGAAACCAGGTACACTATGATGGGAACCCAGGCCCAAGGAGAGTGTTCAAAGAAGGGTGTAACAACTGCTGGCGATCACGTTGGTATATTATCTGATGTGGCCAGTATCTAGCTTGAAAATGCTGTCTTTATGTGGTACCTGAGGTAGGAGCTCGTAGACCGACCACACAGAAGGAGATGGTTCACAGATACCGGAGATATGACTCTTATTTAACGCCCAAAGGTGGTCCCAAAAGTTCTCTTATTTGCCCGAATCTTACTCATCGTCACATTCTGCAGAAAATGCCGACCAGGTTCAATCGAACCAAGTTGATAACCCTCCAACAAGACACTTGGCTTTCAGCTGATGGCATTGAAACGTATAGATACCCTAGAGTGATCTATTGCTCTCTCCCAATCTTTCTACGTAATGATAGACATCACAAGGCGTTGTGGGCTTATCTATTTGAAGGCATCACTGTAGGTTGATGCAAAGTTTAAGGATTGATTTATCCACAATCACCACGGAATACCTTGTACGCACGAGGTCTGGTAATCGCACTTCTTGTCATTTCCTCTCTTCGCATATGCACAGTCAGGGAGGTATGTATACTCGGGTTGGCGTACATCCACGAAGCACGACATTAGGGCCTTGACGGTTCTTGCCCGAAGCTATCACCGTATTTCTTGGTGTAGAAGGTCAATCGGCGCGCCTCGGTCATTCGGGTTTGATTCATAATCTAATATATTTCTTGATACTTTTGCTTTCAACAACGAGATCCGTCCGGGTAGAGGAGTAAGCTGAGAGGCGGCTTCACATTGCAAACGGGGTGCAGTGGCGAGAACAACATACCATGAGAAAAGCCAGAGATGGCCGTCAGCGACTCACGCCAGCAAAGTAAACTTCTATGAGAACGACTACTTGCAGATTTTGGATATACATCAAGTCTTTTGAACGCTGGCCTTCAAGCTATACCATAAATCTCTATATAAGAATGCCCATTAGTTGATGTAGAATCAAGACACTCAAGAAGCAGGTCCATCATTGTTCCTGGTTGATGCAATAATTTTGTTGGGCGGGGATGGGTAACCGGCATTGCCTGCCTGTTCATGGATACTGTATTTACCGTATCCAACAAATAACACTGAACCGAGGACTAGGGTAGCCACAGGAGTATCCGGATTCGCAACCATGAATACATGCAGAGACAAGGGGCCGCCGAGAGACCAATGTAGATGAAGCCTTGCACATCATCAAGAGCTGTCGCAGGCTAAGTTCACCGGTGACCTTGTGACGCTCAGGAACCCTTATCAGAAGACATGCTTCTTCCGACCCCTGACACCCTCTTTGCCGACATTGTGTGCTGTAATGTAACAGTGGAGAGCAACAGCGCCGATTATAAACTAGAGCGGAAGATGATTACACGTCTTAAGAAAGTCGTTGAACAGACATTTCTCTCAGGATGTTCAACCTCTACGAGCTCTGGCGAGTCATCTGACGAGTCCCTAAACTATATTTAAGCCAGATGTCAACGCGGAGCCATTCAAACAACCGAAAAAGCCAATGAGGCCGGGTGTGTAGGTGATCGAAAAAGATCTTCATGAGAACGGTGCAAATAAACCTTATTTCTAAGGTGATTCGACTGGTTGAGGCTAAAATCGCACGAGAAGAACCAAGGCGCGAAGACACTAGCCAGACATGATTCCTAGCCGTATAGTCAACGAGCAGAGAGAGGGGCGGGTAAGAGAGAACCCATGAGATGCCCCAGTCCCTCATGTTCTAGGACCAGACAGTATATGATTCCCTTGTGCTTGGGCTTCGTTATTTTGAAAGTGCGAATATGTCCCTATGGTTATATCTGCCACAAAAAGTCAGCTTAGCACCCACATGGCACACTAAATACTGCCTTGATTCGATGGCCTGATGAGCGACGATGTGGTCACTGCGGACTTTCGGGAAATATGAATCTACTCTGAAGTACACGGTCAAAGAGCTGTTGGGCGGATAGGCTGGGAATGAAGCTTCGTCGGCAACTTGCAGGCTCATGTGACGGAACTTTTGTTGCCATTGAATGAATACCGCGACACCCCTCAAATACTCAAGTAGTGTGAATACGACTGTCCGTATTCAGGTGTACACACCAAGTAAGGACGAGAAAAGCCAGCCAGTCGAACGGCGGGGTCCAATTCCTATGAAGTGGACGGTGAAGACCTCGATCAACACCAGCAAAGCCGTTATCTGCCCTGAAGCTACAAATTTCGAGGGCTCACGAGCTAAGAAATTCTTGTGCTGCACCATCATCTTCTCCAAGCCCGTCTAATTTATACAGGCGGGTAGCTGATCCGCGTGACGGCGGTTCGCACTGATTCGGGACGCAGTCTTCGAAGCATCATCACACCCACGACGGTCACGCCCCTTAAATGTGGGATACAATGTCACATGCGGACTTCTGCAAATGAGAAAATCTCAAGCAACGTGTTCTCAGCCTGTTTTCTCTCGATAGTCAGCATAGCTTGGTACCATGCGCGCCGGGGAGCAGGATGTTCGTGGAAGCTGCCGACCATGACGTGTAAGTAGAATTGTAGCCCCATGTATATTCGCAAACTGAGGATGACAACCGGAGAACCCGCTGAACGAAGAGAAGAGTCTGATGACCAGCAACAAGCAACTGACGCCAGGTAGTTGCGCGAAGTAGGCAGTAGGAGAGCCCCATGATCGACAAAACTCTCCGAGAAGCAGGCTCTTCATCGTGGTAGATAAAAACGGCCTCAGCGTTCATCAACCGAACTACCTACGCCTTGGTCTGTCGCTGACGCAAGTCTCCAGAATCGTGGTGAGCAAATTGGAGATGGGTGGTCCAAGCCATCGGATGGAACGTGACGGAAGAAGGCACTATGTAGGCGCGTGAAATGGATTTGTTCGCATACTTGGTCTTAAATACAACACCCTGCTGGAGTTCTCGATAATTAAAGCAAGACTACCTGACCCGATGTTTCCACCAGGGGCCGGCCTTCTCGCCTGAACCTCATCGAAACCCCGCGTGGGGATGACTATCCCCTGTCCCAATGCAACCTAACCCATCACCATGGAAATCCATTGCTTTTGTTCTTCACGAGGGACACCAAAGACCTCGTCATGACTTTTTAAAAATGTATGCCGTGATATTACACAGAGAGCCACCGAATAGCGGCTGCCGGAAGCCTCGCATGAACAAAGGAAGAAGCTTCGCTATATCTGAACAGGGGTATGTCGTTCTCGTTGACTGGTAACATTAACCCATAATCATGCCCTTCATACCGGCCAGGTCACCCTCCTTAGCAGCAATCTCGAAGTAGCCGTAAATGATGCTGGCAAGATGTTAGCTGAAGCTCATGATGGTATCAATTGCAGGGCAAAAACTTACGTGACAGCCAGGAGGGTACCGGTGCCGGAGCCGAGGGCACCCATGAGGTCGCTGGCAACGGAGAGAGCACCAATGCAAGCACCACCGAAGGCGGCAGCAGTGGGGATGATGCGCTTGAGCTCCTTGTACATGGACTGGTCACGGTGACCGGCCATGACGAGACCCTGGTCCTTGAGCTGCTTGGCGACATCGCGGGGGCTGGAGCCGGAAACCTCAATCCAGGTCTTGGAGAAGATGGCGCAGGCACCGAGCATGTAGACAATGTACACGACAGTGTGAATGGGGTCGAGGAGAGCGTCCTTGAAGTTCAAGGGGGGAGACATGTAGTAGGCCAGACCGGAGATGGCAGAGAGCTGAGCGGAGCCATCCTTGGCCTCCCAGACACCAAAGAGGCGGACGAGGAGGTTGTCGGAGAAGCGGGAGTACAGCATCTGGCTGATGAGGAAGATGTTGGAGGACAGAGCGGACTGCAGCATGATGGGCATGTTGGAGGTGTAGAACAGGCGGACGGGGTAAGAGCCGCGGGCACCACGCTGGCGGGAAGACTTGACAGGGATCTCAACGCGGAAGCCCTGGAGGTAGATGACGGCGGCGAAGACGGCAATGGTGGCCAGGAGGTTCATGATGTTGGGGAGGTTCTGGCGGTAGAAAGCCTCCTGGAGAGCGCGCTGCTTGTTGGGCCAGGTGAGGAGCAGGTGGAAGAGAGCAATGACGGCACCCTCGAACTCGGGGCCACGACCGGTGTTGATGGTGGTGGGGGAGAAGGCCTTCCACATGATGGACTCGCAGATGTTAGTGGCGATGAACAGGGAGATACCAGAGCCGAGGCCGTATCCCTTCTGCAGAAGCTCGTCGAGGAGAATGACGATCATGCCGGCGACGAAGAGCTGGAGGATGAGCAGGAAGACGATACCGGCGCCGAGGTCAGAGGGGCGGCCGTAGAGACCAGTGAAGACGTAGACAGTGGCGGTACCGGCAGAGAGGATGAAGGCGAAGAGCTTCTGGGCGGTCTGGTAGAGCTCGCGGTCGCTCTTGAGGTCGAGGTTGACGTCGATCATGTGGGTGCCGGCAAGGAGCTGGAAGACCATGCCGGAGGAGATGATGGGAGTGATACCCAGCTCCATCAGGGTTCCACGGTTACTCGCCATGACCATACGCAGCCAGTATAGGGGATCCGAGTTGTCGGAGGAGACAATGCCGTACAGGGGCATCTGGCTCATGACCAGGAAGATGAGGAGGGTGAGGGCCGTCCACATCAGCTTCTGGTTGAAGGGAACCTTGGTCTCCGGCTGCTGAACCTCGGGGAGGAACGGCACGAACGGCTTGACCAGGTCGAGGAACCGTACTGCGGGAGAGAAGCACGAATGTTAGCCATTGTGGTTCTCCTGATGCGAATTGGTGAAGCAGAATCGGGTATCGCGACCGGGGTCGTAAATATCGCGCGCGTGTCCTCTCGGGAGGTTTGCGACAGGGCGGCAAAGCACGCGATTCTGGGGGCTGGTCGAGGTGGTCTTTTTGGGGATCAGGTACTTACGAGAACTCATGATGGGCTGTTACACTGGGGGGGACACGGGAAGGAACAAAAAACCAAAGGATCTAAATCATCCAGATGAAGGGGACAAGAAGGAAGAGGTAGAGAGCGACAATGGCTCCAAGTGTGGCGAAGGGGAAGGTGATGGTGTTGGGAGAAGGGAGGTTATTAAGGAGAGGAGGAGGAGGACCTAAGAGCTCGGGGCAAAAAAGAGGGTCGGCTGCGATCTGGCTTCAAAAACGCCAAATTGTCGATGTGTCCAAAAATTGGTGGAGCTTGGGGACACACGTGACCGTCACATAAGCTGCAATTTTACTGGGTAAGGAGCTGGGGTCTACTGAAGGCGCTGCTGGGTATGGCAATGCTACGCTACCTTAATCCTCCAGCGCCCTTTTTTAAGCGTGCTTCAGTGCTTTTCGCCTCAGGGGTCCAGACGGGGGACAGCACAGGGCAGGGAAGCGGGTGGCTGCCCCCAGGCCTTCTGGCGCGTTCCGATGCCTTCTGATGCCACATTCCCATTTGAAGAAACCTGGAACCACCAAAAATCGGCAACAACACCAACCAAAGCGACCGACGCCAGCCCCGCGATCCGAACACACCACACGCACGGGGAAAACCCAGTCATTGCACGACGCAAGACCCAGCCTCTGACGGCCACGATGCTGTGATCCTTCTGAGTCATTGTTAGGCAGGACATTCTTTCTGGTATGAGCTTTCGGTCAATTCTTGGCCGAAGGTTCTTACACAATGTTGCTGGCAAGATGACAGCTCGACATGCGCCCACGGACCCTTTGGTGGTCATCCTGGGCTCGACCGGCACAGGAAAATCAGAGGTGAGCACCACCACCACTCTCGCGGCGCATGCTGCCTCGATGCGACCGGGCGATGCCCCGCGCACTAGCGACACAGGCTGACGTCCCTAAAGCTTGCCGTAGAGCTTGCGACTCGCTTCAAAGGCGAAATCATCAACGCGGATGCGATGCAGATGTACAAGGGCCTGCCCATCATCACGAACAAGATCACCGACGACGAGCGCCGCGGCGTGCCCCACCACTTGCTCGACCACATCGGCCTCGACCAACCCACTTGGATCATCGAGGACTTCAAGCGCGAGGCGAATAGAGTCATCAGCGAGATCCGGAGCAGGGGCAACTTGCCCATCGTGGTCGGCGGGACGCACTACTACACGAATGCGCTGCTGTTCGCAAACTCCCTCGTTGGTGGGGAGGGCGATAAGCCCAAGGATGGCGAAGTCAGTGACGAGCAGGCCGGCGAGTCGTTCCCGATCCTCAACGAGCCGACCGAGGTGATACTGGCGAAGCTGAAGGAGGTCGACCCCGTCATGGCGGACCGCTGGCACCCCAACGACCGGCGCAAGATCCAGCGCTCGCTGCAGATCTATCTGCAGAACGGCCGCCCTGCATCCGAAATCTACGCCGAACAGAGCCAGCGCAAATTGGCCGAGGCCAAGGCGTCTGGTGCTGGTGCGTGGAAGACGCTCCTGTTCTGGGTATACTCGCATCCCGAGGTGCTGAAAGAGCGCCTCGACAAGCGGGTGGACAAGATGCTCACGGCCGGCCTCAACGATGAGACCCAGTCCATGTACGAGTACGTGCAGGCAAAGCAGGGCGCTGGCGAGGAGGTGGACTACACCCGTGGCATCTGGCAGTCAATCGGCTTTAAGGAGTTCGAGCCTTACCTCAAAGCACTCAACAACCCCGACCAGCCCACCGAGCCCGCCGCCCTCGAATCTCTCAAAGCAACATGCCTCGAAGACATGAAGGCCTCGACGCGCCAGTACGCAAAGTACCAAACCCGCTGGATCCGCACAAAGACCGTCCCGCCGCTTCAAGAACAGCCCGGCGCAATGAGCCATCTCTTCGTCATGGACAGCACCGACATCTCCCAGTGGTCGTCCAACGTAATCGATCCAGCCGTCGACATTGCGCGGCGCTATCTTGAGGGCGACAGTCTGCCCGATCCGGCGGGCACATCGGAGAGAGCTGGTGCTGTGCTGCGGGAGGTCGCGTCGCAAAAGACAGTCACGCAGCGCCGGCAGACGTGCGATATCTGCCAGACGACCTGCGTGACGGAGCAGGACTGGACGAAGCACATCAAGAGCAGACGCCACAATGTGCTTGTCAGGAAGAAGAAGGCGAGGGCCCTCGTAGCCACCGAGAGGCCTATGGCTGTTGTCCCAGTCGAAGCTGAAGCTGTCGCAGCCGAGCCCGTAGATAAACCCTCAAGTCCAGAGGCCGGTGTCCTAGACATGTTCGAGGAGCCGTCATAAATCCGTTAAACAAAAGAAAAGAAACTTCGCTCATCTCTTACCGTGCCGCATCGGGGTTCATCTGACATGTCTCACACCGTTTCGCCCCTTTTATCGGCTCATCCTGACGCCGGTGCAACTGCATCACCTGACAACTACAAGTCGCGTATAACTGCCCCTCCATTATCCATTGTCACAAGCCCAATTAACCCATCTTTATACAGGATAATTCTAGACTTTCGTCGGATCTACATCCATAGGTATCATAACCCGCGTATTTGCCCCCATTACTCGCGCGCGTATTCGCAAACGATAGCCTTTGTTGGAGAAGAAGGTGTAAGTTTTGGGCTGCTCGTTCCTCGCATTGCTCGGTTCTCGCTTTCGTGTTCCCAAACCGAGCTGAACGAGCTGTGGGGACCAGCCAACACCACAATCAGTACGGATACTCTTCTCAGACAGGGCAGCACGACGATCCGGACGGGATTCAGGAAACGGAATTCATAACTCTTTTGTCGGATCTCTTCTGTTTTCACGTGGGATGTATTTACGGGCCGTGCTTGTGGTGGGTTGACGGGTCTTATATGGTATGGGGATACAGGTTGGACGGATGGATTTCCACAGGCTCTTGTGGCGTATGATCTGGGGGTTGTTAGTTGATGTTTTTGCCTTTCGGCTGCGATCCGATTCCGGGCATGGCACGATGGTGAGTTCAAGCTGCTCGTGATGCGACTCATATTGGGAGCTTACTGCCCGGTTCGTCTTCCAATGACCCCCGAATGAGGCTTGCTTCATATCGAAGAGCTACACTGCAATTCCCAGCACTACGACGCAATATCATTTCTGGAACCTTTTTTGACCAGAGTAGATGCACAAACGTCACATTCTTGTATGTTGCAGTAAGCCAATCGGACGAGGCTTCATAGTACTGCCAAGGAAGCTGCTTATTCGCCCTGCACCATTCCCTCCTCCTTCTTTATTTCTTCACTGCATTCTTAACCCCTCCCGAGGGACTGCCACCCACACAAGCCCGCCGAGAGATGCCAAGTCGCAAGCGTCACAACGCATTAAGCTTATCACAAGGCTGAGCAACAACCCAATTCACCCGTGATCCCAAGCCATCCCCAAACAAAATCATCCGACTTATCGTCCCTTACGACATGCAAGATATATTGCCATGGCCCGATTTACGGATCGACAGGCAGGGTAGCGCAGACTCGCCCTCGTTCTCGTCATCGGCTCGTTATCGGTTTTGACCTCAGCTGACACCACCAACTAACCACCAATCTAGACCGCTACTACAGACGATAGTATATCATGGGACGGGATGAATGGCATGATGACCGGCCTACTACCCTGGGCAAGGGTTGCGGACTTTCTCAAGGACCGTCCCGCTGAACGGTTCGGGTGGGCGTGATGGCGGAACGGAGGCAATTGAGTTCAACGTCCTCGCCGTCCTGAACCGGCGGAGAGGTGGGGCTGCTGGTCCGTGTGGTTTTGGGGAACGACGTATTTGGGGTCAAGCATAACGATGCGATGCTCTCAACGGGAAACCAACGTACATCAAGAAACATAAAACTTTGGCCTACCATGTACTTTTCAAAACCCCATATCTACAAAAGCAGTCCATCCGTGATCCAGTATTGTACTCAAAACAAGTTTTTTGGTGCCATAACCCGCCCTTTTTCTTTTGGTACGCACACATAGGTGCTCTCTAAATCTGACTCTTGACCCACTTCTCGAGACCACCCTTGGCGATGATTTCTGATATGTGTTAGTACTGATGCCACAAAACAGGCTGCCCAGCGGAAGTTTTCCCTACCTTGTACGTTGGGCGGCAGCTCGCCGACCTTGACGCTCCAGCTCGCGCCGTCCTTCTCCGTGACGACAACCTTGCTCCTCTTGACGTCCCAAAGAACCCTCCATCCCGTGCGGCGGGTGAGGACCTTCTCCTTCTCATCCTTGAAAGCTTCGCGCAGACGCTCGACCAACTTCGGGACCTCGAGAGCCATCAGCGCATTGTTGACGCTGTTGCGGCTAAAGATGTTGCTAAAGCTGCCGGCGATGACCATGGGGATGCCCTTGGCGAGAATAGCGGTCGCCGCCTGCTCACGACTGGAGCCCGTTCCGAAGTTGGGCCCAGAGACGAGGATGTCGCCTGCCTTTGCAATGTGGCGGAATTCCGTATCGTAGTTCTCCATGCAGACCTCCGCCATCTTCTCGGGTGTGACGTCATCTTGGTACGTGTATTTTCCCTGCGGCAACGGTTAGCAGATTTGAAGTTTGATAAGTGAGAATTGAGGAATAAAGAGCATACGGGGTAGATTCCGTCAGTGTTGAGGTTGTCTGCATCGCAAAAAACGACCTCGCCCTCAATCTTCTCGGGGAACCCGGGGAGAATCTCGGTCAGCGTCTCCTCGCCATCAGCGGCAGCGGCCTCGCCTTCAGGAGCACCTGAAAAGCCCTTCTCGGACTCAGCAATGAGGTCGTCAGCTTGAGAGATCAGCTTCTCGAGAGCGTCCTCGATGCTGCTGGAGATGTCGGCGGTGATGTCACCAACACCCTCACCGATGATGACCTTGTCGACGCCCTCCGGCTTCTGGTACCAGCCCGGTCCGGCGATCTTGCCCTGCAAGGCACTGGCTGCGACGACTTCGGGGCTAGCCAGGTAGGCCTTAGCGTCAGTTGAACCCATGCGGCCCTTAAAGTTGCGGTTAGAGGCTGAGATTCCGACTTCGCCTAAGGAGGTGTCAATAGGTCGTCGAATTAACGTTCAAGTCCGAACATACCTGGCTCAAGCAAGCCGGTGCCCCTGGGAAAATGTTAGCTTCCTGTTACAATAATTGCGAGTTTTGGCGAGTCTTACATTCCGATACATGGGCCACAACCCGCTGGGAGTTCCTGGGCGCCAGCGTCGACTAGGTATTACATTAGGCTGGCTTTCATTTGAATCTCTCAGGGTGTCAGGAGGCGTACCGAGAATTTGCCAGTCTCCGGAAGCTTCTGCAGCCGCTTGTTCCGTGCGAGAGGCAGCAGCCAAGTAGAAGTTCACACCAGGAGCGACCTTGGCCGGTGAGCCCTTCTCCGAAGCCTCACGGAAAACGCGGGCTGCAGCTGCGATGTCCGAGGCGCGAGAGTTGGTGCATGAAACCAAGTATGCCTTGTTGACCTTGATATCTTGTGCTTCAAGGTCATGCAAAGGCGTTGCGACCTTGACAGAATTGGGCCCGGCAACGAAGGGGCAGAGGGTGTCGAGGTTCAGGTACAGTTCCTTGGCGTAGACCGCGCCTGGGTCGGCTACCACGGGATTCTCGAAGAGTTTCTCGATACGCTCGTGGGTGAAGTTTGTCTTGGCGGGCCCCTCCACGTTGAGCATAGCGTTGGTGGTAGCCTTGGCCGTCATCCAGGCCTTCAGCACCGAGTCCATGGGAAAGATTCCGGCACTGCAAGTAAGTTAGTCAAGTTGACGACTTTCTAATAATTGCACAGGACGTTGCCTTGTGCACGATTGATTGTTTGCGCAATCGAAGCTGATAGTGTGATTCGCCGAGATAAATGGGGCATCATCCGGTCAACCAGGGACTACCGCCCGGATAGCAAGACTATTGCAGAATGACTTACGCAGCGCCGTGTTCGGTGGTCATGTTAGAAACAGTCAATCGGTCGTCAACTGGTATGCTTCGCATCGTCTCCTCGCTTCCGACGAATTCAACGCTATGGTTCAGAACTTCGTCCTTGTTGAACAGACCGCAGAGTGCCACGATAATATCCTTTCCAGTAGTTCCCGGGCGCAGAGTTCCGGTGAGAGTGATCTATGCACACGATCAGTATCTCCATAGATTCTCTCGAGATAATTCGTCTGCCCACCTTGGCGATCGGGGGTACCTGCCACCATGTCTTTCCAGTAGCCCAGACGGCTGCCGCATCAGTTCGTACGAGCGCAGTTCCCTTTTGAAGTCAGTTTTCACAGATACAGTAGGGTCAGCGGCCGAGAACTCACCAATGCGCCGACTCCACCATACATGTTGCTGTGCTAAAATAACTAAGAGTCAGAATCAAGATCCACACACTGGGCATGAGAAAAAGTGGAAGACGAACGCTGTCCGAGGCCACGGTTACGGTGCCAGGCCAGGCGAATCCATTCTCAATCATGATTTGATGCCCAATGCCATCTCCGGCTCCGGAAAAGAACGTGCCGTGCTTCTTTCCGAATTCCTCGATGAGTCTGTATTGCATGAGAAGAAATTACGACTGTAGCTGTGATCGCGAGTTTACCTATATTTCTGCAACGTTCAAATATGCGTTAGAGGGGTTATTTATCAAGAATCGTGAAGAACTAACCTTCAAGTTGCCCTCGCTCTTGTTTTGAACGTCATGGTCCAAGGTCTGTAAAAGTGAATTAGTCTTATTCTTCTCAGAAACGTCTCATTGTGAACTGCCCGACAGGGACTTGGTGTTGTTGTGGCTTGGTTGGTGGGAGAAAAGGGTGGGGTAGTGTTTGTCGTACCAAGATAACTTGATCCTTGTCATGCAACTTCGTAGCACCCAGGCCCATAAACTTGAGAGCGACCGGCCTTTTTTCTGTCAGAAAGAACCTAGATATTTGGGCTCATAGGCTTCGATGTACCAACTGTTGTCGTGGGTCATGATCCTGGCATGATATTAGCCGTAGTAGATGTTGACGGGCCTCCGGACGACGCACTTGTGCGGTTGCAAGGTGACATAGTCACCCGTACGAACCTTCTTTCCAGGCGCAAGCCCGACAGAGTAGTTCTGCACGATCTTTTCCGTCATAGTCTGAGGGTTCTGGATGACGCTGGGCCCCGCAGCGGCGTGGCTCTCGAGCTGGGAGTGGAAGGCATTCTGTCGCAAACGGGCAGATGTCGTGTACAGGCTCGATCGTATCGGTCGCGGAGCGGCAACGTGTCGGGGGAGGAACTGGCGGCAGGTTCTCGCGGCGTGGAAGGCCACGGCTCGTCTCTGAACAGGGGGTGCAGGTTAGCGATGAAGTCGCAGCAGCGAGGTCGGAAACGGCAGAGTGACATACAATGGGAAGCATTTTGCGCTACTATTTCGAGGCCAATGGCCGTTCGGATCGATTCGTATCGTGTTGCAGTCCCTTCGGCCGGCCGTCTGCAACTTGGGATACCGTGGTGGTGGAGGTTTGCGGCGATTTGAGGTTGCTTGTCACTGTTTTTCGCCGTCGGTCGCGATGTCGGCAGTGGTGGTTGTGACTCCGGCCAAAAATTTGGAGCATGTGGGGAAGGAATTGCTCTGACGTGGGGTTCCCGCAAACTGATTGGCCTGTTGGGGAAATCAGCATTAGGGCGTTGATGATTGGCTGAAGCCATCTAACGGCCAACTGCACGCTGTGCTGTGAAGCCCACTCTGCGTTTTGAGCGACATGATTGGCTGTAGATCGTGTGCAGCTCCGGAGACTTGAAGTCGCGATGAATGTAATTGGATGATTGACAACTTGGCCTTTGGTTCTTGATTAGATTGAAGCTGCTGTGTATTCGTTCGTTGGAGTCGTTGATAGCTGCTATCCTAACTTTCTGAGTGATCTGATAACGTAGAAGTTGCCGCTTGCGGTTGACAGGAACAGGTGGGATCTGCCACCATCCCAATCCCTCGACTTGCAGCAGAATGACGGCCGACAAGGGCAGAAAAAAGGAACGAGCCGAATACGACGGAAGGCGGCGGGATGTGTGGCCGGCCATCGGGACACGGAGGTAAGGACGGCTCAGGTTACCACCGGCTGGGCGGAGCAACAGCCCTTTCCAGCGGAGCTCTGCAGAACTTCAGACGTCGAATTGTGGATTGATGGACGCTGTTGAGTTGAGTCATCAGTCCGCTCCTCCATCTGCCGACCGGCATGGCCCCACGCGCGTGGAACAGGTGGAGGACCCGTCAGAGGTGAGTGTGGTCACGATGCCGCTGAGGAGGCCGTGGGATGTCATAAGGTTTGTATAAATTGCACAATCCGAGATCGGGAACATCTATCCGTGCACAAGTCTATGAGCCGCACGCAACCACCGCCGCAGCTAGCCTTTTGCACAAGATGCAGCCGTCGTAAAACCTGGGAAGGCAACCCATTTGCACGCTAATCACCTCGCACTTCGGCATCTTGGCAGGCATGCTGTTTAGTGCAAGATACGTAAGGGTCGGCCCTGTTATCCCCCGACCTCGCCCACCACAAGTCGGTCTTGGTAAGGCACCCTGTGTCTATCTGTCGGATCTGCTCCACGTGTCCAACTTGGTGCGGAGTGCGGAACAGAGTAGAGGCAACTGTATGCAAGTACGGACATTCAGTTGAGAGAGTTGTGCGCGCGCGCAGTTTCCTTCCTGGCTACGGCAGAGTGCCACCGGTTGGGTGCATTATGCCAGCAGTAGACTAGGTTGGCGTTGTACAATGCCTTGACGCAATGTCACTGATCCGATGAGTACGAGGGGAACGAGGGATGGCGGGGACTTTGGCCCTGTTCAAGCTGGTGTTGCGGATGGCTATGCCCCCATGAGTGTCTCCTGCGCTACAACAGCGTCTAGCAAGTGCTAAGATGATGTGCACGCGCGGGTAATAAATCCCACCTGCTGATGCTGATGCTGGTGCTGGTGCTGGTGCTGATGTGAGGGATGAGTTGGGGTTGGAGAAGTGACAGTCTGGCCTACCTGTTTCACCTTGCTGCAGCAGGCTCATTTGCGCTTCCAGCTGGCTCATTGTGGCTCATACCTGCCTGCCGCTGAGGAGTTCCATTAGAGCCTGAGGAGGCAAGGTACGGATACCTTACCTTCACATTACCGAGACTCTGCGTTGCCCGGACCTCTTTTCACCCCTTCTCATCTCCATCTCCATCTTCCATCCCCCTCCATCCAATTCTCGCACATCCAGTGTTTCTTCCCCGCCCTCCTGCACTTGCGCAAGGACGTTGACGTGAATTCTGAATTCTGTCAGGAACTCTCAACCGTCACCCCGCCGTCCGCCCGCCGTCCCTGCTCTGCTCTGCCCACCCACCCTCTTCCAACATCTCATCCCCTCCTCTACCTTGCACCACCACCTCCAACTTGTCTTCCACTTGATCCCGAACCCCTTCGGTACCATCCTCTCCCGTTGCGCTCTCTGCCGCTTCCCTGTCCATCAACTAACTAACTACCCTACCTTACCTACTCCCGTCCATCCCTGCTCTACATACCTACCCAGTAGGTACATGGCCTTGCCTTGCCTTGCCCTGCATGGCCGCTGCCGCTGCCGTACCCTGCCTTCCTGACCTCACATCGCGTTGAACCCTGGAGTTGATCGTACTTATTTGTTGCCTGTTCTCTCTTCTCGACCGCCCATCCATCTCTTCGCATCCGCTTAGTACTACCGAACCAGACGTGGCCGCACATTGTGAGCTCTTCCGAACCTCGGCGGACTTTTGCATCGAGGTTCAGCCCAGATTTACGACGGTGGAAACGTCCAAAGTATATCCGCACTGCAGCCACTGCTACGCAGTACAAGACATACACCAAACTCCGTCCCAGGGCCAGGGTTCTGTTACCTTGCATCCCGTCGCCGCAGAGGACCTCGAGGCTAGACCGCGCACATGCGCCCAGCTGGCCAGCATCCTGTCGTCATTCGTCCGCCCGACGTCCGTTTCGTCCGTTCCCTCCGGCGACCTTACCCCCTCTTGAGTCTTGCTTGAGTCTGGAGTCCTGCTTGGATTGATCGACCTGCCCTATCTCTTCTCTGTTCCCTTCCACGTTCTAGCTTTCTGTCAACTGCCTTTTCTGCCTCCTGTCGCCGCAGTTGCTGCCTATTAATAATTGCGACGTACCACCACCTGCTCCAACTCTGCTCCAACTGAACCGGGCGGAAACCTGCGACACAAACGTCGTCCCTGTTTGAATTGCGACGGAATCTCTCGGGCGTCAAAAAGACATCCGCAGCCTTGGAGGGGTACAGTAACCACTTTATCCTCGTCCTCCACCTCCACTTCCCTAGCCACTCGTCTCCATTCCTCTACGGATACCGTAGTGTAGGGAGGGAGCACTGGACAACTGGAGTCTCGAGTTTACACACACCCGACTTTACCTTAGACATATATCGGGCCCCAGAAGATCAGCTAGGCGCAAGCGGGAGAAACCCAGTGAGACGCACACGACACGTCCCGCAGCACCGGTCAGTCCTTTTGTGCTCTTGGCTGGGTAGTGCTGCATCGGAATTCCTGGAATCCCGACGAGTCAGGCCGAGTAAACTGTGACCCGCGCCCGCATTCGATTGATTCTTCATACTTCTTCTGGACCGCCGCCTCCGCCGCCGCCGAACGCCTCATCAGCACTGCAGCAGCAAGCAGTTCGAGACCAGCCAGACACCCGTCAGCAGAAAGCACTCAGTCTCACACTCACTGACTGCCGTTTGCCTGCCTGGCAGCGGCCCGTTTGTCCTCCTGTTTTGCATTTGCATTTGCTGCTCTCCCACATTCTCCGCCGCTGCGCCTCCTCTTTCCCATCCTCGTCCTCCACGTTCTCTCTCTCTCTCTTTCTCACACACACATACACACATTCGGACACCCACCCACACCCACACCCATCGCTCAACTCCAACCTCCGCCTCCCGGTACCTATCTCTCCCTCCAGCCAATCCTTCCATCCCTCCCACCGTATCCCGCAAAACAAAGATACGGCGTCTGCGGTTCGGCAACGCAGCAAGCAGCACAGGCCTGAGGATTTCATCACGCATATCAATCCCAGGCACCCGTCTGCTCACCATCATTACCGCACGCGCGTCTTCAAACAAGGCGCCCCGGCTCGCAGCTTCAGCCAACTCGAACCCTGGCTACTTAGGCCAGGCCTCCCGTCCGCTCGTCCCGGACCAGCCCACGATCAACCCTCGACCAAAGCCGTATTGCCTCCGCCAACTCCCTCTCCCGCCCTCGCCCACCATCTTCATCCGCCGCCGCACTGAGGTGCACAACTGGGGAAGCATAACGATCCAAAGCCGTTCTCTCGCGCTAGCCCCCGCTTTGGTTGGTCATCGACGCCGCCTCGAGCCAAACGCAACCCAGGATCCCATTTTCTGCCAATTTCTAAGCCAAAAACTTTACTTTGCGCTGCGCCAGAGTGCGCGACCACCTACGATCCTCGTCAAAGGGTGGGCTCTTTATTCCCACTAGGGTCGCGTCAATACTCGTCTTCATTTACTACCTCTCAGGTCTCAGATCTTGGGCTCGCCACACCTTTTCCTCCACTTCCCTTTTGCTGAACCAGAACCCCTGCAACTTCTCTGTCGTCGTCGTCGGACTGCTCCCGTCAGGGACTGATCATAAGGGCCGCGCGCCCACGCGTTCCCAGTCTGCGGGTTTGATACCCCAATACATGGACGAGTTCGTCCTGTTTCAAAATCCTTCTGTGGCGACTATCGCATCCCCATAAGGCCCCTCAGCCTCAGCCCTACCAATGATGAGCACCACCTCGAGCCAGCACAAGAGCCCGCGGGTTCTGGCTTGCGTGCTCTGCCAACATCGCAAGATCAAATGCGACCGCAACACCCCATGCTCCAACTGTATCAAGGTGCGCCGCCGAGACCGTGAAGCCGTCTATCTAGAATCCTGGCCGCTGACTCGCATAGGCCAATGTCACATGCACTCCCTCCACACCAGCTCCTGCGCGCAAGAGACGGAGGCCAAATCAGGACTTGCAGGAAAGGTTGGCCAGGTGTGAAGCTCTGTTGAAGCAGTATGCCACGACCGGTTCAACGACGCCTCCCGCCGGCCCTCCCACCGTCTCGAGCACTTTTTCTCCCGCAACCCAACCCACCCCCTCTTCAACAGCAGGTCCGTCCCCAAGTATAACGCAGTTGCCATTACCCTCAGGCACAGCCTCGATCATCGACGACATTGGCTCGCCTGCGACCTCGCAATGGAAGCCAGCCGGCAAGGTGGTCGTAGAAGATGGCAGCGTCAGGTTTATGGACAGCTATCTGTGGGCAACTGTTCATGATCAGGTGCGTAGCGTCTCGCCGTTTGGGCAGCTTATGGCCTGCCTTCTCCTCAGAACTGAATCCTAACTCCTCATAGTTGACAGCTATGCGACAAATCATCGAGGCAGAAGAGGAGGAGCAGAGCGTTCTAGGTTCCGACGCCGTTACCCCCGATGACAATGTGGATCTCTTGCTTAACGACTTTGCTGCCATTGATCTCGAAGACGTCACTCCGTCGCCTGTTCAGATCTTCAGACTTTGGCAGGTCTTTTTGGAGCGGGTCAACCCCATCACCAAGCTCATCCACGTCCCCAGTCTGCAGCCCTTAGTAGTCGAAGCCGCAGCAAACCACTCCAATGTCGCCAACAACGCCCAGGCATTGTTGTTCTCCATCTACCTCGTCGCGACTCTTACCATGACCGAAGCCGAAGCTAGGCAGATGCTCGACTCTTCCAAGGAGGATGCGCTGAAGAAGTTCACCGCGGGTGTAAAGGCAGCACTGACCAAGGTCAACTTCCTCAAGAACCACGACATGATGACGCTGCAGTCTCTTATCCTCTACTTGGTTTGTTCTGACTGTGTCGCCAAGAAGATAAACTTGCTAATGTCGCATAGGTCTCTCTCCAAGGCCGTTACAACCGCCACGCCGCCTGGGTGCTGAGCGGTGTGTTAATACGAATTGCGCAAAAGATGGGTCTGCATCGTGATGGAGACTCGCTCAACCTTACCCCGTACGAAACCGAAATGCGACGGCGGCTCTGGTGGCAGATCATTATGCTGGACACCAAGTATGCGATGGTCTCTGGATTCTGCGACACCCTCCTGCCGTGGAACTGGGATACGAAAACGCCGCAAAATGTGAACGACGCCGATCTCTTCCCCGGCTCGACAGAGCCCGTCCAGCTCCGAGAGGGCCCGACTGAGATGGCCTTTTGCTTGCTCCTGTACGAGGTTGGCCGATTCATCGTCGAGAACCGAATTCCCGATTTCGAGGCAGTCGTGCTGGGCGCCATGGAGAACGAGTCTCCTGAGTCTCAGGCGACCAACCTGGCGACATTAGCCAAGTACCGCGCACTTGTCGACAATCTCGATTCGAAGCTCATTGCCCTCGAAAAGACATACTGCGACCCTTTGGCAGGTAATATTCACATTGTGGCAACCAAGATCCGGTCCATGATCATTGACAAGATGCGAACGATGATGATTCCGATGCGCGAACTACCGGAATGGGGCAGCGAGATCTTCAATGTGCAAGATAATATGTTCAGGATATCCCTGATGCACCACGAGCACAACGTTGAACTATACGAGTTTATGGAGAACACTGGGTTCGTGTGGTTTTTCAAGCTGCACTTCCAGATCGATGTGTTCATCGTCATGGCCGGACAGCTGTACAAGCGACCTACGGGCAGGCTTGCAGACCGCGCTTGGAAGGTTATTGACAGGGTATACCAGTTCCACGAGGAATTGTGGGACATGTCAAGGAAGGAGAACGTGCAACTGGGCATTTACATGCTGAAGGCGTGGAGGGCACGAGAGAGATCCTTGGTACAGCTCGGTATGCCTTACGAGACACCCCTGGCAGTACCTCGGCTGCAGGACATTGTACCGCAGTCGAACTCGGAGGTATCATCAGCCGGACCCTCTCCCGCCCAGCCGATGAAGATGGAGGTTCCTCCACGACAAGACCAGCCCATGGACCAATATCTGGGCAACTTCCTCGATACGACAAATTTCTACGATCTAGACATGTGGGCGGACCTGGGTGTTCCCAACGGCAACATGAACCAGCAGTCCGCAGCGAACATGTTTGGGACATTTGGCAACTTTGGTGCACCGCCAACGGGTAGATGGTAACATCACGGATTGCATTGTCCCGTGCGTGGGAGTGGAAAAGGAGGGGGAGGAATCGCAAAGACAGGGACCGTCTTCGGTTGTTTAGAGGGGCGCGGGGCATTTCTCGGATGGGTATTGGATTTTCTCGCACCGGTTGTAAAGTGACAACTCTCCCAACACCTGTAACGATACTGTCATGAGATGACGAAACCTACCTAATGGTAAATAGAAAGGGATTTCATGAATCAGCTTTAGGAATGACGTTGCACTGGCGAGCACATCAATCGCATTCAGCTCACCAGGGGTAAGCAACGGCTGAGGACAGATTTAGGAATCTGCTTGGCGGCCAATCATGGCATGAAGACAACCTAACACGTCTGCGTATCTGCCTGGGTGTTATGACGCGGGAGGCATCCTATGCTGACGACGCGGGGGCGCCAGAGGTGACTGGTCATTTGGGCAACCCCGGTCAATACGAAAGTCGCATGACGGAGATTGAGATGACATGCTTCAATCAGATAAAGCCAAGTGTCCTGCCCTCACGGTTCTGTAGATCTGTCTTCCACAACCTGGCAGTCGGTATGAAAAGCAGGAGGAAGTGACCTGATAGGCGTTCATTCTACCGGGAGCCGCCGAGGATACCGGCGTTGACGGACCCCGACCCCGACCTTGTTCGCGGGAACCCGGGATTTTGGGCACAGAGACTAGGCAAGATTTTAGTTCGGCCGAGTGCATGTAGGACTCGTACATTTCGTTTCTTGATTTTAGGGAGGGGGTGGTCCGGATACCTGGTAATTACGGAGGGGGGAGGGAGGGAAACCGGGCTCGGGCTCGGGGTCTACCTTTCTACTCTATTAGGAGGAGACAGAAAAGGGGGGATGGTGGTGGTTCGATGGCGGCGCGGGCAGCAAGCAGCCAATTGGGTGGTGTAGGCGGACGGGTTCGGGTGTATCGGGGAGTTTGGCGTTCGGGGATGAGATGGCCGAGGACGGGGGGTTTGGTGGGTGGGGTCCGTGTATTTCGGGACCGAGGGGGGCACGGGGAGGTGGTGGGGGGGTTTTGGTGGTTGGTGATTGTTCTTATATAGATAGTTGCTGTTCCTTGTCATTTTTGAGGGTTTGGGAAGCTTGTTTTTGTCGATTGACGTTGGATGGGATGTGAGTTGTCGGTGGAGGTAGGTGCCCGTGGCGGAGCTCAAATCCCCTGGGTCTCTATGCTCGAGGTGTTGTGAGTGGGCTCGCATATTGATTAATTAACGCCGGGTTTTCTTTCTGGTACTTATTGAGGGTATATCCGGTCAAGAAAGGCTACTCCATGTGGATTTGAGGGAGCGGAGCTTCTGCGAGTCTTCGCCTTTTGTGATCCTGTTGTAGGATGCCAGGGAGGTTAAGCGTCCGGTGGAAAGACGACAGATGGGATGGCTGAGCGGAACTCTTCGGGGTCAGTATCGAAATGATGGTGGCACATTGAAGCCGGTGTACGCCCTGAACCGTTTGAGCCCAGGAGACTGTGTCATTCAAGGAGGGCCATTGCCAGTGGTTTTGAACGAGCTTTTGGACGTAAATTGAGTGAAGAATGTATCCATTCCCATGCATCATCTCCTCTGTCTAGGTTGTCTGATGAAAATCCAGATATGCTACACACGATGGACGTCGGGAATATGGTTGTTAGAAGACTGGCAGACTGCTTACAGGTAGCTACGAAGATTGTGCCTAATCCTGGAGGCTCGTGTTGAGATTGAGCTGGTCGTGGTTGTAGGGCTGAGAGAATCAAAACCCTCTCGACGAGAGATGACCAATATCAACGGATTGCAATACCAAAGGACCATGTCGCCATTTCATCGTCCTGTTCTATTCAAACACAGGCAAGGCTGGCTGTGCTGTGGACCTGTCGATCTCGGCGAGATCTTTTTGGCCTTGCAAGTAAGCACGCAAGCCTCAGTACCCCACATCCTCCTCGTTCTCATGTTCGGTACGGTGTAGAAAAGGGACTTTTGCTGATATAAGGAAGAGCTGACTGGGCCTGGCCGCAGACTGAGCCTCCGTTGAAGTGGCTGTCCATCTGAGAATTGCATCACCCAGGCACGCTCATCCCGCGGCGCAGGGCGGTTTAGCCCTGCAGATGCAACTTCGCCTCGAGCTGGCGACCTTTCCTAATACGCTCGCCGAAATGGCAACTGCAACCATCTGCACCAGACGGTTAATCTCACATATGCGTCCGAATTCACAATGTCTCAGTGTAACGCACGGAAATGCCCCGGTGAAAGAGAAAAAAAAACAGAAGTGGAAGACAGGTAGGTAGCCCAGGATCGGCCGCTCAGGTCCCGTCCCTTCTTTTTGGGGACATGTTGGACGATTTCCCTTTTCAGCTCGCCGAAGGAGCTACAATCAGGCATTGACCAATAAGCAGCCTCCAAAGGACGGGTATGAGTGGGGTAACCAGGGTAGGGCCGTGGCAAGACCCCGGCAACGCAGCGGCGGCGAGTGAGTCGGTCGGTGCCCAGCACAGGGTCGCTTCCTTCCTTCTGAAGGGACTTTGGCTGTGATTGGCTTTGGTGTCGTGCAGCGGGAGCCAAGTTTGGAGGCTCTGTTTTTTTTGTCTTGGGTACAGGGAAGCGAATCTGTTTGTGTGCGTTTTCATTTTCCCTTGTTTGGGTTTCACGAAGGAGGCATCGAAGGATATAACAGGGCAGGGACGACTCGTCTCCGGGGATTGTTTCCTGGAGCTGTGTGTCCATCACCGACTACAATCTCTTAGGTCTCCTACCAATTTAAGACCGAACCTTCTTCTTGAAGCACCGAATCACTTGGGACATCCCTGGGTCGAACATTGATATACGAACGACGGCAAATAATCAACAAAGCGAGCACTTGGCGGACTCGATCTGCCATCATCGAACGAACCTTGTAAGACGAGGCGCGCGTCGCAATGCTCTTCAAGAAGCGCCGCAAAGAAGAGGTCGCCGTCGGCTCTCCGCCGCTCGACCAGCCTGCCTCTGAACCGCGAACGAGCAACACCAACGATGACCTCAAGAAGGACGCACAGCAGGAGCCGACCAAGGATGCCGCCACGAAGCCCGCAGCGCCGGAGGTGCAGTATCCCATGGGCATCAAGCTGTTCCTGATCATGTTCTCGCTTCTCGTGTCCATGTTCCTCGTCGCAATGGTAAGCAACCCCTCAGACTGTCAGACGCACTTGATACTAACAAGACATTACAGGACCGCCTCATCATCGCCACCGCCATCCCCCAAATCACCGACGACTTCCACTCCGTCACCGACATTGGCTGGTACGGCTCCGCCTACCTCCTGACCTCGTGCGCCTTCCAGCTGCTCTTCGGCAAGCTCTACGCCTTCTTCGACATCAAGACCGTCTTCACCATCACCGTCGTCGTCTTCGAGGTCGGCTCCGCCATCTGCGGCTTGGCCCCCAACTCCGTCGCCTTCATCTTTGGCCGCGCCATCGCTGGCGTCGGCGGCGCAGGCATCGGCTCCGGCGCCACCATGGTCATGGTCCACTCCGTCCCGCTGCACCGCCGCCCCAAGTACCAGGGCCTCTTCGGCGCCGTCTTTGGCGTCGCCTCCATCGCCGGCCCGCTGCTCGGCGGCGCGTTCACGTCGTCTAGCGCGACCTGGAGGTGGTGCTTCTGGATCAATTTGCCGCTCGGCGTCGCGGCGCTGTTTGTCATCTTCTTCATCCTGAAGGCGCCCGGACGCGGGCCCGCGGCTGGGTTGCCGTGGAAGGCTAAGCTGAAGCAGCTGGATTTTGCGGGCACGGCGATTGTTGTGCCTGGGACGGTGTGCTTGCTGCTTGCGCTGCAGTGGGGTGGCATCGAGTACGATGTAAGTCACGGACCCCCTTGGTGTTGAGCAATACGGGATCTGACAATATCACAGTGGAACAGTGCCCGCATCATTGCACTCCTTGTCCTCGCCGGCGTCTTCCTCATCACCTTCATCGCGATCCAGATCCTCTTCCCCAAGACCGCCACCGTGCCCCCGCGTATCATCATGCAGCGCTCTATCGCCTTCGCCGCCTTCGCCGCCCTCACCCTCGGCGCGCAGGCCATGATGTTCACCTACTACATCCCCATCTGGTTCCAAGCCATCAAGGGCTACTCGGCCGTCGACTCCGGCATCCGCACCCTGCCGCTCGTGCTCACGATGATGGTCTTCTCGGTCATCACCGGCGGCATCATCACGCGCATCGGCTACTACAGCCCCGTCATGATCGCCGGCAACGTCCTCATGTGCATCGGCGCGGGGCTGCTGACCACCTTGCAGGTTAACTCGGGCGCGGCGGCGTGGGCGGGGTACCAGGTCATCTACGGCGTCGGGATGGGCCTCATCTTCCCGACGGTGAACATTGTCGCGCAGACAGTGCTCGAGCTCAAGGACATCTCGATCGGGATCAGCATCATGATGTTCATGCAGACCCTTGGCGGCGCGGTGAGCAACTCCATCGGGCAGAGCATCCTCAGCAACGAGCTCGTGAGCAAGCTAAGGGGTGTCCCCGGGCTCGAGGGCGTGGACCTGAGGGGCGACGGCGCGACGACTGTGGTTAATCTTCCGGACGACGTGAGGGGGGCGGCGCTGGAGGCGTATAACGAGTCGTTGAGGACGGTGTTCATCGCGGGCGTGAGTTTGTGCTGCGCGGTGATTATTGGGACGGCGGGGGTGGAGTGGAAGAGTGTGAAGAAGGAGGAGCAGGCGAGGAAGAAGGCCAAGGAGGATGCGGAGGCGGCGAAGGCGGCGGGTGGGGCTGTCGTTCCGGCTGCGGCGCCGGCGCCGGCTGTTGAGGAGAAGGTTGAGGGGGAGAAGGAGGTGAGGAAAGATGAGGTGAGGGAAGGGGAAGAAGGGGGAACGGTGAGGGGTAATTAGAAGACGTTGTTTCGGCGTTTTGGTACTTAGTTAGGCTCTGGTAAAATTTAATGATCACGTCTGCATCGGTTCCTCGAACAGCGTGCCGACCTGTTCGCGATGGTCAGACTTGTGACTACGAGATAATCCAACCTCCCACCTAATCCAACCATTTTGGAGTCGTAAGAGCAAATCATGTTTCGCAACCTAGTTCACACATATCGAATGTCTGGTTGCTCCATTCATTCCCTTGGGGGGGTTTAAAATTGCAGTGAAGATTCTGACTGCAGATCGCAGTTACCCTAACGCATGTCAGAATTACAATACCACATCTATTGGCGTGCACACTTGCTTGGCAGCATAGGCGTCTGCAGTGCCACCGTCTTCGGGATGCTCATAGGCCCTTCTGCATGCTTAAGGCAGAATGCATAGTCATGTGCAAGGTTGATTCTCGCTTCGGTGAGGAGAGGATCCTCCGCCCGCTCTGTTGATATGATGATGTGATTGGAAAAGGGGCACAGGACTGAGAAAACCATGGCATCTTAGCTTATTCGAAGAAGTGAAGTTGCTTCAGCGTGAAGTAGAACATGCCATGACCCGGCTTATACTGCGATGGACGGCAGAAACTAGGCTTGCTTTTAGGCAACAGTCCAGTCGCCGCCTGAGACCTAGCCTGCCGTGATGCTCTCGGGAGGAGTTAAAAATGCAGTGAAGAGAAAAAAAAGGGGGGGTGTGTTCATCTATGCATGCATGAAATGCATGTCAGAATTGCGTAACCACATCTATTGGTCCAGTCGTCTTACAATGTTGCTTGGCCCGCAGTAGCGTCTGTAGTGCCACCATTTTCGAGGTGCTCATAGGTCCTGCTATTTAATCAAGGTGAAAGTGTATAATCATGTGTAAAGTTGATTCGGGCTTCGACGGGGAGCAGATTCTCCGTCCGCTCTGTTGATGTGGTGATTAGACCGAGGTTGCTGTCTAGTACTTTGTTCTTAGTCATTGGAGGAGTTAGGGATTTCATTGACGGTCTAGGAAGCCTCCTGGAAGCCTCCAGAGGCAGCGTGTTGGGTGCTGAATGGTCTTACTTTTGCGATGCTCTTTATCGGGACGAAGGTAATAGTGTATATCGACCTTCACGCAGGTAGGCATTGGCGTGTTAACATCGTTGATGACATGAACGTCCCACCTCAATGATCGTAAGGCAGCAATTACCGGTTTTCCCGGAAACCACGAGGCTTTTGCATTTTTTGGTCTTTAAATTACCAGAGGTTAATCTACTTCTACAATTCTGACCCGTAGTCTCGAGCAGTGGCCCGTTGACTCGAGGGGGGATGAAATTGCAGTGCAATGCAGGTAGTATACCCGCATGTCTGCGCCCCAATGCATGGAGTATGGATAGCTGCAGCCATTCATGGTTGCCCTCATGGGCGAGTTAAATTGCAAAGTACCGCAATATCACCATCATTGGCTCGGACACTTCTGCACAATTGCTTGCCCAACGGTGCCAGTGAAATCATGATTCTCGTAGTACGAGTTCTGCTACCTACCCAGGGCAAAAGTGTACACCCACCCATGCGTAAGGTTGATTACAGATTCAGAAATTAGAGAAGCAGGTTACTCATCCGCCTTGTTGGCATGGTGAGAAGACAGAGGAAAGGGCTTGGAGCTGGGGAAATAGCAGTTATCTTAAGTGTCTTAAAAGGATGCAATTACATCTTGGCCCATCGGTTGTTCCAGGTGTACGACTCTGGAGGCGCGTAATCAATAGCTGCTAAGTGGACAAGCAGGCTCTCCGCCGGTAACTATCGCCTCGGCTTTACATGAAAGTAGCTGCGTCAAAATATCTGCTTGTGTCGTTGGCGGTATAGCTACCTGGTGTGAGCCTCATGGAAAAGTTATCGCTGGTCGACCATATACGAACTGCGAGACTCTACCCTTCCTTCTCTTCTCATGAAATTTTGACTCTTCGGGATTGCCTTGGCAACGACGCTTTCGTAAGCCTCTCCTTTTATCCAGAGGCCGACTTCATTGCCTTGAGGGGGGTTAAGATTGCAGTGAACTCACCACATATGCAAAAACTGGGATCCTCCACTGCAGGATGCATGGCTGCCCAACAGCAATGAGCATGCAGGATGACGCTGGGCGTCAACTATCTCGAGCCTTGCTTCACACAGTGAAGTGCTCTAGAATACTGGGGAAAAGTCCCTTTTCTATGGCCGAAATCAAACCTTACAAGGAGGAAGTCACGTTGGCGAACGGCGAGCATCGTCGAAGTGTCCTGCCCAGACTAGGGTAAAAGGACGGGCAACCTAAAATCGTGCTCACGATGTGGTTTGCAGGATGGAAATGTATCGTTTCTCGTCGACAAAAACCTGTGAAAAGATACAGCATCTGGAATGCGTGTGTATCGTATTGCGATGGAATGATCGACCGATGGGTGGCTATGGCTGAGCTGGTTTTCTTGCTGCAGAAAAGGTGTCGTTTGGGAAAGCTAAAAATGCAGTGAATTGCAAGAAATAAGAAACAGAAGAATGATTAGCTGAAATAATTTCGCATGATTTCTTGGCTAGCAGTGGCGTCTGCAGTGCCACTGGACTCAAGAATCTGATAGGCTCTGCCACCCATTTGCATAAGCATACCTGGATCCATCATCCATAACAGCCTTGAAATCAGTAGGGCGGGTTATCCATCCGCTCCAATACCATAGAAGCGTACTTCATCGATGAAGCTATCCGAGATTGAGAAATGTATGTTATGCAGTTGATTCTGAGATATACTTCTGCTCCAAGGTGAAGCGAAATAGGTCATTATTTGTGTTATACTGCAAGGCATGGCAGAGAGCCCCCGCTGGTTGATAGATCATGTATAGCAAGGTCTCAGAGAAGAACCGCAGGTCGCAGTTGGTTGGCTTCCAAGTCTCTATTCATGTTCTTATGTCACTTCTCCCAACTGCAGCAATATCAACTTCGAGTATCAGTTTCATGGAACAATCTATTTGAATAATCGCTTTTGACGGAATGACGATTTTGACAACGTTTCTGGATAATGCTCCGCTCAGTGTTCTACCTGGGTCTAGGCTTCCGCATTGCGATTGGGGGGAGGTCAGCAGCGGCGATAGCATAGTAACGCTTCGTTCCGACAACAGGACCATTGATCCTGTGTTGAACTCGCGACACCATAGTTTCCCCTTTCGTCATTCACCAAATGGACATCTTTTGCTTTTCATTGCAGATCGTGACGTAATGTAGAAAAGCAATAAAGAGTTTACGTTTTCATTTTTCTCGGACTTTTGGGAAATTCCTTTACAGTCACGCTCACTGTGCACAAGACCAGTCCATTGACTTGGGAGGGGCTAAAGTTGCAGTGAAGAGTAACATGCCACGATTCTGGAATGAGCTGCTTACATATCACAGGACATGTAACATGCAGCCTGACGTTGGATGTCAGCTGCAGCCATCCACAAGTACCCTTGCGGCCGGCCCTCAATTGGAGCAGAATCCGTTCATTTCCAATGATTCTGAATAAGAGGTACGATCTCATGATTTCAAAAGTCTGCCTTCTTGTCTTCAATGTTGGAAGCTTCCGGGATGATTTGATCCTGAACAGAGATGCTACTATGTGTCATAGGGGAAATCTTCGAGATAAACGGCAGCATCTTCCGGCTGCTGTAAGAGGCTACAACCTGCTAGAAGGTCGGATAAAGGGGTTAACTAGAGCTTTTCTTATCCGATGCGATTGGCTTGAATGAAAGAAGTTGCCCTTCTCAATGAGATTTAAGGATAAGCGGCCGTTTTGCGTACGTATCACAATCGAACAACAGACTGTTTGGATTGGATGATGGTCATTTCTGGGCAGGTTGGTTTTATGAGCCACTGCGAACATGCCCTCTGAGAGTGTTCAAAATGCAGTGCAGCCTGCAAGGTCTTTGTGTTCTAAAAATAGCCAGTCCTGTTGGCTGCATCGGCCATTGGTCGAAGATGCGTCTGTAGCTGCGGTGAAGAGGCGTGGAACCTTCAAAAGACAGTTGATCCCACGAGGAACGTGAGGCATGGTATGTTGAAAGGACACTGTAAAATAATGTAGAGTTCCTTCAGATAACTCTGCTGCATTCATATCGGCCACTGCCTTTGCCCACGACGATAAGACGTTTCCTCCAGCAGCTGTGTCGGGAGATGACCAAGCCCCCGTTCCGGACTTTCTACGTCAACCGGAAACACAACTCAAAAGAAAATGTAACAAGAGGCCCGAAAAGGACTGAAGAAAGACCGAAAGAGACATGGGACTGGTGTACCGTCCAGTGGATATCCTTGAGTTGCATCGTGGGCGAGTCGAACACCCAAAGTTTATATCAGATAGTGGTTATGCAAGGCAATTCTACAGAACAACTACTTTGACAATTTGGAAACCATAAATATATTGAAAATACAAGACCTGATGTTCCGCTCGAGCCTGGTGGCCATTTTGCTAGTGGGTAGGATGAAGCTGTAAGGTACGAAGAAGTAAGCTGGCCTCCTTCCAGCGACGACGACCTCAATTGTACACACAACTTACGGCATCCAGGTTTCTACTTTCGTCGTAGAATGGATCTATGACCCATGTACTCTAGTACAGAGAAGCCTCCACTAGTTTATCCGAAGACCACGGCTCTTCATGCTCTTTGATTGTTCATGAGGTCTTGGCCGTTGTTCTGGTAATGATACCCTCGTAAACATGAACCCTTATCTACAGCACCAGTTCATCGACTCGAGAGGGATTAAAATTGCAGTGAAGAATAAGCGAGGGCAGGCGGGGAATGCAGGATGACGTTGGGCGTCAGCTGCAGCTGTCACCGCGAGCCCTTTTTGGGGTCGGGGGAGCGGGGGAAGCGAAGTTGAGGCCTCGATCTTTGCAAGTTCGCCTCCAACGTTGAAACTTTCTAGAATGAACCGAATTCAGACGAATTTCGTTACTTGGCAGCCGGGTCACTTAGCCGTCAAGCAAAATCTCAGAATCTCGCGGGCCCGGGGCGAAGCTATTGTTGCTGACGAGGCACAGGGTAGAGGAAGACCTTTTATTCTCAGGAATCAATTTGCTTGATTATAGTGAAGTAGCTCTCGCCGATAATAGTGGAATAGTTATGATCTGAATGACGTGAGTTTCGCAGTAGGAAACTAGACTGGATGGTTGCTGTGCTATTGGGGTGGTTCTTAGGTTGCTGCGGATATGCCCTCTTGAGGGGGGTTTAGATTGCAGTGAAAGGGAGCTTGTGTAACAGCCCGAATGCATAAGCACCATAACCTTAAATAGATCTAAAAATAGCCTTACATTTCTCTACACTAATAGTGGTGTTATATTTAGAGCTGCGATGGATAAGCATTATTGTCATGCTAGGTAGTAATTTGATAAGAGGCGCTTTCCAGTGTCTTAGGCAAGATTGCTGTCAGCGTTGCCTACGGCGAGAACCAGCATCACTTTCGTCCTAGGTACTTAGGTAACAAATTCAACAGCTTGCGAAAGCAGTAAATCTTTCGGAAGCTACCTACGTCGACAGGAAAGGTATCTACCGCAATGATAAAGATCAACTGGAACCCCTTAAAGTCTTAAGAACACAAAAACAAAAAGCAGAGACGGTTAACCCGTCCACTGGTTGATGTTGAGTTGCCTCGTGGGCGAATCGAACGCCCGATCTCCTCATTACTAGTGAGGCGCTTTACCACTGAGCCAACAAGGCCTTGATTGATGACTAACCACGACGACGAGAAGCTCATGAATCTTGCGGTGGAGATGTTGTGGAGTTGAGAGTCTGGGGTTGAGTTGTTGCGTGGGGGGGACCTGGGTTGGCGACGATGTTCGTGTAAGTCGGGTTGGGTGGGTTGTCTCTACGCAACTTTGGTGCTAGTTTAGACTCAGAAGTCGTTGATTGGGAGAAGTGGGGGCAGGGTCTTCACTTACTTGGGACAAAGAGTATTGCGTGACAAGGGTCAGGGAGTGTTGTACATTTCATTCCTTTCATCAACTACTTCTGCATTGTGATATCGGCTCTTCAGCTTGGTTCTGGGAAGGAGCTTTGAAACAATGCCTTTGTGTCAACAAAGGACATCGACGGTATGATGAAAAGTAGCTGTCTGATAACTTTAGCCTTGTTCCATGAATCGTATCGCATCATAAAAGTATCCGACGCACTTGATAATGCTCGCCGCTGGTCCTAGTCTCGCTTGAGTGGTCATACCTGATTTCAACTACTTCAACCCAAAATTTCCTCCGCCGTTCTGCTATTTCTACGCCGAAATATACCGTTAACTGGCCCCTTTATCTCTGAACCACCACGGAGACCTCAGTCCCTGCTTATAGCGGAAGTTGGACGGGGCCTCCTCCCCGCTTGCGGCAACTCTGTTCAAGTTCGTTTTCGAAACCAGTGTCTCCGAAAACTGACCAGCCAACCAGTCAAAATGACAACCCCATCACCTGACAACCTCCTCTCCCAGCTCCTCGCCCAGCCCTCCATAGAATCAGCCCGCACCCTCTCCAAAACATCCCCACCTCTCTCCAAAGCCTTCACGGACAACCTGCTAACCATCCTCAAGCACCACATCGCCCCCTCCGCCTGGCCCATCGCCCTCTCCTGCGTCGACCGCCGGCTGCTCTCGAAAAAGCACCGCGCCGCCTTCGACCGCGACTTCGCATCCGACGCCGTCGCGGACCCCTGCAACGCAGCCCACTGGGACCTCCACGACCTCTGCGCCCTCGTGAGAATCATAGACGGGCTGCTCTTCCACATCGGCGACGTCGGCCACGGGGAGAACCCGGGGGTGTACTACGACAGCCTCGCCGACTGGGAGGCCGGCTGGCGCGACGGGCGCTCGTTCCGCTGGCGCGGGCAGCCTGAGAGGCATCCCCTGGGCGGGAGGAGAGACCTGGAGAGGGACCAGGGCACAGAGGACCCCGAGAATTTCAGGTATGCGTTCCAGCGCCTCGCGGGGGTGAGGGAGGGGCCGCTGCTATTTGAAGGTGTCGATGTGGATGTCGACGAGGACGGGGAGGAGATCGACACCCGCCCGCGCCTGCAGCGCGCCTTCTTCCGGCTTGAGTTCCTGCGGAGGGCGTACTACGCCCGTCCGCTCTTCCCGCAGGGGGCGCGGTGGCAGACGCGCGAGGCGACGTTTGTGCGCGGCGAGGCGACGGGCGTCGCGGGGGAGACGTACGCGACCCGGCTGGCGCGCGCGGAGGTGGTGTTCCGCGGGTGGACGAGGGAGGACTTCACGGAGGTGATTTGCGCGTTCAAGGCGACGCTGAATTATTACGCCGTCGAGGTGGACGCGATGCTGCGCGAGTTTGCGAGTGCGATTTTGAATGAGCATATCCTGTGCGGGGACGTGTACTGGACGACGAAGGTGAACACCGCGTGGAAGAAGGGGATCGAGGAGGACGCGGCGGCGGTGGGGTTGCGGTGGGAGCGCAACGTCTTCTGGGACGACGAGGAGCGGGAGAAGGTGCTGTTTGAGGAGGAGGTGGACGATGAGTTTTACGAGATGAGGCAGCGGTTGCGCGATGAGAGGCTGATGCAGGAGGACCACGAGCGGAGGATGTTGCTGCCGTTGTCGCGCGCCGAGTTTGATGAAATGGGTTGCACGATTTTCAAGTCTTCGATCGTGCAGAGGGCGTGGTATCCCAAGGGCGTCCGCCATGAAGACAAGCCCATTCTTCCGGAGGCGGCGCCGGATGAGGAGATGGCGCGGTACTTCCACGTGCTGTGCAGCCTGCCGCTCAAGTTTCTGGATAGGTTCATCAAGATGGACAGGGAGGAGAAGCGGCGGTTCCTCAAGACGATGTACCACGCCATCTCGCGGATGAAGGCGTCGCACACGCCGCTGTTCCTCTCGGGGGAGGTGCGGGCGTGGTCGAGCAAGCCGGCGGACGCATCGGGCCCGCGGCACTGGGACTACCAGAGGGAGCCGCGGTTGTTCCCCGAGCTGGCGGTGCGCTGCGTCACGCTGTCGTGCCTGTTCAAGATGTACAAGGTCTCTTGCGACGCCTGGTACCACGGGTGGCGGCTCGAGCAGGATACAAACCTGCAGAACCAGAACCGCTGGAGGTGGGACAAGTGGGCGCTGACGCCATTCGCGTGGAAGCGGTTCCGGGAGCGGGAGCTGCGGTACGAGTTGTTCGACGTCAATCCGGTCCTGCGCACGAAAGGCGCGTGCTGGGGGGGCGTGTGGCGGTCGCCGAGGCGGTATCTGCGGCTGATCTGGACGGGGCCGTACGCGGAGATCCCGCGGTGGGAGGGATATCTGCATCCCGGGCGGCTTGATCCGGATGAGTGCTACTGCCACGTCGGCGAGGGGTGTGCGATGTGTACGCCGTTGCCGTTGCCCGAGGATCTGCAGCCCGAGTGGGAGTTGTTCACGCCAGAGGAGATGGAGGCGGAGCTGGAGTTTGAGAGGAAGCTGCGTGAGCCTGTCGAGATGTATGAAGAGATTCTCAAGAAGTATGAACAGGAAGACTGGAATACTTAAAAGGTAAGTCTGGTAAGTTTTATTGATATCGTATGTCTGTGAAATTAGATGCTTGAATATGCCCTCAAAGGTTGAAAGTATTTGGCCCAATATGTCTCTTTTTTGATATGAAAATGCCTAGTGCTGGCTTAGAAGATTTCTCTATCGTCGTACGCCCTGACGCTCTCCAGGTAGCTCTTGACCGCGTTATAATCCTTGCACACTGTGAGGGCATCGTCAGTAATGGAAGGTCTGGACTGCTTAACACAGACTTACCGTGCTTCGAGTCCCAACCGTCGGAGCCACCGTTGTGGTCGGGGAAGGTGGTCTCGAGACCCTCCAGCGCCATGTCGGCGCTGCACATGATGGTCTCTCTGAGGTACGAGAAGCAGTGGATCATGTGCCAGTGGTGGTCGTCGGGGATCTCGTGGCCGGACTTGAGACCGGAGTAGGTCTGGACGACGGCGAACTAGACGGTGTGTTAGTTTGATGTTGCGTCACGAGTCTAGATGAGTGAGAGCTTACCAGGCAGTGAAGCTGGTGGGTGATGGAGGTGGTGAAGACGGTCTTCTCGGGCCAGACGATGGGGGTGGGCAGGTCGTGGTACTTGTGCGTGTCGTTGACCCATTGGAAGCCCATGCCAACTGTTCCCTTTGTTAGTGCTATCGTCTCATTTTCTTTTGAGGCAGGTTTCAACTTACTCGGCATCAACTCGTTCCAGTTGTTGAGCACCTCGTCGGTGAAGAACTTTGACGTGTCGTTGGGGGCGTACTTGCCCTCGTAGTCCATCTCGAACTTCTTGATCTGCTGGGGGAAGTGGCCGCTGACGCCGGTCAGGTCGCCGCCAAAGTCCCAGGGGTTGACGGGGGGCTTGTCCATCCTCTCGCGGACGAGCAGGCCGAGGATGACGAGCAGCAGTATCGTGTCGACGAACCACCGGGACGAGTTGAGCATGCTGAGACACCTGTTCCTCCTCTTCTGGGGCCTCGCGAAGTCGCGGGTGTACTTGTCATCGCCGCCGCCGATGAGCGACTCCTCGACCTCGGTGCTGCTGCGGTCGTCGTCCTCGAGGTGGAGGTTGGCGTACTTTACCTCTGACATGTCCATCTTTGCTTTGGCTTGGTAAGGCGGATCTACCGCTTTGAAGAAATGAATGTAGATGCTTGAATGTGTATTAAAAAAAGAGGGTCACGATGCCAGACTTGACCGGAACAATGAGTGAGGACCAACGAGCAAATGCGCCAGCGCCAAGGAGAGAAAGAGAAGGAGGAGGCGAAGAGAGAGAAAGGTACGGCGAAGGGGAAACACCGCCTGGCTCTGTGGTGCTTTTGTTCAGTCGGCCATGGTGGCTGTCCCTCGTCCCATCTCGCCAGTCCTTCCTTCGTTACCACATCGTCTCCGTCCCGTCTCGAACGAGAGTCTGAGGCTGAAGTTTCAGGACAGGGGATGTCGCTGTTGTGGTCTGGGGGAGGATTGTCCGTGAGTGGTGACGGGAGTGGACAGCCAGCACCTAGGTACCTAAGTGTAAGGTAAAGGCCATTTTAGCGACCTGGGGAGGTCACATCAGGACGTTTCACCCACCCCGAAAGCGCCAAGCGGGCCCCGCAAGCCACCGCCAGCGACGTTGCAGCTCCTGGTCGAGTGTTTCCAGTCGCGTTTTCAATCCGTCCCAAGGTGGCCACTTCAAGACTTCTGAGGCGCCCCATTCGTCCATCCCCTCGTCTCTACTTGCCGCCCTTCCGCCCTACCACTCCTATTCAGACCAAAAACCAAAAGTGACACACGCGATGCTGGGATGAAATGTTCCGATTTTGCCGTGCTGCGATTCGTGGCGGATGGTTTTTAATTAATTACCTTACCAATGGCAGTGTCGGGGGATAAAATAGATTGTAAGCTTGCTTTCGCTCCCCCACGCGCAGCGGCAACTTTGGTTCGATACACCCACAATTAATCTCGAATAAGCTCACTCATTTGCGTTTGCGTTGCCCGAAACCCCTGTCAGTGCGCGATTTATCGCCCCTCAAACGGGCTTTTTTTCGACGTCAATTGACCTCTTTTTCGATAATTGCGCAGCGCGCAGCGCATGCGCCTGAATAAAAAAGATACCTCTGAAATCAGCGAAATCAGGGCTATCGATTGGTATACTTTTTACTTAGATATACTGTGTTTTCAAAAAGGTCATTTTTTCGTCACGAATGGGTTGAAAACGACGAAAAACTCTATTTTCGATCACAACGCCTTTTTTTTTGAGGACGAACGCGAAAAAATCGACTTTTTGAAACAGCGATGCGCCTGATAAAAAAGTATACCGATCAATAGCCCTGATTTCGCTGATTTCAGAGGTATCTTTTTTATTCAGGCGCATGCGCTGCGCGCTGCGTAATTGATGGTGTTTTCTGCTGAAAACGCCCCCTTTTTGGGCCTTTTTGGCCACTGCGATGAAAAAAGGCCGTTTTGGCCCCCAACTGCGACAGGGGTTTCGGGTAAAGCAAACGCAAATGAGTGCTCCTTAGCTCCCCCATCCCGCCCTTTCACCTCCATCGTGCATGAACCCATCCTATCTTTAAGAAGACGTCTAGCGAGCTGAAGAGGATGAGGCTTGACTCTAATTTGATTTAAGCATTCTTGGCTGGATGCATGGTGACGAAAAATTGTTCAATTGTCGAGAAAGGGCAGTCGTGCGAGAAGGGATTGGTGTGACGTCGTTTCATTGCCCCCAAAAAGTCAATGGGATGATGCGCGACCCCCCATCCATCTTGGTCAGTGCCAAGGCGCACATCATCTCAAGATGCGCAAGTTGAAGCGACGGGTCGCGACTGACAGCTTTGATGGCTCAAACCCCTGGTCGGTCTGGAGAAGCGCAAATGTCCAATAGGGAGGGTGCTTGGTTGAACGGGCGTGGTATCATCTTTGGGTGCTGCATTGGATGGTCTTGATTGATGCCATGGTCGACACCAAGCATGGCCGATACGGCAAGTAATGTCGAATACCAACACTGATCCATTGACAGGTCCCGGTTGATTCCCCCAAAGTCAAGCCACCGGGATCTTCTACAAAGTACCTTCATACGTTCATAGCCCTCGAATCCAGGCAGGCAGGATCGGTGGTGGCACCTCCCAAGAGCCTTCTCTGTGCAAATCACCCAGAGCCACCATTGTCTCTACAGAAGAAGAGAATGAATATGATGCAATTTACATGGGTCAATTCAATCTGGGGATGTTGGCCTTTTGCCGTCCTGCCTTCTTGGTGCAGTATCTCTTCTATCCACCCCAGAAATGCCCACCTCTTGGCAACACGACAATCATGGCATTGCGTGACCAGCAGCTGGTGATCCCCTTGCCTGGCATTCTCAGACTGATACAACTGATCTCAGCGACAAAAATCCTTGAACCATACCCGGGTGAAGGCCAACAGGCTTACTGCGTTGCTCAACTCCATCAGTGATCCGTGATCCGTGATCCTTCAACTTCGACTTCACTCCACAGCAGTCGTGAGTCCCAGATTCAACAGCATTACAGACGTCTTCAACCTGCCGACTTTGGAAGAATTGATTTCCGGTGTTCAGGACCTTGCGTCCCATCTCCCAAGCCAGCCCAGCCCCTCCCAACTGCCAAGAGCCTGATTCGTCAGAAGAGGCCCCGAATACCGCTTAAACGTGGACACACACTTCTTGTGAGGTACGCCACAAGTCCATGCCATGCAAACTTTGCATTGCCTGCCAGAGGCTTCAAAGCAATTGATGACATATCCAAAAGCTGGGGGAGTGACGCGGCGGGTGAAAGATGCAGCCCCAGCTGGCCGAGGTCATATCCTTCAAACGGGTGGCGGTATGTCAAGAGTTGGCATTACATATGCATGAAACTCAGCCACATACCCATGCGATAACCCTCTCCTACGTAATCAGATGTTGAATGTTACTTGTTGGACGTCTTGATGGCCTCTGCTAGAAAATAAGAGAGGAGGAGACAAGCTGCCTCATGTGTATAAGTCACCAATGCACTTCTTGCAGACTTCCAAGTCAACCGTCACAATATTCAAGAAACGTTGGTGGAGGAATATCGCAAGGCCATCAGGCCTGCCTTCGTGTATTACGTTCCGTGGGAGCTGCAGCCGCAGCCCAGACTCCCTATATGTGTAGGTATGAATATATACGGGGTCATATCCATCGTGAGCTCATAAAAGTCCGGGCCAATCCATCGTCAACTCTCAGATTGGCTGGCCCAACACAAAACTCCGAAAAAGAAGTAAAAAGACATTAAACATTCAAAAGACTCCGCGAGGGTGTGGGGTATCAAGTGGTCTTAACCGGGTTGTATCCTCTAAACATATCGCACGGGAGGTAGTTGTTCTCGATGAAGGGCGTCGCGACCTGGAAGCCGGCGACGTCCAAGAACGCCGCGTCGGCGGGGAAGGGCCCCAGGCTGGAGCGGACGGTGCCGCGGACGGGGACGGGCGCGAAGGCGCCCTGGGACAGGGAGGTGTTGAAGAGGCGGATCTGCTGGTCGCAGGCGGTGCCGTTGGCGAAGATGGGCTGGTTGATGATGCTGTCGAACATGGACAGCGTGTACGGGATCGGCGGCTGCTGTTGGTCGGCGGCGCGGCGCATCGTGAGGGAGATGCGCTTGTCCCCGGCGGCGGAGGAGCCGTTGAAGTAGGTGCTGCCGCTGCATGTCGAGAGGGCGCTGTAGGCGTTGCAGTCCGGGGCGAAGGTCGCGGCGTGGACTGTGGTGCCGTAGGCCTGGGAGCCGGTGACGGCGGCGGGGTTGGTCTCCGAGATGAGCTGCTCCGGGGCCCAGCGGAAGTTGGACGTGCCGTCGCCGAGGAGGTCCAGGAAGGGGAACTCATATCCAGCTTTCTGTGCGCCATAATGTGTGAGTGAGTGGCTTTAGAGAAAATGTCTCAGGGGCAGGTCTTACACTGAAGTCGGGAATGCCAAAGTCTTGGAAGCGGATGTCGTGGTCGTGTCCAGCCAGGACGACGACAGGGTACATGCCGGCGGGGAAGTCTGGCATCACGGCGCGGAGGTTGTTTTCCAGGATGGCGAAGGGGACCATCTGGCGCGCGGTGGCCATGGGGATCGGGAAGATGGCCATGGTGACATTCAGAACGCCGGTTGCGTTGTTCGGGTGCTGCGCCGCGAGGGGATTCGGCTGGTCGACGTTTGTGCAAGTCGGCAGAGTTACCTGGGCGGCGGTGGTCTGCATGTGGACGCCGAGGACGACGAGCAGTGCCGCGACGGAGGCCTGGACGAGGTAGGTAGAGAACGGCATGTTGAACCACGAAGACAGACTCTCGGGGGCGTGGAGAGAGACTTTCTTGAGATCTGGGCATGGCCAGAGGGAAGGGAGGAGGGTGACCATGGTTGTTTAAGAAGCTCTCAAACTCTCTCAGTCTCTCGGTGCGACTTGGAGGAGCTGACGGGCGAAGGAGGTATGATTGGGGCGGTGAAACATCCGGATGCGAAAAGAGGTTGAATCCTGGCGGTCGATCCGGGAATTATACTCTGCGGCGAGGTTACGGTACCGGTCCCTTCCAAGACCGGGAGCCGCGTCGATCAGTGATGGGCATTCAAATTCCCGAAGGGGCTACAACGGCTGGACTCGTTCGTCGGCGGAGGAGGGTAGGGGAGGAGGGGGCGGGTTGATGTGACGACGATCCGTCCATGAGCCGACAAGAGGAAGACAGGGCTCTCCCGAGATGTCTTTCTTAAGAACGGATGCGACTACGATGAAGGGTGGAACGGAAAGGGCGGTTGCCAGTCACAGGAGGAGTGGTCTCTGGGATTCAAAGTTTCTGGCATTGTGGGACGACGGCGCGTGCCCGCACGGATGGGATGAGTTCATGGTTTGTGTGTAGGATGCATTTTTGGGCGGGAGAGTGATTGGACTAGACGACGCTTGTTGTTGCTTGGTGTATCCGTTGTCGTTGTGTACATAGGAGGTGGAAGTGGTGGTGGTGTGGAAGCTTGGAGGGATGGCCCATGGCTCGGAAACGAAGAACCGAGTTCAGGCTTTTCCACCGTTCGGGAAGGGGAGGGACGGACGGTAGTGGGGACTACCTGGACGCAAGGCAAGGCAGGCGGTTGACACTACGTGACAAGGGCCGCATGCGCTGGTGTTCGGGAGGGAGAGAAGCCAGACGCTCGGCTGCAGCCACAGGCTCGGATGGTTGGCGTTCCGGGCAGTTGGGAAGGGCCAGCGTGATCAGTCGCCCAGCCACGGACACGGAAGCCCGAGGGACCGGCCGACCCAGCAGTGCTTCTTGCGGCTTCTTCCCATGGAGCTTGATTACTCTTGACTTGAAACCACGCGAGGGCAGCCGGCCAGGCGGGGAGGCGGACGATCGTACGGCTTTTGGTTGCGGAAGCGGCAGAGAACGCCTGCTGGACCCAAACGGGCGGTCGGTGGCTTGTTCTTGTTGTTGTTGGTGGCGGTGATGTCTTACTGCGTGGCATGCACGGCGAAGTTGTAGGTTATGGCATGTCGTTATGGCCATCATATCGGACATGGGTGATGTGGTTGTTGTGGATGTGCCGTCATGGTGGTGGTGGTGATGGTGGGTAGGTTCGTTCGTCTCTGCATGTGCCGTACGTAGTGACAGACGGTGCTGGGCCTGGATGTCCTTGGCTTGGGTGGTGTTGACATTGACAGGCCTCGAGAAGATGGCAGCCGCAATGACTCAATGAGAGACAGGAAGGGCACTCGTCCGTCGTCGGAAGGCCTGCGGGTGACGGGCTGTCTTGAAGGTTGATGAAGATCCGAGGTTTCAAGTCGCGACCGCTCCGCAAAACTCGCCGCCGGCGTCATTGGCTGGTGAATCCTTCAAAGTGTACGTACCGCAAGGTACGCAGCTTAAGGCCAGGAAGGAAGGCAGGATCTGGGCCTCTACTTTATCTTGTTCAGCGGACTCCTTCCACTAAAATTGTAGCAGCAACATTGTAACCGGTGCCCTCTTTATCCGGCCTAGCGCGGGGTTTGCCGAGAAGCTGCAGTAGCAGCAGCAGCAGGTGACAGCAGGGTCCTGCACCTCCCAGAAATTGGATTTCAACGGTTTTCGTCCCTGAGCACCTGCAGGGAGAGCGAGAGCAGAGGCTGTACTGCGTTGCGTAGAACACACAAGTCCATCCATCTGCACGATTGGGAGGATCATCTTAGTCAGAGCACCTACGTTGGGTTACAATGTTTCTTCCCCAGATGCATCCAATCCATCATGCATCAATAATTCCCTCTGTAATACCCAAGTCCCGTGTTCCAGTGACGATCCTGCGAACGTCAAGGTCACAGTCTCACTCTCTAAAGAGGAACTTTAGGCAACGCAAGGCACGGCAGCGGGACCTTTGGGCTCTTGGTGCCGACACTATCGCCCGGAACTGAGCTTCCCGGCATGGGCTCACCTCATTTCATCTCAACACACCGGAAATCATTACCGCGTCAGCACAAAATCCATCTTGAATTGTTCTTCTGGCGGTGTGAGAAGCGCCCAAAAAGTATCTCACTCAGTCAGAGTCAACGCCCAACCTCTCTTTCTCTGTTCCTCTTCCTCCCGAATTCTGAGACCTACGAAGGATCTTGAGGGTTGGCACAGTTCCAAAGTACCAAAGTACACAAGTCCCTTGCTTGCTCCCATTCGGTCCGCGCCCCCCTTTCCCACCAACGTAGCGACTTTTAGCAACTCACCCACCACACGACACGACACGAACCGCAACGTGCCATTCTGCAAACTCAACACGCCCCCCATCCCTCCCCGCAGATCCCTTTCACACAGACAAAGTCAGGTCAAAGTCGGGTCAAACACGTCCGATCACACCCTTCCTTCCCTTAAGCTACCCCCTTGCGGACCACCCCCAATCCGCAACAACCGCAAACACACACCCCCGAGCATTCATCCCCCCTTTCGCCGCAAATGGCCACCGTCGCCGATCAACCACCCCCGGCCTACCCCGGCACCGAGGAGAAATCCTCCGCGCCCGCCGCCGCCGGCCCGCGCAAGACGCCCCTCGCCGCCCCCGTCCCGGCCTCCTCCACCCCGGCCGTCACGCCCCTGACCCCCGACCAGCGGTCCAAGTACGACGCCCTCCTCGCCCAGGCCCGCGCCTGGTCCGAGGTCAAGTGCCCGACCGCCGCCCACGCCGACAAGTCCGGGCCCCTCACCGACTCGGAGCGCCAGTGGCTGACCCGCGAGTGCCTCCTCCGCTACCTGCGCGCCACCAAATGGGCGACCAAGGACGCCGAGAAGCGGCTCCTCGAGACGCTCGCCTGGCGCCGCGAGTACGGCGTCGAGGCGCTCACGCCGGAGCACATCTCCCCCGAGAACGAGACGGGCAAGCAGATCATCCTCGGCTTCGACAAGGAGCGCCGGCCCTGCCACTACCTCAACCCGGGCCGCCAGAACACGGACCCCTCACCGCGCCAGGTCCAGCACCTCGTCTTCATGCTCGAGCGCGTCATCGAGGTCATGCCCGCCGGCCAGGAGAAGCTCGCCCTGCTCATCAACTTCAAGACCTCAAAGAGCCGCGGCAACACCGCCCCCGGCATCGGCCTCGCGCGCGAGGTGCTGCACATCCTGCAGACGCACTACCCCGAGCGTCTCGGCAAGGCCCTCATCATCAACGGTATGTTTAGTCACTTCTTTTCTTGCATGCTGTGTCTAACGATAAAAAACAGTCCCTTGGGTCGTCAACGGCTTCTTCCGCCTCATCACGCCCTTCATTGACCCCATGACGCGCGACAAGCTCAAGTTCAACGAGGACATGAAGCAGTACGTCCCCGAGGAGCAGCTGTGGACCGAGTTCAGCGACGGCAAGCTCGAGTTCGAGTACGACCACGACGTCTACTGGCCCGCCCTCAACGCCATGTGCAAGGAGAAGCGCGACGCCAGGACGGCGCGCTGGGTCTCTGGCGGCAAGCTGATTGGCGAGTCGGAGGACTATCTTGGAGGTGCCGCCGAGAAGGGCGTCGGTGCTGAGGCGGCGGAGACGAAGCCCGCTGCTTGATTTTCTTTCATGTTTCTAAAAGGACGGACAAACAGACTTCCTTCAGTCACATATTTCATAGTATTCAGTATCTATAGACAGGGCGATAAACGCTCGGAGTAATGCGTAGAGGGAGGGAGATCAAAAGAACCGGGTCAAAACTTTTTGAGAGCTACAAACATTTTATCCTACTTTACGAAATGTTACATCCTACAAAATAGCGATGTCACCTACAAATATTCATCTCAATTGTTCGAATGGACTGTCACCGTTCAACGTGAGACGTTGAGACCCCAGCTCTTATCTAATCGCCGATAAGGCTGCACCAACCGCCCCGAATTCCCCAGCGCGCCCGACCGCCACGACGACACAAGCTACCCCCAAAACCCTTGCAGCCTTCCAACGTCACTCCCAGCGCGAGCGCACTCTCGAGGCCACCCGATTTTGGACAGCTCGCATCAAACCCCCCACGGCACGGCACGACACCACACCACACGCCCAATGCCACCTCCATAACGTCGTCCACGAACCAGAAGCAACACACACAATGGCAAACATCCAAACAACAAAGAGCGTCCCCGGCAAGGAGACGCCGGGCCTGCGGTACCCCTCCAACGGCAAGACAATCTACCACCGCCCCCTCAACCGCACAAAGACCGCGGAGCTCAGCCAGGCCAGCTTCGCCTACCTCTTCAGCGAGATGGTCTCGTACGCCCAGCGCAACGTCAAGGACATTTCCGAGCTCGAGCAACGGTACGCCCTGCCTTCCCCTGCTCTTCCCCCCTTCTCCTCCCTATCAGCATCCTCTCCCGCACCAGCTAACACCCCATCCCCCAACAGCCTCAACGTCCAAGGCCACTCAATAGGCCTCAAACTCCTCGACCTCCTCCTCTTCCGCGAACCGCCCCGCACGCAGCTCCGCCCCCTCACAATCATCAACCTGCTGCACTTCATCAAGCAGTCCTGCTGGCAGCACCTCTTCGGCCGCCAGGCCGACCGCCTCGAGAAGAGCGCCGACCCCGCCAAGCCCGACGAGTACATGATCATCGACAACGAGCCCCTCGTCAACGCCTACGTCAGCGTCCCCCGCGAGCTGTCCCAGCTCAACTGCGCCGCCTTCATGGCGGGTATCGTCGAGGGCATCTGCGACGGCGCCGGCTTCCCCGCCCGCGTCAGCGCGCACAACCTGAAAGACGATAAGGAGATGTGGCTCGGCATGACGGTGTTCCTGGTCAAGTTCCGCCCGGAGGTGTTGGAGAGGGAGGGGTATTTGGGCAAGAGCTAGATGGCTGGGTGGTGCTTGGGGGAGGAAGCGAAGTGTGGTTGTTTTCACGGCGTTGATGGGGCATGGGCGGCGTTTTCGGCGATGGGTTTCGCGTTGTTATTTCACGTCGTGGTCTCTACGCTGGCCACATCATCACTGGGTTTGTTTGAATGGTACGGGCGCAAGAGTAGCATATGCTCTGCGTTGGTGAATAAAACTGTTCCATCTCAAAATGTGCTCGTCACGGCGTAATCTACACTCTCGAGAGCCATCCTGCATTTTCCAAGCAGGTAACTCTGCCATCACGCCTCCATCCTCCATCTATGACCCTCAAAAACAATGCCCGGGTATACCATAACGCCATCCCCATCATCTCGCCATCGTAGCATCACCCCCTCACCGCGGCATCCGACTACCCCCCGCGACACCCTTGCCCTTCACGCCCGGCGGCCCGCGGTTCATCAAGCCTGACAGCCCGAGATCCTTCCACGCGGCCTCCTTCTGCCGCTGCGTCGCCTTGGTGATGCCAAACGCCGCGTGCTGGTCCGGCACCACGTCGTCCTCGTCCTCCGGGTTGATCGGCTGGTGCTGCGGCGGCACGTACACCTCGTCGTCCGGCAGCCTGTCCTTGCAAAAGTCCTCAAACAGGTCGGCGTCGCGCGCGCGGTGCATGTGCACGTACGTATGGCTTGCGTCCTTGTTCTGGTCGGGAGTGGGCGGACGGGTTAGTCTTTCGGCAGAGGGGTTTGTAGGGTTTGGGAGCAGGTCGACGAACCATTGCCGCTTGAATTGTCTGATCTGGTTTATTTTTGCGGATTTTCAAATCACAGGTGTGTTTGCTGGCGAGGAGTAGGAGCTGGTTAGGTTGAAGTTGGTGTTGATGTTGACGCCGGGCCTCAGCTCCATATGGACCCACATCTCGGCAGATCCCGAGCAGGGATGCCTGCAGCAGTGAGCCGCAAGCTCAGCGAGACGTCACCTGCGTGAAGTGGCTTGATTAATCTAGCTACGAGCGCCAGGCGCGCCTGGCTACAAAGTGGTGTGGCCGATCCCTTACGTAAAGGCGGGATTCAGGCCGGGATTCAGACCTCAGGCCTGGGCCCGGTCGACTACCGTTTCGCACCCCCCTTTCGGCCGACACTTCCCCAGCGCCCCTGTGAAGCTATTCCTATCCTAAAGCAGTAATCCAAATTGTTATATAACTGTATAGTTTGTTTCTGCCTTTTTGTTTTGTTCCTTCTATGCTATATCGTCTTTATTATCCTATATTGCCTCTTAAAACACTTCTAACTTTTTTACTTCTCTTATATATCTAATTATTATATAGAACTCTTATTGAACTTAAAGTAACTCTGATATAAACTTAAGCTATATAGTGTAGTAGTTTAGCTACCTTTAGATTATATAGACTTAGATTAAAAGAGCTAGCAACTTAACCTTAAGGTCTTAGGTTTAAATCAGGCTTATAGCGATTAAGTCTAGTTGCCCTTTAATACTAGTAAATTAATATTAGGATTATATCTCTATAGTTAAGCTTAATACCTTAAAATGAGCAGAGTTTATAGGTTCTTATAAGAGTTAGTTCTAAAATGCTTATTCTATATCAGCATAAACTTAATTAACTAGGATAATTCTTAGAAGATGCTGTAATATTTAGTTTTCTTTTTGCTTTTTATTCTAATTTATGCTTTTAATATTTAATTAAATTTAGTAAAGTTAAACCTAGATTGATATGTTTTTTAGCAATTAGCATTAATATTGATATATTATTAATTGAGATAAATACTAACTAAGATATCTAACTTAGCAATAAACTTATAACTTCATAAAGTTAAAGTCTTTAATTACCTTCTAAGCCTTTATCTCTAAGTAACTTCTTATGCAGAAGAGTTTTATAGTTAGCGATTTAACTGTTGAGAAGAGTGAATTAAGGTGATCAAAATGATGTAAAGTCTGACTGTAAAAGTTAATTAGTTAGCGAGATATAATAGATTGAAGTTGTTGTATATAAAAGAAATAAATAAGTGGAAGGGACTTAATTAAGTTTAAGTCCTAAGATATCATCCTTAGATTAGGACTTATTATCAGTTATAGGTAGTTTAAATAAACCTAGCATTCTAATAAAGTTATAATACTTCTCTGCTACTAGCAGTTTAGTGAGGCTATTAGCAACTATCTTATAGGTTAAGATATAGTTAATCTTAAAGTCTCTATTGCTAATATTATTAATAATCTAGTGATATTTAATCTTAATATAGTGTAGTTTAGGTGACTATCTACTTGATAGGTAATTGTTGAGGGTATTTATAGAATCTATATATATCTAGAGGGGCAATTAAATATAGATATCTAACCTTTTGAAGAGATCTATGATATATAGCAGAGTTTTCCCTTTAAGCATAAGATTTGTCTACTTAGCCTTATAGGTTGATATGGCTACAAACAATTATAGTGCTGACTTCTAGGCAATTAGTGCTCTTCCACCTATAACTATATAACCAGCTGTTAACTTGCTAGATCTCTTATAATCTGACTAATTAGTATTACAATAAACTGATAATTTGAGGTTATTAATAAAGTGTCTTAGGCTGCTAAAGCAGAGTGCTAGAGACTATAAGCCATAGAGATATCTCTATATCGATCTCAGCAGTTTATTATGCTTTTCAGAAGTATGTTATTAATCTCTAGCAGCTCTACTTATAGGTATAGAGATATCTAGTTATGTATTATTTGCAATCTATTATAATTTGCTTAGATTGCTTTGATATTTATATATCTCAGCAGGCGTTTTATGTTGTTCTGTAATTTCTAGCAGCTAAGCATTGCTAAGGGGGTAAGGTATTTAGTTATATCTAGTGATGCCTTTTTTTATCAGCATATTGTTAATATATTTGGCCTGTGAGATCTAGAGTTATCTTGTCTTTTAGTAGCAAATAATCTTAAACCTAAGAAACTGCTGTGCTTTATTTAAATCTTTAATCTAGAAGAAGTTATATAAGTTATTTTTGAAGTTGTTGACTTGTTTAATATTAGGTGCAGTAATAAGCATATTGTTAATATAAAGCAATATTATAACGCTATTCTTATTGATAAGAATATAGGGTTTCTTTAGGAGTGGATAGAACTCTAATTATTTGAGGATAGTAATAATTTGCTTATACTAGAGAAGAGGTGATTCTTATAGTCTATAGAAAGCTTTCTTTAACTTGTAAAACTGGCTAGATTTATTATTAAACCTATAGAGTTATATAATGAAGATATTTTGATTTCCTATAAGGGCATTTAGGAAGGCTATAACTATATCAACTTAGTGAAGTTTTAGATCTTTAAGTGCTATAATCAGCAGAAAGACTTATAAAGCAATAAGATTAGTAACTGCAGTATAAACTGTTTTATTATCCTTATCCTAAAAGTTGCTACAGATAACCTATCTTACTCTAACTCTATTAAGTTATCTATCTGCTATAACCTTTTTGTTATATACCTATTTGCTTAAGAGATATTTAAGGCTGTCTAAGAGCTCTTTAAGCTGCCAGCACTCTATCCCTTTTAAGCTGTTAACTTAGGTCTTTATAGCTTCAAAGATAGCTAACTTCAGAAGTCCTTCTTCTATTGCCTCCTATTTTCTGAAAGTTATAGGTAAATAAATCTCTAAGCTAAAGGCTTATAACAGGTTAGATACTGAGAAGGCAAACATAACTAGTTCCCAGTCTATTTTGTTATTAATTAGGTTAATCTCTATAGCCTCTATCTTACTGAATTCCCTATTAAACTTCTTAGTATTATATAATATCTAAGTTCTAAAGGACTAAGTGATTTAGCTAGATGAAGTAGAGGCTGCTTTTAGTGATCTTATGAGAATAGACTTCTTGCTACTGCCTTTTAGTCTTTCCCTCTATTATCTTTATATTAGTTGAGGATGTTGCTGAGAAGCAGCAGGGGATTCTTGCTCTTAGGCAGAAGCTAGAGGATTTTGCTCTAGAAGAGCATATTAATCACATTTCTATAGAGAAGAATCTTCTTTTAGTGTTAATTATATCTATATATTTATAATGCTAGTATTATGCACTAGTGTGTGAGGTTTTAGTTCTAAAGTTAGTAACCTACCCCCTTTGCTGCTAACTTCTTTTTGAGGAGGCTTATTTTCCTATTTTTGTTTGTTGTTACCTTCTATTTCTTAAGCTTCTTTTAGGTATAAATTGCTTATCTCTTCTTCTTATTGTTCTTATTTAGCAGGGCTAATATATAGCTAGTAGTGTCTATAAGGCTAAATCTTAGCTTTATAAGTAGTGGTTAGGAGTTTGTTACTATATTTATATATCTTTAGTTTAACTTCTTTTTCTAGCTATAAGTTGTTAAATTCAACTAGAAGAAGCTTTCCTTTATCTTCTTTAAATATTACATCCTTTACTTGCTAAATATCATTAGTTCTTTTTATAAATATATAGAAGATATTGCTATAGAGGCTATTATATCCTATAAATCTTCTAAGTTTAGCTTTAGGCTTTATCTTCTATTCTTTCATATATAGATAGCTATTTAGATGAATATAGATGTAGGCTTAGCAGCTTTAGTAGTGGAGATAGCATATATATAGTTTTCTTGTGGAGGGAGATATATTAAGAGCATTTGCTAGCTTCTTATAGGGGCTGATATTGCTTTTACTGTTAGATAGCAGATTGCTAACTTCTATAGAAGTTTTTATTAACTAGGGCTAGAAAGATTTAGGAAGGCTGGCTTTAATGCATATTGCTTATGCTTTTTGCTGTATAGCCCTACTAGATCCTTCTGTCCTTCTGTTCTGCTGATAACAGTTTAAAGCTGCTGTTTCTAAATAGAAGCCTTATTCTTAAGTAAAAAGTTCTATTATTTTGAGAAGAGCTGTATTATTATTTATAATAACTTTAGAGAAGTGAATAATGCTGTTAGTTGCTATAATCTTTTTTAGAAACTAGCTTTATAGCTAGATAGCTGCATCTTTTTTTGATTTGAATGCTTAAAACTATCTATAGGTTGAAAAGGCTTTAGTGATATAGAGACTATAAGTGATACCTCTAAAGCTTTATAGTGTTAGTTCTAAGAAGTTAATTTAAAGCTTTTGAAAGGCCTAGGTTAAGGGTTTTTATTATCTGTTACTAGGTTGTTATATTAACTTTGCTATAAAGTAGATATAATATTTATATCTTATAAGAAGTATTCTGAAGAGCTTTATATTAGTATCTCTTATAGTGGTAATAGTTATCTCTCTAGATAGATATCTTAGATGAGCGTGAAAAGTTTAGTAATTTAGCCTAAAAGAGCTAAATTTATCATTCTAATTGGAGGGATAGATCTGAAGCTAAAGGATTTATATATTTTATTTGAAGTTAGTGATAGCTTTAAATATATCTTTATAAACTAAGGTATTATCTAGACTATTGAAATAGATGCTTATTTTCTGAAGAAGATTAGTATTAATGATTTATATTGTATTATAAGGTTTATAGAGAGCATTATATAGTTAGAAAGTGGTCTTTTTATTGCTTAGCTTAGTAGCAATCATTTTAGCTGTACTAACAGCCTGGCTAATTTGGTCCTTTCTGCCTATACAGTTTATAGTTAATCCTTGAGGGAGATCTTAGAGTTCCTCAAAGATAGAGAGATTATTGAGGATATATCTGCTGGCGTTAGTATCTAGTATGAAGAAGTCTATCCTCCTGATAGAGGCTGTAGATATAATATATTAGCTTAGTTGCACTTTTCAGCTGTTATTTTCTTTTTTATTAACTTCCTTAATAGCACTATATATAAAGAAACTATTAGTCTTTGTTTCTATAGTCTAGCTAGTAGAGAAGTAGATAGAAAGTTTAGATATCTTTATTAATTACTTCTTAACTCTCTATATATAGTTAACTTTATATAGATCTCTAGCGAGAAGTTGAGTGTTAAAGTATAGACTAGATATTTTGAAGTTATCTACTGGGAATAGTAGAAGGGTTCTCTTCTAAGCTTAGGCTGTTAGGGCATCTATATATGCCTCAGATTGATAGTTAATACCTATTTTAATGCTAGAGTTTCTAAAGATACTATCTTAAGTATAACCTTCTGAGGCAAAAACTGAAGTAGATCTTTATGTTGTTGCTTATATAGTTGTTTATAGTGCGTTTAAGTATTTAAATTTATTAAACTTTATGGTGTAGTATTTATAATGCTTGAAGGAGCATTTGTTATAAGGAATAAAATATAGAGAAGCTTTTCTATAGTAATAGGAGTATATCTTATATTTGTGAAGATTTTTTAGATGCTTAGAGTTATATAAGATATAGGAATCTTATTGTTATAACTCTCTGTTATTTGCAGGCTTAGATAGTTAGGCTTGCTTTTTAGCAGTATACTTCTTTTTGTTTGAAGGTGCCCTAATGCCTTAGGAAGCTTGCTTATGCTGTTCCTTCTCGCCTAAACCTCTAAGTTCACATAAAAGATTATTACAGCTTTAGATTTCTATAACAAAGTTATTCTCTATAGCATCAGCTTTAGCCTAATCAAATCTTCTAAATCCTTAGATAAGTCTGTAAGTAAGAGCTATAGTTAATAAGCTTATGCTAGACCTATTTAACTTATAAAAGGTTAAGTAAAGGTTTTATATAAAATCTTTAGTATTGCTATAGTTAACTCTAGTCATTCTGTTCTAGTTGTTATAAACCTTACCTACAGCTAGCTTATTAAACTTCTAAGTGTATTCTCTAGCCTTAATAAAGATCTAAAAAGCTAATGCTATAACAGATAATCTATTATTAATCATTTCTTCCAAAAGTTTATATTAAATCTTCTCTATAAGCAATTATCTAGCAAGCATAAATCCTATAAGCATAAAATCACTAAATAAGTTTAGATCCTTAACTGCTGCTTCTTTATTTGCCTTAAAAACTATATCTTTATTATATCTATTTAGAATGCTATTATCTATTAAGTAGAAGAGCAATTCTATCACTTTGAAGGCGTTTTTAAGATTGATCTCTTAAAGCTGAAAGCTTATAGCTTTAGTCAGCTTAAGGACAGCATTATAGGCTAGGGTTCCTTGATCTAGTCCCTTGCTAGCTGCCTTCTATGCAGCTGCTTTAGCTATAAAGTTAGCAGAAGAAGAAGGGAGACTAAGAGGTTCTAACTGGGATGATCCTCTTTCAGTAGAGCTAGAGGAAGATGAAGTTAGATTTCTAAATGAGGATATATTGATTTAGTCGATCGATTTAGCAGTTTAAGTGAGGTTTAAGTAGCAGTTATAAGATATTGTTAGACAGTTATTAAGTAGTTATTACTATATAACTGTAGTAATTATTAAATAATTATTAATTTAGGCAGCTTAAAGGCTGAGGAGATTTTATAAGCAGGGAATATATGTTATAATAACTGCAATCTCCACTTAGAAGCAAACTTCTAGCAGCTTAGTAATCTATTAATTACCCTACAGCAATTGCTAGATAGTGAGGTTAGAGTCTTAATAGCTACTTAGGAATAACCTCACTATCTGGCAGATGGATTTGGGTATTTAGAGGGCTTATAACCTGCGTGAAGTGGCTTGATTAATCTAGCTACAAGCGCCAGGCGCGCCTGGCTACAAAGTGGTGTGGCCGATCCCTTACGTAAAGGCGGGATTCAGGCCGGGATTCGGACCTCGGGCCCGGGCCCGGTCGACTACCGTCTCGCATCACCTGTATCTGCAACAACAGTCCACCGGTTTACTTGGAACAAGGAGCTTCATTCAGACATTCTGGGTCACCATGTACTCTCGAGGATTGGAAATAATGGTTGTATTAATAATTACGGGTTTCCTAGGTCATGAGCGCATCGTCTCTCCATAACGTCCCTGCCGATACTCGAGCAATCACCCTCGCATCATCCAACCGCCACATCAGCCTATTACTTGGGTGGGGTGGGTACGCAGTTGCACACCCATTCTGCGCAATTTGATGAGTTCCAACGGAGGCAGGTCCCGTCGGTGGCGACGCAGTATTCGGGTCGATGCCATCCAGGACAGCACGGCGGTGCACCGTGAAGCTAACTGTCGACGGCACCTTCCGTGATCATCTCCTGGGAGGCTTTGGTGGAACTGCTCTTGTCGTTGCCGGAGTTTCTGTTGCCATTGGAGGTCTTCTTCACGCAAGGGCATCCCCGTTCCCTGCATATCCAAAATTTCTTGACGAGACAGATCGATCTGCGGCAGGTCTTGGGTCGATATTGTCCAGGAAGGCACGGCTTTGCAACATAAAAAGGTTTGAAGAAACCACCGCCGGGGGCCGTCTTTCGGGAGGCTTTGATGGAACTGCTCGTGTCGATCTCATCTGTGCGGGTGTTGTGTTCGACGAGGCTTCTTTTCTGCTTCACGCAGGGGCAAGACCACTTTGTGCACCGCCGGGTAATAGGCTCAAAGTGTACACACTTCAATTCCTTTTCCTTTGCCGCGCAGGAGGGATGCAGCTTGTACCCGGGTGCACATTTGTTCGAAGAGGATGAAGAGTGGGCTTCCGTCGCGGCGATCTCATCTGTGCGGATGTCGTTGGTGTCGTTGGAGTCTGCAGTGAACTTTTCCATGATGCCCTCAGGGATGGCTTCGTGGAAGGCCTGTGTCAAGTTGCTCGTGTCGATCCCGAAGTTGCTTGCGATGATGTGTTTCATTATTTCCATGGCACTGTTGAATGTTTCGAATGAAGGGCCCTGGGTGGAATCGCGTTTCAGCAATACCGACAATGGCATCGGCAACTGTTTGATGATGGCAGAGGCCGTTTTGAAGAGGGTATAGACGGTATCGGCGAGGCCATAGACCTTTACGGCGAGGGAAGAGACCTTTTTGATGAGGGAATAAACGGCATCGGTGAGTTCTTGGGAGAAAGAGTCGATGGCTTTGTGGCAAACCCTAGTGACAGTATCGAAGAGTTCTTCAACTTTGAGCTCGATGAACTCTTTCTTGTCGGGACCACTCTTAGCGCGGCTGTCTGGTGATCTCAAGTCTCTAACCCCGAGGTCAACCTTCTCGCTCGCATGGGTGCTGTCGTCGATGCCATCTTGGTTGACAGCATTAAGGATGTCTTTGAGGATGACGTAGGCGACGTCGGTGACTTCTTGAGGTAAAAGGTCGATGCCTGCGATGGCTGTATGAGAGATAGAGTCGATGACTAGTGTAGTGGTGTACTTGATAAACTCTTTCTTGTCGGGACCACTCTCAGCGGGGCTGTCTGGTGTCCCCAAGTCTCTACCGTCAGGGGAACTCTGGACGGGACTTGCCACAGCGAAGGCCGCAAGCGAGAGCAAGGGCATCCACAGAGCGAGCTTGACCATGGTGGGCGTTGTGTGGGTGACGATTGAAGAGCCGTGCTGCCGTCTGTAGAGCTTGGGAGCAGACGTTGGGCAAAAGAGGTTTGGAAGAAGAAGCTCGGCTGACGAGGGCCGGCAGACGAAGTTTGGAAGATGAAGCTGCTGTGGTAGAGAATTCGTTGTGTGGTTGATGCTGCAAAAAGGTATGATGGTTGGGGGATGTGAGAGATGAAGTCGGGGAGATCTGGGGACGGGCTGGGTCCAGGGCGGTTATTTATAACCCATTGCCTTGCCATCGAGGGGCCTCGCGTTTGCCTGTTGCAGACAGTCGGCAAGCTTTCCTGCGATAGGAGGCCTGACACTGCCTTCCATGAGTGGTGTCGAGAGGCTTCAGGGAAGACACCATGATGTTGAAAGAGGCAGAGAAACCGCCGACAGGGAGGTGCGAGGATCCCCAGTAGAGAGATTATCGGCCAAGAAACTTGCGGTAACTAGATTGAAGGAAAGAATCACTCTACGGAAGAGGAGGGCGGCATCAATCCGAGCAACTGCGTCGGCGATACTGGTCATGGCAAGGCAAGAAGCGACTGCGATGGGGAGTGAAGCGACAGGAGCCAGGCAAGATTGGAAGGCATGCTCATGAGGCACATGCCGTCGCGTCTCCTCGGCCCCTTGGGAAAGTGGAAGGTGACAACAGTTAACCACCGCGAAAGGTGGAAGTATCTCTTGGGAGGGCAGTCATCGGTGAGCATGTGGGCCACTTTCCAGTGTCTTCTTGATGCCAAAGGCAGGAGGGGTCTCGGTAGCTATCAACAAAGCCATCCGAGTGTCGCTATTGCCACCGTTCCTGCTCTTCGTTCTTCTGTATCGAGACTTCCTGCGTGGAATCCGCTCATCGGGCGAGTCCCTTACTGCCCTCTGCCCTGTGCCCTCCCGCCTTCCTCCATGTATCCTGTCTGCCTCCTTCAGATTGGACTGGCCCAGCGAAGGTGATCCGATAAGGCATTCCAGATGATGGCTGCCTTGTTTTGAAGGGCAAGAGCCAAATCCCGTTTTCGGCAATTTGGACCTGCCATACATGTGCCACGCTCGTGGTATGTGAACCATGTTGGTCGCTCGCCATAGAAAGACAATGTCGAGAAACATCAAGGTCCTGTGAGGAAGACGATCACATACGCGCGCGCGAAATCATACCTAAGTATCGAGTTGACATTGCAAAACCCCTCAGCACACTGTGAGAGTGGCCACCAATTCACAGACGGAGCCAAATCCTACGCGTCAAAGTGGCCACTTGAGGTCCCTCTACCGCTGTCTCGGATATCACAGAGACCCTTTCAATCCTTCTGGATCCATCTCCACGACCTCGCGCGTGTCTTTAAACGCTCCCGTAGAGTGTTGGCCCTAGAAATATTGCCCAGTACCCAAGCCAGCCTGTCCTAGGGAAAATTCATGGAAAGCAACGATAATATCAAGACAAGCCCGACGGATGGAAGAAGATATACGTGTAGATGTTCGAAAAAAACGTTGCGATTGCAGGCTTTTACAGACCAAAGCTCTATCTGTCCTGACTGGTGGTATCAGAGGCCTCGAGCAGCTCCTCAGATACCCATCTTGAAGGTAGTCTCAAGGTCTCTCCTCGTCCCGCTCCCGAGCCTCCTTCGGAAGGCGCAAGTCCTCCCGCCAGACAAACAACATCGCAGCCGCACCACCGATAACAACTATGACAGCAACGCTAACGATAGCAACGACGGCACGAGTATGAGTCTCCATCGTGGCTTTTTGACTCACCTGAAAATGTGTGTTTGGTTTGTTTGTGGTGGCGCTGGGTTTCTCGACTTTACCCCTGAATCTGACGATGTCGGCGATGGTGGTTGATAGGTCCGAGCCGTAGTTAGAATACTGAAGTCAAATAAGTTGCTGAATATCTGGGTATTATAAAGTTCTTCAAAATTACCGTTTGTTGTTTTTCGTCCAGTTGCAAGTCTTTTTCGCTCCTTCCCTCCCAGTCATCCAAACCATCAACTCACCTTTATACCAGCCCACAAACAAAGCACCCTCATCCAAGACACCACCCTCAGATCCCACACATAACACCCACAAAGACTTCCGCTCAGAATCCTTTCTTCACCTTTCAGTATTTTCACATAATAAGCCTGCCCTGTGACAGGTCCAGAGAAAACCAGACCGCGCGGGGACCCAATCTGGTTGTTCATCACCACCCACCCACCCATCACACTTACAGTCACCACCTCCCCGCGCACAACAAAGCTATTGTCCCACCCGCATCTCACCTCTTCTCGAACTTGTGAACAGATTCACAATTGTTCAGCCCTCGACCCTCGAAGAGACCTGCTCCAGGCCTTCTGCGAGTAGCGACAAAAAGAAAAGCGCATATATCCACGCGCAAACGCCAGCGCTCAAAAGGGAAAACTCCCTTTCCCCTCTTCCATCCCACGAAGAATCAACAATCACAAAATTTGTGACGCACTCCAAAAAGTAAGTGATTTTTTCATCTCCTAAACTCACGTGGTTTCTCACTTGAGAAATACAGATTAAGCGTCTTCGGATCAGGAGAGTCATTCACCCAAACACCAAACCCAGGACGCGCGCGCCTTGTTTGCTCACAACACCAACCCAATCCGACGATACCCTCACCACCCACCTCACCAAAACAACCTCACTTGAGGCGAACTCACACCGTCACAATGTCCGACTTCAGGTACCTCCCATTCCCACTCCCCGCCGACGCGACCCTCACACTCACCACCACCATCACCAGAGACCCCTCCACCCCCATCCCGACCATCACCACATCGCCCTCAATCTCGACTGCCTCCCTCCAAGACCCCTCCCAAACCCTCTCTATCACCACAATCACGCTCCGCGTCACAGACACCCCCTCCAACTCCAGCAGCATCCTCAGTACCGCTGTTTCCCCATCCTCAACTCCCACTCCTACCCCCTCCGGACCAGCCCACAAGCCCACGGTCCACGGCGACATCACTCCCACATTCTACATTCTCGCCTTCGTCCCGGTCCTAGTGGCAATCCTCTGCACCTACACATCCTACACCACCCGCAAGATCTACAGCAAGCAGGAGAAGATCACCGCCGCCGCCGCCCCTCGCAACGACCCCAATGGCGACATCGAGCTCCAGGACCTCTCGACCGCTCCCGCGGCCCCCTTGCGCCAGTACTGGTGGTTCGAGGACGACACCGTCACAGACCAGGTAAGCACCGACACCGACGACCGCGGCGTGCCCTACAACCCCCTCTGCCACCCGCGCCCCCCTCTTCCCTTACCCTCCCTCTGGACTGCCTCCTGGTGGCCGTACAGCCGCGGCAGCGGTATGGGCCGCCCCCACGGGACACTACCCGGCTGGGGCAGGCGGCACACCTTCTCCGAGTGCGGCTCGTATCCCTCCACCTTCGACCCGTCCCGGCCCCGCCTCGGACTCAAGTTCGAGCCCTTCGACCAAGAGGTCAAGAGACGAGGGCAGGACGGAGGAGGAGGAGGAGGGGAGGTCTACTCGCGCCGCCTGATCGTGGGCCGAGACCGTGACGGCGTGATCCAAATCGTTATCCGCCCCTGCCCCCCAGCCAAACCCCAAGACGAGCCCCAAGACGATTCCCAACTAACTCTTGTCCCCTCTCCCAGGCCACCGACACCGCCCCCGCAGCCGCCGAGACCAACCTCGTGCCCTCCCGCCCTGCGACCCCCAACTGGGCTGCCGGCATCCCCTCCTACTACAACAATGGCCGCTCCCCGACCCTCAACTACTCGTCCTCCGTCTCCTCCTGCTCTTCTACCGCCCTCTCCGACGTGGATATGATCCCGTCCGGCATGACCGCGAGAGCCGCCGGCAAGCTGCCCGCCAAGCCCTAGAAGGGCAAGGCTAAGGCCAGCGGCAGCAACAGAGACGAGGCTACCACGGCCGCGGTTGCTACCGGCAGCGGCCTTGGCACCGACCAGAACGCCACCACCACCACGGCTGCGACGTCTCGGCGCCCGAGGAACGTCGCCGCCGGCGAGGGCTCATCCTCGTCGACGGACGCATCCCAGTCCGCGGACGCGCCGAAGAACCTCCCGCCCCGGTGCGACACCTGCAAGGCGTGGCCTCTCATCGAGTGGCCCCGTCTCTGCACCTCCTGCGGGCAGGTCGTCTAAAGGCCAAGCCCACGGACACAAGAAACCGGGAGAGAGAAGACAGAGGAAAGTAAGGGCCAGCCAGCAACCCTTACCCTGCGAGAGAGAGAGCCGCATCTCGAAATCTCTCCGTCCGTCTTGGCTCGTTCCATTTTGCATTTTGTCCAAGGTGGGCAGGAGCTCCGACCAGGCGCACCTACCATGCTTACCGCTTCTGTCGCAGATGGATAACCAGACCCAAACTATGCCGCAGATGGAAAAACGATGCGTCCTCGTACTTTGGATGGGCGAGAGGGAGACAGGGGGAGAGAGAGCCTCTGTAGGGTATACTGTACAACTTTGGACGGGGGACAACCAAGATAGCAACGAGAGAGAAGAATCAGAACACAGGCAAACACCCCGCGGGGCCGACCACCGTGAGAGCCATCGAGTACGAACCGCGGATCCTCTAACACTCGTCGTTATAGTTCTCTCCCATCCCTTTCCGAGATCTTGGATGAAGGAAAGAGATCCCGTAAACTCTGAGACGGGAAGGTAAAGGAAGGGAAGACTCGAACTCAAAATCTTGTCTTGGAAGGACGGAAAGACGGTTGGGATGCCGTCCGCTAGGTGCGCCCCAGAAGACCAAAGCATGAATGGGCGAGTGCCGAGGTGGAGTGGCCTATCAACTGTCAGCTCTTGTTTTGTAGAAAAGGGTCTACCCCAACAAACGTGCGTTGTTTCAAGTCAATCACTTTGGCCAAAACACATCAGAGGAGGGATGACCCTGACGACAAACATCGGGAATGGTGTGAAGCGTGAGGAAAAGTGTGTGTTAACCAAGAAATGGGAACAGCCCGTCGGCCAGAGCGCTTCTCGACCGCGGGCTGCCCTCTGAAACTCTTTGATTGCTCTTCTCTGATACCCTAATGCAATAGAGTGGCCGTCTAATAGTAGCCGGACAATAAGATCCCATTCCGCAATAATCCCATTTTTCTCACAAACCGCAGTTGTCGCAAACTGCATGCTTCCTTCCCAAAAACGCTGTTGTAGAAGCGCCCCAATACCCTTGTACAAAAAGTGCTGGTGCTGTTCTCCCCTGCTGAGAATTGAAGTAGGAAAGCCCTTGCTCCTGCTCCTGCGAACGCGGACACGAGGTGGTGTCTCGCGCCCAGTTGCCCCAATAGCCTATTCCATGCTCGCGCGTATCACGGCTACGAGCAGGGTGGGTTGCTCCCTTGTTGTAGGATACTGAATCGAAAAGTGCCGCTGCTCGCTCGCTAGTTGGTTGTCCATGCAATTGACTCCTAAAACGCCTGTTCATTATGGTTGGTCCGTTACCGCCCGTTCTTTGGTGACAAAGCTCGACAATAGAAGAATGAAAACAGAAAGCCCCCGATGTGGCCGTCGGGGCCTGGTGAAAGTGTAGAAGTCGTTGTATATAATACAAGCTGAAGTGAAGGCGGCTCGAATGTACGGCGTCGGATGTTGACTGGGTATTATCCGAGTATGTTCGGTTTGATCCGTGGGTTGGTTAGGTGGTGATCCGCACCCCATGGGCATACCGTAGGCAGAATTGATTGCTGGTTGACGTGCTCCGCTTATCTGTTGCTGCTGGAATCGCCCCAGATGGGTGCGCCGAGGGGCTTGCTGACACCAAAGCCAACACCGACGCCGACACCGATGACGAGGAGGCCAAGAGCGATCTTGGTGATGATGCGGTTCTTCTTGCTCATTTTCGCCATGCAGGCGCAGGAGCTGCGATCTCTCTGACGCTTGGCAGCCTTCGCCCTAGCCTTCCAGTCCTGCTTCCCCGGCCATATCGTGGGGCAGTCTGCCTTGGTAGTGGTGATGGTCTTCATGGCGTATGGGTCGGAAGAGGAGGTGGCAGTGATCATGGCCTCGATATCGGTATCGAAAGGGTTCTCATTGCGGTAAGATCGTGGGGTGGAGAGGTTGCTGTCGCGGTGGAGGTCGAGACTCTTCTCGGGGGTCGTCGTGGGAACGGGCGTCAAGTTGGCAGAAGGGATACCCTCGGTGGTGGTGGTGAAGGCCGCCTTCTCGGGGACGGAGATGCTTGCGACAGTCGAGTCGACAGTCGCCTTTTCGACGGTGGCAGCCATTGCGAATTGTTCGGGGGAGAAGCTGGCGAGCCTGCTAAGAATACGATACTCGGTGGTGCTGTGCTTGTGTAGAGGTGTTCGACAGAAGGATCCAAGCACCCCAAGAAGTCTGTCCCGTTGTTGAAGAAAAGGAGACTAGACAATGGCCAAGAAAACGCTGCTGGGCAGACTGGGAGGCGGGTTAGTCAGGGCATGGCGAGGTTAAAGTATGAATCAGCGGCGGAAAGGTTGGGTTGCACAACAGGGTGAGGGTGAGGCGTCTTCTTGGGGAGGCAGGTTATGCAAGGCAGGAATTGAGATCAACGCAGACCCAATTAGGAGAGAGGATTGGGCGACGTACAGTAGACACGGCAGGTACTCTGCAACACCCGAGCTGAAGGAACACGGAGTGGTTGTGGTCTGGTGGCAGGAGAGGCAGACGGTTCTCAAGCAGCGCAAGTCCAGCGGCGATGGCCTGATATCAACCCACTCGAATGGTCCCAGCCAGAAGGTGAGGTGACGGCGCGGTTGCAGTCGCAGAGGCAGATGACGGCCGGGGGCGAGGAGCCAAGGCGAATTGTCTTTCCAATGACGGGTGTTTCTCTCCAGTGGCCTGCGGAAGGGGCCTTGTGATGTCAACCGGGGGCTGGTTGGCACGCTGGAAGGGAGGATGCGAGACAGGCACCCAAGAGAGAGAATAAAGGGAGGAAGATGTCGAGGAGAGAGAGGTCGATAAGGCGGCTGAGGATGGAGGGAAAGAGGTGTTGAAGAAGGTCGAGGACAAGAACAAGACCGACGACGAGCACGAGCAGGAAGAGCAAAGCTGCCTTGTTGAAGGGTGTGCCTGTAGGAAGAAGGGACTGTGTGCAAGCACGACCCGGATGGCGGTTGATGTGGATGGAGGACTGGGGGGCGTTGAAACCAGACTGCAAGGCCGTTCAGCAGTGCAGGGCAGTTGGGACGGGACGACCTTCAACGAGAACTTGGCGGATTCGAAAAGACGACGCGACGGGAAGAGGGAGAGAGTGAGAGGGAACACAACGTGCACGGAGGGGAGGTGTCACGATGGTTTTATTGGGGATGTGAATGTGGATGAGGAAGGCATAGCATAGTGTACCTTCACATTGCTGCATGGTACATTGAGAGTGAGTGGATAAGTGCCAGTTGCATGGCGGCAGCAGGTACACGAATACAAGCTCCAGTGCGATGGATATGGCTGTTTGGCTGTTGGGGACGCCTGTAAGAGGCAGAGACACTGCGAGTACGGGATAGAGCGACTGACTACTGAAACCTGGGAAGGCAGACAACCAGAAACGGGTGTGAGAGAGAGCGAGCGAGAGAGAGTGCGCCCAGCAGAGAGAGAGAGTGAGGGTGAGGGCCGTGGAGTGACAGACATGGGATGGAGAGCAAGAGAGAGAGATTGTGGATGCACGGTACCCTGTCGAGTACGTACCGACCTAGGTGGTCCCTCTCTCTGTGGCCTATGGATCAGTGGATGGATGGACCACGACCCAGACCGGGGACAGCGGTGGCCGCGCTGTTCGCCTGGGGGTGGCAGCCGGGGGCTTGCTGGGGGCGTCTCAATGGGAGTGGGAAGATGTGAATGGAGCCAAGATTGCATCTGCAGGGGATGCCTCTCTCTCACTGTCAGTCTCTTGCTCTCTCTTTTTTTTTCCTTGTGTCTTTTTTCCTCCCTCCTCTGTTAGGACTGGTGGCAGCTGGCACGGTCCAAGTCCACCTCCTTACGGGCGGTACACTAGCAATTAGACACGACGGCCACCAGCAGATGCACAAAGACATTGGGAGACGCAACGGGAGGCCAAGACCTGGTGGCTCCCCTCTGAACTGATTTCTCTGCTTTTTTTCTCGTGGAATTTTCCGGGGCCCTTGTTGTTGAAAAGCTTGGACTTCTCCTGGTGCGGCAACAGCGAATACGTCGAGAATACGCGCACTGATGCTGAGCTGAGCTGAGAGATGCGATGCCTGATGTGATGCGATGCCATGCGATGCGAGTATCCCGTACCGTATCTGTGCAGTCTGCCTAGCCTCGGCTTAAGCTGTCTGTACCTAAGAAGTCGCCGTGTCTATTTTGTTTTGCCATCTACCTAGCTAGCCCTAAGGAAGGTTTCGTCGCCTTAGCTAATCTTTGAGCTTTTGGAATACGCCAGTGAACCTTCCTTCGTGCTTCCCTGTCAATTGATGTCGATTGCCTGACTCCTGAGGCGCTGCTGCCACTGACACACCACCTGCTCACTGCATCTCCCGTAAATCGGATTCGACAGCGATACGTACCTCTCGTCTATCCCACCCACTGGCTGTTTGCTCCAGTGGATGCGCATCCATTTCCATAATGGTTCGAGCAATAATGGAGCTTGTCGTCCAGCTGGACTGGGATTTCGACGCTGGATCTTCGTCCATTGTCCCTGTGCCCTTCTTCGATTGTCACCTCAGACCTCAGAGGCGCGACGACCAGTTCAGACCGCCACTGTCAGTCGCTGCAAGCAGGACCGTCACCACCACCACCACCGTAGAGCTGATCTACTTTAGTGGACTGCAAAGTAGATAGACAGGCGTGACAGGCGGCAGACTACAGCAGCAGCTAGACCTCGACAGCCGAGGGGGGCGGACAAGCACAACGCCAACGTCCACGCGACCAGCAGCAGACCAGATGAAAGAGTGGCCGTGTCTTGGTCCTTACTCTACCCTAGACTGCAGGACTCCTAGCGACGATGGACCAAGACGACGTCGGCAGACTACGCCGGCCAGACCCCCCGCCATGCGCCCAAAAGGCCAAATCAAGTTAGCCGCAAGTACCTCCCACTGCTTGCTTGCGGGGAAGTGACCTCGCAAGCCAGTCAAATCGGCATCTGCAGGGTATTGTTGGTGCCGCTGGACTGTCACCTGCGGTCCTGGCGACGACGAGGACAACGACGAGGGGCAACCGGTGAGCCCAAGACCTTCTTCGTCGTCTTCTCACTTCTTCCCCTCCATGTTCGTGCGCACAGGTCTGCTGAAGGGCGAATTGAGTTAGGTAGGTCTGTGATGACTGGGTCCAAAAGTCAAACCACCCACCCGGTCGACAGGTCGAAAAGCAGGCGGCCACACGGTCTACCTGTCCATCGCGGCAACCAGCTGGAAAGAGGAAAGGGCCACCGCCAGCAGACCATCAGCCACGGGTCGATGCTGGTCGGTCACAGTCCCTTCGGTGGCAGGAGCACAACGGCAGATGCCATGGTCGCAGTCTCGATCACCACGCACGAGGCAGGCAGCGCCAGAGACGAGATGGCGGATGGCGACTTCCTTCGATACCTTCCTTAGAGAAGCGTAGCCAGAAGACACAGCTGACAGGCACGAGCACGGCACAGGCACAAACACACAAACACGCAGGTGCAGGTGCTGGTGGTGGTCGCACTTGGGGAAGAAGGTTGCAGTAGCGGTTGCAGTGGATTGGACTGGCAGACAGACTGGTTCGCGCTAGAGGCAGGCACGTACCTACCTACTCGAAAACAAAACCCCTGCCCCCAGCAGGTGCAAGCCCAATCTGCATTGCCGTTTTGGGTATGGCTTCCTTTTATGAAAGGCCCCCGCCAGCGGCACCTTCCATGCGCATCTCAACACGTCTTATTGGCCCATCTGCCCCGTCCCTCTGGTGCTGTGCGGGTGGCGGGTCCACTGCCTCCAGAGTTATGCCATTCACAGTTAGTGTCAGCCGCACAAGTCGCAGTGGCTCGCTCAATTCAATTCATCCTCTTCGTCGCCTCCTCCACCCAGAATTCAGAATTCCATCCACCCTGCCTGTTCGTGCCGTCCCCTCTTCTTCACATGAATCGTCGTCATCTTGCTGTCGTCTTCTGCTCTCTGGTTGGCAGCTGGCTGACTACAGAGCACCCTACAGCACACTCAGCACTCTACCCCTCCATTCAAGCACCCAGGCTGCCACTACGAAGTACGTGCGCACTGCTCAGGTCCTCAACGAGGCACTGCAAAGACTTCCAGGTTAGTTAGTTAGGCTCGCCTCCTCTGCGACGGCTGACTGACTGGGACACAGACATTGAGGTGGACAAACAAACCTACACAGCACACTACACCACAGCGGCCCAGCCAAACCAGCCACTGCCGCCGCCTGTCTGTCATCGTCTGCGCCGCTCAACTGCCAAGATGACCCGTCAAAAGTTTACGGCGAAGCCACCGCGGCGGCGTGAAGGCTGCGCACACCGCGTACGCAACAGACGAGACATTCTTCCAAGACCAACTCCAACCCAGACAAGACCAGATGCCTCCGTCGCACGATGGACAAGAAACCATCCAGCTCCAAGCCACCTCCAGTGACGAAGAACAGTCCAACGTCGCGATAGAGTGTCCCAATCGTCCCGTTCCCGTTCTCGCCCTTGTCGTCCCCAGCAACCCAGTAGTGCACTACGAAGTACAGCACCGTGATGCGATGTGATGCACGATCCGCAACTGGGCTGGGGCGCTTTTCCCTTCTCCCCGTCAGTACGGACAGAAGACCCGTTCTCATCGAGTCCTTGCCTCTTTGAGCCTGCCCGTGGAAACATCAACGACGGCGGACCCCTCTTTCTCGTTATCATGCATCTCCATCTGCCATATGCCATCTGTTCTACGGATGACTTCATTCCATATCGGCCTCGCAAGTTCAGGGCAGCTTTCTCATGCTTATGCTCACCCTCGCTGCATTGTGCACTTACACAGCCTTACCCCGGTTTGTTTGCCTGCAGCACGGTGGGCGCAAACAGAGCACGATCCCTGGCTCTCTCTCGCCTCTGCCCTGCTTGAAGGGACGCGACAATGATGGCAGCAAGTCAGGATGCGCATTCTGTCCCATGGCGTTGGGAGTTCCATCCTCCTGCAGCCTGCCCCTTCTCGTCGTCTCTCCATTCGCTGAAGAGCACCCTCGGTTCCTAATGGGGTCTTTTGGGCCATCCGGCCGAGTCTACGCTTCCCCCGTTCTTTATTCGTCTCTACACGTCCGGATAGACTGCCTATCTCCTGCTCTTGGTCTACCCCTTCACATGGGTTCGTATTGCGCTCCTGCAGGCTCCAATTCTTCACCCTCACACTCAACCAGTCTCACGCCAAGTCTCAGTCTCACTCGTTTACGAATACTCGCTCTCATTCAAACCCAAACTAGCAAGAAAAATCGGAGCAAGTGGCCAACGGCAAACACGTTCATCACCCCCGGGCCGTTGGCGATTTCTACGTCCACGTCCCGCTTCAACGGCAGCGGCCAACAGGCATGGTTCATGGGTGCTGCATCTGCTTTTCATATCGGCTCTCCCCACGGCATATCGCCCCAAATTGAAATCATGAGCGACAGCAGCCAATCCGTACCCCTGCTGCTCGCTGCCGCCGCGTCTGCACTGCTATTTTTCCCCGTCGCTTGTTACAGGACCCATCTTCGCCCATTCACCCATTTTATCCCCTCTCTCACCGTGCACCCCTTTTCCTGTCGTTGGACTCGTTTTGCCCCTGTCAATCACCCGTCTTTTTTTCCCTTCTCCGCTCTGCCTTGACATGGCCATGACTCTGCCGCATTGACTGGAAATGTTCATCATGTTTGCGAAACAACCCTGGACTTTGCGTCTTCGTTGTCTCTGGATGAGGCAGACCAGACCCAGTGTTCAGTTTACGGCCCCCAGTTGCGCCCTGTTCGCTTGTCTCGCTTGACGACTCCTTCTCCCTGCGTCAATACTTTCTTCCCATGGGCAGTGGCGCACCGCTTCCTTTTTCTTTTTCGACGCTGTGCAATGACGGGACGGCAGCAGAGACAGAGCGCAGATTCTCAGAGTGACATGATTGACGGGTGCCGTTGGACGCAGTCGCGCAGTAGCGTCGCCTGTCAATGTCGCACCTAAACATTGCTCACATTTTGTTCTAAAATTGACTTGACTGAGAATGATACCAAAAAAACAATGGAGAGTAGAGATAGAGAGACAGAGAAACCACACCCCCGTGATTCGTTCTCGCTCTCGCAACCTCCACTTGCTTGCTCAACGGCCGCCCGGCGCGGCTTGTGCCGTCTGGAACTTGGACGCGGTTTCTCGTTCCTCCACCCGCGTACTGCGTATTCTGCAACCGCAATCGCAATCCTTGATAGACAAGCCGGGCGGTGCTGGAACATATTGGCTCTCCACATACGAAGAGAAAAAAACGCCCAACATGATAATCGTCATCATAATTGACCACATACGAGCCCGGGCGCATTGTCGTCAATTCGCATCCATCCCTTGGGAGCATCATCTCTGCCGTCATCGCGGATACGTGTATTCGTAAAGGAGAAGAAAACTTGGCAGACTTTCCTCTCTGCGTCGCCTCCGCGGAAGGAAACTTCGTATCATTGACGTCCTTCCAATATGCTCTTCCCCATCAACCATGTGGTTCCCGCCCATTCACCAGCGCACCACCCCCTTTCGAGCGCAGATACGCTGTCGCCAAGAGCAAGCTAGGGACCCTTCCGTGCCAAGGCACAATCAAGTTGCAAAGCTTGTCTGGCTCTGCCACGGTGCGTGTCTCCAGCGCCGACGGGCCTGATCAACGGTGGTTCGCCGCTCGGTGGCTCTCTCCAGAGTTCTTCTAGGGGGGTGTGGTCGATGGTGATGGTCAACTATTCCTGCCATTCGGCCAATTTCCCTCACTGCAGAATGATATGCCCGAGTCGATGCAACCTCGACGCCGCCAACAATTGGCCGAGACGGCGCGACAGCGCAATGCCTGTTTTTGGCATTTGCAGGGCGCCGGCCGGGAAGAGAGAGGAGCAGGTAATGGACGCCCGGCGCCATCTGCCCGGCATGCACACCTCACCGTCCAACGCGCACCGGCAGGCCTTTCCCTCCTCCTCGGGGGTTCTAAAGGCTTTATTGGAACGGTGTTGAGCTCCAAAGACAGACAACCCTCGTCGTGGTCGCCGAAAATCCAGAACCCATACACGGTAGCCGCTAATGCAAGGCACATCCAACCACGGGCCACTGAAGTAACACCCTTACAGCAGGTAATGACAATCCACGGACCTGCCCAATCGCTGTCGAGGCACAACGTTAGCCAAGAAGCTACCGCCGTGGTGGACGACGAGCACGCCTGTTGAACGAGACGAAGAGAGACAGCACTTCCTTTGTCGCCTCACCCGCTGGACTGGGGCGGTCAGTCCCGCGCCGTTCCCTTCTGGAGCCAAGTCCGGCTTGGAGAAGCCCAAGAGATCTCTTGGGCTGGATGGGCGCCTTTTCCGGGCCTTGGCTCTGCGCACCACATCCTATTTCTTCCGGTGCACACACACCAACAGGTCGCATTTCTGCTTGAAGCTAGTGTTTGTTCTATGCAGAAGCTGGAATGTGGGAGGTAGGAACGCCGAAGGGTTGGGTTATCACGATTTCTGGTGTCGCCCTCTGGGCGGTGGTTCATCCCGCAAAAAGGCTGGCCTGCCTGCCTGCCTCCTCGCCACAGGTTCATGCCGCTGCACTGATGCCCATCCTGACCGGATTTCCCACCTGTGGCAGGCCCGTAGACTGACCAGCATCATGACAGCACCGCTAAGCGAGCAAGCAAGACCAAGAACTGGCGAATTCCAGTATTGGACTTTGTGAGGAGGGAGGGGCGAAAAAGCACACTTCTCTGCCGCGAGTCGCGCACTGCAGCAGCTATTATCGCTTAGTCCGCGGCGAAAGGGTTGTCGAAAAGTGTCGTCCCAACATGCTGCAGCCGGCTAAACCAGTCCAACGACCCGGTGCAGCAGCAGCACCAGCAGCAGCTTCAGTCCGGCCGAGCTGTCGTCTGATGCCAGGCTTTTCCTGTCCACGAGAGACCAGCGGTTGTCGCATGCTGCACGAAATAATAGTCCCATGTGGGATGCAGCAGTGGTCAAAGTGCCAAAAGCCAGTCGCTTCGCTGACATCATGGGGGGCTATCCAAGACAAGACCTCTGGCAGCAGCACATGGCTCGTGGTTTCCAAGGCAGTGAGACAAGAGAGGAGCCCATCTGCCAACCTGCCATCCATCACCCATCCTGCCGTAGTGCGAGAGCCAAGAAAAGAGCCAATTTCTGAAGCCAAGATGCTGGACTGCCGCGGCTAATAGTTGATGTGCGTGGCCATCGGCTCTAGCTTGCTGCAAACCTCACCGACGAATAGAACTACGGTGTATCTGTGTGTGCGGCGGGAAACCCGAGCTATCGGCATCTATCTAGCTTATCCAGAGTCAAGCAAGGACTAGGTGCGGGAAATGCTGTACCGCAGAGACAGTTCAGAGCGTTGTAACCTCTGTCCCCCAACGACTGACTCTAATCGTAGTCTAGCCCCTCTAGCGATTTGATTCCAGATAGGGATTCTGCCCCCCGCCGTGTCACGTTCAAAGTGCCCTGCACGTCGCCATCGTTGGGAATCGTCGGTGCTCCTCCTAGCGGCGGTCCATGTCCCCGCGCACCGTTTCGTCGGGGTAGGCAAGCCAAGGTTAGCCAACGATAAGAGAGGAATTTGAGTGTTGTGTAAGGTAGGCTGCCAAACACACATCATACGGTTGGCATGGCTGGAACTGAACACTGGATGCCGAGCAGCAAAGCAAACAGCCTCTCTCACACTTGCGCAGGTTTCAACACGGTAAACTGGCATTTCCCCCACCCCCACGTGCCGTCTTTCCTCCCCTGCCCCTCCTTGTCAAAAGCTGGACTTCTGTTCGTGTCTTGTGAAGACTGCAGCTGACCCGGTCTGGACCTCGCCCTCCTCTTGCTCGTTACCAGGTCTGTGGGAACCGCAAAAGATATCATCCAGACAGCGGATCACGGCATGCGGCCAGAGTGCAGCGCTGGCGGTTTATCACGCCTTTCTTACGTTACATTTACTACGGCGCATGCGCGCGTGGGACCGGGGATGGAGGGGGCAAAAGATATGGGATGAAGGGCGATAGCAGGCAGGGCGATATCGTTCGTGCTGGGGAGTTCGACCCCGGCGCGATTGTGCATACAATGCGGACCATATCGCCATCCATATCGCCGTATCGCACATCGCATTTCTATCGTAGAGCGGGCATGTTCCGACTTTGAAACTTGAGCTGTGTAAATCCGAGGATTGGATGAAATGCCGACTATCTGTTCTCTTGACGGTTGTTTGATCGCTATCGCTATCGTCCCCGACGACACGGTGTTTTATCTTTTCGCACTCGCGCAATGCGATGGGCAGAAAGACGCGAGCGCGGAAGTGAGGATGGAGGATGCTTGTTGAGGCGGGCCTTTCTTACCCGCCGAGTCAGTGGTGCGCGGCAGAAGGCCCGGGTTAGACCCGACTGAGATCTTCTTGCTCCGACGGCCCTACCGCGATGTTCCCTCGCGTTTCCGTAACTCAAGTGTGATGGCCACGCCTTCTTCTGCGAAGTTGCTGGTTGCGCGGCGCATTGGTGAGATGTATGCGTGTGCGTGTGTGCTGTGTCTGCTACGTGACGCATACACGAGGTGCGACGTTTGAGGAGCGTGGCGATCTTGTGCATTCGAACGGCAGTTTTGAATCAATCTCTTTAGGTTGATGATCCGCGTGTTGTCTTTGCGTGGCCGAACGCGTGGAAAGATTGGGCTACATGCGTCGGTTCGTGCCGAGTTGAAAGGTCTGAAGTTTGACGCTGATGAAGATGATAGGACCTTGCTTGCGGGTTGACACCTCCGGCGAGCGGGTATGCGAGCGGGGAGTTTGTTCCGGGGAGATGGGACGGTATGAGCAAGGGGTGGACACGAGGTGGGTGGCCGCTTGGGGAACGGCGATGGCGCACGTTTGCGTGGATCCTGTTGGCTTCCCGATCATAGGATGTATGTTGAATGTGTTGGTTTGCTTGTCAAACTGTGGTGTTCTGTTCTGGTTTATGTTGCCAATGGGGTTGGTCATGTGGTTTGTTTGTGGATGAGGCGATGGACACATGTTCTATGAGACACAAAGCAAGTGACGATTGTGACTGCAAAGTGTAGTGGAAGTTTCTAGGCCATGCGAACAGCCCGTCTTTTTCAGCATCTTGGGACTTTTGACCGAACGTTGAATTAGCCCCAGGTGGTGATGGCTTCCGGACAAATCTCTCCGCCCCTGAGAATGATACCGCTTGAGGTGGGACCATTTACAATGGTTGCGAGCCGCAGTCTCCGATAGGTTTCAATCGAAGCGGACCTCTTCGTTGAACTCTGGACTACATATGCCAGCTTCAAGTTCGAAGTGAGCTGTTCTTGGTATAGGAGCTCTTCTCGATCCCGCATGGCATGGCATGTTAGAACCAAGTTCTACACACAAGTTCAACTCGGGAGCTGCCTTATATAGACCGCAGATCAACTTCGTTCTGGTTGACAACAGCTTTCTTTGTCGAGAACAGTCGAGATTTCGTGTCCTTGTAGTTTTCGCGTGGCAGCAGGCCTCACTGGTCAGCGCCCACCCACAATGAAGGCTGCAGAAGACTCTTTAGCTTCAAGAGGAAATAGATGCCGAGCATCACGGATATCCTCAGTATTCACATTCCATTCTTAGTAGCCCCAAGGTACCTAGATAAGATCATTGGACGGCAAAGTCCAACCTACTTTTCAAGTTGAAGCATATGCGGTCACGCGTCCAGATGACTCTGGAAAGGTTGCTCACAGGCTCACCAACAACGGCACTCCAGAGAGGCTTCTATCTCCCGTGATGGTTCAATGTTGCGGAAGTTAGTGATTTTAGGTTGAGTTGCTAAGATACGGACTAATCGCAGTGCTTAACACTGATTCACACACAACCCGGACGATGAAGCGTGCAATAGTGTTGCTGAAGGTTTCGGAATTGAGTGCTGCAGTCTGATTTACAAAGCATGTCGGTCACCATTGCCTTCCTATTTTATGAGTCGCAGGTTTCTCTTTTGATAACTTTCCTTCGCTGACCTAGAACACAATTAAGTGAAGAAATTCTTTTCAGAAAATCCAAATCGTATAGCCTAGGTAGGCACGAAGGCTTTCCGGCCGCCCACATGTCTTGCAGCAAACAACCAACGGGCTCATTTACTTGCTTGTTTGGATCACCGGCAAGCTTTCTCTTTTTCTTCATACTTTTCTCTTGAAAGGTAGCAAGAAAAAAAGTCCATAACTCATGATTCAGTATAGGCGTCTTGGCATGAGAGTGCATGGTTCGGTTACACCAGTAAAGCAGGGCTTTCATTGGTTTCTTCGACTGCACCTCATCGTCAGATGATGCAATCAGGCTGGTGCCGATACGTGACGTCAGAAATCTGACTGTATTTTGCACTTGTTTTCAGCCGTCTCTTCTCATCTTTACAATAGTTCAAATGTAATAAAACGAAAGGAGGAACCTACTCGTATCTGGTCATCGCACTCCCAGTCTACACTCAGCGCATTGCAACATGACCACGCTGTCAGCCTTTTGCAAAAGCCCTCCCAAGATCGAGGACACGGCTGATCCGGATGTTAGTGGCATTGGGGTGGGTGAAATCCTCATTTCTCACAATAAGCCGAGAACTTAAACTGGCATAGGTGTTAGTAGATTTTGTTGGCACAGGCTGGCTCATCGCCATTCTTCTTCTCCTCCATTACGCAATCGTATTTGACCCAAAAGTCGATCCTTATCGACCGTTGAATGAGCCTAATCGGGAGAATCCGAGACCAAATAAGGTTGACCAAGTCGCTCTGAGGATAGCTCGATGACCTCTGTCGTGCCTCCTTGGTTTCTCTGATGCCGATCTCAGACGGAGACGGAAACATTTAGACAAACCATTCGAGATTGTGAGTCTTACTGCGCGTTTCCGCAGACAAGAAGAAACAATAGGCGGGTGTGAGTGCTCCAGAGTGGCTAATTTGAGATCGTCTAGTGTATGCTTGTTATGAGCGATGCTCAAATCGTTACAGACTTAGCTGTACTTATCAGTGGTTTCCATGGCTTGCGCCAGACGTTATCTGGATATCACTGGCTGATGATTACTTACATAGCGTGAGTAAGCACCAATTTTATGGGGTTTGAGAGAACAACAGGTTGAAGAGTCAACCGATTCTGACTTGAGATCAGTTGGTTTTCTACCGTCACTCATCTTGGTGCCTTGTCCCATCTTCGAAACTACTTCCACAACAACAAAAGACGCCGCCTGTGGAGACTACCTCTTATGTTCTCGATTGTCCTTATGCTCATTGCGAATATGGTTATTGGATATCCTGCCAAGATTGCCGAGTCCGTGAACGGGGCAGATGACCTTGAAACTCTACCAAAAACTCATGCAATCTGCTTTTGGTTCACAGTCAAAGACGCAAGGGGCGATGTATTACCTAAATTCACTCCGGAAACGTTGATCGATTCTCTTTTTTCGGCATTTCTCATCATCTTTGGGCTTACATCGAGGGCCCTGAAGACAGCTCGCATACCGGCTCAAAAGCTGCGACGTCTTCGAGACTCTTGGAAGAGATCAGTTGAAATTCTGGCGAATGGAACGGGCATAAAATTGCGCAGTCTCGTGAGCGAACCAGTCTACAACATGACAATTTCCTATCCGGTAATTGCGATCTGGATATTTGGCCGTGTGCAATCAGAAATATTCACCTCCTTCCTTGCTGAAGTACGAGTTTCGACCCCCTCGGCCACTTCTTTTGTGGATTTCACTAATGAGAGATAGGTATTTTGGATAGCAGTAACAGCAGGCTGGGGTACGGATCGACTACGGTCCGTCCGCCGCTTTGGCTCGACTGACGAAGACAATTGGTCATTTGGACAGGTGGCAGCTGTTGTTCTGTTTATCAGCCCTCTTTATTGTGTTGCAGAGACCATCTCTGCATCCTCTTCGTTCGGTGAGTTTCGACCATGTAGCCCATGCAGCTTCCTTTCCTTCTACACCCTCAGGAACATTATGGGCTTCGAAGCCTACCTACGCAATAAGGCACGTCGCAAGAGGAAAATCATGTAACCGCATCATGTCACGCGCCACGTGGCTATTGTACACTAATAATATTGCCAAGCTTCAGATACAATAGCTCCCTACACGACACACCCAGATGAAAACAGCAGACAACACCTGCCGGTTTTGTTGACTGACTTAAGCTCCGATGAAACCAACGAAACTGGGCGAATTTCAAGCTTTCTTGACCACGACGTGTGTTGGAAATCACCTTTTGTGTTCCACGCAACCTTTGTCACAGTTCTTTTTGCGTTCGGATTCACCATTACTCTGTTTCTTGGGGCTTCAGTGAGTGCGAATTCCCACCCAGGCACCGTTGCCGATCTTCTGCAGAAAGTCTTTTTCTGGATAGTATTGTATCAGCCACTTCTTACTATATTCATAATTTTACTTGGTGTAGTACTTGAAAGTCTTAACCAGGAATGGGTATATAGTAGAGTATGGTTCGGGGTTTCATTCTGTCTTTGCAATGCTTCTTTTGCTTTCGTCGTGTGGTACACTTTCGTCGACGACAAAATAGCTGGAGGAGAAGACCCCGACACAAATTTCCGGTGGTCCCCTACAGTTCTGTGGTTTCTATTGGCTTGGTTTTGTTTTTACTTCGTCTTACACTTCTTGATCATTTCGACACGCTACATCAGTTCTGCAATGACAAGTAGAGGGACTTAGTTGCATGTATGAAAGCTATCTTAATTTGGACACTTATGCATTGTAGCACTACACTGCTCCGATCCCAAACACTATCTTGGCGCCTTCCCTTGATGCTGGATGACAGCATTCGTGGTGTTGCAAGCTGGAGACATCCTTGTCGGGGCTTGCTATCTACCTCGCGCGTTTTCCCTCCATCGCCCGAATCGATAGCCTCTTATCTGGCATCTCCCAAGGTGCATGTGCAGACCCTGCAGAGACTGCACTTGGACAGTTTAGACAGAAGGATCAACATGATTCGGACAAAACTACTGTGCCAACACGATCGATTGATTGCTCACATACAGCTCCGCTCATAGTGCAGTCCCGTCGTTCTAATCAATCTAGAGGAGTACTATTGTACAGCCTATCGCCAGTATCCGTACCTCTCCGTCCAGTGAACTTGTTCTCCGAAAGCCGCAACGCAACGAGACTCAGATCAAAAGTTTTACCAAGAGGCTTCATAACTTTGGTAAGGGCCTCCTTTTGAACCACTCCAGCCACAATGACGATACGAATGGTGGTATCCATCGCTTGCAGATGGCGGACGACACCCTCGATCGACTTCCCACTGTTGACAACCGAGTCCACCAGTATCACAGCCTTTTCGCCTGCCCGGGCCTTCTCATGGATGTCCTCTGGCTGCTTGGCATGGAGGAACATGGGCTTCGCGAAAACCTCGCTGACACCCAAAGCCATCGGCTCACTATCTCGTACCAGAGCAATGATAGCTGTCGATTCCTCGCTGAAGAGTCTGTGACCTGAAGCCATGTGGCCCCGAACATGATGTATGGGATAGTCATCGACGCCAAGAGTTTCCGCAAGAAATTCGATGGCTAGACAGCGACCGGCTTCGTGATGAGCCGCTCGAAGGTTGGGACCGGCAAGAGAGGCGTCACGGGTTGGCGTCATGAGCAACTTAGCTGCAGCCTTCTCAGTGGCATGGAAGACGCGAAGATGCCGAGAAGTCGTGATGAGTTCGGCGACAAGTTTTTGAGCTCGAGCTGCAGTACCGGGAGCAAGTTGCTGGAGAGACGCATTCCCGAAGTTCTGGGTATCAGCATTGGCTTTGCTCGAAGACCGTCCGCGATTCGACTGCCGCCAATGACCGTGACACTCGAGAGACCCTCTCTGGCCAAGACCTTTTCCCACACTCGACGGATGCCGCAGGTGACAACGACAACACCCACGTTGCTGTTCTCCTGCGCAGTGCGGAGCAAGGCAATAAACTCGGGGTACATGACTACTTTCGATGCAACGCCGTCGCATAAGGCTTCGAACTCATACTCGACATCCTCATAGAGTGGCATGGCTTGCCGAAAGGCCTTGTAGGAATACCCCATTTCACTGCTGAACAACGACTTAAGCGGGTAATCAATGTCGCACCCAGTACAAGCATACTGATGGTAGTGCAAGTTCCAGAAGTTATTGCCTGTATCCGCCGCCCACAGAGTCTTGTCTGCATCAAAGACCAGCATGGAGTCCAAATTCAACGGGAAGTCTTCTTGTTCACGATGTGGTCTACAAAATAGACGATACGGGCCAGATTCTCTTCTTCGGAGTGTCGGCGGATGTCGTTGAGACGGATTGACACTTTGTCCAGAAGTGATGGAGTTGATGACACTTTTCCGAACAATATGCCATAGCCCAGACAAAGATTTTCGAGCATGGAGGTTTCATAACACATCCATTCCTCGATACGTTCGACCGACATGGGATATCGAAATCGGGAGGTGTCCTCGAGACATTGGCGGGCCGCATCCTTGGCAGGAACGTCAAGGTAGAAGATATGGGTGTAGCAAAGAGCATCTGTGTCTGTGAAGATCTCCTTGGGGCTCCCTCCCTCATCACAGAAGGAATAATGGCCCGCGACAACTCCGACACGGTTGGTATCTCGACATTGCCGGCTGATTAAGGTGATTGCACGTTCACGCCAGAAGTATTGCTCGTCCTTGAATGCGGGGAGGCCTCCCGGAACGAGGCCATCAATGACTTCGGAGCCCTCGTAAAAGGCGTAGTGCTGTTCGCCAAGCTTGGCCTTCAGTTGACGAAGGAGAACGGACTTGCCACATGCGGGCACACCATACAGTCCGATAATGGTTGGTTTCGGAACGTCTAGAGGATATCCTTCTGGCGAAGCATTGTCAACCAGGTTGCAGGAAAGTCGATCATCTATGACAGGCGTCAATGTTGCGTGTAGGTATTGCAAGACAAGAGAAGTTGCGATGCTGGTGAACTTATCGAGAGACCAGGAAGTGATATGACAACCCAAGCGAACATGATGCTCCTAAATACTTGTAGAATGTCTTCCTAGGCTCTCCTTCTATAGGTACCTATGACCATATCAATCACTGCCCCGGCCCATATAAAACCTAAGTAGGGGGCGGTGCTTGCGTGACTGCTTGCATATTGTATTTTGGAAGTATATACATTATCGACAAAATGCCAAGCGGAGGCACCTGGCTATTCTTCACATCCGCTTGTGAAAGTGATTGTCTGTACATCAGCCTTATCCAATGTGTGCGAGATGAAAATCAACCGACGATCAAGCAGCTGGTGCTGAGTTAGAACGCGGTGGAAGCTGGCATCGAAAACTTGGTGATGTTGAGGTTTACGGACCGTATCGGCGAATGTTTGCTTCATTTGCCGACCTAAGAGATGCTTGTAGATTGTAAAAAGGAAACCGAGCATTACGTAGCAAACAATAAGGCAATTAATCCAGAAGAAGGACCCTGAGAAGGTTTGTGAAAAGATTACTGGTGCAAGCATTTCTAGCTTGTTCATTTGTTGATCTGTAAAGTACGTATGCCATTTCCCCAAAGCTTCTCCCTTGCCGTTACGCCGAATATTAACTTCCTGTCGCCATCACCCAGGGCTGGTAAAGCGAAAAGCAAAGGCATCCGTCTAGTATACATGTGTAATGAAATGGAAGAGCTTGCGCTCTTCACACGCTCTCAGCGTAGCCATCCTTCGCCGGCGCCGGCTTCTTCTTCTCGAACAGCTTCTTTCCGGCCTTGTCCGATAAGTGATCAACCTTGTCTCCCAAGAACGTCTTGATGCATCCATAAACTCCAGAAATAAGCCAGACAATAGCGTTGACGAGATCCACCCAGACGGCAGTCTTCATCGCAGTCGTGTTGGCTCCCTTGTACTTGTCTTCACTGCTTCTCTTGAGGAAGATGCCCGCAAAGATTCCAAACACCACAATCCACATGATGAAAAGGAACAAGTCCCAGGCGAAGGCGCGGTACGTCTTGAACAGCTTAACCCTGCTGCCGATGAAGGGGATAGCGCTGAGAGGCGTCGCGAGAACGAAGAGCACCGACGAGACAGCAGCTGCGCCGGCGACGGTGATGGCGAGAATCCACTCGGGGGAGAAGCCGTCATTAGCCTTGTCGTCAGCCTGTACACGGTTGCCGTAGAAGCCGCAGGCGATGAGGGCGAAGAGGAACTGCAGGCCGCGGCACACCAGGCGCGGGATGACCTCGAACGTCTTGAGCCACGTCTTGCCCATCGTCTTGCCGGTGTCGGCGCCCTCGTTGAAGGCGGCACGGCCGACGTTGCGGCCCATCTCGCCCTTGTCTGCGGCGCGGAATTCGTTGGCGGCGCCGGCGAGGCCTTGCGCGTTGCGGCCGAGTTCGATGACGGTCTGGCCGGCTTTGATGGCGTTTGAGAATTGACCCATTTTGATGGAGGTCTTGGGGGGTATCTTGTAAATGCAAAGATTGTAAAACAAAAAGAGAGATGGAGTTCTTCTATGCTGAAGAAGGCTGTTGATGCAATATGCGTTTCAAAATCTCGACTGCGATGATGTTGCGAGACCGAGAAGAATACAAAACTGTCTAGCAGTATGCAAAGAAAGAAAGTCTTGCCGTGATGCAGAAAGAAAGACTCAAGGAAAACGCAGACATAAAATTGCAGTGAATCTGAGGTGAGGACTGATTCAGAGTGACCATGTTCAGGACGTTGGGACGGCCACGAACAGTTTCTTATAACCATCCACGTCAGACAAAGAGAAGGCATGGACAGACTCATCGTTGACGAGACAAAAGCGCTGAGTCGCATCCGACTGACGCCCAAGGGAAGCCGGACCCTTGATCGCTGGCCCTGGCCGGATCTCATGATGGGAATTCCACAGCCAATCAAACCGACTTCAGCAGGGCTGAAACCGCCTGCAGGGGTCATCGTAGGGCGGGGGCAGGCGTCTGACTGCCTGTCGGTCAACCCCCAATCGTTTGTGCTTTGCCGCCCTGGGACAGGGCGCTTAGCGAAACCTGGGGATTCTCATTTGTTAGGCGCTGATGGCAAGAAGTGGGACTTTGAAGTCGCTGGCCGAGGGCACTCTGGCGTTTGTTTCGATTGTTATTTTTATCTGAAAAAGCAGAGGAAAAGAAAGAAGATGGCGGCAAGATGAGTGCACGGTTGATGAAGTCGAAGGCCAGTCATTGAGCTCTGCGCTGTCTGAAAGCGCAGGGGTGAGCTGAGGTCGGGCGCGAAGGGCACTAACAGTCAGACAATCATTGAAGACAACGAAGATCTTGATTATCAAAGGATTTCTACATTACATAGTCTGCAGTCTCTTTTTCTCTGCATTCATCAGATCTAATAAAGCTCCATCCGGCGCATCGTCGACATCCATGAAGATTTCTACCATTCTCAAGCCCTTACCATTTATCAGCTTGTCGTCGCCTAGAATGTCTTCTAGCTCTCCCCAGGTTTTGGCAGACCGCACATAGCTATCTTGGCTTGCGCCAAAGAAGCTTGGGGCTTGAAGATATCGCCAGCGCGCAACATCGTTGTATCCCTCTTCGAGCCCGTGGATGCATCTCTCGATGGTGTAACCGTCATTGTTGATCAGGAAGACAATCACGTCCAGGTTATTGCGGATGATGCTTGAAAGCTCTTGCACTGTCATCTGAAAGCTACCGTCACCAATGAAGAGGATTGTCTGAGCTTTATCGATGTCATAGAACTTGGATGACTGAATGAGCTCTCGTTGGGCTAAAGCTGCGCCCTGCGCCGCTGGGAGCATGTAGCCGATCGACAGCCATGTGGATGGAAGGAAGAGCCTGGAGTGTGGCGGCATGGGGAAGACTCGGCTTCCATGCCCGGATGTCCCTGTTTCTCCGAGGACGACATCTCCCGGCCGAATGACATTAGCTAGCAGATGCCAGATCTTGGACTGGTCGATTTTGCCATCACGCGGAATGTCGGAGAAGGAGATTTTGAAGTCCCTGGGCAGCTCTGGGTAGGCATCATAGCGATGGATCTTGGAAGTCTCCAATCTTTGAAGTAGGGAACGGACAGCGGCTCTTGCTGTGACATCCCGAAAGACCTGAGTTCCGATTTTGACCTCTCTGTCGGTGAATAGGACAGAAGCTTCGGGTCTGGGGATCATGGAGATTTGGTTGGTGTTTGTTGAGCTGAGGTGAGGGCCGAAGTACAAGATGAGATCAGAGCTCCCGAAGAGCTCTTTCTCAGTCGGATTGGCATGTTTGCCTTTGTAGATGCCGTGGAAGTTGGGCAGCGTCTCATCGATCAAGGACTTGCCGAAAGGGGTTGTCCACGTGGGCCAGCCGGTAGACGCAACAATCTTCTGAACGTCTTCGGCGATGCCGAGGGGTCTTATCTCGCCGTCCACAAGTATCAAGGGCTTTTTTGCAGAAGATACCCTGCCCAAAATGGCTGCCAGGGCAGCTTCATCTGTAGATGTGGGCTTGTAGCTGGGTGTCCAGACGGGGGTCTCGAGATTCTGAGCAGAGACAGGTACGGAGACCAGATCCTGAGGCACCTCGATATAAACCGGCCGGCTTTGCACTAGGCACTGCTTCAGAACCTCGTCAATCTGACCGGGAGCTTCATTCGCAGAGCGTAAGCTGGCTTGCGCAATGGTGACATGGGAGTGCATCTGCGCAAACCGCCGGTATTCCCCGTCGTTGAAACCGTGGTGGAGCATGACTCTGTTGTCCTGCAGATGCCGCGATGGCGTCCCGACGATGTGAACGACGGCGGCGCGCTCAGCGTACGCTCCGGCAATCGCATTGATGGCCGAGAGCTCTCCGACGCCGGAGGTTGTAATCAGAGCCCCGATGCCCTTGATGCGGGCGTACCCGTCGGCCGCGTAGCCGGCGTTCAGCTCGTTGGCGTTGCCGACCCAGTGGAGCCCGGACGGTTCGACATAGTCGAGCAGGTGGAGATTGAAGTCGCCGGGGACTCCGTGGATCGAGTCTATCCCTAGCTGGCGCAAGCGGGTAAAGAGATACTCGGCCAACTTGATAGTTGGGGTGCTGTCCTGGACGGAACCCATTCTGACTTGATTGTGTGTTGCTGGTGTTTATTTCCCCCAATATTCTGTTCGAGTTTCCTGCTTTACTTCCTTCGTTTATCTGTCTTTCAGCTGTTGAATGCCTGATGCAGCTTTATCATCATCATGCAAGACCCCCTCTTCCTGTGCCGCTACTCCGACACGCCGGTAATAGTGGGGCTTCGCCGATGCTCTCTCCGATACTCCGATGAGCGACGCCGGAGAGTCCAACCACGCCGTGTTCTCCTATCACGACAATTGCGTGACTGATGCCGACTTTCGGAGCGGTGAGCGTTAAATCTGTAGTTGTATGCCGAATAAATAGATGGTTGAAATCTTGAGACATGGAAGGAGTTTTGTCGAGGCGCAACGCCATCGGCAAACTTCGGCTCAACCCTCCAACTTCGGCTCAACCATGCTTCTCCAAACGCTAGCAAGCGCTCGGGCTTTACCCCAAGTCCAAGCCTCAACTTCCACGGCGGCCAGCAACCCCGACATCCTCAAGCCACACGCCACGGAGACGGAGGCAAAGCCGAGAGCCCAGTCATGGAGCCACCGCCTCGAGGCCCGTATGCCGTCCAAGCTCAAGGCGGCGGCAGCTACTCTCAAGTCGTCAAACATGATCAGCTTGGGAACCGGACGGCCGAATCCGAAGTACTTCCCCTGGGACTCGCTCACTGCTCACGGGAAGAGGCATCAGGGTGACGGCGCTTTTGGAGATGACACTACACCCACGTCGTGCTCCGCGGGAGACAAGGACTTTGACTTGTCCAAGGCTCTCAACTACGGCGATGCAGCTGGACAAGCTGAGCTTATTCGCTTCGTCACTGAGCATGTTAGCCTGATCCACAAACCTCAGTATGAAGACTGGCGGACCTGTCTCACTTGCGGAACAACCTCTGCCCTAGACATCATCTTCCGCATGTTCGTCAAGATGGGCGACTCAGTTCTTTACGAAAGTCTGACCTATCCTCCTACCATTGAAATTGCGGAAGCGCAAAAGTTCAATCCTGTGGGGATCACCATGGACACAGAGGGCCTGGTGCCAACAGAACTCGACAGAGTCCTGGCCTCTTGGGACGAGGCCAGGGGACCGAAACCGTTCGTCTTGTACACGATCCCTTCCGGCCACAACCCCACGGGCGTGACCCAGTCCACCGAGCGCCGCAGGGCCATCTACGAGGTCGCTGAGAAGCACGATCTCTTGATCATCGAAGACGACCCGTACTTCTACCTGCAACTCGAGAACAACTACAAAGCCCAGCTCTCCGCTGAGAAGTACCTGGAAAACCTGCCCGCTTCGTACCTGTCCCTGGACACATCGGGGCGCGTAATCCGCCTCGACTCAACCTCCAAGATCCTCGCCCCAGGACTCCGCATCGGCTGGCTCACCGCCAGCGCCGAGATAGTTCGCATCTTCGTGGCCAACACGGAGATCAGCTCCGCTTTCCCAGCTGGACCGTCTCAAGTGATGATGTACAAGCTCCTCGCCGAGTCGTGGGGACACCGGGGGTTCTTTGACTGGCTGAGCCACATCTCTCTGGAATACAGCCGCCGACGCGACATCCTCGTCGAGGCGTGCGAGAAGCACCTCCCGCGGGATGTCTGCGACTGGACCGTGCCCACGTTTGGCATGTTTTTGTTGGTACGGCTGGATGTGTCGAAGCATCCTGCCGTGAAGCCATCGGAGCCACTTGAATCGGCTACTATCCTTGACATCGAGGACAGGATTTACAAAAAGTCTAGCGTGAATGGGGTGTTGGTGACGAAGGGCAGCTGGTTCGCGGCGGAGACGGAGAATGTGAGGGAAGCCTCCCTTCGCTTGACGTTTGTAGCGGCTCCTGAGGCCGCGTTGGAGACAGCTGTTGAAGCGTTCGGGCGTACTGTGCGAGAGGAGTTTGAGCGGGCTTAGACTACAGCGTAGTGAGGCTGTGATCTGCAATATATATTAGATTTTGATTACATAAATACGATCAATTCACTGGGTGTCTCGAGACTGATTTCTTGATAAGGTTAGAGGCATTTCGTGTTGTTGTGTTGTGGTCTCAGGGGAGTTCGAGGGGTTCCAACCAACACAGCACTTTGGACCAACAAGAAGAACCACACAGCCATACAAGAGGTTTATCGTATTTGGGCCAGGGAAGCCACTAGATAACACATTTGTGGCCTTCATAATTCAAGTATCACGTGGTGTTCCCCGCAACTGATGACTATAAACCTGTTCACCTTCACCTCTCTTCGCTGGTCGAAATCTTTCACCCCGAGCCCAGCCTTCAGTTATCCATTACACCGCCTCACTTGAAGACTTGTGTCACTTTCTTCCCGCCATGTACAATACCTTGTCTGACTCTTCGCCGTCGGCTCACACAGAACCAATTCAGCTCATGAAGGAGCGAATCGCTCTCATCAAGGAAGCAAACGAAGCTCTCTATCAGAACACCCACCCCGCCAATGGTCCCAAGACCAGGTTCAACGATTCCGATGCAGCTCGTTCCGCGCATCTCCCTCCTCTCCCCCCAATACTTCCACGCCCAGAGTACTCTTCCGCTGCCAACCTCATCAGCCCCAACGACAAGGAACTCCGTTTCTACGTCGCCTGCGCCAACGGCTCCCTCCAAGAAGTCACCTCCTTCATCCAGGGAACCAACGCCCCAAGCCAAGCAGTCCTCCAGCACGGCCTAGAGCAAGCCTCGTTCGGAAACCAGCCAGCCGTCGCGCGGTACCTCCTCGAGCGCGGCACGCCCCTCCACGGCAACGTCTTCAGCCGAGCCCGCCGTGTCACGACCAAAGACGTGTCCTACCTCGAAGACTCCAGCATCTTCGACAGAACACAGAGCGGCGGGGAAGACACCCTCATACCGCTGATCCACGTCTTTCTCGACTTCGGCTGGCATCCCAACCAAGCATGGCGCCGCGCGACCTCCAACGAGGGGAGAACGCCGTTGCTGTATGAGGGCTGCATCGCCAACAAACCGCTCGTCGAGCTTTTCCTCCAGCACGGCGCAGATCCCAACATCGCTTCCAACCCAGACGGGGAAGAAGAAGCCTCGTTGAACCGCCACGGAGGCGACGCGCTCAACAGCGAATCACGGCTATGTGACCCAGAAATATTCGACCTCCTCCTCTCCCACGGCGCCGACCCGTCCTTCGCCAGCCCGCTGCACAGCATCGTCTCCTGCCAAATCATGCCCGCAGACCTGCGCGGCAGCTGGCTCGACGCCCACAGCTTCGCTTCGACGCCCTTCTCCCCTTGGCGGCGGGCGATGGCGGCGCACATCCTCGCATGCGGCGCTGCAGGGGTGAACGACGTGAGGCGGCTGGAGTACTGCGACATCATGGACCGCCAGCGCGGGGATTCCTACGAGACGACGGCGTTTGCGCGCGCGTGTGCGGGACAGGACTGGGAGTTTGCGGAGTGGTTGTTAGAAGAGGGGGCGGATCCGGGGCCGTGTGGGGGGATTGCGCTGGTGCGGCAGTATTGGTCGGAGCCGTGGGTTGGGCCGACTGAGCCGGAGGTTGTGAGGGAGGTTATTGAGAGAGTGAAGGGGAGGACGGCGTAATTGTCTCATGGGTTGCGAGTAATGTTGATACCCTTGATGCTCTTGAACCCTGTTTATCAAAAGGTCGCATACGCGAGCGCAACCCCCCTCCCCCTCAGCTTGACAAACCCGGAGTAATAATTCTATTTACCTCTTGTTCGAATGATCTATTGACACTCACGCCTCTGAACCGTGATGTTTTCCGAGACCGAGCCAGCACAGACTGACGCATCCTTCAACGTGGTCAGGAACCGTTTCTCTCATCCAAGCATCTGATCTCTCATCAGACGACCGAACCGCATCCTCAACGCCGCTCACTCCTACTCTGGATCAAAGAGCAACAAGACAAGCTTTTCTTGGCATACTTAAATGATACAATCCCGTGCTCTTGGCGCGCAAAGCAAACGTTTTCCAAACCACAGACCCTTTCGCCCAAGCTTTACACAAAAAAACGCCCCACCGTCCGACAACACGCCTGAAAGTCTAACTGATAGAGTCCTGGATGACATTCTTCATCAGCTCGTGGTTGTGCGAGTAGTCAATCTCGACGTCCACGACGCACACTCCGACATGGCTCAGGGCCTCGCGCATCACGCCCTCCAGCTCCGACGAGCGTGTGACGCGCAAGCCCTTGGCGCCGAAGGCCTCGGCGTAGCGCACAAAGTCGACGCCGCCGAGGTCGACGCCCGAGCTGCGGCCGTACTTGTCGACCTCCTGAAACTCGACCATGTTATACTTTCCGTCGTTCCAGACGAAGTGCGTGATGTTGCAGCCCTGCTGGACGGCCGTGACGAGCTCCTGGCCGGAGTAGAGGAAGCCGCCGTCGCCGCTGATGCTGACGACCTTGCGGGAGCACGGGGGCTCCTGGGCGAGGGACGCGCCGATGGCCCAGGGAAGGGCGACGCCGAGGGTCTGCTGGACGTTGGAGACGAGGAAGGACTTTGGGCTGTAGGCGAAGTAGAAGCGCGAGAGCCAGATGTACATGCTGCCGACGTCCGAGGCGACGGTTGGCGACGGCGGGAGGAGGCCCTGCATGAGCTTGATGAAGTGGAGGGGGTGGACGGGGCCGTCGCCGGTCTGGCCCAGGGCCTGGGGGCTCTGCTCCCACGCGTGGAATTCGGCAAAGATCTCTTTCGAGACCTCGAGCTCCTGTGGCCGGGAGACGGTTGCGAGTATGTTCTGGAGCGCCTTGATGTTGGCCGCGATGGAGCCCACCAGCTCGAGTCTTGGGTTGTAGAAGGCGCCATAGTCCGCTGGGATCCAGTCCAGGTGAAGGATGTCAAGGTCCTTGTTCTTGTGCCAGGCGTCGGCGTCGTACTCGGACTGATCGTAGCCAGCGACGATGACCAGGTCGGCTTGAGAGAGAAGCTTGTCGCCGGGCTGGTTACGGAAGAGGCCGATGCGTCCGTAGAAGAGATGTGCCAGCTCCTTGCTGATGGATCCCGCGGCCTGGAAAGTCTCGACGACCGGGATGGGGTGCTTGCGAAGGAACCCGTGAACGGCCTCAACAGCTTCGGGCGTAGCTGCCCTGGCGCCGAGGAACAGGACGGGGAACTTTGCGTTCTGGATCATGGACGCAGCTCTGCTCAGCGATGCAGATGGTGAAGTGCCGTACTCGGGCGGGACGAAGGCCGTCTCAGGTAGCGCAGGAATGGCCGTCTTGGTGCCCGCGGTCATGATATCGATGGGCAGGCTCACTGCAGTCGCGCCCTGCGGGTAAGCCGCCGCAGTGCGGAAGGCATCCAGCATGATCTCGGCGATCTGGTCGGGATGGACGGCGCCGGTGGCCTTCTTGGTGACTGGCTGGAGGAGCTGGACGCCGCGCAGGCTCTGGTGGGTCTTCTTGGCGGCCTGCACACGCTTGACGTCTCCGACGATGGCCACGACAGGGGCGCCCTCGTCGTTGGCGGTGACGAGGCCGGTGACGAGGTTGCTGGTTCCCGGGCCTGAGGTGGCTATGCAGACTCCGGGGCGGCCTGTGATCCTGCCGATGGCGCCGGCGATAAAGGCGGCATTCTGCTCATGGCGGCAGACGACGAGCTTGATTTCGGGGCGGTCGATGAGGGCGTTGAAGACGGAGTCGATCTTGGCGCCGGGGACGCCAAAGATGTGCTTGACGCCGGCGGCGATAAGGGAGTCTATCACGACGTCGACTGTTTCTGTAGACATGGTGAGTGGTAATTAATTAATCAGGGTATGCTTTCTTTGTAGACCGTCAGTGCCTGGTGGTGATGAAGATGAGAATGCAGGAGAACCGAAGCAGCAGCAGGGCTGAAGATGTGTCTTAGGCTGTTTTCATCGGGGCAGAGGGATATTGCCGCAACAACGGGCCAAGGATGTCGGGAGTGGAATGTTGGGCAAGATAGGTAAGTAGGTACGGACGGGAGTCTCACGATGCAGTCGCCGGTGTGGAGAAAACAAAAGCCGCAGTAGCCCCTAGCGCGCTCCGTTCGCTCCCGCCGGCATCTCGTTCGCTCGCTCAGTCAGTCACCTCACTTTTGTGGAAGGCTTGCTGCTGCTGATGGGACCTGCTCTGAAAGCTCCAAAAGCTGCCGGCGATGCCGCAAGCACGTCGAACTGACGTCAGCGCCGCCAGGTGGAACCCAAAGCGCACCTCAGTCACCTCAGTGTTCTGTTAGTGGCCATACCACTGATAACTACCGGAGCTACCTTACCTTAGATAGGTGTCTAGGTAGCTTATCCAGTGGCAGCACTGCACGCGTGATGATGAGTCAACAAAAACATGCAGCAATTGCATGCAACGCAGGAGACGGATAGGGACTTTGGCTATGGAGCTCCTCCATAATTGTTGAAGAAAGTTCCCCGTGCAAGCCGCGAGACAAGAGAAAAGATCCATCGGAAAGGAAAGAGAAAGAGAGCAAGTAAGCACACGTGTTTCCTGCAGTCACTCAGCGAATCACCCGTCGTCCAAAGTCAATTAGGACCTCACCACCACCACCACCACCACCACCTTCTTGTGTCTTAGCTTCGACACCCAGACCTTGGCATCTCATACTTGGCATCACTTACCGAGACAACTTTCTTTTTTGCCTTCTCAAACATCAATTATCACAATGGCGGTAAACGAAATCTACCAGTACTCCATCATCTCGGCCCTGATGGACGGCATCGCCTCCACCGGCCTGCCCGTCTCGGACCTCATCCAGCACGGCGACCACGGCCTCGGCACCTTCCGCTACATGAACGGCGAGATGATCATCCTCGACGGCAAGCTGTACCAGATGAAGTCCGACAACACCGTCACCGCCGTCGACACCAGCCCCGCCAGCGACGCCGTCGCCCCCTTCGCCATGGTCACCCGCTTCCGCCCCGACACCCGCATCACCGGCAGCTTCGACGACAAGAAGGGCCTCTTCGCCCACCTGTCCGCCCGCCTGCCCGACTCCAAGAACTACTTCCTCGCCATCCGCATCGAGGGCGTCTTCAAGAACGTCACCGTCCGCACCGCCGGCGGCCAGAGCAGGCCCGGCGAGAGCATGCGCGAGGTCGGCGCCAACCAGGCCTCCCACACCTTCAGGGAGCCGGTGCGCGGTACTGTCATTGGCTTCCGCTCGCCAGAGTACACGCAGGGCATCAGCGTGCCGGGCGACCACATGCACTTCATCACCGAGGACCGCACGCAGGGTGGGCACATCTTGGCCCTCGGCACGGAAGGCGAGGTCGAGATTTCGGCTGCGCTGATTTCGCAGTGGCGGGTTGAGTTACCGACGAATGATCAGGAGTTTAAGAAGGCGGGTTTGGTGGTTGACGCGGAGGGCATCAACAAGGTCGAGGGCTAATGACGGATGAGAAACTGGTGTGAACATCCCTTAAAATAGAATTCTAAAGCAAGCATAGAAATTGATTCACGTTCTACCAAAGCAGCTAGGGATTTTGGTTATGGGATGGTTACAATTATTTACTTCCACTCGTGAGTTGATACTTCAGCATAGGCAAGAATTGTGAACATTCACGTCAAGGAAGCAGGCGAGCAAATGTTTGAAAAAGTGACATATTAATTCATGTACAGAGAAGTAATTGCTGTCGCGTCATCCGCGATGTACAGTCCCCTTCGGTGTCTTGGGGGAAAAGAGGGTATGCCGTAAATACAAGTTGCGCCATTCTATCCCATTAAACGCCAGATGTGGCTCAAACTGAAACTGGCCAATTGCGTAATTCGATTCATGACTGACTCCACACGAGGTATATAGTCGACAAGGGGGTTCTAACCTAAATTTCGCTCTATATATCCCTTCTAGCAATGCTGACGTTCAGGGCTTAACACTATGCTATTTCACTTAGCAGTTGCCTTAACAGCAGAAGGGCATGTTGCACTGAAGGCAGCCCTAGCGCATACAGCATACTAGTGCTATATTTCTATCAGTCTCCCTTAATACAGTCTTTCTGAAATGCTTTATATATACCTAATACTTCTGTTCTCTTTTATGCTGTCTGAAATTATATAGCTTATTTTTAGTAAGCTAAACAGTTAAAGAAAATCTTTCTCTAAATATAATACTTCTAAATTTAGCTACTAATTACTTATAAAGTTTATAATAGAATATAGCAGAAGGCTTTTTATAGTATAGGTTTAAAGCCTTATAGAGTAAATATATATTAATAAGTATAACTTCTATAGATATATAAAAATTAGTAAATATTATTTTAAAATATTTTATTAGCAGTTAATATATCTAATAAAAAATTAAAAGCTATAAGCTGCTAACTGCTATAGCAGCTATAATATATAGTAATATTTCTATAGTTAGTTTTATATTAGTTGCTAATATTAATGCTATTTATATTATAGTTATATATATTAATTAGAATAAATATAAATAGTTATTTAATAGTAATAATAATAATAAGTAGCTTCTATTTAAATTAACTAGTAGTATTAATATATAAGCTAGTAAAACTAATAATAAAGTTAATTTAAAAAGATATTTATAATATTTTAGCTGAAGTTAATATAGCTAGAGAATGCTTATACTAGCATAAAGTGGCAATCTTTTTGCTATTAAATATACTGCTAATTAGAAGCATAATAGTATTATCTTTAAATATAAATTAGTAGGCTTTACTATTTAAAGTAAGATATATATATAAGTAGCTTTAGAAGATATAATCACTTTTTTTATTATTAGCTTATAGCTGCTTAAGTAGCTTAATAACTTTAGAGTTCAGTTTAGCAGTACTAATAGCAGCAATAGATAGCTGCAGTTAATATAAGTAATATATAAAGTTAATAGTAGTAAATAAGTTATTAGTAAAAACATAATAATAAGTAATAGCAGCCTTTAGCTAAAAATAATAAGTAAATAGATATTATAATAAAGTAATAATAACAGCTTAAGTAGATACTAATTACTTAGCTATTAACAGCTTTTATAACACTTTTTTCCCTATAAGAGAGGTAAAACCCTATTCTATTAAATATTAGATATAGCTTAAAACCTACTTTGCTTATTTTTGCAAAAAGTGATATTAGACCTTTACTAAAGCTTTAAAATATAACAGCATTTTTTTTTAAACTTTTGCATAAATTAACTATAACGCAGCTAATAAAAAAAAAGAGATATTTAGGTATAACTTAATATAGAGATTATTTTTTTAACTCTATTTTAGTTATTAATTTATATTAAATTTTTAATTGCTTATAGAAGATAAAAACTGTTATTTTATGCTTAAATCACTATTAATAATGTTAGTATGATTTATTTTACTTTCACTTAATTTAACTAACTAGATATATAAGATTTTAATTAGTATGCTTTTAGCTAGTTATAGATTTTTTAATCTAACTAGCATTAAGTTATTTCAGCCTTCTAATATCACTACTAAAAAATCTGCTCTTTAACTTACTACTGCTACTAATTAATAATAATACTAATAATAATGCTATTAACTTTATAGATATTAATTCTAATAGTGAAGATAATAATAAGCTCTTTTTTTTAATACTTTTATTATTTCTATAGCTAATTTTAGCTTAAAGCTAGATTTATTGCAAGCAACAGTTATATTTAAGCTGTTCTCTACTTAAGCTTTATTGCAAGCCTTATTATAAGCTACTTTAACTCTTCTTACCTCTCTAACTTTTAATAGCACTAAAAAACACCTTTTTTTCAAGCTTAAGCTGATTATGCAGTATTTGCTAAAAGAGTGGCTTAACAGCAGTATTCTAAAGTTATACTGCTATAACTTTTTCTAGAAGCTGCAGCTTATAAGCTATATATTAGTTGCTACTAATCTTATTAGCAAGACTCTTTTCAATCTATTTTTATATTTTATTACTGCTGCTAATATTGCTAAGTAAGCTGACTATACTAATAAATACTTTTAGCAGCAGTAAGTTAATGCTAGCAGCCTTTAGTAAGGCTTAAAGCAGAAGGTATTATAAATTAAGCTATATTTTAAGACCTTATTAGCAGAGATCTATACCTTCTTTGCTATACTAATCTATATATTAGTTCACTATAAATCTAACCTTAATTATTACTAGTTAACTGATCTTTTATACTCTACTTATAATATTACTAAGTAGTTCTTTTATAACTGCTTTACTACTTTATATCTTAACTTCTACTTATAAGACTTAAATATATCTAACCTCTTTATAAAGATTTAGCAAAAAGTTAAACTATAGTTAACTTAGATATAAAAGGTATCTCTATAGCTATAAAACCTTAGCACTATTATTGCTGTTAATAAATATATAATCTGCTTCTAGAAAAGGTTTTATAATATTATTAAGATATCTAAAAAGCTTATTAAAGTTAGGTTTAAACTGTAAGTAGCAGCTTAATAAGGCTACTTCTTCTTATAGATCCTTTATATATATACTAACTTATTATTAACTTTAGAGGCTGCTGCTATTAAAAAGAGCCTTCTTAGTATTAACTTTATCCTTCTGCTAAAAGCTTAAGTTTAAGCCTTAATAGAAGCAGTATTCTATTAAACGCTAAATATAGCTTAAATTGAAATTAGCTAATTATATAATTTGATTTATAACTAACTTTATATAAGGTATATAGTTAATAAGAAGGTTCTAACTTAAATTTCGCTCTATATATCCTTTCTAGCAATACTAACATTTAAAGCTTAATATTATACTATTTCACTTAGCAGTTGCTCTAACAGCAGAAAGGTATATTGCACTGAAGGCAGCCTTAATATATATAGCATATTAGTGCTATATTTCTATTAATCTCTCTTAATACAGTTCTTCTGAAACACTTTATATATACTTAGCACTTCTGTTCTCTTTTATGCTGTCTAAAATTATATAGCTTACCTTCAGTAAGCTAAATAGTTAAAGAAAACCTCTCTCTGAATATAATACTTTTAAATTTAGCTACTAATTACTTATAAAGTTTATAACAGAATATAGCAGAAAGCTTTTTATAGTGTAAGTTTAAGGCTTTATAGAGTAAGTATATATTAATAAGTATAACTTCTATAAGTATATAAAAATTAGCAAATATTACTTTAAAATATTTTATTAGCAGTTAATATATTTAATAAAAAATTAAAAGCTATAAGCTGCTAGCTGCTGCAGCAGCTGTAATATATAGTAATATCTCTATAGTTAGTTCTATATTAGTTGCTAATATTAATACTATTTATACTATAGTTATATATATTAATTAAAATAAATATAAGTAGTTATTTAATAGCAATAGTAATAATAAGTAGCTTCTACTTAGATTAGCTAGCAGTATTAATATATAAGCTAATAAGACTAATAGTAAAGCTAATTTAAAAAGATATTTATAATATTCTAGCTAAAGTTAATATAGCTAGAGAATGCTTATACTAGCATAAAATAGCAATCTTCTTGCTATTAAATATACTGCTGATTAGAAGCATAATAGTATTATCTTTAAATATAAATTAATAAGCTTTACTATTTGAAGTAAGATATATATATAAATAGCTTTAGAGGATATAATCACTCTTTTTGTTATTAGCTTATAGCTGCTTAAGTAGCTTAATAATCTTAAAGTTCAGCTTAGTAGTGCTAGTAGTAGTAACAGGTAGCTGCAGTTAATATAGGTAATATATAAAGTTAATAGTAATAAATAAGTTATTAATAAAAATGTAGTAGTAAGCAGTAGCAGCTTCTAGCTAAAGGTAGTAAGTAGGTAGGTGTTATAGTAAGGTGATAATAACAGCTTAAGTAGATGCTAATTGCTTAGCTACTAACAGCTTTTGCAGCACTTTTTTTTCTATAAGAGAGGCAAAACCTTATACTGCCTCTACTGAGGCTTAAACTTAAGCCTCTAGCAGAAGGATAGAGTTAACGCTAAGAGGGCCCTTTTTAGCAGTAGCAGCCTCTGAAGTTAACAATAGGTTAGTATATATGTGAGGGATCTATAAGAGGAAGTAGCCCTATTAGGCTGCTACTTACAGTTTAAACCTAACTTTAATAAGCTTCTTAGATATCTTAATAATGTTATAAAACTTTCTCTAAAAGTAGATTATATACTTATTAACAGCAATAATAGTGCTAGGGTTTTATAGCTATAGAGATACCTCTTATATCTAGGTTAACTATAGCTTAACCTTCTGCTAAATCTCTATAGAGGGGTTAAGTATATCTAAGTCTTATAAGTAGAAGTTAAGATATAGAGTAGCAAAGCAGTTGCAAAAGAGCTACTTAGCAATATTATAGGTAAGGTATAAAGGATCAGTTAACTAGTAATAATTGAAGTTAGATTTATAGTGAATTGATATATAGATTAATATAGCAAAGAAGGTGTAGATCTCTGCTAGTAAGGTTTTAAAGTGTAGCTTAGTTTATAATGCCTTTTGCTTTAAGCTTTACTGAAGGCTGCTAATACTAACTTACTGCTGCTAGAAGTATTTATTAATATAGTCAGCCTACTTAGTAATATTAGCAGCAGTAATAAAGCATAAAAATAAATTAAAAGAGGTTTTACTAGTAAAATTAGCAGCAACTAATATATAGCTTATAAGCTGCAGCTTCTGAAAGGAGTTATAGCAGTATAACTCTAGAATACTGCTGTTAAGCCACTTTTTTAGTAAGTACTATATAGTCAGCTTAAGCCTGAAAAAAGAGTGTTTTTTAGTGCTGTTAAAGGTTAGAGAGGTAGGAGGGGTTGAAGTAGCTTATAATAAAGCTTGCAATAAGGCTTAAGTAGAGGACAGCTTAGATACAACTATTGCTTATAATAAATCTAGCTCTAAGCTAAAATTAGCTATAGAAATAATAAAAGTATCAAAAAAAAAAGCTTACTATTATCTTTGCTATTAGAATTAATATCTATAAGGTTAGCAGTATTATTATCAGTATTATCATCAATTAGTGGCAGTAGTAGGTTGAAGAGCAGATTTTCTAATAGTGATATTAGAAGGCTGAAACAACCTAGCGCTAGCTAAGTCAAAAAATCCATAACTAGCTAAAAGCATGCTAGTTAAAATCCTATACGTCTAGTTAGTCAAATTAAGTGAAAATAGAGCAAATCACACTAGCATTATTAATAGTGATCTAAGCATAGAATAACAGTTTTTATTTTCTGCAGGCAATTAAAAATTTAATATAGATTAATAACTAAAATAAAGTTAAAAAAAATAATCTCTATATTAAGTTATACCTAAATATCTCTTTTTTTTCATTAGCTGTATTGTGGTTGATTTACGCAAAAGTTTAAAAAAAATGCTATTGCATTTTGGGGCTTTGGTAGGGGTCTAATGTCACTTTTCGCGAAAATGGGCAAAGTGGGTTTTGAGCCACATCCGGCGTTTAATGGGATAGGATATCCCCCGGGACGTTGTCCGTCGTGTCCCAAATGTCATTTTGCTTGTACCACGAACCAATGCCGAAAAGTTGCTTCTTCGCCCACACCTTAGTTGGAGGTGTAAGAGCAGCTGTTGGGGACGACAGACTGGACGGCGCGGACGGAGATGCCGAGGCAGTCGGCGTTACCAGCAGGGTTGGCGACGCCGGTGGAGACCCAGATGGACCAGGCGCCCTCGATGCTGTTGGGGCAGGCGAGGAAGCCGGCGCCGTCGAGGGTGAGGTCGCCGAAGGCGTCGATGGCCCAGCCGGTGCGCTCGCCGTTGCGGGGGGCGGGCTGGGCGCCGGTGGTGTAGCCGAGCTTGCCCTGGCCCATGCCGGAGCGGTCGGCGTAGAGCTGCTGCGGGGTGGCGGAGGCGGCGTAGAGGTAGAGGCCGCCGTCCTGGCCGAGGGTGAAGGTGGCGGCGTTGGTGCCGTTGCGCTGGTCGCAGGTGGCGTTCTGGGACGGCAGCTGGAGGAAGATGGACGACTTGGCCGCCTGGAAGGTGGAGAAGTGCACGTCGGACGCGGAGCGGAGGGCCATCAGCTGGAACTTGGCGTCGGCGGGCAGGGTGTTGTTGGTGGCCGTGCCGTTGGTCGCGGAGAAGGTCGGGAGGCCGGAGACGGCGGCGACGAGGGAGGTGAGAGCGGTGAGGGCCTTGAACTGCATTTTGGCGGTGTTGTTGTTGTTGGTTCTAAAGAAGGGTGTGATAGGAAAGTTGTGGTTGACGATGTTCTGGAAAGACTGTAGTGGTCGGAAGATTATCTCTGATTAGATGGTTGGTGAGTGTGTGTGTGTGTAATGAGGGTGTTCTTCTTCCACTCGTCAAGGAGGATTCGTCCGTCATCTTATATAACAACCTGACGATGGCAAAGACTTCTACCTGTTGGCCGGTGTGCCACTTCATTTAGCCAGGGGAGTCCCGTTGGCCAGCAGTCCCATCTCGTAAACATCGGGGACTGGCTGCCAGAGGCAAACTACCACCGAGTGCGAGTGCACAGCACCTGCACTGCCGGGGGCGGCGAAGATCTTCTCGTAATGCCGACCGGGGTCACTTTTTGCGGAGCCCGATTGACATCATGGGCCTCGCTGGGTGGACGTGGTGGAGAGCCGGACAAATACGAGAGGAGCCTCACAAGGGCACAAGGGCTGCACCGCTGCAGGGCTCATGTGCGTTGGGCTGCTGAGCTTTCTTGGCGATGGACTGGCTGCCGTCCCAGCCACAGCAAACTGGAGAACGGGGAACACACACAGTCACACAGAGACCAGCTGAACGGGACAGCCGGTGGCCTCGGAAGCCGCACGCCGCGACGGGCGCCGATTGGTTCGGTTTGCTCGATTTAGCACCAGGCCTTCTTTTCTCTGGAGGCCAACGGCCCACGGGACGATTGAGTTGGCGTGGTTGGTTGGTTCGCTGGGGCACTGCAAAGACAAACTGCGCCCCAGCCTTCTCTCTGTTGCTCTCAACTTTGTATCCGTACTATGCAGTATAGTAGTGTAGCATTCAGAATTAACAGACACGGTAAGGACGGGTTCCCGCATGTTAGTCGGCACGGCACACTCTGCCGCCATTTCCTTAACATAGGGCAGAGACTCGGGCAGTGATGTCACAAACAAACGACCAAGGAGCCCCACGTCCCCTATTTTAGCCAAGAGGGAGGGTCCCTCTCTCAACGCTAGATTAAGGGGGGTAACGTAGCATGCTCAACATGACAACCGCCTCTTTTCTTCTTCTTGCCCTCGGTTTCACTCACAAAAGAGCCAATATCGAACGTCAAGTAAGGGCTGGGGAGAGGCAAGTCCAGACGCCAGAATGATCACGGCGTGAGCTAATGCTCTTCTCAACGTGAAACTGACGCGGGCTTCTCCCCTGCCAACCTGCCCTGTCTTGCCCTGCCTTCTGCCTTTTCTTCGATAACTCCGAACCGCAAAACCTTAACTATTAATAGCCCGAGAGTCAAAGGGCGGAACCGTCGCCCGACAATCGTTGCGCTTAACGTCCTAGAGTGACTGCTGACCAAATCTGTTTCTGCTGTGCAATGCTAGGCAGAGGCTATGTTTCTCTCTGTAGTCCAACGAGACAAGCGCTGGTCGCGCTCGGCTGACGGTAAGCTTGAAGGCGACTTTCCCCATGAGTCGTGCGCCTCCTCGGAAACCCGCCAGATCGTCGCTGCGCTACCCGCTAGAACCATTCTACAGGAAACACACCTTTATCGGGGTATCTCAACCCCTAGTGCGGCTGATGGGTGCGAAGCAGACTTCCTATTCGTTGGGCCGTCTCTATTTTTCCAACAACCCTGTAGCACTTCAAGTATTCACGCCTGTTGTGCGATATGGTCTGATTTGAGCCCCATCAAATACCCTGGGGCCGCCTTCGGACGATCTGCCTGCTGCCCCCAGAACAATTCAAGTTGGGACGCCATGGGGAGGAGGAGGGAGGGAATTCCACGGAGGGACCCGTTGGGTATCCCGCGTCCCCAATTTAACCTCCTCGGCTCCTCCTCACTTTGATGTTTATTTTTGTTTTTCATCTGGGTTTTCGGTGGAGACGAGGCCACCGTCAACAGAAGGACAAGCTCGGGGCGAGTCTGGAATTTTCGAGAAGAACGTTGGACGGTCGGGGGAACTACCCTGCGTGGAATGCCATTGAATCATATTGACGTCTCATTGAAGGACGAGTTTTCACTCTAGTAGTCATATTATGTACGCTCCCGCCACCTCGTGTTCTTTCGCTTTTTCCTAACGCTCACCATAACTAACTAGCCGTCACCGTCGCAATCCACCATCAGAAAAGATCGACAGGTCGGTTGCAGCAAACCCCAAAAATAAACCAAACCTTGGGGAACCCTCTCTCTCTCTCCTCGATAATTTGCGCACCCAACCAGAAAATTCGCTCACCGAGAAGAGGGCGCCGATCAACCACACAAACCCACCGTCTGGCCGAGATATCCAGACCCAAGATGGCGAGATAAAGCCAACTGGGGGGTTTGCTCCGTAAAAAGAGGTCCGAGAGAAATCTTCTCCTTGTGGTGCCGTTGCCAGCAAACACGGACAGCACGATTCAGCAGATCTCGACGATCAGGTCAACGAGTCAAACGTGCACATCCGCATCTCCAGAACTGCGGGTTGAGCTTATATGCGTTTAGTGCGATCATCCCTACAACGTTCCTATCATAAAAAAAGTTTGAATTTTGGGATGAATGCAAGCAGGGCACAACCAACCGGCTGACCGCCTCCGTCTGAAATCTCAATGTGTTTTGCTTTTCTTTGTGTGTAACGGTGGTGTTGTTGGTATCCTATTAAACGCCAGATATAGCTCAAACTGAAACTGGCTAATTATGTAATTTGATTTATGACTGACTCTACATAAAGTATATAGTCGACAAGAGGGTTCTAACCTAAATTTCGCTCTGTATATCCCTTCTAGTAATGCTGACATTCAAAGCTTAATACTATGCTATTTCACTTAGCAGTTGCTCTAACAGCAGAAAGGTATATCATACTGAAGGCAGTTTTAATATATATAGTATGCTAGTACTATATTTCTATTAGTTTCTCTTAATATAGTCTTTTTGAAACACTTTATATATGCTTAGCATCTTTATTCTCTCTTATGCTGTCTGAAATTATATAGCTTACCTTTAGTAAGCTAAATAGTTAAAGAAAACCTCTCTCTAAATATAATACTTCTAAATTTAGCTATTAATTGCTTATAGAGTTTATAATAAAATATAGTAAAAAGCTTTTTATAGTATAAGTTTAAAGCTTTATAAAATAAATATATATTAATAAATATAACTCCTATAAATATATAAAAGTTAATAAATATTACTTTAAAGTGTTTTATTAGCAGTTAATATATCTAATAAAAAATTAAAGGCTATAAGCTGCTAGCTGCTATAGCAGCTGCAATATATAGCAATACCTTTATAGTTAGCCTTATATTAGTTACTAATATTAATACTATTTATACTATAGTTATATATATTAATTAAAATAAATATAAGTAATTATTTAATAGCAATAATAATAATAAGTAGCTTCTACTTAAATTAACTAGCAGTATTAATATATAAGCTAGTAAGGCTAGTAGTAAGGTTAATCTAAAAGAGTATTTATATATAAAGGTATTTAGAGGCTACAAGCCACAGTTAGGTCAAACTGATAAGAGAAGCACCTAAAAGGTAGGTATAATATTACTGCGCTACTTTTGCTTGCTTCTTCTAAGATCCTCTTTTCCCAACCTTCAGCAAGTCCTCACTAAGTTCTCGCTATAGAAGGTTCTATGCCTTAAGCCTACAGGCGTCTCTATACCTTCAGCCTTCATTAGCCAGGTTATCCCCAGCATTACTGCTCTATATGCTTAGTCCTTTATAATTATCCCCCTTCTAGTTATAATAGTTCTTACTATATAGTTAGCCTCTAGTTTGAAGTAGCTGCAGCAGTCCTCTTCTGTTATCTAAAGCAACCCCTATTATCCTTCTCTATCGTCCAGCATAATAAGTAGCTATTATATATTCAGCAAAAGCTTTATTATCTATCTAAGCTGTTATTATTATAGTTATTATTAATTAAAGTCTTTTAGGCTATATATAGGTCTTTTCATTTTAAACCCTTTTATTAGTTATCTTTAAAGAAAATAATATTTATTCTTCTCTTTAATAAATATAGTTATCTAAATGTTTTATTGCTTTTATTTTCTGCAAACTCACTCTTTATTTAGTAAGGTTTCTCAACATAATATCCTTATAGTGTTCTTTATAATAGCTTTATTTTTCATCTTATTATCCCCCTTCTAAACAGATGCATTATAAAGCTGTTAATTAAGTTAGATAGCAACTGCTGTTATTAATTCACTATATCTGTCTTCTCACCTTTAATAGCACCTACTATAATAAATAACTGTTATTCACTTTATCTAATATTGCGCCTGCTTCTGCAACTGTTTAATAAAGCTTTGCAATTATCTATAAAGTGACAGCTTTTCTCTACTTCAGTTTAGTTTTTCTTTTCTTTATAACAATATATCTTTCTGCATCTTCATATTATGCAAGCTTTGCTAAGCCTCTACAGACCTTTTATAAACATTTCACCACTTTATAATATTTCTATAATTAATATTATAAGTATAAAGAGCCTTATTACCTAAATCCTTGCTGAGTATAGTCCTAATAATTCTAAGCTTAGTAATAGCATATACTAGCGCAACTAATCTAATAGCAGCAAGCCTTGCATTAGCTGTATATTATAGCTTCATAAGAGCAGCAAAGTTGTTTACACTTACGCCTATAATAGAGATTATATATATAAGTTATACTAGTTGCATAGCATTAAGTGCTATAGAATAAGTTTAGCAATTATTCAGAGAAAGCATAAGCTAACTGTTTCACTTCTAGATTCCTTTCTGCCTTATCCTAACTGTTTGCTACTATTAGAACTAAGTTAAGCATTATATCTATTAGATTGAGGCTAGTTATTACTACTAGCATAAGATTTACTGTATTTTCACTATAATTAAGAAAGATTAGATGCTTCTCTAAAGTTTCTATAAGTAATTAGTAAACTCTACCAGCCTTTAGTAGGACATTAAGAATTATAATAACTAATTAGTAGCTATAGATATCAAAAAGAGCGTTGCTGCTTATATATAAGCATAACTTTAAATATCTTTAGATATAAGTTTTATTTTATAGTCTATTTTATCTTTACCTTTATACTAATAGATATTTACAGCTAGCTTGCTAAGCTAAAAACTAAAATAAGATAAATAAAATTATAAAGCAGATTAAAGGTACTTTTCTTTCTTACTTGCATAATAAAACCTATATCTTTAAATAAGCTAACTTCCTCAATAGGCTTGCTAATATTCTAGTAATATATCTCTTAAAGAGCAATCCTTATATAGCTGCACTTTCTTTATAAGATCCTTTAAAGATTTAAAATGCCTATATACTTTGCAACGCTTATTGCTATGCCTTAATTGCAATCTTTAAGACTATCAGTAGTAATCTTACGCTTTACCTTAATTCTTATAAGGATGTTAATAAGTATTTAGCAGCAGTTTGCTAGAACTTAGTTAATACTAATAATAAAAATAATTCTTTTAGTAGGGAGAATAATAATAACAGCAACTTTAATAAGCTTAGTAATAATCTATAGAATAGAAATAGCAGTATAACTAGCAACAGCAATAACAGCAAAAATAAAAATAATAAGAATAAGGCTGAAGATAAAAAAAAAGAAAAAAAAAAGATAAAAATAAAAATAATAATAATAAAAATAGTAAAGAGAATAAAAAGTAATATTATCAGCAAAACTTTAGCAGAAGTATAATAGATTTCTATAAGATGTTTTTAGTTAGATACTTATAGTTTTATATTGCTTTTATAAGAAGTTTAAGAAGTCTTCGCTAGCATTTTAGCTATCTTATAGTTAATTAACTTTTCTTATTTTCTCTATACTACTTATTATCCTACTTATAATATAACTTATGCTGCTACTTCTTAAATTCTATAAGAATTTGCAAAGTATTTACTAAATATTCTTTAAGCTTTTAAATATTATATTCTACTAGCTAGCCTTTCTACTTAACTAAATACAGAGGGCCTTCTAGTGCTTCTCTTTGCAATATAATATCTTTAACTTCTCATTCTTTAAAGTCTTCTTCTAAGTCTAAAAGCAGTCTTTTAGCAAACTTTCAGCTATACTACAGCTTTAGTAGTGCAATAGAGAAGATATTATATACCTAATTATACTTCTCTAAAAGCTATACTTTATAAGCGTTTAGGCTTATAACTTCTGTAACTAGCATAAAAATAAATCGCAAAATAAGCTTTTGCTAACCTTTTGCAAAATAAAAGTTCTTAATTAAAAGTCCTATAACATCTCTAATATTATATAATTACACCTTTCTTCTAGCATTTGCATTTTTAGCTTATGCTTTAGTTATATGCTGCTAATTTTCAGCTATCTTTTAGCAAACCTCTATCAACTTCTTAAGTCTTTTTTCAACCCTTTAAGTCCTAAAGTTAATATATAGCAAGCAGTAGTTAATTATTCTTAAGTAATATCCTATAAAAGCCTCAAATAGCAATATGCTAATAGTAGCATATTTGCTATTATTATATAAAAACTCAGCTTTAACTAGCTATATTGCCTATTAGTTGTACAAACCTTTGCTAAACTTTAAAAGATATATAGTTAAAGTTTGATATATCTTTTCTATCTAACTATCTATTTATAGATACTACACTATAAAGATACACCTTTTTATATCTTAAGCTTTAGTTCAGTCTTACTAGAACTAACTAGTAATCAATTTATCTCTATTACTAATAATAGCTTCAGATATGCTATATTAGCACTTAATTTCTTAGTATAAAATCCTCACTAAGCTTGCAATATCTAGTTACTTAGTTATTACTAAAAATCAGACTACTTTAGTTATTCTATATATAACTACTAAAATTATATTATAAATAATTTTATTATCTTAATAACTTTCTAGTAAGCTAGTTAAAAAGTCTAAAGAAATCTATTAGAATAAGTATGCTAGCAGTTCTAATATTTGCAGTAGTTTATATAGTTTATACTGTAGTATACATACCTTCTAGCAGTATAAACACTTAGCAATATATCGCTATATATCCTCTATTAAATATAGCTAATAAAACTTTTATAAGATCAGTTCAGCTGTTTTATTCACCCCTATATACTTTAATCTAAGTATATTATAGTGGTTTCTTAAGATTTCATAACAAAAAGATCTTTCTTTTAAAATAATAAGTCTTCTTTTAAACTAAAAGACATTATTCTTATTAAGTTAGTACTTTTAATATTCTCTAGCATTTCAGCAAACCTTAGCTATAAGATCTCTACAGAAGTAGTCTTTAGCCTATAGTCTTCTAACTATCTATTTAAAATCTATACCTAGTTGCAATATATAAGCTATTTTATTCTAAATAAGCTTTCTTATTATAGCATATAAGATATATTATTCCAGCATAATAACTTTAACTTTCTCTAAATCTTTTAGCATATTGCTAATCTCTTATAAAGCAGTCAGCATAACACTTATATATAATTTCAAGCAGATGACAGCATTAATATATATACTTTAATGCAATAAATTGTCAGTTTCTTCTATAAAGTAATACTAACCTGAAGATAAAGATCCTTTAACCTTAAAGCTAGCCTTCTAGTAAAGTTTTTATATACTTTGCTAAACAGCTTAAATATAAGTTTTCACAATAGCTATAATCCTTTTAAGTTTAGCAATATATTAGCAATTTGTTGCTAAAAGCTAGCTAATAAGCCTAAGCTTTTTTCTAAAAGTGGGAAGTATATTATCTACTTTTATATCTTCCACTATATAATTAGAGCATTACAACAGTCTATCTGCTAAATTTATAACCCTTAACCTATATTGAATTTCAAAATCAAATATAAATAGGTAATAAACCTATTAAGCAAGCCTTCTATAAATATCTTATATAGGTGCAGCAAGCACTCTTTTTAGCGCTGTATAGTCTATAAGGACTAGGAACTTCTTAGGAAGTCTTTATAAATATTAAGCCTAATAATTTAGACTTTCTATAATTGCTAGAAGCTTTTGCTGCTCTATAGCTTAGCATCTCTCTATATTTAAAAGCTTCTTTAACTAGAAGGCTACTAAATGCCAAACTATACTATGCTTCTATAAAAGCATACTAAATGCTGCTTAAGTAGATATATTAGTCTTAACTCTTATTTCTAATATTAAGTTATAATATCTTAGTATTAAGGCTTCAGCAAATGCTCTCTAAAGCATCTTAAATGCAGTCTATATCTCCCCCATTCAGATGAAAGCTCCTAACTTTATGCTGTTTTAGCTTCTTTTAAGCGCACTATTTATAGAAGTAGCAATATAGAAATATTTTATAATAAACTTATAATAGAAGTTACAAAATCCTAAGAATACTTATATATCTCTAAAAGACTTTAGTATTAGCTATTTAGCAACTGCTTAAACTCACTCTAAGTCTATCTTTATGCTATCTTAGGTAATATAAAACCTTAAGAAGTCTACTTCTATTTAATAAAAGTTATACTTCTTTAGTTTTATAAACAGCTTAGCAGCCTTTAAGCAGCATAAGATAATATAGAGGTCTTTAGTATGTTGCTTTTTTATATTTAAATAGATGAAAATATTATCTAAGTATATAATATAGCAGGTGTTTAAGAGGTTAGCAAATGCTTAGTAGATATATGCCTGAAAAGTTGCAGAGGTATTAATAAGCTTAAATAATATTACTATATATTTAAAATGCCTATATCTTATTCTAAATGCAGTTTTCTACTTATCTGCCTTATTAATTGCAATATAGTAGTATACTTTGCTTAAATTAATCTTTAAAATAAACTTTATGCTAGCAAGCTTATCTAAAAGCTTACTGATCAGTAGCAGAAGATAATAGTTTTTCACTATAATTTTATTTAGTCTTTTATAGTCTATATATAATTATAAACTTCTATTCTTCTTAAGTATAAATAGCATAAGTGCTTCTATAGAGCTAGTTGAATAGCATATACAGCCTGCTGCCTCTATTTCTCAAATATATTTAGCAAGCATTTAAAGTTATTCTGCTGACATAAGGTATATAGGCTTATATAGGGGTTTCTTGCTAGGTTTCAGTTTAATGCAATATACTGCTCTCTTCAGCTTAGAAACTTTCTTTGCATTTTCTTTATTAAAAACGTCAACAAAGTCTTAAAGTTTCTTAAAGACTTCTTTTTCTTAGCTTTTACTTAGTAAGTGTTTGCTTAAGGTCTTAATATTCTTCTTATTAAGGGCTAAAGCACCTATCAGATATATAATATAAACCTATTAGCTATTCTCTATAATTTCTTAGATAATTGCTTTTAGTTTAGTAAGTAAGAAGCGTTTATATAACTAAGTATATACATAAGTGTTAATATAAATACCTTCCCACCTTATTAAATCATTAGATAGGAGAATATCTCTTGCTTTTTTAAAGTAGAGGCTTATAATAAAGGCTTAGCAAATCTTCTGCAGATATCTTTAACTATCTATAAGGAAAAATATAAGCTAGTAAACCTTTCTAGTAGGTATAAGCCTTCCTTAGAAGTCTACTAGTTTAAAAGCTATAATACTTATAGCCTCCTTCAATTGAAGTTTTTTAATAAGGTCTTCTTATATAATATCTACTGCTGTATAGATATCTATATTAACTTCTAGTTTAACTTCACTAGCTGCTTAAAATGCTAGCGCCTATCTTTTAATAGTTTATCTTACTAGAACTAAAGTGATTTCTAGCGTAATGCCTCTTAAGGTTGCTTTTATACCTACTTATTTCTTAAGTCTTTAGTATTAGTTACGCAAAGTACTAAAATCATATTAATCCTACTCTATCTTAAGTTAAAGTTCTAATTGCTACCTGCTAGCTGTATTTAGTTCTCAGTGCAGTTAGAGGAAATATGCTTATACTTCTTACAGTTATAATATTAAGGTTTCTAAGAATTAGAAGGTCTACTACTAGAGCTAAGTGTTATATAAGTATTTGCTGAGCAGTTGTTCTAAGATAAAGTCTTTAGACAGCAATCTCTTTAGTCTGATAACCTAAAAAGCTGTAAACCGCTCTTATGAAGGCAGTCTAAAAAGCTTAAGTGCAGTCACTTATATAACTTAAAACGTCCAGCAGTTCTTCTTACACACCTCCCTTCTATAATCTCTTATAACCTCTAAATATATAAAGTAATAATATATATATTAGTATAGTTAATATCTTATTTGAACAGTTCATCCTTTAAGGTCCTTATAAAGCTTTAAAAGAAGGCATACGCCTTTATATTACTTATATTCAGCTTGCTAAAAGCTTAGTTAATAGACTTCTATTAAGCTTAATATATAATTAGCTTCTTATTATCTTTCTAATAACACTGCTTTAAAGCATTATAGTAGTTCTATTCTTAAAGTTTAAGCATAATATACTGCCCTCTTATAAAGATTTTAAAGTCTTCTTATCTTAAGTTGATCTTTCTCTCTAAAGTGTTTATAAGCATTTGCTGATATATTTGCTATTTTATTTACAGAATATACTTTATTACACTTACAGCCTACTAGATATATTAGCTATCAGAGCAGCTAAAATAATATTTATAAGCTTCTTCTACTATAACAAACTAATCTTCTCTCATCATATTTATAAACTTATTAGTAAGGCAAGCTATATTATAGTTTAAAAGTTTCTCAAAAACTTTAAGCAATTATTCAGTAGACGCTTAGTTACTCAGCATAGCAGCAATTAGCTTTTACTAGCTAGCTATCATAGCAATTATCTGCTATATTAACACTTAGCTAGTTGCTTCTTCTAGCCTTCTAGCTTAAGCTAGCCTATTAGCTGCAGCTGTAGACATCTAGCCCTATAGCTTGTCCAGTCTATAGGGGGGGGTCTTATAGTCTCTATCTTCCTATATATACTTATCGCCTAAATAGCAAGCGTTTAGTGCAAATAGCCTATCCTCTTTAAAGCCCCTAGCCTCACTTAAAGCATAGCTTCTCACTTCCTCTTATTGATTTATATTATCCTCTAATTATTTGCTAAAATTATCTTCTCTATATAGGTTTATATAAGCTGTTTCACTCTACACTTAGCAAACATTAAGCGTAAGTTTTTCAGCCTGATTAGTAAGCATTACTTAAATATATAATGCTATTATTATTACTAACCTTTTTGAATTAAAATAGAAGCAAAAGAATTATAAAAGTATTTAGGAGCTATAAGCTATAATTAGATTAAACTAATAAGAGAAACACCTAAAGGGTAGGTATAGTATTGCTGCACTACTTTTGCTTACTTCTTCTAAGATCCCCTTTTCCCAACCTTCAGCAAGTCCTCGCTAAGTTCTCACTGTAGAGGGTTCTATGCCCTAGGCCTACAGGCGTCTCTATACCTTCAGCCTTTATTAGCTAGGTTATCCCCAGCATTGCCGCTCTATATGCCCAGTCCCTTACATTATAATATTCTAGCTGAAGTTAATATAGCTAAAGGATGCCTATACTAGCATAAGATAGCAATCTCTCTGCTATTAAACATATTGCTAATTAAAAGCATAACAGCATTATCTTTAAATATAAATTAACAAGCCTTACTATTTAAAATAAAATATATATATAGGTAGCCTTAAGGGATATAGTCACTCTTTTTGTTATTAGCTTATAGCTGCCTAAATAGCTTAATAACTTTAGAGTTCAGCCTAATAGTGCTAATAGCAGCAATAAGTAGCTGCAGTTAATATAAATAATATATAAAGTTAATAGTAGTAAATAAGTTATTAGTAAAAACATAATAATAAGCAGTAGCAACTTCTAGCTAGAAGTAGTAAGTAGATAGGTATTATAATAAAGTAATAACAACAGCTTAAGTAGATGCTAGTTATTTAGCTACTAGCAGCTTCTATAGCACTTTTTTCCCTATAAGAGAGGCAAAACCTTATACTGCCTCTACTAAAGCTTAAACCTAAGCCTCTAGCAGAGGGATAAAGTTAACGCTAAGAAGGCCCTTTTTAGCAGCAGCAGCTTTTGAAGTTAATAATAGATTAGTATGCATATAAAGGATCTACAAGAGGAAATAGCCCTATTAGGCTGCCACTTACAGTTTAAACCTAACTTTAATAGGCTTCTTAGGCATCTTAATAATATTATAAAACCTTTTTTAGAAGCAGATTATATACTTATTAATAGTAATAATAGTATTAAGGTTCTATAGCTATAGAGATATCTCTTATATTTAGGTTAACTATAGCTTAACCTTCTGCTAGATCTCTATAGGGAGGTTAGGTATATCTAGGTTCTATAGGTAGAAGTTAAGATATAAGGTAGTAAAGCAGTTATAAGAGAGCTATTTAGTGACGTTATAAGTAAAATATAAGGGATTAGTTAACTAGTAATAATTAAGGTTAGATTTATAGTAAACTGATATATAGATTAGTATAGCGAGGAAAGTGTAGATCTCTGCTGGTGAGATCTTAAAGTATAGCTTAATTTGCAATACCTTCCGCTTTAAGCCTTACTGAGGACTGCTAGCGCTAACTTGCTGCTGCTAAAAGCATTTATTAGTATAATCAGCCTACTTAGTAATATTAGTAGCAGTAATAAAGCATAGAAATAGATTGAGAGAGGTTTTATTAGTAAGATTAGCAGTAACTAATATATAGCTTATAAGCTGCAGCTTCTAGAAGAAGTTATAGCAGTATAACTCTAGAATACTACTGTTAAGCCACTCTTTTAGCAAGTATTATATAATCAGCTTAAACTTAAAAAAAAAGTGTTTTTTAGTGCTGTTAAAGGTTAGAGGGGTAAGAAGGGTTGAAGTAGCTTATAATAAAGCTTATAATAAGGCTTAAGTAGAGGACAGCTTAGATGCAACTATTGCTTATAATAAATCCAGCTTTAAGCTAAAATTAGCTATAAAAATAATAAAAGTATTAAAAAAAAAGCTTACTATTATTTTTGCTATTAAAATTAATATCTATAAGGTTAGCAGCATTATTATTAGTATTATTATTAATTAGTAGCAGTAATAAGTTAAAGAGCAGATTTTCTAGTAGTAATATTAGAAGGCTAAAACAACTTAATGCTAGCTAGGTTGAAAAATCTATAACTAGCTAAAAGCGCACTAATCAAAATCCTATATATCTAGTTAGTTAAATTAAGTAAAAGTAAAGCAAATCATACTAGCATTATTAATAGTAATTTAAGCATAAAATAACAGTTTTTATCTTCTATAAGTAATTAAAAATTTAATACAGATTAATAATTAAAATAAAATTAAAAAAATGATCTTTATATTGAGTTATATCTAAATATCTCTTTTTTTTATTAGCTGCATTATAGTTAATTTATATGAGAGTTTAAAAAAAATGCTGTTGCATTTTGAGGCTTTAGTAGAGGTCTAATATCACTTTTCGCGAAAATGGGCAAAGTGGGTTTTGAGCCACATCCAGCGTTTAATAGGATAAGACATTGTGATATTCATCCAGCCGAGATTAATACCACCATGCTTGATTAACAGTACCGCCTCCCCGCGGCAAGCAGCCAGAAACACGCCGTTCGTTGTGCTGGCCGGAAAAGTCGTCTGCACTTTAGCCGGCCATGGGCGACAATATCGGTGAAGATGCAAGTGAAGGTTTATCTCTTTATTCGTAGAAAGCTATCCGTCCAACGGTGTTGAGTAATGTCGTCGCGGACTGCGCCTATTGGTTGGTTGATGCTAAATCGAGAGAGGTCTATGACTAAGGAAGCCGGTCTACGATGAAGCGGCGCAGCAGGAAATGGCACGCTGTCGGACAAACCGCGCCCGATAGACGGAAGCATGGCTCGCTTGATGAAACCGCTCACCCTGATATCCATTTCCATCGGAGGGAAATCCGGCGCTGCCAAAGTTAGCAGCGGGCGATCCGTGCAGGCTGTCTAAACTGGCCTGCGGTTGTGCAAGGCCCATGTGCGTGAGATGCCGTGTCAAGAAGCAGGCCTGAGAACTGTCGCTGCGCCCGTGTTACCGCGGGAAGCCATTTGACAATTGAAGTAGACGGCGAGAGTAGACGAAGTACAGATCATGTTAATGATGCGACCGAGTCATTGTCTTGTGAGAGTCCCGATGCAATGCGCACTGCTGTGATTGGCCTCTCGCTCGTCGATTCCGGGCCCGAAGCCAAATCCGACGGGTATCCGGACCCTGGATGCGCTGTGTCTCTGAGCTACACTGTCTACTCTCTCTACAGACATCAACTGCAAACAACTGACAGCTAGGTTGAAAGAGTACACTCTGCATGGGCAAACCCATCGCGTTGACGAAACGAAAACCATCCAAGGCATCGATCTGTCACACGCAATTGCTTGTCCGGAACGAGCGCAACGGGCGGGACCTCACATATTTCCCCGTCAGACTCACAGGGTAGTCAAAAAGGTGTGTCCGCAGGCGGTAATCTGCTATACGAAAGTTTGAAAAAGAAAGTTAGAAGGGAGGAAGGAACGCAACGGGCATCACCAGCTTTTGTCTATCTCGGAGACGGTGTCAACGTCGCCTTTGCCGGACGCTTCACATTGTTTTGCTTCCGAACACGGGAAGATACCGCCCAGAAAACAAAGCAACACGCTGGGATCTACTGTGACGCTCCTCTTTAGCTTGCCGACGATATGGACGAAGATGGAGACCATCGCCGCGTTCAAGAGCATCGATTAACCACGGCGCTAGATTTGGCGCGGCTTTCTTAAACTACCTTACTTACATCACGAAATGATTTGCAGCTTCTGTACAGTATCAGGATTGATCCTACACACTCCCGCCCTCAAGATCACAGTAAGTGACGTTTGAATCATACTTGCAGACTCAGCAATCGTATTTAGCTGACCGTACTTTAATTGGACTAAATCTCGCGAATAACGCGACGACACGCGGGAAGCTTCCTCTTCCTTCTTCGAAAAACCAGTCGCCCTCCTCGAGACTTTCCCGTTTCTACGAAGTCCTAAGTAGGCAAGCAATCCTCTCGCGCATCTATTCCGCAGACAACAGAATCTCTCCGCCATTCTCGACGATCCCCTTGCAAATCACGCAGATTTCTTCCCTCTGGTATTCGATGCTTTGCGGCCTGTGAAGGCAACCCCAAACTTTGGGCAGCTTGCGACATAAAATCCAGGAGACTTCAGAGAGATTCGATATCGTGGTTGATCCTTGGTGATATGTTCTCTGCTTTGTGTTGAGCAACGCAATAGCGCTGCTCGACAAGAAGCACAATGTCAATAGATATGTGACTAACTGCAGGTAGGGGCCCAAAGATGAATTACTGAAATCTGCCCCCCAAGCGATGTATGACCTGTTCTCTAAATATAACTACGCTGCTCCTTCGTTGCTCCCTCCCTCCTTCAAGCCCTTTCCGGAAGGGTCCTGGCACACGAGGTGAACATACTCAAAGCCGGTTGTGGTCACCTCTGTCCAAGCGAAGTGGAAAGATCCGGCCACTAACAAGCATCGGCCTGGCACCACCGACGCGGCTATTCGGGCTACTCTTGAGATTCTGCATGCAATGCGCTACGATGACTTCTATTCAACAACAACAAGTTACAACGAAACCCTAGTCACACCTCTTCTAGCCTGGCTATGTCAGAGTAAAATCCTCCCTTACACCCAATCACCCGAGATCACTAGACAACCAGATGCTTGCCTTTGACTTTTTCCACCAGCTTTCTCACAGTCTCGGGATCGTTCGGTCCAATAAGCCCGTCTATCCACCATTGTTTTCTAAGCGCCACGCCGTCAAGCAACTCAGGGTCGGCGCCCTTCTCTAGCAACCCCTCCGCATACTCCCAGTCTTGCGCCGCACAAGCGTGCGCGAAGGCCGTAGTGTCGTAACCACTCCCCACCTGGTACGCAACGCCACCGTGTCGGTTCAGTACCCACTTCACGTCGTTGACGCCGCCGACGCCCGCCGCGAGAACATGTTCCGCCATCGGCCGGCGCTGGGAAAACGGCACTCCGCCGAAATTGTGGTATTCGGGAGCCACCTGGCACGAGACGAGGCTGATGAATGGTTTCGTGATCCGCGGCTCGGCGCCGGAAGCCAAGAGGAGGTCGACGAGGGAGATGTCCCCCAATTGCACCGCGGTGTTGACGGCGTCGCCGCCTGAGCTCTTCAGAGGCAGCGCTCCGCTTTCTACTATGGACTTCCTGCCAATATCCGGATTTGCCCCGTGCTGGAGGAGCAGCTCGAGGAGCGGCCTATTAAGCAAACATCCCTTGTACACGAGCGGTGTTCGGCCTTCGTCATTTTGCGCGCAGCTCCAAGCCTGGTTCGGGTGCCAGCCCCAATCGAGGTAGAGCTGTACGAGAGGCACGATGTCCTTTGGCTCGTCGAATATCGTGACATCTCTGCCGATGTTGGAGTGGCAGAGTTTCATAGGCTGGTACCGGCCAAAGACGTTGCTGTGAAGGAGGGTACCTCGCTCGAGTAGGTGTCGGGCAACGGTCGGCTGGTTCCCAAAGGAAGCTTGCTCAAGGCCAAATTGCAAGACTGCTTGGCTCGGGTCTTTGTCCCGGATGAAGGTGGCCACGTGATCGAGGAGGCCTTGCTCACAGGCGACGTAGAATTGGACTTCGTCGTCGTCGTCAAGACTAATCAGATTTGCTGTGGAAGAGTACTCGGGCCGCGGTAGCTTTGGAGGGAGAGGCGGGAAGTGAGCCCCGGGACACACAGGTCTGGCATCGCTATCGACATGCTTGGAAAAGAAGCGGTTGTGGTTGCGTCGATTCCCGTTGATTCCCTCAATGGAACCGATCCGCAGCTTCATGTACTCAATTTGCTGCCCGTAATTCGCCGCAAATTTGTCGTCCATGATGGTTCAAGTTGAAGAAGTAACGTTAATTCGGGTGGAAAGTCTTGATGATAAGTGTTTTTGACGTAGTGATACGGGAAAAGGGGGTGATATTGTGTGATTTCCAAAGCCCACCAAGAAAGGGTGTTCGAAGTAGGAAACGAGAAAGCAAGATCATGGGAAGTGCAAAGTCGCGGATTTTGATGTCGCGAAGATAGGCAACGGCGGAGGTGCGGGGAAGAACACGTGATAGCCCACCAACATGATGTACTGACAGGAAGAAACGGGCTGTTATAATTAGAAAAGCCCGTTTTGGGGTCTGATATGCTGTTGGAACGTTAGTTACATGCCGAGCCTCTGAAATGAACAGTTTTGTTGGTGCTGTTGGTTGGGTCATTGATGAGAGACAACCCCCAATGCCACCCAGCTTGCATCATCGCATCATTTTCAAGAAATAGCCAGCCCATTTTCTTCTCAGCACCCCCGACATATTCAGCTGCCCCAGGCACCCCAAATTCAGGAACGGCCAAATCAGGATAGCGTTGGGTTTGTTTTCTTGAAAATGCAGCTTGTTGGCCCCCTAGAATTAGCCGCCGCAGGTCCAGCAACGTGCATGTAGCTGAGTGCAGGAACAAGCAAGTCAGCAGCTGGTTCCTCCTGATGAAGAAAGTACATGGAACTTTAAGTGTTTGAATAGTTTGCAGAGACGTCAAGTGTTATGTCCTACTTGGCTTGCACGTGTACCTACAATTGACCTCGTTGGCTTGGTCGGCGAGGATGGCCGATGCCCCCAATGTCCCCCATCTGCTGGTGTGTCATTCTGCACATAACCAATCATTACTCGAACATCTCATCCAATTGACATGAACCACGGCCGTCAGTTTGTGGTTCTTTGGAAGGTGACATAACAGAAACGAGAAAGACGTAGTCGAGATATGGTGATGCGACAGTGTCATGCTCAAGAATAAAAGAGCGCAGCATTGCCTCTTCCTGTCTGTTTCCTCTCGTCCCTAGAAGATATCCCAAGTTGAGCAATCTGCCATAGTTCTTTGATTCAATTCGCATAACGGTTGCAGCAGTGATGTTGCTCTACACAGTCAGTTTTCTGGCTTGGCTGCTAGTTGTTGGCACTGCACTCCGAAACGACGATCACCATCATGTCATTCGACAAGTTGCATCAGGTGAGGCTATAACTTGCCAGTTCTTGCACCAGAAAGAGTTGGGGCTCTGCGGCCCATCAACCGGCGTCCCGACTCAAATCACTACAACGGTAAGGCTCCCTGGAGTCGGAGTTCTATTCTATTGTCCTGCTGTACGCTCAGGAGCTCACGAGGCTTAGCCCAATGCTGGAGAGACTGGCCAGCCCTCCACCACGATGGAAAGCACTGCCGCATGGGAGAGTTCTATTGTCGCGCAACCAGCTTTGAGGACAAGTATCACAGTCCAAGACGGCATCACTACGGAAATCGTCATCGTCAACGGAGGGCCCCTCACATCTCCGATAACCCTACCGGCCCCACTGCCAACCAAGCTGGATCCTTCTGCGACAGAGGTCATATCGAGCGTATCTTCTATCTCATCGGATGTCTCAATCGCTCTATCGACCGTGACCGCCTGGCTCACCCAACCAGAGCAACCTAGGGCGTCGGAAGCCATCAAAGCTGTTCAGCCTCTCGTCTCGATTGTTGGTGGCCTTACAAACAATATCCCAGGAGGCGTCATAGACACCAGTTGCTCAGCTTCACCATCTGGGGAGGGCAATTTGGCACAGAACCTAAGCTCCCTTATGTGCAAATTGCTCGATATTCTCCGCGGTCTTCGCACTGGTCTCATTTCGACTGACCCGTCTCAAATCGACTCTGCCACCTCAGCAGTTCGATCTGGATCGGAAGAAGTAGCAGCAGAGATCTCAAGCGCGGTAGCTAATGTTGGGGCCGGTGGAGCTCCGATATCGACAACACCAACAGGAGTGGCACACACAGCTGCAACTCCCACCGTGACAACCCCGATTCACAGCAGTACCGGACTCGAGACCCTTCTCACGACAGACCCGGGACCAACCCTCACCAAGGTTCCAGAGCTTGCAGTTTTCCAAACCCTGACTGGTGTAACTTACAAAACACCGACATACATCACAACAACTTCACCCGGAGGTGATCAACCCACGATAGTTCCAGGTAGAGGACGCAGGTTCAACCGAAGCCAAGACCAATATATGCTGACTTCTATCAACAGTGATCATTCCCTTCTCCGGCCCACCCCGGATATGCTTTGGCTGCTACTTATCATTCCCTCCAAACATCGCCATTAGTGTGCCAGAGTTCTGCATTCAGCTTTTCGGTTTGAACATTGGCAGTTGTCCTCCGTCTTCAGATACTGATGGAAAAGACGGGGATAACGACGAAGATAAAAAATCCGACTCTCAGTCCTCCACTACGTCCACTTCTTCATCATGTACCACGACCGTTACTGCGACGCACGAGAGCGTATTCTGCTCTGTGACGAAAGGTCAGTGGCTTGCTTCTGAGTGCATCCAATGATCAATCTCACTGATGGTGATAGCAGAATCTCCAACGGATGGTAGCCAGACAAAGACTCTCGGGTGCTCAACAGCCGCGTTTACCACAGTCACTGGCTGTTCCGGTCAAAACTCAGCAACCACTTCCACGTCGGAGCTGAGCACCCCGACAGAGTGGTTGTGTAACCCGTCAACCTGCGGTGACACGGACTGCGCGGCATCGAAGAAGAAAAGTCGTGAGCTAGCGCCTCGTGAACTCCGAAAGCGCGGCGACCCCGAGCAAGGCGTCTGGCCTGACCCGAGTGACTATCACAACAATCAAGACGCATTCATGATTGGGGAGACCCGGCAGATTTTCATGACGCAAGTCCCTTACGACGCCAAGGAGGTTAAACTTACTGGGCCTGAACATGGAGACCACGTGACTAGTCACAACTGGATCTCTTTTGAGGACAAAGTAGGAGCCATCTCTGTCCATGGGCTTTGGGGGTGCACCTCTGTTGTGGTATTGTCTCGGAGAGGTGCATGGGCGAGCCACATCTGGGAGAAGGCTTTCTCCAGCCCGATCGAGGATGACTTCACCCTCAGAGCCATCATGGATCTCCACTCAGGAGCCGGAACCGACGATGAATTGACCGAATATAGAGAGTGGGGAATAGATGACCTCAGATACCAGCCGGATGCCGGGGACCGCGGTATCATCTTTGGCGACGGCACGCCAGCCGACAACGATTTGCCAATTCAGGTTTTCATATTCACACCACGCGAACGTCCTCCAAACTCTGCGACGGATGAGGCTCGCAAAGATCCCAACTATATGGCAGGATGGCTTTTGTACGGCCCAAGGATTTCGGAGTTACACGCTCATCTATATGGAACCTTCTCAGCGACCTCGACGCAAGTGAAAGTCGACGTTATTGACTATGCCCCCAGAACTAAAGTGAAGGAATGGGATGGTTCAGAACAGCGACCGACTACACCTAATGAGTTGGGCGATACAAAAATCGAGCAATCATGCGGTAAATTGCTCATTCAATACCAACCAGCTTCCGACTGCACTGGCAAGGCTAGCTGGCGATTGTGGGTCGAAGGAAGACAGCTGGAAGGGCGCACTGAAAGCTGGGATCCTGCGAGCAACCAGATCTTCCAAGGTCAAGCTGCCGGGGGAGCTGCAGCCAAGCGACAGGCCTGTCCGATCCGGTCAGCGACTCCCGGTGGTACTTCGTCCGAGCCCTCTCAAAAGACGAGCCTGACTGCTTCTGTTCCGACGACTATTCCGACGACAACTAGGCCTATGGAAACTCTTACTACGTACCCGGAGCCCGCGAAGACAACAACGTCACCGGCTGTCAAGGAAAGCACGACGGCCCCGCCTCCACCGAAGTCGACAACATCAACCAAGGCTCCGCCGCCGAAGCCCACCGAGCAGATTTTGATCGAATTTTCGTTGGAAAAAGCTATGCCTCAGCCGAACCAACTAGCCGACTTAAGAGGCTCCTGGGTCATGTTCCTGAAGAAAGCGGACGACGCAAGCCGCAGAGAGTGCGACGACAGGAGGGTCGGCTTGAAGGTGGTCAGCAAAGATTTCTTCAAAGACGTTTTGCCGCTTTTGTCAAAGTCGGGCGGCGCAGAAACCTCCGACGACTTGTCGTGGCCTCCTACTTTTGAGGCTGATGCCGGAGTGGAAATTGCTGGCCGAAAGCAATGTAGGTATAACGAGAAGAAGGACGGAGCGGGATCTTTCGTCTGCGATGGGATTGGCTCGTTTGACTGTATCAAGGATGAGCAGTCTAGCGGCCCGAAGACGTGTGGCGGGTCGCCTCAGATTGTCTACTATCCCAAAGTCAGGTGCTTGTTGCCGGTTGCTTAGTTGTTGTTGAGGGAAGTTACGTACGTGACCTGGGGGAGTCGATTTGGGTTTGGACTTTGGAGGATGGACCTTGGTTTTGATTTTTTGACTTATGGAATTCCTTTCTGGTTGTAACGTCTGGAGCGACAGCGAACTGTCTCCTTGTGCCGTGCATCTACATAGTTGTGTTACCATGTTATTGTCTCGATGCTGCTATACTGGAAAATTTGATGTGGTATCGCAATCTCGACTTGATGATCTTTGTTAGACACTTGATAATATTTGCGTTATTAGCTACCGTTTAGACGAATGAGATTGCAAGCTGATGTCTGGTGATGAGCCGCAACACTAGCGCTGACCAAAGTTCGACGACATCTACTAAAGAACATTTGAAACTATGACAAATGATTATTAGTAAGAAGCCTCTAATTTTCCGTGAGTAACACTACAGAACTTCTCATCCTGCAATGACTTGCGAAGAGTTTGGGTCTGTGTCTTGACACTTCATTGCCTATGTCTTGACATTCTTGTGTTGTGTGCTCCGCAACTAACGCTTAGTGACCGTGTAAAAACATGCTTGCGGCTCGATGGAGATCGATACCATCAAGTCTCAAGATCTTGGGGTTGCTGTTGTCTCTACAGGGATCCTCAGCCCTACTCAGAGGGTCCAGACCGCTGCCATTCAGACGGGACGCACGGATGCGGATACTATTTCGACCGTAACGGCGGAAGTCTACCCAGTCCATCCGGCTCGGGGAAACCTCGCCTGCATCGGCTCGGTAGGTGGACATTTTAATGCACATGCAAGGGTGTATTGGTGTCTTGGGAAGCTGTACTATGCAGCAGCCAACAGATAACAAAGTATGGCTATTGGGCGAGCCTCTCGGTCCCCAGCGAGCACCGACCGCCGACTGATTTCTAAGCCAAGCCTACCATGTCGCAATTGCCGGCCCCGCGTCCCCGCGGTTTTCCTGGAGGGGGTTCCCCTCATGTGAAGAATTCCATCACGACATCGATTCTCCAATGGTGCAACATCTTATCTCATAAGGCCATTGGTAATCAGTTACTCAACTTCGATGCCATAAAACACTGCGCTACCTCACCATCGACCTCATCATCAGCTAGCAAAGCTCCAGCCAGAATTCAAGCATCGACATAGCTCATTGATTTGTAAACCTCTCCAAACACCTCACAAGCGACCCCGCAATGTCTTCCGCGCCCAAGATCAAGCTGTATACCAACCACGGCTGCCCATGTAGGTGAACCTCACACCACTACTCGACTAGCAACTCTCATCATCCTCGTCACCTGGCACAAGCCCCTTATTCACGTACCTGAACACCCTCGTGCGAGATGAATTAAGCATGACCCGCCCCACGAGACGGGGTGGCACACACTCAAGATCATGAACTGATTCAGTGCAACCAACCACCCAGGGGCTCACCGTGCGCACATCGCTCTCATCGAGCTCGGCCTCCCTTACGAAGAGGAAATCATCGATCTCGCCGTCCCCCGCACGGAGGAGTACCTCAAAGTCAACCCCCGCGGCCTGGTTCCGTCGCTCTCATACGACGGCGAAATCATCACCGAGTCAGCCGTCGTGGCCCAGTTCCTCGCCGACGCCCACCCTTCGCACCTCCTGCCGGCATCCAACTCTAAGGACGGCGCCCTCCGCCGCGCCCGCATCAACTTCTTCGTCGATGCGTACTTCACCAAGGCCAATCCGCTCATCTTCAAGGTGTACACGGCCAAGTCGCCCGCCGAGGTTGACGCCGTCGCCAATAGCTTTGTCGAAATTATCGCGAAGGAGGTTGAGCCTCTTCTGAAGGATGCTGCACCCTATTTTGGTGGCAGCGACAAGCCTACTCTGGCCGAGGTGAGTTTTGCAGAGCTGCATCTCGGGGTTACTTTTGCCGACAGCACGCTCCCTGAAGCGGGAACTTTGATCATATGAGAGATGCTAATGTCCCAATACAGGCTTTGACTGGATCATTTACTCTTAGACTCTTCGCATTTTCTAAGCATGAGCTGCTCCCGCCGAGCCTCCTTACATCCTTGGAAAAGAGGACCCCTAATTTTTACAAATGGGCACAGACCGTGAACAAGACTCCCAGCGTCACTCACATCTGGGATGAGGAGACGGTCATTGAGAAGACGAGGTTCAGAATTGCCAAGCTGCGAGGGGCTAGCAATGGCAACTAGAGTTCCGCGATGTATTCGTATTTCAGAAGAAGGACCTTCAAGCTCATTGGAGCCGGGAAGTCTAAGCCATCTAATGTCATCAAGGTTCTGAATTACTTTCGTCCATCACCCGACTTTGAGTTGATAACACGAGTTTTTATGCCCGAAAGATGGCCGGTAGTCTTTGGCGCAGTCTGGTTGGTTGAATCCTCAACATGGAGGATGGGAGGGAAATTCGTATAAGTGGCTGTCTCGTGAAAAGAAGGGGTCGATCATACACCCTGTTCAGATCCTCATGACCGAGTTGCCATCAAGTTGGCTGCGCCTTGTCGGGGGACATCCTGAACATTTCTTGTCCGTGCCCCTGAAGCCTTGGCCAACGGTTGGAGATATTCTGCTCGATGGTTTTACCGTGCGGGATGGAGGGCGGGAAATTCACCCGTCAAGTCATGTCATCGTGATTATCGACTGATTCTCGACTCTTTGGGCGAAAAGGCCTCTCATTGCATTATTCATACTCTCATGTGCCTTGTGCCACAAATGAGTTTTGTCAGGACAGGAAAATGACTTGATTCACCGTTGCATCATAAAACCCGAGATCCCGCGCACGAACTCAGCTTTCAGAGATCGCAAAAGAATTCAGAGTTCATATGCAGAAATGAGGCGATGTGAGAATTGATGCTGTCGCATATTCACACCGGAGGCAGCCGCGTCCGTCGGAAATGCTCACGAAAGGGGAACTGTTCCTCCGAGGACTTTCATCGGCCCAGCATGTGCGGTGCTGAAGCCTCCGCAGCTTGCATGGAGCATCGTCTCGGAGTTGAAGAAATTCTGCCCCCACATCACCGAAAGCCACGAACTGCGAGATCTGTGATCGTCGGGTTGAGTGGGCTTGGCTTCCAGAAGGTAGGAGAACGGGATGAAGACCGGGTTCTTCCAGGAGTAATGAAGTTTGCTCAGGATGCCATTGCGTAAGTTGAGTTCATCGGGATATTTGTGTCTGGGCGATGAGGAAGGTGAGAGTCTTGGCAAGTTAGCGAAGCTGAGGCCATACGGAAGGCTTGAGCAGGAGGTGAGCCGGGCTTGTCATCGACCCCTTCGCCCGACGAGCAACACGAATAGGAAGTGGGTGCATGCGGACATTGACAGCGCGGTTTCGAGTAGGGAAGAAGAATATCAGTCCAATGCCGTTGGGATGCGTCAGTTTCGTCGCTCGTCAGAAACGGCTCCTGAGAGGATAGTTGGCTGTCGAGAACAGACAAGAGCTAGAACAAGAATGCGGGAAAATGGCGGAGTCTAAATAGAGTTTCTGCTTTAGCCACAGACCAAACGACCCCGCTTACATACTGCCTGCAGGACTAACTCGTGTGCGTTGACGCTTTGGTGGTCAGCAGTTAGTGCGAGGTGTGCTTGGCAGCTCTTCTCGAAGCCGGTCTCGAAACACCAAGTGTGAAACATCACAGCGTTCACCCCGGAGCTGCATCCGGATGGGGACTAGGATCGCGAGCGGGGAAGCTGGGCCGGGACCAACATACCTCACGCTGTGCCATTCGGAACCACAGACAATACGCACAATATAGTCCATCTATACACCAGGTTGTATGTATTCATGAAGATGACGGGTACGCACGGTTCGCTTGGATAACTCGTCTCCTGATCGGCTCAGTGGGAGATAGTAGAGCTCAGGTTCCCGTGAAACATGACAACCGACACCATGGTTGCTGCATGCACGCTAGAATCGCACGTCCGAACTCTAAAATCCCCTACTTTCTATGTACCGGCATCCAAGCCGAGCGTTGGTTACCTATCTTGCGGTGGCGAGGCAATGATCATGCGGCGATGCTCAGCGGTAGTCATTGGTATGCCAACTTGGTGTAGAAGCACGAATCACATACACACCATCTCGACAATGGGTGCACAGAGGCACACTAGCGCACACGCATCCTTCGTGCTCACATCACCCACACACATCTACCGCTTCTCGAGTTTCCGTCCCATCTCATCCCATAACTTCCAAACCCCCAAAACCTGGATGAATATGTTTGGTGAAGGTGTAGAGGAGAGTAGAGTGAGAGGGAGGAGCTTTGTCCTTCCTATCGGTGTCCCCTTCCGTTAGTGCCCATCAGTATGCAGCCCATCTGGCATCTGAAGCAAGACTACTTATCCTTGACGTGTCAAGGCTCGAAGGCGAACGGGTGTCCGGGGGAAGGGTTGATAATGACTTATCCTCCCCACTCATGATAGATCCAATAGTCCCCGCTCGTCAACATCCTTAATTCAAACTACGGCGTTAGGTTTGGATCCTATCCAACTTCCGGGGAAATAAGTTACATGCCGCCCGGAGCGGCGACTTGGCGACATTAGCTCCCCTGTCCGCACGAACTTCGAGCACGCAGCCAACGGGGCCCACTCTCTTTGGACTTTCTGGCTACATGGAGTGGTGAGCGAGTAGCGATAACAGATCAATACCGGTCGATATGCGGCTCTCCACATCGTCGACGGCCTCTTACGGCCTGGAATGGATACCGTTTGCGCTTTCGATATTGGGCATCTTCGGGGCGAACGGACAAGGCTTTCATGTTGTTGAGCACCAGCTGGTGTCGCGACAGCTACCAGATCTGAGTAACATCTCAACATGCGGCGTGAGCATTTCCCGAATAAATATGCAAAACCACTACTGACGTCCCATCGAGTTGAACTGTCTCGTTCAGTCCATCACCGGCTCGGGTTGCGACCTGACGAATACGACTTGTTCATGTGCCAGTTCGCAGCTTGGCCAGCTCGCCGCGAGCTGCTTGATAGCGAACTGCACGATGCAGGACTCATTAGGTATAATGATATTCCATTCCATGTTGAGAGGTGTTGCGAGCTAATATGGTTCAGATCTGGCGAAGCTGCAAGCCAGGCAATGTAATTTGCCGCACGAATCCCAGACCACGAAGATGCTCGCCATTCTGGTCACAGTTTACGTGACCGCACTCATAGCCATCGGCCTACGACTCGTCGCGAAAAGTTTTGCAAAGATATGGAGCACAGATGATGCTTTGATTGTTGCTGCTATTGTAAGTCGAAACAGAACCGGCAAGCTGGGAATCACGAGCTGACGATGACATCAGGTCATTGCGATTGCGCCATTCTCTCTTGTGATCATAAGTTAGTGCCTCCCTTTGAATGTGAGGCATTCAGGTGCTGACATTTTTCAGTGGCCACGATGGGCTTCGGGACACATCTCTACGACCTGCAGCCCGGAGGATTGACGAAAATACTGCAACTATTATACGCCGCCGAAATCGTTTACGTCTTCGTGCTTCTGTTCGCCAAACTATCTCTAGTCACCTTCTACCTCCGCATATTTACGGTACCGAGATTTCGGATGGCGGCATACTCTTTGATTGCATTCCTCGTGTTGGGCCAGGTCATTATCGGGTTTCTAACCATCTTCTCGTGCCATCCGATCGAACTCTTTTGGGACAAAGACATCCACACCGGTGGCTGCCTCGACATTAACCAACTTGCGTATGCCAACTCAGCTCTCGCTATTCTTCAGGACCTCATTATACTTGCGCTGCCGATAGCAATGCTCCCGGGCTTGCAAATGAACAAGAACAAGAAGATCTCCGTCGCTGTGATATTTCTCCTCGGTTCCGTCGGCTTCATATCAACCATCATCCGTCTCCAAGTTCTCGCGGTATTCGGCAACTCGATCGACCCGACGTGGGACTACGTTCCGGTGGTTTGGTGGACGACTATCGAACTTGGTGTCGTTATTGTCTGCGCATGCTTGCCCATGATTCGCAACCTCGTGGAGAAATGGTTTCCCAACTTCAAGCTCTTCAAGTGGTCCTCGCCAAAGCCATCGAAAGACAGCGTGGGATCTTCTTCGGTCGGAACCGACGACAAATCATACAAAATGGGGCGATATCAAAAGTTCGGCAGGAGTACCAGCCCGCCGCAGTTCAGCGACAACTACGTGCGTGACCATATCGGGGGCCCCCCATCGAAGACCGACGAAATTTCCCAGACAAAATATCGAGATATGTACGCTTACGGCGGATCCAAGCCAAAAGTCCTGGAGCCTCCCATGTCACCACCCCAACCATACGATCTCTCGTGGAGGTCGACGAACCCTTACGGAATTTCAGGCGAAAATCCGTACGCTGTTGGAAAAACGAATTACAGACTCGAGATTGAAATGTTGGAAAGAAAAGACAGGAATTTTGATGAGGAGCTTCCTGAGATTCCGGAACATCCGGAACAAACTGAGGTGGAGTACTACGGTCAAGCAATTACGACGGGGGAACACCCACAACCATCGCGATGTTCTCATTGCGGGAGATCACGCTGCGGCGACATATGATCCTTGTAAAACAGTCTCATTGTAATATCATAGATACCAAATGTGTTTGAGTTTATCTGCATACCTAGCTTCCAAGTTCATTTCGGACTATGTGCTGCTCGTTTGAGGCAATACCGTTCCGTCGGAGGTTTGTCAAGAACCCGGCGCCGGGCCCCGCCTTCACGCCGGAGCAGGCCGGAGCGCTCCGGGGTCAACCCAGTTCTTGATCGGCTCTTGAATCCTAGTGCGGCAGTGCACTCGGCCATCGTACCGACAACTTCTCCTATCTGATCGTCGGAGAGATGAATAGATAGCCTCTTCTACCGTCCCACTCTCATGGTGCTTATCTGGAAGATTACAAGGTTCTTATCACATGCGGGGGTCCAAATGCAACGTAGACACCGACATTTCATGACGCTTCAGCTGCAGCCATGAACGCCTCATTCGATCTCCACCAATTCTCACCAGAGTTCTTGTCTTCTAGGAGATACAAATACCGCCGAACGCTGCGTCTTCAATGAAGCACCACCAACACCAGCTTTGACAGCGGAAAGATGCACCAGCATTGACCCGAGTTTCGCCACTCCCGCTCGTGGTACAACCGCTATCCCCAAACAGGTCACCTCCGAAGCCGCATTTGGCTGTTTCCTGAGCTTCGCGTCGCAGCTTCCCGCCTCACAGGACCACGTGAAACATGCGCCTTTTCTCCACAAGGCTCAGCACGCTCAGCCAGCTGTTGCTGCTGCTGCTGTCGTCGGTAGGGCGATGCTGCCAACAGCAGCTCTGCGAAGCCCAGCAGAAGCACACCTGCAGCAGCTGCGGCACCTCGAAGCCACAGGTCCCGATGCCCGCAGCGCCCCCGCAGTGTCTTCTGCAGGAGTGGACAACGTGGACGACGGGCGATGGGGTTGATGCCTCGACCCGCGCGTACTGGATGCGGCAGGCAAACCTCGCATTGCCCAACCCCTGCCCGTTCGCGGCCTTTGGAGCTGTTGTTGTGAACCACACGGCCGGTGGCTTGGGGGAGCTGGTCTGTACTGGCGCGAACAACAACCAGGGCTCAGGCAACCCGACGCTTCATGGTATGCAGAGCAACATGTTATTGCAACTGCCGTGGGAGAACAATGCTGACCGGTAGCAGGCGAGATGGTAGCGATCAACAACTGTTCGGCCATCTTCACGGATCCTCAGAAACGCTACAACATGACGCCCGCAGATGCTCTTCTCGCGTTCGGGGATCTGACGCTCTACACCAACGCCGAGAGTTGCCCAATGTGTGCGTCGGCTATCCGCTGGGCTGGGTTCAAGGAGTACGTGTATGGTACGAGCATCGATGCCCTCGTCGACATGGGCTGGGGTCAGATCACTGTCTCTTCTAAAGAGATATTCAACCAGTCTTCTGGCCTCTCCAGTGAGACCGGCTTCCTTGGTGGTGTCTTGACGAATGAGACGGACGGGTTCTTCAGCTGGCAGTTCCGTCCAAACGCGACTTGCCCACAGGGCTGCTCTCGGGCGGCGAGCGGCCGTTGTGCGCCTGCATGAGGATGCCGAGCCGGTGCCGCGTGTTCGACCCCGCCTTGTGAGGCAGGAATAAGGTAGACAAGACAATAGTTTACTTGGCATCCGAGATGATTCTGTTTTCGACATCGTGAAATCCTCCCAGACTCTGATTTAAGCTCTCGGCAACGCCAGCTGATGCGTTTGTAAAGCGTCTTCACCTCAGCTATGCCGCATCTGTGACAAAGTCAAAGCAAGGCCAAAAAGAGAACGACTGAATGATCCCAACCTGATTTGAACAGATAACCTGAGCGGTATTAGCAACCTCTTACCATGATGAGGGTGTCATGTGGGTGACTCGAAGCCCCGGGGTGTAACTTACCTTTCGATCTGGAGTCGAACGCGCTACCGTTGCGCCATAGGACCGTTGGAGGGCGAGAGGGTATCGTGGGCTGTGAGCGGGCAACGCTCGTGGGTCATTCTCGTGATCAGGGCGAGCCCCGCATGCAAGAGGGTCTACAGGCTCGTCTAGACCTAGCGTGGTGATGAGACGGATGTCCAAGTCGAAATGTCTCTTGCATTCTTTAGGTCGTCCTCGTGTATCTACAACAATCGGACAGGCCACTCATGTGGGAAAGAACAAGGGATGGATGGATAAGATGGGCTCTTCTGAGCTTGGGGAATACTTTTGCTCTGCTTCATACATCTTTACAAACCTAAGCTGATATGAGAGTCAGTTGAATGAGCATAGGAATTGAGCAGGAAAAGTGTGAGTGAGGTGGTTTGGTTGCAGAAAACGGAATAGTAACAAATGAATGATAGGCGCTTAGATGCATACATATATTACTACAAAACTAAATAGCGTAGATTATTACTATGCGAGTTTTCTTTCATTTTCCTTTATAAGTAGGCATTATTAGCAGACAGAGATGACTTCTTTCTTAATTAACTAAGTAAGAAATATAACTACAAAAGACATTACTGCAAACTAAGACATAATGTTAATAACAATACGCTGTTTAATTAATGAGGAAATTGAACCTAAAGATACTTTGTTATTTATTCTCCTTGTTGTTGTCCTCTCTATCCGTAAAATAAAACCAGGGAGAAAAAAGAGTTGCTGTTTTCTCCATGTTCAAAAATGTCAGGAGGGCTCAATCGGGGATCGAACCCGAGACCTCGCCCATTCACGCTGTGCGCAAGGGTTGTGACAAACACAAGCACCCGAAGGGCGAATCATACCACTAGACCATTGAGCCGACGTCGGCTTACAATCCCTGAGGGACCGAATGCGCGGTGGATGGCTGTGGCGCAAAAATCGGGCGCTATGTTAGACGAGTCGCTGACAAGCTTATGCGCCTACTATCAGGTCGCTGTTGTAGATTCAATCGCGCTCCTTCAACAGTGCCCAAGACTAGACAGGTAGAGCTACACAGCGCTGTCGGAGAAACTCTGTTAACTCAGAACAGAGTTCTGTCATAGTCTGCTGAGACTGGTCCTTGGGGTAGGATGCAAAGTCAACTCCGGTGGTAGTGCGGAGATAGGTTCGGACACTCGCCAACAACAGGAAACCTCTTCGTATGAGTCCCAATCAGACAACGTGAAACCTCAACTCACCGCTGGAAAACGTTGCGTGGCCTTGGCCAAACACGGTTCTGTCACTCTCGAAGCGAATTATCGTATTTCCCCCCCTTGCGGCGTATCTCTAACCGAGCCAGAGTTGATGCCTTTCTGGACTGGACGTGGCAGTGGGACGCGTCCGGGCTTGTGCACGCGCTCACTTGCCCCATCGTTTCCACATCGCCAAAATAACCTATGGACCAAGCTCTAGACTCACCAGCCTGCTGGTACCGTTGACACAGTGACACCGAGGGAATTGGGATAGTCCGGAATCCGGATACGTAGTCGATTCGATGAGCCGATCAACGAGATTGGGTTGCGCGGAATGCGTTCCTGGTGTTCATTGCCGTATTCGAACAGAGTTTAGTTGCGAGCTCAGAAAACTCGACCGAAGCGTCCGAATTGGCCGACGGATTCGGCGACAATGGAGCGAGGGGATCAACGCCCACGTGCTCAGTTCTGCTCACCCTCAGCTGCCAGAATTGATTGACTTCATCTCACTGAAAACGTAATCATCTCGCACCCATTCGCTAGGGGCGGTCCTGGAACTATCCGACCCCCGTGGGAAACCTGGAACCACATCCGGACCCCTGTTTTGGCAACGGTCGAAGCGCTTAGACGACATTTTAGCGGTGGCAAATTGGGCAGACGGGCGACTGGCGCCTAGCGCAATAAACTCAACCAACTTTCATGTCGACACGGTGGATTTCCTTCGAGAAAACTCGCGGAAAACAGATCAGATCCGGCTGTGCCCCGACCATGGAGACGGATCAACGTCCTCCCACTTGCCTTCGAAGCTAGGGGTTCCCGAGAGCGAGGAAACCCATATCCCTGCCTCGCGACATGGGACGTTCAGACTTGGACAAGGGAGACAAAACTCGGTCCGTGATAGGAAACCTGCGTTGCCAGATGGACGGTTCATATCAAGCCGTAAACAACTCTCTTACTGCAAGAGCTGTAAAGCCCTATGAACATTTGGCATCCGGGGTCATGTCAACATACCTGAGACAGAATTTATTAACAGCTCCAGCGGGCATCGCTGTTGATCGCGGCATTTGCGAGGGCATTATGCAGATCTCGTCAGGGATGCCCAAGCCACTGGCCCGGCGAGAGCGATTCGTTACAGCCTCCAGCAAGCGGCAGAACACGCCTTACAACGCCTCGCCAGGCACTCGTGGCTTGTATAAATGCTTGTAATACGACCCTAATCTTACCCTGACGCCCGGGCGCCAAGAACATGGAACTGCATACAGTTCTGGTGCCTGAACAAGGTTCATGACTAGTGTACGGTCCAACGACAGGAACCGCTGCACAACAGCTTTTCTTCGTCTGAATAACATGAATAAGTTCAATATAGAGTAAATTGAAATGTTCCTATAGAGGTTCATCTGATATAGTTCATTTGAAGTTTTTGAAATGTCTCACCAAGCCGTTCTTCCTCTTTGGTCTTCAACGACGAGAGCCCCCAACGGAGTGTGTTCCGAGCGCACTCGCAACGGCCCCAGGCGCAACTGAAGCGGGGATAGAGTTACAGATGTGGAAAGTCGTGAGCCCCTTCTAATAACATGGGAGTTTCTCGGTGGGTTTCGTCGCCCCCTTCCGGCTAGATGACCCTGGGTCGACTGCAAGGAGTCGACATCTTGATATTGCACCCCGTCTGGGGTGGTGGGCAGACAAGAGCAGTCAAAAGGGGGCGCCCTGCCGTCAAAAGACAGACCCCAATGTATTATGTGTTTGGCCGGATGCCCGTCATGCCTCACAACAGTTGCATCTTGCCTCGTACTCGCGTTTTCTCGTGATGTTGTTGCCTTCAACGCCCTGGGCGGCGCTCCTGCTGGCCAGCGTCTTTTCTTCCGCTGTGAAGGCGGACGACTGTTCAGTCGACCCGTTAGTATTACCCATAAAAGTAAGGAAAAAACACCTCACGAGTCATTCGCTCACTTTTCCCGGCTCGTCTGTTTCTCTTCTTTTGGTGTTTTGGTGGGTTTGTTGTGTGATCGTGGAGTACTGACTTGGCCCCCCGCAGAACGTTACCTTTCCGAATGGCATCGGTGCCAACCGCGGCGTCAAGCTCACGCTTGGTGGCCAGGTTCAAGGCATGCGCATGTCGACTATTCTTAACAATACGCGAGTGAGGAATATTTTGGATTGCCCGAGCGAGGACACCTTGGCGTTCGTCGGCTGCCAAGGTGCATCTGGCAGTGTCTATGATACATCAAAAAACACCTTCACCCAAGTCTACAACATCAAGGACTGGAATGTCTCGTAGGTGACCCATTCTAACACAGTGTATCATTATTTGCTGACTTCTTTCACAGAGTTGTTGATGCACAACCCGTTGACGGCGTCACAACGGTCCTCCATGGATACGACACCGCCAACTTCACGGATGGCCCGGCAGTGGTCTACGGTTACCCTTTTGAGATCTGGGCGGATTACGACTCCATGAACAAGAGTGCTTTGGCTCTTGGTCCCGAATCTTCCACGATTGATCTGCTCGTCGACCACAAAATCGCACCGACTGCGGCTTGGAGTCTGGATTACGGCTCGACCTCCGAGCTCTACCCCCGCGATGGCCAGCTTGTCTTCGGCGGTGTCAACGAAGCGCGTTTCAACGAGACGAAGAAGACCGAGTTCACCATGTGGGGAGCGGGCGCGCCTGTGCCATGTCCTCTGCAGGTTCTCATTTCCGACATCATTCTCACGAACGAAGACGGCGATCACTCGCTCTTCAGCGACGTCGGCACACGAGTTTCCGCCTGTATCGACACGGTTCAGAACGACTTCACTCTCACCCCGAACATGTTTTCACGATTCCAAAACTTCACCAACCACACTACAACATTCAATGGTACCACATACAGCCAGTCGACGTATCCATCCAGCCTCGAGTCTATGATCGGAACCCTGACGATCAAACTCACGAATGGCTACACCACCGTCATTCCTCACTACGAGCTGGTTACCCACCAGCGTGGAACCGACTCCCGCGGCAGATACGCCGTCACGAACAACACCCACATCCAGGCCACCGTTAGTTCCGGCCTGAGCGATTTGGGCGACAATGTCCCTATCCTCGGTGGCGTTTTCCTCTCTCAGAACTACTTACATGTCGACTACGCCGCGGGCAAGTTTTGGCTGAGCCCCCAAGTCGCAAATGGCACGTTGGCAGACAACATCACATCAACTTGCAACGGCACGAGTAGCGGTAGCAGCGGAGGAACAGCGATGGGTGTCAAAGTCGGTGTGCCGGTAGCCATTGGCGCTGCCTTGATCTTCTTTGTTGCACTCTGGTTCTGGCTGAAGAACCGCAAGCGGAACCCCAATGCCGGGGTTGCCGGAACGAGGGCCATCCCTCGATCAGAAAAGCGGGACGCTCCAGACTCCAAGTCATCGACAACCCGGTTTGCTGGGTACCAAAACTACCAGGCCGTAAATCCGGATAATCACATGGAGCTAGAGGGCGATCTTGGCGCAAGGCGAGCAGAGCTAGAAGAGCCCGCTCCTGCATATTCAAGAGCGTCGGAGTGGCCTCGCATGAACTCGATACAAGGAGAGAATATGACATATTACTCCCAATCACCAGAGGAAGGCGAAAGTTACGAGCTGGCGGATACTTCGCCGATGCCACCACAACCGCCGGTGTTGGCAAATCGGCCGCCAGCGAAGAGGCAAGACACTGCGGTGTCGGCCATCAGCGACCGTGACACTTTTACACAGAGTCCGACTGCATTACGAAAGCAGATATCTAATATCGACGACATGGTGTCGCCAACTAGTACACGGGCAAACAGCACGAGACGAAATGCTCCCTTTTAGCGTATTGGATAGACGATTAATGATAATTCACTTCTTGAGGCAACACACTTGGTCCCAATGATACTTGCGCGGTGAATTGTACATGCAGTGATGAGGCCACTGCCTGATTAAGTCAGGATGCTGCTGAGACTACGATAGCCATTTGAGATGGCCAAAATCCGAACACATGGTCACTTAGCCGTTCTCTTGATCATTTTGATCTAGTAATACACATCGACCATGTCGCGCTGCTGCAAAGCCGACATGACTGCAATCCAAACAATAATGCCTAGGACAAAGCCCCATAGTGACAACATAGCCATGCTCTTCGATGAACGTCCAATGACCATTGCAAAGAACATAGAGGCCGACAGGATCATGATCCATAATAATACGCCGCCTTTGTAGGTGATTAGAACAGAGCCAATTGCGGTCAACAAGCACCAAGTCGTTGCCCACCATCTCCAATTCTTGATCCAGCCCCAGAAGCCCCCCAATACGCTATACATGGCCGGTGATCCTGCCTTTTCGAGTTCCATAGTTCCACCTCTGAGCCGCTTCTTGATCTCTTCAGAGAGCTGATCGTGGGTGAAGTCGTCGGGGTTGCTTTCCTGCAATTCTTTCCTGATAACTGCGGCAAGCTCCAAAACCCCCTTGAAACCCTTTGGCTTGTCGAATCGACCACGCATTCTCATGGTCATATGAGATTTGATCCACATCGCTGACATGCCAAGAGTCCATAGAATCAACAAGAGTAGCATGATGAAGAGCTGGATGTACGAGAAACCCCACTGATACGTCTCTCGAGCCGAGGCGTTGGTTACATCGATCTCCGTCACTGGCTGGCACGTGCCATTTGATCTGATGTAGTTGAGGTCGTACGTGTCGTTCCCCATGTTGTAGGTGTATGTGACCTTGGATTTATCGCGGAAGGGCTGCGTGTTTGTTCTTGGATCTGTCCAGTTATTGCCGAAGATCGTATTATACCTCTCCGGAAGATAGAAGGCCGAAATATTCAACGTCGGGGATGATAGAGTCTGATTCATGAAGGTCGAACTGTTGTTTTTGAGTCCAAAGAAACCGTGCTCCTTTGTATCTAGACTGCCACATCAGCATCGATTCAATAACATATATCGCTGCATCAGTCTCACAATTGGAAACGCTTTCATGCAAAGAGCATCGGCAGTTGGGTGGGTAATTGTCTTGCCAGTACTTATTGCGTTCTTCGGTACCGTAGTCCTGATCCTCTTCGCAGGTAGAGTAGTAGCTCCAACTGTTCCACGAATTGGGATAGTATCCGTTCATAGTATTCCCAAGAAGTTGTTCCGCTTCAAGCTGTCAGTTGTGCTGCCTGAAAAGCCAAAATTCAAACCTCAGAGTTGAAATGCTTACTGCCGTAGTTGATCCTGGCAAATGTGACTGGATAATCTTTGGTAAGATTGACACGGTCTCCATCATGTATGACATAGGCAATCATGTCGAAATCCGAAAACTTGAGCATTTCTCCGTCGGTTCCGGTAACGAAAGCACCGCTGTTTGCCTGATATCCGGACATTGCGCTACCAAGCGTAGGGAACAAGAGGATGAAAATTGCAACAACGACCATGAATATCATGGCGAATCGTGAACGTAGCCCGTGAGAACGGCTGAAGTCTCGCATCAAGTACCAAGTAGACCAGAAAGTCGGCGACCCGTCTAGGAACACAGTCCAAAACGTCTCATAGGTAACCGGGCTGACTTCCATCGATGTTGTGACATAGTCAGAGAAGATGCTCCAAGAGATCCAAGCCAGAAGAGCCTGGCCTCCTCGGCCAAAAACCTGTGAGTTGTCAGATAATTGCAGGGAAAGCTGGGGAGGCAACGACTTTACCACATCCCACGCGACATCAACAAATTTGGCATTTGCGAAAGTCATAGTCCCCCATGCCATTGTGATCTGGAAGAAGCCAGAGGCAGCCCACCAGTCATACTCGTTCATGAAAATGTTGAAGCTTCCATCTGGCTGACATGCATTGTTGTCTGAGTCCGTAATGGACTGGGGCTGCTGGATGACGACACTCATTAGAACCCCCAGGCCAGCAATCCAACCAAGGAGGAACAACCAGCTGATCGCAATAACCCAATTGAAGTCTATTAAGTCCTGCACAGCGGCGATGACAGCCTCCTTCCAAGCTCGTTTGTCCCATAGCATTGACCCCAGGTCGGCGCATCGGCGTTTGGATCGCGCTGTCTTCTTGCCAAGTGAGGAGCTGTCGTCGATGAGAAGCGGGGCAAAGGGTTTCGTGGAAAGAACGGCACTGAAGCCGGTGGACGTTTTTGAATCAGAATCCATCTTCGACAGCCCTAGTGGGATTGAATGATCTCAATTATGTTCGACACCTCTGTGACGGTGCTGTCATGACATGGCTTGAATGAGCGTACTTGAATCGCCCAAGAACGGGACACTAATCACGGAGTAAGCTGCAGAGGAGAAGGGCTAGTTTCAATTCAACTGAACCTGTGGCACAGCAAATGCGCCTGTCCGCCTCTTATCACTGTCAGCGTGGAGAGCCAGGATTTTCATCGCGTTGAGTGCTGCCTAATGCAACTGACAGGGGTTTGTTTACGCGCGAACTCCAACCAAACATCGCCAATGAGCATCTACAGGGGCACATATGCTTGTCGTCATTACACAGTCGGATGCCGTCCGGAGGAACGGCGCTACTGCAAACAAGACGGCAGAGTGAGATGATAGGCATTTTTAAGCGATCAATCCAGGAATTCAAGCAGCTGTCCGGTGCTGCGCCGCGGGGTCACCTTTGACAACGGATGGTGATGAGACTGATCGGCGACTACGCTGCCGTTCTCTTCGTCTTGCAGGCCCTGATTCTGGTCAGGCTGTCTGGTGGCGCAGGGTTACCAGCAACAGTGAGCGGCCGCCGCTGATATGTAATTAGAAAAATGAACACCTGCGTGTGTCTGAGTCGTTTGATTTCGTGGGATCGGCCTCCCTGGCTTGTCGTGGAGGATTCGGATCCTTGCACACAGCCATCGTTCTCCCTACGGACGGTGCTGGATGAAATTCCAGCCCTATGACGTTCTCAACCCGGACTCCCAGAGCTGTCCAGTGAGCAGAGAATAAATGTGGATGAAGACGAAAATTGCGAAAATTGCGCGAAAGCCTCTGGGTAGGAGATGGCGGTATCTCATCGACTTTTGATACAAAGTGGATCCCCATTTGGATATCTTCCATTGAGGTAAGGTCAAGACCGCATCTGGGAAGAATGAAACACAGAGACGACAACGAACTAATTTTCTTACTCCCCATGATCCCTTACAACGTCTTGCTCAAAGTCCGGTGCCGGTGCACATTGGGGTTCTACTTGGTATCAGTAATATGGAGTCCCAAGTCTCGGCTGATTACCTACAACTTTCGGGGCCTCTTGTTTCTCGCGGACTTCGAATGAAGGTTTAGCCCAACTCATGTCACCTCACAACTGTCACGAGATACCAGGAGACTTTTGTAAAATTCATCATAATTCGTGACTTATTTCGTAGCGAACGGTAGAGAACGAGCCCCAAGACAAAACATTTACCACACACGAACGCCCCGCCCAAAATGGCAATCCTCACACCCTTCCCAAGCGCAACCCACAAATGAACGCCACCTGTTTTCGTTAAGCATCAACTGGAATGTCAGCCCCGGGTCGCTTCTTACGTCGCTCCTCCTCACGTCGCCTCTGCTCCTCGCGACGTTTTGCCTCCTCTCGACGTTTTGCCTCCTCTCGACGTCGTTGCTCCTCACGAGCCTTCTGCTCTCGGCGCCTCTGCTCTTCTCGCCTCTTCGCTTCTTCACGACGCCTCGCTTCCTCTTTGCGCCTGGCTTCTTCTCTTCGACGTTCTTCCTCTGACTACACACAACAACTCCGTCAGCATGCTCGAGCCCCGTCTCGTGCAAACACCTCGAGCGCCCTCCGGCGCTACATCATACCAACCTTGCTATCTTGTTGGACATCACGCTTGTGATTGTAACCATAACCATTCTGCCTCTCGCGCTCCCGCTGTCGCTCTGCCTCCTGGATCAACTGATCCGTCTTCTTCTTGTCGTACTGCCCATCGCGGATTCTCTGCTCCTCCTTCTAACGTGCGTACTCCTGATCCTTGAGCTTTGCCTCAGTCGTCTTCCTATCATACTCAGCCTTGCGGATGCGATCATCATCCTTGGCACGCTGCGTTGCCGAGTCAGAATGCTGCTTGTTGTATTGAGCCTTGCGAATTTGCTCCTCCTCATGTGCGCGTGCGTACTCCTGATCCTTCAACTTTCCCTCAGTCTTCTTTCGGTCATACTCGGCTTTGCGAATGCGATCATCATCATGATTGCGGTTCTTCTGTTGCTCTCTGATGATCTCATCAGACTTGGTCGACCGCTCAGACTTCGACCTCTGGTTGTAGTAGTAGTTTGGATCCTTGTAGCCAATCACGTAAGGGTCGTAAGGCTTGCCGTTGGATTCAGGTACCTTTGGGTTGTAGGTTGTAGTCGTATGAGAGTCAGGAGTGTCAACAAAGCGTCCGTTGTTTGGCTTTCCTCCCTTCTTCTGTCTTTCGATTTCCTTGTTGACATCGGCCAGCTCCTGTTTTTCCTTCTGCTTCTTCGCCTGGAGCGCAGCCTTGTCCGCTGCATTCTTCTTCTTGACTTCGTTAAGGTCCTTGATCTCATTGTTCTTGTCAACCCTCGCGGCCTCCTTTTCTTTCGGAGTTTTGGCGCCCTTCTGACGGGTGCGAGCATCGGCGATCTCCTTGCGTTCTTTGTTTTCGCTGAATGTCGCTTTTTGCTTCTGCGCCTTCTGCTCCTTCTGGATATCCTTAATCTCACCCTTCTCCTGGGCCTTCTTAGCGCCAAGGTTGGTAGGGGTCTTGGATGACGTCTTCGGTTTACTGTTGCCCTTATTGCCGTTGTTGGCGCGAGCCGAGAGAACGTTGCTGTCGCTCTCCCCGAGGTACTCATCGCGCCGGGAGAGGTCGTGAGCATCGTCCTCCGCGAGGTTTTCAGCACTGAGATCGCGTGCCTCTACCTCGTAATACTCCCATTCACCATCGTCGGTAGTAGGGGGAGGGGCAGCAGCTGGGGCAGCCGGCTGGTTGGGGTTGACTTGACGGGCTTGCAGATTAGAGATCTCCTCGTCGATCTCCTCGGCCCGGGACTGGAGTGCGGAAAGAGCAGAGCCAACAGCATCATCTTGACTGTCAAGGCGCACCACAAGGGGTGCCGTGAGGCCGCCTGAGACGAGCAGGGCCAGGACAAGAGACTTAATTGAGGGCATAATGAAATGAGATTCGGGAAATGGCGTAGACTACCAATGTGTTGAAGGTAATGAAGTCGTAATGAGACCTGCCGAACAAGAATGGGTGATTGCCGAGCAGGCCATGTTGTCTTTAATACTTCGATCTCCACGCTGATTCCCATCTTCAGCTCGAAGGAATTCGCCCTTTCCGCAATCAGCAACTCTTCAGTGGCGCTAGTGAATAAGTCTAAAAAGCTCACTGATAAGGTTAAGTTGGTGTTCTGAGACGGCCTGGACCTCAGCTCTGGGTTCGGCACATCGTCGTCAAGGGATCTCTAGTCTCGATGTTGTCCTTCCCACGTCCGAAAACGAGGCGGACGCCGCCGGCGAGCGTACGGGATGTTGAGATGCGTTTGCCGAATCAACGGACTCCAACATGGCCGTTAGATCTTTCAGAAGTTGGGAACGGGTAAGCTTTCCAGTTCTGCGTTCCGGATTAGATCAGATGGAAAAGCTTGCGTCGCCCGCATCCGCAGCGGCCCAGGGAAGCAACCGATACCGAGCGGGCGTTCATGTCGATTGTTTCTGACAGCGACTATTCCTGCCCCTGAGATATCCGGCGCGTGCCACTCCACGACTCAGACGGTTCGCAAAGGGTCCAAGGCGTTGAGTCGCCACGCGGGGTAGGGCGCACGTTGGCAAGTTTAGACTCGGTTCCGAGCCCAACTAGCTGGAACGGGCAATCACTTGCAGAGCTTATCTTCGCGGGCCACGTACATCTCCCGCTGCGGAGAGATGGCCGGGGCCAATAGATGGTCAAAGATTATCAGGTATTCGTAACGTTGGGCTAGAGTTTAAGATGCCAAGCGGCCCTGGGCCAAGAAACGCCCCGTCCCTTCCCCGCCTTAAGTTTTGACTCGCCGATTTAGGTTATCAAAGGGGATCGAAAGTGCGACCAATATCGCGGTGGGTGTCTTGTCGATCTTCGAACCTCCAGCATGATACTCTCGGGGGGGCGCCCACCTGGGCAAAGTCTCCTGATTTGTGAACAGATTTGCCGAGGTGGAGGCTTCTTGTTTACGGCTCCTCCCAGTCACTTGGGACGGTCAATTTCAAGGCCGCTCGGGAACCTTCGAAGCTTGGGCACGCAGATCTTGCGGCTCTCTTGTTCACACAGCAGGGCGGGCCTGAATGTCTCCGTCTCGTCCGGTCTTCTCGACCCCCAAGAACCCGGAGCCGCTATAATAGCCCGGGTCCGGATCCAGCTTAACCTGAACAAAGCTCAAAGTAAGACACGCAACACTGCTTCACTAGCGCCGTGTTGGGTTTCCGTGAGGGTTTCCGTAAGGCTTCCCCTAGCTGGACAAAAGAAACTCTTTCGAGAGCAATTTGAAATTTCTGCAAGGTACCACAACTCAAAGCAAGCCCAGACTTTCCCCCTAGGCTCTACTTTCTAGCGTCCAATCAGTTTCGCCTGCATCGCCGACGGCTATCTCAGCTTCTTGCTCACCATTGGCACAAGACCGGCCTTCTACTTAGGCTAGAGTGTAAACATGGCCGTTTCACGGTCGTATGACTGGGCTCTTTTTGGTGTAGGCAAAGGTAAAGCTCACGTGGTCTTGAACTTATGTATCGCAGACAAGGTTTCCAGTTCGGCCATTCATCTTAGATCATCGAGATACCGTCGCATGCCGGCCGCTACGTGCAAAAAGTTGATTTGATGGAATACCAACGACCTCCTCGAAGCTTCAACTTGCGCAGCACTGGACGTTCACTGTATTTACATGCGGTGGTCGGCTGACAGGCCAAACGTCCAAAGCAATCTGCCATGAGCTGAACGCTCTCGACCCTGAGAAACCCGCGACATATCCGTGTAGTTCTAGGTTGTTGGTCTTGGATTAGGAGCTTACGATGGCTTTCAGCGACCTGGTTCCCTTTTTCAACAGAAACATTCTCCCCGGCCTCAGACTGCCACGTACACGCACATAAGCTTGAAACTTGTTGCGATGACGAAATCGTGAGGAGAGTCAGCGCAGGGAAAGACCTTACTTTGAAGCTGCATGTTTCCGTCCTGCTCATCATCCACCGACCCACGGATGACTTGGCGCCACTGGCGGCAGACGCGCATTAGTGGCGGATACGCACGCTGAGGCCACGAGCTTAGAGCATGATGAGGATACCCGGTTCAAGTAGTGTAGGCGTTAGCTGAATCGTTGATTATGAAGCGCATACGATACTTAGGAGAAACGGCTCTCAGCCCAGCGCTACCAGGGCTATTCTTCGGCCTTGACTGAACAGTGATTCGCCTTCGGTACTTATTACCAGGTGGTCTAGCTCTGTATGCAATCTATCATGACTCGAAAAAGACCTTGGGACAGTAGACATGATACTGAGAAGCCACTAGAGTGTGAGCCCGGATCAAGACTGATGGCGCTTTGCTCGTCCTTGGGACTTGCCTTTCTTAGAGTTATGTTCTACCTTGAAACTATGGAATGAGTACGCATGGAGTTATCATTTTTAGGGGAATGATTAATAAACCCTTCGAATCGCGGGCGATCCACATCAATTGATACATCTGGAGGGGGCGTTACGCCGAGGAAACTTCCACGGTCTGTTTTGGACTGGAACTACCTCTTTTCCATGATTAGTGAGCTCAAAAGTTCATGTAGTTGAGAATGAACGAGTCTCACAAAACCCTCTTCCTCTTGTGAAGTGAGAATTGGTATCAGTGCTCTTCTTGAAGCGGTTCGAAAGCCGTGACCACCCATCAGCGCTTCACGCAGTAATAGTTACTTTCTTTCCTGTACGACTTAGCGATCTCGAAACAAAAACAAATGTAAATTATCATCTGACCTTCTCACACAGTAGTATGCCGTCGGTTGTAGCGAAGCCCATGATGGTTCCCCCAAAGTCAGATACTTTGGACAGCCGCTGGCATCGGCTCCGACTCCGTTGGGCCGAGGCCCCGCTCCCAACCCCGAAATGGTAACTGGGGTCTGGGTGCGCCGCCATGAGCCCCACAAATGCACCGAAGAGGACGGACGGAAGCCTCCCCTCCGCCCCCGAATCAGGCTTGTGCCGTCTCGGCGAGCTTTATTTGCGGCGCTCCTTCTCACCAAGACGCCGATCACTCTTTCGGGAAATCAAATCACCGTCAATACGAGATCTTTGATGTATCGAAATGAATTGCCGGTGAACTCGGGTTGCTCACAGAATGCGCGCGTGACGCCCCTGGAAAACGTTCCAAAGAAAGTGATTAGACTTAAGCGTATCCTCCAGACCTGCAAAAAAAATATATAGCCGGCCGAGATGTCAGAGCTATCCGCACCATCTCATGTTCTTTAAGTTCGTGGGACTCGACAACCGCCACTGCCGATCATGAAGGCCCACCTCGTCGCGATTCTGAGCAGCTTGGCCTGCGTCCAATCTCTCGCTGTCTCCGAGCCCAGGCAAGCAGGAAGCTTCCCGTCGGCAAGTGGAACGCGGTTCACCATAGATGGGCAAACCAAGTACTTCGCCGGCAGCAACTCCTATTGGATCTCGTTCTTGACAAACAATGCCGACGTCGACCTTGTCATGGACAACGTGGCGAAGTCAGGCCTCAAGATATTCCGCGTCTGGGGCTTCAATGATGTCAACACGATCCCCGGCACCAACCAGGTCTGGTATCAGTATCTGTCGGCTTCTGGGTCTCAGATCAATACAGGGGCAAATGGCCTGCAGCGTCTCGATGCGGTAGTTTCTGCCGCGGAGCGGAAGGGGGTGAAACTTATCATTAACTTCATCAACTTCTGGGACGATTACGGCGGCTTCAACGCTTACGTGAAGGCGTCTGGAGGCTCGAAGGAGAGCTGGTATACGAATGCCGCCGCCCAAGCCCAGTACCAGGCTTACGTCCGAGCGGTTGTAAACCGCTACAAGAGCTCATCTGCCGTCTTCGCCTGGGAACTTGCCAACGAACCTAGGTGCAAAGGATGCAGCACGGAAGTGATCTACAAGTGGGCGGAATCAACTTCCAAATTCGTCAAGTCGCTCGACTCTAACCACATGGTCACTCTGGGTGACGAGGGAATGGGTCTGCCTGGGGACGGGAGCTACCCATACCAGTACGGCGAGGGGACAGACTTCGTCAAAAATCTAGCCATCAAGACCCTCGACTTCGGTACTTTTCACATGTATCCCGACCATTGTGAGTTACGTTTCCCAACTAATCCGAAAACCTGAGCTGACAACAATGATTTCCAGGGGGCGTTGATCTGAAAACGTGGTCTCCTGGCTGGATCAAGTCCCATGGTGAGGCATGCGCCAAAGCGGGGAAGCCCTGCTTATTCGAAGAGTGTAAGGTTCTCCCCTGTCTCCAACTGTCCAACACAAAAGCTAATGCCAAAGAGACGGTTCCCTGAGTGACCACTGCAATATCGAGAAGGCATGGCAGCAGGTGTCGCGTACTGCGTCTGGCTTAGGAGCTGATTTATTCTGGCAGTGGGGAGACCAACTGAGTTCGGGTCAGACGCACAATGACGGGTTCACAATCTATCACGGCAGCAGCGATTATCAATGTCTGGTGGTTGACCATGTCAAGGCAATCAACTCCTGATGATTTGCCGTGAGTGGTTGTACATAGACGCTTTCACGGCCTTCTCGGCCTTCTCGGCCTTTGACGAGTCAAGATGAGGCACGTACGTATTGCAGTTGGTCTTGAAATCCGGATGTGTGGGGGATTCCGCCGATCCTCGTGTTGTGAGAAACGAATCGTCCGAAGTCTTTAGGATAAGGCTCAATCATTCGACGCATCGAATGTCGGGTACCGTGCTTCCGCAAAAGTAAGCCCGTACTGAAGTGCAGCTTAACCATGGAAATGGCCAAGCTTTGTCGGAAATTTGTGGTCTGATCTAGGATAGACCCGTCAATATCCCGCCAGCGCGACATGGAAGGATTGCCGCATAAGGTAGGATGCCACAGCCGCATACTAGTGAGCAGCAGAAATACGAGGACCTGGATGACAGATACTTCCCGCAACTGCTGCGCGATTTCCGATGTAGAACAATAAGAACCAAACTCACCCCACATTCGGTTTTATCTGAGAAATCCCTGACTCATTTCCTGATTTGCCAATTCTGCTTGACAGAGCGTTCTCCAGCAATGTTTCTCGGAAATCCCGTGGTGGTTGCTCTGAGTTTGCTCCAATTATGGGGCGTCTCAGCTGAAGATAAGGTTAAAATCATGCCTCTCGGGGATTCGATCACAGGCAATCCAGTAAGCTCTTCAGGATCGAGACTCGGACTTTGCAACTAACGCCAACAAGGGTTGTTGGAGAGCATTGCTGTGGAAGAAGCTTCAAGACAACAATATCAAGAACACCGACTTTGTTGGGACACAGAAGGCACAGGGTTGCGGGTTCGACTATGATGGAGAGAACGAGGGTCACGGTGGAATGCTGGCTGCAGACATTGCCAGTCAGAACTTGCTCGATGGATGGTTGAAAGAAACAAAACCAGGCATCGTCATGATGCACCTGGGAACGAACGATGCTTGGAGCAACAGGAGACCAGAGGACACTATTCAGGCATTTGACAAGTTGGTGGACCAGATGAGGTCGAGCAAAGATACGATGAAAATACTGGTGAGTGAACGAGAGGCGCAAAGCTTTTCGTTGTTTACGACTAACTGATTTCAGGTGGCTCAGATAATTCCACTAAACCCCGATGGTTGTCCGGAGTGTGGTAGAAGGGTTGATACTCTGAACAACGCTGTCGTGGAATGGGCACCGACGAAATCCAATGACAAAAGTCCTATTACAGTAGTTGACTGTCATAAAGATTTTGATGTCAAAGCAATGACGCGAGATGGAGTTCATCCGAATGATAAAGGGGACGAGCGGCTGGCTAATGCGTGGTACGAGCCTCTCACGAAGGCTATCAAAGGCTAAGCACCAGATACCATATCATAATGAACGGTCATATTATTCGAGTTGGATGTAAACATGCGCAAGCAAATGATATCAATCCTAAACGTCCAACGTCCTGATCCTAACATAAGGAAGTTGAGTAATTGAGGCGCAGATTTCGCTGTCTAGTACCTGGCTTATGAGCCCCTTCTATCACTGAAAGTCAAGGATATTCCCTTGAATGTTGACTGTTGCAAGACAATTTACTTCAACCCGAATAACACTGTAAATGCGATCGGCATGTTGTCCTTGACTGCAATCAGCCTGTCGGCTTGATTAACAAAGCATCCGACAAAAGCAAAGGCTTCAGATTGACTCATGAAGCTGTACTATGTACATGAATAGAAGTTGCCTCGGAGCGTGTCCAACTGCCAGCGTCTTATCTGTGTCAAGTCCTTACCAAGGCCACCACCAAGGGTTGGATCGCTTGACGACCCACACGCCACGCTCCATAGTGTTGATTACGATGTAGCCGCTCTTGAAGAAGGGGTAGTGACTCCAAGTGCCGACGTAGTTGTTCAAACCACCGCCCTCCTCGTTATCATCCTCGGGATAAATGTCAAAGTAGGCAATCTCCTTGACACCCTTGGCGGTAGGATCTTTTCGGATGGATGATATATCCAAAATACGCAGACCGGCACCGTAGTTGCTCTGGTAAGAAAGACCGCGGTTGATGTATTGGTTGTGATCAACGCTTCGCACGGTTCCCTTCAACAGTATCATCAGATTCATTGTTCAAAACTGGAGATTGGCGCACTTACCTTGAAAATTCCAGTCTGGCGCGGCGATGCGAGGCTCTTGATATCCCAGAAGTACGTGACAGGAAATCCGTCGGCTGCAGGACCAGTTTTGTTTCGCTCGTCGATCTCATCGTCCAACACGAGGAAGTCTTGCCAGTTGGGATCAATAATCCAGCCCTGATGAGTGTATGTAGCACCCTCGTAGGAAGTGCGCGAGATGATGTTGGTGGTGTTCGTGTCGGTAACATCATAGCTAAGACGAGAGCGTCAGCAATCGATGTCTTGGGGGAGTGGGCTCAATGCGCGCGACTTACATGGTCAAAGTGTCCTCGTTGTAGCCGTAGCAAATATCGCGGCCCCAGTACTTGACATCAGGTCCTCGATAAACGATGCACTGCGCGTCGTGGACGTAGCCATCGCCAGCAGCACATCCGAGATATTGAGGGTTTGCAATGTCAGCGAGATCCAAGAACTGCAGTCCGGAGTCACAGGGCAGATTCTTGCGGGGCTGAGCACCAACGGCGACGGCATAACCCTTCTCTTCATTGACCACAACGTTGTGGCTGCGACCCAAGGGGAGGGCTTCGCTCCAGTGTGCCGTCAAATCGCTTTGAGAGAAGGTGACGGGGTTCTTCGGGTCGATATCCAGAAGCTTCGGCGAAGTTAGTCGAATGTGGCAGAGTTTGGTAATATGGTGGAAAAACCTTTCGGAGATCAAAGAATTGGACGCCGTGGTCAACAGCCTCACTGCCGACAACAAGATAGTTCTTGTAAGTCTTGATCTCGCGCCACTGACTGGGAACGGAGTATTGGGGAAGACGTCCAAGGTAGATGAGTTTGCCCTGCTTCGAGATCTCAACGAAAGCAGCTCCATCGTACTGCCCAACGGCGAAAAACTCGCGTCCGTTAGGCGCCGTCCAACCCCAGGAGCCTGAGCCTCTGCCAGTCGAGTTGCCCAACGCAGCATGGGACTGGAAATCGTAAAGATCAAGCTGAAGAGTGTTAGAATGGAAATTTCATACAAAGTCACAATTATCTTGGCTTACATCCTTGCACCTGAAAGTCTGAAGAGGGTCGCCCTTGACCAATTCAACCTTGCCGTCCTTGCAGGCGATGTAATCCTTCGGACGGGCTGTCCATTTAGCAGACTCGAACCTGCCCTCGGCCTCAAACTCCTTCCACTGAGCCTGTTCACGGTTAGTGATGTCTCATAACCTTTTCTCAGTACCGAATTGACTCACAAGCTTGTGTTCCATGCTTTCCTGGTGTGCGGCGCCAGTATCATACCAAGCTGACAGCTCGGCATTGGGCTCCAATTCTTTGGCAACGGAAGCCCCCGAGAGGGCGCCGACAGCCAAAGCCAGGTGTGCGGTTCTCATCTTGGAATTTGGGGTTTTGATGCCAAGAGAAGCTAGGAACAATCACCGGGTATGGGTTTGGAGGGTGGACGTTGAGCGTGACAATCAAAGTCGGGGGGTCACAACGAGCAATCCATGGGACCTTTTATACAAGCGCGGCTGCTCTACTGGGACCCAAACAAAGTACGAGCCAAGATTAAATGTGCATTACAAAAGATCCAAGTCTTACCACAGCGGGGTAAATCATCTGTGGCCCTGCATCTTGTGCCTCCTCGCCTGTCATCATCATGCGCGGCCTGCAGAAGCCAAGGAATGGCGAAAACAGTCGTTCAAATAGGGTCATGAACTGATCAATAAAGTTTTGCCTCAGTAGCCCTTAAGTACCGGTGGCTGCGCCCAGCTGCAGGCCATCAGTTGCTTAGGGTGATGAAAAAGGCAGGTGGAAGTGATGTCGTAACATCTTGGCATTATTGCCCAACCCCGTCAAAGTTTTCCCGCTCCCAAGAATTTGAGCCTTCTCTATCCGATACCTGTACACTCTCAAATCCAGCGGCCTTTTGAAATCTGACGGCAGATCCCCTCTCGGGCGGATCGGACTCCGGGGTAGGTTGTTGATCGGGCAAACTCGCCGGCGGGTGTGCATTGCTGCATGTGGCGATGTGACCCCAAGCACGTACACGGGAACCTTTGTGAGCAGCCAAAGTCCCATCGTAAACCCACAATGCAGACAACATGAGCGTGTTGCTTGGGTATGGTACCCAGATGCGACGGCTGTTGTGGTCACTGATGATTATCGCATGTCTGAGGTACCTTTGCATGATTGGACTCGCGTATTTGTGCGAGCTCGCCTGCCTGCAGAAACGAGCTTGATTTGGCGGGAAACGGCTTACTGCATGTTTGCCCCTCAGAGAGATTGATCATACGTTTTGCTGCGGGCATTCTGTCAACCGATCCTGAGTAATATTCAAGCCAACCGAGTGGCATTTTAAGCTTGGATTTAGCCTTCTGCACCAGCCGCATTGGGAAGTTCATCGTATCTGACCAGTAGGAGAAAGCGGAAGCCGATATGTACTATGTACTTCCTCTACCTGCAAGCCGCCGAATCCTCTCTCCAGGCCTGGAGCTCTGGTCTGCACACCATGATGGCATAGAGGATTTGGATCTTTTGACTCGGGCTGCGATGATAAAGGGCCCGAAGATGGAACGAAACTTGATAAAACAGTCGAGTATCTGGCTCAGTCAAAACTCTGGCTGGGTACTAATTATCAATGCTTCATTCAATTAGAAAGTCATCTTAGTACAAGTAGCCACTGGATTTCACTTCACCTTGAAGATGTAAAGCACAGGGCGCATGCCAGAGAAATGGCAGAGAAGAAGTTGTAATAGTAATTTCCAGCGTGATATATGGTTTGCTACATGTTGTATAAATACGCGATACAATCCAAGAGGTATCGAGAAGGAATCCTAAAAGTCTCTACAATGAAAATGGCCAATGACGCTGAAAAAGGTTACGTAGGCGTAACCCCCCGAAATCACATTCCCCCGTTACGAACCCCTCACCAAGGATATTTTCGAACCTCATCCTCCTTTTCCAAATCCAAACCCCTATCAAGCTGCTTTTGATGCTCGTTGTCGAGGTACTCCAACAACACCTTCTCATACATCTCTCGACCCTTGTAGTTGGCGACAGTGTCATCCCAGCTACGAACAGCACTTGCAAGCCTCCCTGGAACGTAGTCTTCCGCAGCCAGTTCGGTGACGGGATGGAAGTAAGTCCGAATTGTGAAAACGACGGCTCGGGTCTTGGGCAAGCGACGAAGAGACTGCCTCTCGGAGCGGAAGAAGTGATTCTCGATGGCCTTGTTCTTCTCAGCTGTGCTCCAGCTCACGACAGGGTCGTCTTCGCCGCCGATGCTCCAGCTCCATGGAAGCGAGTCGTCAACTTGGATGAAGTAGTTGTTACGTGAGTAAATTTGGTCGCATCGCAGGCGTCTGAAGAAGCTCGCCATGCCGTTGTGTAGCTTCTCCTTGTAATGGGGCACGTCCCCGGACGTGTGGATCTCTTCAAGAGACTTGCCGTATTTATCCTCAAGCCTCCAGAAGCCCGCAAGACAAATCGCGCCAGCAAGCAGATAGTATTGACCATCGGGGCGCTCCATCATGATGGCCAGGTCATCTTGCACCAGCTTAGCTGCGATGGCCATGGGATCCTCTGCAAGGGGCCTCTCGACGATGTTGAATGATTCGCCGGACCAAATATTGTCGATACCCACGGCAGTGCGCTTGAACAACGTAGGGTATCGATTAGGCAGATACTGCACCAATTCCTCAAGAAATTCAATCGCGGCAGCAAAGGCGTCGGGGTGAGTGCCGACAACCTTTTCACCCCGTTCCTGTAAACGAGCGACCTTGTCTGCATGGTACTTGGGGAAGTGGTTGTCGAGCTCGATCCACTCATCGGGTTGGATCGACCTTAGGCCCATGGTGACGTGGTACTTGGGGCCATAGCGAAACGCCCGATACGGGAGAGGCTTCGTTGTTTCAATTGACCAGTTCGGGTACGGACTTGGTATGGGCATCTGGTAGAGCTCGGGCTCTTTCGATGACTTCCCATGCTTGCTGCTGCTCGGCTTCAGGCTAAGAGACGCGGCTTTCCTGGATCTGAAAAAGCCGACCGAGCGGGAGATGTATGCGGCGGAGAACAGGGCAAAGATACCAAGAAGCAGCTTCCAGGCTTCGGGGCTAAATGAGTTGACCAACATAATCGCCATGGTGGATGCAGAATGCGCTATCAGCAGGCACAAACAGGCAAAGATTGAGCACGGAACAGCAATGCGTCTAAGAGGTTGAATCTGAGTTCACAACTGAAGCTGATATGTGGACAAGGCATGGCATTATCAGTGCCACGGCCCTCCGAGTCAGCCGCTAACTAGAAATGGCACAGCTGTCCGGTCGCACAAAGCGCCGTATCTTTACTCCAGTCTCGTTTTCCCCGCGAGATCGGCGACAATGGAGGACCGATCCCCACAGACACCGTCCCGAGCTGAGCCGGAACGCTTGTCCGCAAGAGGAAATTACAGCCTATCGACCCTGGCCAAGCCGAACTTTGCTGGACTACCTCCCCATTAGCAACATCCGAAAGTCAAAGGAAGTTGAGACGGATGAGTATCATAAATAGGAGATGCTCACACCAGCATCATCATAACGTAACAATTCAAGTCACAAACACCCCAAATACCATATCTAAATCTGTTATCATCTGGCTCTTGCATCATCCATCTCCTCAATCTTCACACTCTTCAATCCAAAATTCCATAATGGCCGCCTTCCAGCACTACGCGAAAGCCCAGTCTACATTCAACATCCCTCTGTTGGCAGGTGACAACGCCTACCTCGGCGACGTCTTCTCCAGCGATGAAACCAACCCCGACAAGCCTGTCTCATCTGGCCTCTTCCGCCTGAAGAAGGGAGAGCCTCTCACCTACACCTACAAGTACGATGAGATGAAGATCATTCTTGAGGGCGACTACACGATATCCGACGAGACCGGCCAAAAGGTCGAGGCAAAGCCCGGCGATGTTTTCTACTTCCCCAAGGGCTCGACCATCACCTTCACCACATCTGATTACGGCTTGGCCTTTTACGTCGGGCAGCGCAAGAAGAGCAACTTCTAGTCTGATATCCTCGTGAGATTTGTGGCATATGGACCGGCGGTACCGGGCATGATACACAAATGTGCATGGAGTTAAATACATAGCATTGCTAGCTCCATCAATTTAAATCCAGACTCCAAAATTCGTGTCGTCCCATTCCCCTTGTCTTGATGAATACCCATGAGACCGAGATTCTCAATAAGTTCCATGGAGTTGCAGTCTCATAATTCAAGTAACCATTTCCGATTCTCAGGTCCAAACGCCAGTAAAGCAGTAATCGGTTGTTCCGGCCATGCGTACATATTCTGATATTCATTATCCAAACATTGACCGCAAGTTGTTGTCCTCCATTATATCGATCCAGTGAATCGTCGGTATCCCAATCTCGCTATCATAGGCTCTCCAAATGGTTTGCACCAGCTCTCTGGCAACAACCACCGGCGCAGGCGGCAGACTACTCTCCAAGATGCCCAGCCGTCGCATGACAAAATGTCTGGCACTGCTGATATCTACCGAAAGATTGCCCATGGGTTCCTCCGGTACCGGGGCAGAAGCCATTTGGCTGATGTACAACGACAGGTTGTGCGAATCAAACAGTGGCGGAGGGCTGATGACGCTCGACCCTGTGCCACCCATCAGGTCTTGCTGGAGCGAACCGAAAATGTTCATCATGTCAGACGACGCGGAGTTGTCGTGTCGAAGGCCAGTGCTGGCTGAGATGTAAAGCAGCGGCTGGATGACTCGAGTGCCGGACGTTGTAGGAATATGCTCCAGGACCTTGACAAGTCGGAGGGCGAGGGGGATAATCCACTCGTCCCATGGTACGGAGCCACTCTCCGTGACGGGAGACTCGGTCGGAAGACGAAGCGAAACGAGATCCGGAAAGGTCTGGTAGAGATGAAGCAACGAAGATAGGCGGTAGGCCTCTGCAACTTTTGCGAGGTGAGACACTGGCGTTGCGAAATCTCCCGTGTCGACATCCGGGCTGTCTGGAGGAAATTCCAGTTCCAAGAGCTGTTCCTCGAGGCGTTGAGCAACGATTAGGTCCTGCAGTGCTGAAGAGAAATACCGCTGCGGATCCATGCCTTGCCTCATGCGATGCCGAAAGCTTCGACAGAGCCGCATGCAATCCGCAAATAGGCGGTTTATAACCGTAGAAACCCCGGTCCATGGATGGGGGTCCCGTTCATGAATGAGTTGAAGCTGGTTTGCAGCCAGGTCTTCGTTATCCTGGCTTTCGAGAGGTTCGTCGTCGCGTACCACTGCGAGAAGCATCTCGCAATATGCCAGACTCTTGTTGAAGAAGGTCAGCATGTCCAAGCCGGTGGCGCTGAGCGTTATGGACTGCGTGTTCAGCCTCTGAATGAGAGACCGCGCTTCTCGGAGGAAGGGGATACCAAAACCCCGTGAATCTACCCAACAGACCGTCGTTCCGAGACAGAATAGCGAGAATAAAAGCCCTGTCGGAACGGCACGCAAGTCAGGCTGTGCCTTTACGAGTTCAAGCTCGGCCTGGATAAAGTCGGTTGCTCTACCCATAAGTCTGAGAGCAGACTGGCGCATGCTCGGCATCCTGGAGGCCAGAAAGGCTGCCGACATGCTCTCGAGTGAGCTACACACCGTGGAGGAGTTCCGCCAATGGTCAATCGCTATCTTGCGGTTCATATTTGCGCTCGAGTCGAAGCCCGACCACGCTGGGCAGACCTGTTCAAACCAATTGACGATGAAGGCTGACGAAGTGTCGGTGATGCAGCTCGTCAACTGGTAGTCTGGTTGAATGTTCTCTTCTGCAGATGCTGTTGATCCCGAAGATGCTTGCACCGATGGTCGCCGGGTCGAGCCCCTTACTTGGAGCCTCGAGACGTCGAAGTCCCTCCCCAAAGAACCCGTCGGGGTCCCGGCCGGAGTCTCTTGGCGGTCCTCATCACTGCGAGATGTGATTACTGTTCCTCCAGAGGAAGAAGAAGACGATGAAACTGAGTTGCGATGTCTTCGGTTGTTGGACGACCCGGAGGCCTTATCCTTTGAAACGCGACTTCGAGGTTCAGGCGGAGGCGCTGCTGTCCTTTCCGGGGATGTTGTTGTAGTCGTCAGAGAGGGATTGTAGTCCTCAAACGAAAGGCTCTGAAGAGCTGGCTGATGTTTGAACGACCACCTCAAGCCCTGCGCATAGCCCCCGCACTTGATGCCCTTCCGTGTGCACTGTTGGCAAACAGGTCTAGACTCGTCACATTTAAGCTATCCGATAAGGGTCAGCGTCTGCGTGACATTTTATTTGATTTCATTGAGCGTCTCTTGAGCTCAGTAGCAATCGAAGTTTTAATCAAAACGTACGTGTTTGGCTTTGCAGGTCACGCAGCCTGATCTCGAACGAGGGTTGAGACCCGTCCTTGTCTTGGTTGATGCCGTTTTCGGATTCCTCGGCGAAACCATTGAGTTTCGGGAGGGGAAATGCGGGTAATGTAGGTCTGGGCACGAGGGAAAGCTCTTGATGGAGTAAGCTGGTATCGAACGATATGGTTACTCAAATGGGGAGATCGGATATCAGCTCAGCAGATGTTGAAGATAGGACGAGGGAGCAGGCAGGTTTGTTGATGATCCAGAACTGCTTGCCGGGCGCGTTTACCAGTTTGTCGTTGTGGGAAGGGGTCGGGGTTGGGGGGCACGCATACAGCACGTCCCATCTGCGGCTGTGCGCTGGAAACGCGGGGGGGAGGTGTCCATCTGATGACGCATATTTGTATCTTAACATATTGAAGCCAGGCAGATGATAAGCTAGCGGTGTCTATGATTGGGCCCGACCTAGCAGATTGGTGGGTGAAACTGGCGTTGGAAGGGTTCCGAGAACATCCTTGTAGCGGGGAAGTCTTTGCAGCGCGGTCCAGCAAGATGACCGATGCCAGTTGTGGTTGGTCTCGCTGCGTGTTAATGCAGGCCAGCTGCTGGCCGGATTGCCGTCCAACACCAGCGCGGATAAAGATTCTACTCGTTGGTCTTGCTGTGAGAAAGACGCCAATGACAAGTTAAACACCACTCAATGTCTCCGAGCATTGACACATATAATACACATCAAACTTTGGCAAGCTTCAGAGAGACGCGTTGAAGTGACTGTGCAGATCTAGGGCCGGAAAACGAAATCCAGGGTCTCCTAGGGGCTGGGGCGAATTCATGGCTACCTGATAGGACTATCTGCAGACCCGGCGAGTCACTGAGAAAACATCAATGGCCTCTCGAGAAAATCTCCAAAGAATCTCTTCTGGTTGTTCGCATCTATTTCTGCCTCTCCGAGAAACAAAATACGAGAGATGGCACAGCTGGAAACACCGAGATGCCGCAACGCCGCCGAATTGTCTCCAATTTTCTTCGGCCCAGCGGCGATAAGAACAAGTCGAGGGACCAAAGAGGGCAAGACGAAGGAGACCAGGCTTCCAGACCCAGATACACGGCGATCAGGTCTGCTTACCCCGCATTATGCAGGCATCCAGGCCAATGAAAGCCTCCACAATGTGTCTTTATCTATTCCCTTACTGGAGTCTGACCCAGGGTTATGAGATAAGCCTGCATACACCCCTCTTTTCTTCCCACTTCTGCCGCGCTCGTGTCCACATCCCGTGCATTGTATCTCTCCGCAGCGACTTGGTCTCATCTCAGGGCTCTACGAGTTGGCGTTCTCTTAGAACTCGAACATCAGCCTTCAAACTTCAGAGTCCTGTGCCAATCTTGAGTCCATTTGAGTTGTTCGATGGCAACAACATGATCATCGGTTTGCCAACTGTTCCTCATGGTGATTTCAAGACACAGAGGCAGCAGGCCTCCGCCAGGTTCCTCAACTGCATTTGTCCAAATAATAGCAGAAATCGTGATGAAGCGCTCATCACTTTTGTTCAGCGTCGTGAATTCTCTCCTTAGTACTATGGACACTATGGAATACTTTCTCAAAGTTTATTCTCTCAATCGCCCAAATCATCTCTCATTATTCGTAATGCTGAGTTCTGCAGACTCATGCAACAGCCCACTTCCTCTCCCAGCCTGAGAAGAATGGAGCTTCAGCCAGAGTTTGATGCGTCCAGTCCTTCTCTATCATTCCCGTGTCGATCTGAAATCGCTCATACGCCTCCAATGTTGGTTTTGCAACATGCTCCACGTGCCACACGCCCTTGTACTTCAAAATGTTTTCTTTGCCCTCGTTTAATACCTTGAGCACGATGGACGGGATGTACGGCTCGTCCTTGAACTCTGTCAAAGGGGTGAATAGAGCCTTGAAGTTGAAGACGACGGCGCCGGAGAGAGGGAGTCGGCGTAGAGTCTGCCAATCGACTCGCAGGTAGACGTCCTCGGGCTTCAAGTCAGGGTTCTGGGACTCGCGATGGGCGATGTCCGGGTGATCGGCTGGAAGATACAGTGGTTGTCCCATTTCCAGGCCCCATGATCCACGTTGGATCGATTTAGATGTCGGCATCTTGGTGAAGAAGCTGGTCATCTGTGATCAGTGGTGGGTCAGGTTGCAATACGGAGGAGCCAAGCTTACCGATCCATGCTGAACTCCATCTTCTCTTTGTAGTCAGGGACTGTCTTGTGAATGCCCGGCAAACCCTGGCCGACCTTGTCTTTGAGATTCCATCCCACGGAAGAGCAGACCATGCCACCACGGAGAAAGTATCGCCCTGTCTCATGGTCTCTAAGCATGATACCAAAGTCCTCGGGTACGTTGTTGAGAAGGACAATGAGAGGCTCAGTTGTCTTCAGGTCGGTCTTGGTATCAAGGATGCGGTTGAAGAGAACCCCGTCCTTAACCTGGAATTGGTTGGGATATCTCGCACATACGAACTGCAGGACCATCTCCATGAGCTCTTTGCAAGCGAGCTCACAGCCGGGAAGGCTATCCAAAACGGCGTTTCCGTGCTTGGCGTACAGCTCTTGGCGCTGAGCGATGCGTTCATGGTATGTATTCTCAAGCTCGATCCAAAAGTCTGTGTCCATCTTTGTAAGGGCTAACATTTCAAGATCGTCAGTAGGAAATAGCTACATCAGAGCAAGATGAACATACACATGGTCTGGTGATAGGCCCACCGAAAGGGTCGGTAGGGCCGAGGAAGGGCCTTCTCGATGTTGAAGTCCTTCAGCGGCGAGGGCAGCGGGACACCGGACAGAGTTGCGTAGTCGGGGAAGTCACCGAGAGATCGGATGTCATCGACACTAAAGCCGCTAAAGTTGAACTCTCCGGCCGGGGCAGATCGGTAGTCGGTCCCCATTTTGAGCAGGGGCTTCGGCGTGGCGGCCAGGTCCACCTCCGTGATGCCGGCATACTGCGGTCCGAGCTTGGCAAGAGTGGCCCTCTGCGACGGCGGGAACGCGTTCACGTAACTCTGCTTCTCGGCCGTACTCACATTGGACTGGCCCGGTGATGAATCGCGCCGGAACTTGTTCGAGTTCTTGCGGCTGTCGATGAGCAAGCTAAGAAGGTAGATCAGACCGCCTGTGCATGCGGCGACGCCAAGCACGGTGAGTGCAACATGGGGACTCGCAAAATCGAACACAAAAGACATGGCGGAATAGCGATGAGTGCACAGATTGGATGAACAATGAACAACGCGTCAGAAGAACGAGAGATTGGGGTTATTTACGCGCGACTCGGGAAAACATCACCGTCTATCAAACTGACGGTCTATCGCATGCCTCTCGAAAGCACATATGTTTCTGGAAGATTTAACCTGCCCATCGTCAGATGCTACACCTACAGCGATCGGTGCGCCCGATACGCCATGCGGCACGTCTATGCGACAGCAGTAGAGTCGAGACCGGCCAGAGGCACGCCCTCTTCATCTGACACCCGGAACGGGAAAGATTTCACGGTGTGAACTTTAACCATCCGGTATGTTTGGGTCTAACCCGAAATGTCAAATCTACCCGGCTACTGTCTCGCAGCCATTTGATGAGGTTCCGATAAGGACCTGGGCAGCCAGTGCGGGATGACCCCGCTTGATGACGACCGCATCCCCGGCTGTGTCCGCTCCCTCTGGAGCCCTTATGCGGAGGCCGCGACGGCGTTGCAGCTGACACATGCCAGGGTTCCCTCGCATGGCCTCGATATCAAAAGGCCTCGGGGCATTGCATCTCAATAACCAAACAGCGCGCCGGGCCTTCGGACAGCCGCACTAGAGGGTTTGACACCTCATGACGCTGTGCGCCATCCCTAGAATCCTGCCATTGGTCATGAGTGAGAGACACACCCTCCTTGACATCATGTCTCTCATTGGCCGGCCCTTCAGCCCCTTTTGCCAGGGCCACGAACTTCCAAGACTCCATCAACCGTCCTCCCTTCCATTCCCCCGTGAACGCCCAGACTTTTATTCGGATGTAAGATAGGTCTTTTGGTCTGATTTGCGTTGACGAACGCTTGGCAGTGTCCCTTGAGGACATCCGGGGTACCTCAGGCCAATCAGGGCAATTGGCCTTATCTGGTATCAGCGTGGTGATGAGAGCCAAGAGAATAGTAGCATGCTTAAATTTGACACAACTTGGGCTGGGTATCAACCTTATCTGATTTCGGTGATGTTTGAGTGATAGTCACAGGCTGGAGACACTGTGAGCCCGAGACACTGGGAACATTTATGTGGTTCCGAAGTTTTCATTCCCGGTCTTGCATATGATCGGCCCGTCGTCCTGGTTCTTTAAAGAATAAGAAAGACGCGCGCTTGTATTAGCTCTCGCGCGCAGGTGTTCATCCTTACTCTTCAAGCGGCACATCGTGAACAACTGCCAACATGGCGGAGATCATCCCCGTGACAGAATTCCCCGATTATGCCGTCGACCCGACCGGCGGCGACCCCCTCACCCATGATCTCAACGCTCCCTATGACAAGGTGAATACTGGCTTCTGGAGCAGAACATGGAGAGTTGGGAGTGGTATTGCGGGCGACTGACACCGTGTAGGGCGACCTTTGCTGGGTCTTGGTCTGCACAATCTTTTGCTGGCAGATCACGCCAGCGATTGGCTTCCTGTATGCGGGAATGCATCGCCGAAAGTCATCCTTGACGATGATTTTGCAGTCCCTTTTCTGCGCCTGTGCATGCGGTATCCAGTACTGGCTTTACGGTGCTTCATTATATCAGTCTCGGGTGTCGAATCCGATCTTGGGCGACTTGTCTGTTGGGGTGTTCCATAACATCCTTGCCTCTCCGTCTTTCGCCAACTCTGATATTCCAGATATTCTCTGTAAGAACCTACTCTCCTAAAGGTGGCAAGTGTGTCGAGCTAGGCGACTAATTTCTGCTATCAGATGCTGCGTTCGGATTCACCTTCGTTACGGCTACAGCAATGATCTTGGCCGGCGCGATGCTGGAGCGCGGTCGTCTCTGGCCAAGCATGCTCTTTCTTCTCTGCTGGACAACATTTGTCTACTATGTGTGAGTATGAGAACTCCCTTCGCGCACCGAAATACTCACTCCCGGTAGTTTGGCACACTGGGAATGGAACCCCAGTGGCTGGCTCTACAACCTTGGCCTCTACGACTTCGCCGGCTCTGGCCCTGTCCACATTGCCAGTGGTTTTGGATCGCTTGCATGGTCCATGATGCTTGGTCCGAGACTGAGTGACGACGCAGTGACGAAGAAGAAGTACGCGCCACACTTCAAACCGCACAACCCGTTGTTGATGGTTCTGGGAACGGTTCTCATCTGGTTCGGGTGGTTCGCTTTCAACGGCGCCAGCACGGCAAACCTCAGTCTCCGATCCATCTATGTCGTCGTCAACACGAATTTCGCTGCCTGCGGTGGAGGGATCACCTGGGTCTTGCTCGATTACTTCTATATCAAGAAGTTCAGCCTTGTTGGATTCTGCTCCGGCATCATTGCTGGCCTAGTTGGAATCACGCCGGCTGCAGGCTTTGGTAAGCAGATACATTTGGGGCGCGGCATGTTCGAAAACTGACCAGATACTTAGTACTCGTATATGTCTCACCACTGGTTGGCGTTCTCACAGCCATCTGCTCGTACTACACCGTCAAATACCAGTATCTCTTCCGTGTCGACGACGGACTCGACATCTTCGCAATTCATGGTGTCGGTGGTTACGTTGGCGATATCCTCACCGGTCTCTTCGCTCACAAGATGGTCCCCGCTCTTGATGGCGTGAGCAACACATACGATGGTGGCTGGTGGAACGGCAACTTTCGTCAACTGGGTCTTCAACTCGCGGGCGGAACAACTTGTGCTGCGTGGTCTTTCTTCGTATCCTGCATCTTGCTGTTCGTCATCAATAAGATTCCCGGATGCCATCTCCGTGCCACCGAGGAAGACGAGATTCGGGGTCTTGATTTTGCTTACATTGAAGATGCCATCTCGGATTACGATCACGGCGACCTCTTCATTCACAATGGGCAGGTGCTTGACTCGCCTCCAAGAGAGACGAGCGTGTCAAAGAGTGCATAGGGAAGGACGTTTTAATGAATTTAGATCACATACTTAGACATTGGATGGTTTAATGTTAACCTGTGCAAGATGATGACATCGGCATACCGGCTCACAGCCTACATTGAAACGGTTTGAGCAAGATCAATAGATAAATAAACACTTTCTGAGCCTCCATTTGTAAGTTGCACAGTCATGCTGGCGTCGAAACCTCGGAAACTCTAGCCGCTTAAGACATTTTAAGCTTTGTATTTACGCCAATGTCAGGCATTATAAACTAAATAGTCAGCCCACTGCATTTCGCTAACAATCATTCAGACTGGATATTGACCTATGGAGTGACATTGAAGCCGAGAGTATACGAACCGTTCGGGTTTCGGAGTCGCTCCGAAGCCATCACAAGCACTCGGCGCTTAGCATTCCTAAAGAGGACTAGTCCCCCTGATTCCCCCGTAGTGACGAAGCGAAGCCTCTGAAGCGTCTGAGCGATGGCGGCGCTGGCCGAGTGCTCCGTTACCCGTCCCTGCGCCGTTCACGGGCTCCGTAAGGGGCAGCGAAGATATCACACATGGGATGAAGAACGCTGATACAAAGAAGAGGCATCGGACCATGAAATACTGATCTCTCATCATTCAGTTTAAATGCGTTGGATGAGCTGTGGCAATACTGAAGTCCGCCGCCATCTTCTGCATTCCAATTGCGAAGTATTCCGAATTAAGACACGTCCATCCAGGCCCACCTTCATTCCACTGACGACAACAGTAATTGGATTTCTGAATACTTCGTGTAGAGCCACTCAATCTACAGCTATGGTAAGCTTTCCTGGCATGAGAAATTTCAAACTAGCACCGGAACTCGTATCATTAGGTCGGTTTTAAAAGCAGTATTAGCTTGAGGTGCTTGCGAATATGGATAGGCGTTAGTGGGGGCTGAGCTCCGCGATGGTAAGGGCTGAGTCGGATCAGTAATCATCAAGCTTCATGATGAAAGAAACGGTGTCATAGAAATGCCCGGCTTCTTTTGTTCAAGTCTCGGCAACATGTCCCGACTATTGGTTATTGTAAATAATTTAACGGTAGGATATGTCACCGATTAAGCTCAGCGGGACGCCAATCTACCGTCCTCCTAGACCCTGGCTAGGGCCTGTGGGTTCTGTATGTACCGGCGAATCACAGGGGAAGTTTAGTGTGCGAAGGTTATTGTACTGCCCTCCACTCCCTCAACAATGGGACGACGCTAGAGCGGAGTTTCGGTACTCGGCAAGTCCACTCCCAGCGGCTTGGATCTCACACCACCAACGTACTTTTTTATTCCTCCTACCTCAACAGTAGCAGGCGTAGCTCAAGTTGGCGGGAGTTGAATCATGGATTGGATCAGCTCCTTGTCATGACTTCTTTGTCTTGTTGATTTGTGACTCGATCTGCAGGCCACTCAATTACCCCCAGCTCAAAGCAAATCACATTACGACTTGACGCCCCTTCGGAAAGATCGTCAAGATGGAAAGACCATCTGGACACAGGCGGAAGAGGACAGGGTGTTTAGGATGCAGAGCTAGGAGGAAAAAGTGCGACGAGAAGCAGCCAATGTGTTCCTTATGCTCAAGGAAGGGCACAGAGTGCGTCTGGCCAGACAATTGGACGGCACCCCAGACGGTTGACTCTTTTTGCTGTGAGTGGAACCCGCAAGACTACAATGTCTTTATGCTGTGTGTCTCATGCTCCAAGCTAATACTTGATTGTGATATATGATACTATAGTCGACCCTGCTGCTGCATCTTCGACTTCTGGACCTCAGACAAGTGCCAGCAGACGAGGACCGAACCTCAGCTTCCTACCCGCTCGCCCTTTGTCGGTAGCTTCGCGGGCGAGTACTGTCGATTCTAATCGCGACAGCAAGTCACCATCGGAATCAGCCACTGAATGCGGTCCGAGAAAGAGATCCCCAGGGAACCTTCAGCCACGGGCCGAACACCTCCGCCTCACCCCCAAGGTTTCTCACGTCCCACTCGTCGTCCCGCCAGATCTCGACTGCGATGAGGGATCTTTCCAGTTGCTCTTCCAGCACTTCCTTTCTCGATCGATGCCGTCAATGTCCGTCGACAATGTGGACACTGAGCTTTACGTCAGCACCCTGCTACCTGTCATCGTGAGCGACAGTCTGGTACTTCGGTCTGTCCTAGCACTCAGCAGTTTGCAGTACATGCTGAGCCATCCCGGTAACAATATGGCTCTCAAGCTTGCTAGCACTTGCTACTCCAAGGCTCTATCCGCAATGAGGTCCCGTGTTGCGACGAGCGGGACTGGCGCTCAGGACGACCGGCCGGACTGCCTCTGCGCTGCGAGTCTGTTGCTGGCCTTGACGGAGTCTGCCCGGGGAGACTCGACCCGAAACCATGTCGACTTTGCCAGCCATGTGCTCCTGAGCATGTCGAACTCGATGCGCCTGGGGATTAACCAGAAGCTGTACAGGAACATGCTAAGAGTCTGCATGTTCCTGCGTGTGGATGAAGCTGTGGAGGCCATTCCTTCTCCCTTTACATCCGCCCAACTCGTCGATCAAGTGGACATGCCTATACTTGCCGGTCACCTGTGGGACGCTGAGCGCAGAGCCTCGGCGACGGAGCTCAGCGAAGAATGCGGCCTCTTCCAGACGCCGTTCATTGCGGGGCTTCTGACGATCCATCATCTGGCCCGGCTCCGAGCCGCAGACGGCGCGGCCAGCATCGACAAAGCCGAACGCGTCACACAACTGCTAGCAATTGAGATGCAAATCATGTCGTGGGAGCCAGCACTACCGCACACAAGCCTGAGGGTCCGGCAAGTCTGGACGCTCTGGCGGCTAGCTATGCTTATACTGCTTTACGAATCGCCCGTGGACGGCAAATTCTGGCAAGCATCGAGGCGGAACGACTGCTACGAGTCTTTCATGAAGGAGCTGAATTTGGTGCCAAAGGGGCATGAGAGCATCGGAGTGATGCTGTGGCCAATCTCGATGGCCGGATCCTGCGCGCAGTCTTCTGCTCACAGGGAGCTGATTCAGCAGCACCTCACTGAGTCGTGCGACACTTTGTCTGCGCGAATGCTAGCTGTGGTTGCGAACATGCTTCAGCAGATGTGGGACGGAAACGCGGCGAATCCTGCAGACGATAATGCCACCTCAAGAACAGAGGAGTTGGCGATTCATCCAAGCCTCATCTCACCGGAGAGCACGCAAAAGGCTTGAACAGGGTAACGAATGGAATGACTCTTCTTAGCCCCGTTCGCCTCCGATGATTACCCGAAGATTCGGAAAGTAACCTATGCTACAGGTACTACCCTCCCTGAATCTGTCATACAACTCCGCTACTGGCACTACACCAATGTCAACAATGTCCACAGTGCCGAGAGTCATTGTGACGTCGCACAACAGACACTGTTCTATCCAGGCCTGAGAAGGACAAAAGAAAAACGACAAGTTCCTGAAAAAAATGGCGGACTTGCAATAACATACACCCTTCTGTACAGCGGCGGATGGTGGGACACCCTTGGGAGCGGAGATTCCAATCATGGGATTTGTACCGCCATAACAATATCAAGGCCCCGTTAACTCTAAGCGAGGGCGGGTCAAGGTAGGTACGTATCCATCAGTGCCCCTCCATCCTGTTTGCTTTCAGCCAGTGTCTGTATGTTTGATGTAATTTGTCGTGAACGAGCTCCTAGCAATCACTGCAACTCAATCTTCAAGTTTTCGTTTCAGAAGACTCACTCAGTATGAATTCACAGGTGAAGACGCCGGCCAAGCAACAGAGCTGGATGCCCCTCATCAACAAGGTCGACAAGTACGTCAATTACCCCGCCTCACTCATCGCCATCTCATCATCCCTGACTCCTTCATCAGCGTTCCCCTAGACTTCGACTTCAACACCCTCTACAGGCTGTACCTCCCAAAGGATCACCGCCCGCATGGGTTCATGCTTCAAAGTACCGTCGAGCGTCTGCCCTGGACCGCAGACTTTAGCATCGACCATGGCGAGCGCAAGGTGCGCCTTCTCGACACCACAGCAAAGGACGGCGACGATGCCGGCAAGGCCGCCACTGCAGCGCTCCAGCGCGTCGTCGACGCCGCCATCAACCTCACCGACAAGTTCCCGACGCTGAGCGGCCGACACAGCGAGCACTTCCGCATCCTCGGCGCGAACGAGTTCGTCTCCATCGAGCGCTTCCCCGCCCCGCTGTTCGGCATCTCCTCGCGAGGGGCGCACATGACGGCGTACGTCAAGAGCGCCGAGGGCATGCGGATTTGGGTCCCGCGGCGCAGCGCGCACCTGTTCACGTTCCCCGACCTGCTGGACACCACCGTGGCTGGGGGCGTCAAGGCCGAGGACTCGCCGTTCGACTGCATTGTCGCCGAGGCCACCGAAGAGGCCTCGCTCCCGGCCGACTTTGTGAAGGAGAACGCGCGGGCGGTGGGCGCGGTCACGTACGTCAGCATGAACGAGGCAAAGGGCACGTTCTTCCCGACGGTGCTGTACTGCTACGACCTCGAGCTGCCCGAGGCGATCAAGCCTGTGCCTGGGGATGACGAGGTGTCGGGCTTCGAGCTCATGACCATCGCGGAGGTCACGAAGAGTATGTTGGAGGGACATTTCAAGCCCAACTGTGTGCTTGTGATGCTGGATTTTTTTATTCGCCATAACATCATCACGTCGGAGAATGAGGAGCACTACGTGGAGATTGTGACGAGATTACGGCGCCACCTGCCTATTCCCACGTATCCTGAGCCAGGAAAGGAAGTGAATCAATAACGTCGGAATGCGGCTAGATTCTACCTCATATCATCGACGATAGACGCATATATACATCCCTGTTTTTGCTCATCAGAGCTTCTTGCACAGTCTCGTGCCATGCTTGATCTCCTGCTAGCCCTCCGTCCCAGGCGTCGAGACGGCTTAGAAAACACCTTCGGGGTCGCACTTCTTACGCAGTTCAAATAGGGTTGGGTACAGCGGACCCCAGAATTGTTCTTGCCAATTGGCCTAATAGGGGTCAGCCTGCATGATGAAGATCTGTCAGTTGCTGTGCTCTTCGCAAGTTTTGTCGAGATACCACTCACCTCGTCCACGTATGTGGCACCATCAGGTCCGGCTTGCCGCAAGGCCTCGTCTTGAATATTTGTCAAAACATCCTGCAAATCCGCCTTCTGCTCCAAAGTAGCACCCACTGGCACAAACAGAACGCTAATGACAAAGTCGGTGCCGTTCCTCCAGACCGGGTGCGTCGCGCTGTTGGCTTCGGCCCAGCTGTGTCCCGCGTCCAACAAGTGTCCCACGATGTACCCCAAGCCCTTCAAGTCCTCTCTCGCATTGATCACCGTCTTGAAAGCGTCGACAATCTGATCGTTCCGCTTCTCGACATTAGAATGAGCGAACAGCCATCCGCCATTCAAAGTGTGTCTGCCTGTTTCCTCGTCCCGGAAGAGATCCGTGTACAAGTCAAAAAAGGTCCCACATTCCTTGGTAGAATGCTCAAACGACACATTGTTCGCCTTCAGCTCCGCAATCATCGGGTCGAGGATCTTGTCCAGCTCGCCCTGCGTCTTGCCGACGGCCACAAACGGTTGCACCTCGAGTATCATCGCACCGAGTTCAAAGTAGACGTACAGCCCGTTGTCGACGAGGTGGTTCGACCACTTGCGAAACACCCGCACGCCCTCCAAGAACACGTCTTCGTCCTCCGCCAGCGTGCTGTTGATGTACAACACGCCCCCGGCCGCCTATGGGTTAGAATCGGCGGGAAGTAATGTAGGTCCTTCTCTGACTTTTCACAATGCCCGGCCGAAGACTATGGTTCGGCGGGTCCGAGCCACGGTGACCGGGGCGGAGGCTGCTCGGGGCGGGATACTAGCAAAGAAGACAGTCAAGCAGGAATTCATATTCCGGCGAAGTGCTTTTTGCATTATCAATCAGAAGTCTACCCGGCATCTGCGGAAAGATAGCCGGTGCAAATAATTTTGCCGAATACTGATTTAGTCGAGTTACTTGGCCGAGATGTTGGAGAGTGTTGGAGAGTGTTGGAGAGGTTGGAGACGGCGGGTCTCAGCGGGTTTGTTGGAGACTTCACGGGTCGCCATGACCCACAACTTCACTCTTTGGTGGCTAAAAGCAAAGAACTCCACGATGGATTTGTCAGTTTCGGCTGAATTGAGCATTATTGGGAGTAAGCGGTATCTAGATACTGGCCAGGTCCGATATCCGCAGATCCATCGTTCATAAGTCACTCTTACACACTAAACTCGAGATAAAGCAGGACCATCTGCTGGACTTTAGCATTTAGAATGGAATTGCTTTCGCACACCCCTGTTCAAGGAATAAAAACACTCAGAACTCCCAACTCATCATGAGACCCCAAGACATATTCTCGCCGCTGTCGTTTAAGCGCGGCCCCCCTCTCAAAAACCGCATCCTCCTCGCCCCTCTCACAAACTGGCAGTGTCATCCCGACGGAACGGTCTCCGAAGATGAATTCAACTGGCTTGAGCGATGTGCTGCTGGCGGGTTCTCCATGGTTATGACCTGCGCAGCCAACATCCACCCTTCCGGCAAAGCCTTCCCAGGCCAGATGGGCATCTACAGCGACCATCACCTCGAGGGACTTCGGCGTGTAGCCGACGTCATCAGAAAGCACGGGGCTGTATCTTCGGTTCAACTTCATCACGCAGGTCTGAGAGCAAATCCTGAGTTCGTCGAGGACATCGTCGGTCCATCGGATATCCCAGACAACGGCGTCAGAGGACTTTCGTTGAAAGAGGTTGAGGCCGTTCGAGACGACTTCATAGCAGCAGCCCAACGAGCTCAAGCCGCAGGTTTCGACGGCGTCGAAGTTCACTCGGCCTTTGGCTGGATCCCCATGCAGTTCCTTTCGCCTCTCCTCAACAAACGGAAAGACAAGTACGGAGGCTCGCTCGAGAACCGGTCACGGTTCCTCTTCGAAGTCATCAGGGGCATCCGCCAGAAATGCAAGCCAGACTTCCAGATAGGCCTGCGCGTATCTCTTGAGCGATATGGCGTGCCATTGACAGAGATGCATGAGGTGCTTTCCAAGGCAGTCAGAGAAGAGGAGATTGACTACTTGGATCTGGGCGTCTGGGACTGGAAAAAGGTGACCCAAGAGGCACCCTTCCAAGGGAAGACCTTTTTGAGTATTTTCATGGATCTCCCTCGGTCTTCGGTTAGAGTTGGAGCGTCTGGGAAGATAATGAATCTACAAGAGGCAGCTGCTGTCCTGGAGGGGGGCTGCGACTTCGTCATGTTCGGCAGGGCGGCCATCCTCGAACATGACTTCCCCAAGAGACTGGAAGAGAACCCTGAGCACCAGTCTCCGCCATTACCAGTTACTAAGACATACCTCAAGACTCAGGGATTGAGCGACAACTTTGTGGAGTATATGAAGACCTGGGAAGGGTTTGTGGCTGAGGATGGATCATGAGGGCCTGTGGTGTAGATTTGCTAGACTTTAGACATAGATCCAAGACGATTTCCATCTTTTTAAAACACAACCTCTACTGCTTCTGAGGAAATAAATTCTCAAGGACGGTAAGAACATGCCGGGTATATAAAAACGATGGTAGGTACAGGCCAACCTAACAAAAGATGGTTGGCGAATGATAAAGTTGCCCAAAACGGCTTAGCTCCGTCATGTCGATGGCCTCATTCGTCTCGCCACCCTTCTTACCCCCTCAATCCATATCACATAAATCTTCATCCAAGCAGATCATTTCTATGCCGTCATCCACATCGTAAAAGCGCCAGCCACGAACAGCGCCAACATCGCCGGCGAATTCCTCCCCCCAAAGCTCTCCTCCTCCTGCACCTCCTCCTCAAATTGGCCGACGACGTTTCCCCTCGGCCAGTACTCGCACACCAAATACCACGCATCGTCGTCGCACAGCTTCCTCGCGCACCCGACGTCCGTGGTGTCCTTCCACACGAGCTGCGTAAAGTGGCCCGTCTCCTCGCTGAACTCGGCGTCGTCAAAGTCGTAGTCGTCGCGCTCCTCGCCCCACGCCTCGACGCTCTGGGTCACGTTGGCGTAGCCCATCGCCAGGTTCTCGCCGTACGGCCCGCCCGAGTGCTCAAAGTCGCAGTCGTCCATGCCGCGCAGGTAGTCGACCGCGAAGTCGGCGAGCGTCTCGTTCCACGAGACGTCCGAGGCGTTGTGCTGCTCGCGGTAGTGGTTGGTGCTGTTGAGCACGGCGGAGGTGAAGGTGCCGTCCGAGTTCCATTCCGGGATCGCGGTCGGCCGGGCCGGGGCGACGGTGGTTACTACGACGGTCTGGGCGGATATGAGATGGAAGAGGAGCAGTGTCGGGGTGAATGTTGTGAGATGCATGACGAAGTCTTGGGATGTCAATTCCGTGTTATTCTTCACAAGTAGCAGTGCAGCCACGGATAGACTTCGTGTGTGTTGAGAGCCACGGAGGGCTTCATCTGTTCAGCATTGGGATTATCTATATATTAAAGCTTTTGATCAGCGTCTGCAGAATCCTCTGCGATTCAACGATGAAGCGTTCCAACCAGGTTTTGCACCCTTGGCTTCTGTCATCCAGTCAATCGGGTCGCGAGAACGTAGGATGACGCATTCTGGGCTGCTTGGTGTTCTTCCAAGGCCACGAGGGTGGCCTGAATGCTAACGAAAGCCCCTTGCCAGGCCAATGGGCCCTGGACTTGGCGGCCCGTTCAGGTTTGTCGGCGGTTCGTCCGGGCTTGGGACATGCTGGTGGCTGACCATTGTTGCCCTGCACAGCCCCCAGGGCGCTGATCGTGGTCACATTTTGGACGAACCATTTCCCCAGGTTCTTGGGGACGACAATTCGGTACTTATCCTTGCATCCCGAAGGCTACCTTACTTTGAGAATGAAATTCATCTATCGGGACGACCCGAGATCGAACGTCGATAGGGTTGTTTTTGGATACGCTGTTTGAGCAAGCATGTTTAGAACGAGGTTGAGGATGAGTTGCCTACGAGGGCTGACTTACATCCATGGACGCCTACTGAATTGTAGGCTGAGGCCAGCAATTTTGTTGCAACAAGCTAAGGAGACAATTGCGCAGACTCTAAGGTTGAGAAATCGATCGCTTCATCTTTCTAACAAGCTCCTGAAGCAAATTCGTGTTTCGTTGTGTGATTTACCTTTGGTTCAAATCGACTTGACAGATCACCCTGAAAGGATGGGCCTGCGCATAGCGTCCACTTCACTAAATTGTCTACGACCGGGGACGGCAACAAGCTAAACATTCTGGTCCCCCAGTTCCACTAATGGGCAATGTCAGCACTCAGATTCCTTACTCACCAGCAGATCTGACTCTCTTCGAACATCAAGTATCGCCCTCATCAGAAACGTCCAATTTTACGCTATGTTATCACCTTGTCTCATTCAGGTTGACGGTGAACTTATTTGCCTCTGCGAGGAGGTGCAGTGGGATGCGAGACCCAAGACCACAGCCCGTCAAACAAAGAAAGTTTTTGGTCGTATTAGAGAAGAGTGATGGTACATCTAATAATGCAAATCATGTCTATCCGTCGCTACCCGCTACAAATGCTCATCTGAACAACAAAAGAGAAGTAATTCAGAGCGCCCGGTTCTTGGCAACGGTGTTCAGCAGCGGATGCAGCCACTTGAACGAACCCGGCTCGAACGGCTCCGACGCCGCGATGAAGTCGAAGACCTTGGCCTTCTGCATCGTCGGGGAAACGATGTAGGCTATGAAGATCCTCTGTATGAAGCCCCAGGACAAGATATACCTCGCCATGAACCAGTCCTTCGTCGTAGCCCATGCGTGGAGTCTCGTCAGGCGCGCAGACTGGCCCAGGTCCTTCTCCAGTCCCTCCATCCTGTCGGCCTTGTACTCTTCAAACAGGCTCTCCAATGCGTCGAATCCAGGGGAGCCATTCGACTCAGCAATGAGTTTTCGCAGGCCGTTGCAGACCGCGACGACATCCTGCACGCCGTTGTTGAAACCGAGGCCGGCATTCGGCGTAAACTTGTGCGCCGCATCCCCCACAAGCACGATCCGGCCGTTGAAGCTCCAGTGCTTGCAGATGCCCTCCTCGAGGCCGGCGCCGCCCGCGTTGTAACGCTCCTTGAAAACATCCTTCACTTTCAGGGTGCCAGTAATAGGCCACTCCGCAAACCGGGCGCCGTACTCCTCGAGCTCCGTCTCGGTAAACGAGATCCGCTCCTTCGTCGGCTCAGGCAGTTTCTCGTAGCAGAAAATCCAGCCCCTTTCCCTGCCGGTGATGTACATCACGGACTGGTCCACGCCCTGCGTCTCGTAGCTCTGGCCGGCGGCGGTGGGACGCGGGAACGACGCCCACATGCAGCGGTAGTTGGTCTCGTACGGCTTCTCGGGGTCCCATTCGCGGGACGGGTCCTGCTCGAGGGCGAGGCGGCGCATTTGGCGGCGGGTGGCGGAGTGCACGCCGTCGGCGCCGATGACCACGGATCCCGTGTAGGAAGAGCCGTCTTCGCAATTGACGATGACGCCGGTGTCGGTGGTCGTGATTTTGGCGAGCTTCTTGCCGGTGTGGTAGCGTGTTTTGGCGTCCTCGGGGAGGGTGTCGTAGAGGGCCTGGATGAGATGCGCCCTGTGGAACGCGAGGGGCGTTGTGCCGTGGCTGTGGCGGGTGTCAGTAGGTAGGTTGCTGGTGTCGATGAGACGGTTAAAATCGGACGACGTACTGCTCCTTGAGAAGGTCAAATGCGGAGGACTGCTTGAAATTGAAGCCGTCGGCGGTGAAGCCCCTGTTGTCGTCCAGGAGCATGCCGATTTCCATGAGTTTGTCGAGAATGCCGAGCTGGTGGAAGACACGCATGCTCGTAGGACCGAGAACGAGACTTGCGCCAAGATCTTCTACAATGTTTGTCCGCCGCTCGAGGACAACGAAGTCGATGCCAGCATGGTAGAAGGCGTGTGCGGCGGTGATGCCGCTAGGGCCTCCGCCGATGATGATCGCTTTGAAAGGCTGGCTGGCCATGTTTTGGTCGATGCTGAAGTAAGATGGATGTGTAAGTTGGTTGAGTAGTTGTTGACTGTGCTGGTGTAACATGGACTGAGAGCGCCGTGATGGATGGCATTGTCGCCGCCGGAGGGTTTATAAAGATGCGCTACGATCTGCCATCTCCACTGAAGCTCGGCACCAAATTACTTTGTCCAGAGTTTCGTGCTAGCGTTACGACTCCATCTTGGCCGGGAACTCGACGGGCCTTGGACGGGATCCGTCTCACGGGGGTCGTCTCCGTGCGCTAGCACTGACGGCATCCCGCTCGGAGTAATATTGCGGGTATCACATGAGGGACCTTGGAGGTTCCAGGCAGTGCATTCATGTTTTCCCGACTCTGTCCGAGAGAGAAGGTTGAAATGCCTTGCTGCTACACAGGAATGAACCCGGGTTTGGATCGTCATCGCTGGTCTGGCTGCCACGAGATCAAAGCCCGGGTATCCATGCGTGTCAGATACCCGGGATTGAAGGTGGGTGAAGTCCGTCTCCCAGGGCTGTCGAACGGGGCCGGAACTACTGTTGGCAAGCAGATCGATGCAGCATTTTAGCGATTGCAACGAGCATCGAACACCAAATGTGTTGCGACAGATGCCACTGCGTTCGGAGAAAACCCACTGTTGAACCCAGTGAATGTGGGCAAGATGGGTTATCAGCGATGTTCAGGGTCCAGTCTGATCTGGGCGGGACGCGTGTTCGGTTGGTTTACTGATCTGTAGCAACGGTGCCCTGGTTCAGACCTTCTCATCTCGAAAGTTGCTGTTGACGTGATCGAACCTACAGAGGCGTTTCCTCCCATCAGAATCCTTCGGCATGTCATCGGAGACTTTCTCGATGACGGCGCCTCGGGAAAGCGGGTCGCAGCTGCACAACGCGGACACTACGGGCCCCGAGACCCCGATCTTGAGGTGTCGGGACGGCAGCCACAGGCGCCGACCCGCTTGTGAAGATCTTACTACCGCGATCCGTCCCGTATTGCGCCACATGTTGCGTTGGTACAACTCAAGCAAACTGAGAAGCTGTAAGCAGTATCTTGCGCGGGTCATTTCGACTCTCACCAAGATGCTGTCATGCGGGTCTGCCATGGTGCCACATGACCTTCTTTGCTGGCGATTTTGCCCGAGAGAGTGCGGTGTCGGCACGGGTTGGGCTTTTGTGCCCGTATCCGGCTTTGCACCTTGATTGATAACTCAAATGACATGGTTGAGATCTTCAGACATTTCCAGATACACGCCGTCGTGGTCGGTGCACTCATCAAGTCGCATGTCCATTGCCATCGTAATGCTCTGGCGACTGACTGTCTATTTACAGTGACCGCCGATGTAATACAACCAAGCAGAACGGGCCAGGCATCGGAGGCCTGCACGCCATATGTCTTACCCAACAGCAGATCTGGCTTATTTGAATTTTAGGGGTATATGCGACCAGTTCGATTCCTTGATCATCAGACGGGACAATATACCAGACGAACCTGTTCAATCCATTCTTTCCAAATGAAAAGAGTTCCTCCTCATCTTTGGCCCGCTCAACGTCTACCGCCGATTTGCCACCAAGTTCTCGGCAGCTTCCAGATCTGGCCAATATTGGCTCAAATCTCACATCAGCTAACCCAACCAGCATCCATCGGCCCGTTCTTGTATTCTCGCCTTCTTTTCCAGCACATATTCTTCAGCCTGTGGGGCAAGACCGAAAGTTGATTAGTGTACGGACTCATGGAAGGAAGTCCTTTGGTTACGAGATACTAGTCTCAACCTCGCCTAATCATCCCCCCTGGCAAGTCTTAGCAACTTGAACTGTGTGTTGTGCCATCAAAGGTTCCGAGAAAGTTGTCAAACTACTTCAAGTATTTCATCGGAGCGGTGCAGTAACTATGTCAAATGACACCAAGTAGATGAGACTTCCCGTCACGAGGCGTTCATCTTTCCAGGCCAAGCGGAAGTCTTAGACACTCAAACGAGGGGATTTCAAGCCATCAGTCCACACTTACAGGGAGCCGTTCTAGCCCGCTCCAGCCAAGTAATTAAGCGCGAAGCTGACCATCGCAGAAAACTGCTGCCTAGTCACCTCAGACTATAAGAGTCCGCATCTCTAGGACTATGAAAAGTTTTGATGATTGGGCCAAGCCATCGATACTTTCATTATCACGATCAACTCTTGAGCCATGAGGTCTCTCCTGTCATTAGCCGCCCTCGTGGCCTCCGCAAGAGCTGCCGTCGATATTCTTCTACCTCTCTACGTCTACCCCATCAATGACCTCGAGAAGCCATACGACGGCACCGTCGACTGGACAGCCGCCATCGCAGCCATCGACGCCCATCCAGATCTGACTTTCAATGTCATCGTCAACCCAATCAGCGGCCCGCCTTTCGCCAGCGAAGCCGGTATCAAGATCGACTGGGCCAAGTGGATCGGCCAAATCAACCAGCGCCCCAACACTGTGACCTTGGGCTACATCTCGACTCTTGGAACCGTCCAGATCAACCCCCGTGATATCTCAGTTGTCAAGCAAGGTGTCGATACCTACGCTGCATGGACGACGACAGACGGTTGGGATGGCAACTCGTACGATATTCACATCGATGGCATCTTCTTTGACGAAGTCAACACCGACCCGGCTCAACTCGACTACTACACGCAAGTATCCAACTATGCGAAGGCTGAAACCGGTATCGTCGTCTTGAACCCCGGCGTTCCGGCCAATACCGCCAGCTACTCGCTCTACGACGTTGCCGATGCTGTCTTGTCTATCGAGACCTGCTACACCAGCGATCCGAATGCGCCCCAAGACCGATGTCCCAGTGGCACTTACACCCCCTTCACGCCTGCGTCATTGAGTGCCCTACCGTCTGGAGCAGCTCAGAAAGCCAAGTCTGCCGTTATCGTTCACGACTTCTATGACAACTGGGAGCCGTACCAGCCTGCCTCGCTGTCTACTTTGCAGACCGACATCAATGCCATCGTTGCGCAGGGTGTGCACAGTCTGTACATCACGCAATGGGACTATAATGAGAGCTTCACCCGAGAGCCAGCTAGTGTGGGGACTGTGTCGAATTTGTTGGCTTTGGCTCAGGGACTTCCTTCCGGCCAGTCGCTATAAGGTGGAATGAGAATGATTTCGCGATACTATCACATGCTTAGCAGTGACCACTATAGGCTAGACCGTGAAATGTATCCAGTTTGTTCAAGATCTTGAAGTAGACTCAAAGCCCAAAATGAGTTGCAAAATATAAACTATCTAAACCTCCTCCTTTCTACTCATTGGAATCTTCTATCGTCGTGTTAGGTTGAATGTTCCGCGTTGGATCTAGAGCACGCGATCTTACCTTTGTAGCTTGTATACTCAGCCAGCGATCAGTCCCCAGAATGAACAACACAGGAACAACAACTAGCGCATATATCAGTTGAAGCTTTGTACAGGTTACGTGAAGTCGAAAAGACATACAGATCACGACGAGAGACCACCACGGGGCCTTCAAGAACGACTCCACGTCCAGGGCAAACAGGGAGGTGAGGAATGAGAGCGGCACCTGAACGGAGTTTCAGTATACATCACATATTCTGTGCATAGTTTCAGGGAAACGAAAGACTCACAAAGCCAACTGTGACATATGTGAACACCATTATTCTGTTCCCCTGGGCAGCGGCCTCCTTAGCCTGCCGATTCCCAATTGCAGATTGCTCAATGGCTATCCTGGCCTGGCAATTCGCAATTTCATTCTCATGCAGCTCTATAGTAGTTTGCAGCTGTAGGTAAAATTAGCGATTAGGGCTATCAAAATGCCAAACCTTACCTACCGCGCCCTGGATGCTATTGGCAAGTAGGTCTAATTCGTCAATGTCGTTCTTAACGTGCTTAGCCTTCAAGTCCCTGTCCAACTCGCTAGCATGGAAATTGGGCTTTTCGAGCGCCTCCTTCATACTGGATTGAACCTTGCGCTGGTACTCAGCAATGGTTCTGAGGATGTTCAGCTCGTCGCGAATATCCTTAATCTCAAGCAGCAGTCTGGCGGCCTGTCTCGTGTCACGTTGAGATCTTTCGATGAATTCCTTATTGTCAACATGTGTTTCCGCTAGAGTGCCCGCTACCTTTTGCGCAGAAAACTTCCCGAATAGTTCCGCTTCTTGACGTCTCTGTCAAACTAATTAGCGTCATCATCAGTAAGGTACATCAGATGTTGGGTCACGAACGATGTTATTGACTGAATCAGAGAAGATGTGACGAATGGACCGTTGTTTCCGCACGGTAACGAAACTGCCTGGATTTGAACTCCGACTCCACGAACTTGGGGCGGGAGCCTCAGCCAGCGGCATCATCTTTTGGGCTTCTGACTGTTCGGCTTTTCTTTGCTTTGGAAGAAACCTGTCCAGGTCCAACTGTCTCCAGTAGGCTTCTATGCAATATTCGACAATAATGTTACTTAGATCGGTAGGAGATCGGGGTCCTTGTCCGTAATTGCCGTCTTCGACTCGACCCCGAAAGTGGGCAAGGATATCTTTCACAAAGGTACTTTTGTCTCCAGTCTCAGCACACGAAGTCAACGTAATCAGCCATTCTAGAGCCAACGGTTAGTTCCATAAAGTAACCCATTGTGTCCGGAAGAACTCACTACTTTCACCAATCTGAATAGTCCAGGCCCAAAGCTGGCTTACACAGAGCAGTGGCCAGGAGGGATCCTCCTTTTTCACAATCCCATGCGCAAGGAAGTGGTTTGTAATTGTTTGGCTTTCGTTTCTGTTGACTTGGTCCTGTTCAGACCTAGGATCCATTGCAAAGTGGTAGTAATGTTCATCTAATGTTGCAGCACGATGAAGAGGCTTCCCAGCCAAATTTGCTGTGCTAGAGCGTGGCTGTGCGGCCAGAGGCCTTTCTTCTAGGCTGTTACACCTTTCCTTCTCGTAGTCTGCAACCACGAGAAACGGCATCTGCCTGCCACGTTAGACTTTTGACGACTCGAGGCAGATATGTGACTTCCTTACGTAGAATGCCGAGGCCGTATTGCCGGAGTCCTTTTCGTCCGAAGGTCTCATCCTGACAAATCGAGGTTGCATAAAGCGTGAGGCCTGAATCCCATCCGGGACCTCGGCCCAGCTCGCACCTAAAAACGATACCATCTGTTTCTTTTCCTCATCTTTCATGTCTTTTGACTCATTAAGGATCTTCTTGATGGTGTCCTATTTAGATAATCAATCAGCAATCACCCTGCAGCTTCACGTTGAGCCATTGGCGCAAAGTGGTTTCGGACGTCTTACCATCATCCACATCATCTGGGCCGAAATCAGTATCGGTCCTGGAAGGGGATATATTTTGAGACTTACGTTTGTCACAGGTAAATGAATCCAGGTGAAATACCTTTCGGTGTCGACAGATTCCAGCGTGGCAGGTCCAGCAACATTGTTCAGCGCTAGAGCTGACCTCCGCAGCCGGCTCATGGTACCTCCAAGAGTCCGAAAGTGTGAACGTCCATAGATGATTTCTTCGACAGTTTTGAACTTGGAGGCTCTGCTAAACTCTTTGTCTTTCGTACGAATAACGACAACAGCCGCATAGAATTGCGACCATGTTTGCAAATCACTCTTGCTCGGTGTCCCAACCTCAAGGGATTCTTCGACTCCCCAGGACTGCTCAACGTAGCTGAAGTCAAGAAAATCCTCAAAATGCTGAAGTTTCGTTCCACTGGCTTGCTTCTTTACATCAGCTCCTGAACGGTCCTTCGCGTCTTCGGACTTGAGGCCCCCCTGTCGCGCCCTCAACTTTGCGATCATCGAACGGCCACGTTCCTTGACCTGCTCAGAGATTTCATTGTCACCATCCCCATTGCTTTGGGCGGCTATACACGCCAGAAGTAGGTCAGGCAATCGATGATATATAGCCAACTCAACTAAACTCCAGGTCGTTTGCTCATCGAACCCCAAAATCTCTTCACGGGGCGGCATAGTCGAAAAGACGTGTGTGATAAGTTGTTGGCAGTTTCCTCGTGACACGAGCCTGCACAGAAGACGTTCCCTCAAAAAGGCATCAGATATAAGTCGGTCATTCATTGCCTTCCACAGTTGGTCCAAATTTTGAACATCAAACACACTTTCGAAAGCGGTCTGATCTCTCGCATTCGGTCGTAATAAAATTTCGTTGGGCACCCATTCGATAAGCCTGATTGCTATCTTCTGGGCGTGGCTGTCGCTTTCATGAACCGATTGAATTGCGTGATCTAGAACTGTTCGATGTTCGTCATCAACAATCTTGGCGCTGTTCGGATCTACTTGTTGAAGAAGCTTGCCAAGAATAAGATCTGCTTTGGAGAGAAATTCTGATTCAGTGTCAAAAAGTTCCATCAGAATTGTTTTGCCACCGTCGTTTTCTTGCTGGCTGACCACATGGGTCACATACCCGTCACCATAGGAAGCTTTGCCATCTTCGCGAACATGCGTGAGGTGATTGACGAGTTTGTTCAAAACTTTGATGTGATTTCGTTTGACTGCCGTCATCAGTGGTGTCCACCCATCGCCATCTTGAATATCAAGATCCGGATTCTCTTCCAGCAGAGCGTCAACGACTTGCTCGCTCCCGTAGTACGCTCCTATGTTGATGGGGGTCCATCCATTGTACTTCTCTTGAAAGTTCAAGAACCGTCGATCGTATTTCAAAATGCGGCGGAGCATCGTAGCGTCTGGCTCATCAGAGCTCGCGTAGTGGATAGGACACCACCCATTCAAAGCGGGACCAGCAGTTCGAGCTCCGCTCTCCAGTAGGATCTTCACCAACTCATCGCTTCCCACGCGACAAGCAAGATGAAGCGGCTGTCTGTGATTATCGTCCGAGGCGTTGTAGTCAGCGCCAGTCTCTATGAGACGCTTGGCGGTGCGGACAAGCGTTTTCTGCACCGCGACGTGCAACGGAGTCTCCTTGGGGTGTCGTGAAAACCTCGCATTGACCTCGTCTTTCCATGCTTCGCCCAGGCTGTTCAGCAATTTGTCGACGTCTTCATCCGTTTCGACGGATTCCAAGATGTGGAGAAGAGACCTATCTCCTTCTCGAGGCTGGGGACCATCTTCGGCTCCCACATACTCGTCATCCTTCGTAGGCGCGTCGTCGTTCTCTGAGTCAAGCTGCGCTGTGTCTCTCTCATCCATCATGATTGCTGACGAAAGGGCTTCTGGGAGCTGGTTATCAATATTGTCAATCGCACCGTCCGTGGCAGGCTGATGGGCCATGTTCGTGACCGAAATTTCCGAAAATTAATCGGCTGAACTGATTCAGGATGGCAATAAGCTGACGAGAGATCCAGGGGTTTTCTGCCCAACCCCCTCCAAAGCTCTAGTGGCTTACAGGAGCTGAACCTAGATCCTCGGGCTTGACTTCCTATTAGAGTGAAACATTGATTTCGCGGCCCACTCGGTGAGCGTTGCTACATGCACACCATGAACGATACGTATCACCAAATTTCTAACACATAGTTATCATATGAACTGACAATCATGGTAGCCAAAACATATCAATTGGCCACTTTAGCCGGATCGAAAGCTTGAAGGTTTGCATCGGCAATCTATATCAAGCCTACGGATGACACTGGATACGTCACGCTTGCGGGGGTTCAAGAGGCTATGATATTAAACTGGCTGAGACGATTCGCATGAGAGTTGGGTCGTGCCCGATGGTGCATAGAATGAATGCGTCGGCGCAACAGGTGGGCTGCGCAACTGATAGAACGGCTTGTGTCATTTCCTCGCCCATCACGAAGACATAAACAGCGCCAACTGGAGTGACTTAGACCATTCTAATTTCAAGAAGAAAAAAAAAGTAGTACTCATGTTGTCAAAGCCGTGCTGCAAGGATGCTTTTGCCTCGCTCAACCGTCTCTGCCGCATCCCGCTGTTTTCGGAGGCAGTCTTCCGCCACTGAACACCGAACGGCAGTTTGGCAAAGTAACCGAAGTCCTTTGATACAGCTTGAACGTGAAATGTAACGTCTACTTGAGGTTTCCCACGTTCGCCAGAACTTGCTCGTAGTCTGCCGTAGCCCTTCCTTTTCTTAACATAAAGTCCTGGGTGACAACCACTCCGCTGGGTGTTCTGAACTCCATATAGTCCACCGGCTCAAACCCGTACTTCTCATAGACCGCTTTCGCCTTGGACATAGACTCCAGAAAGGCTATCGAGCCCTCCTCATCGGCCTTCTCACATCCCCATCGCAGCAACGGCGTCGCCGCACCCTTCCCTTGGTGTTCCTTGCGGCAGACAATAAGTTCGAGATACCAATGCCTCACATCGCCAAGGATAGCCGCATGCTTCCTCCCAATACCGCCAAAGAAATCGTTCGCAAACTCCCGGTTGCCCTCCTTCGGCCAGACATCTTGTGGCGGCGGAGGTTCCACATTGACTTCGCCGTCCTTGGCTGGATGCACCCATTTCGCCCAGGCAATGACCAGCTCTGGGTCCTCCGCGTGATCGGGGTTCGTGACAACAAACACGCTGCAGCGCGGGTCTGTCACTTCATCAGCGAAGGCTTTGAGTAGAAAGTCGTAACACTCTCGCGAGCTCGCTGGAAAGCACGTTGCGGCGACGGGATTGTCGCTGAAGGCGGAGAGATAAACGGCGGCTAGGGCCGGCCCGTCCGCGACTGTTGCGGGGCGCATTTCCAGCGGCATTTTGGGCGGTAGTGACAGACCGCTGGAAAGGGCGGCGGTCTGGGGAAAGTCAGGTGCTTGTCTCGGCTTCAAATCCGAAGAAGACAACCCTGATCAAGGGAAAGGGTGGGCGAAGTTGTGTGGGAGTTTGATGCTGTGATTGATAACGTGGACAATGCGCTGCTTTGTCCACGAATTCACAAGGAGCCGCTGCTTTCGGTTTGGACCGCGGGTACTGCGGCCGTTTTGGAAAGTTTAGTGCCCGGCAGCTTCATGCTCAGCTGGAGCGGACAGGCAATCGATTACGGTTGCATGGGTGAGTCAACCAGGCAGTCAACACGTAAGGAGTTAAGCATGCACACAAGGTGCGATTAGAAGGCCATTGCCCTGAAATGTGTTCTCAAAATGCACTAGAGTATCTGATGCGGGGTTTAATATGTAGCACCCAAAATAGAACACAAAGACGACAGACAACCCAACAGAGATGCATGCCATCTAAACTCAGGCAGAACAAAGCTTCAGGACTGCGTACTGAATGAACTTGAGTGAGTTTCATTTAGTTTATGATTACTAACGTGTGTGCGCTGCTCCAAGAGATTGTCACGTTCTTGTGTGGCCATCCCATCTACCTAGGGTGGACCAAGATGGACCCTTCGGCTACATGCGGTTCGCGACAACGTAGGGGTATTAGTTTACAATAAGCCTGGAGGCAAACATGGCGAAGTGCCCGAGTGGTTTAAGGGGATTGACTCGAATTAAATCGAAATCAATTGGCTTCGGCCGCGCAAGTTCGAGTCTTGTCTTCGTCGACTTCTTTTTCATTTTTGCTTCCTCTTGATAGCAGAAGGCCCAGTCAGCGTCTGCAATAAATCACGATCACTAGACAACTCTGGAACTCTGCCTTCCTTGCTTTTGAAGCAAGCTTGGATTGTGTGGCGAGTACTATGACTCGGTTGTGGAGAGTGGTGGGGGGGGGGGGGGGGGGTCAGGATGTCTACCATAGTGCCGCGGGCTGACAACCTCGATGACCTCGCCGCCACTCCAGGTGAAAGAACCTAGGTCAATTGGCAGATTATCGTACAATTAGTGACTGGTTTGTCCAGACTTGCCAAGAAGGAACTTTAAATGCAGAGCACTCCTGGATGGTATCGCACAGCACACGAAGTACAGCACCCAATTAACTAATAATGGAACCTCGGGCGACGCCCGATGTTTCAACGACATTTCTATGTGAAGAATATAAACCTGAGATGAGGAAGACCGTTTCCAGGTTTCGAATGGTTTTTCAAATAGTTGCTATAGGGTGCTAATAAGGTCGCAGCCAACATAGTAAGTTCCTCTTCTTGCCATCTTGGAAGTTCAGACCGCTTGCAACTCCCAAACTATTATCACCGCTCGCTGTACCTGCTGTCGTAGAACTCGCCCATAGGATGATTTCGCTCGAATCAAGTCTCTCGTGGCGACGGCGGCGTCCGCGGCCGGCGGTATCCTTGCAACCGTTGCCTTTCGCTTCGGTTCTCCCTATCTCTTTCCGGAGTACTCCGGACCGCATAAAAGGTCAGATATTCACGCGGACCAGACTTCCCGTCGGCTGGGTGGCGTTTTATATACTCCCCGGTATCGCGATACAAACCTCCTTCGCTTTCAGGCAAACGTTTTCGATACCGGCAGACAGCACCGGCCGGAACCTTGACCTCCATGTTGTCTAGGTTGTGGAACGTGACCTCCAAGTCGTGGTATTTATCCATTGGAACCGTCATCTTGCCCGCCTCATTGGGACCGGGGAAGGTCTTGCCCGGCGTACCAGACATGACCATGTTGCCTAGCACCAATCAGGCATCCGGTGTTGGGATGTGCGTCCGCTTCTTAGGGCTACCTCTTTCTAAACTGAGAGAACTGCCGAACATGGTCATCGAAAGATGCTCATTCGGAAGCGCGATGATGGGTATGAGGTCGTAGCGGTGATCTCTTAGGCTCTTGACGGCTAGAATCTTCCGAGGCTGACTTGAGGATTAGCTGTGGATGTCCCTGATAGCCGCTTCAATCTGAGATAGCTTCTTTAGGCGGGCCTTCTCGTATTCCTGTTCGAGAATTATCCTCTCACGCTCGCTGGTCGGTTCGACCCGTTTCTCCTCGTCGCTCATCTCGCGTATGCAGCTAGCGTGCCGGCTTGTGATCTCCCTGTAATGCACTTCTGCGGAGGCATCCCCGTCGAACGCCACTTCTGCACTTTCTGGTTTCAGTGGGGAGGCAAGTTGTGGTTTGTCTCTGTAGTTTGTCATTTTTTCAAGGGTTTGGTTTAGCGGAGATCGTACGCCGTGAATCTGGGTTTAAGTTGGTTTTCTTGATGCTTTCGTTGGGGGGCTGATCGAAGTGGAAGTTTTGAAGCATGGGAGCAAGACCGCTGGGCGAGTGTGCAGTTTTGAACCTTACTACCCTCAAGGTAGTCCGTTGTTCCAATGGACCTTTTTTTCAGCTCATTGCTTTTTAGTGTATTGATTAAATGCTGTACCGAGACACAAAGCACCACTAGACCCAGGGGATCGAAGAACTGCAACCGAAAGCCAGGGTAACTTTGACAGGCCACGACGCTGAAGAAGAGGAGAGTCTCGGTGGGTAACACGACGCATTGAGAGATACGTATATTTTATGTTCACAGCTAAGAACTGATCGCCGAGCTAGAAGCTATAAAATTCCCGCGTGAGTATGATCTTACATTGGCAGATACCTTGGGCCTGTTCGTAAAGTCCCAGTACAACCCGAAAAATAAATTGACTCGTCCGATAGGCATTTCTTAAAGGACCGCCCATGTACCCAAGTAACTACTCAGCTTTGTCGGTCGCAGAACCCTGCTCTGCGCTCTTTATGTGAAGCATGAGACCTCTCCAAAGACTGAAAACATGTCTAGCAGCGAATGTTGAAGTGGTCAAAGTTGATCTGTTTCACAGCACCAATGTTGTGACAAGACAACTGCCCAACTGAAGTCCTATTGCAGTCGCCGCCTGAAAAGAAGTTGATCGTGCAATTGCAGCCCCCCTCCTGGTCTGCGACGATTCCACAAGCCCCGTTCATTGCTGGAAAACAACGGCTGGTTCCAGGTCGTGTCTGGTTCACCCTACTTAAATGTTGACCGGTGCATCTGCCAACTTGACCTGTGCCAAGGTACGCCGATGCTTCGCAGTAGACAGCCAATGATGTATGTGCGAGTGACAAAATTGAGACGAACAAGGAGGGCTTCATGATCAACGGCGGCGGTTAATTTGGTTTCGTTTGACTGGAAAGAATTAAGTACATAGATTGATGTAAACCTCCGATGTAATAGATGTTTGCGTACCTCGTGGGATCAAATAATCGACTGTTGGAAAAGACTCCAATTTTCCAATTTCAAGTCTAATGTCGTAATTATGGCCTAAATACCTCAGACTGCTTCAGATCTTGAGTGAGGATCGACCTCTTGCCTGAAACCCATCACTTTATAATCACGAACATACCCCGATTCTTTCGCTTGTACGCAGCCGGCTACGGTTAGAGTCCACGCGGACTTTTCTTTCGGGGCCTTTACTAATTTTTCCCTACCGTGAAACACCATATTGGGTGGGTTATGAGACTTCCTCAACGTGCCTAATCGCGAACGTGTTGGGAGACTTGACTTCCGTGTTTGCCTTCTCGTGTTGTGTGCAACTAACGGGATGCCCGGCCTCAAGTTACCCTGCGTCTGACATGGTCTGCAAGTCGCCTACAATAACCTTTGTAGAAGAACCCATGATCAGAAAATCCGGATGCGCGGTAGTACTCACACATGGCCGCACATCTGCATCTCGAAGGAGGCGAGATCCTGCCTTCCAAAGCTGTCGGCTGTACGCAAAGGAATATAGATTCGAACTCAACAGCTGCAGATACATGGAGGCAGATCTAGTACGCCTATTGCTGCTGCTCCAAATGACAGGATCTGTCACAGTCTGCCTTCCATATGAGACCATGTTTTGCGCACAGGACTGAAGTCGTCGTATCTAGAGGCTTAACTTGCTTCGCCCCATCGGATGACGGCACGGATTCAAGGAACTGTGTGACCGAATCCTTGAAAACATGTGTTGATTGCATATTTGATGTGGGCATCGATATCACATTGCACAAGAACACGAAAGCCCTTGGTCGACGCATGATGTCACCACCACATTTCCCTGTACGACTAAAACAGATTCTACGTGACTAGGAAGCTACGAACCCCTTTCAGATTCCATCTGTCCTCAGTAATCGGGATGGACCTGGCTGTGGTAGCACAGGCCAACCCGGAGGAGGCGTCTTCATCTTTTGGAACACCTCCGGGCTCATCGCATTATCGTTTACCCAGTCCAGCAAAGCATCAAAGCTTCGACAGACTTTGTGATTCATGAAGTCTGGGAACGGCTGGTCCCAGTTCTCTACCCAATTGAACGTGATCATGTCGACACTACCCGTGCACTTGATTGCCTGGGCGAGTATGTCAAAACAGTGACCGATGTGTGCTTGATGTTGTGCTCCTCCTGGCTTCGGTCCTTCCTTTTCCTCATAGTAGTGCTCGTAGGAGACTTCCCTCCTCAGCATGTCGAGACAGTGCAGGTGATGGAAGACTTCTGTCTGAGCAATGTAGGCGTCTGAGCCATAGCCGAGATCTTCTGGGATCTTCACTGCGACAGCAGGGTCTTTCCCCAAGCGGCGGACGTCTGCCTCTCCAATTACTAAAGGCCATACGTGGTCACCAATTCGGTGCCATTCATCGTCAGCTTCCTTTCCGATACGCTGGCGAAGGATAGATGGTGGGCTCGTGTCGTATAGTGTGCCGTTGGTGACTCGTGTGATTTTGGGAATTTCGAATCTGTCTAGGATTGGAGCTTTTCACTCATTAACAAGACAAGATCTTGAGCTTGAAGCTGATGGTACGAAATAGCTTACAGTAGAATGATGTTGCCTTCCACAAGTCCTGGTCCATGAGGGTTTGCTTTGGTGATGTCTTTGACCATACGATACATGACGCAATAAATATCCCAATGTTGAGAACTGTCAGCCATGTTATTGGTCGCAGCAGGAGCGGAAGTCGATTTTGGTCGAAATCTGTCTTTGAACGATGTGTAGTATCCTGTTTGACTGGAAGAAGAGCCTTTTCCAAATCGACGGAGTCGTCATGGCTGCTAGAGGAGGTCTCGTCATCGTCGACGATCCCTTGAAAATCTGTCGACTGTCTCTCGTTATGCTTCACCATGACAAGGCGGTTAATGTCAAATTGAAGTATAAGAAGAGATGCAGGGTAGAAGGCGCGAGGGAGTCACGGGGAGTAGCCAAGTGCCTGTAAAGAAAACGCATGCTGCTACGAATGCAAGTGAAGCTGGAAAGACGGACTATCTTCCATTCTTTTACGAGCGACGTAAAAGGCAAAGCCCCGAAACTGGTGAGCTCATCCTCGATCATGCTAAGCTGCGAGAACCCGGATCCTACTGCCCCCACCGTCTCATCCTTCGCGTATTCGCTCCCCAGCAGGCAAGCCCAGTAGGTGTTGTTCTCCCCATCAGATCCCACGGAGCTGCATGTTGCCGTTGCAACCTTCCACTTCTGGTATGTTTGCGGAGTCTGGCGGAGTTGAAGGCCTTCCTGGCATAACTGTTGAGGTGTAAATGGTGACGAGTCTTGTTACCTCGTAACTCTGCAGGAATCCTTCCTGGCGTTTAGATAACTGATAGCGATTGGCTACGGTAAGATAGCGACGTATGTCACCATCGAGACTATTTGAAAGATGGTGATGTAAGTTTACGTCTCGATTTCCTCATATATCAGGCTAACGCCTCTGTTCCAAGTCTTAAACCTTTGTCCCTCTTCTGTATTATGCAATCAGAAAACTGCAAGCTTTGCTCTTAGCTATTCATCATATCGACATCAACCCTCGCGGCAATCCAAAAGCCTTCAACATGCGCGCTCAGTATCTTATTCTTGCTGCTGTTGGTTTCGCCGCCGCCGCTCCTCTTGGTATGGTTCTGCAGTCACTACATGAAAACTTGTGCATCTTACACTAGATGGAGGCTGACAGTTACTACGTTCGAAGATGTGAGAGGAGCTGATGCCGAGGCCGAAGCGATCCCTTTCTACCCCAAGAGAGGTGCTGACGCCGAGGCCGAGGCAATCCCCTTTTACCCAAAGCGCGAGGCTGATGCCGAAGCTGAGGCAATTCCTTTCTATCCCAAAAGAGACGCCGCTGCTGAGGCAGAGGCCATCCCCTTTTACCCTAAGAGAGACGCGGACGCGGAAGCTGAGGCCATCCCGTTCTATCCCAAGAGAGACGCCGACGCTGAGGCGGAGGCTATCCCGTTTTACCCGAAGCGTGGCGCTGATGCTGAGGCTGAGGCAATCCCCTTCTACCCTAAAAGGGAGGCCCATGTCAAGACTTAGGCCATTTCATTCTAGTCGGAGATCTTATACGTTGGATTAAGAGTGGAGATCTGGTATAGGGCAAGGTTGACGACAATGAACACTATCCAGAGTATCAAGTTGATGGACAGGTTCAATTTGGTATCAAGCAAACACCTTAGTATTGGGTTGAGGATGTTGGTATTCCTATCGGAGGAGGTCACATGCCACCGGTACTCTAAAACGCTCATTAAGTAACACTCGTTTCAAATGTATGGAATAAAACGTAGCCTTCGCAATTGAACTACGATATAAAGAAGCGCTGGTTGTCGCTGCAATAATTGTAGTAAATCTGTCATCGGATAATGTGGACAAGTGCATGCTGCTGGTCTAGTTGCCGACGTCCATGTAACCTCGTCCAAATGAGATAGCTGGAGTGGCGAAATCGGCAACACTGGTGCTCCCGTCCTACGGGAAGTCGGGCAAGCTACCGACCGCCTTGTCATACCAAGCATCAGACCATATCTAACTATTACCCAGTATGCTCTCGTCTCAAATAGGCAGCAACGTTTCTTTGCATGCAGATGGATCAACGACAAAAGTGCGCGCGCAACCATGCCGCGTCATATCAGTCCGCGACGCTCATCGGCAGGCAGCATTGCGTGCCAGATCCGACCCGCGAGGCGGGCCGAAGTCTGACAGATCTTGAGATGCGAGCTTCTTCCTTTGGATTAGGGCGCGGGGATCCACCTTCAGCTCTGGACAAGAGGTTGTCAGATTTGAGGGAGTTGGCAGGTTTGCCGAATCCTTCAACTCGAACCGGCATCTTGGCGGAATCCTGGCGTTAGGCGAGGTGTGCAGATGCTTATCTCGAGGGAACAACCAGCACGGGGCCAGCCGGACAAGATTGAAGGCAACGATTTCGGATGGCCTTGTTGGTACTCCCGATATCGATTACAGCTTTCGTTTATTTCGCATTTTGCGAGAGATGCATTCTTCGACGCATTTGCTTGCATCCACCCAAAAGTCCGAGCAAGGCGAAAGTTGAGCGACGAGCCAACATGTCGATATTGTGAGTATGATTATGATGATGCTAGAAGTGGTTTCTAATCATCATTTCAACAGTTTTCGAGGAATATTCCAGCCTTGGGCAAGAGCGAGAGGCGTGGCATACACCCAACTATCCGTGGATGAAGAAGGGAAGCCAGCTTCCAAGGGAGAAGACCCAGAATCTCTATCCGCGCCTTCAATTGCAAAAAGACTTTGGATCATCGCAATACGCGTCATCGTCACTATTCTGGCTGGATATGGACTCTTCTCCCTTCTAGTACCTCACCTGCCCTCAACCCTAAAACAACAACCTCTATCATGTAACTGCGGCGACACCATTGAAGAAGCGCGCGCCAACGGCTGTGTCTATGATTCCCTCGCCGCAGCATGGCTCCCACCTCACTGCCGCTCCGCCAAGCTCACCGCAGAGTTCGAGTCCCTGGGCCCGAATGAGCCCGACACGACGGGAAACACCTGGGGATACTGGCACGACCAGAACCAGACGCACCCCATGACGCTCGACGAAGTCAGCCAGCTCCCTGAGGCGGCGAGGCGCGGCCAGCATGCGCGATTCTTCACCACTCACGAATGGCACCTCGTACATTGTGTCTTCTACTGGCGCAAGATGTGGGAGGCGGCGCGGTGCGCGAGGGGGGTGGATGAGGCTTCATGTGGGGAAGATGGGATACTGGTGATTGAGAAGCGTTACGACACGTTGATGCACATCAACCACTGTATGACGATGATGTTGATGCGGGATCCGTTGGATAGTATTGCGGCCGAGGCTGGTGTTGCGCTGCATTCTGATGAGCTGCATGTTGCCAAGCCGCACAAGCATCAGGAGAGCGGGCATCACGGAGGCGGTGGGCACAAGTTGGGTGATCCATACGACAAGATGGGAAAAGAGCATCAGCATGGGTGATTAATAAAATGACTGAAGTCCGGAGTCAGTTAATCTCCTTGAAAATGTCTCCAATCCTTGGATCAATTCAGTCGTCGAGTGATTTCGTGTAAGTGAGCCAGTTTCGCAGCGGCTTGCGTCGGGAAACTGAAGCGCGCCCTTCGTTTGTCACTAGCGTGTTGTGAGGGGCTCTCCGCGAAGAGTCATCGCAAACTCATCGCTTCGCAGTGATCCAACCTTCAATCATTGCGCGAAGTTTCAATTCCCATCCTTCCATTTCATATATGAATCAACGTTGAATCCAAATCACCGCCTAACACCATGAGCAACCATCTGGCAAGGGAGCTGAAGGAGCTCCATGCCCCATCCAAGCCACTCGTTCTTTCCAATGTGTGGGACCTCGCGTCCCTCAACGCGATTCTCTCTCTCAACACCAGCGACTCGAAGCCCGTGAAAGCGATCGCGACAGCATCGTGGGCTATTGCGGCGATTCTCGGAATCAAGGATGAGGACCTCACGTTGGAGCAAAACCTAGCCGCTATCGCACAAATCGCCCCCGCCGTCAAGGCTGCAGGGCTTCCGCTCACCGTCGACATCCAAGATGGCTACGGCGAAAACATCGAAGACGTTGTGACGAAGGTCATTGAGCTCGGGGCCGTGGGCGCGAATATCGAAGACAGCATCCCGTCGGCTGGGTTTGGAAAGGGCATTGAGGGGTCGTTGTACGACGTTGAGACTCAGGTCAAGCGTCTCAACAGGGCGTTCGCAGCGGCAAAGGAGGCCGGGTGCCCTGACTTTGTGATCAATGCGAGATGCGACATCTTCCGGCTGGAGCCGTGCTACTCCAACGACGACGAGAGTGCGCTGAAGGAGGCTGTTGAGAGAGGCAGGAAGTATCTTGCAGCGGGAGCGACAACAGTCTTCTACTGGGGCGGCATGGGCCGGGGATTGCGGACGTCAGAGGTCGAAGTCCTTGTGCGGGAGCTATCGGGACGCGTTGCGGTGAAGCTGGGTGACCAACCTGATTCATTGTCAACGGACGAGCTTGGGAAGATTGGGGTAGCTAGAATCAGCGTAGGCCCTAGTTTGTATCTTGTTGCGATGAATGCAATGAAGGATACGGCTAGAAGAACACTGTCAGGAGGCAAGCTAGCGGCGTGAGCTTGGGTGCTTAAATAAATTGTGACACAGACACGCCATGTTTTTGATAAGTTTCAATGAATTTCTTGATATGTTTTGGCTGAGTTCATAATAGTCTCAAGCTTGAAATATATACATCAATTTTCTGAGATTTCAACACGCCAGCCTAGTTGATCGCGGCAGGGGGCGCCTGGCCAGGAAGAGGAATGCTCTGAGGATGAGCAGTGAACATGCCCTCAGGGTCGTAGACGGTCTTCAACTGCTGCAGCTTGGCATAGTTCTTGCCGTACAGACGCTCGCTCCACTGGTCAACAGACAAGGCGGTGTCGCGGTAGTTGACGAAACCGCGCAGGGGCACTCCCTCGGTGGTCAACTGCTGGCGGAACGGCTCAAGACCGTTCTGCATGTAGGTCAGGCCGTCGGTGGGGAAGTCAGTGAGGCCGGTGGCGAGGCGGCCCTCCCAGCGGATGAGCCAGAGGCTGTTGGCGTGGGCAAAGGCGGTGTCTTCGTCCTTGAGGGCGCGGGCAGGCTTGCCGCCCCAGAGGTCGATGAAGCCGAACTTGGTCAGGTCGGTGCGGTTGAAGGCGAGGGTGGTGTGCTCGTAGAGCGCGCTGGCGGAGTCCTTGGTGAAGGGCTGGTCGGCGCGGAGGACGAGGGCCTGGAGGTAGAAGCTGCGGGGAGGGTAGGTGTCGACGGGGGTGTCGATGGAGGGGGTGGCGACGTTCTCGGTGGCCCAGAAGTCGTTGATGTTGCGGGTGAGGTTGGTGCCGGCGGGGAGCTTGGCCATGAGAGGCGCCATCAGCGCGTCGAAGTCGTCGGGGTTGCCCCAGTAGAAGCCGGAGCCGGTGAAGGGCGGCGCGGTGAGGGACCAGCGGAGGGTCAGCTCATCAGGCCACTCGCCGGTGATGACGTGGTCCTGAATGGTGAGGAGGGCGTCGACGCCGGCAGTGAGCGAGGTGTCGTTGAGAGTGATGGTGTAGTCGATGGCCTTCTCGTAGGTAGGCTTCCAGGTCTTGGTGGTCAGGTCAAGGATGATGCCGTAGGAGCTGCCGGCACCCTGGAGAGCCCAGAAAAGGTCGGGGTTCTTGGTGCGAGAGCACTCGGCAATGGTGCCGTTATACAGCATGTACGTGGCACCCTCGAGGTAGTCCATGGGAGTTCCGAGCATGCGGGACAGGGAGCCGAAGCCACCTCCGATGGAGGAGCCGGCGAGACCGACCATGTTGGCGCGGACGTGGGGGAAACGGGCGCCGTGCTCCTTCCAGAGCCAGCTGACGACCGGGCTCACCAAGCCACCGCCGCCGTAGGTAAGCAGGGCAGTGGCATCGTCATAGCTGACGTTCTGGAAGTGGGTCATGTTGAGAGTGAGGCCAGCGGTAGGCAAGCTGTAAGAGCCGTAGCAGTGGCCACCATCACGAGCGGCGACGAGGACCTTGGCCTCCCGGGCACAGGCAAGGGCGGCGGCCACCTCAGGTGTTGTGCGCGGCCAGGCGACACCGGCCGGGGTGGGGGTGATGCGGCGCTGCCATGAGCGGATGTCGTTCGGGAACGAGGCGTTGGTCTCGGGGAAAGAGGTGATGAGACCCGCCGTCTCGAGACATGTCTCCAGGTCCTGGGCCTGGGTGAACGGGGCGAGGGACGCCGCGGCGAAGGCGACGAAGCTGGAGAGACGGACCATGATGTCAGAGGTCAGACGAAAGAGAGACTGGAGTTGGAATTCCGTGCTTGAGAAGCTTCCACGAACATTTGGCGATGCCAGAGCGTCATGCTACTCTTTATACGCATCTGATATAGCCCCCCTAATCCCCATGGTGATTTCTTGGCATCGTTTACAATCATTGCTCCCACCGGGCCATTCGCACCATTCGGAGGTATTCGCCGGTCGGTCTCGTCAACCGGGACTGCCGGACTCTGGATGAACCATCAGTAAGGTTGTAATGGAAAGGGGGAGCTTTACCGCAGCAATTCCCCCATCGTTCCAACTTCATCAAGATGCAGAAAGTTTCTTAAATTGTTTCCTCACTCTATTGAGATAGAGTTTGGCCCCCGCCAGGGATGTCCCAAGCGGGCGGGCATACCAAAAGCCTGCCCACAGGCGCTCGAGTCATTGTTCCCCCGAGATTTCTGGGGATTCTTGTGCTCATAATGCGCCGTGGAGCGCCGTAGAGAGTGCTGCAGGACCATTGAAGGTCGGCGCATTGCCACTCTGGAGCATCGTGCTGCCAAGACTTACCATCTCCTGAGAGATATTGCGGATGGCATTGTAGGTTCTGGATGGGGAGAATTCGCACCAAACAGATGACGAAGGGCGTTTTCCAGACAATGTCCCAGCTGCTTGGTTTCAGGGCGCAGCGTGTCTTGGGGAGATTCCAGTGCCCGTCAAGGTGAGTGCCAAGACAACTCTGCGAGATGAGGCTGCAGGATTCGCGGTCGCGGGCCCAAGAGCCTCAACATGAATTGGCGAAGTGTTGTGGAGAGTGATTTTCCTTGAGCAGATTTTCGGCGAGGTTTCCACCGCGGACAGGGAGAGGCGTGTCGATCACATCGGCTTTGCGCCGGGCGCAAGGCTTCATGAGCCGCTCTGTTCTCCGGCCAATCACGGAACAGGGACTCCGCCTGTCCAGCAGCGCCTCTCGGTTGTGTAGTGTAGTGGTTATCACTCCGGATTTTGATCGTATCAAAACTTCCGGCAACCCCGGTTCGAACCCGGGCTCGACCTCATCTTTTGCGTTTTGCATTTTCGATCTTTAGACTGGTCCTCTGCGATAATGATGTGCATCAATCGTTACAGGTCAGTTGGTAGCAGCTGTATGTCATTGATCTCCATTTTGCTTCTAACGTGAGCCTCACATAAGGTTATTACCCCGCGCTAAACATGAACTGAAGTCTAATTTTTTGGTTGCGGGCCGTTGAGTTCATCCCGCATCTTCCACGTCATTTTCTACCCGTTCAACCCTCTCAGGAGCTATTTGGTTCTGAAGGACTATATTGCCGCTCTATTAAACACCTCACCCAGTGTTGTATTTTACGTTCGATCGAGACTATTGGCGTCTCCGAAACCGAGCGAACACCGACTCAGCATTTATGTGATAGATGAGCGCCATTCTCCCAATTGTCATCGTGTTGGTCCCGTCTCCCATCACAGCGCGCAATCACCGAGTTCGCCGTATCAGAGTTTCGCCTGCCATGGGTATCAAGACCCGTCGCGTAGGATCGGTGCAAGCATCCCGAGCTTCGCCGTACGCTCTGCGACGCCGTCTGCCAGAGAACCCCTGCAAACTCCCCCACGCACGTCCTTCCAACACCCCCTTTTCGACGAACAGTTCCCACCTGACATTCATGCATCACGATGTTTGTCGATAAGGTGCGGCGGGATTCACGGACCAACAACTCAAATTGACCAATACCTGCCCCGACACTCTGGAGCCGACTGTAGCAGCTCCATGTCGTCGTTGAGTCTAATACGGCAAGGCAGACTCGTCGAGAGCGTGCCATTCGTTGCATCTTTGTGAATGCGGGGAGATCCGTTTTGGAGTATGCATGTTTGCTTGATTCAAGACAGCGTGGTGGGACGGGAACGAGCTCCCCCGCGTGGGTGACGAGGGTGCGGCTGGTCGGGGTTGATCGTGCTTATGTATATCCATGTCCGTCCTCTGAGCGATGGAGATGATGGCAGCTGTCTGTTGCTGGGTGTCATCTGAGCTCCATCCAATCTTTGCATGTGCACAGCTTTGAGCATGCGCTAGGAGTATGGGGTACTCGTTCTTCCCTCAGACGGAGGCGTCTGTACAGCCTACTCCGAAGGTGACGTTTGCGAAGTCTCCAAAAGCAACGTTCAAATCCGAAATCGACGAGACGAAAGATATTTCTCAAAGCTACCTGCACCGGCTGCAGTATGGATTGGGACAATACGGCATGATAATCATCGGCGGTGGAACGACACTCATACTGGGAATTCTCGGCTTTCTTCTCTTCCTGTGGTCCGGCGAAGGCTTCGAAGATGGAAAGACCGCATCCGTGGCCTGGAGGCGGATCATGCTCGACCAGTACATCACACAAGCAATCACCCTGTCAACCGTTATTCTTCGAAGCGCAGTCACTGCACAATCAGCAATCTACACACAGCGCTGCATACCAATCAAACAAGTCAAGCCTAACCCTTAGGCTTGACTGTTTGATTGGATTATCACTAAAAGCTTGCTTGATTTGATAGATTTGATTTGATTTGACTAATATTATCTATTTGGGAAGTTAGTAAAGCTCTTATAATGTCTTAATATGCTAGAAATATATCTATCTAGTGTTCTAATATCATTTTACCTCCTGTTAACCTTTCTGCTTAAAATAATACCTACTAATAGCAATACTGCTACTTTAAACCTAGTTCTAGAGGTATTATATCTTTTTAAGCAGCAATAGCTTTATTAATAGCCTTTATAATATTAGTATTAGTTTAATAAAGCTAAATACCTTTTTATAGTTAGTTATTATTACTAAGATAGCAAAAATATTAAAAGCAAACTTATTAAGTGTTAAGAAGATCTATTAATATGAAATCTATTACTAAATAAGATTATTAATAAGCTAAATAACTATAAAGTTAAAATACTTCTTTAATTTATTAATTTTATTAATAGTAATATTATAAAAGCTGCTATTTAACTATTAATTATAATTAAAGTTTTTAAGCCTTAGAGGTATTATAAATAATATAAATAACACTTATAGAAGCTTTAAATAGACTGGTTTATTAGTATAAGCAGCTATTTCAGCATATTATTGCTTTTAATACTCTTAAAAACCTTCTTTAATAATATAAAGCTATTTATAAGTCTTTTAGGTATTTTAATGCTTTTTAAGCTATTATAAACCTTTATTAAAATGTAATATTACAGCAGCAGCATAAAGAGAAAACTCTCTAAGCTTTTTATAGTAGTTATTAAGTATTTACTAGCTATTAATAATTAATAAGTATATAAATATATAAAAGTTAAAGTTAGTAGCTTAAGAGAGGTATAGTGATATAGCAATATATTTAGACTGCAAATAAGTAGAGATATTATTAATTAATAAGGTTTATAAAATTAATATTTAGCTAAATTAATATAATGCTTTTATTAATTAAAATTGCTATAATAAGAGACTTTAAGATATTTATATAGTTGTAAAGTTAATCTCTTCTGCAGTAGAAGTGTTATAAAGCTTATACTAATCTTTAAGTTAATTTAAGAGATATTTAAAGTTTGCTAAGATCTCTTAGAGTTAACTATACCTATTACTTTTACTTTAGCCTTTATATTGCTTAATCTATAAGTAGAGAAGTTTAAATATTTTATTTAACTTAGTAAAAACTTACTAATCTTTATTAGTTAGAATATCCTTATTAGAGATATAATTATTCTTATTCTTAAGGCTTATAGAGTGATATATATAACTAGTGATCTAGCTGCATTTAAATAAAATGCAGCAGATTATATTATATATTAAGGTTTATTAAGTAGTATTACTTAATATTAGATTCAGCTTTTATAATAACTTTTCTTATAGAGTAAAAGCTTGCTTATTATTATCAGCTTTATTGCTAATAAATAAAAAGGCCTCTAAGCGTTATAGTGATAATCTAATATACTTAATAATATTCTAAAGCTTACTAATAAGTCTCTTAATCTTCTAATAAGCTAGATCTTTTTATATTCTGCTAGTATTAATAAAACAGTTAGACTTTTACTTAAATACCTCTTTATTAACTTTATAAATAATAGTATAACTAATAAGGTTGAGAATATAGCTATAGCATTAAATTTAATAATGCTAAGCATTTATTTCTATATATAAATATAAAATAAATAGATATAAAGCTTTAATATAAATGCTGTTAGTATTAGCATTATTAGAAACTATAACATTAATCTTATTAAATAGATACTAATCTCTCATAACTATATATATTATAGCAGCAATATTCTTACTAAAATAAGCATTAAACTAGTAATAGAAACCTAAAAAGTATTATATTTATTTATCTAACTTATTAATAAAATAGCTGAAGATAGTAATAATAGTATATTAATTAGAAGAAGTCTATAGATTAAATAATATATAAACCTTTATAAAAGCCTTCTATATCTCCTCTTTAATCTATTACTTCTTAGAGATATAGAGTTATTAAAGTTAATCTCTCAAACTAGTTCTTAACTAATATATCTAAGCATTAACATTATAATTAAAGATAGTAAGTATATACTATATATACTGATTACTAAATATTATAAGAAGGTTGCTAATATTAATAAAAAAGCCTACAGCTAACTCTTTAACCTATATAATCTTCTTCTTAAGTATAGCAATAAGAATAGATTAATAGCGCTTAGATAGAAGCTTAAAGTTATTAGCTTTATTAGCAGATATATTGCTGCCTTCTAAGCAACCTTAGAAGATTTTATGCTTAATCTTAAGATATTAAGTAGCAGCAGTTATAGCATTAGCATTATACAGCTTATTAAGAGTTTCTACTTTATTACAGCATTAATAAACCTAATAAGTATTACCTTTCTTGCTGTTAGTAAGGATTTTATAAATAAAGATATTTTTATTTATAATCTAAGAGGTATAGCCTTAAGAACCTTTCTTTATAATAGCATTAATATTAATAAACTGCTAGCCTTTCTATATAGCATAAAGCAGAGCTTTAAAAGTATTATATATAGCTAGATTAATAATTAATATATTATTAGCAGCAGTAGATAATATATAAATCTAAGCAGTAATCTTATAAGGAGTTAATGCCTTATAGCTGATAAAGTAATTAATATATTAATTATAAGCTAGTAGAGATATTATAGCAACTAATAAGAGGTTAAAAAAGATATTATAACAGGGCAAAAGAGAAAACTTATCAGATATGCTAAGCACTCCACTTCAAGCGAAAATCTCTTAAAAAATTCTTAAGCACTTATATATTAATTCCTTCATAACTAAAAGAGATATATAAATAAATATATAAATGCAAGCCTAACTAAGTTATGCTTTATCTATAACTTCTATCCTTTTTATTTCTCTAATTATGCAATCTCTTAAGAGAAAATAAGCTGTTGAAAAGAAGTTTAGTGATATTATCCTTATAATATTCTGCTCTATCTTAGTTTTAAATAATCTAAGAGGTATAGCAGAGATTAATAAAAACAATAAGAAAGATGAAAAACAAGCCTAACTAGAGCTAAAAAAGCCTAAAAATACTTATTTTTATTTAATTGCTAAAAAGTAAGATTTAATAAACTTTTGCTATAAGTTAGGTTAAAAAATCTTATAAGCTGTCTTAAAGAATTAATTACTAAAGTTATTAAGAAAAACAAAAAAAAAGTATAAAAATAAGTATATTTCTTATTTATCTGCTTAGTCTTCTTTTTTATAAGCTAACTAAGCTTCTATCTACTTATATAAGCCTTTTCCTCTTATAATAACATTTAATGCTTATAAAAAAGCCTATTTAATCTCTTGCCTTTAAGTTAAAATTACTAAAAGTTTTAAAAACTCTACTTCTTTCTATATATCTCCTTAAGTCTTTTGCATACTAAAGAGAAAAAGACTTAATTAACTTTACTTTATATACTTAATTTGCCTTCTAACCTTCAACTTATATCTTCTATTACTCTTGCTAGCAGCTAGTCTCTCTGCTAATTCTTTTTTAATATAAACTTAATTACAGTCTTCTTTTTAGATCTTTTTAGCTTACTGCATATTAAGCGCTATTTATTCTTTTAGTATAGTTAGAACTAAAAAGGTGTTCTAAAGTTATATAGCTTAAGCTATATTTTTAATTAAGTTATTTTAAGCAATAAGAAATTACTTTAAGGTTAAGTTGTTAGATCTATTTGCTTTAGGCAACTTAAGTCTTTTAACTCTTCTCTTAATTTTATTATAGCAGAGTCTCCTTTGCTTATTCTTTATTTTAACTTATATATCTTTAACCTTATTTAATACTTCTCTAAAGCAGTCTTTTCTTTTTATATTAATAATAAAGGTTATAAGATTAAAGTTATTATTATAAATTATATCTTCTATTCTATTAGTTTCCTTTAGAGAAGCTAAATCTTTAGCTTTAATTTTAATTAACTTCTAAGCGATTAATATCTAATTAGATATAGCCTCTCTAAGGCTAGCATTTTCTCTATCTTCTTATTATTCTTCTTACCTTTTCCCCTTTAAAGCCTTCAGCTAGTTTTTAAATCTAGTTTTAAGTTTTAGCTTTAAGCTTTTAAGTAAAGTATAAAAGCTAAATTCTTCAGTAATAAGCTTAACTTAATAATTAAAAAGGTTTTTATAAAGATTTAAGTTAGCTTCTTAAGCTTTAGTGGCAGCTTCTAAATATAAAGCCTTAATACTAAAAATGCCTTATTAAATAATATATCTAATAAAATCTATAGCATAAAGACTACACTTCTATAAATCCTCTTTTAATTTAATTTAAAGCTAAGAGATAATAAAAAAAGCATAATTAATAAGCTCTTAAGTCTCTATTAATACTTTATAGATTCTATATTAGTTGCAAACCAGCTTAACTATAGTTTTAAAAGAGGTTTCTAACTTATTTAAGTTGCTATTATTAGTAATATTTTATATACTATCTAAATAGAAGTATAAGCTGTTTCTTTAATTAATAATTAGACTTATATATTTTCTTCTACTATTATATTACAAAAAGATAATAAAATTATATAAAGCAAGCTTATTAGCTAGAACTTTATAATACTTCACTTTAAAGTTTTTATAAAAAGAAACTTAAATAATAAAAACCTTTATATATTGCTTTTTAATAATATCTCTAATAGTTAAGTTATAAGCTGTTTTAATATAGCTTTCTAAAAAGAGATCACTTTAATAAAAGAACTTAGATATATTACAGAGGTTAAAAAAGACCTTTACCTATATATTCTGCTCTTAGATTTCTTAAATTAAGTTTTTATTATTATTATAAGAGAATCTATCTTATTAGCATCTAGTTAAGGTTATATTAGTAAGGTTATTATTAATTTATATCTATTTAAGCGCTAGGAAAGATCTATCTTAATTAGGCTTAAGTGTTCTATAAGGCTTATAAGGTGTAACAGAAGACTTAATAAGCTTTACTGTTTTAAAAACAATTTTAAGGAGTTTTTTATTAGATTGTATAGACTAGATATATTTAGTCTTACTTAGTTTAATATTTACTATACTAAAGCAGTTAAAATAGAAATCAAAAGGCTGAAGAGGTTGTTCTCTTTATAAAGTTAAAGCAGCTATATCTACTGCTTATAAAGTCTCACCTTAAGAAACTAATTAGTTTTTATAAAGATATAAAATATAAATTATAAGCTTCTGCTTAATGCTGTTAATCTGATTAATATCTTATATAGTTTTATAAGCCTTTTAGAACTTAAGATTATAGTCTCTAGAGGAGGGAGACTAAAGAGTAGTAAAAGTAGTTTAGCAAGATATTATATGAAGTTTTATAGTAGTTTAGAGAAGAAGTTATTAAGTTTTAGATATATAGAGTTAGCTAAATAGGCTTATATTGCTGTTTGTTTAAGTTATAGTGATCAGATATCTTAGAAGAAAAAAAAGAGTTAAAAAGGTGAATTTATAGCAAGTGAGAAAGCATTAATTATAATATTAATAATTTTTATTAAAAGTTAGTAAAAGCAAATAAAAAGGAAAAAAGTATAATTTTTAGGATATATAAGTGATAGTTAGGCTTAGTTGAAGTGTTAAAGTTGAATATAAAAGTAGTTATTAAAGCAGAGCAGTTATTATATATAGATATATAAAGATGTTTAATAGAAAGTTAATAAGTTGAAGTGCTTTTTTTTATAGATAGCAGCATTTAAATTAATACATCTGCTTTGCTTTTGCTGTTAAAACTTAAATAAATGCATTCTTTTCAGTTTAGTTAACTTTAGATTTGCAGTAAAAAGCTTTTTAAACTGTTCTTTTTCATCCTATTAATAAGTTGCTACAGTAAATAAGCCTTTAGGTTATTATAGCTGCTGTTTTTAGTATTAATCACCCCTCTAGTTAAATATAAAAAGGTGTATTTCTTCTGCTTAGCTATATCTCTTCTTTCTTTTTCTTAATATATTATCTTTTATAATCTCTAGCTTAACTAACGCTTTATAATAATAACTAAACTATTTTTAAGTAGTATAATTATAAATATTAAAATCAATATAGGTTACTTTTATATTACTACTTCAAACTAAGTATATAAGCCTTTCTTCTTCTCTTTTATACTAGCTTCTGCAAATTATAAAGATAAAAAAGGAACTATTTATCTATTTAAACTTATTATACTGCTGTTAGTTATAGTAGGTTATTTTTCTAAAGCTGTTTAAACTACTGCTAACTTATATATAAGCTTCTTTTTCTCTTTTTTAAACTTCTATTAAAGGTTCTATTAGCTAAGTTTAGTATAAAATAAGCTTTATATATAAGATTGCTATTAACAAAAAAGCTGAAAAAATTGCTTTAAGGTTTTAGTATTTACTTACTAAGTTCTTAATAATATATATAAAGCTAATTAATAAAAGAGAAGTACTAAATAGGTTTTTATTTTTTATAAGAGAGGTTTATATTACAGAAAGTTATATTAGCTCTTAAGGATAGCTATATTAGAAAATAAATAAGTTAAAAGCAGTTAAAGCCTTATTAATTTATATATATAGCGCTTAAAATCTCTTTTTATATAATAAATGCTTTAAATGCTAAGTAAAAATATCTTTTGAGGTTAAGCAGAATAGCTATTAGGTTATTATATCTATTTTCTTTTAAAAGTGTATTTCCTATTAAACTAAATAGAAAGAAACTTATTCTAACTATATTTATTATAAGAAAAGCTCTTTATACTTATATAAGCTTAAATATAACTAAAAGACTATTAGCTAGATTAAGTTTATTAAAAAAAGTAATAAAAAAAAGATATTTCTAATAGCATCTTTTATAAAGAAAGTAGAAATGTTAATATAATGCTTTATTCTAAGCATAAATATTCTAAAGATAAGATAATTATACTAGTATATAAACTGTTAATTAACTGATTTGCTAAGTTAGCTTTAAAGTATAAATTTAAATTATAGCAGCATTTTTAAGCAGTTTTTTATAAGATCTTTAGTAAAAACCTTTATAAGTAGGTTAGCTTTTTAACAGTAGAAATAAAATTAAAGAGCAAAGATAAAAAGAAAAAGAAAGAGGCTGCTGTTTATTATGCTTAAAGAAGCAATTAGTCTAACTTAGATTTAAATTTTTAGAAAGTAGCATTAGTTTCTTTAGAGCTTTTTACTGTTTTTCAGTCTTTTAAGGTTTCAGTTAGTTTTTATTATTATATATCCTCCCTTCTTTTATAAAAATATATATTAAGAGCAAAAGAAATAATATAAATATATAATTAATATAAATTATAATATAAAAGTGACTAAATAAAGGTGAATAAAACGATATTTTGCTTGCTAAAAATAGACAAAAATAAACGATTTTTATAAACTTAGCTGTCTTTTAGTTTTTCTATATCTTTATACTAGCTATTAAATTCTTTATTTTTTATAGAAATGCTTACTACTATTTCATTCTTTTTCTGCTAAGCGTTAACTTCAGCTTATAGTGTTTTATTTTATTTTTATAATTGCTTAATTTACACTTTTATAGTATTAAAATTATTAGTTTCTGCTTCTTTTAATATAAATAACTTATTAAGGTTTAAGATCTCTACTAAGCTAAAAGCATTAAAATTAAGTTAGTTTACAGCAAAAAAAACCTTATTAAAAGCTTATTTAAGGTCTAATTAGACTTCTATTTCAGAAATATTAAAAGAGGGCAGAGTTCTTAAAATTTTTAGCAATTTTAACTTAAAAGCAAAGGATTAAATAGACTTTTTCATAGATATTAAGCGTTATTATAAGAGGAAAAGGCTTATATAAGTAGATAAAGGCTTAGTCAGCCTATAAAAAAGAAAATTAAGCAGATAAGTAAGAAATACACTTATTTTTATACTTTTTTTGTTCCTCTTAATAACTTTAATAATTAATTCTTTAAGACAGCTTATAAGATTTTTCAACCTAACTTATAGCAAAAGTCTACTAAATCCTACCCTTTAGTAATTAAATAAAAATAAGTGTTTTAAAGCTTCTCTAGCTCTAATTAAGCCTGCTTTTTATCTTCTTTATTATCTTCATTAATTTCTACTATACCTTTTAGATTATTTAAAACTAAAATAGAGCAGAATACTATAAGAATAATATTATTAAACTTCTTCTCAGCAGCTTATTTTCTCTTAAAGGATTATATAACTAGAGAGATAAAAAAGATAAAAGTTATAAATAAAATATAACTTAGTTAAGCTTATATTTATATATTTATCTATATATCTCTTTTAGTTATAAAGAAATTAATATATAAATGCTTAGGAATTTTTTAAGGGATTTTCGCTTAAAGTAGAGTGTTTAGTATATCTAATAAGTTTTCTCTTTTACTCTATTATAAAATTAGTAATTAATATAAAGAGGTAAGCTAAACTGCTATAAAAGATCTCTTTTATAGTTATTTTATACTGCTCTATTTAACTAAAATAGGAAAAAGCTTAAAAGAAGAGGCAATTTAAATAATATTATATTAGAAGAAATTTAGTTAACACTTTTTTTAACTTCTGTTTTTTTAAAGTGAAGAGTAATAGCTTAAATATTTAAAATTAAAAATTAACTAAGTTTATAGGAGTTTAAAAGACCTTAAGAAAAAGAGTGTTTAATAAGGCAGAAAAGAGTAAGTGAGGTTTTATAAGAGTTTAATTAATCCTCTTTATTAGCTTACTATCTACCTATTTAAAATTATTATATATTATATTGCTGATTAGCTGTTATAATAATAATCTAAAGATGACTAAAATAAGCTAAATTAATTCCTCTTCACTTTTAAAAGCTGAAGTTATAAGAGCAACTAAATTTATTTTGCTCTTTCTATAAATCTTAAAAAGAATAAAACTAATTAATTTATTTTAAGAAACTTCTTTTTAATTAAACTTATTAGAAGGTTTCTAATAATATATTAACTAATAAGAAGAAATACTAAAAAAAACCTAAAAACTTAAAATCTAAGTTGCACTTATATATAAAAATATTAAATATTAGTTTTCTTAAATTAAAAGCTGTTATAAGTGTGAAAGTATGAAAAGCTAAAGAGGAAAAATATTATAACTATATTAACTTTTTGAAAAAGAAAAAGGGAAATATTTTTTAAGTTTAAATAAAGGCGTTTCTCTCTTCTAAAAATGATTTTATATTAATTCTAAAGAAAAGAAGATATATATATCTCTTTTATTACTTTCTTTTTACACTCTTTTAGGTAGTAAATAAATAGCTAGCTTAAAGTATATTTCTTAAGATCTATAGTTAACAGTATAGTTTAACTGCAAATTTAATTAAATCTTAAGCTTAACCTATAAAAGAGGAGTATTATAAAGTGAAGTTATAGAAGATATTATTAATAACAGCTAATCTCTTTCTGCAAAGAGAGGAGAAATAGGCTTAAGATATAAAACAACCTTATTATTAAGATAACAAAAAAGAGAAAAGATAATAAATATAGATATACTTTCTAAATAAGAGAAATAGATAAAAGCAGAAATAATAGCTAAAGCTTCTCTTTTCTTTTTTATTTCTTCTCTTACTTTTTATTATCTTTTTAGATCTATATTATAAGAATTCTTCTATTGCTCTTTTTATTAATAAATTATCAGCTCTTCTTAAGTTTTATATAATCTTTTCACTTTAGCTTTTTTTAGAAGGTTTTTCTCTTACTTCTTTTTCTATTAATTTATTTATTACTCCTTCAGAATAGTATTACTAAACTTTAAAGCTTTAAAGACTTTAACTTTAGCTTAAGATAAATAACTTAGACTAGAAATAATAGATAATAAGGCTAACTTAATTATTAGTAATATTTTAATAAGTTCTTTTATAAGTTTTTCCTTTTACTAACCTTAATAAGAGAGACCTCTTTTAATCTCTAACTTAGATTAAAGTTTTAAAGCAATTATAGAAGCTAAAGTTTTTAAAGTAATAGCTTTTGAAAGCAGTGCTTTTAGTATAAATAAGATGTTTAGAGAGAATTCTTTAAAAGAAAAAGTAATATAAAGCTATTTAGATTTTACTAAATCTTAATAAAAAGTCTTTAAATTATATAGCTTAAAACTCTAAAGATTTAAAATGCTACAGCTAAATATAGCTAAAGCATCTTTCTTTATAGGAAATAATATTTTAGACTTTATTAAAAGCTATAAAGCTGCAGCAGAAGCAGTAAATATTATTAATACTTCTAAAGTATTAAGCAACTCTTTTTATATAGATATACCTTTTTAGGCTGATAACTAAACTTAACTTATTAGTAAAACTTAGCTATAAGCAAAAAAATACTTAATTTAGTAATATAAGGCTATAAATAAAAATTATTAAGATCTTCTAAATAATTAGATTAGCTAGATTGTTTTTTAACACTAATAATTAATAATTTAAATTATAAAGTAGTAATATAGTTTTTATAAAAAATTAATAATATTTAAACTAAAGCTGCAAAATATAACCTTAATATTATAACTAGCTTTCAAATTATTTAGATAATTATATTGAAATTTAATTAGTTAGCTTTAGATAGAACAGCTCTGCTTATAGAAACTAATATCTATAAGCTATTTAAGAAAGAGGACTTTAATAAGTTTAAGGTTAACTTAATAAATTAGCTTAGCTTTAAAGCTATTTAGAAATAAACCTTTTAGATTGCTGCTCTTATTTATACCTTATTTGCTATACTTCTAAAAGCTTTAAGAGGGAAGGCTTTTCCCTCTCTATAAGCTAAGAGAAGTAAAGCTAAGTTTAATTAAAATATTAAAAGTCTTTAGAACTAACTTTTAAACTAATAGCTTTTTAACTTAGTAAAGATAATAGATAACTAAAAAATCTCTATTAGAAAGATTATATATTTCTCTTTAGCTATAAAAGATTACTATTTAACTTTAATCTATTTAGTTAAAGTTAATAAAGAAAACCTTAAGTCTTTCTCTTATAGACTATATAATTAATACTAATATATAAGCTGTATAGATTATAACTTTAAAGAAGGCTGTTATTCTTAAAAAATAGCTGATAAGAGAAGTAGCTTGATTTAGTACTTTTAAAAGCGCTATTCCTATAGACTTTAAAATAATAAGTTTTTCATTTTTTAAATAATTATTGCTTTATTAAAATAAGAAGATAAGCTTAATTAAAAAGCTATTATTATTTACTTTAAAAATTAGAACAGTTATAAAGCTATAAAGGCTTAAGCTATTGAAATCTTTAAGCAAAGTATTAGCTGCTTTTAGTTTATACTTATTAGAGTTCTATAAGACTAAAATAACTGTAACTTAATTAAAGTTTTTTATAGATTTATAGAAGAAGAGAGTGTTATATTAAATAATAAAACGTCTAGTTAGGCTTTTGCTTTTTAAGTTTCAGCTGTTAGTAAGCTAGAATATAAAGATTATACCTATATATTTTAACTATATAACCTAGCTTAACTAGATAATATAACTAAAGAAAATTTACTTAATTTCACAGCATCTAAGCTTATAATAACTTAGTTGAAAACATATAAGACTAACTTATTCCTATAGAAAAAGATAAAGCTATTAGATCTTAAAAAAGTTAAGAAAAAGCTTTTAAAGTTTCTTTCTAAAAAAGTCTACTTTACTATATAAGATATTAAAAATATTCTAATTATCTTAAAGAGACCTTCTTTCTCTTAAATTCACTCTAAGAGTTAATTAAACTTATTAGAAAAAGAGGTTATAGAAGAAAATATCTCTTATAATTAAAATAAGTAAAAAGAAAACTTAAATATTAAAATAAGAGAGGGAGTTCTTTTTAAATAGGTTTTTGCTTTTGCTAATATTTTAGAACTAAAAGGAGTAAGTGAAACAGAAAGAGAAATAATATCTAGTAAAGTTATTAAGATTTCTCTTTTAAAACTAATTCTAAAGCTATCTCTTTTAAAAGGCAACTTTCAGCTAGCTATATTTTTTAATAATAAAAAGTAAAAGTCTATTAAAAATAAAAAATTAATTAATAAACTTATTTTATATAAACTATATAGCTTAGTTAGTTTATTAGTTAAAAAGGTTTATAAAATCTAACTTAAGTATAGAGAGAAGTTTATTAGAAGGATATATATATTTATAAATAATTTAGAAGAAGTTATTTATATATCTGTTTTTACTAACTTTATAGATTTTATTAAAACTTTAAAAGAAAGAGCTTAACAAACTAATTAGGTTTTTAAATATAATAAAGTTATTTAAACTTAAGACTGTTTAAAAGTCTTTTCAGTTAAAGCTGTTATTCTTATAGCTGTTAATTAGATAGCTCTAATAATTATTACACTATAGTTAATCTTAAAAATTGCAGTTAGAGGTGAACGCTTTAATAACTACTTACTTATATAGGGTGTTATTAATATTAGTATAGAGTTCAGTTTTATAAGCTATTAATATATCTTAGACTATAATATTTTAATTTCTATAACTACTTTAATAATAAAAATAATAGCTAAAAGTAACTTAAAGCTATACTTTATTAAGGTATATTATATATTTATTTAGGTTAATAACTATAAGATTATAATAACTATAATAGTTATTAATTTTAAAACTGTTAATTATAACTTGCTCTTTAGCCTTCTGTTTGCTGTTTTTATTAAGCTTACTTTTAAGTACTTAAAATGCTTTATTATAGCTGTAATAAAGGCAAAAGACTGCAAAAGTAATAAAGTTAAAAAGATTAGTATTTTAGTTAGCTTTATATAATTAGATTCTTTATATTAAATTTAGTAATATTTCTCTAAGTGGGAAAACTATATAAAAAACATTTATAATGCTTTTAAAGCTGCTAAAAAGCAGCTTAAAACTGATTAAAACTTTAGCAATATATATAATAAAATCTAAGCTTACTATATTAATATTACTATAAACTATAAAAGAGAATGCTTTTTTATTTAAAAAGAAAAAGAACTTAACCTTTTTGATTAAAAAGAAGCTACTCTTAAAACTAATTAGTACTCTACTTTAATCTCACTTTTAGCAGTATTTAATATTTTAAAAACTATTGCTAAAGCAGTAGTTACTTTAATTATAAAAACTATTTAAGCCTGCTTTCTAAGGAGTATTAAGAGTTAATACTATCTTCTTAACATTTTAAAGAATTAAGCGCTTTATAAGTTAATAAAAAGAGATTTTAAGTCTAACTAAGGCTTTATTAGTATCTATATAATATATAAATATAAAGAAAAAAAATCTATTTAGTTAATAATTTACTCTTAGATAGATCTATTCCTAATAGGTAGAAAGACTGGAAAAGGATTTTAACTTAAGAAGTAAAAAGCTATTATTAACTTTTTAACTCTCTTTTTATAAGTTATATATACTTATGATTTGTGCAGTTTGACTGAGGTATTTGTTTTACTCCTAAAAGGTTTCTAAAGCTTAAAGTTGCTTAGCTATATCTTTTGCTAAGAGAGATTGAAATATTTAAATATATCTTTACAAACTGAAAAAGAGCATTTATATGAGATTTTATAGAATGCAGCTGTATTGATTTTTATATAGCTTTGCTATAGAAGATTAAGATTATTCTATATATTACTTAGTAAGAGAAGGAAATTCCTATCTTTAAGGCTTTATAAAGTAAAGTTATTAATATGCTTAGATTATAAGTTGCATATAGAGTTTTTAAAAATTCTATAGGTTATATAAAAACTTTTAGTTTTTTATTACTAAGAAAGATAGTAATATAAAGCTAATTAACTTATATATAAAGCTTTATAAGATCAGTATTAAAGATGCTTTTATTCCTCTAAGAGCTAATAAATTCTTAGAAGATTTTACTAACTATAAGATTATAAGCCTTTTAGACTTATTTTCTAGATATAACTAAGTTTTACTTAATAAGTTAAGGTGAAACCTAACTATATTTGCTATACCTCTAAGGCTATTTAGAATATATATTCTGCCTTAAAAAGCAATAAATTTAGTTACTTAGTTTATAAGAGTTATAATTAGAATTCTTTATAACTTTATTTTAAGCGTTTATTAACTTTTTTTTAATAATATTTCTATTAAAAGGCTTAAAATAATATATAATAATAACTAAATAATTAAGCTTTTAGGAGTATATTTATATATTTTTAAGCACTTTATAAATCTAAATATAGTTTTTTAGAATTTTAAGCTTGCTAGCGCTATAATTTCTCTTAAAAAATCTTAGATTTGCTAGCTTGCTGTTAATCTCTTTAGTTATATAATAAGTAGTAAGAGATATAAGCTTAACTAGAATAAAGTAATTAAAATTTTTAAATAAGAGAAGTATAGTAATATTACTGCTATTAAAAGCCTTTTTAGTATTATTAGGTTTTATTAAGTATAAATTAAAGATTATAATATTATTTTTGCTCTATTAGTAAAGCTTTTTTGAAAAAGAGTGCTTTTTAAGTAGAAGTTAGAATAATAAGCAGCTATAGAATTCCTTAAGCTCTGTTTAGTCAGCTTTTTACTATTTTGCTTAATTAATTATAAAGAAGAAACTAATAAAATCTATTTATTAACTGATATAAATATTAAGAGGTAGAAAGCTATACTTAAATAATACTATTAAGGTAAAAAATATATTACTAAGTATAAAAGTAAAATCTAAATAGGTATAGCTTTTAACTATAATATAAAAAAGCTTAAGCTTTAGTTAGTTTTATTTATTTTTAAAAAGCTTTAAAACTACCTCTATAGCATATAATTCACTTTTAAAACTAATATAAAAGTTTTTATAGATTAAATTAGTAATACTGCTTTTAATCTATTTAGAGCAGTTCTAACTTAGTAGATTATATAAATTAAAATATTTAACTTTAATATTTGCTATATATTAGGCATAAAGAATAAAGCTATAGATAGTTTTTTATAAAAATTAGTAAGGGAATTTGATATTTGTGAAGCTGAATAAGAGGAAAAGTTAAATGAAATAATTAATAATTCTATCTATATATTTAAAGCTGAAGAAGACTTCTAACTAAGAGTAGAAAACTTATTAAGCTTTAAATAGGCTTAGTTTTAATGCTTAAGGCTAATTGCTAAATATTTAGCTTTATTATTATGCTTTAGAACTGTTTTTTAAATTAATTTTAAGAAATTTAAATTATATACTGTAAGGTATATATTTTAAGATAGTTTTCTCTTTTAAAAAGAAATAAAGTTAAACTTTATGCTAAAGTAAGTAGTTAATAATAAAAAAGAACAGAAGAAGTTAATTTAGTATATATATACTAAAAGAGGCTATTAAGGCTGTAATATAATATATATTAAACTTTAAGAATAATATATCTAAAAGAATATATATTAAATAATAAGCAATAAGATTAAAAGCTGCTTACTTTATACTTAAGTCTAATTAAGGTAATTTAAAGACCTTTATACTTTTTTTATACCTTTAGAGATCTTATTTTAGTATATCTATATTAATATTTAAAAGATTAGTAATTACTCTTTAGCTGAAGTTTATAATATACTTACTAGATATATAGAGGTTTATTAGCTTCTTAAGAATATTAACTTAAAGATAATAGCTAAGTTTATTTAGAAAGATGTTATTTGCTGTTATAAGATTTATAAACTTCTTATTATTAATAGAGGTTTAGAAAATAAGAGGTTTATTAAGAAACTTAATTAAATTTATAAAGGATAATGTCTTATTATTTCAATATATAACTTAAAAGCTAATAGATTTATAGAAAAAGGCTACTAACCTCTTATTTATATCTTTATAACTTAGTTAGACTTTAGCAAAAAGAATTAAACTTCAGTTCTTTATATAGCTTTATTTGCTAACTGAATATCTATTAGATCTTTTATAAGATATTTTCCTTTTTACTTTATCTATAGATATAACTTTATTACTTTAATTAAAATGAAAAGCATTATTTAGTAAGTTTTAGATTAGTTAAAAGTTACTAATGCTGAAACTAAACTTCTCTTCTATATATAGATATTTAAACAATTTGATTTAGATTAATATATTGCCTTTAAATATATAGCAAAATAATAATATTAAGTTGCTAAAGACTATAATTAAAAAAATAAGTATAAAATGCAATATAAGCAGGTATAAGTTAGTAATATTATCTTTATCTATAATATAAGGCTGTTTATTAATAAAAGTTCTTCTAATAAGCTTAGCATATAATAGCTAGATCTCTTTTGAATTTAGTAAATATCTCTTTAAACTTTATTTTATTTATTTAAAACACTTATTAAACTTCTAATTGAGCAAATAATAGCTAGTAACTGTTTAAAGAAATTTATAGTAAATAAAGATAGCTATTTAGATAATATCTCTAAAATAGAAGTCTAATTAAACCTTAAGGAAGCTTTTAGCAAAATCTTCTTTGCAGCAAATCAACTAGATTTTAATATGCTTAGCTTAATAGAGATTTTAAACCTTAATAAGATATTTATACTAAAAGAAGTAGAAACTGATGATTTTAATGCTATAAAAGCGCAAATTAAGTAATTATAAAAATAAAATAAAACACTATAAGCTGAAGTTAATGCTTAGTAGAAAAAGAATAAAATAGTAGTAGGTATTTTTATAAAAAATAAAGAATTTAACAGCTAGTATAGAGATATAGAAAAACTAAAAGACAGCTAAGTTTATGAAAATTGTTTATTTTTATTTATTTTTAGCAAGTAAAATATTATTTTATTTATTTTTATTTCATTACTTTTATATTATAATTTATATTAACTATATATTTATATTGCTTCTTTTGCTTTTAATATATATTTTTATAGAAAAAGAAGAAATATATAATAATAAAAACTAACTGAAACTTTAAAAGATTAAAAAATGCTGAAAAACGTTAAAAAAACTAATACTACCTCTTAAAAATTTAAACTTAAGCTAAACTAATTGCTTTTTTAAGTATAATAAACAGCAGCCTCCTTTTTTTTTTTTTTTTTTTTACTCTTTAATTTTACTTTTGCTATTAAAAAGCTAACTTATTTATAAGAGTTCTTACTGAAGATCTTATAGAAAACTACTTAAGAATGCTGTTATAATTTAAATTTATACTTTAGAGCTAACTTAGCAAATTAGTTAATTAACAGTTTATATGCTAGTGTAATTATTTTATTTTTAAGATATTTATGCTTAGAATAAAATATTATATTAACACTTCTACTTTCTTTATAAAAGGTGCTATTAGGAATACTTTTCTTTCTATTACCTTTCTTAATAAACTTAATTTAACTAGTAGTTTTCTAGTTATAGTTAAGTTTATATAAGTATAAAGAGCTTTTCTTATAGTAGATATAATTAGAATAAGTTTCTTTTTACTTAGTTTAATAGGAAATATATTTCTAAAAAGAAATAGATATAGCAACTTAGCAGCTATTCTGCTTAGCTTTAAAAGATATCTTTGCTTAGCATTTAAAGCACTTATTATATAGAAAGAAATTCTAAGCGCTATATATATAAATTAGTAAAGCTTTAATTGCTTCTAATCTATCTATCTTTTAGTATAGCTATCCTTAAGAGCTAATATAACTTTCTATAATATAAACCTCTCTTATAAAAAATAGAAACCTATTTAGTACTTCTCTCTTATTAATTAGCTCTATATATATTATTAAGAACTTAGCAAGCAAATATTAAAACTTTAGAGCAACTTCTTTAGCTTTTTTATTAACAGCAATCTTATAAATAAAGCTTATTTTATATTAAATTTAGCTAATAGAACCTTTAATAAGAGTTTAAAAAAGAGAAAGAGAAGTTTATATATAAGTTAATAGTAGTTTAAATAGCTTTAGAAAGATAACTTATTATAACTGATAGCAGTATGATAAGTTTAAATAGATAAATAGTTTCTTTTTTATTTTTGCAATTTGCAGAAGCTAGTATAAGAGAGAAGAAGAAAGGCTTATATATTTAGTTTAAGATAGTAGTATAAGAGTAACTTATATTAATTTTAATATTTATAATTATATTACTTAAAAGTAGTTTAGTTATTATTATAAAGTGTTAGTTAGGCTAAAGATTATAAAAAATAATATATTGAGAAGAAGAAAGAAAAGATATAACTAAATAGAAGAGATATGCTTTTTTATATCTAACTAGAGAGGTAGTTAATACTAAAAACAGCAGCTATAATAACTTAAAGGCTTATTTACTATAGCAACTTATTAATAAGATGAAAAAGAATAGTTTAAAGAGCTTTTTACTATAAATCTAAAGTTAACTAAACTAAAAAGAATATATTTATTTAAGTTTTAACAGCAAAAGTGAAGCAGGTATGTTAATTTAAATGCTGCTGTCTACAAAAGGAAGTATTTAACCTTAAAGCAATTTGCAAATAGATTATAAGAAACCTTTAATTCTTCTATAACTACTATATTAACTTTTCTCTTAAAAATATATTATTATAAGTTTAACTAAGCATTTAATAACTATATTTAACTTTAGTTATTTCTATACTATTGAATTTTGCTAGTTACTCTTCCTTCTTCTATTTATAACTTTTAGCACTTAATTTTACTTTTGAAAAATTATTAAACACTTTCTAATAACTATATTAATTTTACTTTTAAAAAACTATTTTATATAACTAACTAGCTTCTTCTTTATTTAAAAACTATATTTTTAAAAGGAATATTAATTGCTAGCGCTAAATTTACCTTTCTTATATCTATAAAAAGAGGCATTTTAACTTACTAACCTTCTATTAAACATCTTTATATATCTATATATAATAACTGCTCTGCCTTAATAACTACTTTTATATTTAACTTTAACACTTTAACTAAGCCTAATTATTACTTATATATTTTAAAGATTATACCTTTTTCCCTTCTATTTGCTTTTATTAACTTTTAATAAAAATTGTCAGCATTATAATTAACACCTCTTCACTTACTGCAAATCTACCTTTTTAACTTTTTCCTTCCTTCTAAGATATCTAATTACTATAACCTAAATAAATAGCAATATAAGCCTGTTTAGCTAATTTTATATATTTAAAACTTAATAACTTCTTCTTTAGACTACTATAAAACTTTATATAATATCTTACTAAATTACTCTTATTATTTCTCAGTTTTTCTCTTCTAGAGATTATAATTTTAAGTTTTAAAAGGCTTATAAAACTATATAAGATATTAATTAGATTAATAGCATTAAGCAGAAGCTTATAATTTATATTTTGCATTTTTATAAAAACTGATTAGTTTTTTGAGGTGTAACTCTATAGGTAGTAAATATAGCTGCTTTAACTTTATAAGGAGAACAGCCTTTTCAGCTTTTTAATTTCTATTTTAACTGCTTTAGTGCAGTAAATATTAAGCTAAGTAAAACTAGATATACTTAGTTCATATAATTTAATAAAAAACTTCTTAGAATTATCTTTAAAACAGCAAAGCTTATTAAGTTCCTTATTATGCTTTATAAGCCTTATAAAGCGCTAAAGCTTAATTAAAATAGATTCTTTTTAGCGCTTAAATAGATATAAATTAATAATAACCTCACTAACATAACTTTAACTAGATGCTAGTAGAGTGGATTCTTTTATAATAATAGCAAAAACTTAACTTAAGAAATCTAAGAGTAAGGTATATAAATAAGAGTTTTTTCTAACTTCTATAATATATTTAGGTTTCTATATTAAAGCAATCTCTTTTTAGAAAGCTATATTAAAGCAGCTTATAACTTAATTGTTAGAGATGTTATTAAAGAGCAATATATAAAGGTTCTTATTATTTAGGTTTTTTTTTATAAAAACCTTAAAGTGAAGTACTATAAAGTTCTAGCTAATAAGCTTGCTTTATATAATTTTATTATCTTCTTATAATATAATAATAGAGAAAAGTATATAAGTCTAATTGTTAATTAAAGAAACAGCTTATGCTTCTATTTAGATAGCATATAAGATATTACTAATAATAGCAATCTAAATAAGTTAGAAACCTCTTTTAAAACTATAGTTAAGCTAGTTTATAATTAGTATAGAATTTATAAAGTATTAATAGAAATTTAAAAGCTTATTAATTATACTTTTTTTATTATTCTTCAGCTTTAAATTAAATTAAAAGAGGATTTATAGAAGTATAGTCTCTATACTATAAACTTTATTAGATATATTATTTAATAAGATATCTTTAATATTAAAGCTTTATATTTAAAAGCTGCTACTAAAATTTAAGAAGCTAATTTAAATCTTTATAAGAACTTTTTTAACTATTAAGTTAAGCTTATTACTAAAGAATTTAGCCTTTATATTTTACTTAAAAGCTTAAGGCTAAAGCTTAAAATTAGATTTAAAAACTAGCTGAAGGCTTTAAAGGAGAAGAAGTGAAAAGAATAATAAGAAGATAGAAGAAATGCTAGCTTTAGAGAGGCTATATCTAATTAGATATTAATTACTTAGAAGTTAATTAAAGTTAAAGCTAAAGATTTAGCTTTTTTAAAAAAAACTAATAAAACAGAAGATATAATCTATAATAATAACTTTAATTTTATAACTTTTATTATTAATATAAAAAGAAAAAACTGCTTTAGAAAAGTGTTAAATAAGGTTAAAGATATATAGATTAAAATAGAGAATAAGCAAAAGGGATTTTGCTATAATAAAATTAAGAGAAGAGTTAGAAAACTTAAATTGCTTAAAGTAAATAGATCTAGCAACTTAACTCTAAAGCAATTTCTTATTGCTTAAGACAACCTAATTAAAGATATAGCTTAAGACAACCTAATTAAAGATATAGCTTAAGCTATATAACTTTAAGATATCTTTTTAATTCTAATTATATTAAAAGAATAGATAATACTTAATATATAGCAAGCTGAAGAGATCTAAAAAGAAAACTGCAATTAAGCTTATATTAAAAAAGAATTAGCAGAAAGATTAGCTGCTAGCTAGAGTAGTAGAAGATATAAGTTAAAAGCTAAAAAGTAAATTAAGTATATAAAGTAAGGTTAATTAAATTTTCCTCTTTTTAGTATATAAAAGACTTAAAGAGATATATAGAAGGAAGTAGAGTTTTTAAAATTTTTAGCAATTTTAACTTAAAGGCAAGAGATTAAATAGACTTTTTTATAAGCATTAAGCGTTATTATAAGAGGAAAAAGCTTATATAAGTAGATAGAGGCTTAGTCAGCTTATAAAAAAGAAGATTAAGTAGATAAATAAGAAATATATTTGTTTTTATACTTTTTTTATTCCTCTTAATAACTTTAGTAATTAATTCTTTAAGACAGCTTATAGGATTTTTTAACTTAATTTATAGCAAAAGTCTATTAAATTCTACTTTTTAGTAATTAAATAAAAATAGGTGTTTTTAAGCTCTTCTAGCTTTAGTTAGGCCTGCTTTTCATCTTTTTTATTATCTTTATTAATTTCTGCTATACTTCTTAAATTATTTGAAACTAAAATAGAGCAAAATACTATAAGGATAATACTATTAAACTTCTTCTCAGCAGCTTATTTTCTCTTAAGGGATTATATAACTAGAGAGATAAAAAGAATAGAAGTTATAAATAAAGTATAACTTAGTTAGGCTTATATTTATATATTTATCTGTATATCTCTTTTAGTTGTAAAGGAATTAATATATAAATGCTTAGGAATTTTTTAGGGGATTTTCATTTGAAGTAGAGTGCTTAGCATATCTAATAAGTTTTCTCCCTTATTCTGTTATAATATTATTTAGATAGCTATTTTTATTTACTATAAATTTCTTTAAGTAGTTGCTAGCTACTATGTGCTTAATTAGAATTCTAATAAAGGTTTTAAATAGATAGAATAAAGTTTGAAAAGATATTTATTAAATACAAAAGAGGCTTAGCTAGTATGCATTAAGCTTACTAGAAAAGCTTTTATTAATAGACAGCCTTATATTATAGATAAGAATAATATCCCTAACTTATAGCTCTTTATGCTGTATTCTATATTTATTTCTTCAGTTATAATCTTCAGCAACTTAGCAGTACTGCTTTGCAATATATTTAAAAGCTATTTGCTAGTTAGAATTAACTTGTTTAAAGGTTTATATGCACAAAAAGAGTTCTATTTCAGCATTTCTAACTTTTAATTAGTCTAACACTTACTAAGTAATGCTTTTAGTTTTAATTAGAGTAATTAGGTTATAACTATAGATAAGGTAAAAAGGGGAATGCTTTATAAAAAATCTAACTGATATTTAGTTAGCAAAAAGAGCTATATAAAGAACTAAAGTTTAGTTCTTTCTGCTAAAGTCTAACTAAGTTATAAAAGTATAAATAAGAAGTTAATAGCCCTTTTCTATAAGTTTATTAGCCTTTAAATTATATATTAAAATAATAAAGTATTATCTTCTATAGATTTAATTAAGTTTCTTAATAAACTTTTTATTTTTTAGGCCTCTATTAACAGTAAGAAGTCTATAAATCCTATAACAGCAGATAATATCTTTCTAAATAAACTTAGCTATTATCTTTAAGTTAATATTTTTAAAAAGCTGATAAGCCTCTATATATTTAATAAGTATATTATAAGCTTCAGCTAAAAAGTAATTACTAATTTTTTAGATATTAATATAGATATATTGAAATAGAATTTCTAGAGGTGTAGAAAAAGTGTAAAGGGTTTTAAATCACCTTAATTAAACTTAAATATAAAATAAGCAGCTTTTAATCTTATTACTTATTATTTAATATATATTCTTTTAGATATATTATTCTTAAAGTCTAATATATATTATATTACAGCTTTAATAGCTTCCTTTAGTATATATATATTAGATTAACTTCTTTTATTCTTCTTTATTATTAACTACTTATTTTAGTATAAGGTTTAACTTTATTTCTTTTTAAAAGAGAAAACTATCTTAAAATATATACTTTACAGCATGCAATTTAAATTTCTTAAAGTTAATCTAAAAGACAGTTTTAAAGCATAATAATAAAGCTAAATATTTAGCAATTTGCTTTAAGTATTAAAACTAAGCTTATTTAAAGCTTAATAAGTCTTTAGCCTTCAATTAGAAGTCTTCTTTAGCTTTAAGTATATAAATAGAATTATTAATTATTTTATTTAAATTTTCCTTCTATTCAGCTTTATAAATATTAGATTTCTCTATTAGTTTTTATAAAAAACTATCTATAGCTCTATTCTTTATACTTAATATATAGCAAATATTAAAGTTAAATATCTTAATCTATATAATCTATTAAGTTAAGACTGCTTTAAGCAGATCAGAAGTAGTATTATTAATTTAATCTATAAGAACTTTTGCATCAGTTTTAAAAGTAAATTATATGCTATAGAGGTAGTTTTAAAGCCTTTTAAGAGTAAGCAAAACTAATTAAAGCTTAAGCTTTTCTATATTATAGTTAAAAGCTATACTTATTTAGATTTTATTCTTATACTTAGCAATATATCTTTTGCTTTAATAATATTATTTAAATATAGCTCTCTATCTTTTAGTGCTTATATTAGTTAATAAGTAGATTTCACTAGTTTCTTCTTTATAATTAATTAGATAAAGCAGTAGAAGGCTGATTAAGTAAAGCTTAAGAGATTCTATAGCTGCTTATTATTTCAGCCTCTACTTAAAAGATACCTCTTTTTAAAAGAGCTTTATTAGTAAAGTAGAAATAATATTGCAATCTTTAATTTATACTTAATAGAACCTAATAATATTAAAAAGACTTTTAATAGCAGTAATATTATTATACTTCTCTTATTTAAAAATCTTAATCACTTTATTTTAGTTAAACTTATATCTTCTACTGCTTACTATATAACTAAAGAAGTTAATAGTAGATTAATAAATCTGAGATTTTTTAAGAGAAATTATAGCGCTAGTAAGCTTAAGATTTTAAAAAATTATATTTAGATTTATAAAGTGTTTAAAAATATATAAATATACTTCTAAAAGCTTAATTATTTAATTATTATTATATATTATTTTAAGTCTTCTGATAGAGATATTATTAAGAAAAAGTTAATAAATGCTTAGAATAAGGTTATAAAGAATTCTTATTATAACTTTTATAAACTGAATAACTAAATTTATTACCTTTTGAAGCAAAATATATATTTTAAATAGCCTTAAAGATATAGTAAATATAGTTAGATCTCAGCTTAATTTATTAAGTAAAACTTAGTTATATTTAGAAAATAAGTCTAAAAAGCTTATAATCTTATAGTTAGTAAAGTCTTTTGAGAATTTATTAGCTTTTAGAGAAATAAAAGCATTTTTAATATTAATTTTATTAAGCTTTATATATAAGTTAATCAGCTTTATATTGCTGTCTTTTTTAGTAATAAGAAACTAAAAGTTTTTATATAACCTATAAAATTCTTTAAAAACTTTATACACAACTTATAATCTAAGTATATTAATAACTTTGCTCTATAAAGCTTTAAAGATAGAAATTCCCTTCTCTTATTAGGTAATATATAAAATAGTTTTAATCTTCTGTAATAAGGCTATATAAAGATTAATACAGCTATATTTTGTGAAATCCTATATAAATGCTTTTTTTCAGTTTGTAAAGATATATTTAAACATCTTAATTTCTCTTAGCAAAAGATACAGCTAAGCAACTTTAAGCTTTAAAAACCTTTTAAAAGTAAAGTAAATACCTTAGTTAAACTGCGCAAATTATAGATATATATAGCTTATAAAAGAGGAGTTAGAAAGTTAATAATAGCTTTCTACTTCTCAGATTAAGATCTTTTTCTAGTTTTTCTACTTATTAGAAATAGATCTATCTGAAGGTAAATTATTAACTAAGTAGATTTTCTTATTTTTGCGTTTATATATTATATAAACACTAATAAAGCTTTAGTTAGGCTTAAAATCTCTTTTTACTAACTTATAGAGCGCTTAATCCTTTAGAATATTAAAAAGATAGTATTAACTTTTAATACTTTCTAAAAGGCAGGCTTAAATAGTTTCTATAATTAAAGTAACTGCTGTTTTAGCAATAGTCCTTAAAACGTTAAATGCTGCTAAAGGTGAGATTAAAGTAGAGCATTAGTTAGTCTTAAGAGTAGCTTCTTTCTAATTAAAAAAGTTAAGTTCCTTCTCTTTTTAAGCAAAAAGGCGTTCTCTTTTATAGTCTATAGTAGTATTAATATAGCAAGCTTAGATTTTATTATATATATTGCTAAAGTCTTAATTAGTTTTAAGCTGCTTTTTAATAGCTTCAGAAGCATTATAGATATTTTTTATATAGTTTTCCTACTTAGAGAAGTGTTACTAAATTTAATATAAAGAATCTAATTATATAAGGCTAATTAGAATATTAATCTTTTTGACTTTATTACTTCTGCAGTCTTTTGCCTTTATTATAGCTGTAATAAAGCGTTTTAAATACTTAAAAGTAAGCTTAGCAGAAACAGCAAACAGAAGGCTAAAGAGCAAGTTATAATTAATAGTCTTAAGGTTAATAACTATTATAGTTATTATAATCTTATAGTTATTAACCTAAATAGATATATAATATACTTTAATAAAATATAGCTTTAGGTTACCTTTAGCTATTATTCTTATTATTAAAGTAGTTATAGAAATTAAAATATTATAGTTTAAGATATATTAATAGCTTATAAGACTAAACTTTATATTAGTATTAATAACACCTTATATAGGTGAGTAGTTATTAAAGCATTCACTTCTAACTGCAATTTTTAGAATTAACTATAGTGTAATAATTATTAGAGCTATCTAGTTAACAGCTATAAGAATAACAGCTTTAATTAAAAAGACTTTTAGATAGTTTTAAGTTTAAATAACTTTATTATATTTAAAAACTTAGTTAGTTTATTAAGCTTTTTCTTTTAAGGTTTTAGTAAAATCTATAAAATTAGTAAGAACAGATATATAGATAACTCTTTTTAGATTATTTATAAATATATATATCTTTCTAATAAACTTCTCTCTATACTTAACTTAGATTTTATAAACCTTTTTAACTAATAAACTAACTAAGCTATATAGTTTATATAAAATAAGTTTATTAATTAATTTTTTATCTTTAATAGACTTTTAGTTCTTACTGTTAAGAAATATAGCTAGCTGGAAGTTGCTTTTTAGAAGAGATAGCTTTAGAATTAGTTTTAAAAGAGAAATCTTAATAACTTTACTAGATATTGCTTTTCTTTCTATTTCACTTGCTCTTTTTAGTTCTAAAGTATTAATAGAAGCAGAGATCTATTCAAAAAGAACTTTTTCTCTTATTTCAATATTTAAGTTTTCTTTTTATTTGTTTTAGTTATAAGAGATATCTTCTTTTATAACTTCCTTTTTTAGTAAATTTAATTAACTCTTAAAGTGAATTTAAAATAAAGAAGGTTTCTTTAAGATAGTTAGAATATCTTTAATATTTTATATAGTGAAATAGACTTTTTTAAAAAAAGACTTCAGAAGCTTTTTTTTAACTTTTCTAAAATCTAATAGCTTTATCTTTTTCTATAGAAACAGGTTAGTTCTATATGTTTTTAATTAGGTTATTATAAGCCTAAATGCTGTGAAATCAAATAAATCTTCTTTAGTTATATTATTTAGTTAAGCTGAGTTATATAGTTAAGATATATAGATATAATCCTTATATTCTAGCTTGCTAACAGCTAAAACTTAGAAAGCAGAAGTCTAACTAGATGTTTTATTATTTAATGCAACACTTCTTTCTTTTATAAATCTATAGAAAGCTTTAATTAAGTTATAGTTATCTCAGTTTTATAGGATTTTAATAAGTATAGACTAAAGGCAGCTAATACTTTACTTAAAGATTTCAGTAGCTTAAGCCTTTATAGCTTTATAACTGTTTTAATTTTTAAAGTAAGCAATAATAGCTTCTTAATTAAGCTTGTCTTCTTATCTTAATAAGGTAATAATTATCTAAAAGATGAAAAACTTATTATTTTGAGGTTTATAGAAATAGCATCTTTAAAAGTATTAAATTAAGCTACTTCTCTTATTAGCTATCTTTTAAAAATAACAGCCTTCTTTAAAGTTATAGTTTATATAGTCTGTATATTAGCACTAATTATACAGTTTATAAGAGAAAAGCTTAAGGTTTCTTTTTATTAACTTTAATTAAATAAACTGAGGTTAAATAGTAATTTTCTGCAGCTAGAGAGAAATATATAATTCTTCTAATAGAGATTTTCTAGTTATCTATTATTTTTACTAAGTTAGAAAGCTATTAGTTTAAAAGTTAGTTCTAAAGACTTTTAACACTTTAATTAAGCTTAGCTTTACTTCTCTTAGCTTATAAAGAGAGAGAAGCCTCCCTTTTTAAAGCTTTTAAGAGTGTAGCAAATAAAATATAAATAAAAGCAGCAATCTAAAAGGTTTATTTCTAAATAGCCTTAAAGCTAAGCTAATTTATTAAGTTAACCTTAAACTTATTAAAGTCTTCTTTCTTAAATAGCTTATAGATATTAGTTTTTATAAGCAGAGCTGTTTTATTTAAAGCTGACTAATTAAATCTTAATGCAGTTATTTAAATAATTTGAAAGCTAGTTATAATATTAAAGTTATATCTTACAGCTTTAGTTTAAATATTATTAATCTTTTATAAGAACTATATTGCTGTTTTATAGTTTAAATTATTAATTATTAGTATTAAAGAAATAATCTAGCTAATCTAGTTATTTAGAAAATCCTAGTAATTCTTATCTATAGCCTTATATTGCTGAATTAAGTACTCTTTTACTTATAGCTAAGTCTTACTAGCAAGTTAAGCTTAATTATCAGCTTAAAAAAGTATATCTATATAAAAAGAGTTGCTTAGTATTTTAGAAGCATTAATAATACTTACTACTTCTGCTGCAGCTTTATAGCTTTTAATAAAGTTTAAAATATTATTTCTTATAAAAAAAGGTGCTCTAGCTGTACTTAGCTATAGCATTTTGAATTCTTAGAGTTTTAAGCTGTATAATCTAAAGACTTTTTATTAAGATTCAGCAAAGTTTGAACAGCTTTATATTACTTTTTCTTTTAAAGAATTCTCTCTAAGCGTTTTATTTATACTAGAGGTGCTACTTTTAGAAGCTATTGCTTTAAAGACTTTAGCTTCTATAATTGCTTTAGAACTTTAGTTTAAGTTAGAAATTAAGAAAGGTTTTTTTTGCTAAAGTTAATAAAAAGAAAGACTTATAAAAGGACTTATTAAAGTATTGCTAGTAATTAGGTTAGTTTTATTATCTGTTATTTCTAATTTAAGTTATTTATTTTAAGCTGAAGTTAAAGTCTTTAGAGCTTTAAAGTTTAGTAATACTATTCTAAAGAGGTAATAAGTGAATTAATAGAAGAAGAAATAAGAGAAGGACTTTCTAAAGAAAGCTAAAGTGAAAAGATTATATAAAACTTAAAAAGAGCTGATAATTTATTAATAGAAAGAGCAATAAAAGAATTCTTATAATATAGGTTTAAAAAGATAATAGAAAGTGAGAAAAGAAATAAAGAAAAAAAGAGAGGCTTTAGCTGTTATTTCTGCTTTTATCTATCTTTTTTATCTAGAAGATATATTTATATTTATTATTTGTTCTCTTTTTTATTATCTTAATAGTAAGGTTGTTTTATACTTTAAGTTTATTTCTCTTCTTTCTGCAGAAGAAAACTAGCTGTTATTAGTAATATCTTCTATAACTTTATCTTATAGTATTTTTCTTTTATAAATTAAGCTTAAGATTTAATTAAATGTGCAGTTAAACTATACTGTTAACTATAGATCATAAGAAATATGCTTTAAGCTAGCTGTTTATTTGCTATCTAAAAAAGTATAGAAAAGGAGTAATAAAAGAGATATATATATCTTTTTTTCTTTAAAGTTAGTATAAAATTATTTTTAGAAGAGAGAAATACCTTCAGTTAGACTTAGAAAATATTCCCCTTTTTCTTTTTGAAAAGTTAGTATAGTTATAATATTTTTCCTCTTTAGCTTCTTATGCTTTTATGCTTATAACAGCTTTTAATTTAAGAAAACTAACATTTAATATTTTTATATATAAGTATAACTTAGATCTTAAGTTTTTAAGCTTTTCTTAATATTTCTTTTTACTAGTTAATATATTATTAGAAACTTTTTAATAAGTTTGATTAAAGAGAAGTTTTTTAGAATAAATTAATTAGTTTTATTTTTTTTAAAGTTTATAAGAGAGATAAAATAAATTTAGTCACTTTTATAACTTTAGCTTTTAGAAGCAAAAGGGAATTAGTTTAGCTTATTTTAGTTATCTTTAGATTATTATTATAACAGCTAATTAGCAATATAATATATAATAATTTCAAATAGATAGATAATAAGCTAATAAAGAGGATTAACTAAACTCTTATAGAACTTTACTTACTCTCTTCTGCTCTACTAAATACTTTTTTTTAAGGTTTTTTAAACTCTTATAGATTTAATTAATCTTTAATTCTAAATGCTTAAGCTGCTACTCTTTACCTTAAGAAAATAGAAGTTAAAAAAAGTATTAGTTAAATTTCTTCTAATATAATATTATTTAAATTACTTCTTCTTTTAAGCTTTTTTTTGCTTTAGTTAAATAAAGCAGTATAGAATAACTATAAAAGAGATCTTCTATAGCAGTCTAGCTTACCTCTTTATACTAGTTACTAATTTTGTAATAAAGTAAAAGAGAAAACTTATTAGATATACTAAGCATTCTACTTTAAGCAAAAATCTTCTAAAAGATTCTTAAGCACTTATATATTAATTCCTTTATAACTAAAAGAGATATATAGATAAATATATAAATATAAGCCTAATTAAGTTATATTTTATCTATAACTTCTATCTTTTTTATCTCTCTAGTTATACAATCTTTTAAGAGAAAATAGACTGCTGAAAAGAAGTTTAGTAATATTATCTTTATAGTATTCTGCTCTATTTTAGTTTTAAATAATCTAAGAGGTATAGCAGAAATCGATAAAGATGATAAGGAAGATAAAAAGCAGGCTTAACTAAAGCTAAAAAAGCCTAAAAATATCTATTTTTATTTAATTGCTAAAGAGTAAGATTCAGTAGACTTTTGCTATAAGTTAAGTTGAAAAATCCTATAAACTGTCTTAAAGAATTAATCACTAAAGTTATTAAGAGGAATAAAAAAAAATATAAAAATAAGTATATTTCTTGCTTATCTGCTTAGTCTTCTTTTTTATAAGCTAACTAGGCTTTTGTCTACTTATATAAGCCTTTTCCTCTTATAATAACGCCTAACGCTTATAAAAAAGCCTATTTGATCTCTTGCCTTTAAGTTAAAATTGCTAAAAATTTTAAGAACTCTACCCCCTTCTAATATTAAGAGGCGTATATAGATAGGTCTTTAAGGCATAAAGGTGTAATAGCAGCAGCAGCAGCAGCAGCAGTAGCAGCAGTATTACTAGTGATATTAAAAAAGGGTTATTTTTAAAAGCTAGCAAAGAGGTTGAAAAATAGGCTTTTTTTAAGCTTTAGCAAAATAGCTAAAAATGCATTAATTAAGCTTACTAGCTAAAAGCGCATTTTAGCTTTATAATAATATATATTAAAAAAAAATAGATATTATAAGATATTTATTAAATAAAAATTATTTTGCTAATATCTATTAATATTTATATAGTTAAATAATATAATTTTTAATTTTATTTAATAAAATATAAAGTTATAGATTTAAATCCTACTATAGGTCTTTATATTACTAATAATAAATTTCTTTAAATACTATTAGTAATATATATTTTTATTTTTTAAAAAATCTTTTAAAAATTCTGATTAGTTTAGAAGCTAGATTTACCCTATTCCAGGGAACATCAGCTTAATCAAGTCTATCAAGCTTTTAGCGCCATGGGCTTGACTGTTTGAATAGAAAAAAGCCTCTAATTTGATTGGTTGATTGATTGATTGTTTGATTAGGCTTGGTCGGGGTGCTGCGCTGTCTACACAAGTCTCGTCGCCGGCATCGTCTTGGAAAGACACGGAGTACCTCTGTACAGAGTTGCCGAAATCTCCATGATTCGCTGCGCGAACGACGGTCCTCTGAGACTGGCATGGCTGCTTGTGTCCTCTGCACGCAAGTCCATCTTGCAGGCGGCGCTCGTGGTCGCTCTTCTTCTGACTACTCTGGCCGTCCAGTTCTCTTCGACACTCCTGGTTTCAGACTTGGGGCTAACCTCTCTGATTGGAGATGCCCGAGATAGTACTCTGAGACTACACATGAGTCAGGAGGTGATTTCGCTGAACCGGCAAACGAATGACTGGATTTTGCGACCAAAAGCGTATGTCCCCTTTGGTGAGGTGCCATCATCAGGCAACTCCACGCCGAACAACCTGGGGGTGAGCGACACGGGGGTCGTAAATAGAGTATTCTTGCCTGTTTCTTCGGAGAGATTGGCGTCGTTGCGCGCCTACGAAGGCAAAGGCTATGGATTCGACTCCCGGTTCGTCTGCATGCGTCCCTCAGTCTCCGCCGCGCTATCCATGACAGTGCCCCCTTCCTCAACCAGTCTGCTGTCTTTCTACCTCGCACTTGTTGGCAACATTTCAGTCCAGGCAACGTTTCGGGAAGCGGGATTGCAATTGCCACCAGGTTGCGAGGACGGGGCGTGTTTCCCGTCGTCCTTCAATTGCTCCCTCCCTCAATTCCAGTATACCGAAGCACAAGTCAAGCAGGGTCTGGCAAACGGCCTATGCCTTCCGGACGGCAGCAATGCCAGAGCAAGCGTCCAAAACTTCACAATCTCGGGTGAGCCTGTAACAGCTTGGTCAGAGGCGTTCTTGTTCTTCCGCACGAACGGAACGCACGAACTATGGAGAAGCTCTGATGGGCGCTTCTTGAGCGTCAACCTCGCCTTGCCAAATGTTTCATACACCGACGGAGAGTGGATCACATACGAACGCCCCATCGCCGAACTTACCCCCGAGGGAAGACGGATCAATAAGGGTGTCCTGAGGCTGGACATGACCATCTGCTTCCAGCAAGTGGCTATCAACTTTGCCGACGTCAAGGTCTCGAGTGAAAAGAACTTAACAGAGCCGACGGTGACCTGGGACGCCGACAGAAAAGTATGGGATACTCGCAAAGTTCAGCGCCAACTAGGTATTGGGCCTCGATCCAACACCACAGCACGGCGTGGCATCTTCAACGTTGACTTCATTCAAGATCGGCAGCGCATCAACGCCACGCAATATCTCACCAACAAACTCATCAACAATCTCTACGAATCACCGCGCGATAACATCTCAATTTTCATGGACCCGCTCGGAAGCGGAATCTCCAACGTGAAACCTAATGTCGAATACCAAGCCATCTTCTACGACATTCTCAACGCGACCAACAGACCAGGTGTGGCGATGCAGTCCACTTTGACAGCTCTGTCAGGCTCGATCATCAACGATGCGCTCCCGCAGTTCGACGTCGAGGGAAACGCGGTGTTGACTTCGTCTCTGAATGTGCTGACGCCACAGAGCTTTCGCGGTCTGATGGTTGTTTTCGGCGTTGTTGCTCTGCATATGGCAGTTGGGCTGGCTGTGATTCTCATCTTCATGGTGCAGTGCAGGTACTCTAGCCAGGGAAATTACTGGCAGGGAATTGCTCAGATTGTGTCGGATGAAACTGCGTGGGTATTAGAGGGTGCGACGCAGTCGTCCGACTCACATGTTGAAAGTCAATTGAGCGACCAAGATGCTCATGTGCGAGTTGTTAGGTCAAGTCGAAGTGGAAGAGTCCGAGCAGTTACTGTTGAGTCTATAAGCTGAACGTAGTCATGACTATTCCTGCATTTGTTCACACAAGACAATTGAAGGGTTTATCTATAATGCTACTGAGGACCCAATCTTACGTTCACAGGTTGAAATACTCCTGTGATTCCACAAAAAGCGCCTCCTAGAAGTATCTCTCGTATGCCTTCGCAGCATCCAGCAAAGTCTTCTCAAACGGTATCCAGCTCTGGCCTGTTGTCTTCACCGCCTTGCTCGCATCGACTTTCCTAGAATCAGGGGGCTCGCTGTAGTCTTCAAGATAGCCTTTCCCTGATTCGCCTTCAACAATGATATCCCTCCTATTTGGGTACGCCCTACGGAGAACATCGCTATAGGCTTGGACGTTGGCGAAGTTGCCATTGCCGCCCGCAATGTATCGCTGCCCATCGGTAACGTCCGGGTGATCCACCGCAAACGTGATCAGCCGGGCAACGTCCCGGACGTCGACGTGGGTTCCATTCCCAGGTCCCACCGGCGGTACCTTCTGGCCGGCCATGACCTGGTAGGCGATGATCGCGGTATCGCTCAGCTTGTTCGGGTCTTCGGGCAAGATCAGAGGCGGCCCCGCAACCCAGACCGGGTTGATTGCCGTCATGGTGAACTTGATCTTGTCTGCATTTTTGGTCCGAAAGTCCCAGAATGCGCGCTCGGCTCTGATTTTGCTGACGACGTAGAGGTTGTGGCCGGTGGCAGCGTTGCCGAGTCTCGCGAGCGTGTCTTCGGCTTCGTCGTTCCAGTCTTCTTCAGTGACGCTGCGGCCTTGGTACTTTTCTCCCTGGCCCCGCACAGCCACGATCGATGACATGTAGACAAACGACTTCAGACTTGGCTCTCGTAGTGCGGACTCCAGAATGCCGGTTGTGCCTTTGACGGCGGAGCTGATAATGAGATCCGCGTCTGTGACCTTGAAGTTGACAGGGCTTGCAAGGTGGGCAATGGCCGTGACTCCCTTGACAGCCTCATTAAAGGCACCCAGGACGGTTATATCGGGCACGAGAGATGTTGATAGCTGACCGGACTCGGAAAATTTCGTGAGTGCGTCGAGCAGACCAGAAGCCGACGATTGCGATCGGGTCACTGCCCTGACAGAGTATCCAGCATGAAGGAATGCCTCGACAGTTCGAGCGCCGATGAATCCATTCGAGCCCGTCACAAGGACAAGACCTTTAGTGGGTGACATCATGAAGTTACTGTGTGGGATATCGTCAATTGGTGTTTCGGCGGGTGTTATTCCCCCTAAGACTTGTTGACAAGGTTGAGTTGCCGCGATTGTGATCCTGGCTCAATTCTCGAAATGGATAATCCAGGTCCTTTTATCAACGCCTGCCTCTTCGTAAATACGCCATTGACTCAACGGACCGGCGGAACTAAGTTCTATCGAACACGGCCTTAACCCGTGGTACGTACATTGAGTCCGGGTTAACACCATTTTATCGCCGGGTATTGTCATTGAAGACTGCCACGGAACGCGACTTGCAATGCTAGGCGCGAATCGGCAGTTCGGCAAGCCATCAGCACTAAAGGATTCGATATTCCGTGTCAAAGCTCCCTGCAGCTTGCATTCAGGGTCCTGACATGACATCACCATCATTGCAGTCGAAGTACCTATGTTGGTTGGTATTGTTCTTCCGCATACCTGCCGCATATTCCAGCAGTCCTGTTGCCTTAACTTCCCGTCCCTCCTCCCTGTAGCGGCGCAGTCTTGATGCGCGCCCGGTCCATTCAATTCTCCCGGCTCCGGGCCCGGCCGGTCTTTGGGCATAGTTCATTCGGCCAGGGCTCTCGTGAAATCCACTTCGCCATACCCCACAACACCAACTTCGAAAATTCTGCAGGCTAGGGCTCGTCAAAACTCCCGGAATCGTCTCGGAGCACCATCACCGATCCAAGGATCATGACACGGAAGGGTGGCCGAGTTGGTTATGGCGCCAGGTTAAGGTCATCTTAACATCTGTTTCCTGGTGGGGCAACCCGCGCGAGTTCGAGTCTCGTCCCTTTCATTTTTCATTTTTGCTATCATTGTCGAAAGACGATGGATGCACTCGCCTTTTACTTACATTGGCCCACGGTCTGCTCGCAGCCCTCCTGTCTCTTTTGAGCAAATTCCATGATAACCTGTAGAAGTCTTCTACAAACATGAGTTTACGGAACGGAGATCGTGACGATAACGACTCTCGAGATAAGAGTTCACCATGTGGGGCCTCGGAAATCGGATTCCTTGGGATCATGAAGCTTTGCTCAATACGGATATTCAAACGCCAAGCTCCCGAGATCCAAGCTTGGTCACCCTTGAAATTGACAGCGGTAGTGCGCTGATGGGTCTGGCTAAAACTTCCCGAACGAGCTAGTGGATGGCTGGGCGTTATTCATTCCAACTACCATCGTGAGTGAAGAGGCAATCATTGGCTCAAATGAACCAGACAAAACTGATAGAAAGAATGCGTGTTGCTCTGTTGTTACCCTTTTGGCGCTCTGAAATGTCCCGCGGCCTCCGTAGTTCATGTCATCCCATGTTTGGATGTTGGAAGGCGAGCAAGGAACGTCGGTGCGAGCAGCAGTCGACACTTGTCACAGAGTCGGTATTTTAGTCCGTCGGGACAGTGAACACCTGGAAAAACAATGGCTGGTTTGTATCGAAACGCTGTCGAATAAGAAACAGATTTGCCGGGCGTATGGATCGTGCCAAAAGCTTGTTGCCAATTAGCTCCCGTCGGATGCATTTTGAGTCCGTAGGGCTGAACAACCGGCTCACCAAGTTTTCTCCTATTCTACATCCCTAAGCACGAGTCAACTTTGCACTGCCGTAACCGGCTACACCCATGATTGCGGGTCCTCGTTCTCCCCGTTAGGAGCCATAGTAGCATTGCGAGAAATGAGATTGACGCGCATGTCTATGTCGGGAATTTGTAAGTGACCTCCCATTTGTAAGTAGACAGGAGAGACCCGGAAGTCTTCGCGCCCGGGACGTGAAGTAAGTACATAAGTTGCGCGACGTCCGCGTTTATTGATCCATGAGTGATAGGTGAATACAAGCACAATCACCGGAGTTTGCTACCTGCATTTTACCCACATCTCAGTCAAGATGGCCGCTTTTCTCACATATCTACTGCCCCTGCTGGCATTGCCAGCAGTCCAAGCATGCCCGACAAAACATCACAACACGACATGTGGCTCGGTGTCAGGAAACAAGACAGTCAACGCGTTTCAGCTCTACCCCGAGAACGCTGACTTTGACGAGAAGCGTTGCCTGGCTTACTTCAGGTAAGATTTCATCTGCTAGTGGCAAACAACCAACCGTCTCTCATGCATTTTACCCAGCGTCCTCTACAACGCAAGCGTCGCGACTTGGAACCCGTATACCTCCGAGATCAAGACCATTGAGCTGCCCGGACTCAGCTTCGACAGCGAGCTTCACTCCAGCGGTGTCCGCGTCGACCCTCTTGACCGGCTGTCCATTATCGTTGACGCCGGTTCCGCTTTCGATACGGCAGGACAGAACATCACCGGTGACAACATTCTCGTAAAGTACGACCTCGCGGAGAAGAAGGTCCTCTGGCAGCGCAATTTGACCGAAGTCACCGACGGCGTTTACGGCGGCTTCCAAGACACGGCACACGGCCCCGATGGCACCACATATGCTCTCGGCACCTTTCCCAGCAGCATCATCCGCGTCAGCCCCGACGGGTCCGAGGCGACTGCATGGTACCTCAAGACACCTGCGAACCACACCATTCACGGCTTTTCTGGCCTCGTAGCGGCGCCTGATGGCAAGTCGATTCTCATCGCAGACAGTTCCGATGGGCAGCTTTACCGATTCAACCTCAATACCGCTTCTAACACCACTGCCCCGACACCGGCCCGGGTTCCACTGACGTTGGCGAGCACCATCGGCTCGGCGCTTGACGGCGCGTCGATCCCGTCCCGGTACAAGGGCACCGTCATCCTTGTCTCCGATAATGTTGATGGCACGGTCGTGCTTCACTCGGCGGATGCGAAGTGGGAGTCGGCTGCGGTCATCGGTACCGTCCCCAATGCATACCTAGCTGAGGGTGGCTCGACTACGGCGACGGTACAGATCGGTGGCAGTGTGTACGCGGTGACGGAGTGGTTCGGTGACGACAAGGTTGCGGGCACACTGGCCGGAAACCGGACGGAGTGGCCGCTGGTTGACATCACCGCCAACATTGACGCGTTCCTCGCAGCCCAGTGAGTAAAACCTCACCGTTCTGGTCCTACTTCTCTTTGAGGCGAACTTGGCAGATTGTGTGATCATTACAAAAAAGGCATCTTGTATTCAGTGTAAATATTACCTATAGATTTTACTATTCTCTTAGCCGTTGTCTGTCAAGATTGTGATTTTTGCCGACAGCTTTACACCCAGTGGCGCATGTCCTTGCCGTGACACTGACCCGAAATTTGCGACAAGAAAGCGGAATGTTCCCGACAGGCTGAAGCACGCCATCGTGAATATGGCCCGGTGGTTGGAACAATCTCGCGTCATCTTCCCGGCCGCAGATTGCCCTTGCCAAAAACCAACATCACTGATAACCAACGATCGCCAATGTCCTCAAGAAAGGCATAGACCTGATTGTAAATGTCAGCAATGATTGATTCTGAATGACTAGCAGACATGCCTGACCATGAGCTGACGATACCCCTGATTGAAGTTTGACCATTCATCGCTCGATGTCGCCATGAGACCCGCTGAAGGCGACACCGAATTCGAACCCCAACCTACTGGTCCCGAAGAGTGGGAGCCCATGGGAGTGGCTATTAGCATGGTAGATAAGACTAGTGCTCAGTCTCGATCAACGGACAAATGTCCTCATCAGGCGCAGTGCGTACATGTCCAAGGCTGTTGCAAACATGTCACTCCCTCAAGAAAAAGACGTGAAGAACGTTTCCGTGGTCCGGCATAGCAATGAAGAATCACCAGTTCGTTCCAAAGAATCCGACCGTGAAACCGCTAATGGCGCGAATTACACGGAGTCCAAGAGGACATGGAAGTCCTTCTTCTGGTCAAGTGCGTCTCTCAACGAAGTATCTTCTCATGCATCATCGTGCTGATCGTTACAGCCCTGGATGTGCCTAAAGAGGAGGCCAGATTCCTCACCAAGCTCGATCTGACGCTCATCTCTTCCTCTGCTCTGGGAGTGATGTGTCGCTACTTGGACCAAGTCAACATCACCAACGCGTTCAGTATGTGCAACAGTCAGAACTAGCCATGCGACAATAAGCTAAGACACCCATCAGATAGCGGTATGAAAGAAGACCTCGCACTCTACGGAAAAGAACTCAACTACGCCAACGCTATCTGGAGTGCGGCCTACGTGTTTGGTCAGATTCCATCCAACTTGCTTCTCACCCGGGTAAGAAATCCCCAGAGCACCCGTGGGTGACCCCAACGACTAACGGAAAATCTTCAGGTCAATGCGCCCCTTTACATCGCTTTCCTTGAGCTATCATGGACCGTTTTTACCTTCGCTACTGCAGGTGTCAAAGATGTCAACCAGCTCTATGTCTTCCGCTTCTTGTAAGCTGAATTTCTCATTTCTCACTCGGATCGTTTATAAAGCTCACAGTTCTCAGCGTTGGTCTGTTTGAAGCGGGCCATTTTCCTGCGGTTATGTATGTCTGCTCAAGCTACTACAAACCTCATGAGCTAGCGCGACGAAACACCTTGATTCAGGTTTTCACTTCTGTTGGACCTCTCTTCTCGGGATTCCTGATGGCGGCTGTCTATGCGGGATTAGATGGAGTCAGCGGTCTGGCTGGTTGGAGATGGATGTACATGTGGGTTTTCCGACTAAACTGATGTTGCTGATCCACGAGGGTGGCGAAGCTGATAACATTTCAGTGTATGTGGTTGCATTTCTTTTCCTTGTGCCGTCTGGACAGCCTTTGCGATGCCTCAGCTACCGGCCCGTGCGAAGGCAAATTGGTTCGTATTTGCGTCTTTCGCATCCTCAACTACAACGGACAAATTCTCACAAGGTCTAGGGTATTCACCGAGAAGGAGGTTGAGTTGGCTCGTGCCAGGATGCCTAGCGAGGTTCGGCCCCTGACCGGACTGTTCAAATGGAAGGACATCAAACGATGGCATACCACCTGGCATGTCTATCTATGTACGAGCACTCATCTTATCGATGGAAGTCTCGCTTGCTGACACGAAAAGTTCCCATTTTCTTCGCGTTCCTCGCACAAGTTGGCCAATCTGGAGGATCCAGTAAGTTTCTAAGCCATTGACCTTCCCTTCATCCCGGACTAACAAAAGCCAGTGATCTTCTGGGTTAAGAGTTATAACGTTACCGGGAAACCTCCAGTGTTTTCAGTTGCAGAAATAAACATCATTCCTCTCGGCGTGAGTCCGTTCATATTTGCTTGGAATATCGTGCTTGGTTGAACCCGAATTCAGATAAATATCATCTCCATCGTCTGCACTCTGGTCAATTCGTGGGTTTCCGACAGTCTTCCCGGATCAGCACGTTGGCCAGGCATGGTGTTTGCTAGCGTCATGGCCATCATCTTTCCCGTCGCTCTTGCCGCTACTCCCGTGCATCCCCCGAATATCGGAAGTCGCTGGGCGCTTTACTGTAAGGCTTCACGATTCGGAACGATTTCTTACTGCGCCAGTGTCGTTGCTAACAACGATATACTCCGTCAGATTTAACCGCTCTCTCCGGCACGTGTGCAGGAATCACCTGGACCTGGGTGAACGAGACCAGCAGACATGATCCTGAAAAGCGAGCATACACCTCTGCCCTGGTGAGTCACGCTATTCAATATTTCTCCTCCCCCTTCTAGGTCTGCACAAGCTAAGACTTGCGTGTCAATTATCAGATGAACGCTTTCGCCTACATCTTTACGGCATGGGTGCCGATCTTTACCTTTCCAGCGAACCTTCAGCCTTACATTGTGACCGGAAACTACGTTACTGCTGGCTTCGGGGCATGCGGGGCCCTGACGGCGCTCCTGATTCGGCATTTCTACAACCGCGATCTTGCTAGGCAAAAGCTTGTTGGAGGAGTGTAGATACGTGGTGCTGCATTTCACAATGACTATGAGCGGACACCAGACAACAAAGATGTTTGGAGATCAGTTCTTTGGACTACCAGCACCGATGAATACTTGATTGTCGAATGAGCGGGGTCGATCATAGTAATATCGAAGGCGGCATGGCCAACTATCAGAAGTCTTCGAGACTTCAACTCTTTTGGTTCAATGAGTTCCGGTTCAGGGTTGGTTCCGGGACAATGGTCTAGGTATTATCAGCCTGGAGAGACAGAACAGAGAGATAAAATCACTGCAAAAGCTTTACTTGATTTGAGCTCAATGGGACATGTGCAACCGCCATGAGACTTCGAGCCGCTGTGTTCTGACCGCAATGTGTCCCCTGTAACTCGGCCCTGCAATGCGAGTGCTTTAGCTGTGCGCTGCGCTAGCCCCGATCCATTACAGCGCATCAGTGTAGGTATCTCATAACTTTACGGAGGAACACAACACCGTAGCCACCAGCGCATGTCTTGCCAACTGGATTGGATATACTTCCATTCGAGGCGCCCAACAAACGCCTCTCAGCAGGTTTACTAACCAACAGAAATTTAGCCGCTGCTTTGGTGGAGACGGTCAATTGGTTTTATTACCCAATGAGGAAATTCGGCCAGCTGTCCCCTCCAGACATCATCACCACCACTGTTTGCTCCCTTCCTGTCCATTCAATCTACTAGGTATATAAAGAAGCCCATCGCTTCTTGCACGTTCATCTTGAGTTGTTGTTTCTTCATCTTTCTCCTTCGTGACCATATTAGCTACCATGGTTCCCCCCGTTCGCACAGAGAAGAATGAAAAGGCGGTGGCCTATGCCAAAACCCTGACCCACGTCCCCTGGTGCGATGACTACGAGAAGATGATCTCCGGAATGCTCTACAGCTGCATGGCACCCGAGCTGGTCCACGCCCGGAACCGAGCACGTCGCATGGCCCAGGAATTCAACACCTACGTTCCCGAAAAGGAGGCAACGGCGGAACAAGTCGCCGACAAGAGGGTTGCCATGATCAAGGAGTTGTTCGGCAAGGTGGGCGAGGACATTTATCTTGAGCCGAGCTTGCAAGTAGACTACGGCTGCAACATCACCATAGGAGACCGGTTCTATGCCAACTTCAAGTAAGATATCTCGTCCTTCCGCAATTGGCCGAAGTGCTTTTTCCTGACATTGTTTAGCACCGTCATCCTGGACTGCGCACACGTCACCATCGGTGACCGCGTTATGTTCGCTACCGGTGTGAGCCTAATCACGGCGACGCATGAGACCAGCCTGCAGTCCCGAAGGGACAACATTGAGTATGCGGAGCCGATCACGATTGAGGATGACTGTTGGCTGGGAGCCAATGTTACTGTGCTTCCTGGAGTAACGATTGGCAAGGGCTGTACCATCGGCGCCGGAGCGGTTGTGAATAAGGACGTTCCTCCCTACTCAGTTGCTGTCGGAGTTCCAGCCAAGGTGGTCGGTAAAGTAGATCCGATAGATTAATTGTTTATTAGAGAGACGTTCATGGCAAGAGCATTGGTTTATCCACAATCAAACTTGACCTGGCGATCTAATACTCTCTACCGAATTCCTGTGAAGTAACTACATTAATGACGGACTCTTCAAAAAACCAATTACATTCTACTGATGGTCCTGTACCGCGGCACGAGGCTTCTGTCCAGTCCATGAATAGTAAGTTCCGTACGCATGAACCTCAGGGTCCCTGATCGCTTTGCGGACCAAGGCAAGAAAGACCTCAATCTCTGTCCGCTCCATGCCCAAAGCAGCCAAAGGCTTGCTCGCTGCCGCTCCGAGGAAGTCCTCCGTCACGGTTCGCATATACATGCCCACCAAGCGCAAGGTCTTGTCCTTCGGCCAAGTCCCGACAGGGACCTTGTACGCCTTCTTCTAAACGTTGACGAATCCGGTCTCCTCCATGATTTTACCGATTCGTGGTCCTACCTGTATATCGATGTTGAGCTTCGACATTGCCTGGCGGATCTTCTCCCAGAACTGTAACAGGTACCAATCGTCAGGCATAGTGCCGTCATCGCAGGCGACGTTGGCGCTGAAATCCTGAGTCTCGACCCACGCGCCAGGCTTGAGATTGCTTTGAGCGAGCAGTCAGCAACATGGAAGGGCATGGGGGTTTGTGAGTTTTGCATGCTTACGCATAGACACGTTCAAGCAACTTGGGCAGGTCATGAACCAATGATGCGAGATTCCGCATATGGATGAAGTCGAAGTTGTCGCCAGCCTGAGCACGGTCAGCAACAGAAACCTGCACACTTTGCATGAGAACCTCACAAGCCATTCGTCCTCAATGTCATCGACGATGAAGTGAACATTTGGGGGCACCCTTGAGACTGTTAGATGGAGGGCTGGTGTAGAGGCTGAGTTGATGTACAAACCAATCCGATTGAATGGGAGACAAGTCTAAGCCCGTCACTTCTGCGGAGGGATAGAGATCTCCAACTAGCAGAGAACCTATCAGTTGATACCTGTCTTATGGCACTTTATGTGACAGAGTTGCCCGCAAGCGAGAATCAGACGAACCTTCTATCGCCCAGGTACCTGTAAATCTGTAAATACACGTTCGTATTCTCAAGATCAGTTTTGTGGGTTCAGACTCACCGATTCCGGTTCCCAGATCCAGAATCTTTCCAGGTGTGTCGCCAATCCGTGCATGGAAAAGTTTCCCGTCGGTTAATTCCATCACCATGGCGTGCTTCATGTCTTCGCGGTTCTGTTCAACATCGTCGTTTGGGATGGGATACTTTCCGTCCCGATAGTAGTGGTACCTGAGCCTTGTGAATAAAGCCACGATGATGTTCTCCCAGTACTCAGCTCTTACCGTCTTCCGTTGGCATAAGCATGCTGCAGGATGGATGACGTAACAGAAGCTGACCCCGAGGAGGACGCTTCCCATTCCTGGGGCTCGAACTCATCCTCACTCTGGCCAGCATCGCCTGCCTCGATCGGTTCCGGGGGAGCTTGTTCGGTGGTGTCTGCCATTTTCTGAATTCAATACTGTGATATCAGAACTGCTTGACTTGATCAGCTGCGTCATGCATTCTGCTGGAGCCTCTGCGCGTGGATCGTGGGTGGGAGCGACGCTAGTGACCGAAGGGCGGGGAAGTTGAAAACGTCCAGTCCGTCGACCACGATGGGTCTCGCTCTGTGATTGGTGGACACTGAAATAATATGCCTCAAAGAGTAGCACCGAATCAAACCTCGTGGCGATAAGAGTCTGAAAATTTTCCCTATCTTAGTGCTTTTGATCGAACGAGAAGCCAATGCTGGCCTCCCTTGCGCAAACCACCCGCCGTATTGCCCTTGATCCTTTAGATGACCTGGAATGATGATTCGAGTCGTCTAGAAGACCAAGCGAGGATACCCTGTTACCGATTTGACCCAATATAATCACTCAGCGCTTTTAGACAATACAGAAAAGCGACGAAGAATGATTGATTGGTTAGGTAGGATTGGTAATTGGTGATGATCGCCTCCAGTCTAATGCCTAAAATTACACACAGGGACAAACCCCCTGGTCATGAAGCGCTCAATTATGCTGCCCGGTCCCTTATGCCCAAACTTTACAATTGCCCAAGATATCATGTTTACTCCTTGCCAACTGCACGCAGACGAACGTAACAATCTTTGGGCTTGAACGTGAGACCCTCCTTTGCGGCATACCCGGAGAGCTCATCTGGGCAACGCAGCAGCTCAAAGTTCCACACAATCAGCGTCACAATAATCCTTAGCTCCAGATACGCGAGCCTGCGACCGAAACATCCGCGCGTGCCGAGACCGAAAGCAAGCTGAGGGCCGGCCTGCTGGTCAAACTCGCCGTCGACAAGCCAGCGGTCAGGCTTGAACTGGCCAACGTCGTCGTCGTCCCAGACGCGGGCCTTCGCGGCGAGACTGGACTTGCTGCGCTTGGAGTCGTCCACCGGGATCGCGGGCTTCATCATGCTGGGTCCCTTGCCGAGCATCATCACGACCGTGCCTTTCGGGATGTGGTGCCCCAGGAGCTCGGTATCGCACATGGCTTCGCGGTCGATCAGCGGGGCGGCGCCGCCGCAGCGGAGGATTTCTTCCATTGTGGCGTCCAGGTAGTGAATCTTGGTGTTCGTGATCTCCTTGATACTGGGGCTGCGCCCCTCAGCTGCGGCGTCGGCGAAGCCGGCCCGGAGAGCCTCGCGGAGCTTTGTCTGCCTGTCGGGGTTGTCTGCGAGGAGCTTGACGCCCCAGCACATGGTGGTGCTAGTCGTATCGTGACCTGCGATAACTACACCGAAGACCTGCGGAGAGGTTACCACGTGAATGTAGTGATGGTGGAAGAAGGGAGTACTCACCTCATCAATCATTATGGGGCTGAAATAGTCGGGCTGTCTGCCCTCGTTCTCTGCCATCTTCTTCTCTCTGAGCACAACCAGCTCAACGGCGGATAAAACCTTCGTCTCCTCCACGTTGCCACTCTCCTTGAGGCGTTGCAGCGCTTTGGCGATCTCCTCTTTGACGTACGCCTGCTTGATAGCCATACCCTTCACAATCTCCGGTCTTCTCTTGACAAACCACCACTTGATCCTGGGAATCGGCGATCCCAACAGATGCTCGATAGCGCCGGCCAAATCCAAAGTTCCTGTAATCTTCTCGTCACATTCTCCATAAGGAAAATCCATTGGCTTGTTGCTGGAGATGGAAGCGTTCCGAAGCCGCTCAACATCCTCAGCTTTGAGACTCTCCACGGCTTCCAGCGAGGGACGAATGGCACTGATAGGGAAATTGCCGCCAAAGGTGAAGGCATTCACGGCGTCCAGAGCTCCATAGTAGATGTCCAACTCAGCAGGAAACGGCCGTCCGTCAGCCATCCGGGTCTTGTCGTTCCAAAGGTCGATGAGTCTCTGCACCCCCGCGTAAACGGCGGGGCCAGCGACCTCGTTGAGGAAACCCGGGGACATGAGGTCCTGCAAAAGCCTCCGGTGGCGCTTCCATTCGCTGTCCGTCTTCAGGTGGATGTGGTGGTTCGGCGCACTGCTCTCCAAGAGATCGGCCGTCGCACGCGATCTGTCAAATTCCTTGCGCCGCATCAGGATATCCTGCGCCTCTCGGAAGTCGCACAGGATCAACATAGGCCGGTCAAGAGGACGGATGAAGACCTGGAAGAGAGGCGAGCCGAACTTTGCCGCCTGCTCCTGAAGCCAGAGGTTGAATTCTCCAGTGCGCTTGATGCCTTCCATCAGAGAGGGGATGTCTCCCAGGACGCTCTTTGTGGCGCTCACATTGTGCGGGATGTTGGGTATCGGCTTGGGCAGGGCCCATCGGTAAAATGCGTAGATAAGCACTGCGGCTGCGATAGAGAGGAGGGCATAAGGCTTTGCGAGAAGGCTCGCGTCGGTTGAGCCAGAAGGCACGCTGATGCCCGGCATCGTGATGTCTGCTGAGGTCGAAATTCCCGCGATGCGTGACGTTAAAGAGAACTTCGAACTCTACCAGCGAGCGGCACAGCACTTTTTAAATCATCAACAAGCGTGAGGGTTTGAGAGGTAGTCGGACATCTAGACGGAGCATCGGGCTGGACCATTCGTCCGTTTTCTAGATGAAGTTTAAGGGTCCGGTGGGAAGAGCATGGGGCACTTCGCAGCTCGTCAGGCTCTCCGCGGGGGGCAACCGGCAGAAACCCACAAGAGTTTGGTGAAGCCGCCTCGGGAGCAGAGTGGGACGCGAACGTCTTACCAGACGCGGCAATTCACTCGTCGCAGAAAATTGATGTGAGTAGGGATGACCCCCGTATGTAAGCCGTGTGCCCCCCGCGAGGCCCCGCCTATTTCTACCAGGCTTTATTCTGCCATATTCACTGGGCAGAAAACTTCTTGCAAATGAACCAATGATGTCTATCGAAACGGAAGGCTCCAGATTGTGTGCGCTATCTGCCATGAGCGGGCGTCCACCGGACTGATGTTTGGTCTCGGTTCCGTTTGTACGGGAGAGCGGCTGAACACCGGACTCTGCCTGGTTCATCCTGTGAGATTGGAAACGGGCCAATCAGAGTCACTGGGAATGAGGACCTAGTCAGTTCTTTGAAGCACGATGAATGAGGTGGGTTTGTTCCGACCGGATTTGGGTCTCTGGTGCTGGTGGCTGACAGTGATTATCGCGGTTTCGTCAAGAGGCCCATGGAGGCGCCATGTGCCTGATGTCACTCCCGGCAGAGGCCCTTGCTTTTTGTGAAATGCCAGGCGATACAGAAGCAAACAAGCGGTCAGCCCAGCGCCAAAGAAACGTGGCGACGACGTCGATGCCGTACCCAGTTTGAGGTGCATTCGCGATGCAAAACCGGACGCTTATGCAAACCTCACGCGATGTCATCTCTGAAATCTTAAGCTAAGTGAGATCCGCAGATACACACGATGTTAAGCGATCGGCAACATAGAGTGAGACGCCGGAGACATTTGTTCATTTTCGGTTAGTCTTGGGTTGACTAGCAGGGGCCACGGCAGAGTCGAGTTGCGGCAAGAAATGAGACGAGTCACGGTGCACAACTTCCGCCAAGCGACATCAGACGAAGCAAAAAAGATATCAAAAGATGGAACCTATGGTGGATTTTAACCACTGCGTCTCCCCGAGGTGGGCTCGAACCACCAACCTCCAGATTAACAGTCTGACGCGCTAGCCAATTGTGCCATCGGGGATGAGCTCTGAATGAGCTGAACAGGTTGTTGACGTCGCAGCGACGGATAATGATTTATGACTCTTTGGGATCCATTTGGGCGGCTGTGCGGCAAGTCGGAACCCTAGGGTGCGGGCCGCAGACGTCGGTAGTGAATGTGGATGTGACTGTTTCTGACCAAAGAGCGCGAGTAATTCGTCACCAAACTCCTGACAGGTGGACACCGCAGGGGCTTCGGCTCCGCTGTATTTCGAACCGAGGACTCAACCCCTTCTGCAATCTCGATTGCTTGCTGCAGGAGGATGTGCACTGGAGGTTTGATAGAAGCCTTCACCATGACCGTCCACGATGTGTGGTTTCAGACGAGTCTTCATTAAACAACCATAATGATTGTGATCAAGCCTTGGAGATAAGCCTTGATATATCATAAAACATGGTTTCTTCCAACGCCAAGGCTCGGACTTGGGAGTGAGAATTCTACACCCACGTCCACAGTCACAGCAGCAGCCAATGATAATTAGCCCTTTAAAACTTCTCGCCGCCCAGCCCCTTCAAGTCATCTTCAGCGTTCTGAAATTCCGGTACCATAGTCTTTGCAAAAGCAGAAGACTTGATCCTCGATTCAAACAGAAAGTCAAGGTCGGCGTGGGTCCTTCCCTTGGTCTCAGGAATCTCCAGCCACGACACAAAGAGAACCAAGATGCTGGTACCCGCGAAGAAAAACCCAATCTTACCTCCCCAGTTAGCCTCGTCCGGGTTGTAAAGATAAGGCGTAAAGAAGCTGAAGATCCAGGCTGCGATAGATTGCGCGGCAAGGCCGATGCCGGCGGACTTGGACCGGAGCCGAACGCAGGAGACCTCGGAAGCGATAACCGGAACTGCGCTGGCGACGCCGAAGCTGTTGAAGAATCCGAAAAGAAGAAGGGCGACTCCAACGAACCTTTAAATGGTATTAGTCACGCGACAGCGCCAGAAGATAATCCTTGAATGCTCACCATCCAGCCGCGGGAGTGTTGAAACAGGCGGCAATACCCATAGCAGCCCAAGAAAATATATCGAGAACGATGCTGATAAGAATCATCGTTCTTCTGCCAAATCTCGGAACTGTATACCACGAGATCATGTTCGCAACCATGTTTGAGGCGACGCCGATGAGGTTGACCATGAGTGAGTACTTGGCGGACATGCCGGCCATGGTAAGGAAGTAGGCCCCGTTCTGCAACAGCGCCATCCCGACGAACTGCTGGAGGATGTTGAGAAAGATGATGATGCGTGTACGACGCAGATTGACGCGCTGGAAGCATTCGCGATAGGTTGGGGGCCCTCTCCCCTGGGCCGTGTCATCGTCCTCATGCGTCAGTGTAGCTTGAATTCTCTGGAGCATATTCTGGCCGCCGGCGGTTCCAAGCTTTTGCAACGACTTTTCCGCTTTCTCTATATGGTCCTGGGAGATCAGCCAAACTGGGCTTTCCGGCAGCAACAGGGCAGCGATGATCGCTACTCCACCAAATGCCCATTGTGTAGCGAATGGGATCTGATAAGACTCAGAACTCAGGTTATTGACTTCGTTGTAAACGATCGTGATTGCGAGGAGATGTCCGAAAGACTGTTAAACAATGACGTTAGCCCCTCGTTTTGCAGATCATCTTGGAGATTCGTTTACTCACAACGTTGAAGGCATAAAAGCCGAGGACAACACCACGGAGGTTCTTGGGTGCGATCTCAGAGATGTACGTCTGACAAGCGGACATGAGAAAGCCACATCCCATTCCAATGATGATCTTGGCGAATAGGAATAAGACCCTTCTGTCAGTTGTTCCGGATGGCATGCCCGACGTGAAAGCTGCAGCTGTCCCCGCTAGTCCCAGGATGCCTCCGAGGAAGAACGTTGCCCGCCGACCAAAGCGGTCTTGAAACCAACCAGCAAGTATGGAACCTCCCGCAGCTCCGGCTTGGACAAGGCCGTTCCACAAGCCGAGCCACAGTGCTGGGAGGATTGATGTCCTGCCGTAGCCATCCCCAAAGTCTTCACTATTTCAAGAAGTCAGCGATGTCTAATTACAAATAAAGCAGAGATAAAATCTAGTCGCATTGGGCTATACCGAAACTTTGGAAGAGCTGAGATGGCTCCCACGACCACAAGATCATATCCGAACATCAGTGGCCCGATGTTGGCGAGAATCGCATACAGGACCATCTTGCGGTGGCGGAGAATGGCTCCCCATGGACGTTCAACAGGTGCTGGCTGTTGCTGAACTTCGTTTTGGCCTGGCTTTTCGACCATTTCGACATTCGACTTGGGATCTGCGCCGCCAGCCATGATTATCAACGGCAGTTCAGAGACAATGGAAGCAGGGTCTGGCTCGCTCGACTTGAGCTGGGCAACTAACTTCTGCCCAATTGTTTGAACCTTGCTTATATAGTGCGTTCAAGCTATCGAACTCAATCTTGAAAGACCCGGCCACTTTGCATGCACCCCAGAGTCTTCAATGCCTTCCCCAGACTATCCCCCACGTTTTCACAATCCTCCCCGAATCCATCCCCCACTCCCCGCACGAACCCCAGAAATGCGAGTCGTATGTCCCGCGAACTACGCCGCACTACGGGTGATATTCTTGGCGGACTACTCCGCCTATTTCTTTCATCTCCAGAGATAGCAATCGACATTGGCTATGATGGCTTGGGTGAGTCCAACGGAACGGAAGCATGGTGGGCAGGCGAAGTGGGGGGCTTCCGAGGTGGCGGATGATCCTGGCCGGGAAAGCCGGCAGTGAGGGACGGCAACGGCACATCGGAGCCCGACCGGCCGATACTTTGGCGGATGACCCGAAGTTTGGATATTTCACGTTTTGGCAAATAAGGTGCGACGTATGACATATCAAGAGTGCTTGTTCATCATGACTTAGAAGTTCTCGATCGGACGCAGCCACATGCACAACCGACAACTCAGCCAAGACTTCTTCAATAACAATCATGCTCAAGCCCCAGGCCAACTCCACCAGGGAGCTGGTGTCCCTCGACGGCATCTGGAACTTTGCCATCGCTGACTCGGACGACATTGAAACGGATGCACCCTGGGCCAAAACCTTTCCATCAACATTGCAGGTGCCAGTCCCCGCCAGCTACAATGACATTTTCGTGGACGAGAAAATCCGCAGTCATGTTGGCTGGGTCTACTACCAGCGCCAAGTCACGGTCCCCCGGAGCTGGGCTGGCCAACGTTACCTCCTACGGTTCGACGCCGCGACACACCACGGCCGCGTTTACGTCGATGAGAAGCTAGTCGCTGATCACTCAGGCGGATATACCCCCTTCGAGGCGGACATCACCGACGTCGTCAAGCCAGGCCAGAAGTTTCGGCTCACCGTGGCTGTGAGCAACGAACTTACCTGGGAGACGATACCGCCCGGGCGGATCGAGACCCTGGCAAACGGAAAACGGAAGCAGCATTATCAGCATGACTTTTTCAACTACGCAGGACTTGCAAGATCGGTGTATCTCTATTCAGTGCCTCAAAACCGCATCAAAGACATCACTGTCGTAACAGAGATTGGCGGTAACAGTCAAGGAGTCGTCGATTTTAAGATCGAAACGACACATGCTGTCACAGACGACGCGGTTGAAGTTCTGGTTCTTGACGAACAAGGGGCTCTCGTGGCGTCTGCAAACACCTCCAGTGGCCGGATCGAAATCGAGTCGGCTCATCTTTGGCAACCCGGGGCTGCCTACCTGTACCAACTGCACGCCAGAATCCTCTGCGCGCCTGGATCTGCCGATGTGCTAGACACCTATGAGCTCTCCTTCGGTATTAGAACAATCAAAGTCGAAGGCAACCGCTTCCTCATCAACGGCAACCCCTTTTACTTCACCGGCTTCGGCAAACACGAGGACAGCCCGATCCGCGGCAAGGGCTTCGACCCAGCCTACATGATCCACGACTTCAACCTCATGTCCTGGATGGGGGCCAACTCGTTCCGCACATCTCACTACCCGTACGCCGAAGAGGTGCTGGACTACGCCGACCGCCACGGCATCGTGGTCATCAACGAGACCGCCGCGGTGGGTCTGAACCTCGGCATCATCGCGGGCATGTTCGGCCTCAAGCCGCCGCCCACGTTCTGCCCGGAAGCGTGCAGCGACAAAACGCAGGCCGCCCACGAGCAGGCGCTCAGGGAGCTAGTGGCGCGCGACAAGAACCACCCGTCCGTGGTGATGTGGACCGTCACAAACGAGCCGGCCTCCGCCGAGCCCGGCGCGCGAGAGTACCTGGAGCCGCTCGTGTCGTTGACCCGCAAGCTGGACCCGACGCGGCCGGTGTGCTTTGCGAACATGGGCTTTGCCACGTTTGAGAAGGACCGGGTGACGGACCTGTTCGATGTCATTTGCCTGAATCGCTACTACGGGTGGTATTCGCAGACTGGGGACCTGGAAGCAGCGGAGAAGGTGCTGGAGGATGATCTCTTGGGATGGCAGGGGAAATACGGGAAGCCCATTATCATGACGGAGTATGGCGCGGAGGCGTTGTCTGGGCTGCATTCTGTCACTGACTTGCCGTGGAGTGAGGAGTACCAGGGTAGGTTCTTGGAAATGTTCCACCGCGTGTTTGACCGGGTTGACAGCGTGGTTGGAGAGCATGTTTGGAATTTTGCGGATTTCCACACCACATCTGGTATCCATCGTGTAGACGGAAACAAAAAGGGGGTCTTCACGCGTGATAGAAAACCGAAGAGTTCGGTTCACGTGTTGAAGAAGAGATGGACAGAAATGCCAAAGAAGGCTCTGTCTTGAGACTTTCTCAAGTAATAGAACCACCAAGTTAAGCATACACTTCAAAGAGGGCAGATGTGTTTTAAGGGTTTTTAATCTCTTTTTAAGGTTATTAGAGCGTATACTGGTATCCATACAACCCCCAATAACATTACAATGGCCAGCACTTGATCGAATCATCCGAGTCCGGCTCACAGCGCCCTTTACATCTCGTGAGGTTCTCATGATCGACTCTTTGTATCATCCCCCTCATCCAGTCATGTAGTGTTGGTGGGCTTTTACACCCTCTACACCCGTGCCTTCCCGTCATTAAGCCGATTATGCGGTGGAGGCGTTGAAGTCGAGGGCGGTGGAGGCTTTGCCAGCGTCAGCCACGTCCTGCTTGATGTTGTTGTCGAGCTTCTTCTGCTCGGTGGCCATCTTGTCGGCGACGTCCTGGCCCTGTGCCTGCTGAGCCTGCAGCTTCAGCATGGTGGCGGTGAGCTTGAGGACCTTGTTCTTGATCTTGCCGCGCTGTTGAATTACATTGTTAGTCGCGTCCTTGAAAGAATATTGCTGGCAGAGAGGGGCGAAGTTCTTACCTGAAGAGCATCACCCTCCTCGCCGGTGGCGGCATCAATGGCAGGGTTGAAAGCCTCCTTCTCGGCGTCGTTGGCGATCTGGTTGACGCTGTTGAGGAAGTCCAGATCGGCCTTGCTGACGGTGCTCAGGTCGGTGGGGAGACCGGAGAGCTTGTCGAGAGCCTCCTGCTTGGCGGTACCGGCGGTGCCGCCGCTGATGGAGAGGTCGTTGAAAGTCTGGGTGGAGAAGACGTTGTTCTGGCGGGCAGCCAGGGGAGCGGCGGCGGCGAAGGCAGCGAAGCCGACAGCGACGAGAGAGAACTTCATTTTGAAAGGTTGGAAGGGGGGGTTTGGTGACTTTGAAAAAGTTGTCGAAAGTTGAGAAGAGATGAAAGGAGGGACACGGACCCAAGAATGAATGATCAAGTGCGTTAGGAAGAGATTGAAGACAGCACAGCTGTTTTGAAGAGAAGAAGAAAACAAACAAGGTTGTAATGATTGTAGAGCGTGATGAGGAAAGGAAAGAAGAAGCGGATTAGAGGAAGATCGAGCTGATCTTTATAGAATGCGTTCTTCAGATGATCGTCTTGTCCGTTCACACTTACGTGCCTGATTAAGCTGCATGGTTACATTAGATCATTGGGTGTTTGCCTCCCATCTTTTCCACTTTTGACTAAGCCCCCTCGTTCTCGTGATGGAGAACCGAGAAAGTGCTTCCATTCGGCTCCCCCCTTGGATCTGATGTGCCCCAGGTGTCGCAGTCGCCATGGTCGCAGCGGCCGCTGAATGCGCACCATTCAGACAATAGACTCAAGATGGGATGGCAGGGTTCGGAAGGGCGGTTGAGACGTCAAGGTCGCGAACATGTCATCTCAGAGGCTGCAGGTCAGCCCGCCAGCCTCGAAGGAGGTTCCAGAGTTCGTGACGCATGGGTGGGATGAAGCTGCCAAGATGTTGCGGCTGCCTCTGCTAGGCCTGATCGGGAAGCTAACTGACGGCCGAATCTGGCGTGCACGACAGGGAATGCCCTGCCTGAGCGCCTGTCGTTACAACTTTGAGGCTCGTGAGGCTCCGTGGAGTTCTGTTAAGGTGCGAAAGGGGTCTCTGAGTGGCTGCTATGAACGACAGAGGGGGGATGGACGAGGAGAAAGATTGGGCCCGGGGTTGAGACGGAGGCGCTGCTACGAGAAACTGGGGCCCTTTGGAAGGACGGTCTTGGCGATAAGCCAAGCCAAGTCGGCCTCCAGCTCCGACACTTAGCGGTATTGTTCCATCCCAGGGCCCCGGGTCTCCTGATCTGATCCGGCTGTAGTACCCAATGGGAGGGAGATGCACTCGCAGGCCGTCAATAACAAAGAAGAGTTCCGGAAGTCGACTGTTGGTTGATTGAGTTGGCGGGAAGGCTCCGAGCTTCCCCACCACCAGGGGGTTTCACGACCCTTGCCTCATACTGCCAAGCTTAACCTTCAGACGCTGTGGAGGACAATATTGGGACGGCATCAGCTTCGTCCGTGTCCACATCTGTCATGCCCTTTCTTCGTTTTCTTTTTCCTTCGTCACAAGAGCCTCGGAGACGTCGGTCTGGCGCGGTAGGCTTAGCACCCGCTCTCGTCACCGCCTGGATGATGCGAGAGATGCAAGTTGAAGTGGGTTATCTACCCTGTGTCGGTGATCCCATGGAGATCCCAAACACGGCGACCAGAAGACGATATCTTTTGGGCCTGCTGATGCGCGTTTGGCTGGGCAGAATATTTTCAGATTTCGTCCCATCTTCCGCCAATGTTGCGAAACTTTCTTTGACGTCAGCTCTGACAACTTGTCAACTGAATCAACTGACACTCAGGTGAACACCTCATCCCGTCGGCGACCGCCCGCGGCATAAGCCCAATCTTAGATGTTTGGACGGGAACACGTCCTCCCGAGTTCGGTGAAAGAGTCGCCGATGACGAAGACTCTCTCACTCGAAGACGCTCGCAGGCCCGGCCGGTGAGCAGAACAAGGGTGTCTCTGGCTCGCATTTGCCCCCAACAGACTTTCGGGAAGCCAGGAGACTAAGAAAACAAGGTAGACGCGCTAGGTGCTTAAGTGTCGCTAGTGCAGCCTGAGCCTACCATAAATACTGGATCCCCTGTGTTGGCCTGCTTTTCTGGCCCGTCTGCGTATTTTTCCCACCACCTCCAATGGCCCAAATGCCTGTCAAACCCGCCCAGGGGCCGAGGGACACTGAAACGGCTCGTCGCCCCCTCAAAGGTTAAGCGCTGCGGGGTGGCATATTTTTGGGGCCAGACGGGATTGTCATATGTGTGTCATTATTGTTTGAATCGTGCGAATCCCTGATGTGGGCGCTGAGAAAGAGAACATCCCTAGGGCATACATACATACATACTCTCGTTCAACATACAAACTCGTGGTCTGGTCGTCGTACTCGCTTCTGAAACCATGCCTATATCGACCATCAAAAGCCATCCGCAAAGGCAACATGAACCGGATATATCCTCCAAAGAAGCGACAAACTCGTCACCACGGGCCAGAGGACGGAAATGATCAGGGGCGGATGTCCATCAATAGCAGCTCAGTGTTATCTGCATGGTCATCCCGCTCCCCGTCTCTCTTTCTGCCCATGATCATCCCATCATCTGCAAAAACTCTTTCACAACTTCATTGTCTCTTCATCCCTATTTTCGTTCATCTTTGCCCGTTATTTTTTCTGATCATAAGTAGATGGTCACGGCAACGCCGACAACCAATGCGACACCGGCCATGATCGTCGGCAGCCCAGCAAAATTGCTGTTGGCGCCAGAACAACCATCGTCGCCATTGTTGTGATTGTTCTTGGGCTTCGTCGCGCTGTTGGTACCGCCACCAACATCATCCGTCGTCGCGCGCTTGCACACGCCATTGGCCGTTGAGGTCGCCGCCGATGCAGGCGTTGTTGACGTCGATGATGTCTTGCTCTTCGCGCTATTCAACTTATCGTGCCCACCAATGATGGTGATCGCCGTCGACCACGAGGCAGACTCGGAGCTCGAGAGAACCGTCTCGGCAGCGGCGGCGTTGCTAGCGCCACCAACAGAGCATCTTGCCGTCGAGCCTCGCGTGCAGTCGAATGTTTCAGATCTTTTCAGGTATGTTAGTCCTTGTTGCCTTGAGGAACCCGCTGCTGCCTAGAACGGATTTTGCGGCGTATTACCTGAACCCGATCTTCATGGTGCTGTTGCCATAGGTCAGCGTCACGCCGCTGAACTGCGAGCACGACGCCGCCGATCGAAAGTTTGACGTGCATGCCAACAGGAACTCGGTCGAGGACGGAGCCGCCGTGATGACGGACGCGTAAATATTTTCGCCGGCGCGTGTGGAGCGCGGCGGCAGCCACACGGTCGACTTCTCCGTCTTTGTCGACGACTGGGCTGCGACCGGGCTGACGAAGCCAACGGCGGCGACAAGGAGTGCAAGTTGCTGCAGAAACATCATTTTGTACAGTCACAGCAGTTTCTGTCTCTATCTTTTGCGTTGGGCTTCCCGACGTGCACAGCTTGAAACATGCAACCCGACGATGATGCCGTTATATCTTATGCTTATCTCTAGGCAATTTGGCATCAGACGAGCGCCCGGGACAGTAGCTTTTCGGTCCTCGACTATTTCTGAATATCCTCCCGCCCGGGGCGGAATGGAGGCCTCGTGCTCCGCCCCGGTTTGTCAGACGGCGACGACGCTGATTGGCGCTGTTCATCAAGGCAGTCACGGTTGGTTGGCTCTATGCAGTTAGTGATGATGCAGTGAGAAAACGGTCGCGTGGAAAACTGAACATCCCGGGCTGTGTTGCCGCCCGGTGTTGGTGTTGTTGGAAGACTGCAGCGGTGTTGGCGCGCTGCAGTAGGTGCAGCATGTTGGTCCAACACGCTGAACAAACACAACAACAGGCTGCATGCCAAGGAGTTCTCCTCTGTAATTCTCAGGTTGGTGCAATCTCGCCAAAGCTGCGCCACGCGAGACTATTGGCCAGGGGGCCAGAAATGACTCTTCACGTCACATTTCAGCGAGCTGTGCCGCTCATAGGCTACCGGGATTAAATGTTGGAGAAACTCTGGTGATGGCGGTGAAACTGATGCCAGACTTTGGGCCTTTCCTTCGAGCACACCATACGATTAGCCGTAGCGGTGGTTCGCCCGGATCCTCGGTGCATAAGCCCGGCGACTTCGGCGGCCCACGGGGACCGTCCGCCGCGGCGGGGCCACCGTCCCGGTCCCGAGGAAATCGGCGCTTGGTCCCGCTCGTGGGCTACACTAATAGAGCGTGCTTCCATCTCTGCAATCGGTTCGTTCGGGAGTGTCAAGCATGGGTGAATGCGGCCAACGGAAGGGCCCGTTGCAATTTGAAAACGACAGGCCAGACACGTTGCAACTACAGCAAACCCCCATACATTTGTCACGACAAGATTGCTACACCACCTGTCCGTATCCACACCAGGGTGGTACAGTCCGTTGCGTTAACAGCGTCCGCCCCCCCTTTTTGCCGAAATTACGCATGCATAATCCCTGTATATGCATGAAAATTTGCCTAACGCTATATAGATATTTATAGTACAGCAATTAACTTATTCTGATAGCTTCAATTAATCTATTCCTATTAAATCTTATTGTTTGAAGGCATTATGATGCCTCTTAAGTGTTGCTACACGCTTCAGCAGGCAGATAATAACCTATCTAAGCATTATCTATCACCTATTGCTAATAGTATATAAAAATAACGATATATATAATAACTAGCATAAGATGCTGCTAGAGATCCTCCTCAACGCTCTATCTTGCTGTTAATTAAGATTATTATACTTGCTGAGAAGGCTTGTTAGGCTGCTGCTGCTGAGGAGGCTGCTAAGGCTGCTAAAGAGGTTGTTATTACTAACTTTAAGCTTAAAGCTAATAAATTAGTAGCTCTTAAGTTTATACTGCAAAGAAAGTGCATATATATAGCCTTTCTATTATTATAAAAAGCTCTAAAAGCATTTTCTTGCTAAAAAGTAATAATAATATAGAAGAAGCAAAAGAAGGATCTGCTGCAGATAATTTAACTTTAAAATACTCTACTTTTATTAATACTACTATTTTAACTAAATTTAACTCTAGTTAACTTAACCTTTTATTAAACTACTTAATTTGCAGATAATATATTTATAGCTTTTTGCTATAATACTAATAATATATTTATATTGTTTTTTAATATAGTTAAAGAAGAGAAAGATATAGATAATAATAAATCTACTCTGCTTTAAATTTAAGTTACTTATAGCTTAATGCTTAAAAGTTATAGTTTATTTATTTTTAATCTAATTATTAAGAGCATTATATATAATAGATTTAGTATTATTAATATATTAGATATAAATAGTAGAAGTTAAGAGGCAGATAGTAATATCTAACTTAAAGTAGAAATAGCTTATTTATATAATCTAAAGAAGGCTAATATTACTATTATTATTATTTAAAAAAGGCTTACTAATATATTTAAACTAATGTTAATCTTTACTTAAGTATATCTATTTATTAAAAAGGTTATTTAGCTAAATATTTTATAAGTTAATATTATTACTTCTCTTAAATAAGCTGAAGAGAGAAATAAAGTCTACCTCACTATTAAGTAGCAATACAGCACTATACTAATCTCTAGTAGTATAGTAATTAGCATATAAACGCTTTAAAAAAGTAGTTAAGTAGGCATTTCAGTTAGTATATAAGAGGCAATTAATTATAAGCTTAACAATCCTATAAATATTAAGTGTTAGAAAGAAAGTATATATAGATAACTTCTCTATATATATATCTGCTTAAAGTATTAGAAATATAAGAATAGTTTAAGCAATAAGAAGCAGAGGTTGGAAAAAATACAATACAGAAAATATATTGTATATTTGTATTTTTTATAAAAATATCTATTTTTAATTAAATTTAATAGTTTTTAATATTATTTTTAGATATATAGCTATAATAAAGCAAAAAATACAGGGTTTATATAGGTTATTACGTAATATTATTAAATAAATTATTTTATATATATTTAAAAGTGGGTCTGTATTTTTAGTGTATTGTATTTAACTTGAGAAGGAAAATATTAGTGCTTTTATTATATAAGCAGTAATAACTATAGTAAACTAAGGGCTATAAAAGTGGGTCCTACTGCTAAAAATAGCGCTTTTTTCATAGATAATTATAGTATATTTACTTTTTATAATAGCTATACTAATTGCTTAAAAATACTTACTTTAGTAGATTTAACCTTATGAGGAGATGTATTTATATTGTATTTTTTGGACAACCTCTGATAAGAAGTTTAACTAGTATTATATATTAGGCTAAAAGCATTATAAGATTAAATCTCACTATATAGAGAAGTGGGTAAAGGCTTTTATAGCTAGATAGGCTGGTGTTAATAATATAAAACTACCTAAAGAACTGCTTAGTGAGATCTTTTATAACTAGTTTATAGAGGATTAAAAACGCTAAAGCAAGAAGAGTAAGAATATTATTAAGGTTAATAATAATTAAGAGATAATAGTAATAATAAAAGAGAAGGCTGAAAATGCTGCACTTCTACTATTAAAGTTAAGATCTAGCCTAACTAATGCTAATAGTAACGTTATTATTAATATTTATAGTAATGCAGAAGTATTAAATTGTTATCTTTAATATTTTAACCTATATATATAGCTGCTGCTGCTCGTGCTGCTACTGCTGCTAGCATATTAGCTATATATAAATATCTCACAGTATTTATTACTAACTCTTCTGCTATTAAACCTTCTAAGCATTTATTAACTAAGTATTGCACTTTTAATTTATTTATCTTCACTAGTAATATTAGATTTGCCTTGAAAAGCTTTAGATTAAGTGGCTAGCTTTATTAAATAGTTTATATCTATCTGCAGTAAGCAATATAATATTAATAAAAAGTTTAAAAAGAAGCTATAGAAACTGCAATTAGTAGATAGTAGCTTATAGGCAATTTGCAAGTTACTAGATATTTAGTTTATTAAATAGAGTTTTACTTAATATCTTACTAAAGATATTAGAAACTTAATTAAATCTTTTATAGATAATAGCGCCTACTATAGAAGGCAGTTTAATACTCTTTCTGAGGCAGTGTTTTATTTTAAACTTCATTTAAACTATTAAGAGTTAGAAAGAGATATTTATATAAGAATATATATTAGATTACTAAGAAAGATAATAGCAGCATTAGTTGAAAACTCTGCAGCATTAGTTTCAGGTAAGTTAGGGTTATTCTAACATATTAACGCTCTAATGCTATATCAATCTATTAAGCAAGAGATCTATAATACGCTAGTTGAAGTTAGTTAACATAGTGAGTATATATAGAGCTATTTATTATTAAATATAGCTAACTTTATAAGCGTTTTAGAACTCTTTAGTTTTATTTTGTTACTACTGCTATTAGTATTACAGATGCTATTTATGCAGTTATAAATTAAATAAGATAAAGTTAAGTAAAGCGATAAAAATAATTAAATAGAAATCTTAAGTAATATATTATTAATAGAAATATATTACTTAGAGGAGGATAATAAAGAAGAGTGATACAGCAAGAGTAGTGTGAAATTTAACTGTATGCATAATTTTTTTGCATAATATATTTAACTATAGAAAAGTCTATCTATAGCTGCAGATTTAACACTGCTGCTCTATATATATAAAAGCAATAGAATTACTGTTATTTTAGGTCTATAAATAACATAATTCAGTCTATCCTAATACTTCTTAAGAGCAGTTAAAGTCTCTAATTATAGTTGAAGTCTCTAATTATAATGATATGTTATTATTATAAATTATTATTATAAGCATTAATAATATATTTCAGCTGTTATATAAGCAAAATTGATATATATATATAGCTACTAATAAAAATAATAGATAACAGTATATTTTTTGTGTTTTAGTATGCTTATAGCTAACCTTTTAGCAATCTTATTAGCTATAATTGTGGATTTAATAATTGACTATTATATAACAATATAATTAAGATCTATTGCATGCAAATGCATAATAAAGATTTAGATTGCTTGCTGATATTTAATATTAGCAGCAAATCTACCTTTTTATAGTTTGATATTATTAAATATATGCTCTATCTTATTAAAGTTAATAAATAAATAGCAAAAATAGCCCTCAATTTGAGGTAGATAATATTTAATTTCTATTGCGCAGTTATGCAGATATTTTATAAAATTCTAAGTGTTATTCTTATTGTTATTCTACTTTAAATATGTCTTTTTGATATATTGCTTTAGATTGCTGAAGTACTCCTTAATAGAGTTGAAGTCTGGTGAATATAGAGGTAGAAACTTAATATTTACACTTAATGCTGTGCATAATAAAATGATTTTAGGTATATAATAACAAGAGAGGTTATCTATAATAATAATAGAGTTTAGCTTTAAATAATATCTATACTTCAGAATGAAGCACTTTTATAGCTAACAAAAGAACCTATTGCTATTAGTTATATTATAATATATAGTTAAGTGTAGGATACTGCTTAATATGAGGGCTGGCAGTATTTATATGCAAAAGTTTTGAAAACAATTAATTTCTATAGTTTGAAATGCAGCAAGCCCTTTCAGCATTTATCTAGTCCTCTATATTTCAGTATCCTTATTAACGCTAGATTTATTGATAAATACCAGCTGGTTAGAGTGATATTGTTATATATAGTATAGGTATTTATATTGTAGGTTGTTACTTTGCTGAGCAGTAATAACTATAGACTTCTTGTTTATCTAGCTGGCTTAGTGAAGCTGTTAACTAATTGCAGAACGATTGATTTAGATATTAAAAGCTTTAAATAGAAAATCTTATATTTCTTTAAGAGATAGATTGCTATAATAATGCAGCAGTTTAAGAAGCTCTATATAATGCTATATTTCTATCTTTTATTAACTCTAGCAGCACTTTTTATATCTCTATATCTTGCTAGTAATATTATATTATAATCTATATTGTTGAATTATTTATTCAGTATAGCTAATAATACTTACCAGCTTATAGGTCTTTTGGTTTTTAAATAGTAGTATTATTGCAATTGCTAATAGCTGTAGATTTAATATTCTAAGTGCTATTATATTATTATTATCACTTAGCATCTTTCTCAATATATCTAATATAATAAACTATAGATATATACTAACTAGCAGTAAACTATAAGTAATTAGGCATAATTTATATTGCAGTAAACTCTTCTTTAATATTATAAATAAGCTAAGCTTTTAGGAGAGTTATTAATCTTATTATCTGCTAAAGCTATTTGCTCTAAAGAACTATATCAAGCCTCTTAATATGCTTTTATATTGCTTAAAGCTATATAAACTATATACTAGATAGATATATAATATTATATAATAGGTTTTTTTTTCTATTCCTTAGTAATATATTGCTAAAAACTCTAATAATAGCAATATAAACCTTTTGCTAGTTAATTAGTATAGAGATAAAGTGACTAGCTAGGTTAGCAATACCTCTATAGGCAAATTAACTACTGCAGAGGTATTAGATATACACCTTATATCTCTATTGCATAGTTATATATTTAAATACTGCTAGGACTATAACAATTAGCAGCAATTGAGGCATTAGTGATGAATTTGACGCGTTTTGCGTGCAATGCAGAGAAATGCGCGTCACAGCGTAAAATTGGGCTTTTTGTCATGTTTTTGCATAAGCGGGGGAAAAAAAGGGGGGGCGGACGCTGTCAACGCAACGGACTGTATGCTCCCACCCACATTGGCACCAACACGAATTCTGCGTGTTTGCGCGTCAAAAAGGGAGCACCGCCAGTGACGGAATGTCGGCTCGCGCCACCCACTGGACCAACATGCGGCGAGCAGCCTTGGGAAAAACTGGAAGGCGTGAGGAGGCGAGTGGGCTATGCCCCATCAGATAGATGAAGCATAACCAATCAGAGCTGCAGGTCGCGTGACATTTCTCTTGTTGGGCCCGAAGCGCTTAGCAGGTGGAGAGGCTCGGCGCGTCCCGTCCTCCCGACTCATGATGAAAGCTTGCCTCTCCGTCGCATTTGCCCGCTCCCTCTAGAAGCTCCACCGCCGCCCCAACTTCGTCAAACCACTCTTCTCCCCCGGGGCCCTGGGCTCTTTCTTTTTTCGTACTGTTTTCTTGCTAGCCTCGAACTCGCGACGAGAGCATGTCCTCCTCTGCCGTCAATCAGAGACACCACTCGCCACATCACGCTACAGCAAATAACTCACCCGCCGACGACGAAGGCATCGGCGACGATGACGACTACCTCCTGTTCAGCGCGGACCCGGATGGGTGGAAGTCTATGACGTCGTCAATAAAGAATCATGTTCATCATGGAGGCAGACGGTAAGAGGAATCCCATTTGGCGCATGTTCAGACTTCACCGCCTGTTGCCTGGAGTCTTCGAGCTGATGGAAGCCGCCAGATATCACCGCTACCGAGATGGAAAATACCCCTTTCCGAACGACATGATTGAGCAAGGAAGAGAATACCTGAAGCACGACATGATTGCGCGAGTAACCGAGGGCCGACGGTTCCATGCACCGATCGGGAGCCACCCGCAAAAAATTCTCGATTTAGGCACCGGCGTAGGTAAGTGAGAGGAAAGCCCGTGAACTGTTTGCGACATGAGCTGACATTCAATATCATTGCAGGCATCTGGGCTATTGAAGGTAACAAGAGTCTTCATTGATGTTCTGTTGCACCTTGGGACTAAATTTTGTCCAATCCAGTCGCAGACACATATCCTGGGGCGCAGGTCGTCGCCGTAGATTTGTCTCCAATACAACCAGATATGTAAGTAATATCCGGCCACCACTTGTGAGGATAGCCGCTAACAGTTTTTAGGATCCCGGGAAACGTGGACTTTTTAATAGACGACATTGGAGACGAGTGGGTAGATCCTGTGAGTACCTCTTACCTTCATGAGAATTTACCAGTTTCATACCGGAGGCCATCTCTCATACTATGCTCTATCAGATAAGCAACGACTTCGACTTTATACATGCTCGCGATTTCCTTCCCTATATAGCCAATGCTCCAATGGTACTGGATAAGGCGTATAAGTTAGTCTACTCTGGTTCTTTTGTACCCAATCGCTTCATCACCCCCACATCTAACAATTGTCACCAGTCACTTAAAGCCAGGGGGCTGGATAGAAACCCAAGACTTTAATGCCGTCTTGTCATGTGACGACGGCACAATGCCGGAAGACTTTCCCGTTACCGAATTCTGGGAACGTCTGCAGACGGCCCAACAGAGAGCTGCATGTGACCTTCGAATAGCAGCAAGGACGGGAGAGCTGCTGCACCAAGCTGGGTTTATAAATGTGCAGTGCCGGACGTACAAGATACCAATCGGCCCCTGGGCTCAAGACAACGAATTACAGCAGCACGTGGGAAGGCAAATGCGTCAGGTGTGCGCAGACTTTCTAGGAGCAGCAGGTGTGAAACCGTTCTCGAGCTTGGGAATGACGGAGACTCAGATTCAGGCGTTCCTGGCACAAGTGAGAGAGGCATTGAATGATGATAGCGTGCATACATATATGGTGTTTTGTTCTTGGGTTGGGCAAAAGGCGGCATAGCGATGGAATATTCATTTATCAATATCAATATCACGGGCACTTCCGTTCGTTTTTCAACATCACGGGTTTGATCTTTTGGTTCTAAGATTGAACATGGCCACAAGTTTGACAATTTCAACCGCAAGGTTGGACCATGGTCGGATCATTTCGTTGTCTTCATCATCGTAGGGTCACTTACTCTTGAAATATGCAGAGAGCTATGATGTTCGCCGCATGACAAGGGGTATTTGACCTTGTAGAGCCGGTGTCTTGAAGCCGTAGGCAGCCTCACAGGGCTCAGCTTGTCGAAAAGAGACTTTCAAGGCCCATTCACAAAGCCACAACATGCTTTCCGTTCTGCGGCTGAGCTGATATCTGAAGCTCAGTCCTCGCTAAGAAAGCGCCTATCTACAGCCTATTTTTCTTCTGGGCTCATTTTTTCTCCATACCGACAACCTCTCCACAAGTTCCAAGGCCTCAGATGCGGCGCGTTCGATTACTTTTCAGCTTCGTTTGCCGTCACCAGAGAAGCTCTGACATGCGTGACCGACTTTCAAACCTTAAATAATGCGTGCTATGGCATCCCATAGGTCTCTGAACAGTTTCAGGGAAGCGTCTAAGAATGCAGACTCGACCGACGCTGGCGGGGCTAAGACTAGGAGGTGCTTTCAGCCGCCCCCTTGGCAAGCCACAACTTTCAACACCGAAATCCAGAGATTCGCCTAGAAAACTATGTCTGTGGTCATGTTTAAGGTTATTCGGGTCACTCCGCTAGATTGGTGTAACCACCAGCACGTGTCAATCACCTTGGCATGAGGCTTCAGAGGGCCGCAAGCTATACGCATTTTTTTATTCTTCTTGGGGCCGTAGCTTGACTTGAAGTCTCCGAAATGAAGTCAACCCAATTCCTTGGGATAGATCTAACCGTGAACCCTCAGCTAGCCCTTGGCCAAGATGTTTCGGGGGCAGCGCGACACACATGTCGAATCAGCCGTGAGGCTCAAGCATTCTGCCGTGTTTCTCAAAGTCTCCATCCCTGGCTGGGGAGAGCCAGGTAAAGGATCACGGCCAGTGAGTGCTTCCATGGGATAAACTATTTAAAGGGAGAAGATTTCGCCCTGTTTTCTCCCTTCATCAATTCATCTACACGCAGTGTCCCGACTCATTCGTTAAGTCCCCACCCCAACTAACGGAACACCCCTACATATGGGACAGCGCCAAAACCGCGTTTTTTCGTAACTTGCCTCCTATATCTATAACTTCATCAACGCATTTTCACACTACTACTATCAAATTAAATATTTTAAAAAATACTATTATGCTTAAAATAGCTATATATAATGAGAGTTATATTGCTAAGGCTATTAAGGCTGTGCATAGTAGTAAATCTATCTAATAAGCCTCAAAACTATAGAGAGTGCTATCTTTAACTATCTATTGCAGGATGAACAGTAGTTTTACTAGAAATGAAGCATAGGCACTAAAGTAATGCTTCTTGCTGAGGCAGGAGGTTTATCTCGCCAGCTGAGTATTGATGTAAGCTGCAATAGGCTTCACACTAAACTACCACTATATCTATATCTTTGTGATATATATGCTGCATGCTAGCAGTGACACTTAACCCCTCAGCAGGAAGTGGATAGAGGGATTCCTATGCTGCAACTTATTCTGCAAGATGGTGAGGGCTAAGAAGATAGATGTGAAGAGGGTGAAAGGCGTTATGGAAGATATTGTAAAGCAGTTCTTTGAGATATTTTAACTTCTAGATGTTAAGATGATCCTTATAAGCCTCTGATAGAATATAGATAAGATAGGTATTGCTGAGGGCGCCTAGAAGGATTATTTGGTAGTAGGATGCGCTAGCAAGCCCTCAGTCTTCGTTTAGAGCAATAAAAACTGCACTTAGATGTTGATTGTTAAGTGTATCTCTGCTGCTGGCATATTGCTGCCCTCCCTCATTATCTTTAAAGGGAAGACTGTATAGCAGCAGTGGTTTCCTGATAATCTTCTTAAATTTAAGCGATAGCAGTTTATATTATCAGTTAATAGTTAGATGTTGAATGCTATTAGTCTTAAGTGGTTAGATAAAGTATTTATATTAGGAACTGCTGCAGAAGTAAAGAGGCTATATTTTAAGTGTCTTTTTATTATTAACAGCTATAGAAGCTATATATCTGACGATTTTATATAGTAATGCTATACTAATGATATTTACTTAGTATGCTTGCTTATGCATTTATTTTATGTTATGCAGCTGCTTAATATATTGGTCTTCTCGCCTCTAAAGGCGGCATATAGGCAGCAGCTAGCAGAATAGAACTTTTTGCTGAATTTAGTACTAATTGGCAAGCAGAACTTCTTATAATGCTATTTATATATAAGATCTAAAGCTATACAACCTTATATTATTAAGGCAGGGTAGGCAGCAACTAGATTATAGCCTGTCAACATCATAAAGCTGCTGATAAGTAAGTTTATATATAAGTCAGCCCTTATAGATGTTTTAAGGCCCCCTCTATAGAAGGAGAAGGGTATAGATAATTAAAACGTTATATTAATACTAGAAAGAGTTATACTCAGAACACTAAAGTCCTCTGCTGATTTGCAGCAGTATAAATAGTTATTTCATAATAGGTTGAAGTTAGGGCTAAGACCTATTGATCTAGCAGTCTGTTAGCTATTTATATTAAAAGTAAGTAAACATCTTAATCTTAATAATATAGCTAGCACTAATGATTAACAGATAATTAAGGCATTATAAGCTTAAGTAGCGTTATTACAGCTTTAGAAACATATTAAAGTTAAGCTAGATGCAAATGAACGCTTTGTGATAATCGACTAGATTATTAGGAAGAAATAGGAGGTCTAGAATGATCCTAATAAGCTAGAAGTAGTATCATCTAAAAGCAAATCTTCTGATGATGAAGAGAGTGTAAAATCATGTATTCACGTTGCGGATTGATCGAGATATTCAGCAATACGTCAAAATATAATCATCGTAGTGTAGGTGCAAATGCATGATTTTCGCTGTCCCATATATGGGGGTGTTCCATTAGTTGGGGTGGGGACTTACCTTACCAACCTACAGTTCCTTACATTTTGACATTCATCCATTCTTTTGCACCATCATGAAGACCTTTTCGGTCATCGCAGCCCTCATTGGCGCTCCCGCTTTTGTGTCCGCAGCCATTTGTAACAACAACTGTGGCCGCGCCGTCGCTGGAACAGCCCGGCAGAGCCCTCCCTTCGCAGCCCGACAATCACTGTGTGAGGCTTTCGTATCTACCACAGTCACCGTTACTCCAGGGTAGGTCCAGCTGCGCGCATGATTATGCATTCTCATAACAGCAGCTAATTTCAGGTAAAGGGTTGTGACCGTCACTGCGAATCCAGTCGCCCGTAGGAACGTTCACGCGCCCCGACAGGCAGCTCCCGTCATCACCGGTGCTGTCCCCGCCTACGCGAGCGCTTGCGCTGATGCATCCGCGTATTGGTCGGCTTGTCAGTGTTTCTCTGGCGTCTTGCCTACCACCGTCACTGTCACGGCGGCGACTCCGGTTGTTACAGTTACCCGCAGTGCTCAGAGCTCCTCAGTTGTTGTCAGCTCCTCGGTTGTTATCAGCTCCTCGGCTGTTGTCAGCTCTTCGATTATAGAGAGCTCTTCAGTGGCTGAGAGCTCTTCGTCTTTCGTTACTATCACTCAAGTATCTTCGTCAACTCGGACATCCACAATCACGTCTACAGTGGTGTCGTCTGTAGAGTCTTCTGCGGAGGCTTCCTCTACTGAGGTGACTTCCACAGAGGCCTCGTCCACAGGCACGTCGAGTAGTACGGGATTTTCAACCACCGAGACCCCGTCGTCCAGTTCTGCTTCGCCTGTTGAGTCCTCGTCCTCTACTACAACCTCTGCCAACAGCACTACGGTCAGCATCCGCAGCACCTGCACTCCCACTCCCGTCTTGCCCAATCCCACCTCTCTGATCTCTGCTGGCGACGATATTTTCTCAAGCGCCTTACTGCCCTTCCCTATCGGTGTCTTCGGATCTTATGAAACAACCGTCTATGTCAGCAGCAACGGGTTTCTCTCGCTTTACTCTGGCTCTACAACTTACGACAACCAGCCTCTTCCCTCCAGTAACATCCCGGCCGTTTCCATTTTGCCATTCTGGGATGACCTGCTCATCCGGGCTCCAAGCCAAGTCGTTCAATATCAGGTCTTTGGTTCCAATGCTGGCAGCCGTAGCGTCACCTTCGAGTGGGTGACCGAGCACTTCGGCGCGTCAAGTCAGTTCTACCACTTCACCGTCACCTTTGAGGAGGCCCTTCCTGGCATTGTCCTTTACCGTTACTATACCACGTATGACAAGGGTGGCAGTGCAACTGTCGGTGTTCAAAACTCGCGGAACGGCAGCAACTTCTCCGTTCAAGTTGGGTACAACTCGCTTGGATCTGTGCCGGACAGAACATTCCTTCGCCTGGATACCACTGGTGCGGGTAACTTCACCACAGGACCATTTGAGACCTCCGAATGCTAAGCCAAACATCTATCTATGGAGGGCTTTATTTTGTTCTCTTTTTGCCGAGTGCTGCTGAATCCTATTGCAAGGAAGCATGCTTTAAGTGTCAAGAGGCCACAGCAACAAGATTGACATCTGTGGGCTGTGAGATCTCAGATGTCTTTCTTGAGAAGCTCATTTGTGACTGAGATTCATCCATCGAGACAGCTATGTCAGACTCAAAGAGTGAGTACCGAGGTTTTGGAACCGTTGTTACGCTACTCAGTCAGAGAGCCAAGTCAGAGAACCAAAATAAAACACTGTCCTGAGTTCTGCTTGCCATCGGTGAAATGATAAGGTCATAACAGCACGTAAACTTGGCGATCGAAGCGGCGCAATACGACCGCGATATCCCTCGGGGGCGGGCACGAATTCCGTTACGATCATGAGACCTGCGTCGGCCAATCCGCACAGAATCTTGGCGAAGAGGGGAAGTTGCGCAGTCGAGCGGACGTGTTGCCCAAATCGACGTTCTGGTTGAAAACACCGCGCATGAAAATCCTTCTTCATTGGTCCGAAACGGCAATCCCGGCTTTGTTGGCGCAGCGGCAGCAAACCCCGGTGCAGGCAGATCGTTTGGTGTTTGGTCAGGTTTTACGCCGTTCCTACAGCGGGTCAGTCAGTCGATACGTTGGTTGAGAAATTGCCATGCTCAAAAGAACGTTCTTCCCGATTGCTGATCTTGGGCTTGCTTCTCTATTTCTCATTTATGGTCAATCTTCCAGCCAAGAAGTGGTGTCTTTCTTGAAATCCATCGAGCCTCAAGTATGGGAATCACCAACGAACCTCCCGGCCATAGCGCTCCCACGCCCGCGCAGAACCAGGCGTCGGCCGCTGAACCATCTACTTCTGAGACAGGGCCAACTCCGGTGCCGAACCAACTTTCGACAGTTGAACCAGCCCCGCTCGAGGTTGACGACGCCCTCGTAAGTGCAGCAATGCAGTCGATGCAGTCAACCAACGTTCTGATGGCAATAGGATGATGACGGCTCTTCTATAGACGAGCAGATGTAATCGCGCTTATTAATAGACATAATTTTCTGTTACTAACCGTCTCAGCACAACATACACAAAATCACTTTCATCGAGCATCGTTGACTATCCAGTTGACTACGGCCGAAGATATCATGCTTTCCGCCGAGGAGGTGAGTTTTGATTCTACACGTGGTTGCTGCGTCTTTTCCTAACCTCGAAGTAGCCTACGTTCTCCCTAACGATGATGTAAGTTATGATTACCAGTGCTATCAGGAACAGCACATTTCTAATGGCACCAGCTCGAAATGGAGCGTTTAGATGTAACCCATGCCATGGTAGTGAGGGCAATCGGAAACAAACTCTACTTAGCCCCGCTCGAGAAAGACAAAGTTCAAAGAATACTTGACGTAGGCACCGGAACCGGCATTTGTGAGTGTTTACCTCTATTTTCGGGCGAAGTGAAAGCAAAGGGTTGACTTGAATTATTTAGGGGCGATTGAGATGGCCGACGTTTTCCCTAACGCCGAGGTAGGATCCTTCAGGGGATAGGTTCATAGTGTTAATGCTTACAGGGAAATAGATTATCGGCAATGACTTGAGTGCTATTCAGCCCGGATGGTAATGTACCATAGACTGCAAGTATTACCCGTTCAGAGTTTAGGCTGACACAATCAGGGTGCCCTCCAATGTCAAATTCGAGATTGATGACGTCGAGAGTTCGTGGGCTGGAGTCGAAAAGTACGACTACATATTTGTCCGACACATGCTCGTCGCTATCGCTGATTGGCCCAAGTTAGTTCGGAATGTCTTCAAGTAAGTTCAGATTCTTCGCATGGGTTTAGGAACAGGACTTTATCTAAAGGCGGTTCATTTCTAGATATCTCAACCCTGGGGGATGGGCTGAGTTCCAAGATCTGAACTCTGAGTACTATTCAGACGACGGAACCTATACCAATGAGCATGCCACGCGCAAGTGGAATAAGCAATTTGTGGACGCTTGTGAGTCTATGGGTCGGACTGGCTGCCCAGGACTGAAACTGGAAGACTGGATCAAAGAAACTGGGTTCCAGAACGTGAAGCACCACAAATTCAAGTGCCCCGTCGGTCCCTGGGCCAAGGACCCCCACCACAGGGAGGTCGGCATGCTGAACTTAATACAAACCCTTGATGGGTTGGAGGGCTTTTCCCTCAAGCTCTTTTGTGATGTCTTAGGACAGACGAAGGAGGAGGTTCTTGTGATGCTGGCGAAGGTCCGCCAAGAGATCAAAAGCAACGCGCTCCACGTCATGTTCGATCAGTATGTAGACCAGCCATTGACGAGAATCATGTCACCTGTGATGAAGGCGCTAATATGTCGATAGCCACGTTGTGTACGGACAAAAGCCAGACGACCAATCGGAAGAGTCAGACGAGGAGTGAGAATGTACAGATATCGGTTATGCACTTTCAAAGCTTCCTGTGCCGACACCATACCAAGGAGGTATAACTCAGCGAGGGATGGTATGGGAAACACTATATGTGTAGGTTTCAGAACACACTTGAGTACATGTGACAATATTCAAGTTTATTGGATCCCCTACATCTAGTAAAGATACTTATTTGCCTGCAAATACCGAAGGTCATCTGCAGACTCATTCCATACATAGCTGATTTCTTGTTCGGACGGTACTTAAACCACCACCAGATTAACGGCTCTGGTGATGCCCCATTTGAAATGCAAATAGTAAAAGATTCATGATTTCAAGCCTGGTTAAGGAATGCCCCGGGGGGGTGTTTGATTCGTGTAGATAGGCCTACGATTTCAATCCTTTACCTGTACATTGGCGATGTCTTCGTCTGCTATACGCCGTGCGAACGGAAACATACTATAAATGAATACCGGTCATATATCCTTTTGAATCGATCAATTATCAAACAAGTCCGATTTGCCATTTCCCTGCGCTTCGTAACAGATAGCCACCCAATCAGGTGTGATGGAATCAAAGTCTGAGGCAGGCAGACAAGCCCTCCATAATTGCTGCGGAACACCAGGCACACTCTTCGGCATACTTCCGCTCTAGTGAGTCCAGAGATTTGCCGGTTTAACTACAGCGATCACGGGATAAGCGCGCGAGGCACTCAAAGAACACGATCACTACCATGCCCGGATCCGGACATCTTTGCCACGAGGTTAGTAATCGTAATTTTAGTCCAATAACTGAGTCATTATTGTAGTCAATGCTGTAAATCTAGACCAGGGCCATGCATCTCGATGTCTTCATCTTAATATGTATGGCGGCGAAGTGATATCGTGCTTCCATGCATGGAACGGCTCAGAATAATTAACCTAGCGTGATCAATTGAGTCTCAAGCATGTTGAATAGTATTGCAAGACTGCAGACGTTATAACCAGAGCTATTGACGAAGATGCAAGACTTCCAGAATACCTACCGAACCCCAGCTATGTTTACAATGTCGTGGCTGACTGTCGACCTACAGTGCCGCCGGCGGTTCGCCGGCAGTTCGCCGGCAGTTGGATATCATCTCGGTCAAAACCCCGGGAATCAGTCGCTTTTATGGAACCTTCCGTCTCCATGTGTCCGGCGAATGTACTAGGAGTCCTTCAGGGCGTCACGCATGTATGAGCGCGTCGGTGCAGCGTTATGTAGATGCTAATGCCCACGTTTTTGCTTGGTCTAGGTCAGTGGGTGCGGAAAATTCCATCACAAGCGCTTCAAGAAGTCTGGGCCTCTTGATGCCGAATGCAAAGGGTGAATAACGTGGGGCAACGTTGTGCTGACAATGCCCAGAGTTTGCCTGCCTTGGCACTCCATTGAAGAATTGGAGGGATGACGGCCAGCTTTTGACTCTTGGCGAGATTCTTCAAGTCATTGACGTTAAACGAAACCGGTCCACGCTGCTGCTTCAACCGTTCCAGAGAATGGTTAATGAGGCATTGCCGAGGGTTTGGTACTGCTCGGATAATCCGCCAAGAGACCTCTCACGTTTTCGTGCGAGGCAGTGACTGGAATCGGCCGTGTTCGTTGGAAATAGCCGGTGGGCAGTTCGAGACACTGCCAGCAGTTTGCTACTGTTTGGTCGAAGATTGGCGTGTCTCTGCCGAGATTGCTTCCATTTCCGGTGGAATGGCATCATCCTGGCAGCCGAAAGCACTTGGCAACGTAATGATGGGAGCCTGGCAGCATCAGAAAGTCGGATGCATCGTGTTGCTCTGGCGTTGAAACAATATGATACCTTGGACGATTATCAGGGTTCAAAATGCTTGAGTCTGGTAAACAAGACGTTTTTTTTTTTCGAAATACGCCGTGTCTGTGAAAATGATTCGGACCCTGACGAGGTCGAAGCGCTTCGCATTTCGCGATTTACGCATTTGCCCGATGCCATTATGATCGATATCTAAGGCGTGCCTGGTGTCCCAGCATTTTGGTTCGCAACGGGGGTTCGACTCCTATTTCGACGCCGTCTTCGCCAAGGTGCACCGCCGTCCTCGCGAAGTTCGCAAGGCAAAGGAAAACTCCCAAGATCACGATTGCCAATGGCTGGGTTCCCAAAGATAAGTGAAACCATGTCTTAAAACGAAAAATGCTGTCAACCCCAACGCATTCCTTTCAGGAACATTCAAGGCCATCTCTCCACGCTTAGATCAAATACGTACGCCACCAAAGCCCCCATCGAAGCTAGCCCCGCGACTAAGCCCTGGCTGTGTCCTCGGCGCCTCGAGCGGTCTTGAAGGGGGCTTGCGGTAAAAGAGGCACACTGTATCCTGGTGACGCATTCAGTTAAAACATCTTGTCCGGCACTCCCATACGGTGTCGAGCCAGCCCTCGAACTCGGAGGTCCTGCCCGGTTTGTAAGGACACTGCCGACTGTCGAAAGAGTCTCGTAAGAACTCCCGACCAATCCCTGTCCCGCATTTGGATTTCACCACCTGGAAGCAAGACTTCCAGCCGATTCAAGGGCGCAAACATGCTTCGGCGGGTCGGAGCGAGACTCGCCGAGAAGGCTCATCGCCGAACACACCCTCTCTGATCAACATGCTGGTGTCGTGACCGCTGCCATCTGAGACCACTCCCTGTTGCCCACAAAGATCTTCCAGGGTCTCGGTCGCGTAACCAGTCTCCTGGTGCTCGCGGATAACGTGGACCTGCAACCTCTCTTCTGTAGTCAAGAAATCCCACATGCAGGTCCGGCTTTCCAGCTGGCATCACCCACACTAGGGTTGTCATGAACGGTAGTCTGAACTTGAATGACTTTGACAGCCCCAGTGGTCTGGGCCGGGTCTTCCGCACCCGGTCAGCCACCTCGCCATCGCTCCCGTGGCTTACACGACGTCGCCCCGTCCGCCACGGCTGATCCGGGCCTTGTCTGCTATCCAGATATGTGGTCTACATACCCCGTCCCGCCCTTGTCTGAAATGTGCACTCGTCTTCTCTTTTCTTGCCCCGCGATCAAACAGCAAATTTGGTGTTTGCCAGAGCACCCTCGAGCCACAGCGCCCTGCCCCCTCGTCATGCTCTGATCGACATCACCGAACGATACGCCTCTATTATCGCCGCAATGAAGGCTTCGCTCTGGGGCCTCCCCATTCTCGCTTGCCTACCTCTCGTGTATGGCCTTTACGACAATGTTCCCGACTGCGCTGTAGGTTTTTTCTCTGGGGTTCATTGGTGAAGATGGAGTTTGTGGGGGTTCGCTGCTAACATCACGTCACAGTTGCCCTGCGTATTCGAACCCCTCGATTACACACCATGCGAATTCACCAATTCGACATGTCTCTGTGGAGATATGAATTACAATATGGCTGTCATCCACTGTGTTAGGATTCAGTGCAGCGTACAGCAGGCACTTAGTAGGCAATGACCCGACCTGACTGGGACGAGGGGGAATTAACTGGGGAAATAGTAACGAAAAACCAGACCTGGTCAGATTGTAACTTCACATACCATGACGAGGGCGCCACTACGACATGGGTTCCGACTTTCCTATTCGGGTGTGTCACACTATTCTTCGCAATCAGAATAGTTACGAAATTCATGGGGCTGGGGACATGGGGATGGGACGACTGGACAATATCATTTGCATACGTGGGTCGTCAATCATCGGTACTAGGGAAGACAGGGTCGGCTTACATGAATCTCTACAGCTCATGATGGTTGCATTTTTGGTCGCAACGACACTCGCAAAGAAGGAGGGAATCGGCCGAGATATTTGGACGTTGAACGTGGGCCAAATTACTAATTTCATCAGGGTAAGTTTACCATAATCTCAGCGATTAGCAGAGCTGACTGATACATAGGGCTTTTTCGCATTCGAGATTGTCTACTCGGTTACGCTCGCCTCGATCAAAGCCTCGATCCTATTCCTTTATCTTCGCATATTTGGGGCGATCACCGAAACATTCCGCCAGATCCTCTGGGGCACTCAAATTTTCAACGTTGCAGTTTGCGTCACTTTCGTCATCGTTAACCTCAACCAATGCAAGCCTCTAAGCTACTTTTGGTACGGATGGGACGGCCGACATCCCGGATACTGTATAGACCTAACCGCCATGGCCCTTTCGCACGCTGCTCTGAATATCGCCCTCGATGTGTGGATGCTGGTGCTCCCAGCGACCCAAATCTACAGACTCAACTTACAGAAGAGGCAGAAGGCAGGAATCATGTCAATGTTTGGGGTTGGCATTTTCATCACGATAGTGAGCGCCGTTCGGCTGAAGAGTGTCGCTACCTTCAGCCACTCCTGGAACCCGACGTGTAGGTTGCAATTGCTCGCCTAACATCCGCCTCCCGCTAACTAGAATATCAGATGACTTCTATGGTTTGGCAATGTGGTCCCACACTGAAGTGTGTGTCGGTTTGATCGTAGCATGCATGCCCGCTGCTCGATCCCTTGCCCGGCGCCTGTTCCCCGAACTTCTCTATGTCACCAAAGTCAGCACCACGCGGCAGTCGACGAGAGCATCCGGGAATGTCAAGATTGTGTCTCAAGACATCGCGACCATCGCAACAGACGACGTACCCGAAAGCTCAACTATGGCTTCTCCGTCAAACTCATCGAAGAAAGACTCGCTGGCTACCCTGACGCCAGATAGAGTACCGCTTAAACGCCTGACCACCAGCGACAGCTTGATGGACATTTCGCCCAGCGAGCGTGGTACCTCCTTTTATAGCGACTCTCAGAAAGGAGGCAAACTCGATGACTGGGAATAAGACGAAGGGGAAGCATAGGAGGTGGGCAAAAGCGACTGACATAATACCCCCATCATAAAGCAAGATTGATTCGATAGCCATTAGCGTGTCTGCTCGAAGTTTGAAGCAATTGTTGTACTCAATATCTGTAATAATAATGGCCCCTTTGTCCAATCAATTCTGTATTAGATACGTAGAATCTCTGCTGCACGAGACACTGCAGATGCACTCTTTCCGACCCATTCAAGTGCCTGCTCTTCGTTGTCGGAACTGAGACTGTCTTGTACGGCAGGGAAAACGTCGGCGCCGTAGCCATTGTCGAGGCCTGGCGCGCTGACCACGTTGTGGAATGTCGGACGCCCGGGGAGTCCCCCTGCGCTTGCGAATCCGCGGGAAAAGTCGCGGTACTTGCTGTTCACCACATCGATGAGGACGGTATCGTTAAAGGCCAGTGCTTGCTTGGCGACTGTAGCGATCCGATCCGCTGCTGTCTCAAACTCGACGATCGCATCGTCGATAGGAGACAAGTCCAGGTCAAGGTCGGGGTAGGCCTCAGCGATGGTCTCATTCAGGTCTTCGTAGTAGGTGCGAAGAACTCTCCCTGCGTTTGGAAGGTCCCAAGGGATGATCACATCGTCGGCAATATGATAAGCAATGAGAGTGAGCCACTGTCCCATGACCCGGTGGATTTTGAAGCCGGGATCTCCAAACTTGGCCATCCAGGCACAAGAGTCATAGTGTCTGAGCGTGTTAGCTGCCACGAGCGAAGACCCACGATCCCATAATTACGTACCCATGGTAGTGATATACTGGGTCAGTCTTGCCTCCATCTGAGCCGATATCGATCTGGAATTTCGTTTAGATACTGTTCTAATCACCACATAGTAGTGAGACTTACTGCGCTGATTCCGTTGTGATAGAAAGCTGCGTAATCACTACCGCTACCAAGAGGGGGAATCTCACCCTCGGTAGTGTTGAACCACATGTCATACAACGTCGGGCCGACATCCCAGTCCTCGGGGAAGAGAACCTTCTTCATCATGTCGATTGCCAAGGTTTGAATCTCCCCAGACCCAGACAGAGCTGTCCGTGGCCCAGATACCGCAACGTCCAGGTTCAGATAAGCCACAGCGTTTGTGACGAGCCAGGGCAAATGAGTCTCAACCCATTCAGTCGAGCCCTGAAGACCGAACTCCTCGGCGTCCCAAGATCCAAGGATTCTTTAAGGCAGACTCGTCAGTACATTCTGCGGTCTTGATCAGACTTCGAGACCACTCACATCGTCCGTCGAGGCTTCCACCCGTTGTCAACGAGTTTCCCAAAAGCCTTCGCGAGCTCGATCAGAACAGCCGATCCCGAATTCGGGTCGGCCGCGCCTCCGATGACCCATGCGTCACGATGGTTGCCGATGATCAGGACCTCGTCTTCTTTGGTTCCGTTAATGACACCAATCACATCCCAGGTGGGCGCAACTGTCTGATTCATGAAGTGAACCATGTCCAAAGTAGCGCCAGTCGTAGGCCCACTGCTGTAAGTGATGTCTGGCAAAGCACCGACCCAGCTGCTCCGGTTGACCTGTTCAGCAGAAAGACCATTTCCATCAAGAGCTGCAAGAAGGGGGGCGGCATCTTTCATGCTGATGGGGACTGAGGGAATGGATGGGTTGTACGGAGTGACATCGTTTCGTGGGCCGTCTTTCTCCGAGGCGTAGCCGACAGTCGAAGGATCACCCGAATAAAGAGACGAGAATCGAACGCTACCTCTTTGGATCATTGATGGGTTGCGCGCAGGACCGTCTTGGGTTCTTGATTAGCTCAACTCATGATTTCTTCTTGACGATACCAACGTACCTGGGTAGGCCGCGTAACCATTTGCAACAGTGATTTCGCCGTCGTCGAGAGGATCGGTAAACAAAACAGCGCCAATCATGCCATTGTCCTGTGCATTTTTGACTTTGGTGCCTCTGTAAATTGCCCCATACATTGAGAGAGCAATCTTTCCCTCTAGCTCGATGCCCTGATCCTTTAGAGCTTGGAAGTCGGCGCGTTGGCCGCGACTGAAACTTGGATTAGTGGTATTCTGTGAAGACTGGAAAACCCACGTAGAAACCTACCCAACGTAGACATATTCCGCGCTGATGTTGCCACTGCCACTCATTGCATGGTAAGCTGGAATGCGGTTGGGATAACTCGTAGTCGAGTCTTCTTCAAGCATGTCCTCGATCAAGCTAACCTCGTGGACACTACCGTCTGGTCTATTCAACTTCAACTTCGTTTCGAGGGGCGCCGTGTACCAGATCCAATACTCCTCGATATGGGCATCCCATCCAGCATTCGCCCACTGCTCCTGCGTCCACTCAGCCATCGTTCGATTGTGGCCTCCGAGATGGTCTCCATGGGTATAATAGTAAGACCAGTCATCCAGAGCTTTACTGTCAAAGGAGTTCACCAGAATACTCTCATGTTCAGTCAACGATGGCGGATACTCGATTGCAAGATCCCGTTTTTTGTGACCATGGTCGTGATGCTTATGGTCGCTAATGCGCTTGTGGAGGGCTGCCCAGTCACGCTAGCAAGCATAAACACCAGTCAACACGACACTGGCTGCCAAGAGAGTTTGCCGCATAGTGAAGAGTCTATTGTTTCACTGAACGGAAAAGACGGGTGTTCCCAAGATCTCGGAACTTTAAGAAGGATTCCACCTTCCCGGAGATTTTATATATACTATGTAGATTGCTTACTAGCCTCAATGATAACCACCAACCCCTCATCTGGGCCTTCAATAGATCTATGCCAGGGTCAGAATCCGGGCAGAGCTCAGCCGAAGGTCGTTGAGCGTTGGGAAATGGGCTTTCCGGGTGGGAGTCAAAAGATGACTGCTTTTCCGGCTTATCATGCTTGCGTGACGTGCTTTCAGCTTCCTATCTTGTATAGCGTTCATGTCATGTAACGAGAAAGAGCGGAGAATCGTCCCAGTTTCTGTTGTGCTAACCGCAGATGATATCGTCAAAGGATTGGTCGTAAGTGAGGGGTATTCCGGTCGTGATCAAGTCCAGCGTGGGGTAAAGCTTGGCGTACGTCTTCACGCACCAAGGCGACATTCGTCCGTCATCAAGACAGGAAGTCTTACGAATCATTCACCAAGGTTAGATCGAGAAGAACACCTGGATATCGCGCCGTTATCGGAGTTGCGAATTAGCAGATTATCGGCTTCGAAACCGACTCCGAGGTGGCGGACGTCCAGGCAGTGTCATAGATCACAATGGAAATCCGCAGTCTGAGAAAGCTGAGATCAAATGAACTCTTCAATCTTAGAAAAGCTGAAATATTTAGATCAAAACCCCAACATGTTGTGGTTTGGCCGCTAAGTGTTACCTATGCTGAGATAGTATCCGAGTGAGGCCGTGAGCCTAGCAACGATTACGAGTATCTTGTCTACTCAAAGTTACGAGCCGGACACCTTCACACACGCACGACAAAGCTGCTGCAGGAACAGACTCAGCTTGAGCGTGAGAAACATGTGACTTTGACTGAGGTGCGTGATGGTTATTTATGATAATCATTTTCGAAAACTATTATTTTGTTTCCCCATTGCGAGACATCATATTCGTCGTGTAGAACCTTTTACTAGGTAAAGCCTATTCACTTGAGACACTTGAATCTAATGGTCAATTTCTGGGCATTTTGACGAGTGATGCCTTCACAAATTTGCCTTCACAAATTTGACTTCAACTGTCTTCAAACGTCAAACAACTCGGACAAGACTCGAGCCCCAGGACGAAGGTTCGGCGGAGCAGCGGCACTTGGGCGGGATTTCCCCGGTGCACAGGCCCGTCACAGCTACGGAGTTGTGCAAGTCGCAGTACAAGCATCGTGGCACAAATTGTGCATGACACAAAGTCTCGGATACGAAAGTCCCCCCGCCAACCCGCAGCTCCAACGCTGCACAGCACAAGCACAGCACAAGCAGGCAGCTGCTTCTCCGCATCAAAGCGTCATCGCCTGGGGCCCCAGCTTTCCGAGCTCAAGCTCCAAAGCAAAGCTCCAAGCTCCGAGCTCCGTCAGCTGCATCGGCCCACTCCCACTTCTCCCTTCCTCCATCCACCCACCCGCATGCGAGCCAGCCCATTGAACCAATCTCTCTCCTCCACCATATCTCGATGCTCCGCTGGCTGGGTTCGTCCATCGTCTTATCGCTCTACTAGCTTATCTACAATCAAACAAAGGTCCCGTCTTCCGATAGCGCCATCATGTCGGAGAAGGCGCCTCTCGTCTCCCACGAATCCGTGAGGCCGAAGCAGCGCTGCCCGTATGCCGGACGCTGCTCGGCCGGCAAACGCGCCGTGAAGGTGCTTGTCCTCGGCGCCGTTGCCGGTCTTCTGTACTATGGCGTTCCGCATGGTGCGTATTTCCCACGGCGTGACTCGACGTTGCATGCTAACAGAATCTCCGTAGCTCAGCAGCACTTCGCTGCCGACAAGGCGGACAAGATGTGCATGACATCCGCCTGTGTCCACGCAGCGTCCGAGATCTTATACAACCTGTCTCCCGACTACAAGGAGCTCGACCCGTGCAACGACTTTGAAGAGCTCGTTTGCGGCGGATGGCGCGACCGCCACGACCTCCGCTCCGACCAGGGCGATGCCTTCACCGGCACCATCATGTCGGAGAACTCGGAGCTTCTTCTCCGCCACATCCTTGAGGCGCCGTACCCCAAGGACTCCAAGGTAAGGGAGAAGCCCAGCCCACGCAGAGCGCCCATGTTGACAACGCCAATAGCACTCCTCTTTCTCTCCGATGCGATTGTTTTCTAGTGACAAGGATGCCGATGAGGAGAACTTTAACAAGATGAAGGCTGTCTACGACGCCTGTATCAACGAGGACAAGATCAAGGAAGTTGGTCTGGAGCCTCTGACCCAGATCCTGGACCAGATCAAGCAGGCCTACCCTCTCGCGAACGCCAAGGACGACGAGCCTAGCCCGACCAAGGACGCCATCCTGCTCCTCGCCAAATACGGCGTTGGTGCCTTCATTGCAAGTGGCACTGGTGCTGATGACAGAGACCCCGACACGGTTGTGGTTTCCATCGCTGCGCCAGGCAGCCTTGGCCTCCCGTCCAAGGAGCGCTACGAGGACGAGAAGCTTGTTGAGAAGTACCGCAGCGTTGCCGTCGAGGTTCTCGGAAACCTGTACCCCGACAACAACAAGGACAACTTCGCCAAGGTCATTGATCTTGAGAAGTTGTTGGCTGCTGCTTCGCCAAGCACCGAAGAGAGGGAAGATGTCACGGTGAGTACTCCACTTTTCATAGAAAGAACATGTTTGCTAACTAGCATAGAAATACTACAACCCCATGCTGATTGACGAGGCTGCTGCCCTCACGCCCGAGATCGAACTAACGGCTCTCATCGCTGGCCTGGCTCCCGAGGGCTTCGTGGTCGAGCGTGTCATTGTGATGGCGCCCAAGTACATGACCGAGCTCGCCACCATCCTCGCCGAGACCGACAAGGAGGTGATCCAGAACTACTTCGTCTGGAAGGCTGTTCAGTCCCTCTCCCGTTACGTGGATGCCGACGCCGTCAAGCCTTACCGTCGCTTCGTCAATGAGCTTGCCGGAAAGGACCCCGAGTCTGCCCCCGAGAGGTGGCGCACCTGCGTTGGCCAGGTCGATGATGGCGTCGGCTGGATTCTTAGCCGCTTCTTCGTCGAGAAGGCATTCTCCGAGAAGGCCAAGAAGTTTGGTGACACCATCATCACCGACATCAAGACCGAGTTCGCCAAGAAGCTCAAGGCTACCAAGTGGATGGACAAGGAGACCACCAAGAAGGCTATCAACAAGGTCCACAACATCATCCAGAAGATCGGCTACCCAACCAAGAGCCCCGATATCATGGACCCTCCCAGCCTGAACAAGTTCTACGAATCAGTCAACGTCAACCCGGACACTTTCTTCCAGAACGCTCTGGAGGTTCGCAGCTTTGCCGTAAGCGATGAGTGGTCTGCCCTCGGCAAGCCCGTCGACAGGGAATCGTGGGGCATGACAGTTCCGACCGTCAATGCCTACTACAACCCTCCAGGTAACGAGATTGTATTCCCCGCCGGCATCATGCAGTTCCCCGTCTTTGACGTCGAGGTCCCCGCCTATATGTCCTACGGCGCCTTTGGCTCTGTCGCGGGTCACGAGCTTTCTCATGCCTTCGACTCCACTGGTCGTCACTACGACCAGAATGGCAACTACACTGACTGGTGGACCGACGACACTGTCAAGGCCTTCCAGGAGCGTGCCGAGTGCTTCATCGAGCAGTACTCCAACTTCACCGTCCCGGGCCCCGACGACGAGCCCCTCCACGTTAATGGACGTCTCACCCTTGGTGAGAACATTGCCGACGCCGGCGGCCTCTCTGCCTCTTTCCAGGCCTGGAAGCGCCGCGCTCACGAGAAGCCCAACAAGAACCTGCCTGGTCTCGAGCACTTCACTCAGGACCAGCTCTTCTTCGTCACCTACTCCAACTGGTGGTGCGGAAAGTCTCGCAAGGACACCGCCATCAACCGCATCTACACCGACCCTCACGCGCCCAAGTGGGCCCGTATTCTTGGCACTATGGCCAACAGTCGCGAGTTCAGAGACAGCTTCCAGTGCAAGAGCAAGAAGCCCACTTGTGAATTGTGGTAATATGTCCAGGCGGGCCGCTGAGTATGAACGGTGTGAGGTTTACTACTTAGGTTGTATAGTATGTATGGTATATTACAGAATGGAAATCGTTGCTTGGGCCCCTTTATCTTAGCTTTATGATACCGTGATGTGGATAAGCGATGCTGGGTAAGGCACCAGTGTCAGCGTATGAAGAGATATTCGGCGTTCGGAACGCAACGGATCGTGACGCAGGCCGAGAGCCCAGAGAGGCTTGATTGCGCAGCGTGAACGCGTTCCCTGAGTGCCGAGCTGTCGAGATCGTCGGTACTATTGCTTTTTCTCCGGTCTCAACGGCTTGTTCAAGACCACTTCGGCCCCCCGGACTAGGGGCTCAGGTGTCAGAGGCATTCTATCACACTCCTCTTACTGATGATTCTAAAAACGAGGCGTTGGTGTATCAGAGAGTGCGGATGCTACTGGCAGGCGGCTAGACCGCCGAATGCCAAGATTTTCAACAAAGGCGACAAAAGATGTAAGGCGTACAATCGGAGCCACGACGAGATCGAGAGAGTAAAAAAGATGGGCAAAGTGATTCAGGGGTAAGTTTAGTACTGTATTGTACAGAAGCTTTATCTCTACCAGACTTTGCTGGCAAAGTCACTATATTCGGAGCTGAAAAATCAAATGGATCGCCAAGTCCATCTAGGCCCTAAGGCGTGTACATTTCACTCTAACCGCGACCAAATCATAGAGGCTTATACGAAAAACATCCTACGTAGTCGAGGGCGAAGTAAAGTATAATCTGTAGATGTATTCTCAAGCACCCGAGAAATTTTCGTCATGTTCACAGCCAGACCAAAAAAGACACACATCGGTGTCCTTCATTCTCCGTGCTATCTAGACATCTTGAAATAGCTGCGACTTACAAAGTCACAACTGGACATCGAAACTACGAGATATCATTGGATACCACCAAAAAGCAACGCTGCTTACATGTACAAGAACGAAAGAGAACGGTAGGCCTCACTCACTGCGTACTGAGCCAATAATAAGTTTGAAACGTCTGCAACCTCTGCAGACAGGTTGTTGGATAGTGGGTACCGCGGATCTGAGTTGTCAACTCCTTGAGACAGGCCGGCCCGGGGTCTGCCGTTTCGGATTGTCGGGGCGCGGACGGTGGGGGTTCGCTCTTGTTCCCACCGTTGCGGTTTTGTTTCTATTCTAGCTTATCGCAAGGAATTTTTCATTCTTTGGTTATCTTCGCCTCCTGAAATTCTGCTGTCTCCTTCCTTTTTGTGACGGTGTTTTGGCGTGTTCTAGTCTATCGTGGGGTCCCGGCCGGGTTTGTGATGAGCTAGCGCCCGGCGTTTGTACTCTGTCCAATGGGTCCGGAGTCTGGAGTTCCCCGGACTGTCTTCTGAGACGACTAGAGCCCGCGGTCGGGGAAAATAGAACGGGCGGTGATGTGGCCGGGCAGATTTCGTGGTTATGGATTTTCACATGTCGCTATTTTTGACTGAGTCAATGCTGCACCAAGCGCATTTTTTGGCGGTGAGGTTCAGGCATGGCACACCCAATATCACAACTCCAGGGCCACAGGAATGACAGTCACGAACACGATACCCTCGTGAAGAAAAATTTTTTACATCAAGTTTTTTTAATATCACAAGACCGTGATTCCATGGGTCGTTGGGCATCTTCGAAATGGCTGCGGTGCATTCGCTAGAGACAAGCACTTGCCAAGTTCTTATTGGTGTGCATCTAACACTCTTGGCTGCCAGGTACCGGGCCTGCCGAGATTGGTTACACTGCAGGCCTCCCGTCGATTGGACACATTGAGGCTCTCAGCGGTTGCATCATGATAGATTCCCATGTCGCGATAGATTGCTGTCAAAAGAAGAGACCAGATTAAGCCTAGAGATAAAAAAATTTCTGGTTGTTCAGGGGCGGCCACGAGGAGCCCAACCAGACGCAAACCCAAAAGCCTTTTCGTCCTGTTCGTGATTTATCTGAGGCCCCGGCGCTCCGTAGACAGCGGGCCGCTGTTCTTGGGACGACGGAGGTGCCAGCCGGACCAGCGCCCCGGTGCCTTTTGGTGCGTGCGCCGTTGGGAAATCCATGGGTTTACGCTGATGTTGACTCATGGGCTTGTGTCGGGCACCAAGGTTGTGTGGATTGCGACATGTGCTTTTTGCTTGCCCATTGACAAGGTGTCGCGACAGTTAGCAACAACCCGGTTTGTGGCCGTGTCGGAGGTTTTCGGGCTGTCTTTCGGTCCAACGTTCGCTGTCTCGAGGCTTTGCATGTTTTTGAAATAGCGGATACCGTTTTTTCCCCAACCAAACGCTCGACGCAGCTAGCCTGCCGGGAATGTCGATGTCGATGCCTTGGAGGCTCCATGCGTTGAACAAAGGCATTGTACGAGTAAGTCAGGGCAGGCAGATGGAGAAGGCGTCAAATCACGATCCGACCTAGCGTGTTGTCCCGGCATCCCGCGGGATGCCCTACGGCCAAGACTCTCTGGCTATCTATCTCACGAAAACGAGAGATGATGAACGGGAATGGGAAAGGAAGGTAGGGAAAATCGAATTCTGGGCAAATGTCACTTGGACGGCTGATCTGCAACTGTGCATGTCTTGCGCTGGTCCATAGCAATACCACTATCCCGTACTAGAGGTCCACCCCACTGAGGATGCCACGGTGTAGACACAGCAGGCGTCACAGCGTTTACATAGGGGTGGGCGGTGATGAATCAAGAAAGACATCGCCGGGGGAGGTGTAGGGGAGGACGACAAGGCAGGTTTGACGAATCGACCAGCCAACCGCCCACGTTGTCGTCAAATGAGGTCGTGGCGGTGGATGCGGTGATGTCTTGGCGATAATGCCCATCGCCATCACGATCAACAGGGGGCGGTGCTCTTTGGCTCTTGGGCCTGGTCGATACTTCAACGCTCTGGTCGTATGCGCTCACACGTGTGCGCACTCATTTCCAAAGACAAACCTTTCCTCACTAGATGGGAAAGAAAGAGAGGGTCTCGCCAAGAGGTGGTGTCCACGGCCGCGACGGGCAGGTAATAGCTTTGTGATGATATGTGTGTGGTTTGCCTATCACCTGTGTAGATGCAGACGGACGGACATCGTTGTGGGTGATGGCCGGCGGCGGTGCATTGCACGGCAGTGGATGCAGCCGGATGGACTGGACCCATAGCAGCAAGACGCTTATCGTCGACGGGCTTTTTTTCATGCTGCTCGCGCGTTTCGAGGGACGCTTGGCGATTGCGGCGCAGATGCCAGGAGCCGGATCTCATCTTGCGAAAGGCGGTATCCGTCCGGTAGGCCGCAGATTTTTGATGGGGATTTTCCCTCGGCGGTAGATCATGTCACCCAATCTGGCCAAGACTCGCCCGTAGAGCAGAGTTCCCACCGGGTCCGGGATGCGGATTGCTCTCACCGGCGCCCTATTGAAAGCCAAGTCAGCAAGCGATGCAAATCGACATGTTGCTGTAGCGTAGCATGGTCACTTTCTTGTTCCTTGTGTCTCCCCTTTGGCTCTACCCGGCTGGGCGTTTTGGACCTGTGGTTTCCAGGCTAGTGTTGAGCTAAACAGCATGGAAAGCTGTGATGCATCATCTTGGCTTTCCTGAAGAGGAATGTCTTTGATTGGATCGTGATGGGAGGCTCAGCAGAAACGCGGAAACGCCGCGCAATTAGTTTGGTGGGGGAGTATCCAGTAGAAGGTGCAGAACGCCAAGTTGTTCGAGGCGGGGAGAGATGGGTTCAAACAGAGGGGACGGTTGCATCATCATTGAGGCTTCGTTCGCGGGCGGATGCGATAGGACTGTGGGCACGTTCTTTGGATAAGAGACAGACAGCCAAGAGTTCACGAGAATAGAAACGGGCGGTAATGGGATTTTGTACGTTTAGCATTCTCGACTAGCGTCTGCAGGTCCAACACAGAGCGACAGTGAGCCTTTTCGTCCCAAATTCGCCGCTGTGTTGTTGGTCAACTGGCTGGCGGTGCTCCGGCATCGTGTGGTGGTATTCTAGTCTAGCCTCTCACACCGAGTGCATAGGAAAGCCACCTTCTGTTTTTGAAGGGTCAGATATGATTTGCGGTCGCACGTACACGCACATACACACATACGCAGAGCGAAGATCTGACGGCGGGTGGCTGAACGGAAGGACGGATGGACGGCCCAAAGGCCAAGACAGCCAGACCACGTTGTGGCGGCCGTCTGTGTGTGTGTGATTGCGACTTGTCAGCATCGACCATCCATCTTACCTGGTCATCAGCGATGTGGTCGAAGAGTTGATGACAATTCATTGAAATAGGCTCGAACGGCACGGGTTTTTGGAGATTCCAGGCGTCGATCAGTGGACGAGGGAGGGACATCAGACCAAGACCTGTGACGACAGACTGCAGCGAGACAAAGTGAACCCAGCTTTGTTCTAGTCCCTATCGACAAAGCCGAAGAGGCTGCTGCTGTCCACCACAATGCAACTGGGAAGACTGGAACCAGCGGCTCGGCCAAGCGACCACAGGGCCTGGGAGACAGCCCAACCCAAGCCACCAGCGACCGGGAGGCTACCTGAAGAGGCAATTAGGGGGAACAACGGGATGCACGGGACCCTCTTTTTTGACTTCTATTTCAATTTCGACGGGTGGGACAGCCGAGCCGTCAACGGGAAGCGAAGGATGTGTGTAGATGTGTGTGAAAGTCGGGATGTAGACTGTCAGGAAGAGGGCGTGGGACTCTTACTCAAGTGGTGGCGTCCCTGGTTCCTTATCGCGGTACCTGGTCGTTTTCTTCACATGTCCGGCCAGAGCGGTGTTTCGTCCCGGTGGGCACCGGTCCCCTGAACCGTCCATCGACGGCGCACGCAAGAGATCGTTACCACCGAAGAGAGGCCTTCTACGGGCTGAATGCTACGCTCCGGCGGCACTCTGGCGCAGTAGCTGTCTGCACTGTATCTTTTTCTGTGTTTTCCGACACATTATCGTGCCCAGCCCAAGTGGATCGAGGCCAGTGTTTGGTTGTGTGTTTTGCTGGCATGCTACTGCTGCTACTGCTGCTACTGCTGCGGCTGCGCCTATCAATGGATACACGATGTGCGTCTTTGACGTCTTGTTAGCTGCAACCTGCCCGTCTGTCTCGCGGCTGCAATGTTGAAGCGTGCGTGCGCGTCGTCGTGGCAGTGGCAGGACGAGGCAGACAATCTGTATCAATAGCCCGGATGAACGTATAGACGACATAGGGACAGCACAGCAGCGAAAGACTGAAGATCCATGGGAACACGAACGAACGACTGGCTGAGCGCGGTCTTGGCGGCGTGCGCAGTTCATTACGAATATCTGCAAAAGACGTGAAGCCAAGGCCAGGAACACGAGCTGGCAGATATCCAACATTGTTGAGGCCGGCTTGGCTCTTGTCTATCCTCTGCACGAGCTGCCACGATACCGGGGGGCGTGTGCAGCAACAGAACAGCAGCACGAACAGCGACAGAGAGAGTCAGTCAGCGATCCAGAGAAAATGCCCTTCATTGCCTCATTCTCACCAGCGTGTTTCGAGGTCCAAGGCGGGTCCTCCCATCTCTTGGCGGCCAGAGCTCCGATCGTGAAACGAATGTCCCGACTCGGACAGCCGGGGGTCCCCCGTGCCCTTTTGGCTCTCGCCTTTCCGTACAGAGTGCGTCGGCCTGGCTCTTCTTCACACAGGCTTGACGAAGCAGCAGTGTGTGGCGTTGACACAGGCATACTAAGTACATCACACACACGGGAGGGAGGCAGCGGTCCGCAGCGTGCGTTAGTCGAGGCTAAGAGACACGACACGCGCGCGCAGGCGCCTTTCCGCCAGGATCCGAAGTCTTTGATGTTCCTAGACCTGCTTCATCTTCTTCACCTTACACTAGCTCAGAAGCTCCCGCAGCAGGCTTCTACCCTTCTGTCGTATCTCGACGATTCGATCAGTCGCAGCGATGCAGAACAGAACCAGGCGCGCAGAGTGTTCCAGCCAGCCGCCTGAAGCAAGCTTTGAACAGGCATATGCATGGGCGGGCTATTAATATTTCCCGATTCATAACAATGACAGGGCCCTGCCTGCCCCGGTACCCCTGAAGCCCCCGAACACTGAGCGTCCAGCAGCAGCAGCGTCACCCCCCATCACCATGACCGATTCTCAAATCCATGCAGTGCTCCGGCCTACCGTGCGTGGGTGATCGACGTCGAGATGGCCCCCATGGGCCATTGTTCAGATAAGGAAGCCCAAAAGAATGAATGAAGGAAGGAAAATCTCTTCCCAGCACGGCCCTCTCGAGACCGCGAGGGATGCGCGGCCCTGGTGTCCCTGGCGGCCCCCCGATTGGCCTTTTGGACCGTCTCCTGTCTTGAAGTCTTCAACTTTCCTTGCCTTTCTTCCTCCTTGGCACATATTCACTTCTTGGCGTCTTGGCACGGCTGCGCCCGAACTGCTGTCTTCGCCCAAGGCCGTGACGGTCGTGATCCAGGAGTACCCCTCGGGCCCCAAAATACCTCGCGGCTTGTATCACATCACACTGATGGGACTGCCCCTTGACACCGTCGTGAGGTCTCTCGCCCGCGGCCGTGTACAATCATTGCCGCTCTCGTCACTATCGCGACCTTCTGGCCTGCAGATGCGTGTACACTCAGCAGCGGGCCCCGGTGGGCTGAGACGGTAGACGCCCTCAACCTGCTCTTCAACCGCCATCTTGCTGCATCTTGCCTGCCATCGCGCCGCCGTCTGCCGGGACCCAGAGACAGGCCGGCCCCCTGGCACGAGTATCCAAAAACCCCTTCCTCTTCTGGCGAACCGTCGTCGCCCAACTGGGTCACCCCGTGCAGGGCCGTGGGGGTATCTTCCTTGGGCCGCCACCCAAACGCCAGCCCGCCCACGCTCTTCCTTCTTCCCAAAGAGCCTCAACGGGTACGTAGCGCTGGGCAAGGCATGGCAGTCTTGGTATTCCCACAGCATGTATTTCTGCCCACAGCCAACTCACGGCCTGCCGCCAAAGAGTCGACGTAACCATATGCTACCCGCTGTGCGCGGTATCGCCGCCGCATTGGATCTTCATATCAGTGGATCCCGTCCGCCCATCCCTCTCACACTACGCGGCTATCCAAAACTCTACAACCCTTGGTGTGTGCCTATGGTGTCGTGAAGCGGGTCTCCCGTCTTAACTTTTGCCTCAAGCCCAAATTTGGTATCTGAAGAGGCGCTGAGGGTTGCTGCTGTCTCGTACGCACAGAAGCTGGCTGACGCAACAGAGGGCCCTACATTCGTGCAAACGCCTGGGGAGGGGAGGGCAGGGAGTACACACCTCGCGCACCCACATCCGTCATCCATCCACGCAAGCAGTAGGAAGAACAGAGTTGAGAGGAAAAGAGACAAGGCTCCAGTCGGTCTCCACCCCCTCAAACAAGGGTGCCCAGAACCATACATCTCCATCTACCGGACCTGTCTCGTCTCATACGCACACACTTGGTGTATTTTTGTTTTCCCTCCACGTCTCTCAACCTTCACTCACAGACGGACTGGCTCCACCGGACTGATACCCCGTTTTGCTAACCAAGTCAAGTGTAGCTATTCTAAGAAGCCCTTGCTTAGTCTGATTTCCTCCCAAGACTTGGGACCTCTCGAGCCACCGAGATATATCATCCCGTCCAAGACCTAATTTCACAGACAACCCACCGGAGCTGGAATCCCCTTGTCAGCGACATCAAGTTCTTTTCTTCCGTTGTATTTCTGTTTGCATTTATCTTCCTCCCCCGTCACCACCATCGTCAACTTCCTTTTTCATCACCTCTACCCGGTTTCCTTGCATCTCAACCAACTCTCGACACTCACTCTCGAGCGAACGACTTATTCTCTGCGAGATTCGGCGTGCGTCTTTCAACCTGTTTCCTGCTTCGACCGGTCCGATTTGAAATCATACTGCGAGCGAGCATCCACCAACTGTAAAACAACAAAAAAACAACACCCTTAAAACATCAACACATATTCACACACAATGGATCGAAGGGATCCAGTCCACCCGGGCCAACACTCGGCCTGGACCGAATCAGAGGTGTCGACGCGCAAGAACTCAGCGGAGTGGCAAACATCAAGGCCAAACTCCCCCAAGCTGGCACCACTGGATTTGACATTTAACGACGAGAAGCGCGGCCATGGCAAGGAGAAGGATGAGGGCTACAGCAACTCCATCACACCGGTGGTCGAGAAGGGCGCCTCCCACGGCCACGGCCACGGCGAGCATGGTCACATCGACATCAACGACCCCAACAGACCACGGATGGCTTTCAAGGCTCGCCTGCACCACTTCACCTGGGCATGGTACACCCTCACGATGAGCACGGGCGGTCTCTCGCTGCTCATCTTCGCCCAGCCTCACCAGTTCCCCGGCCTGAGGCAAATCGGCACGGTCGTCTACGTTATCAACATCATCCTCTTCGTCCTCGTCTGCTCGGCCATGCTGGCGAGATTCTTTCTGTACCCCGGCGACATGAAGAAGTCGTTGACTCATGAGCGTGAGGGCTTCTTCTTCCCCACGTTCTTCCTCTCCATCGCGACGCTCATCACGAGTACAAACCGATACGCGATCCCCGAGAACGACGAGACCCTCGTCTGGGCCATCCAGGTCGCCTTCTGGGGCTATGTCATCATCACGCTCATGTTGGCCATCGGCCAGTACAGCTTCGTCTTCGCTAGACACAACTTCGGGCTGCAGACCATGATGCCCACGTGGATTCTTCCCATCTTCCCCATCATGCTTTCCGGCACCATCGCCTCCGTCATTGCCGACACTCAACCCGAGATCGCGGCCGTCCCCATCGTCGTCGCTGGTCTCACCTGCCAGGGTCTGGGTCTGTCCGTCGCCGTCCTCATGTACGCCCACATGGTCGGCCGCCTCATGTCCGCCGGCCTGCCTAACCGCGAGCACCGCCCCGGTTTGTTCATGAACGTGGGCCCGCCGGCTTTCACCGCCCTCGCCCTCATCGGCATGGCCAACGGCCTCCCCAACAACCTCGACCCCGACCGCGACGGCATCCTCATCGATGTCGGCATCATCAGGACCATCGCCCTCATGTGCGCCATCTTCCTCTGGGCCCTTGCCGCCTGGTGGTTCGGCATCGCCATCATCGCGGTCGTCTCGTCCCCTCCTGTCTACTTCCACTTGGGATGGTGGGCCATGGTCTTCCCCAACACCGGCTTCACGCTCGCGACAATCACCATCGGCAACCAGCTGGGCAACGAAGCCGTTCTATGGTTCGCCACCGCTATGTCCCTCGTCCTCCTCGGCACCTACTTCTTCGTCCTCTACCACCACGTCAGAGCCGTCATCATTCAAGACATCATGTACACGATGAGAGACGAGGACTTTAACGACCACTAAATTCACACTGTATTCATCACATTCTTTTCTTCATCGGGAAAGGAGGAATCAGCGGTGGGAAGCGGTTTGTTTGGCTGAACAGCTCACCGAGCGTTCACCGAAGAGAAAGAAAAACACGAGGTTTGGAACGGGGAAAAAAAGGTTACCAGGATAATCGCGGCACGGATCTACGGATGTGTGCCTGCGCAGTCGTGGGCCAGGGTGGCTCACTGTTCATGCTTCAAATGTTCATAGCGCCAGAACTGACTCTGGGAGGTTTTGCAAATTATTTCCGCTCTGGCCAAAAACGAGCGAGAGGCGGCGTCATTTTTAATCATGTGTGTGTGTTTATCTTTCGTTTTTTTTTAGGGGCATATTCCAGCGTGGACGAACAACAATAGCGCGCGCGCTCATATCAAGCGTAGTCTCATCTTTTTCAAAGAATGGATTCTCTTTTCCTTGAATACCCTTTACGGTCTTTACTCCCGTTTATTCGATACTCATTTTTGTAACTTTTACGCACGAGGCTTTGGATCGTCATCATTCATACCAATTCTGGGGCTTCTTTGATAGACTTTGGGCACACATAGACTGGGGCAGCGAGAGGTTTAGGGCTGGGCCAGATTGGACGGCTGAACAAGACACCTTTAGAGGAAACACTTGACGAACAAGAATGCAAGTCATCCCCGCTAAAACACTTTGCTCTGACCCCCTTTTGTCCCCCTCTCAGTGTGTGTGTGTGTGTGTGTGTTTTGTGTTTTGTGAAATTGTAAGCCAGAATCAGACCACGAAGAAGGTGGTCTTGGGCACCCGCTTAGTAACTAACACCTCGCCATACATCACACCATCGCAGTACGCTTCCCCGACGAAACGATACGTGTTCTCCTGCCTCGTAGTCGTCCCATCTCCGGACGGTCTCAGGACGTACGGGATCCGAGAACCGAGCAGTATCACCACCACGTCGCCCGGACGTGCGTCGGCCGGGCCCATGCCCACGTAACCCTGCCGCCGCGTCGTGAAGGGTCGTTTCCCCGTCATCTTGTCCATGTTTTCGCCGTACATGGCCTGGCCAGGGCTTCGAGTGAAGAATTCTTCGAGGCGCTCTTGCCGGTCTTCTGGCGTGAGCGTCTCGTACTCGGTAAGGGTTGTCAAGACGCTTATGCAGTCTTCATAGTCGCTTTTGTCGGTCAAGTTGGCTATGTGGTAGGTTCTTGTTGGGGTCCAGTACAGATCACCAATGGGCACTCGCCACGCTGCTTCACTTTGCCTTTCCTGACTTTCGTATACGCCGTGCTGCAGGCTTTTTGCGGCTGATTTCTCGCAAAAGGCCTTGATTGTCTGGAGATGCGCCGCGCGAGCCGCGTGACCTGCTTCCCACTCCCATACCTCACCTGTCTCTTCCATTATGTCGACTGCATAACCGCATATCCCGAGCATAGACGGGTCGTCCGTGTGTACGATCTCGACCGTGCTGTCTCCCGCGGCAGCCGTGAGGAACTTCTCCGCATCGTCGTAGATGGCCGTGAAGGAGCGAGTCAGTCCGGGTCGCCAATCCGGGACCCAGGACGGCAGACCGTCAATGTCCTTTGGCAACTGCGAGAAAGAGAGGATCTCGACGCGACCTGCCTGGATGAGAGCGCGGGCGGTCTCGACGAAGGTGGGATGGCAGTCTGGGCGTTTGTAGTCCGGGGTAATGCCAAGGCGATCTGCGTCCACGGCGATGCTGAGAAGGCCGTAGATCCTGTCTCTGGGAAGGGTCGCCTGCGCGTTGCCGTCGATGTATGTCTTTCTCAGGAGGTGGAAGAGATCGTCTCCGGGCCCCGCGCCTTTGACATAGTTGCGCTGTCTACGGCGGATAGCTAATAGAGGGCCAACACGGCGATCTTGAGCAGCGAGAAGGAGTTGGTGTTGGTGGCCAGGGAGTTCGTTCTGCTCGGCAACTCTGCCGAAGCAGTTGTCGAATATCATCCCAGCCAGAAGGAATAGGTCAACATTCACTACTTTTGAACCGCACACAAACACTGTGTTGGGGCACAAGGCCTGCTCTTGAATGATCCATACCCGGCCAAACCAAGGCCTCTCATTCCAGGCTATCACGGCCTCAAGAAGCTTAGTGGCCATGGGCAGAGCTTTGGCAATCAGAGCCTGGAATCTCCTAGTCAGCTCATCCTCCGGGTCACGATTCTCAAGCAGAGGTCTCAACAGTGGCAAGCGCTCTCTGTTGAAGTAACTCTCAATGTCCAACTCCCGAGCACCCCGCCCAATCTCCTCCCAGCAATCCATGAGGGCGTCAGACTCGTCTTGTGCTGGCCCGAGCCACACGAGGACCTGCTGCGCTTTGCTGTAGATCTGCGTCATCAGCGGAACCTGTTCAGTCTTCTCCGCGGCATCATCTTGGTTGATGCATATCTGATCGATCCAAAGCGTGACCTTCTCGTCCCTACTTCGAAGGTGTCGCAGAGCCGCATCGAGCGAGGCCGTGATGCCGAGGCGCGACCCTGAGATTTCGATGGTGTGCGTCTTGTCTTGGCGCCCCCAGGTGTACGAGAGTGCCTTGAATAGCCGCGGGGTGGCAACCGGGGTGCTTGAGATTTCGCACACGAGCGGGCTCGAGAAGTGGGCGTCGCTGTCGCCTTCGTCTGTTCGGGTTGCAGCAGCAGATGCAGGTTCAGATCCTATTCCTCGGGAGGGATAGAGTTCGAGAAGTCTGATGTGTGTCGATGCCGACGGCAGGATCGCCCGGTCGTCGTTGTAGGTGAAAGGGACAGGGGCATGCGGCTCCGGAAAAGACGGCACGGAAGACATGGTTGCCGTGTGCACTGGGACCAGACTGCGCGGCTATTCGAGACAAGGAACGCCCATGCACGATTGTTTGATAGCGTTTAGGTGGCAAGGTCGTTCTTTTAAAGTACTCAAGGAATCCTGCCCCGGTATTGGGCTGGGGCTGGGTATCCTGGGCTTCCAGATTGGGTGCGGAGATGGAGACTATTGATGGCGCTACTGCAGCTGTCATGCATCATCAAGCAACTCCTGCGGGCAAGACTAGGCATGACATTCATAGCCATGCCTTTAAAGTCCATCACAGTGAATAATGCAAGTGGTGTTCTCTTACGAACGGTTCATGGTTCTTGTCGCTGAATGGCAACTATCACTCTGTGGGTTATGCAGGTCCAAGCTGTGAGTTGAACTTCCCATTACGTCTAGGCACTCATCAGTCCACACGAACCCACCGAGATCATCAGACGTACGAGCAATATCTCTCATTTGAAGACAAAAATACTTCAAAACCATATGCTGGAAGACGCAAAGTCACATATTTGAGTTTCAAATCAAAGCTAGGGTTAGAAAAACGATCCCACAGATTTCAACAGTGCTTGGTTGGCAATCGAAAGAGTGGATATCTGCCCTTAACAATTCATATCGAGAAACCGGCTGAGTGAGTGTCGAACATTAGAAAAGAGGAAAGCTCCAATTCTTTATGCAACACAACAAGACTTGAAGAAGGATGCCAATTTTTTTAACAAAAAGATTAAGTCAGAAGTCCTGAACCAGAGAATGACGTGACAGGGATAATGTGAGGTGGATGTGGCGTTAATGACCGTTCCGATATTTTAGTATTTGTTAGGCTGTCAAAATGCTTTTGTAATCAGCCGACAATTAATTCATGGTCGCAGATCACGATTGTCGTTATTGTGAAGCAAGTTGATATCACCCTCTGCAGTGGCTGCGGTGGATCCTGATGATTGATTCACCTGTCTCACAAGAGGTGGGTTCCCGTTTGTTGCTCAACCATCAATAGGCATCTCGCCGAAGAGTGGGTGGGCCGAGGCACGGATGTCACCCTAGAAGTGATGAGCATAGCACTCGGCAGAGATACGTAATGCTGAAAGAAGGTGATCAATTTCGTAGGTACCGCATTCAAATCTACAAGAGAAAATTTCATACCGTTGTTTCTGAAAGCCTTCGTTGTGTTGCTTGCTTAATGATTGAGTAAGCAGCGATGACCTTGTGATTGATTAGGACGTGTAACCCGCCCGGAAGTTGAAAAGCTTACACAAAACGTCATGCACTGCACACACTTGCGTTGGTATCCGACTATTCTCGTTTCTGAGACGCATCTTCCGAAGACCTAACAACAGTCGAGACCTCGTTGGCTGGAAAGAAGCATATGGTCATACGTTGTGTAAGACAGGTGGAGGCAGACCTGTGCCAAGGTCTGCTTTTGGGATATGTCTCGCTGAGCTGAACTTCGCGGCCCGCGAAGCTGGATTTCGTGGCTGTCGCAAATGCACCCATGGGCCTACCAGCGTGAGGGATGGAAAAAGGTCTCGGCAGCATCTGCAGGGCTTCCCATTGATCTATATAAACCCATTGAAAGCGACTGAACGATGTCTATTCTCAACCGGGAATAAAGTCTACACTCTATCAGCTCCTCCGCCCAGCCGCTCTCATCATGAATACGTTTACCAACGTGCACACCAGCCCCTCTGACGGGGAATCGAGCTTCCATTGTCGTGTAGGGAAACCACCGGTGCCGTCGAAGCGGGTCAAGTCATGGGGATTTCCAACCCCAGGCGTACAATCTCCAACGGCGGCCATGGTCATGACGAAGGGCTATTTCATCGAGTAGGTGGAGACTAGTTGTGGTCATGGCATGTAACGCTTATTCGAAATGAATGCAGCAACAGCAAGTTAGAGGGAATCCTTGACGAAGGTGAATACGACTACATTGTCGTCGGCTCAGGCTTCACTGCTCTCGCCTTCATCCAGGAAGCACTATCGAACAACGCGCACGCACGCATCCTTTGTCTGGAGCGAGGAGGTTTGTGCTTATCCCCGGAAACTTTGAAAGTTCTCATGCTAAACAACTGCAGAATTCTGGCTTCCTGCTCATTTCCAAAATCTTCCTCTCCCATTCAAGACGGTACTGGGTGGGCCATCGGAAACCTTCCCATGGACACTATCCAAGAAGACTTTCAGTGACCCGCTGCTCAAGTTCTGCCATGGATCGTGCCCCTTTTTCGGGGGACGATCACTGTTCTGGTCGGCTTGGTCTCCTCAGCCTAAAGTCGAGGACATGAGGGACTTCCCAAAGAGCATGATCGACGCCACCGAGAAGGACGACTTTTGGAGGAGCGCCGAGGAGCTGCTTCACGTCACAAGCGCCGACAAGATCGGAGATTCTGTGTACTCAGGTCTTCAGCGAGAAATTGATCGAAGACTCAAGGAGCACATGTCAGGAATCCCAACCGCCAAATACAGTGAACCGGCGCAGCTAGCAGTCGGCCAAGCTTCTGTCACCTCGAACCTCCGCTTCAACAAATTCTCTACTCCGGCGCCACTGCTGAAGCTCTATGAGGAGCAAAAGTCTAAGAATGCGGCGTCTCTCGACATTCTTCTGGATTGCACGGTAAAAACACTCAGTGCCGTTGACGATGACGGAGGACATGTTCACGCAATCGAGACCACTCGGGGCACGATTACATGGCAAGGCGATAACACGAAAGTGATTCTCTGTGCAGGCGTGAGCTACCGAGACTGATCTCAGTCCATGGTTCTGAGCTGATGTTATCTTACAGGCTTTTCCTGCTGCTACCATCCTACTCAACAGCTTTCCACAGTGTCGCGAAACCGTCGGTAAGCGTGTTTCGGGCCATTTCTTGACGCACATTGTCGCGCGTGCGCCGCTGTCTGCGTTCAGTTGGAATCCAGCAGGCATAGAATCAGACCATAAGCGGAAGCTGGAGATTGCCGCACACTATCTGGCTGGCAAGGATGCGGCCAGCGGCCAGCAATATCATGTCCAGATCACAGCTATCCAGAGTCCGGAGCCGGAGAAGGATGCAGAGGATGCGGCTCGTGAATGTCCGGATTACGCCGCCGCCGCTACCCGCGAGCAACTTGAGGGCTCTACCGAGCATGTCGTCTTTGTGTGTGCCACACTTGGCGAGTTCTCGGAACACAACTCGGACAGCTGGTTCAGACTGGACCCTAGTAATCCGGACGTTACCACAAACATGAAGCTGCAATACACGCTCACCAAGTCTGACCGACAGCTTTGGGATACCATGGACGAGGCGACCTACCAAACCATTGAGAAAATGGTCACCCCGATTGAATCCGAATCGACGGCTGGATCAGGATCGCCCTCCGAGGTTCTTGAGTACTGGCATAATGACGGACCTGACACCAACAAAGGGTCGTGGAAGGCGGGCAAGCCGGACCCATCAGAGATTCGCGTCCCAGGCATTGTCCACGAGACGAGCACAGCGTTCATGGGACCAGCCTCGGAAGGCGGTTCGGTCAACCCAGACTACAGTGTTCATGGTGTTCCAAACGTGTTTGTGACTGGCGGTGCTCTCTTCCCGACGGCAGGCAGTTGGAATCCGACCTTGACCATGTGCGGGTTTGCTCAGGATCTGGCGCGGCAGCTGGAAAAGGAACGCCGCTGAAAATTGGCATCAAGGGTCTAAGATATCTCAAAATTGTCTCTAGTCTTCATGAGAAATTGTCTTGAATGAAATTGAAGGGTTTGAATCATGTTTTAAGCCACATGGTATGGAGGACGTGAGCTCATGATGAGGAGTCAGTCCCACATTGAGATGGCGAGACCCTGAATTCCCCGCGACGAATCCCTGCAACTTGGCTTGCATGCCGCGTGGATACCGCACCCGTAGGTAGCCACACCAAGATGGATATTCTGTGGGCCATGGGATTTTAGTGAGTCCAACCAGCAGCTTCAGTGACACATTGTCGGAACCAGCTCAGGTGAGGACACGAGGGCGGTTGAGTTGATTGATGATGGGTGGGTGATGAGGGTGGATTGTGACCGTGCATGAAAAGGGATAAGGTGATAATTGTACAAAATTCAACGATATGAATGTGGTTTGCTCTATGATAAGTCGCCAGCAGGGTATGTCACTGTGCAATACAAAAACCCAGTGACAGCTCACAGCAGTGACAGACAGCACCCAGTGACAGTGACAGCGACAGTGACAGGCGGCGGAGCATGTAGTGTTGTCCCTGAACAAAGCTGAAAATGCCATGTTTTGAAAGATGGAGCTTTGGCCCCACTGCGGACACAGCTCCGTGGTGTCTGATTCGGCAATCTGGGCTGCTAGCGCGAGCATGAAAAAAATTCAGACTGGCCCCGGTGGATTGGCCGATTAACGAGATTAGTCATCGGCCCAGGTTCACGCTTGCTTTTTCTCTTGTTTGTCACCACCAACCACCAGCAAAAATTCAGCAGGCCCTGTTTTTTTTTTTTTTTTTTTTCCTACCTTGTTGCTGCTGTCGCTTCCTCGCCCATCGCCAGGTTCTTCCCTCACACCGCCCTGCGGATGTTCGTCGCCGTCTTCATCCTCTCCCGGGAATCTCGGACGGTCTAGGAAACCACCCGCCAACTGGATAGGTCGACACGCAAGGAACCAATGTCGTCGGAGCATGATTACCAGGACCTCTTCGGTCCGCAGGCCAAAAAGGCGAAACGGGGACGGGTAAGTCATGTCACCACCATCTTTCTTGTTCCTTTTCGTTCCTTCCATCTCCAACTCGTCTTTGCCGTCCGATAACATCTAAACGTTGCCACGATTCAGCCGTCTCTCGCGCCATCAGCTGACGTTTCCTTCGAGGAACAGCTCCAGACCGACAAATCGGCCAATGCCATCCGCATCCGCGACAACCAGCGACGGTCACGCGCCCGGCATAAAGAGTTTGTCGACGAGCTGCAGCGAAAGGTCCAGGAATACGAGAAGCGGGGGATCGAGGCTTCGGTGCAGATGCAGAAGGCCGCACGCGATGTGTCCATCGAGAATGCGCGCTTAAAAGCTTTGCTGGCCAGCAGAGGTGTTTCGGGCGAACAGGTGGAGGCGTACTTGAGGTCCTTTGACGACGACAACAAAGGCTCACCAGCGGCGCCACCCGCAGTTCCCCTCCCGACGGGCATCCAGGGCGAGCAGGTCGACGCATTCATGAGGAATTTCGACGACGATACCAAAGCATCGCCTGCTGCACCACTGGCAGCCACGCTGCCACCCATCCTCAGCAACCCCGTCACCCTCGAACCGTCTACGCAACTTCCGCCTCTGCAGGAGCATTTCAGCAAGGCGAGGTTCCCGCCCGAACCCGAGCCCGAGACGAACGGCACCAAGAGGAAATATGGCGAGGCTTTGATGCCACCGGTTCTTACCCTGACGCCCACCCCGGACGTGCAGCAAAGCTCCCCGCTCGACAAGCTGACCATGCTTGCCAACGCGAGCCTCAACAGGGTCACGCAGCTGGCCCCGAAGCAGAAATTTCAAGAGTCTGCAAGGAGCCCCCATTACTACGACAGGAGAAGCCAGACGCCTCCCCGTCCGTCAGAATCACATCATCCCCCGCAGGCATCTCCACATGAGATGTCATGCAACGCCGCAGCGCAGATTATCGCCGACATGCAGGGCTACGGTGACCAGCGCACCGCCCGTATAGCTCTGGGGTGCCGCTCCCAGGAGGACGAGTGCTTCGTCAAGAACACGGCCGTCTTTCGCGCACTCGACCATCGGTGACGCGATGTCGTACAATCGTGATCCGCTTTTTTCAATGCGGGATTGATCAAAAATATCGTGCCGATTTGACCGGGATCACTCCAGCCCTCTCCACACCGCGGATGCCGGCTCATTCATCCCGTCCGGAGCCGCCTGCGGCAATCACGACACCCCCGAGCAGCGCACGGCGCCGGGGGCAGGGATTCCCGCAACCGTGTCCACCGAATCGGCGATGAACACCCCCGCCCATATCCCAGAAGGATCCGGCTTTTTCTTTGTCTCCGTCGGCGGTCGTTGGAAGGTATCACGGAGCTTGTAAAAACTCCAATGTTGCCCGTTCACGCAGCTCAAGAGAGGTCAGAAATGACCAAAGAGAATTGTGTCTCGCCACGTCGTCGCACTGGAGATGGATGGATCTCATGGGTGCTGTCATGGGTCGCCGCTGTGCAGCATTGCTTCGGTTAACCTCGCTGGCGCGGCTTTTTGCAACTGCTTAGCCGATCCATGGTCCCGCCGTGCATCGAATGCAATGGGCTCATCGTGCTTTGCGCAATTGTACTATCAGAAAAAGAAATAATGATGTAATGTAAATAGCTTCGCTGAGTCGGCCGCCATGTCGGGGCCAGCGTCGTCAATCAAAAAGCGTGTATACTTGTTCAGCCCTGCTTTCTGCCATCTGATATGCGACTCTTCCGATCCCCTCGGTACTACTTTGCCTGTCCAATGAGGGCGACGGTCTGAAGACTGCGACCTCTCCAACGCAGCAAGCTTGCAGCCTAGGCATACCGTTGGGCTTCCACAGCCTGGCTACGCCTGCAGGCACTCGGGCTTTCCATATTCAAATATCAGGTCACCGTAAGGCCTTGACCATCACCCATCACGAACCCAAACTCCACGCAACTAGGACAAGGCCGAATTCGCACAACCTCGACAAACTCCGCGCCCTCCTGCCCGCGCGCATCAGCGGAGACAGCACCACAGTCTGGACGAACATGGCTGGGAGCAGACCAGGGATAACACTGGCAATCGCTGGGCTCTCAAGGCCAAGGGGCACCGCGGCCGACGACACCAGAATGATGCTCACCTGCTCATCAAGTATGTTCAGAATCTTCTGCAGATTAGGGATTCTATGCAAGAGCTACCAAGCTTCATAAGCGATGCATATCATGAGATTCGTGAAATAAGATATGACAATTGGCTTGCGGGCCGTTTGGTCCCAGGATTGCTGCCTCCCCCTCCACGGGCCCAGGCACCTCCTCGAGCAGAGACGGTTGAAACGGACGATCCAGGGATCGAGACGGATGACTCAGGTAGTCAACAGCAAACGACCGGGATAAGACGAAGGAATGGAGGAGCCGAAGGTGCGGCTGACGATTCGGCGGAAACGACAGCAACGAAGAAGAGAGGCTTTCCCAAGCGCATCAAAAGGATTCCCGTTGAAAAGAAACCAGATCCTGATGCGCTGATTTGGGACGAAATCAAGGCGTCACTTAAGCCAGTGCTTGACAGCCTCAATGACGACCATCGTTACCTCTTTCTCAGCTCCGGGAGTTCCGACTTTTGCAGAATATCACTGGTATCTCTAGGTAGTGGTGGACGGCCGGTTGAGCATTGGAATTTGATACGGCAGGCTGTATACGCCCGTCGCGGCAGATGGAATTGGCCGCGTTTGTCTGGGAAACCGCGTCTTGAACTAGTAGAGGTAGGTTTACTTGAAAAGACCCAGAATGACACATTGAAGCTCAGCTCGAACTTGAATTTTTGACCTCCTGAATAGCTCCAAGCACTTGCGCCGCATCCCTCCCACGTCGGAGACCTTTGCGGTCTTTACCAAGTCGTGAGCCTCGAGGAGATGATCAGAGAGCTGGAAAAAGATGTCGTTGCATTTGGGTCGGTGGCTTACACTCCAGGCGACGACATTGTAGGGCAGTGTTTCTATGATGCAAAAAGCAGGCTTCCCAGTCATAACGAGTTCTGTTTCGGCCATGCCGGGTGGAAGGACGATGCATATATCGACCCCGACAGGGTTTATTATTGTGGCATTAAGGAACAATTAGAACGTTTGGAGGAGGTTTCTAAGCTCAAGGCCGCTCCACTGTGGGCTGCTACTTTAGACAACCCATTCCTGGCAGCTGGGAACTCCCTTTTCCCTTCGGGCGTGGTTAAACTCTCCAGGTTCGTCGCACGTCTATTCTTCTCCCTACCCCTGATGCCCTTTAGTCTAGGTGCTTATCATCGAGTTGAAGTGAAATCCGCGACGAAATTTCAACAGCTCGGGACTCGGGCCACATTCGCGGCCTTGCTCAGATCAAGTTTACAGGCCTTCGTGTTGTGTGGCCTGAAGATGAACCAGGTTTTATCTTCACCATGACATGCTGCGGAGGCGTCTTGCTTTCCTGCCTAGGAGTCCTCGGGTTCCGCATCGCCTATGGAGATTGGGGGACGGCGTACACAGCTGGCGCATATTACGTGGCGTTGGCAGGGATTGTTCTGGCCTGGTTTGGACGCCAAGGATTTCTTGATGTCTTCAAGAGAATGACAGTTTGACTTTCCTTTATGGTGAACTTATCTTGAAGTCGGTTGATCATAGCCCGTTCTTTGTTCTGAGAACACTATTCATAGATTGAAGGGGAAACCAGAAGGCCATGCAAGTGCGCCAGATCCCAGACTAGGAAGACCTTGAGTTTGAGTTTCCAAGGAATCTCAGTCTAGATATCTATTGAGGGCCTAAAGTGTGTGTGTAATGTGCTTCTTAATGGCTTAAGCTCATGATCCGTTATTATCATGGATTGAAAGACGCGGTAGTGATTTTCTCTTACGACGATGAACCTGCTGCCTGATGGCCATGAACCACGGTGCTGTATGAGTTCCCCTCGTTTGCCTTGAACAGCCTGCTCAACATCTAGCGCGCTTCGGGTCGCAATGCATGCGACCAGACCAACCTGCATGCAGGCGCACCACAAGGCATAACCCTGCCATGAACCAACTTAGCGGCTAAATGCATTTTGGCATATTTATTCAAGCAAACCGCAGAGACTGAAACTGCTGCGCATTCAAACCGCCTTTCCGCTGCATTTAACTTTGCTGTCTTCGCAGCCCCAAACTTTTCTCGCCCTGTGACTTAAGCCTTTGTGCGGACTTCCAGTCATGACTCATTTGGCCAGGGACGTCGGGAATCTACCGGCTGTTCATCTACAAAATCGCCGTTATCAATGGGCGCCAAATAGAGGTGTTTTGATAGACTCTCAAGGGGAGGAATTCGCGGAAGAGGAGGCAGGGCCTTCGCGAGCCTGGTGCCTGCTGTGCTCGCCTGGGTGCCCGGCTTGCTTCTTCAGCCGAGCGCAAGTCTTGGACTCCTAGTTTCCGAGAGAATGAGTTCAGAGACTTTCGCCAGGCAATTCATTGACAACCGCAGTGGCTTTGAGCGAGCAGAGGCGCGTCTTGTCGAAGAACCAACGGGACCAGGTCCAGATGCAGATACTCCTTCGTCAGCTGGCGAAGACCGTTTTCAATATTCAGCCCTGCTTTCTGCCATCTGATATCCGACTTTTCCGATTCACTCGCTACTACTTTGCCTGTCCAATGAGGGTGACGGTCTGAAAACTGCGGCCTCTCCAACACAGCGAGCTTACAGCCTAGGCACACCGTTGGGCTTTCATAGCCTGGTGTACGCCTGCGGCCACTCGATTCACTGCCGACTACTGCTATAAAGTCCCGATGCGGGAGATGCTCTCCGCTCATCAATAGAACTCTTGAAGAGATAAAAAATGGCCGACCTCGGACAGCTTCCACGCCCTCCTCGTGTACATGAACGGAGACAATTTCACGACCTTGTTGGGCCTAATCATGAGGTAGCCTCAGACGATACCCGCGCTAGACGTGTTCATTGGGAACTGAAATATGGCAAACCGCGTCCGTCGGGCAATCACCTGGTAGCATACTTTCAAAGCATACCGTTCAGTCGGCTGCGAGCTCCCGGCCCTGAACTTCCTATCTTCATACCGAACGTCTACCACGAGAGTCATGAGACAGGGAGAGGCCTCAGCATGGCTTCCAATGTTCTCACTTGGAAAGCTCAGTTACATTCCTCGAACGGAATAAAGGAGGCTGTCCATCTAAACAACGAGCAAGTACCACAACCCAACCCACAACAGGTGCCTGGGATGCGCCAAAGGGTGCGAACATCGGCCGACGAAGCAGACGACATCGCCACAACGACAGCAACGGATGCCCAGCCCCAGACTAAAAATCCGTTTTCAAACTATTCACCAACGGCAGCAGTAGATCCACGAGAGGATCCCGAGTTCTGGGACAGTACTACGACGTCCCTCAGACATCTATTCGATATCATCGAGCCAGAGAGCCACTTCATTTGGGCTTGCGCTGGAGATGCGGATTACTGCAGAGTAATTCCCGTCTCATCGCGTAATAGAGGAGGTCTTTGGAAAGCTGTGCAGGAGAAGGTGGACGCTTGTGGGAAGAGAAAGGTGTGGCGATATCTGCTTGGGCGACCTAAAGTTCAACTTGTCGATGTGAGTTTGCCTGAATAGAACGCTATTCAACATTCAAACGGCACTGTCGCAACAGGAAGCTGACACTACGAAGGTTCGGATGCTCGGGCCGCACCCCTCACGTGTGGGCGAACTTGGCGGGCGTTTCGAAGTCATTGATATCAAGAAAAGGCTCGCAAGACTCAGAGAAGAGGTCGAGGACGCTGGTCCCGTGCCGTATTCTGACTCCACAGAAGGAAGATGCTGGTATTCACGGGTCACTGACGCTGTCATACACAACGACGACGTATGTATTGGAAATTGGATTGACGATGCCCATGACTTGTTCGATGGTGACTCGGACTTTTGCGACATACCAAACAGGCTGTGGAGGTTGAAAGAGATCCGCAAGCTCGAAGTTGCTTGTCTCTGGCCTGTGGTCTTGGAGAATCCAAGCCTGGCGGAAGGAAACTCGCTTGTACCTAGCGAGATGGTGTACTGGGCAAGGTATCTCATAATTGCCCGTTTGACTTGTCGATATTGGTGTAATTACTAACAGTAACCCTTCAGTTTTATCTACGAGAGCGTTCGTGAGTATAGGAGAAGAGGTCTCGCTTATGATCTGGCCAGTATCCAATTCACAGGCTTTCGAGTCGTCTGCCCTGAAGAGGAGCCAGAGTTCATCTTCGCTATGAGATGCTGTGGGGTTATTTTGCTTTCCTGCCTCGGGATTCTTGGGGCTCGTGTCGCTTATGGGGATTGGGGAATAGCATATACTGCTGGAGCATTTTTTGTAGCACTGATAGGGATAGTTCTGATCTGGGCTGGGCATCCAGGAGCTGCTGCCGCCACCAGAGGCAAGACGGAATGATTGTCGTTGGTGTTTAATACATTTTGGCTCCCTCTCACATAGCGCTAACAGCAGAATTGGGCATCCTTGTCCTGGCGGCCTTATTCATGGGTTCTAGCAGAATTCAGAAAATGTTAAACCGACCGGTTTGTCAGACTCAATGCAATTTGCGTTTGCGAAATTTGAGTAAATACTTCCATCTAGAAGAGCCCTATGTGTGCGTTGACGTGTCAAGAGTTGAAGCTTACACCTTAAATTTGGCCAGACTGGTCGCGAACTGAAGAGAGGGGAAAGCCACATTCACTTTTACGATGTATCTATCTCTTGAAGCCAGTCTGGATGAGAATTCATTGGAAACTGGCGCAGCCTGGTCAGCAATCGACGTGCTTCGGGTCGCAATGCATGCGGCCAGACCAACTTGCATGTAGGCAGGCTGTAAGGCGTTCTACCCCGCCGTGGCCCAAATCCAGCGGCTAAAATTATTATGAATACCTATGATTATTAGAGTGAACCTTTGGGATTCCCGTCCCTGAGTAGCCAAGCCACCTTTCCATTTCTTCTCTGTGTTTTCTTCTCAGCATAAGCTACTATCGCCCTAAAACCTCGCTCTTTTACACTTCCAGCCATGAGCCATTTCACCGTGGATATGACAAGTCCGCCCGCAGTCCATCTTCAGCATCGCCGTTATCCATGGGCAAAAAATGATGATCTTCTGATCGATCGTCAAGGAGAAGTATTCCAGGAAGAACAGAGGGGTCAAAGGATCTTCGGCAGACTGGTGCCGGCGATGCTCGCCTGGGTGCCCGGTCTGCCCCTTCAGCCGAGCGCAAGACTCGAGCTCCCTATATCCGAGGCGATTGGTTCAGAGAACTTCGCCAGAGAGTCTGCGAATAACCGCGGTAGCTCTCAGCGTATTGAGCCGTCTGTTCTCCCAAACCTGGACGGAACAAAGGAATCTCCAGACGACATTCCCTCGTTACCCGAGGCCGACATCTCCCAGTCGGCTTCAACTGATGATCAAGCTACAAATGAGGAAGAAGATCGACAAAACCCAGGGCTTCGACAACGACGAGCGCCTCTTGACCCGTCAGGTAAACCTGCCGAGCCTACTCTCTGGGAGCTAAGGGCTGCCCGTGTGGAGAAAATCAAAGAGGTTCTTGACCCTCTGTTCACATCTGCCCCCTGCGTCCTACTCTGTACCGGGAAGAGTAAAAGTTGCAAGATCGATCCAATATATGTTGGAGAGACGGATGATGCCGTCGATCACTGGAGGGCAATCCAGCAAGCCGTGCAACAACGGCGACCCCGGTGGCGGCGTTACTTTGGCTTGCCCAGATTTCACTTCGTAATCGTAAGTTTCAACTGATTAGACTATAACTTGACGAATAATAATCTTTGAACAAAGCTTCGGATAGATGGACCTCATCCGTCTGCTCCGAAATCTCTCTTAGGAGAACTGTGGCCGGTAAACCCTCAAAATGCCGCTGCAGACGTGGAACACAACCTTCAGGGCCGAGGGTCTCATGATATTCCACCCAGAAATTACGATCGTGGATACCACAAAATGAACGTGTTGGAAAAAAAGCGCAAAAAGCTATCTCAATTCAAGATGGCGGGGATATGGCCCAAGGTACTAAAACACCCGGAACTGGCCTTTGCGAACGACTGCTTAATAGAGGGATCTATATACTCCTCCAAGTATGTGAGCTCCGATCTTTTCAAACAGTATCTCAAATATTTTCTAATGGTGCTTTAGAGACATCATGCCTCGAACCTCTGTAGGACGTCGCGTCGGGGAGCCGGATTACGAGTCCTTCTCCGATCTGCATAGTGTAAGAGAGATTCAGTTTGCGGGATATTGGATGACAGAAGCACTGACTTTCAGCAACAGGCTCAGTTTATTATTGCCCGGGAACACCAAGATTGTCATCTTCTTCTGTCTGGTAGTCTGGCTCTGGGGACTCATGCATAGCGGAGACTGGGGCACAGCGTATACTGCTGGTGCCTTTTTTGTGGCCTTGGCCGGATTCGCATCGAAGTCTCTGCACGAGACACATTGACTCTCTAGCATCAAAAAATAATGTTGATAGAGGCTGTGGTTCGTCTGCCAAAGCTCACGTCTTAATTTAGTACATGTCGACTTTTTCGGGCTTCAATATGGTGACATAAGCTTGGATACCAATAAGAGGTCAAGTTCTCTTTTGAGTGCGGTGCGTTCATATTTTGACCGTGTCTCAATTTCCCGTCCTTTCTGACGGACAATTTTGGCAAGATGCAGCGCATCCTTGCGAATTTGCAATAGCTGGGAGTATACATGCACGTCTGGAGATCTTCATGAAGCCCACAAAGTACGATTCGTATTATTGTACGCCTAGCGATTGAGATGTAACAGCTGAATTTCTCTTTTTGTCCCAGAGTAATGCAGCTAGCTACCTTGAAGCCAGCCTGACAGTGGTGGAGTGTCACATTGGAACAAATCCGAATGCCAAAATCCACAAACATCTCGGAAGAAATGAACTCGACCCAACTGGTATCCAGACTCCACGGAGACGGCAGCGACTTCCGGTGTCTATGGAATTTTGTTAGCTTGGCAAAGAGGGGTAATCGATGCAAACATGCGTTTTCCCAACTTGTTCACAGCGACCAACAGATGAGGAAATAGGCCCGAGCCGACAACGCCCAATTGGCCTCGACAAAATAACCCTGGACGATACGCGACGAATCCCTAATGCAGAAACGTCTTCAATGATGGGAACAGTTCCACCCACGGCTCCGCCTACCCATGTTCCCCGAGAAGTGGAAAGGTGATTGCACCGATGGCTTACGCTGCCGGACCGATCATTCCCACCAGCTGAAAAAGAGCCTTCACCCCAGCTCTGTTGGTTCCCTTTCATGTTTCTCATATTTTCTGCCCGGCAACTTTTATGAGACGAGGTACGATCTGTTACTGCAGATCTGAACATAGAAGATCGACGCCCATCGAGAAGTGACCACAGCTAAGATGACTGGTTCCACTACCAACCCCCCGGCCAGGGAGCCTGGAAACTTGGATACAGCCACAGCAACTTCAACCGCCGCCGCAAGCTCGCCCAATACCGACGCTCCTAGGGAGCCGATACCAACTACTGCCGCCCCAGCTGACACCCCTGAAGCCGTTTCCGAGCTTGCTGGACTTGAACCTAATGAGATCGCACCTGCTGAAGAAGCTCCTGTCAGTTAAACCAGACATAAGTTTGCCTATTTTTGAGGTGGCATGGCGCTGACCTGCGCTTGCTAGACTGACGATGACGGCAACTCTGTTTATGAGAGGGTGTAAGAATGGACGGCGCATGTGGAATGTCTAGCACTTACTGATCTCACTATCGATTACAGTTCTTCTTACAGTGCTTCCCTGGTGTCCAGCGCAATTAACTACCCCGTTGAATACGGCCGCAGATTCCACTCTTTCAGGGAAGGAGGTGAGTGTTCAACCTCGTCGATATATTAGGAAACCCACTGATCTGACAGTCTATGTGCTTCCCAACGATAACGTAAGATTTCCACTCAACTGTCGGGTCATAGGTTGCGCCGCTAAATCTAGCGTCTGCAGCTGGAGATGGAGAGACTGAATGTCACCCACAACATGGTAGTCAGAGCCATCGGAGACAGACTTTACCTGGCTCCATTGGAGAAGGAAAAGATTCATAAGATCCTGGACGTAGGAACTGGCACTGGAATTTGTACGTGCTTGGAGACAACGCCACACCGTCGATCTTCTTGCTGATCTCTGTTATGCAGGGGCTATTGAAATGGGGGACTTTTTCCCCAATGCGGAGGTCAGTTTATTGCTCATTACGTCGATAGCCATTTACCTCGGCCATTGACTTGAAGCAGGTCTTCGGAAACGACTTGAGCCCCATCCAGCCCGAATGGTAATGGAAAGACCTAGTCATGCTACAATAGACGTGGCTAACAAGTGGCTTCCAAGGGTTCCTCCAAATGTCAAGTTCTTTGTTGAAGATGTGGAGAGTCCATGGATCGACGATGAGACGTATGATTTTATTTTCGTACGACACATGTTGGTCTCAATCGCAGACTGGCCGAAGCTCGTGAAGAACGTTTATGAGTAAGTTAATGCCAGCTACCTTCACGTTAAGCCCGTCTCTGAAATATTTTGGCTCCGCAGTCATCTCAATCCCGGCGGCTGGGCTGAATTCCAAGACATGGATGTTCAGTATTACTCTGACGACGGCACTCTCACCGAGGAGCACGAAACACGTAAGTGGAACAAACAATTCGTGGCAGCCTGCGAAGGGATGGGCAGAACCGGTCGGCCAGGACCACAGCTCAAGGGCTGGGTTACGGATGCAGGATTCCAGCGCATTGCCCACCAAAGATTCAAGTGCCCCATGGGACCGTGGCCTGCTGATCCTCATTATCGGGATGTTGGAACTCTCAACTTGTACCAGCTCTTGGATGGCTTGGAAGGGTTCACTTTGAAGCTCTTCTGTGACTACTTAGGCCAAACCAAAGAAGAGGTCTTGGTTATGCTGGCGAAGGTCCGCAAGGAGTTGCAGGATCCTTCGCTCCATGGGATTTTTGACCAGTGAGTTGCACACCCCTTGAGATGTACGATATCGGAGCTTACTGACATATTCAAAGCCATGTAGTCTTCGCACAAAAGCCTGAGGCCAGTGACGAGGAGACAGCCGATGCGTAATTTAAACACGTTGGCATTGCAATGCCATAGACCAGAATGCGCTGCTCTCTGTTCTCATGATTTATCGCGAGCTTACCAAATCTTATCTCTAGCAAGAATACAAGATTAAATTTCATCGACGTTGATCTTGTTACATATGATTGGCTCATTGAACATCAGTTTCCTTCCAGAGACCATGTTGAAGATGGGGAGTTCGCGAAGTTTGAGCACGCCGTTGCGGTCGCATCGTGCAATGCCCTCAAGACAGGCGTCTGTCTTGGGTTCTTGTTGATTCGAGGCATTATTGCCGGAAGATAACATGAGGGTTGGTGTAGTAGTGGTGGCGGTGGTCTGAGACGTAAGGGAAATTATCAATGTCGACGACGCAAACTTGTCATAATGATTGTCGTGTGAGTTATCATGCGTAGCACTGGATATTGACTAAAGCTGCATGTTGTTTTTCGCACCTTTTAAATTCCTTATAATCGATGTAATGGTTGATAGTACCATTCTGAGACTCAGTCTTAAGCCGTTTCCCCGCCCGTTGTGTCCAGCCACCCGAGTCAAGGATGGCTTTGATCAGGTATCTCGGTCAGCCCCCTGCGCTACTGAGTCGGAAAACCCGACTCACAGCAGCCCCTCGCCTAGATTCCGCGGCACAGGACTCCGAAGCGAGGTTATTGCCTTCTATTTCCGGCATGTATACTTGCAGACAACAGACACAGTACTCAATTGATCGCTGAGGACGTATCTGTTTCGTAATGTGAAGTCTTAGGCCTTGTCTTCTACACCAGATTTTTCTTCACCTTTTGCTGAATATGCGTCGGCGGGCACATTCTGTGTCTCCATGATGCAATATCTAACACAATTGGGATATTCATGTAGATGACTTCCGGCGAAGAATACGCTATCTAAGGATCAGATAACCCAGCTGCCCTTGACACCGCCAGGCACATAAAGTACTTACAGCATTGTATGTTAATCAGGGCATCTGATACAACATCGACCCACGCGATAACGAAAGGTTTACTAGGTTCCCCGCAACTTTCAAATACCGAGAAAGATAAACACACCAGCTGTGAAAGAGTCACATGGTTAGATCGGCAGGGATTCGACCATGGGACCGGGTAAGTGTCCGATTGCAAGACCGGACGGGGGTCCGATAATGATAGTCCGATGTGAATGACGTTTGGCTCCGGATATGTGGCGTTGTTACACCAATTTCACTGTCTTGGAGTGAGTGCATCTCTTGCGGCCATCCGGAAACAGGTGCTGAATCCATGTTGCTCCTTTGACAACGCGAAGTGCTTCAGGACCCACACCGCGATTAGGATAGATCAGCGCAGTACCCCGACCAAGCCTAATCAAACAATCAATCAATTAACCAATCAAATTAGAGGCTTTTTTCTATTCAAACAGTCAAGCCTACAGCGCCAAAAGCTTAATAGACTTAATTAAGCTGATGTTCCTTGGAATAAGGTAAATCTGACCTCTAGACTAATTAGAATTTTTAAAAGATTTTTCAAAAAATAAAAATGTATATTACTAACCAGAGATTGGAAAAAATACAATACAGATCAAATACAATATATGTATTTATAAATATATGTATTTAGAGGGGTAAATATAATATATGTATTGTATTATGTATTTAAAGAGATTTTATTATAATATAAATATAATATATATATTATATTTATATATTTTGTATTATATTTATGTATTTATATATATATATTTAATTAAAAGCTTTTTAAAGTAACTACTACCTCTAATAACTTAATCTATTAATTATAAGTAATAATATAACTACTACCTTCAGAGGTATTTAAAAAGACCTTTTAAGTTAGATAAATCTAGCTTTATTAATTTCTTATATAATAGATATTTAATTCTATATAAATTATAAGAAATATAAAAAAAAATATATAATTATCTATAAAATTTACTCATCAAACTTAATATCCTCTTATTTAATATCCTCTTCATCCCCACTACTATAATCTATATCTATCTTAGAATTACTATTATTAATATCTGCTTCTATTATAAAATTTAATTCTAATTTAGATAAAAAAAGTAAAAAACTATTAAATAAATCACTATAAACTTTAGGGCTAAAGTTATAGGATTTTTCTTTATTTAAATCTTTATCCTAACTTTTTAGTAGCATTAATTGCTTTCTTTTAAAATAGGTTAATCTAGTTCTTCTTTTAGTAATAATATTACTATTCTGATTAAAAGTTCCTTCTATAGCAGGCTTAGGTTAAGCTTTTATAATAGTTTTATATAGTATATAATTTTCCTAGATTTTTAATCTTAATATTCTAAGGTATTACTACTATTAATAGTATATAAGCTTATATAATTATATTAAAAAACTCTAGTTTTATATAATTAAAATAAAATACATAAATACAATACAAAATACAAAATACAATACATGTATTTTGTATTATATTTTAAATACATGTATTTAGTATAATACAAAAATATAATACAAATACTTATATTGTATTTTGTATTGTATTTTTGTATTATGTATTGTATTTTTGTATTGTATTATATTTTGTATTTTTTTAACTTTCTCTGTTACTAATAGTATCTTAAGAAATTTACTATTAGTAATATAAAGATCTATAGTAGAATTTAAACTTATAACTTTATATTTTATTAAATAAAATTAAAAATTATACTATTTAACTATATAAATACTAATAGATATTAATAAAATAATTTTTATCTATTAAGTACTTTATAATACCTATTTTTTTTTTAATATATACTACTGCAGAGCTAAAATATACTTTTAGCTAGTAAGCTTAATTAATGCATTTTTAGCTACTTTATTAAAGCTTAAAAAAAGCTTATTTTTTAACCCCTTTGCCAGCCTTTAAAAATAACCCCTTTTTAATATCACTAGTAATGCTGCTGCTGCTGCTGCTACTGCTGCTGCTGCTACACCTCTACACCTTAAAAACCTACCTATATATACCTTTTAATATCTTTTTTAACCTCTTGCTAGTTGCTATAATACTTCTGCCAGCCTGCAATTAACATATTAATCACTTTATTAGCTGCAAGGCGTTAACTCCTTATAAAATTGCTGCTTAGATTTATATATTATCTACTGCTGCTAGTAATATATTAACTATTAACTTAGCTATATATAATACTTTTAAAGCTTTGCTTTATGCTATATAGAAAGACTAGCAGTTTATTAATATTAATACTATTATAAAAAAGAGTTCTTAAGGCTATACCTTTTAGATTATAAATAAAGGTATCTTTATTTATAAGATTTTTACTAATAGTAAGAAGAGTAATATTTATTAGGTTTGCTAATATTATAATAAGGCAGAAACTCTTAATAAGCTGTATAATATTAATGCTATAACTACTACTACTTAATATTTTAAAAATAAATATAAAGTCTTCTAAAGTTGTCTAAAAAGCAGCAATATATCTGCTAATAAAGCTAATAACTTTAAGCTTCTATTTAAGTGCTATTAATTTATTTTTATTGCTATACTTAAGAAGAAAATTATATAAGTTAAAGAGTTAGCTATAAGCTTTTTTATTAATATTAGCAACTCTCTCATAATATTTAGCAATCAGTATATATAATATATACTTGCTATTTTTAATTATAATATTAATATTTAGATATATTAGTTGAAAACCAGTTTAAAAGATTAACTTTAATAACTTTATATCTTTAAAAAGCAATAAATTAAAGAAGAGATATAAAAGGCTTTTATAAAGGTTTATATATTATTTAACTTATAGACCTCTTCTAATTAATATGCTATTATTGCTATTTTTAGCTACTTTATTAATAAGTTAAGCAAATAAATATAGTACTTCTTAGGTCTCTATTGCCAGCCTAATGCCTACTCTAGTGAAAATATTGCTGCTATAATATATATAGTTATAAGAGACTAACACTTACTTAATAAGATTAATATTATAGTTTCTAATAATACTAATGCTAATAATACTTATATTAAGGCTTTATATCTATCTATTTCATATTTATATATAGAAACAGATGTCTAATATTATTAAATTTAATATTATAGCTATATCTTCAACCTTATTAGTTATGCTATTATTTATAAGGTTAATAAAAAGGCATTTAAGCAAAAGTCTAACTATCTTATTAATACTAGTAGGATATAAGAAGATCTAGCCTATTAGAAGACTAAAAGATCTATCAGTAAGCTTTAGAATATTATTAAATATATCAGATTATTGCTATAACACTTAGAAGCCTTTTTATCTATTAGTAATAAAGCTAATAATAATAAGCAAGCTTTTACTCTATAAGAGGAGTTATTATAAAAGCTAAATCTAATATTAAGCAATACTATTTAATAGAACTTAATATATAATATAATCTGCTATATTCTACTTAAATGCAGTTAGATCACTAGTTATATATATCACTCTATAAGCCTTAAAAATAAAGATAATTATATCTTTAATAAAGATATTCTAACTAATAAGAATTAATAAATTTTCACTAAGTTAAATAAAATACTTAAGCCTTTCTACTTATAAATTAAGCAATATAAAGGCTGAGGTAAAAGTGATAAATATAGTTAACTTTAAAAGATCTTAATAAGCTTTAAATATCTCTTAGATTAACTTAAGGATTAATATAAGCTTTATAATATCCCTACTGCAGAAGAGATTAACTTTACAGCTATATAAATATCTTAAAGTCTTTTATTATAGCAATTTTAATTAATAAGAATATTATATTAATCTAACTAAGTATTAATTTTATAAACTTTATTAATTAATAATATCTCTACTTATTTGCAGTCTAAATATATTGCTATATCGCTATATCTCTCTTAAGCTACTAACTTTAACTTTTATATATTTATATATCTATTAATTATTAACAGCTAATAAATATTTAATAACTACTATAAAAAGCTTAAAAAGTCTTCCCTCTATGCTGCTGCTATAATATTACACCTTAGTAGAGGTTTATAATAGCTTAAAAAATATTAGAATACTTAAGAGATTTATAAATAGCTTTATACTGCTAAAGAAGGTTTTTAAAAGTATTAAAAGCAATAATATGCTAAAATAGCTACTTATACTAATAAACCAGCCTATCTAAAGCCTCTATAAGTGTTATTTATATTAATTATAATACTTCTAAGGCTTAAAGACTTTAATTATAGTTAATAATTAGATAGTAGCCTTTATAATATTACTATTAATAAGATTAATAAGTTAGAGAAGTATTTTAACCTTATAGTTGCCTAGCTTATTAATAATTCTATCTAATAGTAGATTTTATATCAATAAACCTTCTTAATACTTAATAAATTTATTTTTAATATCTTTGCTATTTTAGTAATAGCAACTAACTATAAAAAGGCATTCAGCCTTATCAAACTAATACTAATATTACAAAAGCTATTAATAAAGCTATTACTACTTAAAGAGATATAATACTTCTAAAACTAAGTTTAAAATAGCAGTATTACTATTAGTAAGTATTACTTTAAGTAGAAAAGTTAATAAAAGGTAAGATAATATTAGAACACTAAATAGATATATTTCTAGTATATTGAGACATTATAAGAGCCTTACTGACTTCTTAAATAAGTAATATTAATTAAATCAAATCAAATCTATCAAATCAAGCAAGCTTTTGGTGATAATCCAGTCAAACAGTTAAGCCTAGGGGTTAGGCTTGACTTGTTTGATTGGTATGCAGCGCTGGGATAGATAGGGCATGCTGTTAGATATCATTGACCCTCAGCCATCTGTTCGAAGCCAATGTTTCTTCTGAGTTCATAGTTGGTCTGTATGCAGCACCTAAGTAACAATCGACCTCATCCCTCTTCCACGCCGCCACTCAGCTTCTTGATCATTGCAACTACTTTGTTACAGCTCGCTGTCGAGTCACTATGTCAAACTTATTGGATGAGAAACCCAGTGAAAAGCCCTGTACACGGAGCGAATCTGTGATGGGTGGAACACTACAGGATGTAGAGGTTCAGGATGAGGTCTTCGGTGCTATCACCAAGGACGGTCCGAATTATCGCGCCGTAAGTCATGATCTGTTGTCGTGACAATTGAATGACCCGCTGACACCAACGTAGCTGGGATGGAAAGGTTCGATCGTGGTGATGTTGAAGACACAGATTGGTCTGGGCGTTTTGACTATTCCCAAAGTTTTTGCAGTGCTTGGCCTCATACCAGGAACAATCTGTGTCATTGTGGTCTCTATCATGATAACATGGGCTAATCACGTCGTTGGCGCCTTCAAGCTGCGTCACCCAACTGTGTACGGCATTGAAGATGTTGGCCGTATGTTCATGGGCAAGATTGGATATGAATTTTTCGGGTGGCTGTTTGCTGTCTGTGAGTTAAAAGACTAGTCCAACGTCGAGGTTCACCACTTACAAGACAAAGATTGGATGCTGACGGCGAGTGCCTCATTCATTGCGCTTTCGACTTGTTTGAACGCGCTTTCTGAACACGGGGCTTGCACTGCTATCTTTGTTGCCGTTGCTTCCGTCATCGGGTTTGTTTTCGGCAGCATTCAGACCCTAGGTCGCATTTCTTGGCTCGCGTGGGTCGGATTTAGCAGCATCCTCAGCGCCCGTAAGTGTTATGACAGGACATAGTCTCCTGGCCCCTTTTGATTTACGTGACTGAAGCTGACCTGCCGCAATAGTGATGGTCCTCACGATTTCTGTCGGTGTGCAAGACCGCCCCGCTGCCGCACCACAAACTAATACCACGTGGGTCTCCGATTACGTCCTGTTCGCGAACCCAACCCCGTCGGAAGCTTTCGCTGCTGTATCCTCAATCATATTTTCCTACGCCGGCACTCCTGCTTTCTTCCACATCGTCGCGGAGATGCGTGATCCTAGGATGTATACTAGAGCAGTGATGGTCTGTCAGTCGACTATGACTGCTCTTTATATTACAATTGGAATCGTGGTGTACTATTACTGCGGAACTTACGTTACATCGCCAGCTCTTGGGTCTGCTGGTCCGTTAATGAAGAAGATTTGCTACGGAATAGCATTGCCTGGTCTGACTGTCAGTTCAGCCATGTTTGTTCACGTAAGTTGCCGCCCATTATTGTAGATGCTGTTATTAAATTATCTTCCAGTTTACCGGGAAATACCTGTTCTTGCGGTTCATGCGCGGTTCGCCGCATCTCACAAAGAACTCTGTCACTCACTGGGCCGTATGGATTGGTTGCACAGGAGTGAATGTTCTTCTCTCATATATCATCGCGAGTGCTATACCTGTGCTCAGCGGGCTTGTATCCCTGGTAGGTGCCTTTGGGGGTACTCTCATGTCTCTGCAACCGATGGGGGCAATGTGGCTTTACGACAATTGGAATGGGAAGCGAACGCCACTGTGGATACTTACATCTGCCTGGGCCGTGTTTGTGATTGTCATGGGCAGCTTCATGACAGTGGCCGGGTCTTACGGTGCTGTTGTCGGTATCATCAACGACTACAAAGCTTCTGGAGGATCAGCGGCCTGGAGCTGCGCCGATAACTCATCTTCATAGGCCACAGGAGTGGTTGTTTGTTTGAACATCGGGTGTGGGACTTACGCATGGAAGGGCCTCATAGAGATCCCCAATGATCTTTCCCTGTCTGAAGCGTTTTCGCAAGCCATTGGAATACCTTCATAAGTCTAAACAGTTCCAGCACAGGCTCGGTTCATAGGTAGGTATGTCAAATAGGTCAAAGGTTGCAGGCATCGTGTGTATGAGTTCTAATATATAGTTCGTGACGCATGATGGATCTACTCCAGCTAGACGCACAAAACGTCAGTATCACCTTGCCAAAGTCATACTGTAAATTTGTCGTGAGCATCCTGTTGTGATTATTTCGTTAATCGATCTGGCTCATTGTTAATACTGTACGAATCAAATGAAGGTAAAATATTATGAAGCAAAATTATAACGAGGGCCTTCCTCGTACACTTCCAGAAAGACAGCTCAATACGTTCGATTGCCTTCAAGGTCAATCAGCCGTGGACGCTCTCTTCCGCGGAAAGTGCATAAGACAATTGACCTTGGATCTCCTGTGGACATCACTATTTACAGTACGTCACTTTTCATTGACTCTTCCATGATATAACTAACAGAAAGCATGATTACCAGTCTTGTCAGACAAACGACTAGGTTATCTCTATTGCTACAAAGTTGCGAAGCTACAAAGCAAGGCCATAAAGCGAGTCTGCAGTGTGCACCGGTAGACCCCGAATTGCTACTGGCTGAACCGGATACAAAGCCGACTTCATGAATTGTTTTAAGAGACCTATTTTCAGCGGTACAGAGCGTATATTCAACTCGTAGGCAAACCAGAAGCCCTGATCCTGGCCATAATCGCCCATCGCGCACACACGGCTTAAGCTTTGATTTCGAAAAGCGGCTGACCCAGCAGCTCCATTTTGATGGGTCCGTACCCATTTCCAGGCAGGTTCGTGGGCTCGAGACGGCCGTTGGTCCCCATACGTGGACAGTCCGCAATCATCGGTTCTGTCCACTCGGCGTAGGCATCTACGGCGCGCAGTCGGCGAGACGGTATGCAGGCGGCAAAAACCACGTTTTGAGCCGTCAGCAACGAGCAGCCCCATGTATCGTCAACGGTAACAGTGATGCCTAGTGCAACGGCTGCATCGCGCATGGCTCTGGCCTTTGTAAAGCCACCAACTCGAGACGGCTTCAAGTTAATGCCAGTGGCTCCGCCTGCATGCGCAGCCATCAGGTCAGCCATTGTAACGACACACTCGTCAAGAATGATAGGGAGCCCGGATCGTTTCCCGACCTCCACGCAATCAGCCAAGGTACGGCATGGCTGCTCTAGCGGAACACAGATACCATCCCCCAAAGAACGGGAGTAGATCAGGGCCTGCTCCAAGTTCCAGCCGCAGTTGGCATCGGCGAAACAAACGACTTCGGGGGGCACTGCCTTGCGAATGGCCGTAATGCGTCGAGCATCGTTGATCGGATCGTCTCCGACCTTCAGTTGAAGGGCACATACGCCTCTCTCATACTCGGCAATCGCCTTCTTAGCACCAGACTCAGGGCTGCCGAGTCCGACAACAGTGAAAGCGGGAACCGAGTCGCAGAGCTTCCCACCGAGCAAGTTGTATGTTGGCAAGCCGACGGACTTTCCAAAAATATCCCAGCAGGCAAAGTCAATCACGGCCTTGGCAGCGTTGCCCGAGAGCATGATGCTGTCCATTTTCTCCACGACCGAAGCAGGTGACCTTGGGTCTAGACCGAGGACGTGCGGAGCAAGCTCTTTCAGTGCAGCGAGCTCTCCCGTAAAAGTGCTGGGGAGATAGTCACTACCCAAAGGGGCGCTCTCCGACCACCCCTCGACACCTGTATCGACGCGCATGCGAACCACGATGGATGGGTAGCCGTTGGCAGCTCTGCCGGATGACATCGTGTACGTGCCAAACTGATACTTAGCATGGTAGCTGTACACAGTTATGTCGGTGATTTTCATGGTTGCGGGCGGTGGAAGTAGGAATAATGCTTTCTTGTTTATGTCGTTGGGAGGATGGTGAGAGAATGCTCAGCCAAGAGACAAATACTATTAACAAGAAGTTGTCTTCCATATTATAGTTACTATTTTCAACGTCGCCACGACACTATGAAACCGACATCGGCTGCAAGTCCTCGAAACGCGAACGCGAATCCGAATGGTTACGAGCTACAGCCTACAGTAGATAGTCATAAACTCGGATCACTATCCGCTACCTCTTGAAGTTGCCGGCCAGAGCTAATACCGCCGAAATATTAGACCGGGAGTCCTGCCGCGGGGGTCCTCCCGTTATCACGGCGCAGGGGTTGCGGATTTAGCGCGGAGAACCGGCGCGGGGAACTTTGTCGCGGCGCGGAGAACTGGCTAGGTGTTACCGCGTACAGAAGTGTTACGACCCGTTGGCAAGAATGACACTCCATGGGACCATTGAAGGACTTCCTCTTTGGCTCTGTGATTAATTCACAACACCATTGTGGTCGGCGGGCCCGTCCAACCTGGATCGATCATGCATGGGTCAAAGTCTGCGCCACACCTTACTGTACCCACGCAAAGACGCACAGAATTTGCAGCACACTCGACACCGAGAGAAGTTTTCAATAACCTGGAGCTCTTTACTTACACAGCCTTTCCAAAGCAGATGTTCCGGACCCCGGGGCACGTACACTGCGATACTGGATAGAGCTGACCGAGATGGTTTACCGCTTTTTTCTATACTGCAAAACCTGAGTGGGATAAAAACTTCGTGAGCTTGGCTTTTGAAAAGCCATAAGGATAATCTCAAAACTCGTTCAAGTGCAGCTAAGCTTTGTCTTACGGCCCATGCGCCGCAAGAACTCCCTGTAGTCTCCAAATCAGCTGTCATCTTACTTTTTGTCGGACGGTAGCTGAACATGCGATCTCTGACTTTGAAAAACCTTTGCTTTCCGAGCGGATACTTGTAACTAATCGGGAGAATGGAATAATAGTAACGATAGTTTCAAAGATGGTAAAAAAGATATTACAATGATAATAGCGAGAATAAGAACAACGATGATGACGACGATAGCGACGACGATAAAAAATGATAATAATAGTGATACCTAATAGTTACACAGCTACTATGTAAGTAAGAGACATAAGTAATAGTCGGCCAATTTAGCTGGAAGTATCCGCACGGGTAGCAAAACCCTTTTGAGAAGGCTTCGATACTAATTCTTGTGCCAAGCCACGGCCGTCCAGTCCATAAGGGTTCAACCAGTCAAGGTGCCTCAACCAAGTGGGCTCACCGTTCGGAGATACCTTAATTATCACCTATATAGATGAACATTTGTTCTTGTTTTTCGACTGGCAATTCTCCCACCTGCAAAAACCAACCGCTTCCTGTTTTCTCTGTACCCTGCTTTCCAGTTCTCCTACCTACGTACACAGTAGCGCCGCTGCCAACACTGACCCCCGATACTGAGTATTACTATATCCAGAATTTCTACTTACTTACGACCTACCCCGGAAGGATCCGACTCACTAGAACAACATGGACCAAGCCGACAAAGAAATGGCGAAGATTGCTGGTGATCAAAAAGCAACGATTCTACAGCTTCCTGTAGAGTTGGTGCTGATGATCATAGAGAAATTGCCGCTGGAAGCTAGATTTCTTCTATCGATAACATGCACCGTTTTACGGGTGTTGACTGCCAGAGACTGTGTAGAAACAATAGTCCGGCTTACCCGTTGTCAGCGTTATAACATTTGGTCCCGGGTTGCGTATAGCCTTCCCGACTACTGGGCATGCAACGTTTGCTGCAGGCTACATAGGCTGAACACATCTGACTTGCCTCAGCACGGATCAGCCCCTTCATGTCAAAAAGGCCAAACTCGAAAGTTTGATGGCCTGTACAAGCTGCGACGGACTCACGTGCAGCTCGCCCTGAAACTCTCTCGCCGAGGGGATGGAAACCAGGAGTACCTCAGGAAGATGATGGCCCCTTTCACGTTGAAGAAGGGTGCGCTGGTCAACCGGTCCCTGTACCGCTACCAAGCCACGCCAAAGGTAGTCTACGGTCGGTTCCTGTTGAAGACGGAGTGGACGTTCCACCCTCACAATTACAAACGAGTCGTTCTCGACGTACTGGACGAATTCTGCATGAGAGGCATCTGTCCCCACTTGTGCGTCAACCCAGATTCGTCATGGATGAAGCGGTCTTGCCGGGGATGTCAGTTCCAGAATGGTCCCTTCACGCATCCTTCGTTCGAGCGCAATGTTCGCAAGGCTGAAAATGCGAGACATGAGACCCGAGGCTACTGTTTGCACTGTCTAACATACTACACGATTCGTATCGACGAAGACACGGCCGTCGTTTGTGCGTACTACGACCTGGGCGGAAGTGAGTCCCCAGTCAGTAGCTGTTGGGAAGCACACTCTGAATCACACCGTCGGGTGCGAAAAAAAGATGCGCCAAGGGCTATCAAAGATTTATTTGAGCTTGGAGGAAGGCGTTGTGATGGTGAAAGTGTCATCGGGGTGTAGATGTGAGCCCATGTCTTTCAAATACGTCATAAAGTTCCGGCTGTTGTCAAGCAAAACTATTCAAGCACAACTATCGTTGCGGTTGGCATTCTATGTAGCGCTCAATGTATTCACCTTCTTTTCAACGTGTTGCGCTAGAACCGGCAAGATCTCTAGTTAATTAAAAGACATTATTAACCCGTTCATGCGAATCCAAGAATAAATAGCTTTGCAAGTATTCATATGTATTAGGTCTTTCTTCTAATGTAAAGGTGATTTACAGCTTGTATATAAGCTAAAGAAGTTTTAACGAAATTCGTTTAAGTTTGCTAGTGTTATGGTCAGGCTAAGCCCTTTAATAAGCGTTATTTGTACTGATTGTGAGTGATAATGGCAACGCAAGGAGATGGCCCTGTCGAGTATTTCTCCCACTAATGTATCCTGAAGGCAGTGGTTCAGACCTCAAACTCACGTTTCCAAAGGGTAGAAAAACAGCAGCCTAGCAAAGAAGGTTGTGCCCAGACAAATTCTATCTTATTTCGCAGTCACCAAGTGGAACGTGGCTTCAGGCGATTGGAGACCAAGACATTATCAACGATTCGTATCGCGGGGGCTATGTTCCTGTTTAAGCAGAGCCCCGAAAATTGTGAAGCATAGTTTGAGTGTTCGGGCGGTCTTCGGTGCAAGGAAACCCCCGATGCGGCGGCCTGCAACCGGCGGGCAGCTCCGGGAGCCCCACGCCCCCCGCGGCAGAGCTGCCGCACTGACACTCGCTGAAAATACCCCGCATCCCGTCATCACCCGCGTCCACTTTCTTCAGCACCTTTACCAAGCTCTACTTAGCTCCCGCGGGACTTGCATATAATAGCTGCAACCTCATCTCAAAGCCGCATCGCCGTTCACCTGTGTACCAAAGCGAAGATCGCTTCACCCAACAAGATGGCATCCGAAGGTCTCAGAATTGGCTTCGTGCCGGAGCACTTCTCCACGCCCCTCTACTTCGCCAAGGAGCACTTTGGTCTGAACGCCACCCTGGTCCCCTTCCCCTCCGGTACAGGCCACATGATCACCGCTCTCCGTGGAGGTGAGATTGACATCGGTATTGGTCTGACCGAGGGCTGGATCGCTGGCCTGGGCAAGGAGGATGCTCCCGGCGATGGAGGCTACCGCCTCGTGGGCACTTACGTCGACACGCCTCTCTGTAAGTCACTCCCATCTCACACACATAGCATCCACTTACTGATAACAACGCTTAGGCTGGGCCATCTCGACCGGCGCCAAACGCCCCGAGATCACCTCCGTCGCCTCCCTCAAGGGCGGCAAGATCGGCATCTCGCGCATCGGCTCCGGCAGCCAGATCATGGGCTTCGTGCTCGCGGACCAGCACGGCTGGCTGACTCCCTCCACGCCGCAGCCCTTCTCGGACACGGTGATCCTCAACAACTTTGAGAACCTGCGCAACGCCGTCAACTCGGGCGCCGCGGACTTCTTCATGTGGGAGCACTTCACGTCCAAGCGGTACTACGACTCGGGCGAGATCCGCCGCGTCGGCGAGATCTACACGCCCTGGAGCAGCTGGAAGATTGTCGCGTCGACGGCGCTGGCGAACGAGGGCGGGAAGCTGGACCCCCGGATCAAGGACCTGTTTGCGAAGCTCGACAAGGGCGTGAAGCACTTCAACGAGAACCAGGACGAGGCGGTCAAGTATATCAGCACGCATCTGGATTATTCTGAGGAGGACGCGAGGGAGTGGTTGAAGACTGTCAAGTTCACGGACGGGGTTGAGGGGGTTAAGCCTGAGGTTGTGAATAACTGCGTGGACATCTTGAGGAAGGCTGGTGTTCTGGCTGAGGGTAAGGGAAGACAGCCAGATGCTATGGTTGTGAGAGACTAGGAGCTGCAAGGCACAGAATAAAGATTGCCAGTTAAAGTTGAAGGCTCATCCATTTCGACGGATCGTTATGCCATTTGAGTTGCAACATGGCAGAATTGCTCCTGAAAAGCAGTCATCGTCGTGATGAGCGAGCATACATGGGCTCAATTGAAATCCTGACTCTGATGATGCTAGGGTATCTACCACTTCCATCGTATGATTCTTCCACCATTATCGTGCCCCTGAACTTTCCACGAGGATCTCCACTCAAGCCTTGTTCTTTCTTCTCCTGCCCTTGCCCTGCAACAATTCGCGTTTCTCCTGCTTGCGCGTCTCCTTGTCTTTCGTTCCGATGACGCCCTTCTCAGAGCCACAGGGCCACTTCGCGAGCGCAGCAGCCTCGTCTTCTTCGCTCCACTCACGGGGCAACACGGCGAAGACAAGGTAGGAAGTGTGCGTCTTCAGCTCGGGCTCCGCGCGGTGGATGACGCGGCCTTGAAGCCACGGCTTGACGTTGCTCGCCTCCTCGGGTGTGGCATTTCCGTTCGTGTTGTTCGCCGACGGGTCGACGTCCATCGCTGGCGAGTCTTCGGCCGAGTTGGGGTCCGCCGGGTTGTGGAATTCTCTCGTGCGCTTCTCGATCTCGCGCAGCTTGCCCACTGCCTCGGTCACGTCGCGCGCTTGTGGGGGGATGCCTCTCTCCGGCTGACCTAGTCCGGCGCGGTCTCGGATGACGTTGAATTTCTTGTTAGAGATTTCAATCATGTCGATGTCCACCCAGCCGAGGGTTCTCATGGTGGTGACCGTTCTTGTGACCTGCTCGATGCATGGGGAGAATGTGCAGATGTAGACGGACTTCTTAGGGTTCAACGGCGAAACCCACTCGGCTGTATCTGCCTCGCCCTCCTTCGTTGGCGCAGGTTTCCTCCGCGACAGGTGAGGGAGTGCCTCCCAGGGTGCAGGCAAGTCGAGGAAGACAGCATCGGCCTCGGGGCTCTTTCCGTCGACCAGGAACCCACCGTTGTAGACGTCGCGATGTGTGAGTTGCACGATACCCTCCAAGCCGTGCTCGACAATCTCCTCCTGCATCTTCTCGTACCGTTCCTTGTTGAACTCAAAGCTGTAAACCTTGCCCTTGCGCTGGGTCTCGTTCTCGGGGTATCCACTATAGACGGCGCGCGCTGAGGCATGCGAGAAGGAACCGCTTCCCGCACCAGCTTCGATCAATCGGCTGCCGGGACGGGCACGTATGCGCTGGAGGATGTAGCTGTAATCGGGGGTGTAGACGACCTGCGTGCGGTGCGGCAGGCCTGCGGTCCAGAGCTCGGCGGTGGGTTGAAGGATGTGAACGAAGCCACTTGCTGCGGCGACGGCCTTCTTCACGGGCGCGGCAGAGTCTTCGTCGGCCGCATCGGCAGCAGGCGTCGATGCGCCATCGGTCTCGTCTTCCTTTCTCTTGCGCTTGCGACCGCGCGAGCCGGTATCGACATTCGAAGCACGGATCTGGGAGCCCCAGGGGACATTGATCAGGGTTGAATGAGGAAAGGAGCCGAATCGTGTGTTGAGAACGGCGCCTTCAGCGTAGCCATCGACGGCGCCGGTGGAGTCCTGGAGGATCAAGGGAACGAGGTTGTCGCGGGAGAGCTGGACGATGGCGATGGAATTGGCCGATGTCCGCGCACCGGGCTCGAGAAATGGTGATGGTTTCGCCATTGTGACTGGTAAGCGCCGCGAAGCTCGTTGGCTTTGGATGCCTGTTCTCAAATTGCGGCGGTTGGGGGTGGGAAATGCAGACCAACGTTGGTGCAGGGAGACGGCGCGGAAGAAAAACTTCACGCGAGGCTGATAAGCCCGATAAAAAGAAAAGAAAAAAAGAGAAATCAATTGGAAAAGGAAAGTGTGGCTTGACGCGGGGCAGATGTGGCTGATGCACTCTTCGGCCAGTCAGACAGTGACTCACCGCCCGGACTCCTGCAAGGCTGAGGATGGTGTCACCCTCTTTTTTTCCAAATAAGCGACTTGGCTTTCTTACACCCCGCTCTGCGACCATCCCTTCCCTTTTCTTAGTGACTCAACCCCAGCCCTCCGCCCTCCCGCATCCCGCATCCCGAACCACACCCTCGACTGCACCTAAGCTGGTGTTCCTTCGCATGACCCTCCTTCTCCTTTAAACCCCCCTGTTCTGTGTTTAGTCCTGGATGAATCGCTTCCTTAGACTCACCAGACTTTCTTTTCGCCTCTCCCCTCAGATACCCAGATTTCGATTCTCCAGGTCCTGCGCAACCATCGCGATAATGGAGGCGTTGAAGGTGCACAACTCTCTGAAGCCCGGCCAGCCGGTGCCCTTCGTCCCGATCAAGCCAGGAAAGGTATCCTGGTATGCTTGCGGTCCTACAGTCTACGACAAGAGCCATCTGGGTCATGCCCGCAACTATGTCTCCACTGACATTATCCGGCGCATCATGATGCACTACTTTGGTGCTGACGTGCAGTTCGTCATGAACATCACCGATGTTGACGACAAGGCAAGCTGTCCCTGTGCATCTGTCCTTGCTGTCGTACATGTTCGCTAACAATTGCTGGTGCAGATCATCATCAAGGCCCGCAGACAACGCCTGCTCGAGCTCGAGAAGCAAAAGAAGTACACGGAGGAGGAGCTATACAACCTGGCCCTGACTGCCTTCCGTGCCTACGCGGAAAAGAGCTTGCCTCTCCTTGCCACATCCGACGGCCAATCCCTCGACGAGAACAACTACCTCGAGCGAAGAGATAGCGCATACGGCAAGGTTTTGGCGGGCGGCACGCTCACTGGGGAGGGCAAGCCCGGCGACGACGAGGCCAAGACGAAGATGCACATCAGCAACATGGATGCCGCGGCGTTCGCGATCAAAGACAAAAAGTTCTACCCGGGTATTGACGAAATCCTGCTGCCGTACCTTGACTCGCTGTACAAGGAGACAATCGACACCAGTGATCAGACCATCTTCACCGACCTGACCCAGAGCATGGAGAAGCTCTTTTTCGACGACATGGATGCGCTCAACTGCTTGCGCCCCGACGTTATCACGAGAGTCACCGAGTACGTACCACAGATTGCGGCCTTTGTCGAGCGCATTGCCGACAAGGGCTTCGCCTACGAGTCTGACGGTTCCGTCTACTTCGATATTACGGCGTTCGAGAAGGCAGGCAACACCTACGCGAGGTTGCGCCCTGGTAACCGGAACGACAAGTCATTGCAGGAGGACGGAGAGGGAGCGCTGTCGAAGAATTTGGGCGAGAAGCGCAATGAGGGTGACTTTGCGCTCTGGAAGAAGTCGAAAAAGGGAGAGCCATACTGGCCCAGCAGGTGGGGTCAGGGTCGTCCCGGCTGGCACATTGAGTGCTCCGTGATGGCCTCCGACATCCTCGGCGCGCAGATGGATATTCATTCTGGTGGTATTGATCTGGCTTTCCCCCACCACGACAACGAGTTGGCCCAGTCCGAGGCTTTCTACTGCGAGAAGGAGAAGGGCGAGCACACCTGGGTCAACAACTTCTTGCACATGGGACACCTTTCCATCTCTGGGTCCAAGATGTCCAAGTCCTTGAAGAACTTCCAGACCATTCAAGACGCACTTGCGACAACGTACTCTGCCCGCGGAATGCGCATTGTGTTCCTCATGGGCAAGTGGAACGACGGCGTCGAAATTTCTCCCGACATGAGGGCGCAGGCATCAAGTTGGGAGGCCACTGTGAACGTGAGTACCTCTCTATCATCAGAAGCCGAGCAACACTAATTATTGGCAGAACTTCTTCTCCAACGTCAAGGCGCTCGTTGCCGATGTCAACGCATCGACCGAGGGCGTCGAGTCGCTTTCTATTGCCGAGAAGCCCACCGACGGGTTGCTGGCCGAGCTCGAGAAGGCCAAGACCGATCTGCACACCGCCCTTACAAACTCTTTTGATACCCCCCAGGCGATGCGCGTCATCCAGGAATTGGTCAGCGAGGCAAACAAGGTCATTGTTGCCCAAGACGCCGAGGCGAAGCTGCCCGAGCTTGTGGCTATTGGCCAGTGGATCACCAAGATCCTGGGCATCTTTGGTCTGGACGAGAACGCCAAGACGCCTTATGAAGGCCTTGGATGGGCTCCTTCCGCGAAGCAGAATGTCGAGCCTGAAGCTGCAGTGCAGCCGTACGCAGCCGTCTGGAAGAAGGTGAAGGCAGACATCGAAGCGTTGAAGGTGTCGTCAGACTCCGTTTCCAGCCTGCTTAGCCAGGACCCTGACGCCGAATTCGCGTCCATTTCACAGAAGGGCGTTCGCGACCCCGAACAGCTCGCGCTCCCATACCTGCGTGCTGTTTCTAGGTTGCGTGACGAGCTGCGCCGGATCGTATCGTCGGTCTCGCCCGACATCAAGAAGGCCATTCTCTCCCTGACGGATCGTATTCGCGACGAGGATCTGACCGTGCTGGGCGTCTCACTGGACGACAGGCCGGACGGCAAGTCGTCGCTGATCAAGTTCATCGACGCCAGCGAGTTGATTGCTGTCAGGAACGAGAAGCTGGCCCGAGAGGCTGAGAAGGCACGGGCCAAGGAGGAGGCCAAGCGCGTGCGCGAGCAGGCGGAGAAGGAGAAGTGGGAGAAGGCCAAGCTCCCCCACACGGAGATGTTTAAGGGAGATGACAAGTACTCGGAGTGGGACGGCGAGGGGCTTCCCACCAAGCTCAAGGACGGCAGTGACGTGCCCAAGAGCCAGCTGAAGAAGCTGCAAAAGGAGTGGCAGAGGCAGAAGAAGAGCCACGAGGAGTGGCAAGCCAAGTTTGGCGCAGCAAAAGCATAGACGGGTCGGCGTTGTTACTGCGATCGTGTCGCATCTTTAGCCAGATGGCAGTTGACGATATACTTGGAAGAACATGTTTAAAGCGGACGGAGCTGAAGAATTGCCCGTCGCAAGTAGAGTTCGCGGATAGGCGCACCCTGAGATTATCACAGTCTTACTCTCCTGCACATGGAAAAGAGGATGCATACCACTGACACGCCGTTATCCTGGTGTTGAAGCCATGGACCATGGGCAAGGTGAGATGGTTTGAGTGTGACCAAGCCACCGTAAGCCAGAGTGGCAGACAAGCTGCGCTGCCTGTAATGGTGGTGGTCCAGCTATTGGAGTGTGAGTGTGAGTGGACACCAAGACCCCTGGCCGTCTGGACCCTGCCAAGACGGGGGGCTTCCGATGATGCACGATCCCGCCCATCGCCAAGACAGACGATCAGCCTGACAGGTCTCGCCCACCGCGCAGGGCGATCGGAATCTTGAATAGACCTCATCGCTTGGTTTCCTGAGATGTGTCCTTTGGACGCTCCCGGCAATAACATGTCATGACCCGCAGAGACGAGGTCCAGCTTATGGAGCAGTGTTCGTAAGATCAGCAGGTCTGATGAGAGAAGCATTGAGCAAGAATACTAGCAAGACAAGCGGTCAAAAAACAAGGCGGGGTTGGGGGAGGGAGGGAGGGAGGGAACCTGCGCGCGGCATGGCTGAGCTTCTCTACTGCCGAAGATACATGCAAGTTCCAAGGCAAAGGCCCAAACCTTGGGGAGACGAAAAGGAGGCGGAAGGGAAGACATGGCTATTTCGTTGGCTGCCTGTCGGATGGAGCCGTCAAGGTTCGGTCCCCTCCTTCACTGGGGCGGTCTGGATCCTGCGGTCCCCGAAGTCTGGAATCGCCGTCGCCGTGGTGAAGGGGACGAAAGGCTAGAGAAATGGCCGGGTTCCAATAGTACGGCATAATGAAGCACAAACACCACCCACCTCCCGAGAGCCACAGAGAGCCAGGACGAGAGATGGGAGGGAGCTACCCCTCACGATGACGCCACCCCCGGTTAGGTTCTTCTCTTTTTCATCGCATCAAAGAAACTCGTCGGATGGTTTTTGAGACACCCGCTGCACGAGCCATCTTTGACACGTCATGTTGGCAAAATAATAACGGGTACGAAGGAGAGGGGGGGAAATAGGGGATAGAGCTGGAGCTGGAGCTGGAGCTTGGTCACCGCCGTCGTCTCAAATGCAGGGTATCGAACAAGCTTCTGTGTCTTATCGAATGCCATCGATCGATTGGAGGGGGACCTGGGCCTTACGGTCCAATTGACTGGCCCGAGTCTCTCTTGACGGCGGTAACTGGCCCAGATCAAATGCGTGGGAAAGGGGGTTTTTTGTTTCTGTGTTACACGGCATGGAGCTTTGTTTGCCGATGTGCCGGTTTGCCGCGTTCGCAACAAGCTTTCTTCGCAGCTCTTTGCGTGGGTCCACGACTTCTTTGGTTCAGCCCGGCAGGGGGGTAGCAAGGTATGTAGCAAGGTCGCTGACGCATTGAAGATGCCGAATTCCCCGGGAAAGGCGGGGCTTCGTGCTGCTTAGCTGCTGGCGGCTTAACCGGATGGCGACAAGCTTCGCTACTCCCGAACATCTCAAATTCCCCCCAGAGCCAGCTTTTTGAGTGTCCCTTTCAGCTGTGTTCGTCCAGTGAGGTACGTAAACAGGATTGTCTCAGCCAATCGCACCGTTTCAACAAGCTTAGGCTCTGCTTGTTTTCGATCTGAAATCCGGGTGTGAGGGGGTCATGCTCATCGCATTGATGGTTTCGCTCGCTTGCTTGCTTCTCCTCTGGCAGGTGAGTTTGATCTTCCCAGCTTTTGTCGGATTACTCTACGAATCACGGATCCTCGTCCGAGGACAATTGTCAAGGTAAGGCGAGAAGCCCACTCGAAAGCTCGGGTTCGTTCGTTCGTTCGTCCATGTAATGCGGCCTCCCTCCCTCTCTCTCCACATCGAGAGCTGCCGATATCCCGAGCGACCCCGCCAAAACTTCCAAGCTGAACGGGCTTTTTTTACGTCAGGCCATGTTTGGGCAAGGGCGAAGCAGCTGCACTTTTCGTCAGCCCGCAACGGAACTCGACGTCAGTAGGTATCAAGTAAAGCTCCAATCGGGCTAGACGACCACGGTGACAAGACACCGCCTCCTTTGACGTCGTCCCTCCCCGCAAGGGCTTAGTGGCGGACGGCGTTTAGCTAAGGCCTCCCGTCTGTTTCTCCCCAGGGCCGCGGGCCGGGCGTGGGATATGCCATTGTGCATGGACGACGGGGAGCTAGACCAGACGGGGGCGGGGGTTTCCGTACACACTTGCGGTGACCTTTGAGACGGTGGAGAGCTAGCTAGCTACCTTGTTGTCTACGTCGAGAATGATCGGACCCTCCACCCCCTTGCGACGTACATGTCATTGAGGCGTGGGCAACGGGATAGGGTGGGATGTTGAAGATCAGGGGCTTTTGGGTTTAGGCTCTCTCTCGCTCTCTCGCTTTGCTCGAAATAGAGCACCCCATAGCTTTGTAGCTGGGACCCCTCCTCATACCCATGACGATCACATGAGAAGCTTGGGGAAGGGTGAGAGGGGGATAAGAACCCCTCGAGCTGCCCCTCCTTTTGGCCTGTTGTAGAACGCTTCTTTACCACGCAATTCAATTGACTTCATCAACTTCACACTATTTCCCACACACCACCAACCACCACTTTAACTCAATCAAAATGTTCGGATTCGGCGAGGCCAAGGAACACCGCGATGCCGTCTACGGCGAGCACGAGGCTAAGCTCTCCCACGAGGTTGTCGCCGGCGGCGCTGCCTTTGAGGCCATGAAGCTGTTCGAGGACCGCCAGCGCAAGAACGGTATGTTGCTCTCAAGACTCTATCTCTCTAATCATGACCAACATGCTAACGTGGGATTTGATCACAGGCGAGCCCGTCAAGCACCAGTTCGCCAAGGAGATGCTCGCTGGCATCGCCGGCGCCGAGGTCGACAAGCTCTTCGAGACCAAGGGCCTCGACTACCTCGACCGCGAGAAGGCCAAGAGGCACGCCGAGAAGCAGGCCGAGCACCTCTACCAGGAGCAGTACGGCGACATGGACGAGTACAACCCGTGAGTTGAGCCATCAATCATTTGAGATCTGGGATGGTGAATATTGACAATATGGCCAGTGAGCAGCGCGGACGCCACCAGCACATGGAGTACTAAGAAGCACGATGTAACGGCCGGATGGGATATATAGTATGACGAAATGAGACTAATTGGAACAAACCAAGACGTTACTATTGTGATGAGTGCCCTTTTCAGATTGAACTATCGCGTCTTACACGTAGTCACTGTTGAAGCTCCGTCCTTATCCTACGAAGAGTATGTGAGCACATCGAACAATGCAACATACTTAGAATTGAGGAAAAGCTTGCGGCTTGAAACTTATCCTCTTCCAGCCAGACTCTCACTTAACTGCCACCGCCAGAGGGGCTCCAACCTATCCTCGTCAACACCAACAATTGAAGCAACACCCATTGGGTGCCGAGCTTATCATTGATTCGAAATGCAGAAGCATAGCTTGTCCAGTCTGTTCAGATATACAAATAGGTATCAAGAAGCTAAAAAATACAGATGGACAGTTACAATCCGACGCTCAGTTATCCCACGGTTTCGACATGGACCCCGAAGCGGCAGCAATTCCACCATATGAACCTTTCCCCTCAGCCGCATTGCCAGCAATAACCTCGAACAGTCTCTCGCGCTCTTTCTGAAGCGCCTCCCTCGTCTCGTCAAGCCGTCTCTCCCGCTCCCTGCCGTCCCTCATCAACCTCTCGTGCCGGTCCCTCGTCTCATGCAGGAACCGGCTCAGCGCCTGCGTACACCTCTCCACCGACATCCTCGACTTCTTGATCTCATCGTGGAACGCCATATCCGTGAAGATGTTATCAAACAACACATCCCCCATGAGGTTCCCATGATTAATATTAACAGGCGGCAGATCACCGATGTACGGCGTCATCCGCTGCGCTTGCACCACCAGCATCCTCGCCTCCTGCGTTGCCGACTCAGCACGCTGCAGCGCGCTCCGCTCCATCATATCCGACATCGTCCCGCCCCCAAACATATCCATCCGCGAATGGCTCAACGCATCGTCTATATTCCGCAACGCGTCCCCCATCCGCTTCATCGCGTCCATCAGCAGCTTGATCGCATGCTGCTCCGCCTCCGCCTTGGACCTCGTGTCCTGGTACGCCCGCATCGCCCGCGAAGCCTCCTGCTCCTTGGCGTCCTCCTCAGGGTACCCGCTCGTCGGGCCCGCGAAGATGGCCTCGTACAAACTATCCAGCTCCCGCTGCGCCTCCTCGTGCGTCTTCGCGGCAACCTCCAGCGGCGCCCGCGCGCGCGTCGCCTCGTCCAGCTGCGTGCGCAGGTTCTTGTTGATCTCCTTCTCGCGGTGCTCCTCCTGCAGCACGTCAAAGTACTCGCGCTCCTCGCGGGCCGCCTTCTCGTCGAACTTGTCGCGCTTGCCGACGGCCTTGTGCACGAAGCGCCGCATCACGCTGTCGCGGTACTTTTCGTGGTCCTTGAGCTCCTTGCGCCGCCGGGTGTCGAGCTCCTTGACATGCTTGTCGGAGGCGGCGAGCTGGGCCTCGAGGTCGGCGATGAGGCGGCGCTGCTGGGTGAGGTCGGGCACGGCGTGGTCGGTGGAGGAGAGGGTGGAGAGGAGCTCGCGGTTTTTGACGGCCGCTTGGCGGATTTTGGATTCGAGGTCGGCGGTGGACATCATGCCGGTGGCCATCCTGATGGAAAAGGGATGGTTGATGTATTTGATGGCGGTGGTGTAGAATATGATGCCGTGATGCGATTGAGTGTCGTGTTTGGTGGTGCAAATGAGGGTGTTTGTGAGTTTACGGTGGATGTATTAGATCTAAGTCAGGGGTATCTTCAAATTGAGAAAGAAAGTCAACAAGGCAATTGAGGGTATCGTCAAGATGTGAAAAGGGCAGGCTTTGCCTCGTCGTGATCGTTTCTGGTGAAATGCTAAACACGAATGACTCTTCCATCGTGAAGAGGGGGGATGGCGTCCTTATGAGAACCACGAGAACCGGGGAAGACGACCGTCGCCCGTCGGCCAGCAATCCTTGGTGGCGCATATCCCAACTGGCGTGCCAAGATCAAATCAACGGCACGAAGGATTGGAGCAAAACATCAAGAGTGTAATAGCATGAGAACCCAAGGTCGGACCATGACATCAGACCCCTCACAAACCACCACCCGCGCCAAGGGTCCGGCTGCCTCTGCGGCGCGGCACACGGAACACAACACCCAAATGCGGGGAGCCTACACCTTTTTTCACCGTACTATGTGATTATGTCTGTAAGGCATGGACCATATGCTGGGTTTTCTCCCTGATTGACGGGGATCATCGGTGCTTGTAGGGCTGCGCCACGGACCGAGACGGCGGGACAAGACACTGAGGCGCTTACACTGTAGGCGCTGTGGACTGACTGAGCAGCAAATCATTGCCGGTGTGCAGTTCGCCTTATTTCTGCCTGTTTGTCCACTTTGCTCGCAGGCAGATGCGGATGATCTCCGTGTAATCTGCATCACCGCGGAGGTTTATGAGTGGCTCGATACGGGGGACTGGACTGCCAAGGCTGAAGGATTCGCCCGGGTAAGCTTGCTAAGGAAGCCTAGTTTCTTCGATATCGCGGATCATGATGAAAGGGCTTGTGGCTGGTGAGGCGATCGGGGGCGCGAGCAGGGATCTTCGTGAAGCAGACACGGCATAGTGCCAGGGGTTTGGCCTGGGAGTGAGGGCATCGTGGCTTTTGCAGCTACATCGGATTTTTTCTTTTTTAATCATTGAGGCAAAAGATGCCTTCGTAATTCTGTAAGTTGCTCACTGGGTTACTCAGAATTGCGGATGAACAATAGTATTGTGGATGGTAACATTGGCACAAGTGAGGCATTGCAATGTCTTTTTTTCTTCCGTGCTAGAATCACAACCAACGTAACCATTTTTCGAGCCCAAAATGCCCAATTTCATGCGCGCCTGAACGGTCAACACCATAGGAGCCCACCGCGACCGCCTTATTTCACTCTCCTAACGACCTCAGACAATCAAAGTGGACAGCAACGCTTCAGGTCAGCCTCGTTGGCCCGCCAATGGTGCAAACGTCGCCGCCACGTGGGCGAATGACAGCTGGCGCAGGCGATGCCAGCGAGGCTCACGATATCCACCATCCCTGACGTCTCGCAAGGGTCAACCTCGTTGCCTTCATCATGCTATATGCGCCAATCAAGAATGTTGGCCCTGCCCAACACACCATGATAACGAAACAATGGCAACAATAGACATTGGCTCATTGGACGCGTTAAATTGAGGCCATCGCCGACGGGGAATTGTTCTGGCGGTGCCAAGAGTCATGCGAAAAACCACTCGCGCCGTCGCCGGCTTACGATACTTTTAATTCCTGTCTACTAATGCTAAACCAACCCAGCCTGCGGCTAAATCCTCGTCTATAACAAAAACGCCAATTACCTACTAATACAGTGACCTGAAGAACCAAAACAGACTTTTTCACCGCCCTTCTTCCGCCTCGTGGTCACGGTCGCGTCCATCCATGTCCTCATCATGGCTCTCCAACTGGATCGCTCCCTTCTTCCTCGGCTCAGTGACCAGTGACAGCGCAGCCCACGTGAGACCAGCCAGGAGCGAGACATAGAGCCACGGCAACCCCCTCCAGGCCCCCTTCTTCTCCAGCCCGATTGTGAACGTCCACGCCAGGGCCGGGCCGCCGAGCGGGGAGCCCAGCGTGTCCACCATGCTGATGAGCGCGTACAGCCGCGAGGTGTGCTCCTGATCGACGAACTCTGTAATCATCGCGCGCACCAGCGGCCAGCTCGCCGAGCCGAACGTGGTGACTGACAGGCCCATCAGGAACACGACAATCTCCCAGCTGCAGCCCTCGATGAAGCCGCCGAGCGCGATCAACAGGTAGGAGGCCTTGGCGAGCAGGGCGTCCTTGCCGAAGCCCGTGCAGCGGAAGCGCCCGCGCGGGTTCGTGAGCACCTTGGACAGCCAGGGCAGGATGAAGAGGATGCCGAGGTGGAGGAAGCTGAGCGGCGACAGCAGGAAGGACGTCTGCGCGAGGGTCCAGCCGAAGTGCTTGCTGACGTACTGCGAGAGCGTGCTGGAGTGCGAGGCGTGCAGCGCGCTGGCGAGAAGGGAGGGGACCAAGCAGAGGAGGATGTTGCGGTTGCGCAGGATGCTCATGGATTGCTGCAGCTCGCGCAGGCCGTTGGCGAAGGACTCGCGGACGGCGTGCGCGAGGGGGATCTGGGGTTTTTGGGGGGTATCGGCCTTGACGCGGAGGGTCTCGGGGAGGAGGGCGCAGATGAGGAAGATGGGCGGGGTGAAGAGGAAGACGAGCTTGATGGGCAGCCAGGGGCCGTACTGCTCCATGAGGTAGCCGGCGGTGACGGGGCCGATGAGGCCGCCGAGGACGGCGCCGACGGAGAGGTAGACGAAGTTGGAGGCGCGGTCTTTCTCGGTGCTGATGTCGGCGGCGATGGCGTAGATGTTGTTGAACATGACGATGACGCCGCCGCCGATGAGGCCGAAGACCATGCCGACGAAGATGAAGTAGATGTTGGCCTCGGGGAAGAAGGAGAGCATCAAGGGGGCCCAGCTGAAGGTGAGGACGGTGCCGAAGTACGCTAGCAGGAGCACCGCTTTGCGTCCGATTCTGAAATGTGTTGGCATGCTAATGATCTTCACACACACGAGATAGCAACAACTCACCTGTCTGAAAGGATGCCGTAGGGAAAGGCGACGAGCATATTGATGATTGCGCCGAGCAGCGACTGCCACCCAAACAGCCACGCCATGTCCTTCTGCACCGGGTCCACCTTGCACTTCATCTCGGGGATCTTCTCCGAGTGCGGCAGCCGGTAGTGCTTGTGGCAGATGTCGTCCTCGACGAGCCGCAGCAGCGGGATCATGAGCAGCGTCCCGCTCGTCGTGATGGAGAACTTGAGCAGCGCCAGCATGAGGATGACGGCGCGCGGCGAGCGCACCTGGAACCGCAGCAGCGCGTCGTTGATGCGCACCCCGACGGCCCAGAGCGCGCTCCCCACGGCACTGCTACCGTTGCCACCGCCGGCCCAGCCGCCGAGCCCCGGGGGCGACCTGCTCCATTTCGACCGCGTTTGGTCAAAGGCCCGGACCGGCGCGGCGTCGGCGGGCAGGCCTTCTAGGTCGGCGAACTCGGCGCCCATGAGGTGTGCGGCCTCCACTTCATCTGACAAACGTGGCATTCTCACTTTCTGAAAAAGGCCGGGTTGCTGGATGAGCAAAACCCAAGGCCACTGAAACTTAAATAATACTAAAAAAGAAAGGGGAAAGGGAAAGTGGTGATCTTGAGCGTACAAAGGAAAATTGTCAAAGGGAGCGGATGTGAGGAAAGGGGGAATGAGTGCAAGCTGCGTGAAGTGGCTTGATTAATCTAGCTACGAGCGCCAGGCGCGCCTGGCTACAAAGTGGTGTAGCCGATCCCTTACGTAAAGGCGGGATTCAGGCTGGGATTCAGGCCTCAGGCCCAGGCCCAGCCGACTACCGTCTCGCACCCCCCTTTCAGCTAACACTTCCCCAGCGCCCCTGTGAAGCTATTCCTATCCTAAAGCAGTAATCCAAATTGTTATATAACTATATAGTTTGTTCCTGCCCTTTTGTTTCATTCCTTCTATACTATATTATCTTTATTATCTTATATCACCTCTTAAAACACTTCTAACCTTTTTACTTCTCTTATATATTTAATTACTATGTAGAATTCTTATTAAACTTAAAGCAACTTTAATACAAACTTAAGCTATATAGTATAGTAATTTAGCTATCTTTAGATTATATAGACTTAAATTAAAAGAGCTAATAACTTAACTCTAAGGTCCTAAGTTTAAATCAGGCTTATAGCGATTAGGTCTAATTACCTCTTAATACTAGTAAATTAATATTAAGATTATATCTCTATAGTTAAACTTAATACCTCAAAATAAGCAGAGTTTATAAGTTCTTATAAGAATTAGTTCTAAAATGCTTATTTTATATCAGTATAAACTTAATCAACTAGGATAATTATTAAAAGATGCTATAACATTTAGTTCTCTTTTTTTGCTTTTATTCTAACTTATATTTTTAATATTTAATTAAATTTAGTGAAGTTAAACTTAAGTTAATATATCTTTTAGCAGTTAGTATTAATATTAATATATTATTAATTAAAGGAAATGCTGACTAAGATATTTAACTTAGCAATAAACTTATAACTTCATAAAGTTAAAGTTTTTAATTACCTTTTAAATCTTTATCCTTAAATAACTTCTTATATAGAAGAGTTTTGCAGTCAGCAATTTAACTGTTGAGAAGAGCAAATTGAGGTGATTAAAATAGTGTAAAGTCTAACTATAAAAGTTAATTAGTTAGCAAGATATAAAAAATTAAAGTTGTTATATATAAAAGAAATAAATAAATAGAAAGAACTTAATTAAGTTTAAGTCCTAAGATATCATCCTTAAATTAGGACTTATTATCAGTTATAAGTGGTTTAAATAAACCTAGCATCTTAATAAAATTGTAATGCTTTTTTGCTACTAGTAGTTTAGTGAGGCTATTAGCAACTATCTTATAAGTTAGAACATAGTTAATCTTAAAGTCTCTATTGCTAATATTATTAATAATCTAGCAATATTTAATCTTAATATAGCGTAGTTTAAGCAACTATCTGCCTGATAAGCAATTATTAAAAGCATTTATAGAATCTATATATATCTAGAGGAGCAATTAAATAGAGATATCTATCCCTTTAAAGAGATCTGCAATATACAGCAAAGCCTTCCTTCTAAGCATAAGATTTATCTACTCAGCCTCATAAGTTAATATAGCTATAAACAATTATAATACTAACTTCTAAGTAAGTAGTGCTCTTCTACTTATAACTATATAACTAGCTGTTAACTTACTAGATCTCTTACAATCTAACTAATTAGTGTTGCAGTAAACTAATAATTTAAAGTTATTAATAGAGTATCTTAAGCTGCTAAGGCAGAATGCTAAAAACTATAAGCTATAGAGATATCTCTATATTAATTTCAGCAGTTTATTATGCTTTTCAGAAGTATATTATTAATCTCTAGCAGCTCTACCTATAGGCATAAAGATATCTAGTTGTATACTATTTACAATCTACTATAACTTACTTAGATCGCTTTAATATTTATATATCTTAGCAGGCGTTTTATATTATTCTGCAATCTCTAGCAGCTAAGCATCACTAAGAGGGTAAAGCATTTAGTTATATCTAGTGATACCCTTTTCTATTAATATATTATTAATATATTTAGCCTATAAGATCTAAAATCGTTTTATTTTTCAGTAGCAAATAATCTTAAACTTAAGAAACTGCTATACTTCACTTAAATCTTTAATCTAAAAGAAGTTATATAAGTTATCTTTAAAGTTATTAACTTATTTAATATTAAGTGTAGAAATAAGCATATTGTCAAAATAAAGCAATATTATAATGCTATTCTTATTAATAAAAATATAAAGTTCCTTTAAGAGTAGATAGAACCTTAATTATTTAAGAACAGCAATAATTTGCTTATACTAGAGAAGAAGTAATTCTCATAATCTATAAAGAGCTCTCTTCAACCTGCAAAACCAGCTAGATTTATTATCAAACCTATAAGGTTATATAATAAAGATATCTTAATCTCTTATAAAGGCATTCAGAAAAGCTATAACTATATCAACTTAGTGAAGTTCTAAATCTTTAAGTGCTATAATCAGCAGAAAGACTTATAAAGCAATAAGATTAGCAACTGCAGTATAAACTGTCTTATTATCTTTATCCTAAAAGTTGCTATAGACAACCTATCTTACTTTAACTCTATTAAGTTGTCTATCTGCTGTAACTTTTTTGTTATATATCTATTTGCCTAAGAGATATTTAAGGCTATTTAGAAGCTCTTTAAGCTGCTAGCACTCTATCCTTTCTAAGCTGTTAACTTAGGTCTTTATAGCTTCAAAAATAGCTAACTTTAGAGGTTTCTCTTCTATTACCTCCTATTTTCTAAAAGTTATAGGCAAGTGAATCTCTAAGCCAAAAGCCTATAATAGGTTAAATGCTGAGAAGGCAAATATAACTAGTTCTCAGTCTATTTTATTATTAACTAGGTTAATCTCTATAACCTCTATCTTACTAAATTCTCTATTAAACTTCTTAGCATTATATAGTACTTAAGTTCTAAAGGACTAAGTAGTTTAACTGAATGAAGCAAAGTCTGCTCTCAGTAATTTTATAAGAATAGAACTCCTGTTACTACCTTTTAGTTTTCCTCTCTATTATCTTTATATTAGTTAAAGATGCTGCTGAAAAGCAGCTAGAAAGCTTTGCTCTAAAAGAGCTTATTATTGCTGAGAAGCAGTAAGAGATTCTTAGTCTTAAGCAGAAGCTAGAGAACTTTGCTCTAAAAAAGCCTATTAATTATATTGCTATAGAGAAAAATCTTCTTCTAGTGTTAATTATACTTATATATTTATAGTGCTAATATTATACACTAGTATATAAGGTTTTAATTTTAAAATTAGTAACTTACCCTTCTTACTGCTGATATCTTCTTAAAGAAGCTTATCTTCCTATTCTTATTCATCATTACTTTCTATTTCTTAAGCTTCTTCTAAGTATAAATTGCCTATATCCTCCTCTTATTATTCTTATTCAGCAGGGCTAATATATAGCTAATAGTATCTATAAGGCTGAATCTCAACCTTATAAGTAATAGTTAGGAGTTTATTATTATACTTATATATTTCTAGTTTAACCTCTTCCTCTAGCTATAAGTTATTAAATTCAACTAGAAGAAGTTCTCCCTTATCTTCCTTAAACATTATATCTCTTGCTTACTAAATACTATTAGTTCTTTTTATAAGTATATAGAAGATATTGCTATAGAGGCTATTATATCTTATAAATCTTCTAAGTTTAGCTTTAAGCTTTATCTTTTATCTCTTTATATATAGATAGCTATCTAAGTGAATATAGATATAGGCTTAGCAGCTCTAGCAGCAGAGATAGCATATATATAGTTTTCTTATAGAGAGAGATATATTAAGAGCATTTGCTAGCTTTTTATAGGGGCTGATATTGCTTTTACTGTTAGATAGCAAATTGCTAACTTCTATAGAAGTCTTTATTAATTAAGGCTAGAAAGATTTAAAAAGGCTAGCTTTAATATATATTACTTATACCTTTTGCTATATAGCTTTATTAGATCCTTCTGCCCTCTTATTCTGCTGATAACAGTTTGAAGCTGCTATCTCTAAATAGAAGCCTTATTCTTAAGCAAAAGGTTCTATCACCTTAAAAAAAGCTATATTATTATCTATAATAACTTCAGAGAAGTAAATAATACTATTAGTTGCTATAATCTTCTTTAGAAACTAGCTTTATAGCTAGATAGCTGCATCTTTCTTTAATTTAAATGTTTAAAACTATCTATAGGTTAAGAAGGCTTTAGTAATATAAAAACTATAAGTAACACCTCTAAAGCTCTATAGTATTAGTTCTAAGAAGTTAATCTAAAGCTTTTAAAAGGCTTAAGTTGAAGGTTTTTATTATCTATTACTAAGTTATTATATTAACTTTGCTATAAAGCAGATATAACACTTATATCCTATAAAAGGTACTCTAAAAAGCTTTATATTAATATCTTTTGCAGTAGCAATAGTTGCCTCTCTAGATAGATATCTTAGATAAGCATAAAAAGTTTAATAATTCAGCCTAAAAGAGCTAAATTTATTATTCTAATTAGAAAGATAGATCTAAAGCTATAGAACTTATATATCTTATTTAAAGTTAGCAACAGCTTTAAATATATCTTTATAAACTAAAGTATTATCTAAACTATTAAAATAGATACCTATTTTCTAAAAAAGATTAATACTAATAATTTATACTATATTATAAGGTTTATAGAGAGCACTATATAGTTAGAAAGTAGTCTTTTTACTGCTTAGCTTAATAGCAATCACTTTAGCTATACTAACAGCCTAGCTAATTTAGTTCTTTCTGCTTATACAGTTTATAATTAATCCTTAAGAAAGATCTTAAAGTTCCTTAAAAATAGAGAGATTATTAAGGATATATCTACTAGCGCTAATATCCAGCATAAAGAAGTCTGTCCTCTTAATAGAGGCTATAGACATAACATATTAACTTAGTTACACTTCCCAGCTGTTATTTTCTTCTTTATTAACTTCTTTAACAGCACTATATATAAAAAAACTGTTAGTCTCTATATCTATAGTTTAACTAGCAGAAAAGTAAACAAAAGGTTTAAATATCTTTATTAGTTACTTCTTAACTCTCTATATATAGTTAACTTTATATAGATCTCTAGCAAGAGGTTAAATATTAAAGTATAGACTAAATACTTCAAAGTTATCTACTAGGAACAATAGAAAGATCCTCTTCTAAGCTTAAGCTGTTAAAGCATCTATATATACCTCAGATTGATAGTTAATACCTATTTTAATACTAAAGTTTCTAAAAACACTATCTTAAGTATAACCTTCTGAGGCAAAAACTGAAGCAGATCTTTATATTATTACTTATATAGTTATTTATAGTGCGTTTAAGTATTCAAACTTATTAAACTTCATAATGCAGTACTTATAGTGCTTTAAAGAGCATTTATTGCAGGGAATAAGGTATAGAGAAGCCTTCCTATAGTAGCAGAAGCATATCTTACATCTGTATAGATTCTTTAGATGCTTAGAGTTATATAAGATATAGAAATCCTATTGCTGTAACTCTTTATTGTTTGCAGGCTTAGATAGTTAGACTTGCTTTTTAGCAGCATACTTCTTCTTATTTAAAAGTGCCTTAATGCCTTAGAAAGCTTGCTTATGCTGTTCCTTCTCGCTTAGACCTCTAAGTTTATATAAAAGATCATCACAGCTTTAGATTTCTATAACAAAGTTATTCTCTATAGCATCAGCTTTAGCCTGATTAAATCTTCTAAATCTCTAAATAAGTCTATAGGCAAGAGCTGTAGTTAATAAGCTTATGCTAGACCTATTCAACTTATAAAAAGTTAAGTAAAGGTCTTATATAAAGTTTTTAGTATTGCTATAGTTAACTCTAGTCATTCTGTTCTAGTTGTTATAAACCTTACTTATAGCCAGCTTATTAAACTTCTAAATATATTCTCTAGCCTTAATAAAGATCTAAAAAGCTAATGCTATAACAGACAATCTATTATTAATTATTTCTTCTAAAAGTTCATATTAGATCTTCTCTATAAGCAATTATCTAGCAAGCATAAATCCTATAAGCATAAGATCACTAAATAAGTTTAAATCCTTAACTGCTGCTTCTTTATCTGCTTTAAAAACTATATCCTTATTATATCTATCTGAAATGCTATTATCTATTAAGTAGAAGAGCAATCTTATCACTTTAAAAGCGTTCTTAAGATTAATCTCTTAAAGCTGAAAACTTATAGCTTTAGTTAGCTTAAGAACAGCATTATAAGCTAAGGTTCTCTAATTTAATCTCTTGCTAGCTGCTTTTTATATAGCTGCTTTAGCTATAAAGTTAGCAGAAGAAGGGGGAAGACTAAAAAGACCTAACTAAAATAATCCTCTTTTAGTAGAACTAAAAGAAGATAAAGTTAGATTTCTAAATAAGGATATATTAATTCAGTTAATCAATTCAGCAGTTTAAGTGAGGTTTAAGTAGCAGTTATAAGATATTATTAGATAGTTATTAAGCAGTTATTACTATATAACTATAGCAATTATTAAACAATTATTAACTTAGGCAGCCTAAAGGCTAAAGAGATTTTATAAGCAGAGAATATATATCATAATAACTATAATCTCCACTTAGAAGCAAACTTCTAGCAGCTTAGTAATCTATTAATTACCCTATAGCAATTACTAGATAGTAAGGTTAGAATCCTAATAGCTACTTAGGAATAACCTCACTATCTAGCAGATAGATTTAGGTATTTAGAGGGCTTATAACCTGCGTGAAGTGGCTTGATTAATCTAGCTATAAGCGCCAGGCACGCCTGGCTACAAAGTGGTGTGGCCGATCCCTTACGTAAAGGCGGGATTCGGGCTGGGATTTGGGCCTCGGGCCTGGGCCCAGCTGACTACCGTCTCACACAAGTCTACACATAAGGTCAGAATCACACACCCTATGTGAGTCTAAAGGCCTGTGCACTGGGGCGGTGCAGTCCCCACTATGCAGGAAATGTTTCAGAACCAATCAGAGTATAGTATTCCTTGCTTATAGATATCTATAGGAAACATTTCCAGAATAACTATTAACCTACTCTATAATCTATTTTAGTAGATAGAACTTTTTTTTTTAGCAATTAATATTGTAACTCTCTATTGAACCTACCTCTCTCTATAATAATGCGTTAATAGTAATGCAATAATTACTTTCACAAATTGATTTTAATTGCTATTACACCTCTTATTTAATAGGAAATGTTTTGCAAACGATCCTCGCTCTTTTATTAATATGCCTTCTATCTACTGCACTTCAACTGCCTACTAAGCTTACTATAATAATTGCAATAGTTGCCTTAATTTCTTGATTAATTAGTCTATTAACAGCATATATTCTAATACTTTTCCTAGTCTGAAGATATTACTGATACCTAATCTAGCAAAGCTGTATAATCCTCATAGCTAGAGAAGGCTACTGCTGTTTCTCTAACTGTTGCAATATAGGTTTCAAATAATCTGATATTATTTAGTATATAGCACTGATTTTTCTTAAAGTTATTGGTTTTTTTCTAGCAGAGCGCTTAAGAAATATATCTTTAGCGCCTATGAAACGCTCTACGCTCAGTCTTTCTAAGGCTTTTTATTTTCTGTTGATAACTAGCATATTGCATATAAGTTCTACTTTAAATCTATAAGAAATATTTCTAATCTAATATCAGTTTGTTCAGAATATTATAAATATATCACTAGCTAAGCTGCTCTAATTATAAACCTTTTTATTACGCCTTATAAAGTGAAAGTAATTTGCTTTAATTAGAAGCTTTAAGCTATCTCTAAGAAAGCTAATAGTAATATAAGTGGAAATATTTCTGATTTATTTCTTGTTATACTAACTACACTTAGATAGTTCAACTTAAATGTAATACTTAATAAAGCTAGCATAGAGGCAGGTAAATACTACACTATCTGCTTAACTTAGGAGGCTGAAGGCTGCAGTAAGTATAAGCTATCTGCTTTTTATTTTATTAACTGACTAGATTCTATAAGCTGTTCCCCCCCTACTAGCTATAATGCTATCTGTTTTATTTAGCAGAAGTTTTACTATAACAGCTTAAGTGAAAATAAGTAGATCTCTAGTATAATCTCTATATATTTCATTCTCTTTTTGCATACTGATTTAATTTGTTTCTAGTACCTTACTAGAGGCGTCTAGCTCTCAGTTAGAACTTTAATAGTGTCTCTGCCACCTCTGTTGCTAACCTTACTGATATTAGCAGCACTCCTGCTAGTAGTTAGAATAGTAATAAGAATAGAGAGGAGAACGACTAAAAAAGGAAGTGCTAGGAAAGAAGATACTGATTATAAAGGCAGAAATATAGAATGCCTATTTTTGAAATTATAGATAAATACTCTTTAGTCTTAGAGTAACTAGAATGAAATTAATAATATTATGAACTTCACTTTATTACCTTTAAATAAAATATAAATAATAGAATATATTCTAACTAAATAAATATAGTATAATAGATATAAATATATATATATTATAAGATAAAATGTTTCTAATATATTAAAAAAATGTTTTTAATTTATTATAAATATATTTCTATATATATATTAAATCAAATTATTAAATTTATATATTACTTATATTTGAATATAATTTATTTAAATATAAACTTAATAAATTAAATATATTATATAACTTAAATATATTAAATAGGTTAAATAATTAAATTAAATATATTTATTTATATTATATTAATTATATATTTTATAAAATATTTAATTTATATAAATAAATATTATAAATAAAATATTTATTATTATTATTATATATATATATTAATATATATAATATTTTATTTATTTAAATATTTTATATTAAATTAATAAATATTAATAATAATAATAAAAAAATAAAAAAATATTAATAAATATATTAAAATTATATATTTTAATAATAAAATTATAGCTTTTAGTTATTTATAATAATTTTTATTTATTTAAAATAACGTATTTAATTTTATACTTTTTAATAATATATATAGCTTTTAATTATATAATTATAATTTTTTTAATTATAGTTATATTTATATATATTTATTAATTAATAATTTTATAATTTTTAATTTTATTTTAATAATAATATAGTTTTTATATTATTATTAAAAACACTTTTTTTTATTTAATATAAACTATATTTATTAATATGTTTTATTAAACTTAAGCTTAAGTTATATTTATTTTAATATTATAAAAAGTTTATATAAAAGAAACTTATTTTTTAAAATAATTATAAATTTATATAGTTTTTATATTAAAGTTATTGAAAATATTTATTATTATAATTATAAAATAAATAAAGTTTTTTTCTAAAAATATTTTTAAAAGCTTTAATTAATATTATTTTAATATAATATTATTAATTAATAAAAAAGTATTTATTAAATTTAAAAAGTTTATTTAATATATAAATATTATATTTTATAGTAATATTTTTAGTTATATTTTTAAAAATAATATATATAATATAAAATTAATATTTTTATATTTTTTATATAATATAAATATTATAAAAAGTTTATTATATAATTATAATAAAAATATATATTTTTTATTTATTTTATATTAAAAAGTATAAAACTTTAATATTTTATATTATTAATTAATATTAAGTTATATATTATTAAAAAACCTTTTATAAAAAAAAACTTAAATTATATATATAATATATAATAAATAAGCAAATTAAATTATATAATATTATATATTATAATTAGTTAGTAGTTATTAATACCTTATTATATATATAAATCTTTATAATATAAAGATATATATAATAAATTTTTAATTAATTATAAAAGAAAAAAAGTTTTTATAATTAAAATTATATTAATATTTATATATTTAGCTAATATATAAGCTTATTAAATATATATTACTATATTATATAAATTATAAAGAATTTATTATAAATTAAAAAAAAAGAAATATAAATATAAAGTTTTATATATACTAATAAAAATGTTTATATTTTAAGTTATAAATATTTTTTAATTAAAAAGTTATTTTTTAAATAATAATATTATTATAAAAGCTTTAATAATTTATTTAGCTTTAATATAATTAGTTTTACTATATATACTATTATATTATTTAGCTTTATATTATATAATTATTATTATTATTATTATTTTATTAATTTATTTAAATTAAAATATATGTTTAACTTTATATAAAAATTTATTTATTAATAAAAATATATAAAGTTTTTATATTATTTTTTTAATTAATAAAAAATATAAATTAAAATATTTATATAGTATTTTTAAAATTATATTTATAAATAAAATATATTTATTATAGTTTCTTTATAAAAAGCTATATTATAATTATAAATTTAGTAATAAAATTATTTATAATATAAATCCTTTTTATAAATATAAATTTATTAAATTTATAATATATATTATATTTATTATTATTAATAAAATAAAAATAATATTATATAATTTAAATTTATTATATTATTTATAAAATAAAGCTTTTTATATTATTTTATATATATATAATAAAACTTTATATTTTTTTATTAATTATAAAATACTTTATAAATTAAAAAATAAAATAAAACTTAATATAAATAATATTAAAATATAGAGTAGTTTATATTATTATAAAAATAAAAATCTTAAAATTAAAAAACTAAATATAAAAATATATTAAAGTTATATAATTAATTATAAATTTAATAAATATAAAATATAAAATATACATTTAAAAAAAAGCTTTATAGTTTTAAAATATTAAAATTTTAATAAATATTTTTTTATTATAAAAAGCTTTTTTAAAATATAAATATCTATTTTAAAAATATTTATAACAATATTATATTTAATAATAATAAATAAAATAATTTAAATAATTTAGAAATTTAATAAATTAAAAACAAACATTTAATATAAATTAAAAATATAATTAATAATAATAAAGCTTTATATTAAAGTTATATAATAAAGCAAAAAATATTATTTATTATAATATAAATATTTAAATAATAAAAAGAAAAAAGTAAATATAAATTAAATATAATATAAAACTAATTATAATTTAAAATAATAAAAATAAAAATAATTAAAAAAATATAATTAATTTAATTTATTATAATATATAAAATAAAAAAAATATAAAAATAAAAAAAATATTTAAATTTAAAAGTTATATAATCTAAAAATTATTAATAAAAAGTAAAAAGATTAATTTAATTTTTATAATTAATATTAATTAAATTTTATAATATAAAGCTATTAGCTTTTATTATTATTATATATATAATAAAAAACTATTAATATAAATATTATAATAAAATAAAAAAAATCTTATTAATTATATTAAGTATTTTATTTTAAATAAAACATTTTTTAAAAATCTTTAAATATTTATATATTAATTTCTTTATAATTATAAAAATTATATAAATAAATATATAAATATAAATCTAATTAAATTATATTTTATTTATAATTTTTATTTTTTATATTTTATTAATTATATAATTTTTTAAAAGAAAATAAGCTATTAAAAAGAAATTTAATAATATTATTCTTTAAATATTATTATATTTTAATTTTAAATAATTTAAAAAATATATTAAAAATTAATATAAAAAAATAAAAAATAAATTTAATTAAAACTAAAAAAGCTTAAAAATATTTATATTTATTTAATTATTAAAAAATAAACTTTAATAAACTTTTATTATATATTAAATTAATAAATTTTATAAATTATTTTAAAAAAACTAATTATTAAAATTATTATAAAAAATAAAAAAAAATATAAAAATAAATATATTATTTATTTATTTATTTTAAGTTTTTTTATTATAAACTAATTAAGTTTTTATTTATTTATATAAACTATCTTTTTTATAATAATATTTAATATTTATAAAAATTATAAGTAATTAGAATTATAATATTAAATACTAATTAAGCTATTATTAAGCTTTTATTAAGATTTAATTAAATTAATAAGTTAAGTTTTAAAAAGAAATATTATATATATCTAAATAGCTAAAAAAGCTAATTTAATTAATTATTACTAATTAACCTTTATATTATTATTTTTATCACTTTTTTTAATTTAACTTATAGCTTTATTTTTTATAATTAGTTAAGTTTTATTTAAAATAAAAAATTAGCTTTAAAATAAATAGTAATATAAAATCTTATTAAGCTATTATTAATAACTTTATAATATTAAATATTAAAAGTTTTATTTTAAAAATAGCTTTTAAATTAAAAGTATTAATAATAATATAAATTACTATACTAATTACTAATATAGCTTTAATTATTAAGTTTATTATAACTATTTAATATTAAGTTAATTAAAATAATATATTTATTAAAACTCTTTTTAAGCGTTTTATATTAATTTCTAAAGCTTTCATTTTAAAGTTTTCAACTTATAATTATAATTATTTATTAATATATATTTATAAAACTTTTATTAAAAATAATATATTAGTTTAAACTTATAATTAGCTAACTTATAAAAGTATTAAGCTAAAGGCTTTAACTAAAAAAGGTTTAGATAATAGATAAAGGTTAATTTAATATATTAACTATAGCTTGCTTCTTTTAAGTTTTTAAAAAGCAGAGATTTTGTTAGTAAGCTAATATTCTGATTACTTGAGGATTTGCTAAGTATTCCTTAGTAGCTCTGCTAAGTAATACTTATAATTACCCCTCTCTCTGAAGCCTTAATCCTTAAGGTATATAAGTATATAATTATCTTTTTAAGTAGAGCTTTTCTATAGTCTCTCTTACTTAATTAGAAGCAGCAGCTTAATTACACTTTTTATACTTAAATTGCTTTACTAGCAGCTTAGCGCTCTTATACTTATATATCTATTAATTTTTTATATTAATTAATTAATTTGCATTATTATATTATTCTATAAGCTTATTAATTAAAAATAGATTTTTTGTTTTATTATTAAATTAAAATAATTCTTTATATTAATTAGCTTATTATTATTTTGTTATTATGCTTTTTTCTTTTAGTAGTAGTTCTCTACTTATTTGCTAGTATATATCTAAAGCAGTTAATAACTAGGATTTTTATTTACTTCTTACAGCTTTAAAATTTTCTTTCTTTAGTATATTTTTTATTTTAATAATCTTATAACCTTTTAGCTTTATTTTTTTCTTCTTTTCTTTTTGTTATTTTTATTTCTTATTAGATCTCTTATTAAGAGCTTTATATATCTTTGCTATTAATTCTACTGTTTTTTCTATAAGATTTTTTGCTATTAATTTTTATTTTATTTTTATTTTTTACATTTTATATTACTATTTTTAAACCTTTTAAACTTATAATCTTTTTAATTTTTATATCTTTTTATACTTTCTGTTTCTTAAGTATTTATTTAAGATATTATATATTATTTATATAGTAAAAGTTTTCTTTAAGTTTTAGTTTAATTCTAATTATAACTTTAATAAAAATATTAGTTTTATTAATGCTAATTGCTTATATTTAGACTGCTTTTCTTTTATTAGCTTTAATATTATTAATATTATTTGCATTTATAGTAACTATTATATAATTTATATTATCTATAAGCAGTATAAAATTAAGTATGCTGCTATAAATTCTTATTATATTCTCTCTAATGCTTTACTAAAGATTAACTAGGTCTTTTAAATGCCTAAAGAGCTCTATAATGCTGCTTAAGCTACTTAAAACGCTATTAATAATATCTAGTTATATAAAATTGCAAGCAGCTTTAATTTTTATAAATGCTAATAAGTTTAATATATTTTAAATAAGCTTAGTAAGACTTAAGAGCAGGTAGCAGTCCTAATTAAAAACCTTATTTAAGGTATTAGCACTACTAATATAAAGCAATTATAGCTTTAAAAGCTTGCTTTAGTTTATAAACTTTTTATAATTAGTACTATATACTATATAAGTTTTTATTAAAAGCTCTCTATATATATACCTTTTAATCTTTTAGTAAGCTAGCTTAATTTCTAAAAGTTTTAATATTATTATTTGCTTTAATACTACTTAGCTAGCTTATATTTATAATAATATTTCTACTAAATATCTTTATAATTAGCTTTAACTAGCTTATAATAATCTTTACTTTTAGAAACCTTTTAGCAATCTAATAGAAAAAGATCTTAAGAAGTTTTTAGTATTCTTTAATTCTATTTTTAAGCTTCTCTCTTATTATATAAGCAATAAAGTCTCTAACTGCTAAATTGCTATCACTAATAGTTGCTTTATTCTTTAAAATAATATAAAAACTTCTAAAGGTTAAGCTGCTATTTAGTTTAGTTAGCAGCTTACTGCTAAAGCTAAAGCTAGTAAGAAGTATAATACTGCTGCTTCTATTAACTTTAAGCTTACTAAAAAGGCTAAATCTTCTGCTAAGCTTATAGCAAAAGCTAGCTAAAATAGTTATAATAGTTATAGTAGTTATAATAGTTATAATAGCTAAAATAATACTTCTACTAACTTTCTTTTTAGTAATAATAGCAGTAAAAAGACTAGCTTTAGTATTAACACTTAAAGAGAAAAAAGTAATAAGTTAGGTAGTAAAGAGGATAGTTTCTCTATAGATTAAAATAGTAAGAGTAGAAGAGAGAACTTTATAGTTCTTTTTGCTAAATAAATATTTATGTTTTTAGGTTGCTATAGTTATTTTTAGCAGCTTATTACTAAGCTTTTGCTGAGGTTTCTATTATTTCTTTATAAACTTTTATTTTTAGATATTAGCTAGCTTTAAAGCTAAATTAGTTTTTTTTTCTTATGCTCTACTTAAGCTAAATAAAGTTTCTATTAGCATTACTTTAATTTTAATTAAACTTATTTATAAAACTAGAAATCTCTTAGTGATATTTTGCTGAGTATTTAGTAAATAATTACTACTTTTCTTTATTTTATTTCTTATAAGCCTTTTAGGTTTACTTCTTAAACTTATATATAGCTGCTTAAATATTATTTAAATAGCTCTTCAGCTTCTAAGTATTATACTTAACAGGCTATCTAGCCTACTTTATAAGCTATTTTATATTATTGCTTTATTTTTAGCAATCTATAATTTCTTCTACTTTCTATTTATTAAGTTTTTCTTTTAACTTAAGTAAGCTTACTTCTACTTCTATAGCTGCTCACTTTAATATCTATAGTTTAAGTAATAAAATAGAAAATATATTATAAAGCTTATAATATTTCTTTAAGAGGTGTATCTAATATATCTAGCTTCTTATATATTTAGTTATAATAATTTTAATATAATATAGCATTAGTTTTCTATTCTTAAACTTAAAGAACTTTATTAATAGCTTTATTACTTACTTAGGTTTAAATAATATCTCTTTATATTTAGAATTATAATATTTAGCTTATAACTCTATAGCTTTTTATTAATACTTTATAACCTTTTGCTATAATAAAGCAATATAATTAATTTATTCTTTAATACTTTATATAGATATACAGCCTTCTATCTATATATATTTAACACTTTAGAAGTAATAACTATATAGAACTTCTATTAGCAAATAACTAATAGTTCTATACTATAAGTTATTATATGCAAACTTAGCTTTTAGTAGTTAAAATGCTTATTATTCTAAAATATCTTTAGTATATACTTAGAAATACTTCTTAAAAGTTTAGTATATCTATTCTATCTTACTATCTGTTTATAAGTAGTATGCTATAGAGAGATAATATTTAATTCCTCTTTCTTAAGTGAACTCTTTTTAAAACTAACTTATAAGTAGTTTATCTCTATTATTAATAATGCTTTCTAATATATTAAAGTTATATTTAATCTTCTCATAAAAGATCTATAAAAGCTAAGCAGCATTTAGCTGCTTAGTTATAAATATAAATAACTTAAACTTAGTTATATAGTATATAATAACTAAAATTATATTATATTTAATGCTATTATTTTAAATATTTACTAAGAGATTTATAATAAAGTTTATATTAATCTTTTAAAATAGGTATAATAGTAGTAGTAATAACTGCAGCTTGCTATATAGCTTATACTTTAAAACTTATACTTTTTAGTATACCTTATAACTAGAGATATAGTTTTTAATATCTATAGTTAAATTAAGCTAATAGAACTTTCTTTTAATTAGTTTGATTATTTTATTAAACTTTATATAGCTTACTTTATAGTTATTATAGTATAAGCAAAATATTTTAAGTTTAAGCAATTGCTCAGCTAGAATTTTAAGTCTCTTCTTATAAAATAAAGTATTATTTAAGTTAATATAAAATCCTTTTATATTGCTAGCTAGTTTATAAGCTTTTTTTAGCTTATTTTAGCAATATTTATCTTTAGCTTATAGTCTTCTAATAAAAGCTTTTATTACTATAGAAGAGTGCTAAATATATGCTATTTTATTATTTATAAGCCTTTTCATAATTAAATATAAAATATATTGCTTTAGAATAGTAACTTCAGCTTGCTATAAGTTCTCTTAAGTTATATCCTTTTGCTAAGCATTTTTTTATATTTTTTATATCTTTTAGCTATAAGTTATAATAGCTTAAGTTTTTATTAAGTTGTTAATATATCTGCCTATATATAGCTAGTATAAAACTGAAGTGTTTCTGCTCTTAAAGCTAAAGCGTTATTAATAGGTTCTAATAGTATTAATATAAGCTTTTTTAATTTATAATTCTGCTTTAAAACTAGCAATCTTTGCTTATAAATTCTCTAAGAGTTTGCTAATAAGATTTAACTTCTTTATAAAGGTTAGTAATATATTATTATACTTTATTCTTCTCTCTATGTAATTTAGCCTTTTAGATAGCTTATTAGCAAGATTAGTAGCTTTTAAGTAATACTTTAAATTGAGGTTAAATACTGATAACTTATATATCTAATAAATAAGCCTTCTCTAAAAGTTTTATACTAAAGCATTAATTACCTCTTTAAAGACTTAGTGATCTATTAAAACTATAAATCTAGCTGATATTTTTTATAAATAGTATACTTACTAATTAAGACTTTTAATAATAGTAAGAAGTTCTTATTAGTTTATTGCTTATTATTATTCTATATCTAAAAGCTTCTATAAATAGTAAGTAACTAGTTGCTATTAGCTATTAATCTTCTAAAAGAAAATACTAAAGATAGCTTTTATAGAGGTATCTATTTTAACTTTTATTTTATATATTAAGTCTTAATACTAAAAAATAATTATAAAGCAGAAAGTAATTTTTAGCTTATTAAAAACCTTTTAAGCTTCTTTTAGCTATTTAAACTTTGCTAGTTTTCTGCTATTTTTAGTGCTTTTAAGCAGAAATATTATTAAAGCTATAATGCTTAAATATCTTATAATAAATTTATAATAAAAGTTATAAAATCTAAGGAATATTTAGATCTCTCAGTAGGATTTCAGCAGCTTTTATTTAGCAACAGCTTATACTTATTCTAAGTCTATAGAAATGCTATCTAATAATATAATATATTTTAAAAACTTAACTTCTTATTAATAGAATTTATATTTATTAAGCTTTATATATAGCTAAAACTTCTTTAAGCAGCAGAATATTTAGTAAAAGTCTGCTGTATAATTTTCTTTTATCTCTAAGTATATTATAATATTATCTATATATACTATATAGTAAGTATTTAAAAGCTTAATAAATGCTTAATATATATATGCTTAGAATATTGCTAATATATTAGTTAGTCTAAATAGTATAACTATATACTTAAAATGCCTATATTATATGCAAAAAGCAGTTTTCTATCAGTCTTCTAGCTTAATTTAGATCTAATAATAAGCATTTTATAAATCAATTTTTAAAATCTATTTTGCTTTATAGAGCCTATTTAAAAGCTTGCTAATAAGTAGCAGTAGATATTTATTTTTAATTATAACCTTATTAAAGCTATAATAATCTATATAAAGCCTTAAAGATTTATTCTTCTTTAAGATGAAAAGAATTAATGCTTCTGCTTTGCTTATAGAGAATTAAATCTTTTTATTTGCTTTATTTTCAGCAATATACTAATAAAGTTCTTTTAGTTGCTACTTATTAAAAGAGTAGATTAGTTTATATAGCAGTTTCTTACCTTTTTCTAAATTAATTAAGTAGTCTGCTTTATTGAAGAGATTTATTTCTTTTACTGCTTATTTATTAAACATTCTCCTTTTAGATTTAAGTTTTAAGAGTAGCTTAGCTTTTTTATCTCCTTTATCTTTCTCTTTCTAAAGTCTTTTAATTTTAATCTCTTTAGAGCTGATACTACTTAAGATATATAGAATATATATTTTATAGCTGTTTTTAATAATCTCTCTTATAAATGCTAAAGGTTCTATAAATGCAATTTTATTATATTTCTATTTATTTATTTATATATTAATAATAATCCTTTTAAGTCTTATAAAGCTTTATAAAAGCAGCAGATCTTTTATGCTTTGCAGTTAGAAAACTTTAGCAAAAAGCTTATAGATCTTATAAAAGTAGCTTTTAAAATCTATAAAAAAAAATATAAGTTTAAATATTTATCTTAAGTTAGTTATATAGCTATTAAATCCTTCTAATAGAGAGGTTATAATATTAAAAAGCTTTAAGCTTAAAAACTTAATAAAGCTAAAGCTAATAAGATTAATTTATAAATAACTATCTATATTTATAGTAACTTCTTTTTTAATATACTTTTAGAGAATAATTGCTCTGCTTTTTACTATAGCGTTAATAAGTATCTTTTCTAGTTTTATAAGCAGTATAGAAATGCTTAAATCTAACTTCTAGCCTACTTATTTTCTAATAAGTTAAGCTTATTATTATATTCTTCTTCTTTTATAACTTAAATTGCATTTATATTAGCTTTTCTAGCAAACCACTAGTTTGCTATTAAAGTAGTATTTATATCTTTTAATCTCTTTAGCTTAAAGTAGTTAGCAGCTTTATGCTTTTTATTTCTATAGTTATAATAAGTAATAAATTAGTTTTTTTAAAATATATTAGTCAACTGCAGCTAGATAGATTGCTTTTAACTATCCTTTTATTAAGGTTTCTTGCTAGAAGGTTAGAGAGTATTTATGCTTTTTATAGCTATATAGTTATTTTTAGTAAAGTCTCTTGCTTCTAATTAATACTTTAGTTTAAGCTAGCTTAAGTAGTTACTTCTAAAAAGTCTTTTCTATTTATCCTCTTATAGCTTTTTGCTAAAGTATTACTAATATAAGTTTTAAAGTCTTTTAGCTTCAGTAGCTATATCTTTAAGTCTTTTCACTTCTACTTTTTGCTACTGCAATTCTCTATATATAGTAGATAAAAGTCTAAAGAAGTATATATAAACTTCTGCTTTATTATTCTCTTAGTTTTCTATATTTAAGCTGTAATATATTACTAACTACTTAGCAAAAAATTAAAACAGCAATTAGCTTTCTTTTTATTTAATTATATTAAGCTTCTCTTAATATTAAAACTTTTATATCTTTAAGTTAATATGCTGCTAGTAAATAAATATAGTAAAATTAGCTTATAAAACCTCTTTTTTTAAGCTTTTCTTATAGTAGTATTACTATATCTATAGAATATATAAAAGTTTTATAAAAGATTATTAGATCTATTCTTCTAATATACTTTTAATATATATTTAGTTACTATCTTTTATAGCTTAGATCTAATTATTAATCTACTTAACTATAGTATCTTCTCTTAAGATTTTGCAGTTATATACTAGAGGCTTCTCTTAAACCTTTAGTATTATTCAGCTTATAGAACACTTAATAAGCCTCTAGAGAAAATACTTTATTAACTCTTAATAAGCTTTTTGCTATTACTTTATTATTTAAATATAAGCCTTTTATTATTACTATAATAGCAGTTAGAATATATCTATCTCTTCTCTGCTGCTTATATATTATTCTCTTTAAGGAGTGCTTATACTGCACTTATGCAGTAGCTATTCTGTTGCTAAAGTATATTCTTAGTTATTTAAGCTGAAATAGTTATAAGTTTAGCCTTATAAGCTTATATACTTAATTGCTTTATTAATAAGGTTGTTAATTATCTCTTTCTATTTAATTAGTATTACTTTTAGCTAACTTAATTTTAGTATAAAGCTGCAGATACTTTAGTGAAACCTTAAAAGAAGTAGCTTTATATTAAATATAAACTTCTATAGTTTATTTATATTGAACTTTATTTGCTAACTGCTTAGTAAGTTATTACTTTTATTATAAAACATTTTAATTTATACTAATTACTTAAAATGAAGTAGAAGCTATAGAATTATAAAAATATTAAGCTAAAAGCTTTAACTAGAAAAGGTTTAAATAATAGATAGAGGTTAATTTAGTATATTAACTACAGCTTGCTTCTTTTAAGTTTTTAAGAAGCAGAGATTTTGCTAATAAGCTAGCATTCTAATTATTTGAAGATTTACTAAACATTTCTTAGCAGCTCTGCTAAGTAATATTTATATAACTATAATAAAAAATAATAATACTTTTTATTTTAATATTTTTAAAGTTTAAAAGATTTATTAAATATTAATAAAAATACTTACTATTATATAAATATAATAATATAACTATTAAGTTAACTTTATAGTAATTAAATTTAATAGTTATAATAGCTTTTAAAACTTTATATAAACTAACTTTTTAATATTTATTTATTAAAAATATATTAATATTAAGCTTTAAAAGTATTAGTTATATAGCTTTTTTAATAGCTTTTAATAAAAATCTAACTAATAGCTTCTTTAGTTTTTTATTAAATAGTTAGTAATATATTAAGCTTTTAATATAAACTTTAAAAAGTTTTAAATTTATATTTATATTTTTTTTTCAGCTTTTATTATATTTATAATAATATTTTAAATATTAAAAGTTTAATATATAACAGCTATAAGCTATAGCTATTATTATAAAATAACTATAAAATATATATTTAAAGTAATATAAATATTATAAAAAAAACTACTTTATAGAAATATATTAATATAAAGTTAAGCTATTATTAAATATAGCTTAAGTTTATATTAATACTATATAAATATAAAAATATTTAAATATTAATATAATAATAATAATAATAATAATAATAATAATAATAATAATAATAATAATAATAATAATATTATTAATAATAATAATATTATTAATAAAATAATATATTAATTTTTTTTAAAAACTTTTTATTTATAAAGTTATTTTATAAAAGTTTTTTAATTAATTATAAATATATTATATAATATAGAAATATTTTTCTTATTTTTTCTATTAGATTTTAATATATATTATATTAAATAAATATAGTTATAGTAATATATATATTAATTAAGTTAACTACCTTTTATACTTTAGATATATTTACTATATTTAAAGCTTTTAAAGCTTTTAATATATTAATTATACTAATTATATTTGCTATATTAAATATAGCTAAAGCGCTTAAGATGCTAAAAGCACTAAAGGCACTAAAGGCATATAACACCTTTACTATATTACATATCAGATTTTTAAGTTTTTATATTTATAATATATATATATATTAAATAAATAAGCTATATACTTTTAAATTAATTATATATACTTTAAGAAGAGATATTAATATATATTATCTTAATATAATAATAATAATAATATCATAATATTTTATTTACTTAAATATTCTATATAAAATAAATAAATAGACTTTTATATATATAACTTTATATAAAAGTATTTAATTTATTATAACTTATAACTTTATAAATACTTATATAATTCTTTATATTATATAATCCTACTTATATAATTAAAAGCTTTATAACTTATATTTTAAGTTATTTTTCCCCTCTTTTTTCCTTACCTCAAAATAAAACTAAAAAACAACATTAACTAATATTATATTAATATAGTCCTTCTCTATTAATAATCTATACTAATAAATGCTTATAAATGCTAAAAATTATTACATTTTATTATAATATATCTCTATTTATAACCTTATACTATATAAGCATATATACTACACCTCTAAATACTTTAATACTTATGCTAATAATAAGTAATATACTTTTATTACTTATTTAACTGTTCTAACTCTAATCTCATTCTAAATTCCATAAGTTCTCTTTTCATTTTTAGTTCCTCTTCTATCCTCTGATTCTATCGTTCAATTTCAGCTTGAGATTTACACTCTTTACACTATTCATCCCTTTCTCTACTCTCTATTTCCCTTTTTAACTGCTCTATATAAAGCTTTTGCTCTTTATTAGCAAGAGATAAAGTGCTAATTTAAGTTTGTATTTGAACAGCTTAGCGAAGAAGTTAACTATTTTGAAGGTGTAGTAAGCTTCAGTTTAAACAGCTTCAAGGAACAGTTATTAGTACTTTAGATGATGAAACACTACTAGCCTGTAAAGATCTCTTATTATCTTTACTATTAGGGAAGCTAAAGTTGCTATTGTTATTAAATGGCGAGCTTCTCTAATTGCTTACTGATAGTTCTTAAGTTCTTAAACGGCTTAAAGAACAGTAAGGTTAGTCTTTATCCTTATTATCTAATAATCTCTGCTGCTTTCATTCTAAAATAATAATTAGATATTAGTCTCTTAATATAGTATCAAACTTACTATTCTGTTGCATTACTAAGTCTACTCAACTAGAAATTCTAGTGTTACAATATAAGCCTGAGATATATTACTTATAAGTTATATAATCTTAAGAGATTATATTCTAATCTATTTCCCTTAACCTATATAAATAAGTAAGAGTACTTTCTAAGTGAAATAGTATATATACCTATTGATAACATAAAGGATAGAGAGAAACTGCTCAGTCTATTAGTAAGACGCTTAGTGACAGATCTCAACAGTATTTATGTTGCATAGGATTTATTCTCAATCTGAGGCTGGGATCTTTAATATTGCCTAATAAAACCCTACAGCAATAGGTAGTAACTGCTTATAGTCTGCCTAAGCTTTAAAGGCTGGGAATTTCACTATATCTTATATAAGTAATAGGAAACATTTTAGAAACGTTTCCAAAACGTTTCCAGACGAAGTATAATAATAACATACCTCTAATTGCATTGCAAAGTTTGTCATAGTCCCTTTAAGATTGACAGCTTAAAAGACTAGTTATGATATTATATAGAGCTTTTAGTCTATAGGGATAGATATCACCTAAAAGCTTCTTAATACTATGCTGAAAATATATGCAACAGAGGTAAATGCAGCTTTTAGCTTAAAATTTCTAGGACTTTAGGCGTTAATACCTTTTCTTAAGGTATTGCCTAAGGCTTTTAATAATGCTCTATTCTTAGTTAAAAGTGACCTTAAGTATATTAGATCTATAAATAAACTTCTACTTAATATTAATTACATACTTGCGATATAGAATATTAAAGACAGCTTGAAATATATATTAATATATTTCTACTATCTTAGTATTTATATAGCATTATGCTAGGAGGAGTGTTTTACTAAGTTAGAAATAATTTAGAAATATTTTAGGTATAAATGCTCACCTTTCTCTGATATATAGCTATATTAAGCCTAGATGACCTTATAATACTCTAAACTATGAACATGTTTATAGTTTGCATTAACTATAAATAACTTCATGTTATTAAATGTCTACTGCATAGCTTATTCGTAGAAGAAACAAATAATAATGTAGTTAGAATATGTTTTGAATAAATGTTAGATATACTGATAATAGTAAGCTATTAAAGTTATAATAATATAAAGAAGGAATTCATTCTATATATAGAATCGCTCGTTTTGTTCTTTTGTTTGCTGTAAAGCGAGTGCAATTGCGCAGGCACCTTATGGAAACATTAAGATTTGCTGTTTTCAAATAATATATTGAAGGTAGTTAGGATTTGCAAGGCTTTTATAAATATCTATTACAGATTGCCTATAGAACTTTATAATATACTCTTTTAACTTATTTAAGTTTAAAAATAAGTCTATAAATATTAGTATATTTAAATAAAGTAAAGAAGTAAAGCATATATTTAATGTTATGCTAGGCTTATTAATATATAGAACAATACGTATTAAACCTTTTACAATTAAAAGAGGCGTTTTTGCTGCAGGTAGAGGAGAGTGTGTATAAGTATTATGTGATGTAATCACAATATATAGCGTGGTTTTTAGGTCTTGTGGAATAAAAAACCTGTAATAGACAGAGCATTTAACTTGCTGCATTTAAGCAATTAGACCTTAATAGGTTTAGTTGCATATTAGTTGTCTTTATAGATTGCCTGTAAATATAAAGCATTTTTAGCTTATAATTACTTCCTCTAGAAGTGCTGTCTTATGGAATGTTGACGTTATAATATCCCAGTATGGTTGCTATTCAAAAGGAACTAATATAAAGTAGTGTTTCCTTTAGTTTTAGGCTGTGACACTATTTAAGCATGTAATTACTTACTGCTGAACATTAGCAATAAACTAGATTATAGTTAGTAGATATATTATATATAGCCTTTAGAATAGATTTATTTTATATATTATTCTGTTGCTTATAGGATAGGGCTATATATTTCACTTAAATCAGTATATAATTGCCTTTTGCAAAAACGTTTATATATTATCTGTAGTGTCTTTTATATATATTAGACTAAATGCAAAACATTTCAGAAATATTTCTACACTAATCCTATTTACACTATAATATGCTTCTCTACTGTTATTATTATAACCTTCTCTTTAAGCGCTATAAGTTATGCATTGAGAGATAGTGTTATTGCATTATAAGTGAAATCTTAATACTATGTATATTGGTATGCTTTTCCACCTATATAATCTTAGCCTGTACGCTACATAGAGGTATCTCTAAGAGCATGATAAGTTGTGTTAAATTTGCTTATCTTTTTATGTGTTTAATATTAGATTACATGCTAAGGTTTAACAATCTCCTCTGCAGAGAGAGCTTCTATTAGAATAATGAAAACTACTCCTTTTAGAGATATTATTAGGTATTTTGAGATACTAAGTAGGTAGCTAATATTCTCTATAACTACTACATCTTATGTAAAGAGGTTGTTGCTTTATATAGCTAGAGGATAGCTAATAATTATTAGTTTAATAAGTGTAATAAATATATCTAAAAGTAGCTATTACTATTTATTAGTAAAGGGTATAAAAGGAGAGATAAACTAATAGTTATACTATATCTTATAGTTATTTTTAAATTAGTGTTAAGTCTGTTTTAAGGCTTAGATAGAGTGAGATATTACTTAAATTATTATAAACTTTATTTATATTATTTGAATTCCTAAGTTTATTTATAAGTTTATTAAAACTAAGCATAACAGCTTATTTCTGAACCTCATAATAGTTATTATATATTAGTAAATCTATTATCTCTAAGAATAATTTAGGCAAAAGTAGGATTTATTAGTATAGAAAGATAAATATATCTAATTCAGTCTGGAAACGTTTCTCATAATACTGATAACTTTCAAAGTTACTCCTTACTTAGAATACTTCAGTATGCGCCTCAGGTATTAGGTGTTATATAAGCTATATAGTGCAGACTGCTATAATTAGATAGATAGTATAGGGTGAGGTCTACTGGGTTTGGACTTAGCAACTGCACTGCCCTAGTGCATGGGCCTTTGGACTGATATGGGGTGTGTGATTCTGACCTTATGTGTATTGTCTCTCGCACAAGCTGACGACGCATCTGGAGATTCAAATTCCATCGCCAAGCTGTCTCTCCAGTTTCAGCTGCGCCTGCGGCGCGCGGGTGCCAGCTTTGGCCCCGAAGCTTGCTGGAGCAGGCCTCGCACGGCGATCTGGGTCATCTCCAGGATGTTGGTCGGCGACCCCTGAGTCACGATATAAAGATACTTCTACCATGGTGGAGGCCTTACCACAACAAACCGTACTGTGCTATCATGCAATACTATAAACCAATCTGCAAGCTCCGCTGATCCCCCAAATTCGCGCGTATTCGCCTAAGCAATGACAGCTTATTTTAGCACTGGTCAGCTCCCTAGCAGGGGCCTACCGTGCTGCCGGGCTCGCTGAACGCGCCGGACCGACACTTTTAAGCAGCCGGTCCGCAGCGGAGGTTAAAGCTTGCTGTTCCGTTCTCTCCGGTGCACTCTGGTAGCTCTCACGGTGCTCTTCGAAGCTTCCGTAGAAGTAATGCGGTCTCTTGTAGACATGGAGCTTTTTGATCTTCATCTGTCCAAAATCTGGTGTTATGACAGAGCGCATGGAAGCGGAAAGGATGCTATTGAGATGAGCTGTCTGGGCCGTGTTCACCACACCCGGGCATTTACACTATTTGCTTTCAATATTGCAGCTCAGCCTGGCTAACGATCATACGTCGCGCTGCGCTTGTAGCGGGATATTGAGCGCGCGAGAAGAGATGAGAAACCAATTATCGATGAGGCGCGCAGCGATAAACATGACAGGTTGGGATCCACGGTTACAGTAGGTAGTGATTTCTATCCCATTAAACGCCGGATGTGGCTCAAACTGAAACTGGCCAATTGCGTAATTCGATTCATGACTGACTCCACATGAGGTACATAGTCGATAAGGGGGTTCTAACCTAAATTTCGCTCTGTATATCCCTTCTAGTAATACTGATATTTAGGGCTTAATATTATGCTATTTCACTTAGCAGTTGCTCTAATAGTAGAGGGGCATATTATACTAAAGGCAGCTTTAGTGTGTATAATATGCTAGTGCTATATTCCTATTAGTCTTCTTTAATATAATCCTTCTGAAACGCTTTATATATGCTTAGCACTTCTGTTCTCTCTTATGCTGTTTAAAATTATATAGCTTGCTTTTAGTAAGCTAGATAATTAAGAAAAACTTCTCTTTAAATATAATATCTCTAAATTTAGTTATTAATTACTTATAGAGTTTATAATAGAATATAGTAAAAAGCTTTTTATAGTATAAATTTAAAGCTTTATAAAATAAGTATATATTAATAAGTATAACCTTTATAAATATATAAAAGTTAGTAAATATTACTTTAAAGTGTTCTATTAGTAGTTAATATATTTAGTAAAAAATTAAAGACTATAAGCTGCTAGCTGCTATAGCAGCTGTAATATATAGCAATACTTCTATAGTTAGCTTTATATTAGTTGCTAATATTAATACTATTTATATTATAGTTATATATATTAATTAGAATAAATATAAATAGTTATTTAATAGCAATAGTAATAATAAGTAGCTTCTGCTTAAATTAGCTAGTAGTATTAATATATAAGCTAGTAAAGCTAGTAGTAAGGTTAATTTAGAAAGGTATTTATAATATTCTAGCTGAAGTTAATATAGCTAGAAGATGCTTATGCTAGCATAAAGTAGCAATCTCTTTGCTATTAAACATATTGCTAATTAGAAGTATAATAGTGTTATCTTTAAATATAAATTAGTAAGCCTTACTGTTTGAAGTAAGGTATATATATAGATAGCTTTAGGAGATATAGTTACTCTTTTTATTATTAGCTTATAGCTGCCTAAATAGTTTAATAACCTTAAAGTTTAGCTTAGTAGTGCTAGTAGTAGCAATAAGTAGCTATAGTTAATATAAGTAATATATAAGGTTGATAGTAGTAAATAAGTTATTAGTAAAAATATAGTAGTAAGCAGTAGCAGCCTCTAGCTAGAGGTAGTAGGTAGGTAGGTGTTATAGTAAGGTGATAATAACAGCTTAAATAGATGCTAATTGTTTAGCTATTAGCAGCTTCTGCAGCACTTTTTTCCTTATAAGAGAGGTAAAACTTTATACTGCCTCTATTGAGGCTTAAACTTAAGCTTTTAGCAGAGGGATAGAGTTAATACTAAGAAGGCTTTTTTTAGCAGCAGCAGCTTTTGAAGTTAATAATAGGTTAGTATATATATGAGGGATCTATGAGAGGAAGTAGTCTTATTAAGCTGCTATCTACAGTTTAAATCTAACTTTAATAGGCTTTTTAAGCATTTTAATAATATTATAAAACCTTCTCTAAAAGCAGATTATACACTTATTAATAGCAATAATAATGCTAAGGTTCTATAGCTATAGAGATACCTCTTATATTTAGGTTAACTATAGCTTAACCTTCTGTTAGATCTCTATAGAGGAGTTAGGTATATTTAGGTTCTATAGGCAGAAGTTAAGATATAAAGTAGTAAAGTGGTTATAAGAGAGCTACTTAGCAATATTATAGGTAGAGTGTGAGAGATCAGTTAACTAGTAATAATTAAGGTTAGATTTATAGTGAACTGATATATAGATTAGTATAGCAAAAAAGGTGTAGATCTCTATTAGTAAGGTTTTAAAGCATAGCTTAATTTGTAATGCCTTCTGCTTTAAGCTTTACTGAAGGCTGCTAGTATTAACTTACTACTGCTAGAAGCATTTATTAATATAGTCAGCCTGCTTAGTAATATTAGCAGCAGTAATAAAGTGTAGAAATAGATTGAGAGGGGTTTTACTAGTAAGATTAGTAATAACTAATATATAGCTTATAAGCTGCAGCTTTTAAAAGAAGTTATAATAATGCCTTTTGGAAGAAAGGTTATATTTGACTACCTGCACAACCCTCAATCTGCCACCCTTAGACCTCATCCTAATTAGGCGAAAATGATTAGCTGTAAAAGAACCTCTAAATATATTAGCTATAACCTCTACAAAGTGGGAGAAAAAACCTTTAAATATATTAGCTTAAACCTCTGTAAAGTGAGGGAAAGAACTTTTAAATCTATTAATCCCTTCTAGTCTGAAAGACCTATATGCACAGTAGGTTGTCAGCAAAGCCTTCTAATTATATCATATTACTACTACTACTACTACTATTACTGCTAAAAGGAGGTGTAAGATAGAAGACAGAAGTTAGCTAGGCTGGGCTTAAGCTTAGGCTTAAGGCTGCTTGAGGCTTAGCTTGATTTAGGTCGCCTTTATATAATAGGTCAGCTATACCACCTTATGGCTAGAGGTGCGCCTAGCGCTTATACCTAAAATAAATTAATTAACCTACTTTATATAGAAAGCTAACTGTTTAATTTTATTTTTTAGATTATAATTTAGGTTTATAATTCTTTATGCTGTAGCTAGTAAGTACTACTAGCTTAATTAGCCTTCTTTGCTATATTAAAGAGGCTTCAGCTTTAAGACTATTAATAAGATAGAAAGACAGAAGGCTTAGCATCTAAGTTAAATAAAAACACCTTCCTTTCCTTTTTTATTCTAACCTTTATATCTTAAGAAGTTGTTATATAATATTATAAAGAGAAGAAAGCTTAGCAAAAGTTGTTATTATATTTCTATTTCTAACTTTTATCTTAAGGTTATAGCTTCCTATTTAAATTCACTAGCTTAATATAGCAGCAGGTAGCTTGGTACTTGCTGCTTGCTAGCTAGAGTATAAGAGTGAAAAGAATAAATAAAAAGAAAACGTATAAAAACTACTTATAAGAAATCGCAAAATCTGCCTAGCAGCCTAGCTTAAGTTTCCTCATTCTATTATAGCCTTCCCCTCCCCTCCTAAAAAAAAGCAGCTAAGCAGTCTATCTTTATATCTAGTAAAACTATATCTACTTTCTTTTCTATTTAGTCTTTATAGCTCTAATGCTATACTTAAGTTATAATTTTATCTTCTAGCTTTATAAAGTTATTAATAGCTTAAAGTAGTAGCTTTATAAAGAAAAAGAGAGTTTTGCTTATATCTATATCTGCAGCAGCTAACTCTACAACCTAGTTGCCTACTATAATATCATCTTATATAATCTTTAAAACAGCAGTTATTATATTATTAAAAATATTAACTTAAGTGATATAAAGAGCTAAAAGATATATAGTGGCTATGCTGATGCTATTAATATAGCTTCTATTAGTATCTTAAGTGGTGATCTTAGTGATAAGTAGGATATCTTTGAAGTATTTTGTAAAGGGCTGGCTAGGCATCTTATTACCTTCTTTAAGGCTTTAGTTAAGCTAGTTAGTATAGTAGTAAGCTAGATAAGCTTCACGCTTATAGCTATAAGCATAAGGCTTATAGAGGACTTAGATGTTAGTAATGCTATGCTTAAGCTCTTTATAGCAGCTGCTAAAGCTATTAAAGACTGTGATAACTATAGCTTCCTAGAGCAGAGCCCTTAGCACCTCTTTATAGCTATTCTTAAAGAACCTTTTGCAGCTATAATCCTCAAATATATCCTTCTCAAACTCCCTTACAATCTCTATACCTCTAGTTATAATAATAGATAGCTTTTTAGTATAAGCATCTTTATAGATCTTATTAAATGCTAGTATAATAGCTTAAACAGTATCTAGAATAGTATAAAAGACTACTTAGTAGCTTGAGGTGAATAGCTTTATTATGAAAATCTTATTAGTAATAAGGTAGTAGATATTATTATTACTCAGCTTGCTTTTAAAAGCTTCTTTGCTGATCAACTTAGCATTATAACAGAAAGTGAGGTTTATATAGATAAACTTAATTATGTTATTAAGCTTCTGCTAAATAGTTATAATAGCAAGCTAGATATTATTATTAAGTATTAAGTGAGAAGCTATAATTCTAAGAGGTAGGTCTAAGGTTTCTAAGCATTTATTAGTATTATATAAATAAGAAGGAGCGCTAAAGATCTATAGAGGGCTGTACTTACTGTTGAGGATTTAGCTAGAAAGATATTAATGCTAGCTTAAGAGGGCTGTTAGTAATACCTAAAGATAGAAGATTCTTATTGCTAGTGATAGTATATAAGAAGGAACTTTAATCAGTTAGGTTAGAAGGTGATGAAGGTTGCTAATGCTGCTTTAGAAGGTTTATTAGTAAAGATGTTAAGATATGAAGATATAAAGCTATAAAGCTATTAATTATAGTAGTATGAGAAGGAAGTTTTGTAAGCTAGGTTAGAAGGTGAAAAAGGTGTCCTTTTATGCTTTAGATCTTAAAGGCTGTAGTATAGAAAGTACTACTGATAAATGTTATGATGCTTTTAATGCTATAATATTGCTGTTATAAAAGGGGTAGTAGTATCTATAGCAGCATTTTAACTATAGGTTTAAGAAGAAGTAGATGCTTTTTATAGCAGAAGTCTTAAATTAATGCAGCAGGAGAAGGTATATATTAAGAGGTAGAAGCAGTAAGATATAGCAGATATTGCTGTGCTAGCAAATAGCTTATTATAATATATAGCATAAGTAGTCTTTAGCAGCAGCTGCAGCAGTAGTATATAAAATAAGTCTCTAGCTTAGTTTAAGTTTGAAGTGAGGTTAAGTGAAGTAGAGATGTTAGAGCTAACTTAGCAAAGAAGGTATGCTTTAGCAGCTAGAATAAATAGTATATAGTTGATATAGTAGTACTTCTAAACAGTTTATAATAATATCTATTAGGAGCTAAAGTTGAGAGTGAGATGTAGATAATGCTTTTACTACTTCTGTTAAGCCTCTCTGCCAGCCTGTATATAATGTTTTTCTAGTTTAAGCTGGGTGGATGCTAACTTCAGCTTATAAGCTGCTATCTCTATGCTTTAAAGTGATAAACTGCTTTAGGTTTAGTTTGTAAAGGTGTTATTTATAAATGTTTACTTACTGTCTTAAGTAGATAATCTATATTGAAGTATTAGAGGGGATATAAAGAATAATTAGGTTTAAAGCTTGCTTTAGATTGAAGTTGCTGTCACTTAGTATAAGCAGTAGAAAAGTAAGTAATTAAGTGAAATGCTTATTTGCTAAGTTTAATTACTAATAAGCCTAGCTGCAACTCTATTATATTTTATATATAATACTATTCCCTCCTTTTTATAGCAGCCTAAAGGTTAATTCTTATATCTTATAAAACTACTTATCTTTTATTATTTTTATAGCTAGATGCTTTAGCATCTTACTTATGCTTCAATCTTATTCTCTAGCTTTATAAGGTTGTTAATTGCTTAGATGAGCAGCTGTATTGAGAAGAATATAGATCTTTAAGTGCACTTATCTTCAGCTTTACCCTCTGCAATTTAGTAGCTTACTAGAATTTTATTCTGCACTATCTTTAGAACGCTTATCTTCTTATTATCTAAGTGGTTAACTTTAGCAATATAGACAGCTAGAAGATATATTATTGCTATAGTAATGCTGTTAATATAGCTGCTAGCAGTATTATAGATAGTTAGCTTATTAGCAGATTTAGTATATTTAAAGTATTTAGCTGAAGGCTTGCTAACTACTTTATTTGCAAGGTTTAAGTAGTCTTCTAATAATGCAGTATAGAAGTTATTTAAGTAAGCATCCTCTTTATAATAATTAGGCTTAAAGGGGACTTAAATGTTAACCTAATTATGCTTCAGCTTTTTATAGCAGCTACTAGAGCTATTAGAGATAGTAATAACCTTAACCTCCTATAGGATAGTTCTAAAGACCTTCTTATATCTATTCTTAAAGAACTATATCTAACTATTGCTGTAAAATGCCTCTTTTTCTCAGTTCTAACTAAGCTTGATCTCTCTATTTATAATAATTAATAGCTTTATGATATTATTTTTATGAAGTTTTTTAAAAATAAGTGTGAGAGCTTAAACAGCATTAGGAATAGTATAGAAGATAATATAGTAGTGTGATATAAACTTCTTAGTTTTTAAAATAGTTTTCTTATAAAGGCAGTAGATCTTAGCATTTATTAGCTTGTTTTTAAGGGTGTTTTAAGCTATAGACTTAGTAGTATAGTAGGAGGTAAGGTTCTTCTGAATAAATGCTAAGGTATTATTAACTATATGCTGAGAGGAAGCTATTATAGCAGTTGCTTTCTAAGAAGGCTTTAGCTATCTATTAGTATTATATAAATAGAAAGGAGCGCTAAGGATCTATAGAGGGCTATACTTATTGTTGAGAATTTAAGAAAAAAGATGCTGCTGCTAGCTTATAGAGGCTATTAGTAATGCTTAAAGATTAGAGATTATTACTAGTAGTAATATAAGAAGGAACTTTAATAAGGTAGGTTAGAAGGTAATAAAGGTTGCTAATACTGTTTTAAAAGGTTTATTAGTGAAAATATAAAGATATAAAGATATTAAGTTATAAAGCTGTTAATAGTAGTAATATAAAAAGGAAAGTTTATTAGCTAGGTTAGAAGGTAAAGATAGTTTTTTTATTATGCTGTTCTAACTTTATGAGAGAGAATTAGTAGTAAGTAGAAGGAAGATGCTAGCTAAAGTAGCAAATAGAAAGAAAGTGTTAGCTAAAGTGGCAGATAGAAAGAAAGTGCTAGCTAAGCTTGCTATAAAGGCTTTAATAGCTTATAGTTATAAATAAAGATATAAGTATAGTTATTATTATAGCAGTAGTAATAGTAGTAATAGTAGTAGTAGTAGTAGTATTTAAAGTAGGTTTCTAGCTTAAGTATAAATAGTAAGTGAGGCTTTTAATAGTAGAGATCTTAGTAGAAGCTAGTAAAGTAGTTATATGCTAGCAGGCAGAAGCATTAAGCTAAGCTGAATATAGCGTTATTAGTGAATAGCTTGCAATAAGAGAGATAATTATATAGTGTAGCTAGTAATAATTATTAATAATTCACTATATTTACCTCTTCATATAGAGATATATAGTGCTATAAGGCTAGCTATATCTAAAAAAGGAAATAAATACTATTAAAAGAAATAACTACTGTTTAAGGAAATAACTACTGTTCCTGCTGTTTAAAATTAGAACTAATTTACTATAGAAGTATTTTTAAGCAAAACTCTTATATTTATAAATAAAAACCACTTCTCTATTTTATATCTATTTATTTCTTTCTACTTTATTACTCTATATTATATCTAAAGCTTCTTCACTATAATAATAACTTATATTATAACTTCCTAAAGTATCTTCTATATTATTTAGAAATATCTATAGAGTTATAAATAACTATTACTTAGCTCTCTTTATCACTTTAATAGATCTATTTACAGAGCAGTATGCTATGAGAGGCTTTAATAAGAAGTATTCTATTTTTATTTATATAGTATATATCTCACTTATTAAACTCAGTCTATTAATTAATATAGATATTAGAGAAATATCTATAATCTTAGGCAGCTTTAAAGATGCCTTACAGCTTGCAACTAAGAGACTACACCTCTAGCTATTAGTTCTAGCTGTTCTTAGAAATTAGTTCTTCAACCTTATATTAGATATAAATAGATTATAATAGTAGAAACTAAAGTTTGAAAAGGTTGAATTCTATATTTATAATGTTGAGAATATAAGACTTAAAATGCAATCATCTAATAAGAAGCTTTTATATATATTTATATATTGCTTTAAGTTTGTCTCTCTATATAAAGATATCTATAAATAAGTGCAAAAAAACAGTTTACTTAAAGAAAAAGCCTTTAAAGGTGAAGTAAGTTCCAGCTATCTATAATCTATCCTTTAGCCTAATATAGCTAATAAAAGAGGTATAAAGATGCAGAAAGGTTATCTTCACCACTATTAAAAACGTATAGTAGAACCCTTCTTAGCGTTATCTAAGTTGCAAGCTGCATATAGGTTCTAATTATATTTTTGTTTTTCTATGCTAGGTAGAGGAGAGAATAGAAGTAAAGCAGTAAACCTAAGCAATTTTAAAGGTATCTAATGCAAGCTAAAGAACTAAAATAGAGCAGCAAACTAAAGCAATTCTAATAGCATTTAAACTAAAGCAGAGAACTAAAGCAGAGTAGGGAATAAGATTTAATCTAATAAAGTTAGACTGAAATAAGTGAAACTATTTAAATTGAAGGCTTTATTATATAGTTTAAGTAGTAAAGAATATTATATTACTTATAGCGTCTTATTTATATAAGCTGCTAGAGTTAGAGATAGATCTCTATGCTTAGGCAGTTTAGCTAGAGCTGAAGCTTACTAACTATTAGTATAATAGAGCAGAGAGGTATAAAAACTAAAGAAACTAATTATATAAAAGGAAAAGCAATACAGCTTACTATTGTTTTCTGATATCTATTCTATATAGTATAGCTAGCTAGACTAATGCTATCTTTTTCTTATTATTCTTATAATGCTTTGCTAGCGTAAGTAAATATTATTATATTAGTCTGCAAAGTTAGACTGCGCTAGCAAAAATATCTCTTAAGATGTTTACACCTACCTATTTAATTAGTAATAAAGAAAGATAATCTATTCTATATAATATAGCTAGCTAAACTAATGCCCTTACCTATAAAGAATATAGTTCTTACTTTAATATATTCTTATGCTTCAGAAAAAGATATTATTAAGCTTAGTATAGAAGTCTGCAAGGTTGGAATTATCTAGCATTCGCTCAGTTTTAGGTTTGCTGTTTCAGCTTATATCTTCTATTGCAATAATAAAGATCTGCTTTGCTTTTTGCAATTTATATCAGTATAATAAATCTTTTAACTAGAGGTTTTTAGTTTCTTAGACTTACCTATTCATTATAGTAGCTAATAAACTAAATCTACTAGTTTAATCCCTTATGCTTTATATTCTTATAATTAACTATCTCGCTATACTTAGACTTCTAGATAATATGCAGATTACTACTACTTCCTTCTGAAGCGTCTAGCCTATCAGCAGGCTTGAGGAGCTTGCGATAAGTAGCTTTAAATTTATTAGTGATAAAGAATGAGAATTAGACACCTTCAGCCTACTCTGCTAAAATAGGTTCTTTACTTTATTAGAAAAGCATTCCTAAGCTAATTGCTATTTATCTGCTAACTATAAAGATAGTAAGATGCTATATATCTTTAAAATCAGTAATATTAAAGTTAGCTTTAAGGTTAGCTTTGCAGTAAGTTTTGCAGGCTTTAATTATAGAGATATATTTATAAACTAATTTAGATATAACTTAGATTATTAGCTTTAGATTATAGAGCTTAATATTAGACTTACTTAGCCTCTTGAAGTTAGTGTTATAAAAACTTTAGATAGTTTTAGCTATATTAGATCTAGAAGTTCCTTTATATACAGAGAAGTTTTTAATTATCTGCCTATCTTAGTATTTGTTTTTAGTGAGAAGCTTTAGATCTAGCTCTTTTTGAAGTATATTAGTTATAATCTCTAGGTTGTTATTGCTATCCTAAGAAGATATATCAACTAAAGGCTTTAATAAAACATATTATTAGTAAGTATTTAAAATGTAAAGGAGGTGAAGATATCTATATTTATAAAGGTTTTTATATATTCTCAGTTTCTAAAAGCTTAAAGTAGTTTAAGTGATAATGCTTTAAATTAAGCTCTATATATATTCTCTCTAGTATATAGATAAAAGAGATAGAAAGTAATCTAAAAAGGATAAGTAGCTATTTAAATAGTTAGCTAAATGCTAATTATATTAGTAAAGTTTGTAAAGTGATATAAGATGAATATTCACTTTATAAGTGAATATTAAAAGGAATAGTACTATGTTGAGTAGATAGGCAGGTGAGATGCAGTAAAGATTAGGTTTTACAGCTTAAGTTTAAATAGAATAGAAGCAGAAATATTAATCTTCTTAGTAAGTAGGTAGGTAAGTAGAATGTAGTAAATATTAATGCCTCCAGCTTAATTTAAGATAGATTATTCTTATATCTAGCATAAAAAGACTGTTTCTAAATGCTATTAATGTTTTTATTTTAGTTTTTAAGCTTTATAGTGAGGTATTTAGTTCTATAATAGGATCTTATTTGCAACAGCATAAGGTGTGTTTATGCTTTTATATTAGAACCTTCTAAAATAAGTTAGCTATAAAGAGAGAAAGCAATAAAAAGCTAGTTAGGTAATATATAGAGAGCAGTAGGTTATATATAGTAGAAGAGAAAGTAGGTTTTAAAAATTCATCTTTTAACTGCTAAAAAGCAAGTGTTTATAAGTGAGAGATATTTAAATCTTTAGAATTTAAGTAGACATTATAGTGAACTAATACTTTAGGCTATAAATAATTAATTAATATTTCTGAAATCTAAAATAGAATAATAACTTCTAACCTTTTCAGTCTTATAAAAGATATATCTATCTGTATATAGATTTAAGCCTCCTTCTTCTTTAAGCTGCACAAGCTGTTATGCTTTAGCTTCTTAGAGAGGCTTAGCTTATTACTCCTATTATGCTCATCCTAGTTGTCCACTTTAATAGCTCTAATTAGCATAGTGTTCTGCATTTTATCTGTTATAAAAGAATTATTTATATTTATTTTAGCAAGAGGGAGGTCTTAAGAAGAGCTTATAACTAGGTTTAGTTTAGTTAAGCAAGGGCCTTAAGAGGAGCCTATATATATAAATATTAGTTTTAATAATGCGTGTTAAAAGTAGGTATAAAAGAGAGAAGCTTATTTAGTTTAGTTAGCATAAATAGAACAAACTTATTAGCAGATATCTAAGCTTTAAGGTTGAATATAGTTACCTCCTTAGTTAGAGATATAGAGAGGGCTTAGCTAGCAGGAGCTGCCTGCTTTATATTGCTTGCTGCTTAGCTTAAGTTAGTGATCTTAATAAGAGGAATAAATTTAAAGAGGTTATATAGTATATTAAGTTAAAAAGCAACTTTCTTATTATAGAAACTATAGAGATTGCTAGTAATATAGGCTTTCTATTTATACTGCTGAAATAAGGTAGATATTAAGGAGTACTATAAACACTTCTCCTTCTATTGCTTCTTATGCTTAGTATAGAAATAATATATATAGTTACTATATTAGCTAAGGTTTAAGGCTGCTGCAGCCTCTATACTGTTAAACTTAACATATACCTAAAAGACAGCAGATAAGTTTTATATTATATTATTCAAACCAGCATTTAAGTTATTAGTAAGAAGGAATTATAAGGTATTAATAGAACTAAAGAAGCAGATAAAAAGTAGTATATTTATAAATAGAGAAAGTGTGTTTAGTATCTATCTTAAAGCGATCTTATATTTAATTGCTTATTAGTAAAGTTCACTTATAAGTGTTACACCTAGAGAGAGAGAGAGAGAAAGCACTTATAGTATAAAGCTGTTATTTAAAATAAATACTGCACACTTATATATAACTGTTAACCTATTATTAACTGCATAAAGGATATAGCTAAAGTGAGGCTTATAGATAATTAAAACCTATTTATTATCAATATACTTAACCAGCAGTATATAACCTTTAAAGTACTAAAAGAGATTAAATGCAAGTTTGTTGCAATAAAGGGAGTTAAAAAGCTTTAAATAGTTTAAGTTAACCTACTTAGAGGGGTTTATAGGAATCTTAATATAGCTTATCTAATTTTAGAACTTAAAGACCTTATTAGACTGGTCTAAAGATTTCTGCTTTAGTATTAAACTAATTATATAGAAGGTAGCTAGAAAGCACTATCTTAAAGGCATTATTAGCTAGATCTAAGGCTAGAATTCTAAGTAGTTAGTAGAAGTAGGAGATAAGTCTTAAGATATATTAATTAAGATATAAAGTTAGATAAAAAGCTTAGTTAGAAGGAATAAGAGCATAGTTAAAGTTCTAAAGTGTTAATTAATAGAGTTTATATTAATAGAAAGCTTAAAGATAATATTTCTAGAGATTAGATATAACTGCAAGCTTAAAATGCTTTAGGTATTTATAACTCTAGCTAATACAGATAGTGTTTTAAATAGATATATATAATAGATAAAAAGAGAATAAACAGCTTAATAGTAAATTAAAAAGGGGATTAGCAAAATATTTTAAAACTAAATATTATTGATTTTAAGCATAGAAGTAGAATATCTAACTAACAGCTAGTTAGCTAGCTAAGTCACTAAACCTTAAGTCTCTCTATAAAAGGAAGAGCAGCTAGATTTAAAATAATATATAAGCTATATATATATAGAGTTCTATTAGTAGTAAGGAGGTGTAATATTAAAATTAAAAGATTATTATATATATATAGTTTTAAGCTTTTTAGCTTATCTTCTTCTAGCTAGTTATATTATAATAATAGCGTATTAAGCATAGGAATAGCTGTTTCTAACAGCTGTATAAGGCTAGAATAGCTGCAGAGCTAGTTATTAAGCTTCTCTACTTATCTGTTTAACTGCAGTTATATTAGATCTAAAAAAGCAATTATACATTAAGAAGAGGCATACTTTAGTAGAAATATTATAGTATAATTAAATAAAAGTAGAATATAATTGCAAAATAAATTGAAAAGTAAATACTGAAAAATATAACTAGTCTGCAATTTAATTAGATCTTATATATTGCTTTTTAGAAACAGCTATAGCTTATAATAGCATCTTCTTCTTTCTATTTATCCCTTTAAAACCAGCTATATTACTTAGTAAGTATAATAAATATATATAGTTTTTATAAAGTGAAGAGTAAAAGTATATAAAGAAAGCTTAAAAGTTTAGTTAATATATAATATATAAAGTCTATTAAGTTATAGAGGAGTAAGTTAGATCTAATATATTGCTAAGCTAGACTTTAAAGCTGCAATATATACTGCTTTATTATAAAGCTATATATTCTTCTTCTATCTTAGTTTGTCTGATTATTTAGACTTTCTATTATATTATACTTAAAGCACTAGCTCTAAATAAGAATTCAATATAGCGCTCTCTTTATATATACTTCTTAGCTCTTTTAAGATTATTCTTCTTATTAGAGATACTTAGATGCTATTACTGAAAAGATTGCTAGTGCAGTATGCTAACAGCCTTCTGAGGTTAGCAGTCCTCACACTAAGAAAAGGCTGTTATAGTCTAAGATATAGCAGCTTATAGCTAGATATTGCATTTATAGCCTAAGATATATAAATATAACTATAAATAATAATATCTTCTCTTAGCTTAATACTTCTAAGTCTTAAGAGAGGATAGTATAAGCTAAGCTAGAGTAGTATTCAGTTAGATAGAGTGATAGCATCTTAATAACCACTTAGTTATAGCATCTTACAGCTAAATTAAGCCTAAGATATGCTAATATAACTTCTAATAATAACACCTCTTTTAAACTTAATGCTTTTAAGCCTTAAGAGAGGATAGTATAGCCTAAGCAGAAGTAATAGTCAGCTAGAAGGAATAATAACAGCCTATTAGTTACTTGCGCAGCTATTATCTTAATTACTAAGTCTAACCTTAATAGCTAGTACCAGCTTATTGCTAACACTAATAATAATATTCTATATATCTTTATAGACTATAAATTCTTAATTTATAATTATCTCAGATGAAGAGCTTTAATTACTACTATAAACTGCCCTATTAACACTTTAATTATTACTAAATAGTATAAACCAGCTTTAAAATAAGTAGGATTATATTTAATAAATAATTAATAGCTTTAACTGTTGTTATGCCTAATAGGTCTGCAACTCTACAGAGTATATATAGTATAAGCTGGTTAAATAAGAGATAGTTATTATAAAGATAAAAGCTTTCTATAAAGAGATAAATAATAATAACTCTCTAAGTATTAGATACTATAAAGTTTATTTCTAGCAATAGTGTCCTATTAAACTATTAGACTAAATTTAAGCAGAGGTTAAGCTGCTTTATAAAGCAGTAAAAGGTTAGATCTTACCTTTAGATAGAGGCTATTTCTCTTATAAAAAGTGCTTCTTAAGATATAAAAGTATTCCTCTTATTGCAGTATATAAGAAGTATGCTTCTTATCTCTAGAAAGCTAATATCCTCTCTACTTATAGAGTGAATAACTTTGCTCTTAGCTGTACGCACTAATATCTAGCTGAGTTGAAAAACCTATCTCTATTAGAAGAGCAGCTTTTAAGCTAAAATATTTCCTGCAGATAGATTACTAAATTTAATATTAATATAGAGAAGTAAATAAGCATAAAGTATTAAAAGCATAAGCAGGGCTATATTACAGTCTTCCTAAATAATATTAAAGGTTTAGCTATAAATATACTGCTTTACTTACTTATTAAGGAATGCTATTAGATCTATATCTGCTTTATTAGTCTTTAGAAGCTAGTAGCTTCTAACTTATCATTTATGCTTTCTATTAACCTAAAGAAGCTAAAGACTGCACTTATTTAACTTAAAAGCAATAACTATTTATACTATAGTGTTATAATTAGTAAGGAAAACCTTATTAGCTAGAGTGATTCCTATGCTGAAATGCAGGTTCTAACTGCTCTCTTTGCTTAAATAGTTTGATATAACCTTCTAGCTGAAGATAAGATCTATATAAGCTATTATATTGCTGTAACAGAGAGAGGTAAGCTAGATAAGCTTATATAAAATATAGCTAACATTCTTATTAAGCTTAAACAGAAGTATATTAATATAGAGGTATTTAAAATTGAGAGGAATAATATAAGACTTAAAATAAACTAAAGATAGAACTAGAGATTAAAAGAAATATAAAAGCATAAAATTAAAGTTAAACTTAAAGAGTTAAAGTTAATTAGCTTATTAAATATTAACTTTAGTAATAACTACTTACTTTAAAAGTAGGTTTAAATACTTTAGAATGCAACTTTAGGCTTCAACTAAAGGCGCTAATAAGAACTGAAACCTTAAGATAGCAGTATAAGCATATCTCTAAAGATAAGTGAGTAGCTGTTTATTATTAGCTGCTAAGAAGAGAACTTTACTAACTATAGCAACCTAAACTTCTTTCTTAAGATGTTTTTATATCTATTTCCTTAAGGCTGAAGAGGCCTTTTTATATTAGCATTAAATAACTAAAGCTTTTTAGAGATATTTTATAGGTTAGCACTTAATGCTACTTAGCAACCTCTTAGCTTCTATTTTTAAACTTAAGCTTTATATCTTTTAAAATAATATAGTAAGAGATATTTAACACTTTATACTTTGCTACTATTGCTTTTAAAATAAGATAGCTAATTTATATTAAAATAGAGGTAAACTTTGCTATATATTTTATTTTCCCTTTTATAATCTTTAATATATTAATTTATTCTGAGAACTGAAGAATAAGCTATCTTTATATAGAGAAAGTATTATTCAGAAGAGTTAAAGAGATTATGCAGACTCTTATGCTAAACTGAATAGCTTATACTGAAGAGAAATATTAAGAAACTAAAAAAACAACAAATAGTGAGATTTCTTTTCTTATAAAGAAGTTAAATGCTTTTAGCTATTAGAAATATATATTAAATAAAGAACGCCTGCTATTTAAAAAGAGAATTAAATTGTTATATCTTAAGCATAAGATGCTATATATCTAGTTTACTATCAACCTAAACAACCTTATTAATAAAATTAATATAAAGCTTACTGCTTCTTAAGTAGCATAGAGGCTAGACTTAAACCTTCTAATATAGAAGTTCTAAGATTAAATAGAAAGGATATAATATATAGTTAGAGATCCTATCAGTTTAGCTACCTTCTTCTATTATAAAATAAAGCTCTTCTTTAAGTATTATACACTTTAAGAAGTAGACTTTATCTTTAGTAATATCTTATGCTATTTTAGATATATTAAGATAAATAACTGTAGTGCTCTTCACTTTTATAGTTTTTTATAGCTAGATGCTAATATTAAGCTGCTAAATCTATTTAGTGAAATTGCTGCTTTAAGAGGGGAATAATATGCTGAAGAGATCTATAAGTATATTAATTTAGTTTTTTATAAGGTAAGTATATTGCTCTTAAGAAGTTATAAGTAATATATACTAATGCTGATGTTTGCTAATGTTATAATGCTAAGTATACTTAGCAGTATTATTCTTACTAAAGCATCTTTTCTTTTATATTATATCTTACTAGCAATATAGATAAGTAGAATAAAGTGTTTAATAATAAAGTAAACTAAGTAGCATATTGTTATTAGATATATAGCTGTAGTGCAACCTATATAAAGTATAGTTATAAAAGCAGTAGTATAGAAACTAATGCAAGCTAAATATTAAAAAGGTGTCCTTTTTGCTGCTTTTATGCTTTATAGATATTTTAAGAGCAAACTAAGTTTATAGAGGATAGTATCCTTTATATTTAGAGAGATTATATACAGATCAACTAGTACTATTTAGCTTTAGCTATAAATATATATTATAATATAGATATAGCCTTCCTCTTAATAAGTTTAGCTAGCTTATTTATAGTTTATTATATAACAAACTACTTAATTAAGCTAAATTTACTTTTATAGAAAAGAGCAGTATTAATAAAAATAGTTCTTAAAGAGATATTAGAGTGTATAAATAAAGATGCTTACTAGCTGCAGTTTAGCAGGATAGATATAAATAATAAGGCTTATCAGTTTCTTATTAGAACAGCAAACTAAATCTTTATAAGCTGTAAGCTGTCTGCAGTTAAAGTATATAGTAAGCTTCTAAACTTTAAGTCTAGCTACTATAGTAAGCAGTTATAATCTTATATTACTATAAATATATTATATTAAGCAGTGTTTAGAATCTAGCTAGGCTTTATATAAAGTGTAAGGCTGGACGTTTAATATTAGCAAATAGCAGAGATAATAGGCCTATAGGCTAGTAGGCTTATTTTAACAGCTTTATAAGGCTATAGATGTTGCAGCTAGCTTTTCTAAGATTTATACTTCTATAAATACCTCTGCATAGTGAAGATCTACTGCCTAAAGGGGTATATAAAGTCAGATAAGGCTTAATTTGTTAACTTCAACTTAACCTCTAATAATAGCTGCTTAGAATAGATATAAGAGGTATTACTAGAGAAAAAGCATTATATATTAGTTATTACTAGCTACTTAAACTATAATGCTAATAATATATAAGAGGGGTATTACTAGAGGTAATAGATATCTTGCTGTTATATATTAATCTGTAGTTTAGTTTTACTAATAGAGTTATCTCTTTAGATTAGCAGTATTGCTTCTTGCTCTGTTTGCTCTTTAGAACCTTTTTACTTATAGCTCTTAAGAACTAGCATCTTTATAGGCAGAGTTATATCTTAATCTACTAGTATAAGTTAAATTAGTAATTAAGAATATCTGCTTTCTTTAGAAGAGCGTAGAAGATACTAAGAAAGATATATAGTTATAAGTAAGTTAGAGTGAAAGCGATAAAGATATTAAGTTTGAAAAGCTTAAGAACTGTCTCTCAGTAGGTTAGTAATAGATATTAGCACTAGAAGACTAATAAGAGGCCTTTTATAATGCAGTTAAGAATCTGCAATTATAAGCAGATATAGTATATAGGTCTTTAAGTTTTAAGAGCCTTCTTACTTCTCTAACTATAAGAGACTTCTTAGCTCTTAAAGAGAAAGGTATAACTACTGCTCTAGTTACTAATTATTCTGAAAATTATAGGCTTATGCTTCTAAAAGTGCAGTTTAATACTGTTAAAGTATTAATTAAGCAGCTCTAGAAGTAGAAGATAAATACTATAGAAGGGGATAAGCTTAACAATATAAGTAACCTTTATCTAATAACAGTAGATGTTAGCTTTAGTGATAGTTATAAAAGTAATAATAAAGTATTAGGCCTAATGCTGACAGTTAGGTGAGATGCTATATAAACCTAGCTTAATATAAAGCTATCTACTTTTTTTTCAGCTGCTGCAGAAGTAATTAAGTAGGCCTGCATATTAAACTAGAAATAGAATCTTGTCTTATAACTTATCTGTAAAGCAGTTAACTAGCATAAGAGTTCTAAAGCTAAATAGCACCTTTAGTATATTAGTAGTAGTAGAGGTATAGAGAAGTTATAGCTAATTAATACCTTAAAAGAGATATTTATTATAAAGGAGGTATAGAGTTAGCTTGTTATTATAGTATTAATAGGTATAGCTGCAGTAGAGATTAGCAGCAATATAATCTATTCAGCAGTAGGCCTTCAGTTTAGTAAAAATAGGTTATTAGACCTTTTTAATATAAATATTAATCTGAAGGATATAAACTGTTAAGTGAGGAGAGATATCTTTATAATTAATAAGGTTAGTATGCTCAGCTTTAATATACTTAATAAGATTGATAAAAAACTCTAGAAACTGAAGGAAATTAAAACGGCATTTAGGGGTATGCTTATAGTTATATTTTTAGAAGACTTTATGCAGTTTTCTCTAGTCTAGCAGAGAGGTTTTATAAGTAATAAAAGAACACTAAATATTATAAAAAAGAGTTATTCACTAAAATACTAATTAAGAGAAGAAAATAGCTAGAAGCTATAAAGCATATTTAAGCATATTATAATTTTAGATGAGCAGAAGTAAGTATAGAAAAACAACTACTTAGCAGGGTTTCTAGAGCGCTTTTATAATAAAATGCAAATAAGAGAGGATGCTAAGAATCTTATATTCTAATATAAGCTGAAGCTTAAATTTAACTTCTTTAGCAGTATATATACTATTATCTTACTAAACTGATATAAATGAAATATCACTCTTTATGCAGCTTTAGTATATAGTGCTGAAATAGGAGAGAAGCTTTTAGTCTACTTCTTATAGTATATCTAGAAAACCTAAATGCTAAGTAGCTTAAAGCAGGCTGCAGCTATACTATTTAGTGATAACAGTAAGCTAATTATCTCTAATATGTTTTTATTTATCTGTAAGATATCTATAATAGTGAATAGGAATAAATATATCAGCCTTAAAGTAGTTAATAGGACAGAGTTTATAGCAGTTAGCATAATGTATAGCTTAAGACTTAAAGAGATAGTAATAAATAATAAGTTATCTATCTTTTTAGGGCTACTTAAAGGTATTTTACTTCAGTCTAAAGATATAGACAGTTTCTCTTTCCTTATATTGCTGCTAAATATAATTATAGTGTCTATAACTTAGGTTACTTTAGAGGAGAAGTATGCTGCAGTTTTATGCTTAGGTTTACTAAAAGGTTATAAGCTTAGCTTTACCTAAGTAGGTCTACTATATATATTTAGGCTAGCTATAACAGACTATAAAGCTTAAGAGAGGATATTAAGAAAGACATTTTTTAGCCTCTATAGTATAAAGGTTAACTGCAAAACTAGCTGCTTAGAAAACTATAAGATAATCAGCTTATATATGCAAATATTTTGTAGAACTATGTGGATAGGTGTGCACTTAATGCAGCTGCTAGATATTAAATATTTCCTATTATTATAGATGCCTCTAGAGCTATAAAGAGGTATTAATTAGCTATAGCATTTAGCAGAGTTAACAGTAAAGGTATATAAAGATCAATTATAGGGGAGGTGTGGCTTTTTATTTATACCTAAAGTAAAGCAATATAAATTATAATATAATTAAGGTATTTATTATTCTGGTTTATTTGTAGTTTACTATATAGAATTACTTTATAAGGTTTATATATTATTAGCGTCAGTATACACCTCACCTATATTTATATCTATACTGTCACTACTGCTATTATAGCTGTTGCTTAAATCCTCAGTATTTATAAGTAAAGTAATAATTAGAACTTACTGTCTATTAAATATCTAATTTAATGCTAAAATCACTGCAATTTTAGATAGCTTTTGCAATAGCTAATATACCTCTTAAGTAAGGTTAGCAATAACGTTTTATATTAATATGATTTAAAACTAGGTATTATTATACTTCTTTTAGAGTGTGGAGTTAGGCGATCTTACTAGAGAACTAATATAAATGCTAATCTTAATTCTAGATATAAGCTAGAACTGTAACTTAAAGCAGTAAAAACTAGAGAAGTTATTTTTAAGGTTAGATAAAGCAGCTTCTTATTACTTCTTATATATTAAGTATATTTAAATATTTCTTAAGCTGTTTAGAAGCATATTTAGTTAATATTTTTATAAAAAATGAAATATAGTTAGAAAAATATAAGATAGAGGTAAGAGGCAACTAATTAAAAGAGTGGGCAAAAGGCTATATAATATATAGAATGAACACTTTAAACCTTAGTTATTCTATAAGCAATTTATATATATACCTTTTGTTGCTTGCTAGCTTTCTTTAGTTTAGATAATAATGCATTCTAACTATAAGCTGTTTGCATATAAGCATTTTATATATCTCAGCTTAATTTTAGTATTAGTTGCTTAAATAAGTATAGATAAGATATAGCTAAAGCGCTTTAAATCTAATAGTTTCTCCTTTTTTCTCTAAGATAGCTTTTGCTTTAGGGGAGAGTATAATAAAGTGATTACTTCTCTATTAGCTTGCAATAGTAATCTAACACTAAGGCAGTAAAAGAGGTTATATCTAGCTATAAGCACTTTATTAGCTTATAACATTTAAAGAGAAGAGGTTTCTAACTTTATAACTTATTCTTATATATAAGAGGTATTTATTTTTAAGATATTATTTCTAACAGCTAAATAGCTACTAGCTTTTGCATTAATCCCTCTATTATCTACACACCTTAAGGACTATAAATAAAAGAAGTAAAGAAGTAGAATTAGCAATACTATATATAAAATAATAAAACTATAGATTAAATAGTTGCTTATATATATATTTATAATAAGAGGATTGCTTTAAGTAGTTTAGATTGTTAATAGTAGATAGTTTAATAACTTATATATATAATTAACCTAGCAGGAAAATACTTAAACCTTGCTGCTTTATATATAATTGAGGTGCTGTGTTTTAGTAGCTTTATCTAATTATGTAATACTATGCTTACTTTTAAAACTGGACTATATGCTGAGTAATATTTATGCAAGGATGCTGAGTAAGGGTTATGTATAGCATATCTAGGACTGGATTTATGAGGGAGGTTTTAATGCCTTTATCTAAGCAAACCTCCTACGTCAGCCTTTCTTCTGAAAGGTAGTAGCAGCAGGCAGGAAATGCTGCTCCCTAGTATAACTTTAGAATACTGCTGTTAAGCTACTTTTTCAGTAAGTACTATATAGTTAGCTTAAGCTTAAAAAAAGGGTGTTTTTTAGTGTTATTAAGGGTTAGAAAAGTAGGAGAAGTTGAAGTAGCTTATAATAAGGTTTATAATAAGGCTTAAGTAGAAAATAGCTTAGATATAACTATTGCTTATAATAAATCTAGCCTTAAGCTAAAATTAGTTATAGAAATAATAAAAGTATTAAAAAAAAGAGCTTACTATTATCTTTACTATTAGAATTAATATCTATAAGGTTAGCAGTATTATTATTAATATTATTATTAATTAATAGCAGTAATAAGTTAAAGAGTAGATTTTCTAATAGTAATATTAAAAAGCTGAAATAATTTAGCGCTAGCTAAGTTGAAAAATCTATAACTAGCTAAAAGTGCACTAGTTAAAATCCTATATATTTAGTTAGTTAAATTAAGTAAAAATAGAATAAATTACACCAGCATTATTAATAGTGATTTAAATATAAAATAACAGTTTTTATCTTCTGCAAGCAATTAAAAATTTAATATAGATTAATAACTAAAATAGAGTTAAAAAAATGATCTTTATATTAAGTTATACCTAAATATCTCTTTTTTTTTATTAGCTGCATTATAGTTAATTTACGCAAGAGTTTAAAAAAAATGCTGTTGCATTTTAGGGCTTTAGTAGGGGTCTAATATCACTTTTCGCGAAAATGGGCAAAGTGGGTTTTAAGCCACATCCAGCGTTTAATAGGATAAGTCCATGCAAGGAACGCATTGAGATTGCATGTATCCAGGTGCCAGCTAAAGACCTGCAAAAAAAAAAAAAAAAAAAAAAAAAAACCTTGTGAGTATACTCATATTTTCTCAACCCCAGAGGAATACGTCGGTCCTACCAGCAAGTGTTGTGAAATATTCTGACATTGCTTTTCAGATTGCAATTCTGGAGCAATTGCTTTTGCTGTAGCCCTAGCTGGACAAATAAGCTCAGATCGACCGTCCAGCTTTGCTTGAAATGAGATCCAGTCGACCCGTGAAATTGGATAGGTGTTTCATTCGTTAAAAATCTCCCAGATTGACCGAGAAGAAGATCCTCTTCCAGGCATTTTTCCCAGATGTCCCGAGATTGATGCCCAGTCATCATGCGTCTCAGTTCCATAGTCGTACCAGGCACGGATGACCATCGTGTACTTATCCGGGCATAAGATTGATGTCGTGATAACCTCAAGTATCCGAGGCAGCCTTGCGCCTAGAGGAAGGTGCGAGGTGACCTACTTCCAACCTACTTATCTAGGCTGACAATATTCCAGCGTGTTGGTCTCTGTTCCTTAAAAGACCTCTCACGTTAAATACTAATTTAGAAAGAATTAAGCTGTTTTATTTATATAGATGCTATATATATATTATAGTTAGTTTATAATAGTTATAAGCTTAGCTTATATTATATTTTTAAACTACTATTTATAAAGCAAATTATAATTTTATTTAATTTATTTTATATTTATTATATTTTATTTTAACTTTTAAGCTTTATTTTTATATTTATTTTTAACTTATAATATATTTTTAATATAATAGCAACTATTAATTTTAATATTTCTTATAAGCTTACTTTTTATTATACTTTTTTAGTTTAATATATTACTTTTTAAATAGAAGTAAAGACTAAAGATGTTTAGAAATATATTAATTTAAATAATACTTCTAGCATTTTATTTAATCTAAGTAAAGTTAAAAATATATTTTTGCTTAATAACTAGATTTAAAAGGAAAATAAGAAGCAATATAAGCGCTATAAAGCAGAGCAAAAAGCTTATAATAAGGTTATCACTTTATATACTTCTATTATTTTAAATATATAGAAAGCGCCTGCTAAAGGTGATATAACTAAAGATAGAAACCTTAAAAAAGAGGAATTTAAAGAAGCTACTAATAACTTATTATTACTAATACTAGTTATACCTACTTTTCTTATTAAAAGATCTATAAGTATTTTTAAGCTTTATACTTTACACTTTATTATATATACTGCTTATAAAGTGAAATATATATATAAGAAATAAGTATATAAAGCTTTAGATAAGTAAGTTAAAGATATTATTTTAGAAGAGATCTTTACTTCTGCTTAAATAGAGCTTTTAGAGAAAAGAAACTATACTTTTTATACTTTAATTTGCATTCTAAAGCAATACTATACTTTAAGCAACTTAAGCAATCTTATTATAATTTATAAAGAATATACTGCAGTTCTAAATTAAGCAGTTTTTGCTGTTAATTTTAACACTTAAATTAAAGACTTTTAAAGCATACTTCTTAAGGCCTTTTAGTATAAGCTGCTAGAAGTATAAAGAACCTTTATATTAAAAACCTTTCTCTAAACAATCTAATATTACTTCACTTTATCTTAAGCTAATTTAAAGCTTATTAATATTATTAAGTAAGAACACTTTAGCATTAAGATCTAAAGTATAAGTTAATATATTAATATATTTAAAAACTTCTTCTATAAAGATATAATAAAAACCTAATTAAAAGGTCGCTTTAATAAAGTCTTTATAATGCTAATAGGACGTTCTAATAATGCAATCTCTAGTAACCCTACTTCAAAAAAGCCTTTATAAAATAAGTTAGCAGTATATTATATATATAGAAAGAGCTATAAATAGACCTTATCTATATATAATTGCCTTAAGTTTGCTTTTATAAGTAAAGAGTTTTATATAAGCTCTAAAGAAGCTATATAGGTTTATATTAAAATTAATAAACTAGAATACTTTAAGCTTTATATTAAGATAGCCTGCTAAAGATAGCTTACTGCAAGGAATTCTAGCTTTTTTAGGCCTAATTACAGTAAGAATTAGAATAAAAAGAGACTATTTAAAAATAATTTAAGCAAAATAAAGAAGTTGCTTAGCACTTCTATTTCTAAAATAAACCTTTTAGCTAATATAGTAGCTTATACTATTACTAAAGATATTATTACTATAATTATAATAGAGGAAATAAAAGCCTTTATATTAAAACCTAAACCTAATAAGGTTTATATAACTTATACTTAAAGCTTAGAAGTTCTTTCTAGCAGTATAATATTAGATAACTGCAGCACTTTCTACTTAGTAAATAATATCTCTCTCTTTAAAGAAAGCTTAGTTATTTATAAAGTAAAGAGATAAGTTAAAATAGGTGTAACTTTATATTTTATTATAGCAAGAAATATAAAGATCTTTTATAATATATTAAATAGAGCAAATAGGCTTTAAAACTTAACGCTTTATAATATTATGCTTATAAATAACTTCTATATTAATATCATTTTAAAACACTTATTGCAAAAGATAAATATCTAATACTTAAGTTATAATATTACCTTTTATATAAGAGATTATAAAGATAGCATAAAAATAAAAAAGCTTTTAAAAAAGAGTAATATCACTTTTATAGAATATTAACCTTATCTCTTATATTTATATCTTAAATATATTCTTTCTAGTAATACTTTAATTATAAATCTACTTGCTCTTATAATAACTTATATAAAGCAACGCTCTTAAAAGCCTATATAAACTTATATTAATACTATAGAAATATAGCATTTTTGCTTTAAATATCTAAAATTTAGAGCGCTTAAGAAATTAGTTTTTAACACTTAGAAAGTGAAGATCTAAGGAATATTATGCTTTAAATGCTAATATTATGCAACTATATATATAAAGCAAGTAATATTGCAATATATCTTAAAATAAAGAGCAATATAACCTTTCTATAGAATCTTATAAGATCTATTTAACTATTTAATAAGTTTTAATATAAATAAATAGCTATTTATTATTAAAGATAAGTATATAAGTTAACTCTTTATATTTCTATATATAGATAAAACCTAACAGTTAGTTTTTATTGCTATTTAAATATTTAAATGCTAAATATAGAGATAATATAGCCTTATATTATATAAGATTAAATAAAACAGTAAGCATATTATAATTATAATAAATAGAATGTTAGAATTCTAGATTTAGGCATTAGATATAGAGATTGAAATTAAATAAGCACCTTTATATACTAAGAAGCTAAATAGAGGTATAGAGCAAGCAAGTTAGAAACTAATTATAAAGGCTATTATAATAATTAAAGCAGTAGGTTTTCTACTTATATTATAAGTTAAAGTAGTATAAGCTGCAGTATTTCTCTATAATATAAGCCTTTATTAATACTGCAGCTAGTTTTTACTAATTTAAGTTAAAAAAGACTGATTAAAAGACTATATTAAGTGCTGCAAACCTATTTATAAAGCAAACCTCTTAGTTAATTTTCACCTGCAATAGAGAGAGGTTTATATATATAGCTGCAGAGCATACCTTCTTAAAAAAAATATAAAGCAAATAAAAACAAATATAACTTTAAAGTTATAATATAAAAGCATATTAGATATCTAATAAGGTATATAGCAAACTTATATAACCTCTATAGAGTTTAAATACCCTTACTTTAAGAAGTTATTATTATGCAAAATATAATATTTAATAAGAAGATATTTTACTTAAAAGATAATATAAAGTTAGCAATTTAAGGCAAAGAAGCCTATATAATTACTGATAAGATATAAAAACTAGCATCTTTAGCACCTTTTAAGCTATAGCTCTTAAGAGTATAAAATAAAGCTGAGATTATATTAATAATAGATAACAAAATGCTATTACTATACTTTTCTTTATTAAGAGAACTTTAACTAGTTAATAATAAGTGAAAGAGATAGCTACTAACTTCTAAGTTAAATATAAACCTTACTGATATATATAAAATAATAAATTCTATACTATTATTAACCTTTATCTATAAAGATAAAGTAATAGAAGAGATTTAAAATGCTAGCAGAAATATAACCTCTACTAAAGATATAATCTTAGATAAGATCTATATTCAAACTAATACCTCTCTTTTATGCAATTTAGATATAGAAGATAATAATATATAACTACTCTTATAAAGCAACTTTCTTATTTAGCTAGTATAGCTATATTTAGAAACTAAAAAAGAGAGTGCTATAAAAGAGAAGTTAGAGCAGATATATAACTATACTAACTTAAGCTAACCTAAAATTATAAAGCTAAAGCGATTACTTTGCTTTAGAACACACTTTATATTCTTATATATAGAATAAAATTAATATACCTTCTTTGAAATATATATACTAAAATAGCAAAAAGCAATTAAAAAGGCAGACTAAAGTTACTACTTACTTTATTGCTTTATCTTTACCTCTATTTATTAAGTGAAGCTTAAGTATATTTCTGCAGTACTAAGTAGAAAAATCTATATTAACTAGCTTATTAAGTTACTTAAGACTTAAAGAGATATTTAATAAATATTAAAACTGCTCTGCTTATACTTTATTAAAATATATAATATTAAAATTAATAAACTTAAGGAAATAGAAGTTTAAAAAGTTATAGATAATATAAAGGCTAAAAATAAGCTAATACTTCTTAAGTAGATATTTATATATAAACTAAATTAATATAAATATTTTAACTGCTGTAAAGCTAGAATTTATATCTAAAGCAACCTCTAAGAAAAGCATCTCTTAGAATAGATATATATTGCAACTTTCACTTTAAAAACTTTTAAAGTTGCAATAGCTTTTATAGCATAATTCAACCTTAAAATTCACTAATTTAATATTATTAATATATTCTTAAATGCTATATACAGGCTAAACAACCTCTTTATTACTTATTACTTATTAGACAGCTTTAAAGAAAATAAAAAGGTTATTAAACTTTAATATGCTTTATATAAACTTTATAATATACTTCTATTTTAGTATAAAGAGTTTTTAAGCTTTCTTTTTTATTTTAGATTATATCTAATAAGTAAAGATCTATATCTCTTTTAAACTTATAATAAGAAAGTCTTTATATTCTTTTATATTAATAATATCTTTATTTTATATTATAAAGACTATATAAAAGAAGCTGAAAAAGTTATAGAAGAGATTAAAGAGAAGTATAAGCTGAAAGACTAAAAACTAGCTGAACAATACCTAGGAATTAAAATCACTTATAATTAAATAATCAGAGGTTGGAAAAAATACAATACAGAAAATATATTGTATTTTTGTATTTTTTATAAAAATATCTATTTTTAATTAAATTTAATAGTTTTTAATATTATTTTTAGATATATAGCTATAATAAAGCAAAAAATACAGGGTTTATATAGGTCATTACGTAATATTATTAAATAAATTATTTTATATATATTTAAAAGTGGGTCTGTATTTTTAGTGTATTGTATTTAACTTGAGAAGGAAAATATTAGTGCTTTTATTATATAAGCAGTAATAACTATAGTAAACTAAGGGCTATAAAAGTGGGTCCTACTGCTAAAAATAGCGCTTTTTTCATAGATAATTATAGTATATTTACTTTTTATAATAGCTATACTAATTGCTTAAAAATACTTACTTTAGTAGATTTAACCTTATGAGGGGATGTATTTATATTGTATTTTTTGGACAACCTCTGTAAATAATGCAAAGCATCTACTTTTCATATAATTAGTATATTAAATAAATTGCAAAGAAGTTTAGTCTTACTAACTTTAAAGTACTAACTATACCTCTCTTGCTTATTTTACTTAAGAAGTTTAATAGAGAAGCAAACCTATAATAAGTTCTCTTATATTAAGAGAAGATTAAATTAATCTTCTATACTGCAATTATAATATAACTAGATATTATATTTGCTTACGCCTTATTATTATAATTTCTAATAAACCTATCTCTAAAGCACTATTAAGCTGCAAATTAAGTAATTTAATATCTATACTATACTTAATACTTTGCAATTTGCTTCAGCATTTTAAGAGGTAATATAGCTTAAGTATTACTAATTATAAGTAATATATCTTTTGCTAATAATAAAGAGATATAAAGGTTATCTTAAGGTTTTATAATATCTCTCTTTAAAAGCTTAATCTAATAGAAAGCTATATATTAAAGTATAGTAACTATATTAATAATAGAGGTAGAGCTTTTAAGCTTAGAGCATACTGCAAAAGAGATTATAGCTTTTAAGTAGCTTTTTAGAGATTTCAAACTCAGCTTAAAAGATATATAGAAGATCTATTATAATAATCAGCAAATAATATAACTTATAATAAGCAAAAAGAAGTGTATTTTAATTTATTTTTGCTATATAGATATCTAAAATATATAGCTTCACTAGAAATATACTAAGCAATTATTTTAAGTTATATATCTTCTAACTGATAAGATATTAGCTGACAGTCTTATAAAAACCCTTTCTTATATAAAATTTAAATAGTTTAAAGCACTTTTAAACTTCTAAAATATATTATAAGCAATAGCATAAAGTAAAAAAGAAAAATTAAGCAGTAAGTAAAGTTTATAAGCTAGGTATTTTTGATTAAAAATAGCCTAATAGCTAGAAAGTATATAGCCCTTTTAAAAGCTTAAAATACTTATGCTCTGCAGAGCATATAGCAAAATAACGCTACGCTTTATTTCTATCTAAAGAGAGCAGTTATATATTTATCTATTAAGATCTAATATATAGGCAGTAATTCTTTAGAGAGGTGCTTATTAATAAAGCTGTTAATAGCATAGTGAATACTAGCTGCTTAAAAGCTAGCAGTAATTACCTTAAAAAGCAGACTAATATATAAATCACTAGAGATTGATATATCTTCTATAACAACCTTAACCTCTAGAGCAATAGCTAGTATAAAAAGAGAAGCTATAAGATTAGCAGCTACTTTGCTACTACTCTTACTTTTAATTTTAGTTTTTTTTAAGTCTTATTATAGGCGTTAAAGGCTTTACAGAGTATAGTTTTCTAATAAGTGAAGACTTATAATATATAACTTAGTAAACAGTTAGCAAAGCAAAGAGTTATATAGTAGAATATATATTATTTATAAGATTATTTTATATATTATTAAGAAATTAAAGCTTTAATTTGAAAATAGAGGCTAGTATGAAGATATATACCTTTCTCTTCTCTTTATAGAAAGCATATTTACTCCCTTACTTTAAACTAAGTATATATATGCTAAGCAATATGCTTAAAATAGTGCTATATAAGCATAATAAGTATATAGTATTACTTAATAGCAGCAGCTACTCCTCTTCTTAACTTTCAGCTTTTAAAGCTTCTGCTTCTATTCTAAAGTTAGTAAATAAAGCAATAAGCTAATAAGAAATAAAGATTTTAAATATATATTGCTTATAGCTTTATTACAGCTTACAAGAGGATAAAGGAATAGAAGTAGCAAGCTTTAAACTATACCTCTCTTTAGCTCCTTTACCTCTTATAGGCTGATTGCTCTTAATAAGCTTATCAGTCTTTAGCTTTATAAAACAACCTAAGTTAGTAACTAAGTTATAAAAGTAATAAAGTAAAGTAAAAACTTTATAATATTTTGTAATAAAAAGAAAACTTAGAAGTGATAAAAATAGATAATAAAGCGACTTATTTTTAGGCTTAAAGCCTTTAGGCTTTAGAGTAGATATTAGAAGAGTGCTGCTATTTTTCTCTTTTTGCTTTTCTCTCTTCTTATGCTTCTTATTAGTAAAGGCAGCTTTTGCTTTAGCTATACTAGCTATATACTTAGCTTTAGTCTTCTTAAAAAGCATCTAAATAATATAATTAGTATTAAAAATAGAATTATAAGCAAATAAAAAATATTATAATTACAGTATAAGTATATATATATATATAGAAGTAAAGTAAGTAATATATATAGTTATAATAATAGTAATAAGAAAAGAAAATTAAGAGGTAGAGATAATATATAAGATATTATTATTACTGCTATACTGCTGTTTTAACAGCTGCTTTAGCTGTTTATTTTAAGCTAATAAAAAGCTTTTATTTCTGCTAAATAAAAAGGCAGTATTAGTTACTACTTTAGTATCTATAATATTAACTATAATAAAAGGTATATAAAGAGAAAAACCTACCTCTTTTATATAATTTAATAATAAAGCTGTAAAGTTATCTCTTTTATTAGTTTTTTTTATTAATTATTTCTTTTTATATCTATTTATAAATCTAAAATATATATATAAAAATATAAAATAATAATTATATAGAATTAAAGTTTATAAGCTCTTTTAAGCCTAAAGAGGTATATTATAATAACTTTAAGTATCTAAAGCAGCTTTACGCCTAGAGGAAGGTGTAAGGTGACCTACTTCCAACCTACTTATCCAGGCTGACAATATTCCAGCGCATCAGTCTCTGTTCCTTAAAAGACCTCTTACGTCAGATACTGATTTAGAAAGAATCAAGCCGTTTTATTCACACAGATGCTATATGTATGTTATAGTTAGTTTATAACAATTAAGTACTCTGTTCTGTCAGAACAGGTCGCACATTTTCCTTTGAATTCTTTCCCAACGTTACGGACTGCATCCCAGAACCTCTTGTCGAAGAGTGTGCAGGGATATGTGTTCTCTGAACGATATTTCTCCACGAGATCCCACTCTTTCAGAGAACTGTACGTGAAAGCTATGCTCATGTCGTAACAAACTGGCGTCGCCATTCTTGATTCCCAGTGAACGTCTTCAAAGTGGCACTCGCCGCCACTTCTGAATATCCATTCTTTCCTCAAAAAATACCCACCAGAGATGATCTTTGGTATGGCCGCGTAGTACTGAAGGTGACCACGGTCGTTGGGTTGACGGCACCAGGTGAATGGAGTCATGAGCTTCTCGAGATACCCCTGGCGGATGTTCCCGAGCCGAGATAGTTTCAAAGCTGTTTGGACGTGTTGAGAACGTACTCTATACGGATTAGGCCCTATGGCTGGCCACAAATCATGCGACCGTTCACCACAAGGAGGCACAGCATTATTCTGGGGCAAGTCCTCCTGGTTAATTCGATGCCTTCCAAGGCAATTTTCGCAGACCGAATGGTTCGGCGAGTCGAACGCAAGCTTGGCCCAGAACACGAGCTTTTCTTCGAAAAGAAGCTGGCGAAGGAAAAGTTCCCAGTCCCTGTGTGCGAGGGCTCGAAAGCGGGCGCAGGTCCTTGAGAAAATCTCCACAGTGACAATGTCGAGGTAGTCGATGACATCCAGAAGAAGCTCTGTGGGTAGCCGAAGGAGATGCGCTCGTGTGGCTGTCGTATGAGAACGATGGTTGCTGAGATCGAACCCGTGGGGGGCTGTTGTGTTGTCGATATTTGCCATGATGGGCATGGATTTGAGTTTCTTTTTGGTAAATTGGCAATCTGTTTCTATCATATTCCGTAAAGAAAGCAGAATTTGGCGTTCAAAGTAGTCTCTCATGTCAGAGATTGCCAAATGAAGTTTATCGCATATTTCATGGCTTAGCTCCAGTGTAGGTAATAGAAGCCCTTTGTACAACAGCACTGACCTTGAGAACCGACAGGCTATCAACCTGTATGTCTTCAGTTGGGGGTGATGTGGCGCAAACTTTGTTGTGTACGCTCCAGGTGCATAAATATTACAGCCAAGCAGCACCTAGAATAGTCGGCCTTGGAATTCAAGTTGACGAATTCGAGGTTCAGGTGAGATTTGACATATTCAGTAACCTGGTCAGGTAAGTATCCTATTCTTCATCAGCATTACAATATCTGGGTAATGGGTTTTCTTTATTTATTTTACTGGCGGAAACAGACGCATAACTTACTTTAGTTTCGCTGCTGCCTCGTGCTCTCACGGTTTGAAAAATTGCAGCAACAATCCTCAATGTGTTAAAGCTTCTTACGAAACACTCGAACTATGGGGTGAAGGGTCAAGTGAGCTTTTTCTGCAGCAAATCATCATTACCGGCACTGCTAGTATGAAACTTCAGATAAAGTAGTGTGCAGTCAGAAGACAACTATCTTATTTATTGTAAAGTCTCCTAATGGAGGGGAAAGCGGGCCTATCGCAATAATCCCTTGGTAGCAAATACAGATCACCCTGGAATCCATAATCGTACCAAGATCTGATAACTACCGTGTACCAATTGGGACACCATATCGCGTACTCCACCTTGCATTCATAGCATATGTTACTGAAGCCATGCCCGATAAACGTGATTGCAGACCGGAAGTCGGCCTCAAATTCAGGCTCCCGCAATTTCTCTGGTCTATGCCAGTCGAGATAATGTTTCTCATTCAAACTGTGCGCAATGCCCAAATGTGGGCAGACGAGCGGAATCCCCTCCAGTTGCTTGTTGATGGCAAACATTTCCCTGTTCCAGGAATGCTCGCAACCGCGGCTATCGTAGGTGCTCTGGAATGTCCATTGCTTCTGCAGAAGGAAATTTCCATCGACGATCTTTGGCACGGCGCGGTAGTGCCTAAGGCAGTTGCCCTTGAGGGCGCGGTGATATATGCTAAACGGCGCCATGATCTTCTTGAGGTATCCTTGATTGATGTTCCCCAGTCGAGAAAGCTTCAAGGCCATTTGCACATGCTCCGAGCGCATCTGATACGGATCAAGTGACCTATATGCCCCGCTCCTTCTTTGACAGGGCGGTGTCCATTGCTTGTGTGGCAGGTAGTTTTGGTTGATGGGCTCTATCTTGCCGCAAGCGAAGCAGTACCAGTGGTTTGGGAGATCGTAGACAATTCTACGCCAAAAGCTTTTCTTCTCGTGCCACCACCAGCCGGGAAATATGAGTGCCCAATTTGTATCGAGAACGGTCCGGAACGAAGCGCAAGTTCTTGACAAAATCGCCTTGTCGATGATTCCGAGGTATCCGATAACTTGCACCAGAAGCTCCATGGGTAGCTGTAAAATGACTGACTTATCATTACTTTTTCTGCTCGTCATCTGGTGACGAGCTTGGCACAGGCCTGTATTGGCGTCTGCCATTGTTGATTGGGATCAAGATTGTTCCAAAACTAGATTTGATCAAATTGCGCGGTGTGGAGAAAAGGAAGAAGAATTGAAGTCCTGGAGCAGCGTTCGAGTTCACTTTCTTTCTTTGTATAGAACGAAAGAGATAACCTGTGTGGACTATGGGTCCGACGCTATCATTCTGGTTCTCCTTCCGCAACAAAGTTTCGAGGTCTGACGGACATTTGCGTTTTCTACTACCGACATTCGTAATGGTACAATAGCCAAGTTAACTGACAACAAGCCTCACAGCTGTGTGTCCCTTGTCCATCTTTCATGAGTTAAGACACACTATGACTAAGGACCACTTTCGGAAACCACGTACATCCGACTACATCCCAGGTGCATTCGTGACACAATCAATTTGGGCGTTGGTGTCAATCTGAACTGCTACTGTGATGGAAGTATCGTAAATAGCCTGCTGTGCATAAGACCATGAAACTTGGCAGCTAGGCCAATGTCTGCAAGCGAAGGAATGTCTGATTCCATGAAGGAAGTTACTCAACCCTGCTGGTCGCGCGCGCGAATTGACAAAACTTTCTCAAAAGTACCTTGAGGAGCAAGATACTGGCTCCTGCACTGTGCGAATCGCAAGGTGTGTGTGTGTGTGTTTATTTAACGTCTGGGGTGCCTCGGAACCGAGTAAAAGACGCTCCGGTATCTATCTATTCTAAGTACAAGTACTCCTGATAGGAGATCCGTGAGATATCGATGTAGTATTTAATTTTAACTACAAGTTCGTCAAACAAACAACGTAGTGAGGGTTTTTAGCGCTATTCGTGGAATACTGATTACTCACGTATACCCTAATAAGCATTCGTTCGCACAAGTTGACGATAGGTGCGTCTACTGGGCTACCCGAAAAATCGAGTATTGGTCGCAGCTGGGATCGAACCAGCGCCCCCCAGGGGGGGCTTGCCAGGCGTACGCCACTACGTCATGCGGCCGAATCGCAAGGTGTCTATGTTGGAGGCGTTGGGTTTTCGGATACGGGCAACACTTTGCGGAGTGACCCTGCAAGCCTGCTCGGGAACAAATGAAGAGGAAGCGTACGATGATGTCTGCTTGGGTAACACGCCCACTGGTAAGTTGTTTGTCGTTACAAAATACGAGGTTTGAATGACGAATGAAAACATGACATGGCTGATTGATTGTAATCTTGGCTAGGAAGGGAAGTTTATCTGTCGTTTGCTCCGACTGGCTAGTTGTAGAGTCATGAGTTTAGCCAAGGTGAAACGCTTGAAAAAGCGGTTTGGCAAGCTCAGACATATGGGAACCTCTTTCTAGGAAAATTACAGCAAGTAATTCTTCCACCAAGCCTCCTCTTCGCTCAGCCAGATTTGCGGGCTCCCCGGCTTGCCAAACATATGGCCCTCTCCAGGCACCTCCCTGATGCGAACATCTCCACCCTTGTCCTTGACAGCCTGGTAGATGAGACGTGCTTGCTCAATGGGCACTACTGTGTCTTCGATTCCATGCAGGAGAAACAAAGGCGATTCAATCTTGTCCGCGTGAAAGAGAGGACTTCGCTCCTTGTATCTCTCTTCCTTTTGTTCATCCGTCATGCCAGGATCGAGGACTAGGGCCCCCATGTACTCTGACTCCAACTTATGAGTAGACTCGTCGAGTTTCTTGACATCGCTGACACCGCAAACACAAAATCCCGCATCAAAGGTGCGCGGGTGACGCACAAGGGCCTGTAGTACGTTGTAGCCTCCCGCACTTGCGCCGACGATACCGACCTTACCAACCCTGCCTGCGGCTACGAGGTGGTTGGCGACCTCGGCAGCATCGTCTGCGTCAACAATGCCCCAGTTATTAAACAGTGCTTCGCGGTAGTCCCATCCGTGTCCAGTCGAGCTGGTGTAGTCAGCGCAGCATACCAATCAATTAAGTTAAAACTGAGGCTTGAGATTGGCTGATTGAATAACTTTTCATGATACTTTTGATTGTTTTGGCTGATTTGATTTGAATTGATTTGAATTACCTAAATAGGAAGTTAGTGAAGCTTTCATAATATTCTCAGAAGGTTAGAATTTATATTATATAATGATTTAAGGTTATATAGCTTTCTGTTAACTCTTCTGTTTGAAGTAATAGCTGCTAATAGTAATACTGCTGCTTTAAATTTAGTTTTAGAAGTATTAAGTCTTTTTAAGCTGTAAAAGCCTTATTAATAGCTTTTATAATATTAGAACTAATTTAGTAAGACTAAATGCTTTTTTATAGTTTATTACTATTACTGAAATAGTGAAAATATTAAAAATAAGTTTGCTAAATATTAAAAAGGTTTATTAATATAAAATCTACTACTAAATAAAGTTATTAATAAGCTTAGCAATTATAAAGCTAAAGTATTGCTTTAGTTTATTAGTTTTATTAATAATAGTATTATAAGTCTTATTATTTAACTATTAATAATATTTAAAGTTTTTAGCTTTTAAAGCAACAGTAAGTAATAAAAAAGTAGCTTAATAAGGCTTTAAATGAAGTTAATAATTAATAAAGTTAAATGCTTTAGCATACTATTATTCCTAGTATTTTTAAAGTTCTTTTTAAGTATTATAAAGCTATCTATAAGTCTCTAGTATATTTTAGTGTTTTTTAAGCTATTATAAGCTTTAGCTAAGATATAAAATCACTATAGCAATATAGAAAGGCAACTTTATAAGCTTAATATAGTATTTATTAAATACTTACTAGCTGTTAATAATTAATAAATAGAGGTAGCTATAAGAGTTAAAAGTGCTATACTAGAGGTGTTATAAAAGTATATAATCAGACTGAATATAAATTAGAATGCTGTTAATTAATAAAGCTTATAAAGTTACTACTAAAGCTCTTAAAAAGTGTTATAATACTTTTATAAATTAAGATAGTTATTATAACTAACTTTAAGTAAGTTAAATAGCTATAAGGTTGATTTCCTTATTAGTAGAGGTATTATAAAGCTTATGCTAATCTTTAAGTTAATCTAAGAGGTATTTTATGCCTGCTAGAACCTCTTAAAGTTAACTATACTTATCACTCTTACTCTAGCCTTTATATCTTTTAGTCTGCTTATAGAGCAGCTTAAATATATTATTTAACTTTATAAAGATCTACTAATCTTTATTAGTAAAGGTATTTTCACTTAAGATATAATCTGCAGTATGCTTAAGTCCTTAGATATAAAGAATATAACTGTTAATCTAACTGTATTTAAGTAAAGCTTACTTAACTATTATATATATTAAGTTCTATTAAGTAATATTGCTTAATATTAAGTTTAGCTTTTATAATAACTCTTCTTATAAAGTAAAGGTTTTATTATTATTATCAGCTTTATTGCTAATAAATAAAAAGCTTTTAGATTGTTATAGTGATAATTTAATATATTTAATAATATTTTAAAGCTTACTAATAGGGCTTTTCTGCCTCTAGTAGGTTAAGTTATCTTAAGTTCTATTAAAACTAAGAAAAATATTAAATTCCTCTTTAAATACTTTATTATTAATACTATAAATAATAGCATAACTAATAAGGTTAAAGATATAACTATAGCATTAAATTTAATATTATTTAGCATCAGTTTCTATATATATAAGTAATAGAGAAGAGAAGAGAGCTTTAAAGCAAGAGTTATTATTTATAGCGTTATTAGAGATAGCTATACTAACCTTATTAAGTAAGCTTTAGTTGCTGAAAATAATATAAATAGTAATAATAATATTCTCATTAGAGTAGGTGCTAAGCTAGCAGTAAAGAGCTAAAAGGTATTATATTTGCTTGCCTGCCTTATTAATAAAGTAGCTGAAGATAGTAATAATTATATATTAATTAGAAGAGGTCTATAGATTGAATAATATATAAACCTTAGTAAGTGTTTTCTGCATTTCTACTTAGATCTATATCTTCTTAGAGGCATAAAGTTAGTTAAATAGATCTTTCTAACTTAATTTTAACTTATATATTTAGTTATGAATATTGCAATTAAAAAGGCTAAGTATATGCTATATATATTAATTGCTGAATATTAAGAAAAAGTTACTAGTATTAATAATAAACCTAAAGGCTAGCTTTTTAATCTGTAAAACCTTACCTTAAGGTATAGTAATAGGAATAAAGTATTAGCACTTAAGGAAAAGCTTATTAGCATTAGAATTATTGCTAGATATATTTGCAGTATAAGATCAATCTTAAAAGATATAGTAGACTGCCTTAAGGTATATCTTAATGCTAGATATAACAGAAGCCTTCTGAGGCATATTGAAATGCCTAGTTTTATTGCAGTATTAGCAAACCTAATAAGTATTACTTAGATATATTATTAGTATAGTTAAAAATAGAGCAGAGAAGGGGCTTACTTTAAGCACTACTTAGAAGGATCTTATAGATAAAGAAGCCTTCATTCTTAATCTAAAATGTACAGCTTTAGCTATTTTTTCTTAAGATATACTTAATATTAATAAAGCGCTAGCCCTTCTATATAGTATGAAGTAAAGCTTTAAAGCTGCTATAAATAGTAAAGTTAATAGTTAATATATTATTAGCAGTTAATAAGGCTTATATTTAAGCAGTAATTTTATAAAGAGTTAATATATTATAGCTAATAAAGTAATTAAAATGTTAATTTCAAGCTAATATAGGTATTATAACAGTAGATAAAAGGTTGAAAAAAGCATTAAGAGGTATATATAAGTAGAGCTTTAAGGTATAGAAATAGATATAGCAGCAGTATTAGTAGTAATATCAAAAAAAGGTTAATTTTAAAGCCTAGTGAAAAGGTTAAAAAACAGGCTTAAAAAAAGCCTATTTTTTAACTTCTAGCAAAAAGGCTAAAAATGCATTAATTTAGCAGTATAGCAAAAAGCACCTTTTTAATACTTTTAGCATTTTTTAGCAGTAAGGCTAATACTACTAAGAAGTGCTAAACCTTACTTTAGCACCTATTAGCTTAAAAGTATTATTAAATTAATATTAATAACTATTTGCTTTTTTTTTTAAATATATATTATAAAACTTAATAGATTAATAGTAAATTTGCTATATAAATAATTATAGAGATATTAGTTTAAAACTAATTTAAGTTATTAACTATAATATAAAAGCTTAAAAAGTTATAACTTTAAGCTGCTAAAAAAAATATTTAGTTAACTTTTTTATTTTTTTATTAAATCTTTTAAAAATTATAATTAGTCTAAAGGCTAGATTTTCTTTTTTCTAAGCAATATCAGATTGATCAAAACATCTAAAATGAGGGCATCGTAGTTTTGGCTGATTGACTGCAAAAAACGCCCTATTTTGATTGCTTGATTGGTTGAATTGATTGATTCGGATTGAATGGGGTGCTGCGCTGGGTGTAGTTCAGAGCAAGGAGTGCATAGCCTCGAGCTGTGAAGTATTGGGTGCGCAATTTAAGCCCAGAGCCCGTATATCCGGTCGGACCGCCATGAGACGAAATGATCAGCGGGGGTAGGGTGTCACCCGGAGCCGTGAACTTTGGGTTGCGCGGCATCCACAGAGCGCTGTAGATCATCCGGGAAGGAGAGCCTTTCGAACGAAACTGGACAAGTTCGGGCTTTGAGAAGAGCCCCTCGTCCAGATCGGCATCGGAAGTTTTTCTCACAGTGGTGACCTCTCCACTCAACACATCAATCTTGTAGAGAGCCGAAGGGAAGGCTTTCTGTTCTCCAATAGCCAGCACCGTGGTATCGTTCAATCTTGCGACTGAGTCGAACGCGATGGCACATAGGTCGGGTGGGCCGATAGGCTTCCAGTCATTCGTCTTGAGATCAATGAGAATGAGCTTTGCCTCGCCAAACAAGATGCCTGCGGCTGCCACATATCGATCAGACAGTGGAGCATATGTGTGACTAAACGTTTGTCAGCATCGTGATCATTTTGTCACGGGCACTCTGTAACGAACCTTCCTTGGAACCATCGGATCTCACCGAATTCGGCATTTTCAAGGCCTTTAAGCTTGATATGCGAGGGTTGTACTTGGCCAGGGGCAATGCGGTGAAGTTGACGGAATCCGTCAGTCTCGATACATACGAACAAGCTCCCATCCAAACCCCAGCGAGGTTCAGCAGCGCCCTCGCGGTTCTTGCCAGCAACTTGGATCACATTCTCGACGGTAGCAGACGAGCTCCAGTCAGCTACAAAGACTTTGCTGGCAGAAAACGGAAGGTTGGGCTGGTCCCACTCCATCCAAACCAGCCTTGCACCGTCTTCGCTAAACTGCGGTGTATAGTAAAAGTCGGCGCCCTGCACGACTCTCTTTGTTTCTCCGGTGTCTGCATTGATGGCGACGATGTAGTTCTTCACTTCTCGTGGTGTGTTTATCGTGTGGTCTTCCTCAATGGCCACCGCCCAAGAGCTCGTCGGGCTCGCGCTGAAGTTGGAATATCGGAGGTTAGGACCTGCTGTGACTTGCTTCACTTCCCCAGAATCCGGATCAAGCACGTTGACACCGGTGGTATCACCACCGCTATTAGAGAAGATAATACGTCCGTCGAAGAGCACATCGTATGGAGAGCCACCATACTCGTAAACCGAGTTGTGAGCGCTCCAAGGTGCCGGGAGCACGTCCTTGGGTCCGTCGCTGGTGATTTCGACAACGCCATTCCGACCGTCTTCCTTGGACTCGTTGAAGAACGCACGACCAGTCGCACGCTACAGGTAACGTTAAAAAGGATGATAGTAAACCCTTTTCGAGACTTACATGAACACGGGGCGAGGTGACGGACCAGCTCTTGGAGGTGACTGTGTCAGCCGTGATGGGGCTGTCCCAGTCACCGTATCGCGCCACTCTTTTGGTCACCATTTCCGAGATCTGTACGCGATGGCGGTGCTTGAAAGCTTGGAAAGATGGGTTGGAGATAGTTCCGCGACTTTGAAACGACCGTGACTCACTTTGGCGTGAGATCAGTGAGGGGTTCTAGATGACGTTGAAACAAGATGGACTGACTGATAAGGAAGGAGGATAGGTACTTTGGCTCACCGTAAGCGGGTCCGAGACCCCGCACTTCGCTCCGGGTTTGCCGTCCGAGCCCCGCTAAATCTCATAGGGCCGGAGCCATCGGCTCCGAAAGCTGCTCCATCGACTTACGTGAGGACTGTCTTCTTCCGTTTTTATCGAGCGCAATCGTCAAGGTGTTGATCTCTGAGCCAAAAATACAGCCTTGGTCTGATGTCAAGGAAGACCGTTGCAAGCGCGCTGAAAAGCCTCATAGGACGATGCGGAAAGGGCGTGCTTCCCGCCCTTTTGGTCTGGGTACAAGCCTGTTCAGATAGCCGGAGCTTTGCTGCTGAGGATTTCGGCGAGTATGAGGGGCGAGTCAAACTGGGCTGATTGCCAAGGCGAACGCAATGCCGCCGGCCATCGTAGAGGCCATGATTCATGACATGATTTTCTCAATTACAACCCGGGAACTTGAGTTGCCACCAGATTGCTGAGCAAGACGCAGGGCCCTCCATCACTTGGAGATTGACGTGAGCCTCGTTTTGCCGTGCAATACTTATTGCAGATGAGGGAAATGAAGTTCAAAACCCTGCGTGAATCAACTACGGGGTTGGCTCGGATGCTCATGGCGGTGTGGTCCGTGTTTCAGTAAAGAGAAGGTTGAACCGACAGGTGTTGTCCAGAACGGCCCCCGAGCGGAGCAATTGGTCGCATGCTCACGGCCCATCAGCTTGGGTAGGCATGTGGAGGTGGGTTCGGTGTGCAGGGATTACCGGAGTGCTGATTTGACAGTCTGAGGAACCACGTTTGAGAGTCTAAGTTTAGCCTACGACAGCTGCCATCTGAGACTCACAGGAGGGTTTGGATTTTCCTTCTCAAATTCAACCGAGATTGCGCACTGGTTCGCGGAGGAAAGTGTTCCAAGGAGGTACAGCCGTTGACTGGATGAGCGAATTGCGACCAGCGACATCACTGGCGACAAGTGACGGATAGCGTTAAGCTTAAATCTCCATGGTGCCTCCACTCTTCGCGACTGCAACATAGGTAGCGAATAGAAGGGAAATAATCCCGAAATGCATCGTTGCCGCGGAAGACAGCATACAGACTCGAGTTGGCAAGAAAACACTCATATTTTCCAATTTTGGTGGAAGTCTTCTCCGCATGATGAGCCGCGTCCGGAAATGTCAAGTAGAGACGAGTTGCCATACCGCCAAGCTGTGCCAATGCCGGATCTCGAGTAAAACTGACCTGACCAGCCGCCTCCTGCAGTCAACTCAAGCCCCCGAATTTCCCCATTAGGCGCTCGATGAGGCTCTGGAAGCGCTTGCTTTCTCCTCAGTGGTACTTGGCGCGCTTGGCGCCACGGATGGTGGGGGAAAGGGCCTCATCCTTGTGGTCCCATGTGGGTTTCATGATGCCGTTCCTCTTGGCGGGCCGCTCCCTCTCAGCTGCGCTTACACAAAGCTGTCCACGCGGACTTCGGCTGGAAAAGAGTTCTTTGGCCATTTAACCATTTTGAGTTCCGCTCTGTATCTTTCTCTCAGCCACATTTTGTTGTTGCCCATTTTATCTTTACTTTATACGATTCCTTGGTAATTGAAGTAGCTCCTCGTTTTTTCTAAGTCAAGTCAGCCAACGTCGTTGGTGTTTTGCACACTCAAATTGTTTTATTTAGCAAGCTCATCTAAAATTCCAACATGAAGCTATCACGGGTATTTCTCTTCTCAACACAACTTCTCGTCGGCACATCATTGCCGATTTCAACGACGTCAACCACCAGTATTCCATCCCGAAGTGAAGAAGATACAACAGAACGAAGCCTTCTCAGAAGGATACCTGCAGCAGGCTCAGCAGAAACTCCTAAAGGAGCTGCAGAGAACGGAATTGCAGCGGGTGGGGAGGCTGGGGCAGGAGGTGAGGGCGAGAAAAAAGAAAACGAGAAGGAAATTGAAGGAGCTTTCAATGTCCCAGTTCGATTGGGTGGCGCAGGCGTAAAGCAAGACGTCCTCTTCCCGCCAGGGGTGAGTTGCGCCTTAACATAAGAATGGAAACACACAAGCTAACATTGAAATTAGAAAAACGGTCGCTTCGAAGTCGAGTTCCAAAATGCTATCGGACGAACCCTCACAGTCACCGAGAACCGAGCGCCCGCACCACCTCCGGCAGGTTTCACGGCAGTAGAAGCAGTATCATTCAAAGTGAATCTGGCAGAGGGCGCACAGGGTATGACATTATCCAAGATTGATTATATTCTGAATCCTGGGAGTAAGTTCTGGAAGTCCTTTGGCACCGCAAGCGAAGCTAACCCAGCCTTAGACAAGCTGGACATCAGCAAGGGCCAGATCGGCCGCTTATTTCCTGAGGCGAACGCGTTCATCATCAACCCAGCACTCGGGGAGCTGGAGTTTGAGGCTGAAGAAAATGAGTTGACACTCAAGGTGGCAAACATGAATGGGGAGTTTGCAGTGTTCCTTCCCCAAGCAAATGGCGGCGCTGCTGGGCGTGCATAGATACCTTGTGTTTGGCGCGTTTTTGTAACAAGGGGAAGAGGGGAGAGAAAGTCATAATCATCACTCTTGGTCCATGGAAGGCAATATCTGTAATGACAGCAGGACTGCCAAATACTTTGTGAACAGCGACTCAGACTCGATTGAGAAACGAGTGTACTCGACTTGCGCTGATTTTGAAAGTTAAACTCAATCACTGATGTTTTTTTGCCCGTAAAGAATATCTGGCTTGTAATCATTGTGAGGAGGAATGCTTAGCTACATGTAGATGAGAAGACATCTAGCGTATGACATTCGGAAACTATAAGCCCTATGCTCTGCTTCACTCAACGGACTACCAGAAGTATTATACGTGCGACAAACTCCTGCTTATATTATATTGGATGTGGCACTAAGTTTCAGACGTTTGTAAATTCGTGCGAGACGAGTACCAATGTTGTTGCAAGTTGATGTCAATCGCTGTCTAGAGCTTGAGTTAAATTTGGGTCCACAATATGTGTAGTATATTAATAGAAGATATCATGTCAAGGATCTATATCAACACGATGGAAAGAAAAGAAAGGCTTCCACAACTCTTTACCGCAACTCAACAGCTTAGTCGCAGTTGCGGTTGGCACCGTCGCTGAGTTGACCACGAACAGCACCCGGGACAGCCAGGCTAGAGTGCACATCGGTGAAGAACATGGACGGGTCCTCCTCAATCTGGCGGACCTCAAATCCTTCGCCGTTGTCGGTTTGGGTGCCGGTGGCGTTGACGCCAGTGCGGAAGGGTCCGGACAAGCATCCGATGCTGCGGCGGACGTTCTCGGTACCCTCAACAGGCTGGGGGTTGGGGAATGCGATGCTGGAAAATCCTAGTTAGTCAAGAGCTCCTATGGTCTAGTCCTGGCATCAGGCTTACCGAGGAGGACCGGCACGGCCCTTTTGCGCCTCGTGAATGTGGGTGGCTGTCAATGCAGGCGACTGGTACTCCCCTTGGAAGTTCACCAGGGTGATGTTATAGCAGATGACATCCTCCAGGGAGTTGATGCCGTAGTTGAAGTAGCCGATGGCACCGGCCAGACCGCCGGTGGCGGTGTTGTTGTTATCGACGACCTGGTCGGGGGTGGCGACGACGTGGTAGGTTGAGGTGAAGTGGAAGGGACCGGAAGAACCCCAGCCCTGCTTGTTGCCGGAACCCTTCTTGTGCCAGCCGATGATGTGGGTCACATCCTCAATGATCTTGATCGGGGTGGCGGCAACGGCGGCAGCCAGAACCACAGGGACAAGAGCGAACTTCATTTTGTTGATATTTGTAAGGAACGGAGTATTAGAGAGTGACGAGATAAGGGTTGAATATTCGGTGGGAAGTACAACTAAAGAATAATTGGTTGGATTAAGGTACAATGAGGTATCGGCTTGTGATGCTGTGCATTTGAAATTGAAACCTGATTCAACGATGGAGACATTGCGCTCTATATACTCGGTTTCGAGATTGGTGAAGTCCGCAACAACCGACTCTCGGAATCCCACTCACCCGCCAAATTCCAAGATCTTCACAAGCTAGACATGCCGCCTCTGGTGGTGTGTTGGTTGAGCCAAGGGGCTATGGAACGGGTCGACATCACCCAGGACTGAACTCCGGTGCTGTGGCCTTGAGAAACCGTCGTGATGAATGGGCCAAGAGGCTTGTGAAGTTCCTACCCTGCTTGCAAATCTGGACGGCAATGGTTCGGGGCCCCTTGGCAACATTGCTGGCCCCCGATCCGGGGACGCGCGCGTCGCCGTGCTGGGGTTACGGTCATGACACCGCCGATCACCTGGGGTTCGGCAGCGGAAGCGACTTTTACCGAGAATAATTGGGAGTTGTTGTGTCTTGTCTAAGTTTGTCCGGTAGCGCCAAATATTGGACAAGCTCCTTGGCGATTGCTTGGCCCTCAATCCAACGGTGATGTGCCGAAGCCTGATTAACAATATTGGGCACCCTGAGTATGGTCAATTGGATGGAGAAAAACGAATAAACGTTAAGCTAGGTAGACGATCATTTCTGCTTTTCTCCGGACTATGATGCTGCAAACTGCAAATACTTTCGCTGGCGTACTGGGCAAATAACGGAGGCCTTTCCATCCGAAGTAGTTCCTTGGAGAGCCAAGAGGCAGCTACGAACTAGCTTATATCCCTACCAAGAGAAAATTAGACAGACTGGTTCTGGGCATTCGTGAATGATATGTTGGCGCAGTCTTTTGGAAGAGAATTTGTCTTGGCGATGAGGCAGAGCAATTAGGTGAGACCTGTCTAGCATTGCTCGGAGACGGACGTTGTGGTTAAGAATGGCCCCCAATCCCTCATGCTCCAGATATGTTTGGAATCAAAACAAAGAGCCAATGGGGTTGCACAGCGCTGAAAATCCCGAAAAGGCGGATGGCTCTTCGGCCTACCTTAGATTGACGTTAACGATTTGTCGCCTGTAAAGTCTTATTTTCCTCCACACAGTGCGGGATTCTTGAAGTCATCTTCTGGTCCAATGCAAGAACAACTGCTACTGGGAAAGGCAAATGAATCCAAGCAGTGTTGTGCATGAGCCAGACCACTTTGTAAAACGCACACATCTTGGTCATAGCCAGGTATGTATACATTGAGCGGATTGCTCTTGAAGTTTCAACTGTTCGAAGGGTATCTACTAATAGCGGTTGCTGTCGCAGTGTTGCTCTACCATACAACACATCATGAAAATTGCCATCCATCTCCACTGTTGGAGTTGGCTCAGTTCCTCCCACCACGGATTACTGCTAGTCAACTGCACGGAAGACATTCTGTGAGCGATGACCGACAATCCCTTCTCAAATCGTATGGCGTCCTGAAATCATTTCTTCTGCATCCACTGGGCGTTATTCTTTACTATCCCCTTTCCTCTCATTCCCTGCGAAGCCAACCTCGACCCCAGCCGTGTTGTACTGTATCATTTTGTGTCTGTGGCACCAACGGCGCGTTTCCAGAGCTATTGGTGGACCCTTGGGATATTTCTTCCCCAGATGTTATTCCCAGCCCCTGTCCCTGAAGTGTGCTCGAGTCTGGAGAAAGCGGCGATACAGCCGTGTCTAGGGTGTTTCGGTTGGAGCCGTCGGGCATTGGAGAGACGTATGCTGGCGGGGGTGAATGGTTCGCCGTCGGGTCGTAGTTATCGGCCGGCAGCTCACTTAGTTGAGTAGGTGGCTCCGGATCGAGCTCGGCGAGGTGCTGGGGCGGATCGAACGGCCTAGTAGCCACGGCAGCCGCCGGGTCAAGCTCTGAGATCGGCCGCGAGTCGCCGCTCAGCTCTGACTTGTACGCATATACTGAGTTTTCCGGAGGTGCCAATTTCGTCCTGGCTGCCGCTGCCGCCATAGCAGCGCCGGCACCGGCCCCAGCTACGCCAGCCGTGCCAATCGCTGCGGCCGAATGCATTTGCGGTTCGACGTCCCCTTTCATTGAATGCTCCCCGGCTCCATCTAACCTGCTTGACCGGTATCTCTGGAAGAACTTCCAGCAGATGAAGAGTATGAGGACAACAGCTAGAACGATGCCAATGGCAAGACCAGCCTTGGCGCCAGGATCGAGACCTCCACCATCACCCGGCGTTGAAGTTGACGTCGCACTTGTTGTTGATGTGTTTGTAGCTCCTGTTGAGGTCCTGCTAGCCGTCGACGATCCTGCTGTGGTAGTTGCCGCCGTCGCCGATGCGGACGTTGTTGATGAGGACTCTGTTGGGTACGGTCCCGTCACGTAACAGTATCGAATGGAGTCGAATACTGATACGTATTGTGTGCAGCTGCTCTCAAGCTTGGTGATGTCATCCAAGTCATTGCTGTACCACGAAGCCATCTTACTCCTGAAAGATGCGTAGCTCGTTGTGAGCTCGGCCCCTGAGAGGGTCGATGTGAAGTCGCAGGCTGTCGCGGGCCATAGTGATGTTGTTGGCGCGTCATCCAGAATATCCTCCAAGTCCTCCAAGCAATCTTGGGCATTCTGTCGTCGAATTTGTTGATACCGGACGCGGACGTCGGGCCGGGCGGCGGCGGTGGTGATGAGGCCGGCCAAAAGGCCGAGAGCGGATGCGGTGTCGGATCGCATCGAGATGGGCAGACGGATGTCCGAATTGGGTTTTCCTCTTGCTGGGATCAAAATCTCACGCACCGGAACGGACTGGAGAAGAGCAGGATCGCTCACATTTGTGGTCGAGAAACGGATAAGATCACGCGGGGAAAGACAAGAGCCGCCATGGAGACCACGCGGCCCTGCCGATCTATTCAACGAAATACCTACGTCAACAATAATTCTGCCATGTCCCGTGTCAATCGATTCAACTCGTCTGCAAAATTCTGCGCCATCACAACTCCACCTTATCGCTCGGAATCCACCAGTTGATGGGTCTATCATTGCTGGGCAGGGCTAATTATATAGAGGTGCATCTGCCAAGCCAGGGCGGATCAGGGAACGAGCCAACAGCGATGGTTCGTCCCAACGGCCAAGCAATCCCGGCCCGGGATCTCAGCCACGGTGATTGCGCTGAGCAGGGCTGTGTTGAAATGATCACCACCCGACCTGTGGGGAGATGCGTTTCTTTCCAATTCGCCCAATCCGCAGAAGTCTGCTTAACTTGAAACAAGCCGCCAATCCGCGTTCGGTTTATCGGCTGTTGGGGATTGGCTCAGTGGTGTGTGATGGGGGAACACCGGCTTACACGCACGCGCAAGCTTTTAGACTTATCGCCAGGCCCTGCTGCCGGCCGGGTTGATAGCTCTTCGACACGGGCGGGGTCCGCTGGTGTTACGAAGCACAACCCTGCCGTGGAAATCCGGCCGACGAACGGCAGCTTGGGAGACGAAGGTTGGGCCGGAGACAGTTGCGCGGATTCACACCATCATGACGTTACGAGAGGTGGAGTGGTGTGACTGGGGCTGGGCAAAAAGGAAGAAATGAGACTGTGGTCTTGGCACCCAAGAAGGTTCACGACGAGATGAATTGTCGGGGTCACCGCGACTCATGCCCGGTAGCGATCTTCTCGCTCTTCGGGGTCAGCCTCAGCTCCGGGCTGGAGGGAGCTGCCGAGGTGGACACCGTCCAGGGGAGGGCGATTCCGCCTGTTTCCGCTAAGGCAGTGGAGAAGTTTTAGCATCCGGAGGAGAAATTAAGCTCAAATTGACCACACGTCAATACCGACATTCTATTTTGAAACATCAATCTGTGTTCAACTTGAGATAGGAGATCTAGGTGGTATCTGATGCCAGAGGAGACATTGAGAGAACACAAGGAAAATCCGTCGATCGTCACGACAGGCGAGACATCGCGACCGACTGCCACTTCTCACCAACCCCTGTCGTCGCCTGCTCCATTCGCACCGCCGTCATTGCCACACTTCGCTTGCCTCAGCCCCAAGCACACCCAATCATGCTCTCTAATCGTTGATGCGATGCTGCCAGACTTCCTGCTCAGCTCTTGCGCTGTACGTGCTTGCGCCCAAAATATCGCGCATTTGCTCGACGCCAGTGAACATGACCTGACGAGCCACAAACCAGCGGATTCCCTCGTGGCAAGGCGGGCTCGTAAGACTGCCTTGATAGGTCCAGAACTCGTTGAAGAGGAGGACGCTTTCGAGAGCGGGCATGTGGTTGACTTCAGTCTCCTGTTGCATGCCGACATCGTTGAAGCCAATCATCTTTGGAAGCTGGTTGAAGAAGGTATTGTTGGCGTTGCCCGGGTCGAGGCGGATAGCCAACACAGCCTTCTCATGGCCCTCCTCGTCCACGTGTACGAGATGCAACTCAGCCTTGGACCGCATGCCGTTCACGGTGTGGTCTGCCGGGGAGTGGATGTGCCAACCTTTCAGGTAGAGCGTCATGTCATCGTAAGTAAACGATGGGCTGTTCGTGTAGACTCCTTCAGGGTGGGTGACCGTGAAAGCTGGCCCATAGTTCCAGTTGTAGAAATTTCCGGCGGTCTTGTTCGGGTAGTTGAACTTTAGGACGTGGCTTAGAGCAAGGCCATGGCTGAACGAAAGCGCGATTGGTGACTGTTGAGTGCCTGTCTGGCAAAGACTGTAGTCTGAGGCTGGTTAGAGTGAGGCTCCGGGATAATCAGTCTTGCTCACTTACTCGGGTTAATGCGACCCCAGTTGAACGAAGCCTCATAGGCCCAGTCTGCCGGCTTAGGAGGGGCGGGGGCAGATCGCTGCCGTCTTGTCCCCATAGCATGGTAATTCTCGTGGCCCGCGCAGGCCAATGCTTCAGATGCCAGCAGCAAGGCGCTGATGAAAGACAATAGGATTAACATGGTCAAGAACTGTGCAGAGGATATTCGCCTCTCAATCGCGACAGTAGAACAGTCAAAGAAGGAGCTTGGACTGGTCAATCAATCTCACTTCTTGAGGGTTCGCGCCAGGCTTTTAAGTTTCTTCCATGCGCTTCCGGGGTCCATGGATAGTTGCATCTCACGAAAGTTCATTTCTCCGTAATAGGTAGCTTGCAGCCTTCCAAGCGGTCGGCGAGATCCCGACGCATGGTTGGGAAAACGTCGTAGTCGGTCGGCCAAGACCTGCTAGCGAAGTAAGGAAGGGAAGAAAGCATAGCCATCGTCAGATTCTGAACCCTTGACACCGCGTTTACCACGATGCTTGGCGCAGGAATTAGGGTGCTGCACCGGCGGACTGGGACAGCACTCGCTGTCGGAACACCAGATGGCAGTACTAAGCCGTATAGCAAACGCTGAGCAATTTTCTGGCAGGAAACTCTGTGTTGAATTTTGCCGCCACTCGAGGTGAACCCCTCATTATCACCTGAATTATAAAGCTAAATCTTGCCGTTGGAAGCGGGAGTAAACCTTCTTTCGCGAAATGATGAGCCACACAGTCGGTCCAAAGACGAGATGGACAGGCATCATTGAAAAGATACGATGAGAACTAGCCAATAGGATGCTTGCGCTAGCGTCCCTTCACCGACCGCCGGACGCCTGTTATGCTGTGTTCTGTCTTGGCGGTTGGAATGGCGAGCAGCAGTGTGTGGCTTGGCTGACGCCTCGTCGAACGGCCTTGAGTTTCTCCAAGACTTGTGCGCGGGGAAGTACATCCCATTGGCCGTATTGTAGAGCGAACACCAGCCGGGTACTCCCAAGTTGTGCTCAGACGGCCTTCCAGTCTGTGTGTCATTTCCTAGCCACGGACGTTTGAGAGGCTTGCTTGTATGCAGGAACCCCGCGATGATCTGAGCACGTGGCTGAGGTCTCAGTGCCTCATCCTAGAGGAACCACTGGTTCGTTGAGGTCTGGACTCTGCCGAGCAGCAGACCGCCTTGCGGTCAGCACGAGGCCGTACTACGGACAAGCCCTTGGTTAATATCTTATCGTGTGTTTATTCGTGGAGTTGAGCGAGTCCAAGAGCCTCCTGCGTTGAGAGGGGGCGGGATGCAAGACACGAGTAATCTGAGACTGAGACAATAGGGTAAACCCGCTTCGGAGGAGGCCGAATGTGCGAAATCTCTTTCCTTTGTAGCGTGTAACCGAGGATAATTCGTCGTTGGGGTCTCTCGATATGCCATGCTACTTGCTCTGTGTTTCTTGTCGCGGTCGCTCATTCTCAGTTCTTCTATTCTTCGTTGCTTGCAATCTGCTGTCTTGGAGCAAATAACAAGGAAGAGATCGTCTCTAGAGGAACGCTTCAAGCGCATTCTCGATTTGCAATTGGATGTACAGTTTCATAAGACGTTCTCACGAGTCTGAGAAAACATGGTAGGTAGCCGGCAAGCTTACAAACCTATCGAAGCTAGGCCTTTGGGGGATGCTTGGCTATTCAATGGATGTTTTTTGCCTAATGAAAGGTAAACCGCTAGGATAGACTTTGACCTATCGAGGGTATTCTAAGTCTCCTGATTGATGACCATGAATTGGACAAGTCTTCTGGGGATGAGTTGGTGATACTAGCCTACCTAGTTGGCCGAAGTCATCATTTCCATTGCCGAGTGGAGCCCCCATCGCGTACTTAGAGCGAGTTAGGCAGGCGTCAATATTATGGGACTTTTGTTCCAGTTATTGGCTGTAACTCAGATCAAGCACCACTGCGGAAATTTACCCCGCTCATTTTAATGCTTACTTTGCCTCAAACCACGAAGTTTCATGAGATTATGACAGCGCCAGAGGCCGTCACCAGCTATCCGGCGATGGAATCCCTGGTAGCTCAGACACTTTGTCGAAGATGTGATAGTCTCGATCTGGAAAGAATATTTTCTGGACGCTACGAGACTCCACAGATTGTCACAAACCTGGGCGACGTGCCGCATGACATGCTGTCGAGCGAATGCCCGTTGTGTCGTTTATTGGCAGAGGCAGTTCACAGACCTTTCTCAGACGAATCACTTACATCGTACCATGATACATGCTACTTCTGCAATAGAGTTGACACCAAGACGGACTTTGTCCAGGGGTACACCTTATTTGCAGATCGAATCAGTAGTTACAGGTGGCAAGGTATCGGCCACTCAGAAGTTACGAGCTATCTCGGCACCATCTTGGGAACCACAATTCACAATGAGGGGTTGTTTATCAAGTCGGATGTCAAGAATGACAACGCCACCACCACCGTCGCCAACGCACCGTGCTCACCGACGACCGCCGATATGGGTGTAACCAATGAGGGTCTTATTGCGCTTAGGGTTGGCAGATTGAAAGAAGGAAAGAGTATTGCAAGTTATCTGGGGAGTCTTTACCCAGCACCAGGCTCTGAATCGAAGGCTGCAGCAGGCCGGCTCGTTCCACCCATCATCAACTGGAAGTTGCTGCGATCTTTCGTGCGAACCTGTCAAGATTCTCACGAGGCTTGCCGGTCAACCAAGGCAGAACTCAGCATAGCTGGCTTTTGCTTGATCAACTGCAACACTAGGAGTCTCGAGCCTGCAACACCCGACGCGTCATACGCGGCGCTGAGCTATGTCTGGGGTCAGCCGGATAAATCGAATAAATTCCAGTCATCACTGCAGTCTTCAGATGGCTTTTCCAACATACCATTGGTCATCAGAGATGCGATGACCGCAGTGAGAGAAATGGGCCTTGTTTATCTTTGGGTTGATAGGTAAGCTAAAGGCTCAATGCTGGTGTGATACAAGGACTAGGTGCTGATAGCTTAGATATTGCATCGAACAAGATGACCGCGAAATACTAAATGACCATTTGTCCAAAATGCATGTCATTTACCGGCAAGCTGTCTTCACCATAGTTGCAGCCGCAGGTAATGATTCAGCCTTTGGACTACCGGGTGTCTCGACAAGAAAACGGCAAACTCAGGCACACGCAAACATTGGAGGACGTCTACTGGTCTCCGCTCTGGAGCCCTATATAAGCGAATCAACGAGTATCAAGTGGGATACTAGAGCGTGGACGTGAGTTCTGCACCGCGGATTTATGCAAAGCTGAAATGCTGCTCAAATTTGATCTGACCCTATTCCAACCGCAGCTATCAGGAGGGTGTATTCTCAGTCAGAAAACTCATGTTCGGCACCCATCAGGTAACATTCAGGTGCGCAGACAGTCAGAAGTGCGAGGGTCTTACCCGTCCGTTGGAAGTGTACAGATCTCCACTGCGTCTTTACGGTGTTCGCAGTCGTTCTGCGTGGGAGCACATCACGCGCTACTCGAAGCGATATCTCACGTTCGAGAGTGACGCCCTCAAAGCCATTACCGCCACGCTCAATGATTATAACGACAAGACGAAGGACGCTGCGTTCCACGCGTGGGGACTGCCATTTGCGGCCAACCTGAATGTGTTAGATGGCTCGATTCCGGGGCCCCTGAGAGGCGCCATATTTGCTTCAGAGCAGGCCATTTTTGGATACAGCTTGGCATGGTATCCAGCAAACAATAACTTTAACTTTCGAAGACGACATGGTTTCCCTACATGGTCTTGGGCTTCCTGCAGAGCCAATATTGGGTTCCTGAATTTGCCTAACGGCACGCCGGACAATGCGTTGATGCCGGACCCGGAACTTGAAGTTCGGCTGGAACGTTGTGACGGTGAGATTATATCCTTGTCAGAGTACATGTCGCAGAGCGCTCCTGCTCAGCTCTCCCGCTATCTCCACCTTGAAGCTTGGTCAGTTATAGGCAGCTTGACAATCAATCCTGATGAAGGGGGGATTACGATCGACATTGGCGACGAGAGGTACTACCTGGAAGGGCGTTTTAATCCTGACTCCTTGCCGACTTGGAATGACGAGAAGCCACTTCGTGACTTCGAGACGGCAAAAGGCGGGTTGGAGGCCGTGATTGTGCACTTCTCACCTGAGGGCAGTGAAGACACGGCTAGCCCTAACATCATAGTTCTGCTGAGGGTTGACGATCCCGGCAAGCCAAATGAAGAGGTATATGAGCGGATTGGTCGTATATCAGGGCTAGGAGTGGAAAAGATGCCCAAGATACGGGCAGGCAACATCCAAACCCCCGAGGTTGATGTCTCAGACAGGAAAGACATCCATAACGGAGACTTGGGAACACCTCGTCAAACCGTTGGATGGGCAGCCAAGATCTTGGAAGAGCAAGCAAGAGAGAATCAAGAAGCGGAAGAGAAGTTCAGGAAGTTTCGCGAAGGCTTACAACAGGTTAGCCACCTCCCGCAACCCGGTGCCGTGCCAAACGCAGACTCGAATGTTTCTAAGGGCAGTCGCTTGAGTGGAAATCCTGTTTCAGAAGGCGAAGACCATGCGGCCTCGTCGCAGACCTTCGAACGGAAAACAGCTTTGGAAGAACTTGGCAGGGAAACCATACGCACAGAGGACTCCGACTTGGCTTCGAGCAACGCCTTCTCGACGTTGGAAGACATCGGAACCGTCTCAACGGCTTCAGACGTAGAAACAGCAGCAAGGGGCCAAGAAACGGAATTTAAGAAGCAGCCACAGAAAGAGACTGATTTCTTGGATGGCGGAAGCCACACGGCGGGCGCGACGAGCTCCTCAGAAGCCGATTCGGATGATTACGGGGATTACACCATCGACACGATTCTCCGTCGCGAAAACGTGAAACGCTTGATACCTCGGATCCCAATGGTTAGGAAAAGATTGATAATACGGTAACTGCAACTGAGACTCGACTACTGCATGGGCGTGTTCAGACTAGGGCTTCCTTCTATGGGCTTTACATGAACTAAAAACTATTATACAGTTACAAAAGTAGTTGATGCGTCATGTGTTCTAGATAGTTGAGATGATGAATATTTGTCAAAGCAGATGGGAGGCCGGATGGTAGGTACGTATTGTTGATCCACAGAGATCATGGTGGAGTGAAAGATTATGAGGCCATTGAGATTAAAAAGTACGACGAGGGTGTAGACAAGATGAAGTAAGAAAGGACATAGATCTGGTGGATAGTGGGAAAATGTGGAAAACAAGTTTCTAGTCCTTCAAAAAAGGAAAAACATTGTGTTTGAAGAAACAGATATCATGGGGAATCAGACGAATCCTTGGATGTAGGACTTACACCCTGGTAGAGATAGGGTTGACGTTGCTATCAGGAGCAAGTGAGGGGGGGGGGCATTGCTTTGAGCTGAAAACCCAGTGCAGAACCCATTCAAGGGATATATCGCATCTGGTATCAACAGAGGATGAGATGAATGCCATTTGTGAGTATGTCAAACGCAAGACAACTTGATGCAGTGCCGTAGACTGACTGCCGAGACACTTGCAAGTCTACGCAAATGTAGCTATTTTTCCGGCATTGCAGAACCTGTACGAGTTGGATGTCCTAGGTAGAGTTACGTCAGTCTCCCATAGAGGAAAGCTATGCGTATGTGTGGAACACGGCACACGGCAAGACATGCATGCCACGCGCGTAGCTAGGTGCTCTTCCGACGCCCCTTTTCCTTGGCCCAGACATAGCCGATGAAGTTAGGCGTCAATGATGATTGGGACAAATGGGGAGTGGTCAGGCTTCTGACCGGTCCTTCCAGACTTGGTCTAGATTTTACCCCTGGGGCCCCGGGGATTCATGACACTTGACAGCCACACACACGCACACCCCATCCACCAGCCAATGAAGGGAGCCGGTGCCCCAACCTTGGATGCATCTGAACTGAAGAATGCTCAAGGTGCCCAACGTGATTTTGACCAGACACATGCGTCCACATGATGGTTTCAACGCACTTGTTTGTTTTTCTGATTATTCTCTGATCAGATTGTGCACTTGCAGCTCGCCGTATGGTCCAATTTCGGGCATCCCCTGTTACTTATTCTCAAGTGCCCTCCGCTCAGGTACCCTTACCCTGGCGGCGGGTGGCCGAGGGGCGTCATACAAGCGCAGGAGCGTGCTCCGACGGCCTCCCATTGGTCGGAGCCAGCGCCGCAGCCAATGGGAGCATCGCCCCGACGGACCCACCCATAGCGGTTTCCAGCGTCCCTGGGGGCAGTCCCACTGAGCAGTGATCGAGATTCAGCGCTGTACGGTAAACTCGAACGACTGAGGTGACTGACTACCTTACCTCACTTTGCGAACCTTGGAAGCCAATTTTCCCCCTTCGTTCGGTTCTCGTCCCCGTCACTTCTCACCCGCAATCACGCTCGTTCTGATTCACAAGGCACGGAAGAAACAGCGAGGCTTTGCGCGACCAAAGCTCCCGCGGTCCCAATGTCGCTCCCTTCCAAACGCCGCCGTGTGATCCTGCCCGCTCCAGGTGCCACGACCACTCAGGCCGGAATCGTGCCGGCACCGCAAGCAACGGCACCAACAACAACACACTCACACTCCACCCACGGCCCAGACGGCTTCCCGATCGAGCCTCCGAGGAAGGGGTCCGATAGCAGTGAGGCAAGGAGTCCGAGTACCGAGTCATCCGGCGAAGCCAAGCCTCGGCCGGGTACCTCGGGGTCAAAGAGGCAGGTGATTGCCGTCGCCTGCGACAACTGTCGGCGCAGGAAGGCAAAGGTGAGAGGGCCTCATCCACCACCAAACAAGACTCAAATTCTAACACTTCATCCCAGTGCGACGGCAGCAGGCCAAAATGCCAGCACTGCACCAAACGCAACGTCGAGTGCCACTATGAGGCCAACCAGGGCGAGACCGTCAGTCTCGCCCTCAAGCGCAAGGCCAACGTCCTCGAGAACGAGAACGCCCAGTACCGCGATCTCTTCCGCATGGTCTGCAGCAAGACCGAGGACGAGGCCCAGGAGATCTTCCGCCGCATCCGCGTCTCCGGGGACCCGCTCAAGGTCCTCGAGTCCATCCGCCAGGCCGAGATCCTGCTCCCCTCCCCCGCCGCCAACGAGCGGGTGAGCGATTCAAGGTTAGCTAAGCTCAACGACAAGGCCATGGAAAATAGTCTGATCCGCGTCCCCGCGAAACCCTGGACAGCCATCGCAGACGACGGGCTCGTATCTGAGCTCATTACCGACTTCTTCAGCTGGGAGAACGCCAGCGCCTTCCCCGCCGTCGACCGCGACCTCTTTGTGGCGGACATGAGGGCCGGCAACGTCAAGAAGGCAAAGTACTGCTCCCCCATCCTCGTCAACGCCATATGCGCCCTGCGAAGTGTAAGTGTGCCCGCCCTCTAGAAAGTCCTGCGAATCTGCGATATTATGGCGGGACTGACGATGTGCTTTTTAAGCCGTTTGTAGAACGAGCCAAGCAATTTGGCGCCATTACGGGGCAAGACTTGGCAAGACGGTTCAGAGAAGAAGTCATGCAGTTAGTCGAGAAGAGCCAAGGCCGCGCGACGCTGCCGACCATCATCGCACTTGTGCTCATTGACTGGTCAGCCAGTATTGCTGGCGATGAGCCGACGGCGAAGATGTATCGTTACATGGCATGGGAGCGGTATAAGCGCTTCAGACCAGAGAGGAGGTTTTCTCAGCTGAAAGAGGATGATCCTCAGGACGCGAGCGAGAGGCTTTCTATATCCAAGGCAGTCTGGGCGATTTTCTTCATGGAAAGGTAGGCTGACTTTTCGTTTCCCGCTCTTCCGTTGGGGATCCCTCTGACAATCACCGACAGTCGAATCTCATACTTTTACCATCAAGTCTCATATATACCGCCTCCATCAATACCCAAAATATTTGACAACAATGGAGCGGATGCACTCGAGAACAGAGGCAATCTGGACGTGCTGGGACGGCCATATTTGGGATCGACAACACAGATCCCCCTCGTTCCCGGGATAGCCACCATCAACAGCAATCTTGCATGCCTTCAATATGAGATCATGCAATACGCAACAGCAGGAGATAACATCAAAGGCAGTGCGGAGGATGTAACACGGAGGAAGAGCCTGTACTGCAAGCTCCAACAATTCAGGGCGGATCTTCCCAAGCGGTTTCGCATGGAGTTCAACTTCACTCCCTCGACCGCCTTCCTCAGGTGAGCCGCTCTTGTGCCTATCATATTATCCAGAGCTCACCACGTACCCAGGATGCACGAGAACGAAATCGCCTACGTCCTCCTCACCTCCCTCCACCCCTCGACAAAATTCGACACCCCATTCACAGACACGGCCACGACCGTCAAATCCCTCACCCTCCAGCACTGCCTATCCGACACCACCCTCGCCGAGGCCTACCTCCAAAAGTACACCGTCAGCTCCTACACGACCCGCCAGCTCTTCGTCACGATGCAGGCCCTCATCCCCTTCCTCAACGACGGCCACGCCGCCACCAACGACCTCTTCACCCGCCTCTGCATGATGGGCGGCCTCACCGCCCGCGTCGTCCGCATGACCGTCCACCTGCTCCAGGCCGCGCAGGCCATGGCGTGGGCGATGAAGCAGGACATCCCCGAGGCCGCGAAGCCGTACCTCGAGCCGTGGGTCAAGCTCGCGATCCAGGAGAGCGAGACCACGAAGCCGCCGAGCTACTCGGTGCCCGACAGGAAGGAGATCAAGGAGCTGCTGGCCGAGAGCGATAGGGCCGTCGCTGGGCCGAACGAGGGCAGCGGCGCCGAGCTCTGGGCTCTGGTGGAGAAGTGGGTTCTGAGTGGCGGCAGCGGCTCAAAGTGAGGCCCTGCAAGCTCGAGTGTTTTTTTATGTACAGATGGCATTGAGCCCTTTCGATACAGATGTACGAGCTGTGTTTTTGGTTTCTGCATTTGAGAGCGAACGAAGCATGTCATCAGTCCATTGTCATTTTAGCCCGGTTCGTTCCAGCCACGTTGATTTCGTCTGCATAGCTCGGCGTTTCCATGTAGTAGCGTACAAGTACTATCAACAACTGTTTTATCTGCACGAATCATGATATCGTCCTCCACTTGCATTATCACTCTGTGATCGCGGGAATAATGGATAACATGCAAACTCTGATTGCGTGCCCGTCTCATCACATGACGTCACATGATAAGATGGGGAACCTCGAGCGGCCCCGCGGGCAACAGCAGAGACGACGTTATCTCGTCGTATCCCAAACACTAAACTTCCAAAATTCACTTTCCTGATACAGAGCGCATTCGGCGGAACTCGGCAACACTAACCTTTTGCTTCCTTCCAAATTCTCACAACAATGGCCGAGTCATCAGACTACCTCATCCTCGGCGCAGGCGTCTTCGGCGCCTCGGCCGCGCTGCACCTCATCCGCGCCGAGCCCCGCGCGCGCATCACCCTCGTCGACCGCAACGCCGCCGACGCGCCGATCCGCGTCGCCGCCTCGTGGGACTGGAACAAGGTCGTGCGCGCCGACTACGCGGACATCGAGTACATGCGGCTCGCGCTCGAGGCGAAGGAGCTCTGGGCTTCCGACCCGCTGTGGAAGGCCTTCTACCACGAGAGCGGCGCGAGCTGGGTTTCGCCGTCGGACTTTTCGCAGGTTGTGAGGGAGAATTACAAGATCCTGGGCGTGGAGTCGGGGCTGGAGGCGCTGAGTGTGGACGAGGCGAGGAAGGAGTTTGGGGGCGTGTTTGGGGACGGGGATTTCACGGGCGTGAGGGAGGTATTTGTGAATCGGAAGAGCGGGTGGGGGGAGGCGAAGGAGGCGCTTGAGGCGACGATTGCGGAGGCGGTGAGGTTGGGTGTGAGGTATGTCCAGGCGGAGGTTGCGAGGTTGGAGTTTGATGGCGAAGGGGCGACGACGGGGGTTGTTACCGCGGAGGGGAAGAGAATCACGGCGGGGAAGGTGGTGTTGAGCTCGGGGGCGTATACGGCGCAGTTGCTGGCTGATAGCGGGAGGGAGGAGGTGCTGGCTGGGGAGAGGTTTGTGGCCGCGGCTGTGACGGAGGGGTTTGCGCCTGTGGAGGATGAGAAGCTTTATGGGGGCCCGGTTGGGATTTCGATGGTGCCGCCTGATCGGGGTGAGTTTCGACTCGGATGTTGTGTGTGGGTATGACTGACGATGGTGTTCACTACAGGTGCGAGCAACGGCAGCGTTCCTCACTCGGGCGACAAAACGCTCAAGTTCTGGGGGCAGATTATCTTTAGAAATACGCAGCCGCACGCGAACGGGTCGCAGATATCGCGCCCGCCGTCTGGGCCGGACTACGCCCAGCTCGACGTCCCGAAGGCTCTGAGAGAGGATGTCGACTTTGCGGGGAAGAGTATCTACGGCAAGCTGAGCGATGATTGGAAGGTGGAGAACTACCGCATTTGCTGGTAAGGCCTGCTTGTCTTTGCAAAAGCGTGATGCGGAAGATCAAGATGCTGACTTGTGGTATTTGTGACCAGGGAGGCGGTCTCGCCCAGCGAGGACTTCATCATCTCGCCGCACTCCGGGAGCAAGAACTTATACGTGGCGACGATCGGCTCGTTCCACGGGTGGAAGTTCCTGCCAGTCCTCGGCAAGTATGTGGTGCAGATGCTCCAGGGGACTCTGGAGGACAAGTTGGCCAAGAAGTGGGCGTGGGATAAGACACTCGTTCCGCCGACGCATAGCGCGTGGCCAAGGAAGGAGCTGAGTGAGCTGAAATGATGGGCAAGTTCGAACGAGCTTGGTTATGATGCTGTGTGAATACGGATGTGTTATTTTCATCTGTAGGACTTGAGGGGCTTTTCGCGGAGGCATGATGGGAGAGACTCATTCTCATGCTCAATATGAAAGAAGGGGCTGAGACAGCTGTAATCTGCCTCAATAGAGATCTAAGCTAAAAGGAAACCATGCTCCGAGACGGCAAACCCGCCTACGAGGATGTCCTCTTGCCAGCTATAACCATGTGATGTGTTGTTGGGCTTCAAGACAACCTCACCGAGATTCAAGATACGAAGCGCCGAGAATTTTGTGCTAACCTAAGCTGTTTGGTGTGCAAATGTACGTTGTGAAATCACACACTAAGCCTAAACACTCTGAGAAAAAAAAAATCTCTTAGACGAAGGCAAACTACACAGATAACCCTTCGGAGAGTACTCATCCTTCTCCCGCGTTGATATCCCAACTTGGATGCCTAGAGTCCAGACAACACCAAATCGGGCGAAAGACTCGTGGGATTTTCTGATCCCCCGGCACTCAGCCCGCCACCAAAGCCAGCTAGTCGGGGACTAACGGCATAGCGCGCACACTATTACACAGCTGCACGAGTGGCCTAGTACCGGAGAAGCTAGCTACCGGGCGCCACGCCTGTCAAAAAGCATGCGGGCCGCTCTGCCTCAACCGCTCGAAAGGGTGGCCAGACCGTTCCCGGGGTCCCGTCTGCCCCGGTGGTACACATGGCAAAGTGGGTTTGGACAGAGCCTGGAATGGGGGAAAAAAGTAAGATGCCCCTGTCTGCTGAACTACCCATGCAATTCAGCTGCGGGATTCAGTCTCGGAGCGTGATTCTTTTCAGTACCATTTTCAGTCATGAGCGTGTCCTAATTGGGTACAGCCATTACTTGTATTGGAAGACGATCCAGAGGAGGTCGGACTTGGCGAGACCTCTGCAGCCCAGCAACTCCACTTTGACATGACTATGTGTTCTTTGCATGCTTCTGGAACCGCCGAATCTTGAGTTTCGCGAGGATGGATGTAAGCGAGGCATGGGATTCAGCGAAGCGAGGTGATGGGGCTTCCTTAGCTTTCACGATGTTCAGCTGGAAGATCCTAGCTTCCGGTCAGCTGGATTATATCCTTCCACTCCTGATTATACGGAACTCGAATTGGGCTCTATCGCCTCGACTTCATGCTCAATGACCGCCTATAAAGTCAGCCCGTCCCGCGTAGAATGATACTGGTCCTCATTCTCTCGACAATCAGAGCAGATAAGACCTCTCCAAAGCACCAGAGATTCTACCCTTCTCTTGTTTCTCACCTTAGAAAGTCTTCACCACAATGAAGTCCACCCTCCTCAACGCCCTTGTCAGCGGCATCATCGTCAGCCATGTAGCCGCCTCCCCCATGGACGAGCTCCTCGGCCGCCAGGCAACCTGTGCCCGCGACAACTGCCTCCGCGCACTCTCCGGTTCGAAGCCAGGCCCAGCCTCTGCTTCCGCAGACTGCTCCTCCTTCATGCAAATCACCCAGACGCCCTGCCCCTCCACCGTCACCGAGACCGCAACCATCACCTCCTTCACCACCACCTTGAGCAACCCCTACCCGGGTCTCCGCAAGCTCAGGCGCGATGAGATCGAAGCCCGCCAGGCCGTCACCACCTCCAACTCCGCCCCGTCCTGCACGCCCTCGCAGAATAAGCCAAGCAGCATGCCCTCCTACATCCAGACCGCCTGCCAATCCACCATCGGCACCCTCGTCCCCACGGCGCGCTACTCCTCCGCCTGCTCCTGCAACGGCATCACCGCCACAACAACCACCCTCCCCGCCTCCACCACGACCGTGACGACCACCAGCACCGTCCTCGCCGCCTACACCCCCACCAACACGCCCACACCCTTCATCCTGCAGGGCAGTGGCGACAGGAGCCTCTACGTCACCGCCAACAGCGACGGCGCCCTGCGCCTCGTCCGCGACGCCTCCGTCGCCACGCCCTTCTACGTCGACAACGCCGGCCTGCTGCGCAACTACAACAACCCGGCCCAGCTCCTCATGGACTTCTACCTCCCGGACCCCGCGACAGCCAACGACAGGGTGTTCAGCGCCGATCAGGGCGCCGGGGGGTACCCCATCACCTGCAGCTACACCGGCCGAGCGGACGGTGCTTACTACGGCAACTGCCAGTCGAGCGGTTCGCCTAGCGGAAACCCCGTCACGTACGGCTTTGGGTACTGCCCGAACCAGGGCGGGTTCGTGTACATGATCCCGAACAACTCCAATGTGCGCTGCGCCGGGGGGTATGCTTTCCTTGGGTTTTGGTTGCAGACGTACGGCGGTAACTGAGCTGATATTAAAGCATACATGATGCCATTGATGTTTAAGCTTGATACCAGCTTTCACCACACATTTTGTTTTTATTTTTGTTGCCTAACTTTAATCAGTAATATGATTTAAATTGAATTGAATCGCAAACTCTGTAATGCAGTGATAGACTCCTTCGCAGAATGAATACATGCCCCCTATTGCTAAGGTTGAGCCGGCTTCTGGCCATAAACCACATGACTAAATCAAAGTCAGCAAGATGCTCCAGAACGCTCATCAACGCAACTTACATGTCAAACATCGCATGGAACGAGTTGCTCTTCAGCTCCTTGCGGACAAGCGCCAGCTGCACCGCAATCTCCGTCTGCGTCTTGCCCAGCATCTCCGAGAACAGCTTCACCGACAGCGCCTCCAGCCCGTTGAGCGTCAGGATCAGGTTCATCATGCCGAGCTCGCTGTACCACTTGTCCTTGGGCCACGGGCCGAGCGGCGCGCGGATGCGGTCCGCGACGACGTTCGCGAACTGCGCGTCGCGCACCCAGCCCTCGAGCTTCGGCCCGACGCTGGGGTCGCGGCCCGTCGCGGAGCAGGCCTCCATGAAGCCGTTCATCCACTTGGCCGTCGCGGTTTCCGAGGAGTAGGTGTCGTCCTGGGAGTAGAAGGAGGTGTTGACGTCTTGGAACTCGGCCCAGCCTCCCGGGGCGAGGTTGCTAAACGTTGTTATTAGTATTTCGTTACCGCTGTCGGGAGGTCAACAGGTGTGGGTATTACTCGTAAATATTCTTCATCAACTTTGGCCAGTCTTTAATGGAGGCGCCCATGTACCGGCAGAAGATGAAGTCATACTTCTTGTGGCCGACCCAGGGCTCCTCGATGTCGTCGATCTCGAACTTGACGTTTGGGGGGTGCCATTCGGGCGTGATAGCGCTCAAATCAATACCAAGAACCTGCCATTACTTGAGTTTCGTATCTCGGTAAGTGACAACCAGGTGTGAGTTACCTCAGCATTCTCGAAAATGTCTCCTGTCGCATAGTAGGGGTCGTAGAAATAGGTGAAAACGGGTTAATCTCTTGGAAACAGGGATGCAAGGCGAAGGCGTATTAAATACGCCTATGCCACACGAAGCCATGAAGCCATAAGTAGCTGAGTGGCTACGACACACCCCCCCAGCTTTACGTCTAAGACGTAAAGCTGCAAAATGAAGCTATATATAAATAAAAAAAAGCTTATTCACCTCGCTCTTATATAGATAGCATATAAATATCGCTCTACTGCAGTCTCTACTAAAAGCAGTCTCTATAGATCAGCCTTATTGCTATATCTATCTTCTGCTAAGCTGATGCTACTCTACTGCAGTCTCTACTGAAGGCAGTCTCTGCAGATTAATATTGCTTAAGCTATATTATTTGAAGTATTATTTTACTGCAGTTTCTACTAAAGACAGTTTCTACAGATTAATATTGCTTTATATAACTATATCTAAAAGTAACTATAGTAATGCTTATATTAGATATAGTATCTCTAGCATCTTTATAATCTATCTTTTACTTTAGAAGCAGTTTTAGAGATAGCTCTACTCTAGCCTTAAAAGTACTTCTAGAATAGTCTCTTTTTTACTAGCTGTAAAGCAAGCTTTATACTCAGCTTATTTGCTTTGCAATGCTATCTGTAAGCAGCTACACTTTATAGCTAACTATTAATACTTTTTACTATATAGGCACTTTTAGAAATTATTATCTCTATAGCTTCTATTTAAAGTAAGGTTGCTTTATATAGAGTTTTCTAAAGTTATAAAGAAGAGAGGCTTTAAGCAGCCTTTAAATATAGCATAGATATTATACCAGCCTTTTTAACTTATATACTAGTTAATAAAAGCAGCAAAAATTGCTCTATACTTAATAATGCTATATATAAGCTTGCTAGTCTCTTCTGCTATAATAAGTTTAATAAGGCTTTATTTAGCTTAAGATAGCGCAAAGCGTTTACTAACTGCTTCTAAAAAGGTATATAAAGCAAAAACTTCTTAGATCTTAAGGATCTTATACGCTTGTGCGCGTTAATATATATAGTACCACTCTTAGTACTATACCTTTAGATTTATTATCGCTATAGCTCTCTATAATAAAGCAAGGTAGTTATCTTATATAGTAGTAACTATAGAGAGAACTATTAGTATAAAGTAGTTTTTAAATATATAAATAAATGCTTAAATTGAGGTGTTTTTAATAAAAATAAGGTTGCTCTATATTATTAATAATATCTTATAGTTAATTATAGCATAAACCTAATTCTAAATGAAGCAGTAGCTTATTATAAGCTCTTTTTGCTTTATAACCTATATCTTATAGTTTGCAATCTATTTTATATGCTCTTTTTAAATATCTTTAACTATAAATATAAATAATAGCAACAGCTTAATATTAGTAAAGTTCAGCTAGTAAATACAGCAGTAAGCAGCCTATTTAATATAAAGTTAGATATATTTATATTAAGCTTCTTTTTATTGCCTTATATATAGTTTATTAAATATAAAAAGGCATATCACTTACTATATTAAATCAAATGCCTTTTTGCTGTAAAAGTTAATATATTCCTATATACTGTTCTAAAGCATATAGAAGTGCAGTTATATAAACCATACAGGCTAGTTATATTGCTTTATAAGAAGTACACCAGTCAGCTGCTATCCTATTAAATGCTAGATATAGCTTAAACTGAAACTAGCTAATTGCATAATTTGATTTATAACTAACTCTATATAAAGTATATAGTCGATAAGAAGGTTCTAACCTAAATTTCGCTCTATATATCCCTTCTAGCAATGCTGACGTTCAGGGCTTAACACTATGCTATTTCACCCAGCAGTCGCCCTAACAGCAGAGAGGTATGTCGCACTAAAGGCAGCCTTAGTGCGTATAGCATATTAGTGCTATATTCCTATTAGTCTCTCTTAATACAGTCCTTTTGAAATGCTTTATATATACTTAATACCTCTATTCTCTCTTATACTATCTGAAATTATATAGTCTGCTTTCAGTAAGCTGAACAGTTAAAGAAGACCTCTCTCTAAATATAATACCTCTAAATTTAGTTACTAATTGCTTATAAAATTTATAATAAAATATAATAGAAAGCTTTTTATAGTATAAGTTTAAAGTTTTATAGAGTAAGTATATATTAGTAAGTATAACTTCTATAAGTATATAAAAGTTAGTAAATATTACTTTAAAATGCTCTATTAGCAGTTAATATATTTAGTAAAAAATTGAGGACTATAAGCTGCTAGCTGCTGCAGCAGCTATAATATATAATAATACTTTTGCAGTTAGCTCTATATTAATTGCTAATATTAACACTATTTATATTATAGTTATATATATTAATTAGAGTAAGTATAAGTATTTATTTAATAGCAATAATAATAATAAATAGCTTTTGCTTAAATTAGCTAGCAGTATTAATATATAAGCTAGTAGAGCTAATAGTAAAATTAATCTAAAAAGATATTTATAATATTTTAGCTGAAGTTAATATAGCTAGAAGATGCTTATACTAGTATAGAGTGGCAATCTTCTTGCTGTTAAATATACTACTAATCAAAAGTATAACAGTGTTATCCTTAAATACAAATTAGCAAGCCTTACTATTTAAAGTAAGATATATATATAGATAGCCTTAAAAGATATAGTCACTCTTTTTATTATTAGCTTATAGCTGCCTAAGTAGCTTAATAACCTTAAAGTTTAGCTTAGCAGTACTAGTAGTAGCAATAGATAGCTGCAGTTAATATAAATAATATATAAAGTTAATAGTAGTAAATAAGTTATTAGTAAAAACATAGTAGTAAGTAGTAGCAGCTTCTAGCTAGAAGTAGTAAGTAGGTAGATGTTATAGTAAGGTGATAATAACAGCTTAAGTAGGTGCTAGTTGCTTAGCTACTAGCAGCTTCTATAGCACTTTTTTCCCTATAAGAGAGGTAAAACCTTATACTACCTCTACTGAGGCTTAAACTTAAGCTTCTAGCAGAAAGATAAAGTTAATACTAAAAAGGCCTTTTTTAGCAGCAGCAGCCTCTAAAGTTAATAATAGGTTAGTATATATATAAAGGATCTATAAGAAGAAGTAGCTTTATTAAGCTGCTACCTACAGTTTAAATCTAACTTTAATAGGCTTTTTAGGCATCTTAATAACATTATAAGACTTTCTCTAAAAGCAGATTATATACTTATTAACAGCAATAATAATACTAAAGTTTTATAGCTATAGAGATATCTCTTATATCTAAGTTAACTATAGCTTAACCTTCTGCTAGATCTTTATAAAAAGGTTAAATATATCTAAGTCTTATAAGTAGAAGTTAAGATATAAAGTAGTAAAGCAGTTATAAAAGAGCTACTTAGTGATATTATAAGTAAAGTGTAAGAGATTAGTTAATTAGTAATAATTAAAGTTAGATTTATAGTGAACTGATATATAGATTAATATAGCAAGAAAGGTGTAGATCTTTGCTAGTAAGGTCTTAAAGTATAGCTCAGTTTGTAATGCCTTCTGCTTTAGGCTTTGCTGAAAGCTGCTAGCGCTAACTTGCTGCTGCTAGAAGCATTTATTAGTGTAGTTAGCCTATTTAGCAATATTAGCAGTAGTAATAAAGTATAGAAATAGATTGAGAAAGGTTTTACTAGTAAGATTAGCAGCAACTAGCATATAGCTTATAAGCTGCAGCTTCTAGAAGGAGTTATAGCAGTATAACTCTAGAATACTGCTGTTAAGCTACTCTTTCAGTAAATACTATATAGTTAGCTTAAGCCTGAAAAAAGGGTGTTTTTTAGCGCTATTAAGAGTTAGAGAGGTAAGAAGAGTTGAAGTAGTTTGTAATAAAGCTTATAATAAGGCTTAAGTAGAAAATAGCTTAAATATAACTATTGCTTGCAATAAATCCAGCTTTAAGCTAAAATTAGCTATAGAAATAATAAAAATATTAAAAAAAAGAGCTTACTATTATTTTTGCTATTAGAATTAATATTTATAAGGTTAGCAGTATTATTATTAGTATTATTATTAATTAGTAGCAGTAATAAGTTAAAAAGCAGATTTTCTAGTAGTAATATTAAAAAGCTAAAACAACTTAGCGCTAGCTAGATTAAAAAATCTATAACTAGCTAAAAGCGTATTAGTTAAAATCCTATATATTTAGTTAGTTAAATTAAATAAAAGTAAAATAAATCACACTAGCGTTATTAATAGTGATCTAAGCATAAAATAACAGTTTTTATTTTCTATAAGCAATTAAAAATTCAACATAGATTAATAACTAAAACAAAGTTAAAAAAAATAATCCCTATATTAAGTTATACCTAAATATCTCTTTTTTTTTATTAGCTGCATTATAGTTGATTTACGCAAGAGTTTAAAAAAAATGCTGTTGCATTTTGAGGCTTTAGTAGGGGTCTAATGTCACTTTTCGCGAAAATGGGCAAAGTGGGTTTTGAGCCACATCCAGCGTTTAATAGGATAGCGTTATCAAAAAAGACATCATAAGATAAAAGATAAACTATATCAGGCTACAGCCTACTTTGCAGCACATCAGAGGGCGTGAAGCGTCACATTAAGAGCTAGGCTTATAACTGTTGCATAGTAGGGGTTATAGAAATAGGTGAAAACGGGTTAATCTCTTGGAAACAGGGATGCAAGGCGAAGGCGTATTAAATACGCCTGTGCCACACGAAGCCATGAAGCCACAAGTGGCTGAGTGGCTACGACATCTCCCATCTCGACGGCCCCTGACGGATTTCACGATGAGCATGTGAACCCTCTCAGACGGAGACCAACGTGCACTCCGACTCACAGATTCCAGTACCCGTCCCGATATCCAGGATGCGGTGGAGCTTCTCCTTCTTGAGCGGGGCGCGGAAGAGAACGCTGCCCATCGCCTTGACCATCATCGCGTGAGCGAGGTCGAGTCTGTCCATCTCGAACTGCGGGGCTCCCAATCAGTGACATATCCGCATGTTAATGTCGTTTCTGCGAAAGTCATACCTCGTCGTTGGGGAACTTGTAAGCTGTTTACGGGAGGGGGGTTTTGTCAGCAGACTGGCCATCCGTACGGCCTTTCAACTGACAGCTAAGCGACAAATTTAGGTGCACATACAACCGGGACGGTACGCATGGTAGCGGCGACCATACTCGATGGGATAATCGACGACGCTGGATGTGAGCGAAGCAGTGTAGGACGAGCTGATAGATTTAGCATGGTGGGAAGACGACCGGGGGAGCGGAGTGAGATTTCGCACATTCTCTCGTCCATGGACGACGTGTCATCCGTGGCCTGGTGTTGTCAGCGATCTATTCCTAAGGCGCCAGTACGACGGAGTCCCAGCGGGGACTGACATACCCAGGGGTCAAAGCGTGTGGCAGGCTAACGCTAGACCCCCTACTCACGTAGGGGGCGAAAAAACAGGGTTTCCACGCTAAAAAGGGGGTTTCCACCCATATCACCAAAAGTGGCATTTTTCTATATTAACCCACTAAATTAATAACTTTTTGCAATGCAATTTTCAGCTTCAACTATATCATATAATAATAAAAATTATATTGTTATATTGCTTTTAAGTAGAGCTATCTAGCTATATATATAATATTTATATATATTATATAAGTGTAAATAAGCTGCAAAAAATTACTATATTATTATTTTCTATATTATTAATAATATATTTATGCTTTTTTAATATTTATATTAATAGAAGTGTTAGTAGAAAGTTATCTTCTATAGTACTTTAAGTATAGAAGTTATTAAAACCTTCTTTTATAGTGTGATAAATTGCTTAATGCTTTAGCTGTAGCGTTAGTGTTAATATAGTGTTAGGCATAGCAGCTAGTGCTAGCAATAGCAGCAACTTAAGCTTATTAGCATTAATGCTGTTGTTAATATCTTTAAACTAGCTAACTGATTTGACATTTATTATAGTATTATTGCTGTTTTTATTAATAGGGTTATTAATATTATTATTAACCTTTAGGTTGAAGTTATTATTATTATCTATATTGCTAAGTAACTCTTTAATATTAAGGTGACTGAGAGGCTTTACTATGTATTTAATATAATCTTAAGCTTCTTTTAATAGTAATATAGAGTTGAAATTAATTTGCTACTTTAGTTTAAGTAGCTTAAACTATTATAAGTTTTTTAGGTTAAATGCTATATAGTTATAAATTTTGCTAATATAGGTAAGCTATTGCTTAAAATTCAGTCTCTTTATATACTTATTAATCTGTTGATATTTTGTAGTATTATATTTTGTGCATACTTGCTTCTTCTGCTGCTAAGTCTCTTTTTTTATAGCAATATATTGCTGCTTAAGCTTCTTCTATAAGGCCTTTATTATTTGCCTTTTATAATGCTTTTTAATCTTTATAAAAGTTATATTTATTATGAATAAGTAGGCTGGTTTGACGCTTTGCTAGGTCTATCTCTTATGCTGCTATATCTTTATATATTTGTTCTAGTTAATAATATGCTTCTAGCCTCTCTTATAGTATAAATTACTTTTACTGATTGCAGTTTTAATTACTTTATAACCTCTTTAAGTAGGAGAGCTCTATTTAGTAGCATACTGTTGCTTAATAGCGTCTGCTTATAGTGTAGCCTTCTTAAACCTATTATTATCTAGTAAATAACTTAAAAGGTGGCTAGGTATGTTAACTTAGGCTGACTGTATGCATTTAACTAATTGAGAGAGTATTATATTGTCTCTAATTAGCTAGATGCCTAACTTTTCAAACCTTGCTATGATATTTAAGCAGGTAAATATAGTATTTATTATCTGCTGAAGCCTGCTGATAAAGTCTTTATAAGTAAAAGTGAGATTGCCACTTTATATAGACTTTTATAATACTGTCTAATAAGCCTTTTTAAATAGCTGAAAGACTTTTATATCTATAAGTTGAAATAGATATATAGTGTGAGAGGAGAAAAATTTAATAATAATGTTAAAGTTAATATAGTATTTTATGAGGTTTATATTAATATAACTAGAGAAGCTATTAAGAAGGAGTAAATAATGCAGCATTATGTTAGATTTAGCTTAAAGAGTTTAATATGACTTAGCCTAAATATTTAGCATTATCTTATGCATTCTAAGCTTATTAGAGCAGCTTCTATATATATTAATGCTAAACTATAACTTTATTATATACTTAAGTTGCTAGAACTTTGCTGACTGCTTAAATAAGTATATATTAAAGTACTTAATATAATCTATTATAATCTTTTAGTTAGAAAAGGCAATAAAAAACTATATAAAGCAGACACCTTTTTTAATATTATAATTAGCTTAAGTAATAACTAGCTATATCTTAAAGATAAAATATATTAAAATAATATCTCTAATAGTATTACTAGTGCTGATAAGAGTATATAACTTTCTATTAGCTGAATTAATAACTTCTTATAGTCTGCTCTGCTTCTATTATTTCTAAAGTAAAATAATATATATATAGCTGCTGAAGCAGCTGATATAGCAGCTAGACTTATTAGCATTTTATATCTTAGAAGGCTTAAGTTTATAGTCTTAAACTATAGCTTTATACTAATTAAAGAAGTGCTAAATTAGCACTAAGTTAAACTTAGCATTTTTTTAATAAATCTTAATAAGTTTAATTTTTAATCTTTTTTAGAATTCTAAGTGATCAGCTTTTTAAAACCTTATAAAGTGCTCTAAGACTAAGCTTATACTTTAGCCAGTTTGAAAAGTATTAGCTATCTTCTTAATAATAAGAGAAGTTATTAAGATGCTAGCAATATTAAGCTATATTATAAATACTGCTAAAGCTAAGTCTTTAGCCTCTATTAACACCTTCAGCTAGCTACTCTCTTAAAGTAGTATAAAGAGGTTATAGCTAGCTTTAAAAGCCTTTAGATATTTTCCTACTGCTATATAAAATACCTTATAGTTAGCAGTAATAGCTTATATTAATAATATAACAGCTAGAGGCTTCTCTAGGCGCCCTAGCTAGAGGGCTTATCAATATAAAGCATATAACACCTACACAGCTTATTTAGCAGACATTAAGTTAGCATCATTCTAGCAAAGCATCTTAGCAGTAAGGCTTAAAAGCAGTAATCAAAAAAAAGGTAGTTTTAAGTTATAATATAGTCTCAAAAAAGTTATATTTTAGTAGCAAAAGGTTAAAAATGCAACTTTTATGCAACTGGGTGGAAACCCCCTTTTTTGCATAGAAACCCTGTTTTTTTGCCCCCTACGTGAGTAGGGGGTGTTTTGCGCTTGACGTGGCTGACTAACGCCCCTGGGTATGCCTCGTTGGCGATCTCAACGGCCTCTGCTGGCGGGGCTGCAGTGGCGGGTGCAGGCGCACGCGTAGGCGCAGGCGCAGCGACCTGGCCTGTCTCAGACTCCTCAGCCATTTTGCACACCAAAAAGCTTAAATGTAACTATCACGACAATTCTCCGGGTCGTATCGTCTGTAGCGGTGGCGCGGGTTTGTCGGGGTTGAGTCGTGGAAATGTCCTTCTCGACAGATTAGCGGCGGGGTGGGATTTGTAGCAAAACACCACCCCATTATTACTTTTTAATCCCGCCCCGGCAAGGATCCTCGCTGAAGACTCCCGTTCTCCAACGACCGGAACCCATGGAGGACCTCGAGTTCTGGATTCGCCGTTTCGTCGCTAGCGGCGTCGCATTCTCCGTCCCTGCATGTCATGAACCAATCGTCTCTGCGCGCTTCGTCTCTCCGGCCGAGGGAAGTGGGGTTCCACAGGATCCATCGCGCGTTATCGTTCAAGTGTCCCGGGTACCGTCGTCCTTCGCTTTCCCTAGATGGGCAGGCCCCGAGGTGACCCTTGATGTTGCGGTGTTGACTGTCTCGGCTGTGGTGAAGTTGGACTTTGACATCTTTGGCTGCGTGGCAATAGAACACTAACAACATGCACACGCCTAGGCCCAACTATCGAAAGATTACTCTGGCGTAAAGTATGGTATTGGTTCTTCAATTTGATGGCATGAACATTACTTCAGGAATATTCCAAGTGTGTACGAATGGATTCTAATCACCCTTGTTCAACCATTCAACTTCGACTTGCCGTGATCGAATGACAATGGCCTCGTGTTGGAGCACAGCATGCCTTCAAGCCAACTAAAGCCTCTTTCCGCAGACATCAAGTTTTATATGAAATCAACATCACGGTCTCAACCCAGAGTCAACCCCCAGTCTCAAATCTCTGCAACTCTTTTCCTTGCAACACTTCATTCTAGGGCTTAAGACGATCCCGTCATGCGCCTCAGGGTCCACCAAAACTTCGAGTTGTAGATATCACGAAACGCCCTCCAGCACACAGAACTCCCGCCACGCTGTGCACAAGAGAACCGTCCCTTCACTCTCAGAAGGATCTTATCCTCATCCAAAGCCCAGTCATAATGAATGTCGCACTTGGTGCACCAAACACCATGCGACGCCGTGCTAGCCATGAACATCCCAACGGCGGCCTCGTCCTCGGAAAGTACCTGCCGGCAAGCGCAGCAGTCGTACCTTTGACGTGGGCGCGGGTGTCCGTAGCACCGTTGCACTGTATCCGTCGAATGGCGGAAGCATACGCAACGGCGTCTGCAGAAAGGCTTCATCAGAATCTCCCGTGGCGACCGGGTGTGCGAACAAAGCAAGCTGTCGATCCTCTTCACGCCCTGTCGGAGAAGGTCCATAGTCACGACTTGTCCCTTGGTCAAAGTCGCGACCTTGATCGTCCATTCGTTGTTCACCTGCTGCCTGCTGCGGTATATCGTCGGCGGTTCGTCTCCCTCTCTCATCCTCAAGGCGTCCCAGCACTCGTCGCTTGCAAAGACGACCTGACGCGCATCGTCATGGTGGGAAATTCCCATCAGATGACATGACTCAGAGACTGTCGATACGTGGCGGCACAGACAGATCTGGTCAGATCGCAGACGTTTAACGATATCCGACTTGTGCCCATAGAGCGCATCATGCCTGAAACCAAGCGGGGCTCCGGGTATGATGTTACCTTTCTTGTCTTTGAGAACGTAATGAAACGATTTGAAGGAGAAGTCGTCGAAGAAAGACCGCATCAAATAGCATGCCTGCCGTGCCATATACATGCTAGGCGCATCTAGGCATTTCATAATAGAGAGAAGAATCTCGGGTGGTAGTTGATAGATGATGCATTTTGTCTTATTTTCGTCCCTCTTGGCCTGATAGATTGTGCTGTATCCGGTGCAGAAACGCCCCTGTTTCGGGGAAGGGGTATGTTTGCGGTATCTGACAATCGCGTGTGCGGGTTCAGATGGCGCCATGGTTTGATGATGAATGAAGTTGACAAGATGTGACGAGGTGTAAGGATAGGGGGTGGGAAGGAAGTGGGTGTTAAATATTAGCTCAGACTCAGAGAGGTGCCTGAAAACTCTAGTTCATGACGATTATAAGCTTGAATATACTTCTTGTTTATGCTATCCACTGCAACTTGTCAGTAAATATTTATCCAGTCTACGATGGAACTCAGCGTTTGACATGACCTATCAAATCCATCGGCATTTTCTCATGATGAATTCTGGTTCAGCTCCCGAAACCGTGGATGAATCGCGCCGTAACGTTATATAATTAGACAGTGGGAGTTTGGAGACTTTGTCGCAGAGCTGAGCCGGCTATAGAAAGTTATAGGCGCTCATTCTCGTTATCATTATCAGATGCTCTTGTTGTACAAAAGAAGTGGTCAAAGAAGCCTTTGTCGAATTGTTTTGAACTAGGTAGGGTATTATTGATGAAGCCAACTCCCGAATTTCAATGAACTTTCATGGCCAACCGGTCTCAGAACAATGAGGAACCATCGAGGTTCCCAGGTATCGGTAAGCCTGCCGGCAAGTTCGCGCAGAACCACCATGAAGGTGGGTCCGTAAGGTCCCCCAAGACGAAAAGGTTTGTCGCGGCCACGCAAATAAAAAGCTATGATCAAGAAATACGTCCACGATTCCCTGTGCATGAGTCACTTATTGGCTCGAACTACCGAAGCATTTCTCGGCAGAGCTTCAGTCGGTCACTAGCTTCCCGCAGCAACTCCGAATGGGACTGCTCAAGGCTCGTCTTCAACAAGTCCAGTAATTCCGGTAGCCTCTCATTGAGGTCCATCGCTGATTCATCATTCAGCTCGTCCAGGGTGGCAAAATGGGCTAGGTACCTGGCGATCTCGCTGTACCTTCCAGGTGGCGCGTTCTTATTCGGGATGCCAAGTGCTTGAACAAATGACCATATGGTCAGCGCTGCGTAGTACATGATCCACGGCCGATGTGGATCAGGCTCTGTGCGGCATGAGTAGAAGACTGAAACCGGCTCAGGAAGTGAGCCAAAACTACTCGTTCGTCGTTTGGGCCCTCTCTGGTCCACGAGTACGCGGTAGAGGAGTTTGAAAGAGTGGAGGACGGCTTGTCGGGTTGAGGCTGCGTTGGACCAGGTCCTCATCCGCGCAACGGCATTGGAATGATCTCGTGTGGAGACCTTACGTCCAACTAAACGCTTGGCGCCGGCATATACCTGGCAGTCGACAATGTCAACGTGAAGGCTGATGTATGCTAGGTGATAGAGTGCAGCGGCGGAGTGAATCGGACCATTAGGACTCGATGGTTGACCCGGCGCTTCAGGAGTGTCATTCGCGCCGACAGCCTTGTCGAAGCTCTCCTTCCATTCGTCGAACGCCCGCAGCAAGATCTTCTTCCAGCCGTCATGCGTCTCAGTGCTCGGTGTACGCAGGTCAAGCCACTTGAGATGGGATTCTCGATGGGACAGATGCCACCCAACGCTCAGCAAACCTGACATGATGATCATACGCCCAAAGGTGTGCGTCTTCACCTCCTGGCCGTGAAGAGCGCTCTTCAGTCCATCGAGGAAGGAAACCTGCTTGATGCCGTACATCCGGTAGTTGCCATCGAGTTGACGGAAGACGTCAGGAGTGGCGGCGGTCCATAACGCATCGTCACAGGGCAAAGGAAGTCGAATCTCATGGGGTGCCATGTCCGCTGTGTGGCCAAACATGGCCGCATGAATAATGTCCAACATAAAAGCCGCAAACACGACTCGATGCATCGCCTCGGACTCGGCCCATCGCACCCACCACGTCCTAGAGTCCAAAGATGCCGCATCGCTAGAGGTAGGGGCCTGTTCTTCTGGCGGTGATTCACTGCCCGCTCTTCCAATAAGAGGGCTACCTCTTCTGAGGAGGGTCAAGGTGGCGGAGTGATAGATATGAGCTCGCTCATGGAATCTTCTTGACGAAAACATCTTCTCGTAGAACTCCAGGAGTAGTAGTGCTTGCGCAATCGCCAGACCGACCGGTGGCGATGCCTCTTCAGCTGTAAGAATCTCCCATCTGACACTGGATATGACGACATCGGCGAATCCTCCGTATTGCTCCAGGTTTCCTGTCGAATCTCTGCTGCTCAAAGATGCAGCTCCTAGCGCAATCATGACCATGAGTAGGAAGATGGAACATCGATTCGCTGCGAATGTCGGTTGATGGACAATAGGTAGTCTTGGTGAAACATTCTTCCAGTACTCCTGTAAACAGTCGCGCATCATGTCGAGGTTCAGTGCCGGCAGATCTCCACCGCTTTCTTGCACCAAGTTGACGATACGGTGCTCGTATTTCGGTTGCTTCTGTCTGAAGACCTGCAGCCATCTCAAAACTTCCTGGCGTCTGTGTTCACCAATGAGTTCATCGCTAACATCAACTTGCCTCGGTGGTGTCGGGTCTAGTTGTGATCGGCTGGTCAAAGATTCATAGTCGTAGTGGATATTGTTGTTAAATGTCGATTCTAAGCCTCCCTCGAGGAAAGGGAGGTTTGCGACGCCATTGAAATCGCTGAAACTCGCTTGAGGGTCGAACAACCAGACAGCAAAGTTCTCTCGGGAAAGTGCTTCGTCCGATTGAAAGTCCATTGCATTGAAAGACGGCATTATCGATGATTCTGCGGGTATCGACGGCTGGTCCCGGCCGAATAGATCGGATTTCGGGCGCATCATGTTGACAGAGATATCGTCTATCGATGGCCATGTTGATGGTTGGCCAACTCTGGCCGTTAACGATGCATTAGGTGCGCCCGTTGTAGGCGTTGGGGTGGCGTTAGAGTCGGGAGTCAGCAGGATGGCCGCATCGTGCGGACCGGCCGACGACGATGGCTGGACTGGCTGAGGGAATACCGGTCGGGCGGGGACAGCAGCCGTTGGCGACGACACGGCAACGCCAGACAGGCCGTTAGAGGCGGCGGAAGTGCTAAAACTTGGTGCTCGATTACGGGGGATATATGAAGATGAGTGTCGCTTCTTGTGCCGGCTCAGTAAGTCAGCTCGAACGAACTTTTGGTCGCATCCCGGCACGTCGCAAATGAAGATCTCTTTGGGGTTGTCTGCGAGTCGCGTCAATCGTCATGTCCTTGGCACATCTAAGACGCGCAGGTGAGACCGCGCATGGGCTTCCAATCTTCTTACGGTTCAGTTGATGTCTCTGCAGATGCTCCGCCCTTGAGTACAGCTTCTCGCATCCCGGATGGTCGCACACAAATCGTCGAGGTGCGCCCTTACGACTGGCGCGTTTGTAGTTGCCAGCAACGCCATGCTGGGTTGGAGAAGGGTGGCTCGCCATGAACGGTGGCTATGGGGACATGGTCGGTGGCAGTGGATTGCTCGTCGTGGCTGAGGCAGCCTTCGCTTGGGAATCGTCGTCGTATCAATGCGTAGGCAACGTCGGACACGGTGGAGTCGGCATCGGTGAGGACACGGTGAGGTGCGCCGCGGAGTTGAGGATGCGTCGATGGAAATCGTTGAAATCGGGGACGAGGTGAGATGAGATTGGCAAAGTTCCGCCTCAGGCGGCTGGGTCAACGCGGGGAATGGGCGAGCTCCCCCAAAAAGCGCCCCCCTTCCCCACACGTCTCGGCCGTCCTTTCCCTGAAAGAATGATGGGGGAGACACAAAATCGGCCAACTGGAACGAGGAAAGTGGACCCCCACGCGTCGCTCCTGCAGCGAAAATGACAGTGCCGCACGGTCCATTGGCGTTTTCAACTGTGCGGGGAATTTCTGTCATTCACGAAGGTATTCTTCCTTCTCACTCACTCATCACACTCACTCACTCCAGGAGCAACTGATCCGTTTAACCGCCAAAGCCATGTCATCCTAGCTTCACGCGGCTTTTTGAAGTCTCTTACGCCCATTTACTCATGTGGGGAACTTGATGAAGCCTAGAAATGAATGCCATTTAGCTTAAGTAATAAGACCGTCATGCTATCTACCCATTCCTCAGCCGACCAGCGATTCTCTTTAACGCAGTATCCTCCTTTTCGGCCTTTTGGAAATCACGCCGATGAGCCTCGGCGGCAGGCCCGGCAATCTCCAACAACCGGATATACGGCATCCCGAGCCGTCCACCTGACACTCCGGCCTTGCGATCATACCGTCCGTTCCGCACCGCAATGTTGTCGTCCGTGTACGCCGCCAACTCCTCCGGCACTCCATCATCCCTAGTCTGATGCTCCAACACTTTGATTAAGTCCACAAGCACAGCTTTCGCTGGCAGCTTCATGTTAAAAATCTCTAGCGCCCTCATCGTGTGCCGGATATCATGCGTCACGACGCACATGGCCGCATAATCCCCCGACAGCTCGTCAATAATCCCCTGCGCCTTTTTCATGGCGTCGTCGCTGTACAGCTCAAAGGTCTGATTCGAGTCAACCCGCATATCCCACGGCTCCGGTCGCTGTTTCTTGTTGCTTTTTGTCCCTTCCAGCATCCGGATCGTGCGCTGACAGAGTTGTCGCACGGGCTTCTTGTCGTCAGCGACCGATGAGGGCCAGGTGGGCTTGTCGGCGGGTGTCATGATATCCAGCTGGAGTGATGGCATGAGCGTGTATTGGCGACATTTGTATCCTTCCGAAAAGTTGAAGGTCAGAAATACCACCTGCTCGCCGCTCCAACAGTCGGCCATTTTGGCGTTTTCGACGGCACACTCTTCGTGACGCCGTAACTGAGACTCCGTGAGAAGACGGGGTTTGAAATTCGCCATGGCTCCAGAATAAGTAATTGGTCCTTGTAATTTGTTGATGCACAAACCAAAACGAAAGAAAGGCCATTGAAATCTTGCAGAAATTCTGATATTAATGATATCTCACCGTCTCACCAAGTAAGCTGCCCTGTGATGAGGAGGTTTGAGCCCGTGCCCGGTGACTCACACCGAGCCGTCGGCTGTGTGCATCGCATCGCCACGTTCAGCCATCCAAAGGAAAGCAGCTTCATGAACATATTTTTAGCTTACCATTCAATTCATTTAGCGGTATTCCGTCATTTCAAATTAGCGACTTCGGGATTCCGCATGTCGTAGTCAGCGACATCTCCGCCACGAATGACGCTAGGAACAATGGGAACGACGGCAGTTCCGACGTCATCGAAAACACAAAGGACCACAGAAAGGACGTTTTAATGATCGGGACGGTAGAAGAGGGAGGTAAATATAACCCGGCGACATGGGTAGAAACACCTGCTCGGGTGCTAGATTATGATTGTGGAGTTTTGATGAGCACACCGTACATGTCAGCATAGGGTTGCGCGGCAGAATGTTGTTTAACTAGTTGATTTTTTCCGAGTTCTAAGTACTGAGACGAGTTATTGCTTCCAGCCTCAATGGGGCAGTCCTGGGCACGAATCCAAGTCAGTTTAAATATGGCAAACCATGAGCACAACACTTACCATAATAAACCATATGCTCTAAGGCAAAAGACATGTGCAACCGCCAGTGATGTTGATGCAGCTAGGCTCTCCGGGTTGCTTCCTGCAGTCGGTTTTGCCGCAGAAGTCTCCGCTGCATGACGCCGCGTATACCGCTGCGGCGTAAGCCAGAAGGGTAATGGCGATAGATTTGACGTGCATTCTGATCTTGTTGACAAGGAAAGGTTAACGATAGTTATTGAATAATCAAACTTTAGGTGGCAAGCGATCGGAGGATGAGATGAAATTGAGACGGAAAGTTTGCGCGACTTAGGTCCTCGTGCTCTGCTTTTTATTCTCGCCTTCAATTGCTTTGATGTGCCCTTGACGGAGCTGTCCGCAGTCTTCCGGCGGCCCATTGTACTAACCCACCGGCGACTTTACGATGGTCCGAAACTAGGTAGATCTACACTTTAATGTCAATCTGAAACTGTTCGTCCGGAGTCCAGAAGGACTCCGGACGGTTCTAAACCTTGTTACACCAATCAGCCTTCGCCGTACAAACCCAGTCCGGAGAAATTACAAAACGAGTCCTAGGCTTGGAGCATGAGTCGCAAGTCGCAACATATCGACGTCCTAAGAGGCAGGTCAGAAACTACGAGTCACGATACGTTACACTGGTGAGAGAGTTACACTAAACAGTTTATTCAGTCCAATAAAACTTAGTTGGGCTGTCAGTTGATGCAAATAGTTTGAGCTAATACAATATGATATGACTAGATCCGTTCAAAGAGTCGGCTTGGCGGTTGCTTCGGGCCTCCACGAGAGAACCAAGCAACCATCGACTACAACTCGGCGTACAACTAATTTTAAGTGATTGATTTTAATCCGATTCTTCCCCGGACCATGGATAATTCTCGTCTTCTTCCCATCTATGAAACTTGTCACCGCCCCAAATTTCATACTCTTGTTCATACTCAAATCGATGCTCGTATGATATTTTGAACTTTTGCTTCTGAGAGGGGTCTGCAGCGTAAGATCGTTCTCTGAAGAGAGCTGCCGCCTCTCGAGCGGGTGGCAGAGCTTCTATTACGTCGCCAGGGGCAAAGTTTGTCCTGCGGACCTCTGTTGTGAGACCTCGCGACGTGTGTTGTCTGGCCGTGATGTCCCATTCGCTCTTGATAATCTCAGAGAGCCTAAACTCCCGATTCATACTCCATACAGCATGAGCTTTCCTGTTGTCGACGGTGTAGCAAAAGTAGCCCGCATCTCGTGCTCTTATATCTTCTCCTGTAAACCAGAGTTCAAGTAGCTTAATCTCAGGCATTCCTCGAGCGACTTCAGCCATCATCATCATCAGGAAGTCGAAATATTTTTCGCCTGCGCCCAGTCCTAAACCAAAAAAGGTCATCGAAAGATGCTGGAGAAATGGCCACCTTAACAAGACGAATCGTGGAGCCTTGAGAAGACTTGCGTCTATAGCGTTTGAGCAACGAAAGGTCCTGAGTTGATGCCTGGCGCTGAGCAGAGATGTTCTGAAAACTGTCGACGGACGATACCAGGATTCTTGCTCGTCCATGTTATGAACGCTGAGTGACTCGACGGTAGGCGGTAGGAAGTCCCAGCGCTCGTATTGTATCGAGTGGTTGCGAAGAACCCGCTCTTGGTACCCGTACGATATCTCTTTCATGTGATCTGATCCTTTCATGGCCGAGCATAGATATGACAAGAGTCCTCGATAGGAACAACACCGACATCTGTCGCAGTTGAATTCCAGATGTCGGATAGAACGGACGCAGCGAACTGTCCGCAGGGTACTCCGAGCGAGTTGGCTTCCCAAATGGTTGAGATGATGGCCGCATGACCGCTCCTCGTGGATATCCAGGTCGAACGACGCGTCGCTCTTCCAAGCGGCCATTGTGTCGACGAAGCCATCCATCACATCCGCGAAGTCAGCCCCAAGTCTCATTCGACGCCGTGGGTAATCGGAAATAGTGGTGAAGCTTGATAGATCCACGTCTATTATAAGGCGTAACTTTTGCAAACATAACAGTCGCGAGCCTCGGAAAGTGTTGGCTAGGGTGTCCGGGGTGATGTCGCCGGACAGAATGCTGGCATTCGTCAGACGGAAGGTGACCTCTGCAAAAAGATAGGGCTCGAGTATTTGGTTCCATAGTCTGCAGACCGTCGCAAGAGGAGCTAATGGGTAGCCATCCTTCTGGGTTACCACGTACTCAAGGATTTGCGTGACTAATTCAGGGGGTAAATCGTCCCCTGTTGTCCTGATTGCTGGTAGCCGCCCAGAATCCTTTGAGTTCTGTGGTTCGTATTGAGTTAGGTCTGTCGTCTGAGGATGAGGGCTTCCGCCAAGAGACGTGCTGACCTTAGCATAATACTTTTGGGCGGTTTTGTTGAGGCGGTTGTAAGGGTTTCGAATGTGGTTTGACGAGGATGGCTTCGGCATCTTGGTGTTGGAAAAACGGAATAACTAGTTGAAAATCTGCCGAATGCTAATTTCCGAGTCGCCGCCAGCAAATCTCCTGCTCAAAGTAACAATACAACTCTCACGCAATGGACGGGTGGAGAATATTTAAGAGATCACGCAGGTGGCACGCCAAACTTTGTCTCAAAAAGAGGCTTGTTACTAACCTTGTTGGACCCAAAACTCGAACTCCACATTGCTCATTCAAATCATGAACGCAGACACCTTGATCAAACTGCTCCGGATTCAGGTCTCAACTACTGAACCTAGCATAAGCTACCTAGACAGTTAGTACCAGTATTAGTAATGTACGGTCAGTGGAAATCGGAAAAGAGGTTTGCCTTTAGAAGAATACCTCTGGCTATCTGGGCGAGTAGGAATTATATGATAATCGTGAGAATAGTGATGAAGATAAGACTGAAAGAAATGATAATAGCGAGAGGACGCTGTGGATAATAAGAACGACGAAGACGACGAGAATAATGAGGACGATAAGAACAATATAAATGAGAACTGCAGTAACAGTAACAGGAGAAGAAGATTATAGATACTTACAGAGGAGAAAATAAATAAATCAAAGTAATGATTGAGAAAGCGCAGGAAAATAGTCAGCAGCCTGGTTAGCTAGCAGCCTCCGCCCACAGCAAAGCTAATTTGAAACTTGATAGATTTGGCTCATTTTCTTTGCTGTTGAGGGTAATTCAATGAAGAGTTGTTACGAAACGAGGAAATCAGCGTTTATGCGCAAATTACCTAGGAATTTCTTAGATGGTTCTGGAGTTTGCTTTTTTCCTGGAGGCAATCGATGAGAATGCAATCTACCAGCTTTCGCCAGCTCTCCTTTATGGCGGCTGAGTTGCTCACAAGCCTGAGAGTCATCTAGCAGCCGGACAGGAAATCCAAGAAATCCACACAAGCCTTCAGTTCATTTCTTTTCGATGACAAAGGTAGGCCGTTCGCATGTTGTTTTCGAATTTCACGTCTTTTCTACAGAACTTGAACAACATCAGATTATCTGACTTCAAGTGAGAATAACCAATGGAAGACATAAAGTTTGGTCCGTCTAGGAATCATTATTTTAGACACGACAAACGTTCTGGATATGGTAATAAGGCCATCTTCTTGTAGATTGCTAGTATGAACTGCCACTCTCAAACTCCGCCTGCGGTACCAAGTTTACAGGAATAAAAAGACCACACTTAACCAATGAATGGTGAACTTTTGGTTGCTGACGAATGAATGACAATTCAAACGAGATAATCTTGCAGAATACTAAAATGATTGGTCGTATGCACAATGCAGAGTCACGAGTCTGCCTTGCCAACACAGGACTGGCGCTTATCTCTTGGCTGGCTGGCTCTTAAGTGCAGCCTGATGTCTCTCCCCACGAAACTTCCTTCTTTCTTCAACCATTTTTCGCACTTGAACCGCTCGTCTGTCTGTCATTCTCAAGATCTAATTTCGTTCTCGTGGCGCGAACAAACTTAAATCCACAAACCGAACTACAGTTATCGCTGAGACTCGCCACGGCGACAAATCTGGGCTTCAATGCATCCTGAAAAGAGGAAACGTGGCCAAGATGAACCGCCTGACGAAAACGAGGCGAAGCAGGCAGCACTATCGCACGAGGCCTACACTGTCGGCTGGGTGTGTGCCCTACCCAACGAGCAAACCGCCGCGATCGCCATGCTCGACCAACGCCATCCAAATATCCCCAAGATGCAGCCACCAACCGATCCGAATGCGTACACTCTTGGATCTATAAGCGGCCACAATCTTGTGATTGCGTGCTTACCCAAGGGCAAGATAGGCACCATACCAGCAGCAACCGTCGTGACGAACATGATATCAACGTTCAGGTCAATCAAAATCGGACTGCTGGTAGGAATAGGCGGTGGCGTTCCATCCAATAAGGTCAGACTCGGCGATGTTGTGATAAGCACCCCAACAGGAACACACCCTGGAGTAGTGCAGTGGGACTTTGGGAAGGCAAAAGAAGATGGACAGTTTGACAGACAAGGCTCACTCAATAACCCCCCGACTTTCTTATTGACCGCATTAACCAAGATGGAGACTCAACACGATATGGAAGGCTCAAAGATACCTCAACATCTAAGCGAGCTTCAGCAAAGATGGCCAAACTTGTCAGAAAGGTACCTTCGTTCCAAGGCTCTCCGCGATGTCCTTTTCAAGGCCGACTGCATGCATGTGGATACAGAAGGCACAGACACTGATGAGGGCATAAGCGACGAGGCAGACAACGAGCCTGATTCCTGTCGTCTTTGCGATAAGACAAAGGCCAAAGAGAGAAAGCTAAGAGTTAGCCGAGTTCATTACGGTTTAATCGCCTCTGGAAATAGGGTGATCAAGAGTGGTATAGTCCGAGATAAGCTCAACAACGATCTCGGTGGCCACGTACTATGTGTAGAAATGGAAGCGGCTGGATTGATGACGAACTTTCCATGTCTTGTCATTCGAGGGATTTGCGACTACGCGGATAGTCATAAAAGTAAAGAGTGGCAAGCGCACGCGGCTGCCGTGGCAGCGGCATGCGCCAAAGAGCTGTTAGCTCACGTAGAGCCCGAGACAGTCCAAGCAGAACGTTCGGCGGAGGATGTTCTCAAGAACAGTGAGTCAATAATCGAGCATTTTCCGGGATACTCTCTAGTATTTGGTTGACTCATAACGCAAACAGTTCAACGTGCCGTTTCATTGACTGCGTCCAATGTCGATCGCATGCATAGCCATTTACTAAAGGAGGAAGATGTTAAGGTCCTCCATTGGCTTTCGCCTTTCGATTATGGAAAACAGCATGGCGATCTATTTTCTAGACATCAGCCCGGTACAGGTGAATGGTTTTTAGACTCCGAAACATTTCAGACTTGGCTGAAGTCTAGTGGGAAAACGCTGTTTTGTGCTGGAATCCCAGGCTCGGGAAAAACTATCATTGCGTCCTTGGTGGTTAACCACCTGAGCTTGCGATTTCTCGAACATAACACGTCAGTGCTGGCATATATCTTTTGCGACTACCAAAAACAGCACGAACAAGACCTAAATGGTCTTCTTGCAAGTTTGCTCAAACAAATTTGTCGAAAAGGCGTCCTTCCTAAGAGCATCCATCAGCACGCCAAGGAACAAACACGGCCTTCTTCCCTGGAATTGAAACATGCCATAAGCTCCGTGGCCAAGTCATTTACACAAGTGATCTTTGTGATTGACGCCCTAGATGAGTGCCAATCGCAAAATCATTGCAGATCACATCTCATTTCCCACCTTACAGCCATACAAAAGGAAGCCAACGTCAACATCATGTACACATCACGACGCCTTCCGGACATAGAAAACCAATTTCAGGACTGTTATATTCAACCTATAGAGGCAAAAGGAGATGATGTGGAAGCCTTCGTCCACTCCCGTTTATCGCAGGCTCCGAAGTTCATTCTCAAGGCGTCTGGCCTAGCAAGTACAATAACGGCAACTATAACGAAACTTGTAAAAGGAATGTAAGGGCTCCAAACCGCTTCAAAATTTTGAGAAACGGCTCTTTGACCATGTATAGGTTTCTTCTGGCCCAGCTTTACCTGGATGCTCTGAATGACACGACATCTGCCAGCGAAATGCGCAGAACATTAGCGGAAATTCAAGTCAGAAATTACAGCCTAGCAACAGATGGCGAGAACAGAAATGTCTTATTTGACGCATATGAGATAGCCGTGGACAGGATCAAAAAGCAGCCACCGAGGTTTCGAGCTCTAGGAATGAAGACACTCATGTGGGTTCTGTTTGCTGAGAGACCTCTTACTACAGGGGAACTTCAGCATGTCTTGGCTCTGAAGGAAGGAGACTCCAAACCTGACCACGAGGACGTGCGAGATCTTGAGACCATCCTATCAAGTTGTGCTGGGCTGCTCGTGATCGACGAGCGAAGCGACGTGGTTCGGCCTGCCCACTTTACCACGCAAGAATACTTTGCGTCAAACCAAAGCAAGTATTTTGCAAATGCCCAGTCAGATATCACATCCGCCTGCGTGACCTACCTGCGCTTCGAGGGGCTACACCTGCCACCAATGTGTACAGACCCTTTTCGTCAACTGTCAGGGTATGTTGCTGCCAACTGGGGTCACCACAGTCGAAAGGCGTCTGAATTGCATGAAAGGTCGACTGTGCCGCCAACTATTATCGATGTTTTGACCGATGAAAATTTGGTCAGCTATTTGTGGACATGTCTGAAGTATCATTATGTATTGGCTTCAGTTAACATGCGTTTGTCCCATTCTTCAACTGGTGCCTTTGGCTTACATGTTGCCGCACATTTTGACCTCGTCAAAGCTGCAATGCATTTGATTAAGCTAGGAGCTGACGTTGATTATGGTCCTAAGGGAATGCAGACTCCTCTCATTGTCGCCTCGAGAAGGGGACATGAACGCTTTGTCAGATTTCTTCTGGAAAATGGAGCCAACGTTAATAAAGTGGACGAATCTCGAAGAACAGGGGTGATGTATGCCTGGATGTATGGTCACACCGGCATTGTAGCAAGTCTCCGCGCTCACGGGGCTGAGCTCGATCCTCAAACCTTTCGAGAAACACCTACGAAGGTACACGAAGGTGCTTTGGGCGAGTATGAATCGCAACTCAGATCACTGGAGAGGTTGAACAAGGTTCGTTTGTTTGCTGTCAGTCAAGACCCAGAAATTGAGCTGAGAAAGCAGAGAATCGAAGGAGTGAGAGAGGCTGGGAGAAAAAGGAATGACACTGTGAAACAGGCAACCCCAAAGTAAATGGTGCAGAATTACGACTTGCTTTGGGCAATGATAGCGTTAACTCATTTCAATTCCACAAATCCCTATGAAGCCTTGCTACTCTCACCCTTCTCACCGTCCGTAGCCTCCTTCTCAACCCCATCATCCTCAATCTCAACCCTCGCCGCCGCACCCTCCAGACCCTCCTGGTTTCCGCTCTCCAAGCCTCCAGACTGCGCCAGGAACCAATCCGCCACCTCCCTCTTGCCGTTGAAAAGCGCCGAGTCAAGCGGGATCTGGTCCTTGTCGTTGGCAATCGCAGGCGACGCGCCGTTCTCAACAAGCAGCTTGACGACCTCGAGGTGGCCGCCCAGACACGCCCAGTGCAGGCCCGTGTTGCCAAACTCGTTGGCGGCGTCGACGTACGCCTTCTTCTCCTCGGCGGGGCGGGGCTCGAAGGCCTCGATCAGCGCCTTGACGACGTCTGCGACTCATGTTAGCATCCGCATCATAATCTCCGGTATCGAAAACGATGAGCGCAGGGATTTTCGGGGGCGAAACCTACCGATGTGGCCGTTGCCCGCGGCCATGTGTAGGCAGGTGTTCTTGCCCTCATCCTTGGCGGCTGTGATGACCTCGCCGACGGACGCGGCCTCGCGCTCCGACAGGGCCTTGAGGGTTTCCTGCAGGTCGGCGAGCTCACCGGCGCGGGAGAAGTAGATCAGGTCGTCGATCTCTTCTTCTGAGAGTTTTGGCGCCATTTTTGATTGAGATTTTCCGGGGTCTGGGCTTCTGGCGTCGCAAAGTGAGTCTTGAGAGGTGAAGTAGAAATTTTTGAGTGATGGTGGGTGGAAACACGGTGCGTAAATGGTAGTGCGTACTCTACACTGTGCGTCGCCGTCGCCTCTGCCTTCGCGGCGGGATGAACCATGCGCCAGTCCAAACAACGACCTTAGGGTGAATAACAATAACAAAACTCCCAGAGAAAACCAGACGCCGCGCTGACAAAATCACATCCTCCTCATGTGTGCATCCAGCCAATTTGAAATGTCACCGGCGTCATCCACCGCTTGTATCTCAGCCTTGACGTTCAAAAATAGCATGATCTGCAGCTCCCTTCGGCACTCGATGTTGTAATCGTCCAAGTCGTCGGGTATGTTTCCCAGCAAGGTTTTCCCAATCTTTCGGTCTCTTTCTTTGAGCGGATTGGTTGCCTCAAAGCAGCTTTCAGATTGTTGTTTTCTGGCAAAGGCAGCGTCCTCGTCGACAGCCAGATCCCGGCGACCAAGAAGATCACCGCTCTTGATTCCAAGCCACTGCATGCTTGGAACAGTAACTCCGACTTCATGAGCATGACCTCGGGATCCATGGCTGTAACAACGCATGATGTTGACGCCGTACGGGTCAAAATCCACAAGGCCGTAAATTGGGAGTTCTGGCTTGGCCGAATGAAGTAGGTGAAGAAATTGCTTCGTGTGTAGATCGGGAACACCCTTTCCCTGATAGCCATGTAAGAATGGCATCAGATACGGCGAATCAAAGAGAACATACCGTGATTAGAATACCTTGCCCGGCAGATGACGTGTCCTAGTAGCGTGCAGCAGCCAGAGTACGGAAGGTGGCCTGCGTGGGTCAGCGTGCCATCTTGATCGGGGATCCCGTAAGGACTTGCATCTTTCTCGATTACAAGCACCCACTCAGCATGCTGGTAATCGATTCTTGAGATGTTCCTCGTCGTCGGGATTGTGACTCCCTGGCTTGCATTAGATGGATTAGGCCCCATGACGAGGATGAGTCTTACAGTATCGCTTGCAGATGCGCTGACACTAGACGAGTCTCTCATATGCAGAACAATTGGTCCTGCCAAAAGGCCTTTGGCGCTGGCAACCTGAGAGGGGGGTAAGACAATGTTGGGTAAGGGGAGGGGGCAAACTAACAATATTCAGGTCATCCCGCCCTATTCCCAAGGTGTAGCTAATGTCGTCGACCAGGCCATCGACAATGGCCTGATTCTTGAAGAGATCGGGACATTGATAGAACAGATTCCTACGCTCTCTCGCCTTCAACAATCCGGCCTTGAGATGAAAGGGCGTGGATAAGTACAGACCTCTTGGTGACCGGATTCCCAGACAGGAGGGAGCTGTGGGACAGGTGGATGATCTTCAACACCTGAGCTGGTAGGGGTTGTCAGCCGGAGCATCGAACAGTAGAATTTGGGATGTTTGTACTGAATTTGATGCTTTCGTTCTCAGTCCGACCAGGGAATTGGAGGACGGATGGCGCGGATCGAGAGCGGGTTGTGCGGGCTGCGCTGGGAGGGTTCCTTCTAGACCCTGGACGGGTTTTGTAGGGTACACGAAGTACTTCCTTATTATCCAGAGACTCGTAGACGGAGACGAGTATCTCCTGCAACTTTGCAATGGCTATGCCGACAACATTGTTGTCTGGGTCTGGATCCGGTATGTCGACGATGGGGCTGGACTGGTGAGCGGGCTGTCGGGTTAGTCGGCCACGACGGCCAGTCATGTGGAGTATAGCATTGTCCATTTGTCAATGTCCACTGCCTGAGCTGAGCAGTGCCTCAATAACCCTCCCGCAACTTTGGAGGCGGACGCCAGACCGTCATGGATGTTGAGGCAGCATGATACGAATTCCCCAAAATGGCGGGGAGGACGCTGGACCATCGCAGCTGAAAGAGGACGAAACCCGCCCCACCTCTTCAGCCATTGGCCAATGGGATGAGGCCCGCCCTCACCCTCGCCGTCTGAGAAGGAAGGCACCGCACACCGAAGGGCCTGAGCATCGGTGGCTTCCTTCCCTGGTGGTGTGAAGTCAACCGGCAGATCGCCCCGACGGAACAAAAAAACGACACTGGACGGGACCGTGGGCTGGTTCGTGCCCACAGAGGCTTCAGGCACCCGAAGCCGCTGAAGCTTATCCCAAAAGGCCCCCTGGTGCCGCCCGCAACATGGCACCTGTCAAAAACGCTTAAGCGTATCCGTTTACGTTAGGTTGGAGTTGCAGGTGTCCATGATCGGCAAATTGGTGCTGTACATGATCAAAAGTCAATTGCAGAGACGAACGGATCGAATTTTTTGAATTGGATATTGCCTTGGCGTCCCCCTAGAAGGGGTTGATTGAGTGCTGACCTGCTTTCCCAGTGATCCAATGGGGGGAAGACCCCTGAGCGCGCTGGTCGGTCCCCCTGTGCTGATTAAATCATGATTGGAGCAGGGGTGTCGTACGAGGATGTGGTGGGTTATCGCCGAGCACATGCATCTTATCGTCTGGTCACTTTTTCTGGACACCGCCTCACAGGGACACGCAGGGGACCGCGCTCTGTGTGCTGACTGGGCCGCCGTTTAATAAGTGCATAAACGCCCACCGTCACCAAGGTGCCTCTCGCCTTCCACCCCCCTTCCGTGCTCACGACACCTTTCTCTCGACCCTCGGACCTTCACACCGGTTACCCCAAGGTTCGAATCACCGCCAAGATGGTCGTCGAGAAGAAAGCGCCCTCTGTGGCCTCGAGCAACGGCAACAGCCTCAAGCCAATCCAGTCCCGCAAGCGTGTTGCGGAGGCCATTGCAGAGCAAGAATGGCCCAAGAGACCCCGCATCGAGGCCAAGACGGATCGCACCAAGTGGCGCATGAAGGACGAGGACGGTCGCCATATCTGGAAGTATCTCGAGGACGATGATGCCTCCAAGGAGTGGCCCCAGACCGCCGCCGACAAGTACTTCTTGGGTCTTCCCACGGTCAGTAGAGCCCCTCACGCGACATGCGCCGAGCGCACCACTAACCAGCTGTACTTGTATAGGACCTCCCAATCCTCCCCGAACCCAAGAATCCCCTCGAAGCTACCCTCAATGGTCTCGAATACATCGAAAAGCTGCAACTGCCCTTTGGCGACTGGGGTTGTGAATATGGTGGCCCCATGTTCCTCCTCCCGAGTACCGTCATTGCGCTCTACGTCACCAAGTCGCCCATCTCTTCTGCGAAGGCGACCGAGATCAAGAACTACCTTTTTGCGCGCGCGCATCCTGAGCTGGGCGGATGGGGTCTTCACACCGAAGGCATCAGCACCGTCTTTGGCACTTCGCTGAACTACACCACTTTGCGACTGCTTGGAGTTGACGCGGAGGAACCCGTCATGGTGAAGGCTCGAGCCAGACTCCACGAGCTCGGCGGCGCGACCCAAGGACCTCACTGGTCCAAGTGGTGGCTTGCCGTCCTCGGCGTCGTCGACTGGGAGATTGTCAACCCCGTGCCGCCTGAGATCTGGTTGTTGCCCAACTGGGTGCCCATTCACCCCTGGAGGTGGTGGGTCCACATCCGTCAGGTCTTCCTGCCCATGTCGTATATCTACTCCCGTCGCTGGAGTGTTGAGGAGACGGACGTCATCCGCTCTCTCAAGAAGGAGCTGTTTGTGGAGCCCTGGGCGGCGATCAACTGGAAGACTCACCGAAACGACATTGCTCCTGTGGATAACTACCACCCCAAGTCTTGGCTCCTCAACACCGTCAACTGGCTGCTGGTGAAGGTCTGGAACCCCTATCTGCGCACCAACTACATCAAGGAGCGAGCCGAGGCGTGGACCAGTGACTTGGTCGACATGGAGGATGCCAACACCGACTACCTCGGCCTGGCGCCTGTCAATGGCCCCATGAACCACGTCGTCTGCTACATCCGCGACGGCCCTGGTGCTTACACCGTTCGCCGACACACCGAGAGACTCGAGGACTCTCTCTGGGTCAACGCCGAGGGCATGCTTGGCAACGGCACCAACGGTGTGCAATGCTGGGACACCGCATTTATGATCCAGGGCGTTGTCTCGGCAGGTCTTGAGAAGGAGGCTAGGTGGCGCCCTATGCTGGAGAAGGCACTGGGCTTTCTCGACCGTCAGCAAATCCGCGAGAACTGCAAGGACTCGGATAAGTGCTACCGCCAGCAGCGTAAGGGCGGCTGGCCCTTCAGCAACCGTGAGCAGGGCTACGCCGTGAGCGACTGTATCTCGGAGGCGCTGAAGTCTGTCATCATGCTGCAAAAGACGGAGGGCTTTCCGCAGCTCCTCGACGACCAGCGCATCTTTGATGCCATTGACTGCATCCTGGTGTACCAGAACGACACGGGTGGCGTAGGTTCGTACGAGCAGCGCCGTGGCGGTGAGTACATGGAGATGCTCAACGCCGCCGAGGTGTTCGGCCGCATCATGATTGAGTACGACTACCCTGAATGCACGACTGCTTGCGTCACTGCGCTCTCGCTCTTCCAGAAGCACTGGCCCGATTACCGCAAAGAGGACATCAGAGTCTTCATCCACCGTGCCGTCAACTGGATTCGGTCCCACCAGAAGTTCGACGGTTCATGGTACGGCAGCTGGGGCATCTGCTTCACGTATGCCGGCATGTTTGCGCTGGAGAGTCTGGCCAGTGTGGGCGATGTCTACGAGACGAGCAAGGTATCGAGGAGGGGCTGCGACTTCCTCATCTCGAAGCAGAGAGAGGACGGCGGTTGGTCCGAGAGCTACAAGGTAAGGATTCCATCTTCGTGTGAATCAAAGTTGTCGACTGACATGACTAGGCCTGCGAGACCTCGGAGTACCACGAGCACCCCAGCGGCTCTCTGGTCGTGCAGACCGCCTGGGCCTTGATCGGCCTCATGGAAGCCGAGTATCCCAACATTGAGCCCCTTCGTAAGGGTATCCAATTCCTCATGGACCGCCAGCAGGCCAATGGCGAGTGGCTGCAAGAGTCCATGGAGGGTGTCTTTAACAAGAGCTGCACCATCATCTACCCTAACTACAAGTTCAGCTTCTCCATCAAAGCGCTTGGCATGTTTGCGCGCAAGTATCCTGACGAGAAGATTACGCCTGGCATCAGCAGCAAGGAGTAAGAGCATAAAGCATAGTGCCATTTCATGCATACCTATTCTAGAGTATTTTTAATCTTAATGAGATATATGATGACGTAGGGTTATGGTGAACCGACTTCTTGATTTTCGATATGCTGCTCTCTATGCTGTTTGCTATGAAATCGAGTTCAAATACGTTGGAAGCTTTGCAGCACGGAGGAGGACCCGGTGAGGGGCAACGGCTTCGGTGAGCAAGCCACCAACGGTCTCGGTCAGGAAAGGGCGGTCACAGCCCAAAATGCGGGGTGGCCCAAGCTTGCCGGCAGAATCGCTGCAGTCGGCCCCACCACAGCTTCCAGAACAGTCTGACCCCTCCGCAAGGCAACCTCCACCGTTTGCTTGCTCCAACACCCTGTTGGTCCCGTAACCGTTTGCTTTACCACATTTCCATTGAACCTTCTTTGTTTACACTTTTTGCGGATTATCGACGGACTCCTAGGCGTTTAAATTCATCACGAGCCCGCTTCCAATCTCCTTTGCCCAAACCACACATCATCTCTCGTTCATCAACCCAAGCCGCATCCACGAAGTAAAGCCAATCCGAACCCCGCCGAGCATGTCTGGAACCACAGCCGCCAACGAGGGCATGGCCGCCCTCGAAAAGCGCGACTACGACCTCGCCGTCACCAAGCTCACGGCCGCCCTCAAGACCTCCCGCTCCCCTCTCTGGCTCGCCGCCCGATCCAAGGCCCACATTGGCAAAGGCGACTTCGCCAGCGCCCTCCGCGACGCAGACTTCTCCTACGCCGCCGCCGCCGCTCGAGGCAAGCGTGACCTCATGCGCGATGCTCAACACCGCCGTGCCGTTGCCTATATGCGCCTTGGCCGCCTCGCTGATGCGGACACCTGCGCGATGTGGGTGCAGCGCATGGCCGAGCAGGCTGGCGTCTCGCTGTCCGATCCGGCCCTTAGGAAGCCCGAGACCGACGAGAGAGGCTTTTCCACCGCCACAAAGCAGGACATCTTGGATTACAGAACGGCTATAGAGCAGAAGAAGCTGGCCATGGGGAATAGCTACCTCGCGGGCACAGCGCCTGCCGGCCTTAATGCGGCGGTTGCGTTGCGTATGCAGATTCTGGGGCAGATGGACAAGCTCCCTGCGGACGATGAGAACAGGAAGGTGACGGCCTCTTTCGTGCCTAACGTTTCGATCGATGACTTTGAGAAGGAGGAGGCGGCGGCTGCGACCGCCAAGACTGACAAGGCTGCGGGCACAGACGAGGCCTCGAAGGAGGATAAGGACGAGATCAAGGCCGCTGCGGCCGAGTCGGTCAGAAAGCCTGCCGTCCAGACTGACGTGCGTATGGACTTCTACCAGACCAATACCGATGTCATGGCGTCAGTCTATGTCAAGGGTGTCCCGAAGGACGAGTTCAAGGTTGAGTATGGAGAGAAGGAGGTAAGCAGACACGCGAGCATCCGCAACCAAACGAGGACTAACGTTTCGCAGCTTCATATGAGCCACATCCCCGGCCACGACCCTTGGTACACCATCCCTCTCTACGGCACTATCGACCCAGCCGGCAGCAAGCACAGCGTCAAGTCTGTCAAGGTCGAGTTCCAGCTCAAGAAGGCCGTCGCCCAGAAGTGGCCCAAGCTCAAGGCCGAACCCTCCGATGTGAGCACCAAGACCACGACGCCGGCCCCTGCCGCTCCTGCGAAGCCTGTCGAGCCCGCCCCCGCTCCCGCTGCGGGCCCATCCTACCCGACCTCATCCAAGTCCGGCGCCAAAAACTGGGACACGGTACTGGCCGACGAGAAGGACGATGATGAAGAGAAGGATATCAACCTGTTCTTCAAGAGCCTGTACAAGGGCGCGACCCCGGAGCAGCAGCGCGCTATGATGAAGAGCTTTACCGAGAGCAACGGCACCGCTCTGAGCACAGACTGGAACGACGTCAAGGACCGCACCGTCGAGACGCAGCCCCCCGAGGGCGTCGAGGCCAAGAAGTGGGAAGCTTAGGAGATGGCCTAGTGTATCGAGTATTCGTCGTTTTTCGGGTTGTTATTCATGAAAGGGATGGGATCAAGGAACGTTATTCATCAAAGGCATCAGAGCTCCGAGCTCAAGGCGTGGCGTTGGTATCATCGGGTAGTCCAAAAGTAGCTTCTCGTCAGTTGAGAGTGTTTTATCATGCAAGAGACAGAATGTAATCTGTCGTTATTCTACTTAAATATGGTATCTGGATATGTCGTGATATGCTCCTAGTATGCAACTACATTCTGCCCTATTTGTAGCGGAACTCGTCCAACTTGTTCAACGTGCTCAGGAAATCCTCGTTGGCGACGTACGTGCCCTTCAACCAGCGACGACCGCTGCCCGCATCGAACTCGCGGCGCCCGTGCAGCACCCTCCTGTTGTCGAACAGGACGCACTCGCCAGGCTGGAGCTTGCGCTGGAACATGTGTGCCTCGTCCTCGAGGATCTGCTGGAACATGCGCGCGCCGCTGTGCCAGTCGCGGAAGTGTCTGCGCTCCTCCTTGTCCTTGGGGATGTGGAAGGGCGCCTGGAAGGGCGGGGACCACCAGATGTCCTGGATCTTCTTGTGCTTCTCCACCCACTTGAGGACGGGGCGCTCCTGGCGGTAGAAGAAGCCGTTCTTGGAGTAGTGGTAGGGGACTTTGACCTCGCAGAGGGCCTTGAGCTGCCTGAGGGCGTGGAGCTCGCGCATGCGGCGGGCGGCGAAGAAGGCGTCGCTGAAGATGGACTCGCCGCCGGAGCAGGAGTTCTCGAGGCAGTGGAGGAGCTGGATGCGGGGCGGGGACTCGAGGTAGAGCATGTCGGAGTGGAGGCCGAGGTAGGAGGAGGTGTAGGCGACGTTCTCGGCGTCGGGCTTGGAGATGACGTCCCAGGTGCGGCCGTAGAAGGTCTCCTTGAGGGCGCCGAAGGTGAGGCCGATGTCCGCGACGGCGGTTTCCGAGTGTGGCACGCCGGTGAGGAAGACGAGGCCCGTGGCGGCGAGTTCCTGGGCGCCGGTGCGGAAGGCGTCGCCGCCGGCCATCCAGTCGGCGTAGGGGATGGTCTGCAGGCGCGGGGCGAGGATCTTGTTGTTCCAGAAGAGGCGCTTGACGGGGTTCTTCTGGAAGTGGACGCGCGTGGGGGCGAACGGGACGGACTTCTCGGTGGCGATGCGGGACATGCTCTGCGGGCCGGCGGCGGGGAAGACGGAGACGTGGTTGGCGGCGGCGGCGCGGGGGATGTCGTTCTGCCAGGTGATGTGGAGGGAGCCGTCGGCGTGTTTGGTGACTTTGTCAAACTCGAGGTTGTCGGGGATCTCGGCGGAGGAGAAGGACTTGTTGCCCGAGGAGGGGCTGACGCACTGCGGGCAGGGGCAGCGGTCGCGCAGGTAGATTGCGCCGAGGAGCCTGGGCGTGTTGTCTTCGTCGAAGGGGCGGTGGACCTCTATGTGTGTGGCAGAGACGCGTTTGTAGGTCCATCGCTGGGTTAGGCGGGTGCGCTCGCGGGCGATTTCTGTCGCGAGGGTGTTGGCGTTGCGGAGGTATGTTCGGACGGAGCGGTCGAGGTCGGCGAGGGTGGAGGACGTTGTGAGGGGCTCGTAGGGCTCGAGGAGGAGGGTATCTGAGGGGGTGGCAGTTTCGGATGAGGCAGAGAGCTCGGGAGAGGCAGAGGTCTCAGAAGACTCTGAGGCTTCGGAGGCGAGGGTTTCTGGCTTTTGTCGATCGAAGACCCGGCGAAGAGAGGCGACTGCGGCCTCTGCACCCTGAGGTCTCGGGGAGGTTGTGTGGATGCGCGCGGCGGGGGCGTAGATGTGGGATCTACTGCGGGAGCTGAAGGACATCGCAGATGCTAGCCTCGTCGCATTGAGGGCTCGCGATGCGCGCGCCGCAGAGGAGATTGAAGTCCTCATGGCGGGCCGTCGTTCCTGGTGCGCTCGAGGAGGGTGGACGGGAGATGACACGCAGCGGGCAGCGAGAAGGACGCTATAACTGACGAGGAATGCGGGAACTCGAGACGTTTGCGCTCTAGCTGGAGGGAGATTCCATCGCGAGGTGCCGAGAAGCGAGGCGGGGTGAATGGGCGACGGGAAGAAGAAATAAGTGGACGGTGGCACGATCTGGAGAGCTATGAGCGGGCACTGGGCAGGGGTTCGCACTGGTTCGCCCAATGTCTTGCCGAAAGCTGCCCCCGCGACGGAAGCTGCAACTGAGTCTTTAGGGGAGCTGCGGCCCTTTCCAGGGAAGCTAGTTGCCGTAAGGAGGGGACGAACCTCGGTCGGAGGGCAATTCTGGGGAAACAAAGAGGCGGGGGAATGAAGCACTGTGCCACATCGAGCAGCGAATCGCACTGTTTTTCACATGAATTTTTTCCATCTAAAGATCTAATCTTATCTTTTTCATCAGCACGGATGGCAACTTCGGACGAACGCCTCTCTTTCAATATATCCCACAATCCATTTCCTTCCAATACTGCTGAATAGTTCGGAATCGATGGCACCACATGAAAATCGTCCCACCCACGAGCTTGTATACTGGAAATCAAACTTTCACGTGCTAACACAATCAACGCAACTTGGCGACCTCGTGACTTCCACTGCTCCTTCAAGCGCCCCAGCCGGACGACGGGAAGCTCGTATGGCGCGGCTTAGCCTCCTTCACATGACCGCAAGCTCTGACTCTCAAGCATTCTACTGTTTCTGTACTTTTGCTATCCGGACAACTCTTTTCAGCTGAACGCTTGTAATACTACGTCACTATTTGATTAGCTTACTGCTTCTCATAATTCTCTATCTCCTTTGCACATATCGACTATCGCTCCTACTTTTCATTATTAGCATTACTAGTATTACTGTCTTTGTCATTGTATTCGTCGTCGTTGTCATCTTCGGTATTGTTGCCGTTGTCGTCTTTGTTATCGTCGCCGTCATCTTCGTTGTTGTTCTCGTCCCGCTTATGACACATTCGTCCAGCGGTTGTCGTAGCTGCTTCCGTATCTCATTCCAAATTTGGTGCATGTCAGCAGAATGGAAGGCAATCGGGCATTCTTGGAGAGAGAGCGTCATGTTGGACGAGACAACTTGGAAGATTATGCATGTTCTTACGCTTTGTATCACTGTGCTAGCCTAGCCGTTTATTTGAACACGCCCTCCCACGTCTTCATTCGCTCCGCAATACCGGCGAAACTCGCAAAATCTATCAATAAGTTTGTGTTATTCCTTGTGATGTGGTTTCTGGAGAGGCCAAATCCAATCATCTAGTTCAGACAGAGGGCTCTCGTGGTCTTCCCGATAGTCCTGCAAATTGCAATCTGCCCACAGAAAGATCAAAGACTTGTCGAGGCGAAGTTGTCGCGGAAAACTTCGAAAACAACCGAGACAATAGCCAAATTATATCATGAAACCGGGAATGATGTAGTTGAATTTCAATACAAGATCGAAACGAGAACCCTCATCAATTACTTCGTTCGTATTACGTCAAGTGTCTTCTAATCTCCCCCTCAATCCACCCATGGTCGTTGCTTTCAAACAACATCCAGTGCTTCACCCAGCAATAACCATCAGGGCTCTCCTTGCCGCCCAACGTTTGTAGAAGTCGTCGTATGGAATCTACTCTGCAAAGATTCTGCCATTCACTCTCAGCCAGGAAACCCCTTGCGTATTGAAGTATAACCGCAATGATCCCCGCAGCAATAGGTGCTGAACAAGATGTACCGCTCATTCGCTTATATCCATCGGTCGATTTCATCTCGGGTGGCCAAGCCGATCTGACGCATTCACCGAGAACCATGATTCTCATGTTGTCCCTTGGTTCAGGCGTAAACTTTGCGCGATGCCCCAGTCCGTCTCCAGCGTGGACACAAATGACATTTCCCGCTGAAGCTGGCCAAGCAATATCGACATTCTTACCCCCATTGGATGCGGCAGCAAACATGACGACCCCCCGTTGAGCTGCGAATTGAATCGCTTGGTCAACTCCGGGATCATAGCTACCAAGCCCGAATGACATAACAATGATATCTACAGCCCATATATCGACAGCATACCGGATGGCCTAGAGCGCTTAGTCTTATATCTCAGTCACGTGTGTGAAGGACGGCACCTCATACCTTTGAAATTATATCAGCAGACTTCCGACCCTTTGGTTTGTTCTTGAACACCCTAGCGACATGAAGACGGGCGGCTGGGGCAACCTTTCGAAGTAACACAGCCAGATGGGTGCCATGCCCGACGTCATCTTTCCACGCCGACTCATTATCAACCCAGTCACGGTATTGTATGTCAGACTTATCACCATATAAATCGCAATGTTCTGGGCTGAAGCTGATGCCGGTATCTAGAATGGCAATTTTGACTCTCTCATCGTCCGGACGGCGTCGATATCCGGCGTCTTCCGGGAAAATGCTGAGCACATTGTTGTGGTACTCGAACCAAGTCTTCTCGAATTTAATCCTGGTTCACAAGCATTAGGCGTGCATGGGAATAAGGGTTCGCTCGGGGTATCAACTTGCTTCTTCTTATCGATTGCTTCTTCTTCCTCTTCCTCCTCATCAGCAAGAAGACACATTTCATCGTTCACTCTGATCTGCAGCGAACTGTCGTCCCCTGCACCTATGGCTTCAGTCTGGTTTCAGAAAGTACGCAGTCGACTTTATAACACATACCTGTATCCTTAGACGAAGGTATGACTTTTGTTACTTCAGCGAATCGTACATTGGATCTCGTCTCTTTCAGGGGACTTGTGCTATCCGGCTCCTTTTGAAGAGAATGATGGAGCTCTTCCAGGCGAAGATTGTAACCATCTCGTAGCAGCAACGCCAGAGGGATGACTATGTGCGAAAATACATATTGCCGAGTTGGATCTTCCGCTTTCAGACTGCCGGTTGAATTGCCTGCAGGAACTTCTAGAGACAGGCAAGACCTAATGACGTTAAGTAGAGTGGGGGATGCTAGCCCCTTGTTTTCAACCTCCTTTAGCCGAGAATCGGCTTCGAAGAACGCGTCATTCCATCTTTCAGGCGGCGATGTGGCTAAAAGCTCTTTCCATGGAAAGGCTGAACCTGTCGCGATCTCGAGGAAAATCATCCCGAGTGCCAGAATGTTCGGTTGCCGATGCCATTGCCCGAAAGGAGCATCATTTCCGGAATGGCTGCTAACTTCTAACATGTCGACAGCAAGATAGGGAGAGGTAATGACAAGTTTTGATGACGTCGAATCCGTCTCTCGAGGGATGAAGTGAACTTTGCTGCTATTCCACACGGAGCACAGCCATGATCCAGGATGAAGAAATAGCATCGAGTTAGCGAGAACATAACAAAGAATTGCCCTCTCTTTCTCGCTGTATCTCATGATACCTGACTTTGCGATTCCATCTCCAAGGAGGTGGTAAAGAGGCTTCATAGTGGTGTGATAGTCTGCCTTCACTGGACCAGCTGGGTTTTGAAGCCATAAACCATCGCTCTCTATGAACAGGTTGACTTCTGAGCGCTTGTTTCCGGCTATACAACCACAAATGTCGTTGTCGACACACTTCCATACAGTGAGATCCCTCGGGCGTTTGCAAAAGCTTCCGGGTGGTTGAGGTCAGCTAACTTAGCCAATGCACCTTTGAGTGTTTTACGTACCAAAAGTCTTCGTGCACTTCCACATTTGTCACTTTCCACTTGGAGGATGTCTTGCAGATAGGGAGAAGAACTTCGTACTTGGCTTGATTCAGACCTTTCGATGCGCCATATCCAGCTGATGACACTTGGGGCACTAGTGGGCGATGCCTGATCAAGCCCAATCTAGCTTCTCGCGAGCCCTGGCCACATTTGCAACGCCAGTGGTGTTGTAGCATCGTATACACTCCTTCGGCAATATTTTTCATGCCTCCGCTAGGATGGTTCGCGAGGCTGAAGTCAGAGCATTCAGTTCCTGATCGATCCTTGAAGTATGTTGAAAAAAGATGGGTTTTCCCCGCCCGAATTCGACCCAGAAACTTCTCGCGATGTCTCCTTGACTTCTCATCATTCTTCTCTTCTTTCTTGTGGAAAAGGTGAAACTCCTCATTTTGTCGAAGTAAATCCAAATACTCTAGTCTCTCGCTGTCTGACTGGCTCTGTAGGTGTGAACAGGCGTCATAACCGCCTAGGCCGTGGTCTTCTATGCGTCTGGCAAGATCTTGCAATTTCTGAAATCGCGGCTGTTTGGTCTGCATGTACGCCATAATTAGCGTATGCCAAATGATAGACACGCGGGTGATCACTTGCGGTGTAAAATCCTAAAGGATCCCATCGGCTCGGAAGCCGACTCTGCAGGGCTTCTAAAAGCTGGTCCAGTTGGCTCTCCAGCAGACCAGAGGTAACCTGCCCCCCAGAGACAGCCAACGCAAAACCGATGGTTTGTATGTCAGCGTTGAAGTCTGCAACCGGGGCCTGAAGCTTGCATTCGCGATTTAGAGGAAAGTCTTGTCCGAGCGCAGCAAATGCTGGAATTATCCGACTGAGAAGGTCCAGCTGCCACATGGCGATAAACTTGACATTGAATGTTGCAAGCCGCGCTCGGTGAATCGTTGGGACGCTTGAGGACGTTCACGCTGGATGTTACGGCGTCGTTCTGAGGCATCTGATGCTGTCGAGCACTCAGAATATTCGAATGCGGGTGGCGTGGACTCACTTATGTACGGAAATCAGGCTGCGACATTCAAGGCCGCCCGAGTGGAGGAGGGCGGAAAGGGGGTGAGGGGCTTTTGTACTTACCCATGCATGCATGCAACAGATATCTGACTATTACTACTGGGCAAGACCCGACGCGCCTCCATCACGCTGCATCATACCACCTACCTATTATGCCAACACACGTGGCAACAAGCACATCGCTCGCTGACAGTGATACATCGACTGGCCTTTTCGCCAACGCCTGCGCCTCCCCAGCGGTCATTGCCTTCATTCTTCCCTTTCCACCATGAGCACAGAAGGCCATGTTCGTCTCCACCAGCCAACTACTGGTCTTCAGGAGATGGATCCTCAAGAGACCGATCCACAAGATACAGCAAGCATTCGGAATTTGGTTCGAGCTTGCCGAAGGCTTTTTGAGCGACTTTGGCAAGAGGAAGAGTCGAAAGAGAGGGATTACTTGGAAGTCGAGTCCCATTGGACATCACGACAGTATGCGGAATTCAATTTATGGTGCGTTAAGATAGATGCGAACGGCCAGGGCCATCGGTCGATCGATATACGACTCAAAGACGTGCCAGAGACTTGCAAAATCATTTCTCAGCTTCTTCGATCCCTGAATAATGACTTGGAAGGTTCTTGCCCTTAATTCTAGCTTGATTATGAATGAGGAATGACTAGTCAAGCTAATGCGATTCGACTTGGACAGAAATTTCACAACCCCAAGTACAGACGGAGAATACCTCAACATCGAACGGCTCTGACAACGAATCCGACTTGTCCAGTTCTAGTGGCTCATCACTTTCATTCCCGTCTCTCTCCTCTTTAGACGAGACCGATGCTGAAGCTACCAATTTTGAGGCTAGCTCGTTGGGAGGACAATACCGGCTACTCCGACGTCACATCGCAGACACAATTGATCGTCTTTACGATCAGGCGCTGCAAATTGACAAGGCCGGAGTGAGCCATCGTCGCGCAAGAATCGAACTGTACAAGGAGAAGAATCAATTTGCTTATCAAGGGTACCGGAATCTCGCACTTCAAAGGGCCAAAGATCAGTTTCCCCTGGCTTCAGATACGTTTCAAAAAACAATCGCCGAATCCTTTGCTAGGCGAAGAATTCGTTTCGACTATTTAAGAGCGCATCAGAAGAAGAGGGCTATTGAATTCGCAACACATGACGAACGCCCTGGACTACAGCCTCAGCCTCAGCAGATCAGTGATCTCGGAGAAGCCGCTCCGACTCTATTTCAGGATAAGAAGGCACCAGAAACTCCCAACACCGTCGACAGCGTAGTTCATGGTCATCCTAAGTATCAAGACACCATTTACTCTGCAACTGTGAATACGAAGTTTGAGAACCGTCAGGAACCCAGAGAGCCTGAGAGGGCAGAAAGTGTTGCCTCCGTCATGACACGGCATGTTGGATTTCCACCCGCCCCGAGGATCGTTGGCACCAGCTTCCAATGCCCCTATTGCTGCCTCGAGTTTCGAGCCACAGAGGCTCAAAAGTCCCAATGGAGGTCAGATTCTCGAAGTATCAGTGTTGCAAAGAACGTCTGCTAATGAAACGGAACCAATAGCCGCCATGTCATGCAAGACTTTGAGCCCTACTTCTGCATTCATGATGGCTGTATCTCGCCTTTTGACATTCCAAATACTTTCGACGGTCTCTTAAAACATCTACAAGAGGACCATGTCGAGGAACGCTTCCATATTGGCATGCCTAACGGCAACCACGAGGACCTCAGCGAGACCAGGTTCGAAAAGTATATCAACCAACATCATAGCATGACACCCGAACGACTGAAAGTACTCAAAGAGGCAAGCAGGCGGAAAGGGGCGTACTTGGTCCAAAAATGTCCATTCTGTGGTGGATATCCGGATGATGTCGAAAAGGAGTGTCAAGACCCAGAGACGCCGGCTGCGCAAACAAAACTGCGGCAGCACATCAAGAGGCATATGCAGGACATTGCGCTATTTCTTCCGCCATACCGCGAGGATATTTTTGAAACGGAACAGGCTGGGGTTCACGGCAGCGACTTCTCACGCAAAAGCGATCATATGAAAGACGATGTATTGCCAGAAGACCATGTCATGGTATGTCGTCGAAGGGACTGCGACTGCATTCATTTCAACGAGGAAGAGTCAGAGGTTCCATTACTCGATTCAGAGGACACGGACTTTTGGCCCAGTCTGTTCCCAAACTTACCTCATTACGACAAGTCCTTGCTCTCTGAGACTTATTGTCTCCAAGACAGACATCTTCGCGCTTTGGTTGCCATTTCCGACTCCCTTTCCAAGCCGGCAGAGGTCAACTCTGCCTCTATCAGAGATCTTTTGATCAAGAAATCCGTAAACACCCAATTACTTGACCATTGCCGAGCCTTTTTGCCCAACAAAGCAGCTACGTCATTAATCCAAAGAGATAGAGTGGAAATCACGTTGGGGAAATGGTTTAGTCCCGAGGAGCTGGGCAAAGGGATCATGGTAGACTATGTCATTGAGAAGGCAAGCAAGGTGTTCTTGATATTGTCTTTCATGGATCAGGAGTGGGATCACTCGGACTCTTTTCACAGTCACGACTCGATGTTTGAAGACGAGCTTCTTCCGATTCGAAAGCACAAAATGTATGTTGAGGAGGGTCGTTTCTCGCAAGAAGATCCACGTGCAGCAAGGTTGTTGCGGTTTCCAAATTTTCGACAATCTTTTTTTCGCGCCCAGTGGCTTTTCCTGGCACCGACGTTTCGAAGGAGTCAATTCGCATATGAATTCGACTACAAATGTAGACTCCCCTTCGTTGAAATCAAGGACGCTGAGAGTTATGTTGGAGGGTCAGTTTTCCACTTGGGTCTGAGGGTGGACCATGTCGCAGAGTTCTCGACGTCCAGCCTGGTATTAGTTCCCCTCATTTCTTTCCAATGACATGAGCTCATACGCTTTCAGCAGTTCGATTCAACAAAGGAGTACATCGACATAGCTCTGAAGGTCACCTCTGTCGATCAAATTGATAACACCAGTACAGACGTGGAAAAGTTTTATGACAAGGAGCTGATGGTCCTAGATTTGATGAGGCAGCTTCATCACCCTCACTTGATAGCAGCAATAGCGGCTTACAAAAGGGGGCACTACCGGTGCTTCATATTCCCATGGGCCGACGGAGGAGATCTTTCTAGCTTCTGGAAAAGTGATTCAAGCAAGCTTGACAGACACCTTGTTACTTGGGCTATTAATCAGATGGCTGGGATTTCTGGTGGTATTGGCAATCTCCACGATACTCACGTCCGCCACGGGGATATAAAACCCTCCAACATTCTATATTTCAGAGACTCTGTCAGCTTAAACACTTGGGGAAATTTGGTGGTAGCTGATGTCGGTATTACTAAGTTACACCAAGACTACACCAGGTTTCGAGACGCAGATACGACCACGAAGCAAGGAACCAGCATGTACGAACCGCCTGAGATGACGGATTTCGAAACCATTACTACGACAATTTCCCGAAAATACGACACGTGGAGCTTGGGTTGCATCTTCCTCGAGTTCACAATCTGGCTGCTGTACGGCCAAAGAGGTCTTGACAGATTCTACAGAGACCTCGAAGCTTCGGGAATTTGGAGATTCTGGGTTCCATGCCGAAATGGTCATAGGCTTCATGAAGCTGTGGAAGCATGGATCAAAGATATCGAAAGTCAACTCGCCGAGAAGGGCGCACTCGGTAGGTTGGTCAGACTCATCTCCGAGGAACTTCTCGTCGGCTTGGAAAGACGCATCGACGCCAAGTCTCTTTTTAGCGCTTTAGAGGAGATTCGGACGGAATACCCGGTTGAAAGCTTGACCAGCCTTGGTCCTGGGGTGCAGGTCCTGGCCGAGCAAAGATCAGGACCTACCATGACATTGACAGGTGGGCAAGAGCTCATGTCGGCATCCAAGCAAGTAGGTTATTCCGGTGAAAAACAAATAAATGACAGTCTTTACTGACTATTGTGGGCTAGTGGGCGCAAACGCTGCTGTCGCGTCTCGAGTGGGCTGAATTGAGGCCAAAGACGGAAGCAATAGCAGAGCTTTGCGCTTCTTGTAGAACCATCGACTTCCTGGCCATTCGCCTGTCCCTAGGTCGGAGCCTCAACGACTTAGGTGAAGGCGCCGCGGCATGTCCCATGTGCCACTTTCTTCATCAATGTCTGTCAAGATATGCACTGAATTGTGATGAACTTGTGGATTTATCCATAGACAATGACAAACACGCATTCATGCTATCTAACTTAGACATTCCAGCTATATCGATATACTTCGATCCGGGTACGTAGTCGTTCACAAGACGGGTCAGTCAAATCTAATATCTCTTAGAATCCTCCAATCGATCCATGTATCAGGCGCAGCTTGGGCTGCCGCTTCTTCCGGTTCCGGGCAGCCCACAACAGTTTACTCTGCTCAACGAATGGGTCGGTCTTTGTAATAAGTATCACCACTGTGTCTCTAATCAAGTGGATACTGGAAAAGGAGACTTTCTACCAACAAGGCTTGTTGATGTGGGGACCAGTGAAAGACCCAGCCTCTGTCTCGTGGAAACGAGAGATAACAATGTGACTGGTCATTACGTGGCTCTAAGCTTTTGCTGGGGAGCGAGTCAAACCGTCCACACAACGTTGGAGAACATTGACACCTTCAGGAGAGACATTCCCATTCACATCCTACCACGGACTCTACGGGATGCGATCACAGTCACACGTGCACTAGGAGTTCAGTATCTCTGGGCCGACTGCCTCTGTATCGTCCAAAACGATCGGCAAGACTGGGAAATGGAGGAAAGGAAAATGGAAGACATGTTAAGTTCAGCGTATTGCAGAATCGCTGCTAGCTCTTCGCCGTCGTCTGCGGATGGATTTCTTCTCAATCGAGCCCCGAGGGCTGCCATTGGGATCCAAACATCACAAGGTACCCTATATTTAGCCGAGGCTATCGATGACTTCCCAGAACACGTTGAGCAAAGCATCCTCAACAGTCGTGGCTGGAACCTCCAGGAACGAGCGCTGTCGCGACGAACAATACACTTTACGTCTACCCAAATGTATTGGGAATGCGGAGATGGTGTTAAGTGTGAGACACTAGCTGAGGTTCGAAAGTGAGTGGCTCCTGGAAAAGATTTGTTGTGCGAGCGCAAGTCACTAATGATTGCTTACAGCCCGCAATCGATGTTCCTCGGCGACCCCAACTTCCCAACGTACGGGCACGCACAAGTCAAAAGCGAACGTATCAGACTCATACAATACCTCTATCAAGTTTACAGCGGGATGAAATTCACAGCGTCTTCCGATCGATCAAGCGCGATTCTGGTCCTTCAAAAACGCCTGGGTTACAAGTTCAAATCGATAGCCAAGTTCGGTGTTATTTCAGCTTATTTCGAGACAACCTTCCTATGGCAAGCAGAATTGCCAGGAACTCTACAACCAATCGACTACAGAGTTGATGAGAGAATTCCTTCATGGTCGTGGATGGCAGTTAGGGGAAGAATCCGATATATGGACATTCTGTTTGACGGGGTCACTTGGACGGGCGATCTTGAAAACCCATTCCAGGCGGGATTTGATGATGATGGGTGGGATGGACGACTCATGGCTAGGGCAAGACGACTTGCGATTGACGATGTTGAGTTTGAAGAGAGGTGCAGGGTCGATCTGAATCTTTACGGGTTCGACCCAAAATGCTGGAAGGGCGTGGTTGTCGGGAAGAGCAATGTTACCAACGAGGACGGCGACATAGACCAGTACGTGCTGCTTATACGTGAGAGGTCATCCGATGAGCCGCCTCCTGTCTACGAGCGAGTTGGTGTGGCAACGCTTTTGCAGAGGCATGTTGCCTTGGAGACTGCCATAGTTCATATTGTATGAGGCTTTAAGGGTTTGTCAGGTTGCGCATACTTTTCCATACCATTCGCCTCACTCGGCTTGAGTTTTGCCATATGTGCGGATACTTTCGTTATTCTTATCATCATCCTGATTGTCATCGCCAACCATATCCAACGTCGCTATCCTTATCATCGTTATTGTGATGCTCGTTGATGACCGCTACCCGACCGGACGGCTAGGAGCATACATATAAGGGAAGACGATAAGAGAACTATTCAACTAACAAACGGAATTTTAATACTAGACTCAACAAAGGTAGTCTTCTGGCGTAGTAGCTGGAAGTTTGCGTCCGGCTGGCAAAACTCTTTGGCTTTAGGGCATGAATAAGACGACTAATGCAAATAGAAGTGTTACGAACTTTCTCTTGCCGCTCGGTGGCTCATGCAGGATGACCAGTAAGTAATTCGCCCCGATTATGAGAACCATGTGAATAATCAGCTCGCAAAATCCGGGCCTCACAATCAGCGCCAAAAAGCTTCGCACGTTAGCCCATGTACTCAATCAAGGCCCTTCGGCATTTGCGTTCAATCTTTGTACATTGTATCTAACAATATTTACATCTAACCACACCGATTACCCCAACTCTAAAAGCTCCGCCTCAAACAGTCGAGCTGTTAATCGCCTTCCAAATCTCATCGCTCAGCGTCTTGTTCGGGTTGAAGTACGACGCCAGCTGCGTCTCCTTCTGCAGCACCAGGTCCGCCACGAGGCGCCCGAAGACGACGCTGCCCTCGGCGTTCAGGTGCGTGTTGTCGTCGGGATTGAGGTTGTACGAGTGCGCCTTCTCCTCGCCGATCGCCTGCACGAACTTGCGGCTGTTGAGGTTGAGGTCGATGTACGTCGTCTTGGTCTCGTTGGCCGCCGCGATGGTGCGCTCGCGCTCGTTGGCGAGGTTGTTCGTCACGACGCCGTTGGAGAAGCTGCGGCGCGTGAGCGGCGTGACGAGAATGGGTGTCGCGCCGAGCGCCTTGATCTCCTTAGCGAGGTTGCCGAGGTTCGTCTGGTACTGGTCGAGGGAGATGTTCTTTTCGGGCTTTTGGTCGTTGTGACCGAACTAAGAGGCGGTCTTGGTTAGCACTTGATTCTCTCGCACGATGTATACTACTGAAGCACAAGCAGCGGAAGAGGACTAGCTTACCTGAATGGTCACGTAGACGTCAAAGTCCTTGACGCTGTCGGTGACAGCCTTCTTGACCGTGGCCCAGTAGCCCCCGCTGACGTAGTCCACTGTCGTACGGCCGTTGACGCCGTAGTTGGTTCCCTTGGCCGGGCTCTTGAGGAAGCTGAGGAATCCGTTGCCCCAGCCGCCACCGCCCTCGGACTGCTTGGCGGTCGTGGAATCGCCGGCGAGGTAGAAGGCAGGAGGCTTCGCTGCCCGCTTCTCTGCCGGGGGCGCAGCCATGGCCATGGCCGGCAGCAGGGCGGAAAGGATGGTTTGGGCCTTCATGTTGTGATAGTCTGCACGGGGGTGGTCTGGTACTGGGAGTCGAATAGCTTCAGGATACACACAAGAACACCATTACATGCGAGGAACGAGGAGCAGCCATCTCGGCCTCTTATACGAATCCGGTTTCAAGACTCAAGGAAATAGACACTCCGTAGCTTTCCCCCAGAGCTGCATGACCCTTAGAAACCTAACCCTCGTCAACGGCATTGCCCAGCCATGCGGCCAACCAGATGATCGGACGCTACCTCCTGCTTCTGGTTCGTTTGGTCCGATGTGCGCTTGAGCCAGGGTTGCCATTGTAAACAGAATGGTGCAATGCAAGCTGTGGCCAGCTGGACTCGACACAGCGGCGTGGAATTCAGCGAAGCAGAAAAGTTAGACCCCTGACGCGCCGGGGATGATGCTGGGAAACACGGAGGTGTGCGGGGGACCCAGGTTTGCCAGGACGGGCATCCGCGGCCTGCAGCTGCACTTTTTTAGAGTTTCTCCGTCAATGGGAGGGGAGAGCTTGTAATGTGGCCCATGGCAAGCTGTGTACTTGGCACATCTCCAATTGGAGCTAAGCTTTTGAGGGAGTTCATTGAGGGGGTCCCGACATGGGATGGGTGAAATGCGACGCTTCGTTCCGACGGAAAAAGCTGGGGGACCATTCTGATCTCGGATCTGCGCTAGCTACGTAAACTTGCAGGACGCTGCAGCGGCATTCTTCTCCCGCTTGGGAAAGGAAGCGCTGCATGCCGGACGAACGGACGGCAGTTTGCAGCTCTCGCGGGCAAATCTGGGAAGCGAGTGAGAGAGATCGCGGGAAAATCCTTCCAGTGCGGATAGATTAAACGTAGATTGGGAACACGAACATGGGGGCAAGTACACGAGGAGTGGAATTTGTTCGGCCCTTGGAACATATTTCACCGTCGCAGTTCGTCCGATTCGGGCGCGAGGTTGGACTAGAACTGGATCGTGGAACTGGGAGCCGCCCGAGGGGCATCCCAAAAGAAGCAAAGTGAAGGGGGCCCCCGGAGCTGGGATGCCTTGGTCGGTGAGCCGGCCACGATCACGCCGTAGCCCGTGGGACGGCCGTGATTGACTTTCACAGCCGTGACTCGTGGAAATTGTGGGACGACACAATATGTTCTGCAGATTGCCTCATTATCATCATACAGCTCTATACCGCAAACGGGTACGATGTGTTTGTGTTTTGAAGGGGGTATTCTAGTAGGAAGCTTCGAAAAGGGCGTGCTGTTGCGCCGAAGATGCCGTCCTTGCCGGGTGTCCCGAATTGCATACTCATACTCTTACAACAATGCCCTCTCGTCTCGTCGTCCCAAGTTCCAGATGAGAGAGCATGAATGTCCCTTAATATTCGTGTTACATCATGTATCCATGAAAATTCCGTCCATCCCAAAGAACTCAAGCTTTTTGCTTGGAGACTTTTGTTGCCAGTAGAAAGCCACTCTTGTTTTTTTTCTTCCGTCCAATCCGTCCAACGCCCGCCCACACACCACTCATGAACACATACAATCGGTTTTAGATCATCGGTTTCGGTTACTGGACCACCGCTTGACCATGACTTCGCGAATCTTGTACAACTTGAAGACCTCCGCCGGGCCGCCCTTCTCGAGGGCCTCGTCGAACTGAGGTGGGGGAGGGATGTCGACGTAGACAAGGACCAGACTCTTCTGCACGTGAGACAGAACTCGCACAACACCATGGAGCCAGTGCCAGGTCTTGCGGGGGAGCTCGCGATCGCTGTCCTTCCACCACTGATCTGAGTATGACGGTAGGATGATGGCACCGAACTCGGCGTGGTCGAAGACGGGGCCCTTGGCATACAGCATCCAGTCGACGCCGAACTTGATGCCGGCGCGGGGCACCCAGCCGAGAGAACGGAAGTGGTGGTAGACTGCATAGTTGACCAGGAAACTGTCGTCGGGTTGCAGGTCGGTGCTCTCGCGAGAGGGGAAGTAGGAGTACTGGCGGAAGAGGTTCAGGAGCTCGGGAGTCGGGATGGGTTGTTTGTTGATTGGGTTGACGACGCGAAGAGCGCCGAGGCCGAAGGTGAGGAAGAAAGCTTCCTCGGAGGTGAGTTGGAGATGTTCCTTGTTGACGATCTCAGTAGGTGTAGCCTCCGGCTGTGTGACATGTGTTCCATTCGCTTGCGGCTCTTGCTCCGACTCCACGACACTAGGCCCCAGAGATGTCCCATTGAGGGATGGTATCGTCTTGCCATTCAGCAAAGCAAAGCTGGGGCTAGGAGGGTCGGACGACAGGTAGGTGGCCGACTCGACCTTGGGAGAGAAACGAACGCTCTTGCGACGTTTCACAGGTTTAGTAGGGGTTGAAGGAATATCCGTCGATGTTGTGCTCAGTGCCTTCGTGCTCTCGTTGTCAGTGCCGTTAACAATTCTGTCGTGATCCAGCAGATCGTTGATCAGATGACCAGTCGATGGCTTGGTAGACCCATCATGCTTGGCGTCTTCCGGTATCGTCGACAACTTTGGCGCGATAACCTTCGCCTTGCTGGTGCCGTTGGTTGTGTTGTTCGACTCGTGGATGACAACACCGTGTGCGTTCGGGAGGGACAACAGCTCCAGCGGGCCAACGGGCGCGGCGAAGATCGAGACAGGCGACGAGTGGCCGTTGACCGAGACGTCGGATCCGTCCACACCGTTAAGGGTGACGGACTCTGAGTCACTATTCACCGCGGCCGACTCGGAGCTGTGAATGCCATTTGTCGAGGCGTGGACGTAATCAGCTGCGGCCAATGAGGCGTGCGAATTAGGCAGACGGAGGAGCTCGAGAGGCCCGGTAGGAGAAGAAGAGGCAGTAAGAAGAGGAGACAAGGGTTCGCCGAGGGCCTTGGCAATCTCGGTGGCTCGAAGAGCATCCTCAGGCTCAATGATCGTGGCCGATCCAAGGTTGGCCGTCAAGGGCTCAATGGGCGAAGAGACACCGTTGACCAGTCCGGTTTCGACGGCAGACAGAGAGTCGAGAGACGCAGAAGGCACAACACCAGGCTTAAGCTCGGCAGGCGGATTTATGGACGCATCCTTGGTCACATATTGGGAGAGGGATTCTGGTTCGGTGGCCGAGTCGGCAGGGACAATTGGGTCAGGCAACGAGATCGCATCAGTCAAGGCGGGTTCATGGCCGTTGACGGAACTAACAGTGGCATCGGTGGTCTTTGACGTTGCTTCCTGCGCTTCCTGGAGACGCGTTTGACGGATAGCTTCTTGCTCGGACTTGGCGCGCTCCCACTTCATCTGCCTGCGCTCTTCGCGACGACTGGCCGTCACGAGCTCGCTGACCTGACCAGGAACCAAGCCACGGCGAACCTGCTCGCGCTTCAGCCAGTTGGGCTCGCTTCGACTCAGGTTGCCCTTGCCATAGAATCCCTGCTCCCACAGCGCGCGCATGGACTTCGCGTCGAAGACGTTGACGGACTTGGACTCGGGGGACCAGATGCCTTCGTAGACCACAGACGGCTCAGCAGGCGGCGGAAAGAAGGTCTGTTTCGTCCATGCGTACAAAATGTGGAAAAGAGAGATTGGATTACTCGGATAGAAGCTAGGAAGCGGAAAAGTTCGTATGGGCGCGGGCAGCTCGTAGATCTTGTGCAACGGCGGACCTCTCGGCCGCGGCGTCGAGACCGGGGTGCCCTGCTGGCCCGGCGTCCCAGCCGGCGAGGGCTGGGAAGCTGTATCTGTGGTTTGGGACATTGTTCTAGCAATTCATCTCTGTCTTTTGGTCTGATTAGCTGGATGTCCACGCGACGACGAGCTTGCAAGATCAAATGGAAATTGAGTAGTTTGCGATCAGATACCGTTGTAGTCTATATTTGTAGCATTCATCGAGGTTCAATGAAGACGCCTCTTAGCACAAATGGGAAATGGTGTCATCATAGCAAACGAGGCAGCAAAGAAGGCAGAGAGGGAACTCGCTGTTTTCTGTGCGACGATCGCGACGAGAAAAAGGCGATGCCCAGCCCTGCTACCGCCACCATGGACGAAGGGAAGAATGAGAGGGAAAAAAAGCTTGCAACTTACTTATTGGAGGTCTTCCACCCGTCCTGCCGACAGATCACCCGTCAATTGGGCCATTCAAGCCGAAAAATCACCTCACTTCCCGGAGGCAGCTCGATCCTGTTCGGCAGACGTGTGGTAGGTTGGGAAGAAAGCAGCAGGTCGCAAGCGTCGCGCAGAAAATTTCTGAGTAGAAAAAGGACTCCGCCGTATCCATTGTCGCTTGTTTCCGTCCCCACCGTCTGACTCTTTTTTGTCCTCCGGAAAAACTCGGCATTGAGGTGTGGCTCGCTGACATAATCTCAGGGCAACCAGGAGCTCAGCCGCAAACAGAGCTTGAGCCACATAAGATATCGCCTCAGCCGCAGCTCACCAGCCTCAGCTGAGTTGCTGCCCCAGTCGCAAGGCTTTAACCTGTGGCCCGTGCTTGCCTCCCCAATCTTAGCATTTGGAGAGATTTTGGTGGGGCTCGTCGAATTTCGATGCCACGCGACGTGGAAGCTGCTCTCCGATAATGCCGATCCTTTGGGACTTTGGATTACTGCAACCTTGTAACCCGCTTCCTGGCTTTTCCTCCCGTCAGCTTCGGACACTTCTTTGGATCGCCAGATTTTGCCATGACCTTCTGACAAGGGGCGCGCTACGTCTTTTTTGCTTCATGGCGTTTGGTTCTGTCTTGTCTTGATCGCACCACCCTAATAGTCATCCTCTACGTCCTCCGCCTCGACGGCATCATCTAGCGCCATGATTAGTCTGTCGATGGCGCCCCAGGCGATTGCTGGTGTATGCGTTGTCTGGAGCACGTTTGTTTACATTGTGCAATCAATTGGGATTTTCAGAATGTAAGCTGAGCTCTCTGATCCTCTCGCGCCACTGCTAACCTTGGCGATAGCTTCAAGTCCTACTCCTACCCGCCGAGACCCGCCGTGTCGTCTTCCCTTAGGAAAGAAGATGTCCCGCACATCACCGTTATCCGCCCCGTGAAGGGCCTCGAGCATGGCCTCTACGACTGCATTGCTTCCTCCTTCCGACAAGATTACCCCGCCGATAAGATGACCATCTACCTATGCGTAGCCGAGAAGAGTGACCCCGCGTACCCTGTGCTGAAGAAGGTCGTGGAGGACTTTCCCGGCTTCGATGCGCACGTACTCGTGGAAGATGAAGACCCTTTGCTGCACGGCCAGTCAGGCCGCATCGACAACCTCGGACCGAACCCCAAGGTCAGGAACATTAGTCGTGCCTACCGTGAGGCCAAGGGCGACATCATCTGGGTCATGGACTGCAACATTTGGATCAGCAAGGGGGTTGCCGGGCGCATGGTGGACAAGCTTCTGGGTTATGAGGCCGACGGTAAACAAGTCAAGCCCTACAAGTTTGTCCACTTGCTGCCCATCGTGGTCGACACTGTTTCTCCTCGCGATGCTCCTACCCGGGAGACACAGACCCTGCTTTCGTCAGGGCCCGAACCCGACTCTTACCAAAGCCACAACGGATCCCTGTTGGACTACGCGCGAACCCAAGGCGGTGGACGTCTCGACGAGATGTTCATGGCGACGACACACGCCAAGTTTTACGGCGCAATCAATACCGTTGGTGTCGCCCCTTGTGCTGTCGGCAAGAGCAACATGTTCCGCAAGTCACACTTGGATCAGGTGACGGATCCCGCCCAGAACCCGACCCTCATCGCGAACAAGAACCTCCCCCAAGGCATCGACTACTTTTCCGAGTACATCTGCGAAGACCATCTCATCGGCGACCTCCTGTGGAAATCTAATCTGCCCGGCTTCAGGAACCATGGCCTCGTTGTCGGCGATATTGCTGTGCAGCCCATGGCTGGCATGTCTGTTCGAGCATACTTCAACCGCCGTGCCAGGTGGCTCCGGGCGCGCAAGTATACTGTTCTCGCGGCGACCTTGGTCGAGCCTGGTGTCGAGTCCCTGCTCTGTTGCGGTTATTTCGCCTTCGCCGTGACCACGCTACCCTGGTTCGGCAAGACATTCGGCACTGCCCAGACTTGGGGCGCCTTCGGTCTTTACTGGTTGGCTTTCGAATTCATCTGGATGACCTTCGACTGGTTCACCTACAACCGCCTTCACGCAGGACACACTATCGAAATTGATGAGAACACCCCGAAGTTTGCCAGAGGTACCGCAACTCCCGGCGGCGCCCCTGCCAGGTCCTTCTTCGAATGGCTGCCTGCTTGGCTCGGCAGAGAATTCCTCGCTCTTCCCATCTGGACCTGGGCTGTTTTCTGCGGATCCACTGTGAATTGGAGAGGTCGGACTTTCAACGTCCGCACCGACATGAGTGTTGTTGAGGTTGATGAGCCACAGACGAGCTCACCAGGCAGCAGCCAACGTTCAAGGAGTAAGGATCGTTTAGATTAGACGCGCCATGATAGACAATACCCCTACCTAATGTTAAATTCGGCATAGCCACTTCGATATCGAGCTTCACCGTTTATCACTCGTGCCGTTCCAAGTCTCCTAGTCCCTTTCGACGTTTAGATGTCGTACCCAGACTTTTGCATATCATCCAAAACCTTCTCAACTACCTGTCCGTCCGCCTGAAACGCCATCATCCCGGCCGCCTCTCTCGCCTCAACCCACTCCAGCCTCATACTCTCATCCCAAGGCACTCTCTCCACATCCCCAGGAACATCCTCCACATCAATCCTCGCCGCAAAACAAAACGTAATCTTCAGCGCGCCAGTGAAGACGCCCGGATACACACAAATCGAACATGCTTCGCGATTCTGCAGCCCGTCCGTCACATCAGGATTATCGCCCACAGGAAAGGTCCCATGAAAATTGGAATCAGGCACAGCCCGCGTAGCTACCTTGAGAGGGAGCTCCTTGACCTGCAACCTGGCTTCCTCGCGCGTCTCACGGAGTGCGGTGGCGAGGGGGTCTTCGTCGATTTCTTTGCGGCCCTTGGGCAGCCAGACGGTGTTGTCGGCGATGTCCCGCAAGACGGCAATTTTGCGCGCGACGGGGTCGACAGGGACGGTGCCGCAGGAGATGAGGATGTGTTGAGAAGGGCAGTGTTGCTAGGGAGTTTGGAGGAAGAGGGATCTGGGTGCGTTGGGGTTAGCTTCACAGGCAGCCATGATGACGGGGTTTGTGCTATGAGGAGAGGCGTGGAGCTGGGTTAATGTTTCTTTATCACGGTGATAAATACTCAGAACTAATGCTCGTTTATGTGAGGCTTTTAGCTGACGGCATAGGATTGGTCCATGTTTTAGTGAGTCAGACCGGAATCAACCAACTTGTGGATGATGCTGCGCAATGGGTGACATCGATTTTGTTCCGAGCTGCCTGCGGGGTTGCAGATGGCTTTCCTGTTCGGAAGGGATTGTTAAAGCCACCAGACATAGCCAAAATGATAACATGAACGGCAAGCACTTCAAGGGCAACAAGGGCGTGATGGATCGATCATAGGAGCGACAGCATACATATCGATACTTTATAGCAGTCAGCAGGAAGTATAGGCCCAAGGCCTTGCACGCAACCTATCATCCAACAGCAACTCAGAGATGGAATAGAAGATGGTATGGAGACTAAGATAGCAAGTTCAATAATAAATATTAACATTTAATCATGATCGTAATCGTAGATAACTTTATGTACATGACGGAGCATATCTCGAGACAGTACAGCTTGGCCGTTTCATACCAACAGCCTGGTGCTCAAAGCCTCATGTACAGATCCTGGAATCGTATACGAAGCTTAGTTTCCAGGCTTGCGGATCCAGACAAGCAAGTTTCCGTTGCCGTACGCATACTCGGCTCCCTGGACGGTGTTGTCCGCGCGCGTGCAGAAGTCCATCACGTACCCGGCACCACGAGCGACGTCGTTGCTGAAAGGTTGAGTCAGCCGGGGGCTCCAGTAACGACAGATAAGCAGGCATATAGTGACTTACCAAGACGAAGAAGTGGTAGTGACGCCGCCGCCGGCGACACCGGTAATCTGAGCCTGTCCAGACACGCAGAAGACGCTGACACCGCTCACTTGGCAGGCCTGGCTGCCAAGGCGGGCGAGGTTGTTGATACACGTTACGGCGTCGGGAACCTGGTCACCCAAGTTAGATAAGACGCGCTTAGATGCTCATTGTTTGGTGTTTACTTACATAGGCCTCGTTGTTGGGAATCGTGTTGCAGTAGTACCTCTTCTGAAGCAGTCCGTTCTCGGCAGCGGCGCTGGTCTGGTTGAGGGACGCGTGCCACGCCTCGACGGCCTCCTCGGGGGTCAGGTTGTCGCCGTCCGGGTTGGCGATGATGCCGTCGACCCACTTGGAGAAGGAGAAGACCTCGACGGAGTCGGTCTGAGTGGTCGGGGCGGCGCTGGTAAGGGCTGCCAGGGCCAGAGTAGCGAGGGCGGGGAGGGTGAAGGAGACCATCTTGAACAAACTGGAGCCTGTGCCGGTTGTGGTGGGTGCTACTGGTGGAGAGAGAGGATTGAGAGGGAAATATTGGCAGCGAAAGGCATTGTTTATATATTCATTTCTATCTTCAAGTTCTCTAGATGTCTCGTCTTACTATGGGTGCCAAGAGGTTGCCTGCCTGGTATCTGTGGCACTGCTCTTCTTCGATAGTTCGTACAAAAGATCTTTTTGATGCCCCGTATTGATGTCAGCTTCATTTACTACGTAGAAAGAAGTTACTAGGGTCGGTAAGGCTCAGTTAAGCTATCCGCCTGAGCCGATTCAACGCTGCATGTAAGCTGGACGGTATGCATTGAAGAGGGAATAGCTTCATTCGCTTGGAGGTATCTTATCCACATATTAAAGGCCAGTACCCACTGAACAGCCCGCGGCATGCCGTCGCCTAAGCAAAATCGTGTTGGTTATTGCTAATCTGACCTGCGAGCCACCTCAGGACCCCCGTGTCGCGAGGATACCGGTGCGGATCAGCACCTGGCTCGCCGAGTTGAACCCTCGGTTGACGTTCGCTTGACTGCAACGATAGTCTTACCAAGCTTACCAATAGGGCGTATCAGACTGCCAAGACTTCATTGCCGATTCATCCTCTAACCAATTGACGGCTTCGAGACTGTGAAGTGAGAGAATGCATGGGTAGGCGAGAAGTCAGCGGTTCATCGCGTATATGCGGTGTGACATCGTGGGGCGTTCGTTGGCGACAGCCTAGAGTTAAACCCCGATGTTCCCGCCTATCTAACCCACTGAAGCCTGGCCCGGCAACTTCGAGCCGTTCACCATCGGCGTGTCCAGTGCTTCAGCGGGTCCCCAATGTAACCTGCATTCGGCTGCTCGTCCGAAAGACGACTCTTATTTCGAGGACCTTCCATGTTGAGAGTTAGCTCAGCAGAGCCTTTTCTGGGCTGCACAGACGTTCATTGAGGCAAACCAGTGTCCGGAATGCCAAAGATCTTGTCATCCTCGCTGGTGGAGTTGACGACCCGGAAGCCAGCTTTTAGGTGACCCTGGCTAGAATCGTCTCCATTGTTGCTGACATACATAATATTGGCTGAGGTCAGTGCTTCGTACATATATGGGGCAAACGCGAGATAGAATCACCCATGAATCTTTCTAACAAATCTCCAGACCAAAGAAATTGTAGCCACGATGCTCAAGAAGGGAGCGCAAATACATGCTCAGAGCCTGGATCCCTGAGTTTAAGACGTTCGTACGTTGCCAGTGGCAATGATCTTATCTTTCATATATGGTGTACGATCTTCGATTTCCGGTCTGGCTTAGTATTAATTCTTTGGCCAATAGACATAAAGCAGGTAGTATGTCGTTGCCCGCGCAGCCGCAATGTCTGTATTCGATTAAGTAAGTCATTTTGAGCAAGATTTTTTTCAAATCCATGCGATGTTCAAGAAGTCCACTGTCTTGATGTTAAAAGCTTATATCATTTACAAGTCATAGTATCGTCAGCCCGGTCATTCATCAGCATAGATACACTATTCGAGTCCACGTGAGATCTAGTAGAACAAAACTAGATGTCCGATGGCTTAATCAGCTCAATTAGACGCTCGCATCTTCCCGGGTTTACTCACGTAGACCTGTTCGGTGATCAGGCTGCCTGAGACAGTAAGACAGACGACAGTGACGGAGCTGCAGGAAAGTTGCGTGTTGCGAGGCATATATCCTTGATCACGAAAAGCAATGCGGTCTTGTTACTGGTCGCCTTCTCTGCCACAACGCTCGTCAAAAGCCCCCGTAAGCGCCGGAACAATCGCCTGACCACGTACTTTCACTTAGTTGGCTGGCTGTTGTGATGCAACAAGGATAATACATCCTGCCCCGCATTTCGCATCGATGCAGAGCGACCCAATACAGCCGTCCACAGATGCGGTATTTCTTGTCATTATGCACTTACAAGGAACATTTAAGGGCGGAATTCCTCATTTCAGTCTCCAATTCCCCCGAAGAAACGGTTGAGACTTGCGCGTCCCTACTCTTGTTCCCATTCTTGGCAAAATCTATCTTGAGCTGTGTCTTGGTGGAAATGATAACCACATTAGCAACACCTGTTAGCTAGGTCTTTCGCAAAATGGCGGCGGAAGTTTTATTTTACAATGGTTCGTGAGCTCCATTCACAAGACTTCCGCCTTGAAATTGAATGTATTCCAGATACGGAAGAAATGTGGGATTGGACTCCTGCGCCTATCAACCTGCTCCATGACAACCTCAAGCTTGAGAAGAAATGCTACTTGTAATTCAAATGCCGTTGACATGGATCGGGAAGTAATTGACCGGCTTACCGAAGGTTTCTTCAAGATGAAGTTTCGTTCAAAGGAGATGCAGACCCACGAGAAGGAAAGCAAGACCAATCAGACGAACACCGTCGCAAAGTCTTGCGATGGTTTGACGTCCCGGACTTCGTCAGTAATAAGACTTGTGCTGAACTGAACGGCTACTTCGGATGCAAGAGTTCAGCCAAAAGTCCACCTCATGGAAGATTCAAATCCCTGAACAAGAAGTTGGATACTCTAAGTACACAGGAACAAGCCTTTCCTTACCCTGTCCTTGCCAAATGAACGTTCTGGAGACGGCTAATGGGTGATACGTCGCTAGCCACCTGGACTCGTATCCTTACGAAAAAGATTCTCGAAAGCAATGAGAAATGTAGATACAGAAGCGGTAAGAAATACGAATGGTATGAAATGGCGTTCTTTACACGGTGGACCTCAGACGGTACCAACCAGATTCTGTGCATCGACACACCTGGAGAATTAAAAGAACGCCTGCTCGAATCCCTGGCATCTTCAGGCACTCTTGAGTTTCGGGATCCTTTTGCAATGTTCCGACCGCTCTTAGACGAGATCCTCAAGATCAGTGACCAGTACACTTGGCGAATGTCCAAGGAGATCCGAAAACACGAAAAGGTGAGGCACATGAGCCGCCTACAGCACTATTTTCATTACACCGGCTGTGGTCGGTTATGGCTGGATTGAGCTGTACTGACTACATACAGAGCCGCTCAAAGAGACCTTCTTTCGAAGAACTCAATGATCTTCGCAGACATGCGCGACATATCGAAGAAGTACAAGAAGTCAGTGTCGAGACCCTGGAACGCCTGGCTGCTAGACAAGAAGACAACTTTAAGCAGCTTGAATTGGAGGAAGACTATCAGTCAGAATCGATTGAATACTTGCGGTTTCAGCTACAGATAATGAAGAGCCTGAGGCGACGTTCCCAGGCTAACTCCGAAAGGTTGGATGGAGAAATGAACTTGGTAGGTTTACTGATTACCACCGATATTTCACCGCGTCTAGGCTGCTAAAGTGAATCCTTAGGCGTACAACGTGATCGCAAGCACTGATAGTCAGATCATGAAATCTATTACCCTACTTACTATGATATTTTTGCCAGCTACGTTCATATCGGTAAGCAGTCTGAATGCCAAACAGGGCATAAAATACACTTCTTAGGCGCCCCCCTAATCATTTTCAAGGCTTTGTTCAGCACCACCTTCTTCGAATTTCACGAGTATGGATGGAACTTTTCCACTCGATTCTGGATATATTGGGTTGTGACGGTTCCACTGACGCTTTTTGTCCTGGCCGTATGGGGGGTATGGATCGGGGGATCTGCCAGGACAATCAGAGCAAAGATTCTCGGGGGGTCTTCCAAGAATAAAATAGCATAGACTCTAGTAGTTTCGCATATGTAAACGAAAGACAAGAGCACAGGGGGTCACTGAATCTTAGAAGGGGAACAGCTGCGTGGTTTCCGTTCAGTGGAGTGGATGATCATTGAGAACAACATAATTACTTCTTCACACATCACTTTGACAATGTCATCGACCACGTTTAAATTGGAAATAAATCCATGATTAACCAAAGTCGGATGACATCAAGACAAGAGGGTAACGACCTGTCTGTTTCTTCATCGAAAACAACAGTGATCATTCTGCCCCTTCAATCTCGTCGATAGCATTAATTCTTGCCATTCGACGTATGACGCTGTTGTTCGTCGCTACCATGGTATCTGGATTTTGGCAATCGCCTCAGCTAGTAAATGATATCTAGAGATACCAGCCACAACACCGTGCCAATTCGCATGATCAAGTTGAGGAACACGAGCAGCCATGACCTTGCCCACCGTAACATTGCCGTAGTTGGTATCTCCGTTTGTCCCAAACCTGCGCGCGCGATCGACGTACCGAGGCGCGATAGTTACACCGCGCGATGAACTTGATCGTGTCTGGTTTGTGGTGGCGTTATGAACAATTGCAATTGCAAAGTCAGCCGGGCGATCAATGTCCTCCGTCTGAATATAGTTTTCGATGGATGCCACAAGGATCGACCCGATAGCGTCTTTAGCCAACGTCTCTGCGTATTGTGGCGACTGAAGTCTGATAAGGGCATTCTTAATACGATTGCGAGCCCCATCCGCTCCAGCAATATTGTAAGGCTGCTCTCCAACGTCTGACTCCACTGGGAATGTTATGACGTGTATTTGAGTGCCTGCAGGCGCGCGCCGCGTGATATCCTGTTGAAGGACCTCCTTCTTCTTGTCGTTTTTAGTTGGTATGACGAGGAGCACATTCTCTCCATAGGTCGGGAAATGATAGCTAGGTAACGGTTCTAGCTGCGGTGTTGGTCTTGCTGGCACAATGTGCTCCTTGGCTGAAAGATACGCCATCGTCATCAGCGAAGAGTCGGGGTCAAGTGCCAGATACTGAAGTTCTCTCGCAAGCAGAACCGCATTCTGGAATGATCGTTGATCGACATAGGCGTCATCAGGTTGTACCGCAAGTACACATACGGCTGTCCTGTGCCGGTGGGTTTGAAGAACTTCTAATCACTATTCAGCCAAGTCAGAAACACAGGCACCCAGAGGGCTCACGTAGTACAGCCGATGTAAATGCTGGAATAGCCGAGACGGATTCTAGAGTCATGTCATAGTGTAGCTTTGGAGATTCTCCGAGTGGGCTTTCCGAACCCCAGGAACCTGAACCAGAAGAAGGGCCGGAATGATGATGCGACAGCCAACCGCCGAAATCCCCGACCTCCGCATGCAGAACACTGAGAGCGTGTTGTAGGGGCGACACAGCGACTGTCTCATTGCCAAAGCATTGGATTAGGAACAAATCTCTGGGGTGCGTGTCTGGTAGCGTCTGAATTGGGATGGCTGTGACAATGATGGACTCTGTCGACGAAAGATTCGCAAGTCTGTACCGCACATCGTCGATCTTGAACGCATCGTCGGAAGGGCCCAAAATGAGACTTTTCGCCGCTCCCCTGTCTGAGTATCTTGTTTTGCGCGTTCCGGTGACGGACAATTCTTCGTTGTCGCTTCCGAGAACGACCGCCGCGACTTCTACCTCCTCATTATTTTGACAGACACAGATGATCATAGGAGAGTTGCTATCCATGGTATCAGTGATAGACTGAAGCGGCTGTGGTTGTGGACTGACAACGCATCTCGAGAATGAGGAGAGTATACGTGACAAATAGTGTGACGAAGCACAATGATGACACACCATGAGCGATATTATGAGGAGCCAGTCCAATCGGAATCAAGGGACAACTGGGGTCAGTAAGGTATTAGGCCGTAAGATTCGCGGGTCTCGTTTAAACGCATAATAACGTATAAAAACAAACTTAACCAAAGATCCGAAAGAATTTTGATATTTCAATCTCTTTTTACAAATAGGAAATACCGAGTAAATCCTAGTGATCGTAGAATGTAGATCGTAAGCCTTTGGTTGAGATCTCGACTCGCAGTGACCTAAGTATAGGGTAAGTCCCTGCTTTTCAAGAGCTTTTCTGAGATTATCTTAATAAGGAGCCATTTGATTCCAGAAGCAGCGTTTGACGCTGAACGGTCGTACGTCCAAGACCTTCACTTTGCTAAACCTCATCATATTGAGCTCCCATTAAGGAGTTGGCAAAATAAGTGCGGGGCCGATGTTGGTTTGCATAACGTGGACCCAGCACGAAGAATGCCAGGAGAACTTGGGTGAGGGCCATGCAGCCTACAGTCCCTCTTATCTGTGGTGCGGCAGTTCTATTTATACATTTTCGCAAGGTAGGCGGCCGAGCAACACGATCAGCATCTCTATGGATGTCCCGCCCTATATGTCCCAAGTGCATGTTGGTTGCGGGCGCCCAGCTACAAGCCGTTGAATCCTCCATCCTGAGCTGCGATCTCTGGGCAGTCAAGTCCAAGATAAAACCTCAGGCTCATAAGCGACTGAATCAAGCCTTGACAAAAGTTGCGTGCCCCTATTAATACTCAGGCAGTCAATGAGCCTTTATTGTTGGCATCCTGACTTCGAAGGTTTACTGCGTCGTTGACCTATCTTTCCATCAATGAATGCTACTAGTAAGCTTGGGCTTTTGATGTTTTATTTGATCAGAAGACTAAGTGAGGCGCCTGGAGCGTTCCGTTAGTATTTGCGAGAATGCGCTTCAGTACTCAGGATCCCCTGCGTTTGGGAGCAATCAAGGTTTCGATGGCATTTGGCGAGAAGAGACCTCATCAACTGCGAAATGTTCCTCCCCACAATGCCGAGAAGCACTGTTGTTAGGAACAGTGAATATAGGAAGTATAAATACTCGACTGTTGCAAGGCATCCGCTGATTTCTCTCAATCACCACGCAGTCTTCCCCATCACTCCAAGCAAGTAAGTTTGCATTGTAACAGATCCCAAGTAAAGTTGGTCTGCATGTTAACAGGTTGAGACACATAGTCACTTTTGCTTATCCCGGTTACACTCAGCCAACATGAAAATTTCTTGCTTCTCCATCTTGGCCACGGCCCTGCTATCTGGCCAGGCCCCTGTGGCGAAGGCACCTTCAGCGGCAAACCGAACTCATACGAAAAAGTGTCAAATTGCGGATTGAAACAGAACAACGTCTACTTCTGCGGTGACTCGGGAACTTCCGTCGTTCACAAGCAGAGCCAGCCTGTCCTTCGCGCTGGGAAGGTCGACTCAACGGTCTTAGTCGCGTGTAACGGATACGGCTTCCTTTATCACTGTTCTGCAGGGGAAAGAGGAAAGTTCAGAGAGCCTCAGTGCAAAGGCGTGGTGTGGGAGGTGGAGAATATCAAGGAACTCTGACGGCTTGGTGGGAAGAGGGAGGGGCTTGAGTAGGGTTGTTGACCGCAAATGATATCAGAATTGTTGATTATTAGCAAAATAATTCTAGAAAGCCACAGAGGAAAGTGCGCATGCATCGTGTCGCCAAATACATCTCCTGAATGGGCCTTCCAAAGCACGCGTAACTTCTCCCATTTGTGCCAGAATTGAGATGAGTTGTCGGAGATAATCACATCGCTCCAAACCCACGCACAGGAGTGTTGTGAAGAGGTATTGCGCGATCCATGTTTCGCGGGCCGTATGATGGCGAGAACTCGGGGGATTGCGATTGGGAAGTTCCTCATCTCGACAATTGCGGCCCATACCTAGATGAGCGGAAATGAAGATGAATGCACTGATTCGATATCTTGTCAACGGCTCGGGCAACCTCACACCCACTCCCGAGGACTCTGTAGCACTGCAAGGAGCTTGCCCTCCCGACTATTGGGCTCCGGCTCCTCGTACAAGTAGTGCCACTGAGCTGTGACTGGAAGACTGATGAGAATGCTCTCAACCCTTGAACCAGGCACATTCAACCCGAAAGCCGTTCCGCGATCATGAACGAGGTTGAATTCAACATACCTTCCCCTGCGGATTTGCTGCCACTCCTTCTCCAGGTCATTGAACGGAAGATCTTTCCGCTTTTCCACAATCGGTATGTAGGCCGGTACCAACGCATTCATAGTCGCCTGCACGAATGCAAAGATTTGTTCAAGGTTCCCAAAGTTCTCATCTAGATCGTCGAAGAAGATTCCTCCGACTCCTCGCCTTTCGCCACGGTGTTTGATATTGAAGTATTCGTCGCACCACTTCTTGAACTTGGGATAATAACCGAGATCATGTTCATCGCACGCCGACTTTAGTGTCGCGTGAAAATGTTTCGCATCTTCCTCAAAGAGATAGCTTGGAGTAAGGTCACTGCCGCCGCCGAACCAAGCGGTCTGCGCAGAGCCATCGTGAACAGTCTCGAAGTAGCGCCCATTCATGTGCACCGTGGGTGCCATCGGATTCTTGGGATGGACGACCATGCTCAGCCCCAGGGCGTAGAAATCCAGCTCATCCGCCTCCGTAGCGATGTTTTTGTGGTTCTGCCGCATCTCCTCGATTGCGCTGCGATTGAGCTTGCCATGGACGATGCTGATGTTCACTCCGGCCTTCTCAAAGATGTGACCATCTTGTAGAACGCATGTACGGCCGCCGCCGCCACCATTGGGCCGTTCCCATTCATCTGTGCGAAATGTGGCTCCGTCAAGTGCCTCCAGGGCTGAGATTATTTGTTTTTGTTTCTGTCGGATAAAATCTTCCATGCGCAGACGCATTGGACGAGAACCGCTGCTTTCATGTGCCTTAGAAATCCGGTTATTACTTAAAACACATGAAAGGAGAGCGTTCGCAACCGGGAAAAGGGATTACCATTTTGAATAACCTGGGAGAAGGTTCTCAAGCCGCAGAATAGAGTTGTAATTCAAATTGTCTATGTGAGGAGTTCTGTCCTAGTGGACTCAGAAAGCATAGGCTGGCAGAACAATCAACCCCGCTATGACAGTTACATCGCATCGCCAAGCTCACTTGGTGATGTTATCAGCCTATCAAGAGGACTGAGTAATACCCTTGCTGATGGTGGTCGAGTGCCCTGTACACCGCCAACACCTTCCTGATTGATACAAAATACCAGCCACCTGTCACACCCATGTAGGCCAATTCCACTATTAGCTGAGACTGCGGAACATGTTGTTGTACAGCGTGATTCAACAGGCGAAAAAGATTTCGTTGTATTCCTGCTATTATTCTCACTAGTAAGAATGGATCATTCACAGAACGCCTAGGATATTATGCCTCCATGACGGCGAAGAGGTTCAAACCTTTACGGACCCCGTATACGGGAGTATTCCGCGATGCATCCCGCTTTTGCTGTACTGCTCGTTTGAATCTAGTTCCATCCAATTGCCCAGCATCTGTTCCTCCCCATATAAGTAACAATGATGTCAAGAGTCTTGAAAGTCATCCCAACATCCATACAGGGGCTACCATGTGGCTGGTCTCTTCGGGAGTGGCGCAGTTAATTGGGCCTGCACAGTGTCAAAGCACGCGATAGCACCCCGCATGCACGCGATACCGCCGACCGCGGGTCCGAGAGTCTATGACAAATCCAACTTTCAACATCACCCGAGAGTTCAAATTCACTCCGATAAACCGCAGCTTGACGGGTTTTGGTGGACCATCAAATCGATAACTATGGCATCTCAAACGGATCTCGAAAGTCAAAGGAAGGCGACCGACGAGCGCACGCCGCTTCTCGGGGCCTCGGCCGAGGATGAGGAGGCGAGTCGCCCACCTCCGGCATACCGGGATCGGAGGGCCGGCGATAACGAACACGACGAAGATCAGGATCCAGAGCAGGTCTATCTCATTGCGCCGAGTCCTGATGAAGAGGAAAAGCCTAAGCGTACGACTGGATGGTGGTTATGGAGAGCCTTTTGGGCCGTTTTGGCCATTTTTGCCTTGGCTGTTTTCATTAAAGGATGGGTTGACGCCAAGGATACGAATGTGAGTGAAACAAACATTGAGCGCGGTCACAACACGACTTGTTCAAGCTCCCGTCACGATATCATCAGTCCAGCTGACTGTGAAAACCTAGTTTGACCTTGGAAAAGCACTTAAGAGAGCCCTGGGTGGTGGCTTGAGCGGCGCAGCTGCTATGGTTTTGCAAGTTTTGACGCTCATGGTAAGTCCTCTTGTAATCAGCTGTGAGGAATACGCACTGACAACTAGGAAGCCTCTTCGTACGATCATGAACTACCAGTACCGCTTTGGCACTGGCTTCAGGACTGCTACAGCGACTCTCTACCACGACGGAGGATTCGGGCGTTATTACCAGGGACTTGGTGCTGCCCTCATTCAGGGTATGTAGCTCCCCATGCACGCTTCAAGTTTTGAATGAGTTGGCCATCGTACCTAACGAAAACCAGGTCCCGTGTCCCGTTTTGGTGACACGGCAGCTAATGCTGGTATCCTGGCTCTTCTTGAGTCAAACTCATTCTTGAACCAGCTCCCAACGCTCATCAAGACTGTCTTTGCTTCGCTCTGGTATGAAATTCTCGCAACACTGAACTCTTGACCATGTTATCAGAACAATCTGCTAACCTTTTATTTCAGCGCCGCCGCTTTCCGCATGATTCTGACTCCTATCGACACGCTCAAGACTACACTCCAGGCACAGGGTGCGAAAGGTACTGCCATTCTTCGCCAGCGTGTCAAAACCAACGGTATCGGAAGTCTATGGTGGGGAGCCTTCGCGACTGCTGCCGCTACCTTCGTTGGGCACTACCCGTGGTTTGGAACTGTGAGCTTCACCGCTGTCGCTACCCGCGTAGCTTGCTGACCTGTGCAGTACAACTACCTCACCGCCAATATTCCCGAGCCTGATAAGAGCGATCTATTTGTTTGGCTCCTTCGTCTTGCTTTCATCGGCTTCTGCGCTTCTATTGTGTCTGATACTGTGTCAAACTCGTTGAGAGTGGTGAAGACGTATCGCCAGGTCAATGACACCAAAATCTCTTACAGTATGCTCCATTTCATGTGCCTGTTTGGAACTATGAAGAATTTCCACTGACAGGGTACTCCACAACAGCGAAAGCAGCGAAGAATGTTATCGAGAGAGACGGCGTGCTCGGCTTCCTCGGTCGTGGCCTCAAGACCCGCATCCTGGCCAATGGACTGCAGGGTGTTCTGTTCTCAATTCTCTGGAAGCTCTTCCTTGACCTGTGAGTTTCTTTCGACACCCTGTATTGACTTGTACGCATTTACTGATGTTTCGTAGTTGGGAGAAGAAAACTAGCTCTTGAGACCAGAGCATTGCATTGTGCACTACGCCTTTGACAAGCGCTACTCAGAGACACGGGACCTATTCTGATCGCTATCACCAAATGCCTCGTTCTCGGCATAGGAACTAAGTAGTGACCGACCTGTTGTTCGCTGATCTCCTTTCAACCTTCGCAAAACACACGAAGAGTCTAAGACAATATGTAATTGGCTGCCTGGCAGTTACCAGCTTGCAGAGATTTTGATGGCTGTTGGTCATGAAACATCTTCTAAGCTGTGATGATTATTTCGGGCACAAGGGCGTCATTTATTACTAGGATGGCTTTGCAGCGAATGCCTGGTTTTTCTTGCGGCAAAGTATTCCTAATCTGAATATAATCTTTTGACCAAATGTCTCTACAAGAGTACTCATGTGTACCAAGTAGGCTCAGGAATCTCGCCCAGCAGCTGATATCTTCCAAGCTCGCGGTTCTTGTATGCAACAGGGTCATGCAAGGAGTGTGTTCGGATGTCTCTCCAGAATCTGTCCAGACCAACCTTGGATCCGGTGGCCTTGGCGCCAGTGACCTCGAAGATGCCCGATGTTATTCTCAGACCGGTGTCAGTCGCCGTGACCTTGACACTTGCAACCCACTCAGCAGCCTCTCCTCTCTCTTGCGCGGTGAGCTTTGCTCTGGCTGTAGGATCTCCAGAGTACTCATACACATTGTCAATCTCCTCGCCAGCCTTATCGGCCAATGCTGTGGCAGCCCGAAGGTGAGCCAGGAAATTGCCATACGTAGACAGGATGTAGAATTCATCTTCCGCCTTGTCCTTGTTCTGCATCGAAACTAGTATCAGCGATCGCATTTCACTACGAACTCATGAGCTTACGTCTCCACCAAAGGGCCAGGCACGGGTGTTCTTTCTGGTGTATGCCGAAGCAAAGTCTAGTGCTCCCCATGCGATGCCGATATAAAAGTTGCTGAAGACGAGCTGAATGCTACAGAAATTGTTAGCAGTTGAACGATATCTCGACGGATTAGACCATCTCACGTTGGTAGAAGCAGGGAGGCAAATGGAATCTTGAGAATCGCGGGATCAGGCTTCTTCTCGGCGGCATTCCACCCCAAAGCATCCGCCCAAGGGGCCTTGACATTTTCGATCTTGACGCTTCCGGACTCACTGAGTCGCAGACCGACGTTGTCCCAATTGTGCGAGAAGATGATGCCTGGCTGGTCTGTCTTCACAATGGCGTAAAGATGATCCTCAGTTCCCTCCAACACACCCTCGAGTACTGTCAAGTCAGAGATGACACCGCCGGTGTTGAAGTTCTTGAAGCCGTTGAAGACCACAGCATCGCCATCTGAGGTGATCTTATGGTCGCTGTCGCGAGGGTTGACAGCGCCCCCCACGAAATAGTTGTTTGAGATGATGAGGTCCTGAGTACGGTCTGCCTGCTCTGGACTTCCGATTACATTTGCGGTCGTTGACCAAAGCAGGTGGTACCCAAGAAGCATTCCGATGGATCTAGTCCGGTTGGTAAGGCGCTCAGAATGTCGACTATGTTTTGGGGCTATGGGACTTACCCGTCACCCTTGGCAACTTCTCGAATCACCTTGTATCCCACACTCCATGGTTGCTCGCCACCTCCATACTTCCTCCAGCCGAGAACCTTCAACAAACCTGAGTGCTTCAGCAGGGCGATCTCAGCGCGAGGTGACTTGTTCTCCTTCTCTCGAACGGCTGCATCTTGAGCCAAAACTGATGCAACGTCTTTGGCTCGCTGCAGCCAGCTGCTCTCGTCTGTTGGGAGGCTGGACCACTTCGCCTTGAACTCATCGTAGACGCTAGGGTCTGTCGACGGAACAGAACGGGCGTTGCTTGTCATTTTCGTGGTGGAAAAATGAAGATTTGCGCGGATGGATGGAAAATCAAGCGCCGGTAGGGAAAAAGGCGCAGTAAAAGCTCACAGAATGCCCAATTTGGTCACGATGCAACGCAGTTTGCTTCACGAATATGCACGATGAGCTTCGAGAACGTCTCTCTTATTCAGTCCCGATGTACATATCGAACCCCTCATCTCTTCAATAGATGCGACAGGATAATGAGGTGCCGGCTCCGACTGATGCTCTCGCGCAACGCTCCACATCTATGTTGTGATATGTCGCCATCGAACCCAAAGCCGAGCTACCCATAGCTCCCCACACTAGCTCCGAAAACCCCACGTCAGCGATAACGCTTCATGCAGGGACAGAGTTACCGCGGCAAAGAGAGTTTCTGGAACCCATGTCCTGAAGCTCCGGCTAAATGGATCTGAGCTCATTTGGCAAGATGGAGGGCATTGTGCTATCCGTGGAATCTGGTAGGCTCACTGAATCAAGATGAAAATGTCGTCATTCACTAGATATCTGACAGAATAACGAACGATGCGATCGAATTTTATTACAGTTTGGCAGTTATTATCATCCACAAGACACAAGGTATGCAAACCCCACTGTCAATGTGCCTGCCTTCTAGACGGGATCCCCGACATGCACTGCCCCAGTTCTAGTCTACGTATTTGCCCATCAGGTTTTGCTGAGGTTTGACATGTCTAAGATCGCACGACTATTCAACTTTCTTCCTAGTCTTGGGGAAGTACTGCGACGTGTCTCCCAATGGAAGTTCAACGAGAGAATCCTTCAGCAGCAGATGAAACGTCAGGTACCTAGACGCGTCGGCATCATTAGTGGGGGTTCTACAGACAGAAGAGAAGTCTTACCATCCGACTAGACCAGCGAGAAATGCGAACACTCCTCCAGACTTCTTAAGACCGACAGCGGCAGTGGTGTGGCCATCTGCTAAGGCGAAGTAGCTTGCAGCAACCAGCACGAAACACAACTCGACGAAGATGAAGATGAGGATGTAAACTACGTTCGTCGGGAGGGTCGCGACCAAGTACGCCAAGACGAAGACGGACCATACTAGAGAGAGACAGCTGTCAGATGGTTTCTTTTGGAAAGCAGACCGGTACCTACTGATCATGAAAAGACCAAGAGCATTGTTGAGCTGTTTTGTGTCATCGCCATAGGCTGCAGCAACTCCAAACGAGGGAGTCAAGATGGCGCCGTATCCCGCGTAAAACAGTCCTTCAATCGGTGTTAGACGATTCATCGAAAATTGCATCGCGAACCGCGTGTGTCTGTCGATTTCGAAAAGACTTACCAAAGGCACTGAAAACACTGTAGCCAAAGCCATTTCCTCCCGTTAGCTCCCACTGAGCCGAGATGAAGAGCCCAAAAGCAGCAAGGAAGAAGAAGTTTGCGATGTAGACGTTCGTAGTTGTGACTCCTCTCCACTCCATCAAACTTAGCGAAAGTGTCGTCAAGGTCGTCGAAAAGGCTCCGATGGGTAGTGAAGTCTGAACAACGTGGCGTTAGCGACAGACGCTCGATTTATTCGGGAATGTAGACTTACAGCAGCTGTTGGCAGAGGTCGCGGTGCTGAAAACCTTGGATAGTTCAAATGGACCGTCTGCGATCTCTCCAGAGCCGGCTCAGGCCTCACGGTCTCGATGGCTTTCTCGCTAGTCCCATTTTGAACAGATGAATGGATAGACATGTTGACTAGAAGCAATAGCAGAAAATAGAAAGACAGTCAAGATGAATTGAAGTCTTGAAAGTGACGAGGACTTCAGATTATTGGATCACTCATATGGAGTCTATCTTGAAGGCATACTTGAACTAAAGCTGACAATGCGGCGTCCGAAAAAATCGAAATTGAGTTTGTCCTCCTATCCTTGTCCCTCGAAAGCAACCTTACGAATTGAACGTATCTTCGGCAGTTGAACTAAAATAAAGTTCGCAGATCGAAGGAGAATCACACCTCGCGCAATCCATTGGAGAAATGGGGTCTTTCAAGCGTGGGGAAAGCTCCAATGGGCTGGGATGTGTCAGTCTCGTCATTCTGTCAACAATGGTGCAATTGCCTCAGAATATGGAGTAACTAGATACACGCACCACACTTGTTACGGTTGAATGTGCTGTTATTCGTCGTAGTCCGTCTAAGCCGGGGGTATCTGAGCTCTGACGTGCATCGTCTGGTTGCACTGGAGATCACGACAGAGCTGCTATGATGTTGACATTCGACTGGACCTTCCACGATTGCGCGGATTTCAACCAATTAATTAAATTGAGCAAATTGTTTCAGACCCCTTTGGTACATTTCGGCAGAACGGAATGGCAGATCTCTCGTCCCAATTATCGGGGTAAACAGATCGGCCCCCAATGCCCAAATCTCATTGCCTTGAAAGCTGCAAGGGCACACGCACCTTTGTCGCTCATGCAACGCATGTTCGTGATTCTTGGATCCCATCTGGCCGGGACACTTAACTTCGAAGATATCAAGTACACTTCTCAGCTACAACTCTGAGAAGTCCTTCGCCCCTTTTTCTGAACATCTCTGGTCCCACCACACACATTGCGGCCTTTAACTTACCTACCGAGACAAAATGGCCCAGCCGCATCCTCTCAACACCGACCCTGACCGTCTGAAGTTCGCGTATGTACTGCCTCTTACGGGATTAAGATAAGTCAATTGACTAGCCTCTTAGTTATTGGGTACCAAACGTCTCAGGCGGCTTGATTATTAGCAAGATCCCTCAAAAGACCAACTGGGACCTCGCCAGCAATATCAAGTACGCCAAAGCCGCGGAGAATGCAGGCATCGAGTATGGCCTCACCCAGATTCGCTTCACAGCGTCTTATGGAGCCGCGAATCAACATGAATCCGTGTCATTTTCTCAGGCCATTCTCCAAGGCACAGACACCATCAAGCTCATCGCTGCCATTCTTCCGGGCCCATGGAACCCCACTGTCGCTGCTAAGCAGATCGCCAGCATTGACCACTACAGTAACGGCAGAATCGCCGTGAATTTGGTGTCAGGTTGGTTCAAGGTAGGTTTCCTAGAACTGTAAGTGGGAATGATTGATACTAAAGCTTTTTCAGGGCGAATTCACGGCTGTTGGTGAGTGGTGGCTTGAGCACGCAGAGCGATACCGCCGCACCAATGAGTTCATCCGCTGCCTGAAAGGTATCTGGACCGCGCCGGAAGACACCGGCTTCACGTTCGCAGGCGATTTCTACCGCTACAGAGACTACAGGCTCAGCCCGAAGCCGGTACAGAAGCCTCACCCGGAGATCTTCCAAGGTGGTAACAGTGACGATGCTCGCAACAACGGTGCCGAGGTCAGCGACTGGTACTTCATGAACGGTAATGACCTGGACGGTTTCCGTGACCAGATTGCAGACGTCAAGGCTCGGGCTGCCAAGGTTGGGCGTGAGAACGAGGTTCGATTCGCCGTTAATGGCTTCGTCATTGTTCGCGAGACGGAGGAGGAGGCCGTTCGGGTGTTGCAAGAGATCCAAGGCAAGGCCGACAAGGAGGCCGTAAATGCCTTCCGTGACGCCGTTCAGCAGGCTGGAGCCAGCACTTCGAACAAAACGGGAATGTGGGCCAACAGCAAGTTTGATGACTTGGTCCAGTACAATGACGGCTTCAAGACGAAGCTTATCGGAACGAAGGAACAAGTCGCAGAACGTCTAGTGTTGTTGAAGAGTCTTGGGATTGACCTGGTACTCACTGCGTTCCTGCATTACGACGAAGAGATCGAAAATTTCGGAAGAGACGTTGTCCCATTGGTAAGACAGTATGAGAAGGAAGGTCGGGGAAAGGATGCAAGCTTTGAGATTGAGAGAACCGGAGCCGTGTACAAGAAGAAGTAAACTAAGGGAGTATTCATTCCAAAACGATGAGTCCTAGACGAAATGGGAAATCTCTTTTGAATGTCATTCCACAAAAGCTTGTCATTCTGTGTGATTGAGAAATGCATTAAAGTAACCCGAAATGGATCATAGTGATGCTCGTCCACCGCACATTCTCGAACATCTTCAACACCCAAGTCTAAACCTTCAGCTCGTTTCTGATGGCATTGTAGCCTTCCAACAGTGTTTTTGCTCTTTCAGAGCTTCTAACCTTGAACTGCATCGGAAATGGCAATGGTTCTAAGATCACATTCGAGTTCGTAGCCTCCGTGTCAAAGGTAACGTCTTTATCGGTCGAGGGGCATTTCTTCAAGCCCATGTCAAAGGCCCAGCAGACAGCGGCTCCAGCGACGAACATCTCATCGTCAACGAGGTTCTGGCCGAGGCAAGTTCTGCGTCCCCAGCCAAAGGTGTGCATGCCCACGCCATCCCGGAAGTTGGGATAACGGCTGAGAGGTTCTTGGTATGTCGGGAAGCCTGGTTCCAAGTATCGGTCAGGTCGATAGTGGTCTGGGTCAGGATACTTTTGGCGAACACGGTTGATATTCCTGGTGAATGATCATTAGAATAGGTCATCAAAACGGACAGACAAGAATTTACCATTCACAAGCAAGAATAATAGTGCCTTTCTCGATTTTGACGCCCTGAAACTCTGAATCTTGTTCGCATTGATGTGGGACACCTTAAAATTTGTTAGCAGGTGAACTAAACTTGAATAAACAAAACAGCCTTACCAAGAGGAACGCCAGATCTCCAGCGGAGTGTCTCCTTCAAGCAAGCCCTCACCGTCGGAAGCTCTGCGAAGTCGTCTCTGGTTGGCATCCGATCACCGCAAACCCTGTCGATCTCATCTTGGCACTTCTGGAGCCATTCAGGGTGAAGCGCCATGCACATCAAGAAGAATTGCATGGGTCCAGAGATGGTCACTACCCCAACAAGGCATTGGAAGCCGAGCATACAGGCTGCAAAGTCTTCATCCTTTTCGCTTTGCATTAGGGTCTCATTGCCTGCCTTCTGCAACTGCTCGAAGTATCGGTATGTCCAGGTATCGCTTGGCAGCTCGCTTCTGCGGTATCGTGCCTTGGCAAGGCGGAACGATCGCAGCCACCATGCGCGCTGGTTCTTCTCCCGCGCCACCTCGTGGTTGCGCCAGGGGTTGTAGCGGATAAGGTCGCCAAGGTGCCACAGCGGGGTCATGGTGTTGACAACAGGGCCAGACACTGACATTTGTGTCAGTGTTGCGATGGCGTTGTCACCGTACGCCTTGCCGAGGGAGGCGTCGTCCCAAGCAAGGCGGCTGATGATCCGCCCCGTTAGCTCGCGGGTGTTACCGTGGAACTTTTCAGGGTCCAGCAGCAGGGTGACAAGCCAGCGCTTGACTTCATTTTCGATGTGGCCGTAGAAGTGCTGCTGGTGTGCTGCAGCCATTGCGGCATGAACCCATTTGCGTTGGAATTTCCAAGTGTCTGATCAGGTGCAGCTCATTTAGCTTCCAATCTTACTGCTTGACAGTCTTGCGACTGACGGAAGCCCATCACTTACCATGCCGATCCATCAATGCAGAATAGGCAGGCCCCAGTTTGTGGTCAATCAGAGCCCTGATCTGTGGTCTGCCTGCAAAATTGTTACCATTCTTGACGAGAAGTTCTTGGGCCATCTCTTCATCAGAGATTATGACAAACTTCTGGCCAAGCATGCTGGTCTGGTAGATTGGGCCGAACTCATCAGCCCATTCTTTCAGCTTCAGCCACATAGCAAATCTGGGTAAGTCATGAACACGACCGACGATAGGGTATTGTTTGGGACCAGGAAATCTGGCAGGCTTCTGGGTGACTTTGGCATCGTTTGTGGACGCCTTGCTAGACCATCCAGATAGTCGGCGAAGAGAGGAAAAGAGGAAGCCTGGCACCACGAGGATGCCCAGGTAGAATATGACCAGAGCAAAATTGTCCATCTCCTTGTAGAGCAGTCTGGTGCATACAGTATGGGATGATGGTCACAATAAGAAGAGGTGAAGAGTGACTTCGCGAGACAAGGAGAGCGCGGTCTTGAACCTAGATATACAGGCTGGAGTATCGTCATCCGCAGGGCGAGACCGTTTCCGAGGAGCTGGGTGAGCTATGGAGCCCCCACTCGCGCGCGTTCACACAATATCACCTAACCTGTCTCTCGTTTGATGCCTAGTTGCCTGCTGAACGTTTGTGCCGCATCTAGCTTCCTAAGTGGCACCCATCTATACACGACCGGAGGTGTGGTATGGAGTTGCTGATCTTGGCTGTACCGGGCATATCTGTTCTGGATCCGTTTTCCAGACCCACATGTCCAGCAATACCACCCTCCATTGTGCATGAGCTAGGAATGTAGGGAAACCGCTCCACCCAATGGTGCATCCTCTGGATAACCAGATTCTGCGAAGAGTATGATGCCTTCGCCCGAGCTGATGCGGGCATCATCAAGAAAGCCTTACAAGGGGCTCCGTTTCGCGGCGCACCCTTCTTTTTAATCGGCGCACCCCTTCGTGGCTAAAGTGTTGCTAGGCATGTGCGAAGTCCACTGCTATACTGCTTTGCTAGAGTCGTGTAAGTCTCCTATCTAGGTACTTGCTAGCCTGCACTCCTCCTGCGGGCCAGGCTTCCTTCCCTCTGCTAGCTGAGCTCCCTACTACTTCCTATTCAAAAGCCTCATTTACCTATAGAGAGCAGAGCCTAAGGCTAGCTAGCCAGCCAGCTGAAGGAAGCCTAGCCAGCAGAGGGTTATCTAGCAGAGGGAAGGCCGGTCAGTAGAGGGCAGGTCGGTCATTAGGCAGAGGGCAGAGACAGTGTTTTCACATTACAATAGAATTATCGTGAGTTTTCAAGCAGCTAATTGCTAGTGATTACCTCACCATTAAGCCACCAAAAGGTGCACCAGGTACCCAAAAACGTGCGCCGCGAGACAGGGCCCTTTAGAAAACCCCCCCAGCGGAGCCGACACGATTGCGCATGTCTCAAAAGCATGGCGGAAGACATTTGGTGACTGATCCGAAGGATAGTGCGCAGGGATGGCCATCCCGAATATCATGCGCCTGAGCCAATCCAGTTACACTATCCCATTAAGGGCGGAAAATGGCTTAAGCAGGGCTTCGAAGTAGCTGCAGGGGTAGTTGACTAATTGCATAATTTGACTTATGACTGACTCTGAACGAGGTATATTGCTGACAGGGGTAGCTACACCTTTCTGCTGCATGAAAAATCCAGCAAGTAATGCTGATGTTTAGGCGTTCTCATTATGCTACTTTGCTCAGCAGTTGCCTGTACAGTAGAAAGGTAGGTTGCACTTAATATAGCTTTAGTGTATATAATATTATTCTTAGCTACTGTTTCTATTAACTTACTCTAATATAGTCTTTTTAAAACGCTTTATATATATTTAGCAGTATTATTCCTTTTTATATTATCTATAGTTATATAGGATTACTTCTATAACTTAGATATTTTTAAAGTATTGCTTTCTAATAGCTATAAACCTAAATTTAACTGTAAGTTATTTATAGAGCTTTTATTAAAAAGCTATAGAGAGTTTTTTATATTTAAAGTTTAAAGCTTTATAGAGTAAGTAGATATTAATAAATATAACCTTTATAAGTATAAAACAGTTAGCAGATATAATATTAGAAGTATTTTATAGACTTCTACTAACTTAATAGGTAATTAAAAGCTATAAGCTGCTAGCTGCTGTAATAGCAGCATTATTTAGTAATATTAATATAGTTAGCTTTATATTAGTTGCTAATATTAATGCTGTTTATATTATAGTTATAGTTATTAATAATTTCTAGCATTAATAAGTGCTGATAAAACACTATAGCTAGCTTATAATCTTTTTTAAATAACTATAAACTTTAAGAGTTTCTTATATTAATAAATATAGAAAGGATTTTAAAAGAGATATATGCTGTTCTTATTAAAGTTAATATAGCGCTAGGTTATTTATATATTTATAGAGTAGTAATTTCCCTACTGTTAAATATACTACTAATCAGAAGTATAACTATATTATCTTTAAATGCAAACTGGTAGATAAGGCTATTTAGTGTTAAGTAGGTAAAAAGCTAGCCTTATAGCATAAAGTCACTCTTTTTATTGCTAGCTTATAGCTGCCTAAATAGCCTAATAATCCTAAAATTCAGCTAGATAGTGCTAATAGCAGTAATAAGTAGCTGCAGTTAATATAAATAGCATATAAAGTTAATAGTAATAAATAAGTTATTAGTAAAAATATAGTAGTAAGTAGTAATACCTTCTAGCTAAAGGAAAGTAGATATAAATAGGTACTATATAAAGGTGATAATAACAGCTTAAGTAAGCACTAACTGCTTAAGTATATAAAGCTTTTAGAGCACTAGCTTATTAGCAAAGCATGCAAAGCCTTATACTGCCTCTACTGCAATTTAAACTAGCAAAAAGTATAGAAATAAGATATTAATATTAAGAGGTCCTTTTTTAGCAGTAATAATCTTAGAAGTTAATAAAGGATTAGTATATATATAAGGTATTTAAGCTAGGAAGTAGCTTTGCTAAGCAGCTACTTACAGTTTAAACCTAACTTTAATAGGCTTTTTTAGCATCTTAATAATATTATAAGAGCATCTTTAAAAGCATACTATATATTTATTAACAGCAATAATAAAGCTAGAGTTTTAAAGTGAGAGAGATATCTATTAGATTCTATCTAACTATAGCTGAATTTTATTCTAGATGCTAATAAGAGGTATAGGCATATTAAAGTTTTATAAGCGAAAATTGCAATAGAAATTAATAAAACAGTCTCTTAAGATATAGTTAATAAGATTATAGTATAATGTCTGCAGCACTATTAACTAGTAATAATCTTACTAAGCAGTAAGATATATTAATAAGTAGATTAAGTAAGTAAAAAAGATATAGACCTTAATAAGGCTAGTAATAAATAACTTATTAAAGTGTAATACTTTTCTTTTAAGCTTTTAGTGAAAGCTGCTAGCGCTAACTTAACGCTAGAAGTACTGCTAATTAGTCTATTTTGCTTAGTTAGCAATAAGGTTAGTAGGTATAAAGCATAGAAAAATATTAAAGGCTGACTTGCTATTAAGGGGTATAGAGATTGCAGCATAGTTAGCAAGGTGTAACTTATAAAAAGAGAGGTAATAATATGCTTTTAGTATGCTGCTATTAAGCTACACTTTTAGCTGCTATTATAATATTAATTTGAGGCTAAAGTTATTCTTATGCAATAATATTAACTTTAGGGAGAGCTGTAAAGCTAGCTATAAAGCTAGCTATAATAGAAGCTGTAATATTAGCATTAACTATAAAAAATCCTAATCTAAGTAAAAATTAGCTATAAAAATAATAGAAGTATTAAAAAAAAGCATTTATTATTATCTTTATTATTAGAAACCTCTTCTATAAGGTTTAGTTTATTATCAGAAGCCTTATTATTATTATTATAGCTAAGTGGAAGGGGTAAGTTAAAGAAGGTGTTATTTAAAGTAGATAGAGGATAAAAGCTAAAGTAGCTGAGGTTAGGTTATAAAGAAGAACCTATTGCAGTTAATTAATATATTAGCTAAAATCTAGTGCGTTTAATTAGCTAGAAAGTATAGAATATATTATACTTATACCTTTATATATAAGGAAGAAAAGAATAAATATTTAATAAATAAATATTATATCTTTAAAGTGTAATAACTCTATGCACTTAAGAGATATGAACTTATAAATATTATTTCTGAACTCCTTATTTCATTCAGCATATAATGATATATAGGTTATATGCATAGACCCTATATAAGGTTAAAGATCAATATACTTCTAAAGGAATATTAGACTTTCACTCTAAGGTTATAATATTGCTATAGCAAATTATTTGCTTACTAAGGATTAGTAATCCTTAGTAATCACATTACTAAGCGACTTATGCGCTTACTGAGACGCTAAAAATAGCTATAATATATATATACATACCTAAGAGAAATCAATCTATATATACCTACCTTTTCCCCTACTTCTTCTAGCCTTCTAGCTTATTACATATATATCAATATATATATCTATCGATATCTACATTTTCTCCTCTATTCGAATATTCTACCAGATTATGCAACAAACTATTAAAATCACTTTAAATCACAATATTTTACCAGATATTTACTTATATTATTACAGCTCTTTTACTACTTCTCTTTCTACCTATATATCTATGCTAACAGGTTATAAGCCTAGTCAGACTATTTCTAAACAGCTTATAAGCCTCTTTAAGAGCAAATCTTTTCTATATTTACATATTTCTATTCCTTATAAGGATATTATCTTTAAAAGAGATTTACTTCACACTACCTATACTGAAATCAAAATCCTATAAGCTTTTATAATTTTCTTTTATAGAGTTAACCTCAGTAGAGAGATTATTACTCAATCTGAGGCAAATATCTATAAAGATTACCCTATTAGGCAACTTGCTAGCGTTATAGAGGCTTATTTATATAATAAAGCCTCTATTAACTACCTTCTCGAAAAGCCTAACCTATCTAACTGGTTTAAACCATAACAAACTGCACTAAGATTGAAACGACAAAATAAGTACCTCTGAACGATCTAACCAATCAGAGAGCGAGAATCCCAAAGTACCCCCAAATCGAGCCTTTAAGATATAAGGCAAATAAGGCTACTATAAAAATATATATTATAAAAAGGAGGAAATATCTATAAAAATCTAAACTGTTTATTTAAGTTATTTAGTTTTTAAATAAAAATACTTCATACTACCTTTTTATATTTTACTTTCTTATAAGTATATATTTCTATATCTTTAGTTATTTAACTAAAAGGAAATACTTTTAAGATATATAAGTAATATAAAATATTTATATTCTGTTTTATTTACTTAAATAGAAATAGATTCTACTAAGATAACTATACAGAAGCTATCTAGTAGTAAGAACTATCAAACATAGGCTTTAAGATTTAGTTCTTTACTTATAAGTAAAGATATTAATACTAATCTTGAAATTCCACTTTCATATAATAACTTAGACCCTAATAATAAGGCATTAGCCTATATTAGATTATTATGTGAAGATAGTCCTCTTAGAGTAATAAAAGACTTTTCAACTGCTTCTAAGGCTTAGTTAAAGCTAAAAAAGCTATATAAGCCTAAAGGATTCACTAATAAGTTTTTAACTTATAAAGAATTCTTTAATATTACTTTAGAAAATTCAGATAACTTAAAAACCTATTTAAATAGAGTTAAAGAGTTAACTGATGATTTAGCTATAAAAAACTTAGCTTTACCTAAGCAAGTAATTATAGCTAAAATATTAAATTCTTTAGATAAAAGTTATGAAGGTTTTGTAACTAATATAACTTAATCTTTAAGAAAAGACTCTGAAGCCTATACTTTAGACTCTTTATTCGCTAATTTATTAGATAAATCTAAAAGAAAAACTGATATAATTAATAATAATATTAATTATATTAAAAATAAAAAGCCTTGGAAAAAGACTAAAGGTTTTTTCTGTAAAAACTGTAAAAAACCAGGTCATACAGAAGATAACTGCTTTTTTCTTAACCCTAATAAGGCTCCAAAAGAGTAGAGAGAAGCCTTTTATTCTAAGTATAAAAATAATACTAAAAATAATAAGGTTAACTCTACTAATAGTAGTAAAAATACTACTATAAAGAAAAAACCAACTAAAAAGAGTAATAAAGCTCTTTTAGTTAAAAAGTCTACTATAGAAGAAGAAGAAGAAGAAGAAGTAGATATTATAGATACTTCTTCTATTAATAATACTTCTTCTATTAATAACTCTTCTACTAATTCTTCTATTAATAATTCTCTAACTGAATCTATATCTAATATTAATAATATGATAATAGATTCAAAAGATGAAGAAGAAGATGAAATTCAGTTTGAAAACGTAACTATAACCCTATTAAATAACTATAATAATAGTACTAAACCTACTATAGGTAATATAATCTAAGATATAATATGAGATAATACTTATATATTTTCTAATAGTGAATCTAATTTCACTATATTTTATTTAGATACTAGTGCTACTATTTATGTTATATGTAATAAAGAGTTATTTTATAATACTTATACTATAAATAAGCAAGTTAAATAGAGAGAAGCAAACACTATAACAGCTAAATTAGCTGGTGATATTAAATTAAGCTTACTAAATAATAATATAATATTATTAAAACACTGCTTTTATATTCCTATATTAGGTATAAACTTATTAAGTTAGTTATAATTAGATAAGCAAGGAATAGCTTGCATAGTATAAAAAAATACGCCTATACTATATAATATTATAAAAGAAGATGTATTAGTTAAAGGGGGCAAGAGAAGAGACTTATATTACTTTAAAACTAAAGTAATTAAGCAAAATACTTCTCTTAACTTAACTAATACTATAACTAATACTATATCTAATACTATAAAAGAAATACCTTCTAATAAGATATATAAAAATGCTTTAAAGTGGCATAATAGATTAAGTTATATAAACCTACAGTCTCTAAAGCAACTATATAAGGATAATATTATTTCAGATAATATATCTAATATATATAGTTTAAATTGTGAAGCCTGTTTATTAGGAAAATTCACTAATAAAGTAAATAAAATATCTAATAATTATAATAAAGAATATCCTTTTTTAGGAAAAGTAGCTGCAGATATATATAGCTCTATAACTCCTAAAACCTATAATAATTATAGATACTTTATTATATATTTAGATAAAAAGACTAAAATTGCTTATAGCAAATTATTAAAAACTAAGTCTGAAATTAAGGTTTATTTAAGTTTTTTAGAATTTAAAAACCAATTTGAGACTATAGTATTTAAAATAAAAGAATTTAATACTAATAGAGGTACTGAATTTAATAATACCTCACTAAATAATAAATATTTAACTAGTGGGATTATACATAATACTACACCTCCTTATACGCATAAGCCTAATAGTATTATAGAACGTATTATACGTTCTATAGTAAATAAAATTAGGACTATAATTAAACTAGCTAATCTACCTAATTATTTATAGGGAGAAGCTTGCTTAGCTGCAATTTATCTTTATAACGGAACCCCACATAAAGCTTTAGGCTATAAAACGCCATATGAAGCTAAAAATAATATAAAACCTAGTTTAATACATATTAAAACTTAAAGTAGTATATATTATTATAAGAATAAAAATCCACATATTAAGAAACTAAATAATAGAGCTATAAAAGCTGTATTAGTTAATTATAGATCTAATAGCTATAAGGTATATAACTTTAATAAAAGAAGAGCCTTATAGACTAGAGATATAACTATCTTAGAAAATACCTTTTTATCTTCTATTAAATTAAATAAAGAAGACACTATTATTAAAGATATTAATACTAATATTAATATTCCTTATAATAATAATAGTAATAATAATAATATATTAAATCCACAATTTAATAGCGGTTATAATACTAAGGAAATTACTCCTAGTCTGAATTCTAATAATAATCAAAAAGAAGATAAAAAGAATAATACTTCTATAATAACTAAAAGTAATAAGAATATTAATAATAATAGTAATATTATTAATAAGTTTAAATTTACTATAGAAATCCCCTATAAGAATAAAGAGGATTTTAAAGACTATATATAGGCAGAAGAAAACAGTGCACTATTTACTATAAACAACTGTCCTAAATTAAAAGAAATTTTATCTGCTTATAATAATAATAAAGATAAAACCTCTTATATTCTATCTATAACTAATCTTATAGATCCTTCTACCTATAAAGATGCTATAAATTCAGAAAATTCAACTGAATAAATTCAAGCTATAGTAGAAGAAATAAAAGATCTAGAAGATAGAGAAACCTAAACTATAATAAATATAAATAACTACTCTTTAATACATAATAATTATTATTCTTCTAAAGATAATAACTATAATATCCACGTTTTAGGTAGAAGATAGGTTTTTAGAACTAAATATAATACTGAAAACCAGCCTATAAGGTATAAAGCTTGCTAGGTAGTTTAAGGTTATAATTAATACTTAGGTATAGATTATTTAGAAACCTTTAGTTCTACTTATAGACCTGAAAGTTATAGACTTATACTCTATATAAGAATAAAACCAAGATGGGTTATAGAGCAATATGATGTTACTCTAGCGTTTGTTCACACTAATATAGATAAAGATATCTATACTATAATACCTACTGGTTTTATATATAATTCTAAAACTAATAAGTTAGAGCCTTTATTAGAATATTCTAATAAAAATAATAAAACTATTAAATTAGTTTATAAATTAAATAAAGCTTTATATAGTTTAAAACAAAGCCTACACTTATAGTATTTATATTTAAAAGAAATACTTCTAAAAATAAGCTTTATAGTTTTACCTTATAATAAAGCTGTTTTTATATTAAATTATAGAGGTTATAAAGCTATACTAGCTTGCTATGTAGATGATATACTAGCTATAGCTATAGATAATAAAACTATAGACTATATATATAAGTATACCTCTAAATATATTAAAATTAAAAAACTAAGGGTTCCTACTATGTTTCTCAGACATGAGATTACTATAGATAGGAAAAATAAAGCCTTTTATATATATCAAACTTAGTATATAAATAAAATACTTAAAAAGTATAATAAAATGCATTTATATCTAGTTAAAACGCCTTATTTAAATACTAAGTATTTAGTCTCTAATAAGGGACAGGCAACTAAAGAGGATATTAATAAATATCAGCAAGAAATAGGTGCTTTATTATATCCTGGTTTAAAATCCAGAATAAATATAACTTATGCAGTTAATAGGTGTGCTAGATATATAAGTAATCCTTCTAAAGATCACTTTATAGCACTAGACTGTATATAGGCATATTTAAATACTTATCTTAAATTAAGAAATTATTATAACTGTAATGTTATATATAATATTATAAGATTTTCAGACTCTAATTAGGCTGGAGATATAGAAGATAGAAAGTCTACTTCTGGCTATTTATTTTGCTTAAGCTTATATAATATTATAAGCTGGAATACTATTAAGCAAAAAACAGTTGCTTTAAGTAGCTGTAAAGCTGAATATATAGCTTTAGTAGAAGCTATAAAAGAAGCTATTTATTTATATAATAGCTATAAGTTTATAATTACTTCTGCTTCTATAGATTTTCCTATTAATATTCTTAAAATATTAATAGACAATCAAGCTGCTCAAAAGTTAGCTGAAAATCTAGAATTTCATAAAAAAGCTAAGCATATTGCTATTAAATATCACTTTAGTAGAGATGCTATTAAAGACTGCTTAGTAAAGCTTTTTTATATTAAATCTTAGGATAATATGGCTGATATATTGACTAAGCCTATTAAAAAGAATATTTTAGATCTAGTTAAAACTAGACTAAATATTATACCTAAGGGTTTTTTACCTACTAGTAACAACTATACTATAGAAAAAGGTATAGCTAAACTTAACTACTAGTTAATATAGTTTTCCCTTAAATAATTTTTTTTATTATTTTTATTTTTATATTCTTTTATATATAAAGGGTTTTTATTATAATTTTCCTTTATAAAGAGGTTTATATTTTTTCCTCTTATATTATTCTATCACTATAAGGTATATACCTTTATACTTATATATACCTTAAGGGGGGATATAGAATATATTATACTTATACCTTTATATATAAGGAAGAAAAGAATAAATATTTAATAAATAAATATTATATCTTTAAAGTGTAATAACTCTATGCACTTAAGAGATATGAATTTATAAATATTATTTCTAAACTCCTTATTTCATTCAGCATATAATGATATATAGGTTATACGCACAGACCCTATATAAGGTTAAAGATTAATATACTTCTAAAGGAATATTAGACTTTCACTCTAAAGTTATAATATTGCTATAGCAAATTATTTGCTTACTAAGGATTAGTAATCCTTAGTAATTACGTTACTAAGCGACTTATGCGCTTACTGAGACGCTAAAAATAGCTATAATATGTATATATATACCTAAGAGAAATCGATCTATATATATCTACCTTTTCCCTTACTTCTTCTAGCCTTCTAACTTATTATATATACATCAATATATATATCTATTAATATCTACATTTTCTCCTCTATTCGAATATTCTACCAGATTATACAACAAACCATTAAAATCACTTTAAATCACAATATTTTACTAAATATTTACTTATATTATTACAGCTCTTTTATTACTTCTCTTTCTATCTATATATTTATACTAACAGAAAGTTATTAAGTAGAGTGAAAAAGACTAATATAGTTAATTAAGGAGATTATAGCTTAAGCTGCAAAATGCTTCCTTTTTGCCTCTATAGTTAATTGAAAATTCAACTACAATTAGTAAACAAAAAAGAAGAGCAGAAAAATGATCGCTATATTAATCTGTATATAAATATCGCTTTTTTTTCATTAGACGATTTATAGCTGATTATTGCAAGAGTTTCAAAAAATTCCAGAATCACTCTAACCCCTTGCAAGTGGCCAAAAGTCACAAAAAAAGGTACATTTGAGCCATTTTCCGCCCTTATAGTGCAATCAGATGTGTGCCAGGAGCTAAAAACCAGGACTTTTAACCCCTGCTGCTACTGTCTCAGAGGCCTCGTCATACTGCTGTAACCAGCAATTGAGGCGTTAATTCACTGCCTTCTTAATATGTTGTTTTGCTGTAAATAGATCACTAATATGAGGTTTTTATCAATATTAAATTCTTTACAGAAGAAGGTGAAGGATAGGGGGTTTATTAACTCTTATATCTTCTTTTGCAGTCAGATAGTAACAGCAATAATAGCTACTGCAACAATAATCCTAAGCATTCTTTTTGATGATAAAGAAGGTAATAGTATTTAAGATGATGCAGAGATCCTTAATGCTGGAGAGGATGTAGGGATGCCCCTGCTGCCACTATATTGACGCTACACCCCCTGCTCTTTATTGACAGCAAGGGTTACTTAGTTCTATAAGGCCTTGCAGCTGTTTCTCATTCTGACTTAAGAATAAGTTAATAAGGGGAACTTACCTAATAATTGAAGCTTATATATTAACTGCATAATAAGTAATATCCTGCTGCAGATGTAGGCAGAGTTCTTAAAGCTGCTAGGATATATCTAGAAGACTTTTATTAATAAGTTTAAGTTGTTATTATATAAGTAGCATAAAGTTAAAAGCTTCTTCTGCTTAAGTATTAAGTATAATAATAAGTTTAACATAATATATATATTAGAAGATTGCTAGTAGAACTTTATTGCTAAGAACTTTTATCTGCAGGCTATTAGAAAGAAAGGCTTTCTATTTATTAATAAGTGTAGAATCTTATAGCCTAACTAAGTGTTAACAGGCTAGTTTATTATTAAAGTAAGTAGTATTAATGCTATTAAGATTACTTCTAATAATAAGAATGAGGCAGAAGAGGTTAAAGTAGCCTTCAGCAAGCCTTCTTAACGCTAAAAGAGGAAGCAGTTAAATTTTAATAACCTTAAAGATAATTCTATAGCAAATACTGCTGCACTTACTATAGCTTTATCAGCAGAGCTAGTTTAATACTGCTTAATAAGGCAAAGTGAGGAGAGAAGTTATTAGTTTAATAAATTCAGCAGGCATATTAAGCAGAAGATTAATCAACTTAGAGAGATAATCTCTACTCCTCGCAAGGTAGAGTTAGGCGATATTAACGCAGCAAGCTGTGATTTTTAAATATTATTTAGGCATTACATTAAGGCTAGCGCAGCATTGCATATTGCTTAATACTTTAGAGCCTATATATTAGAGGCAGTCACTTAGTTAAGTATTAAGTTAATTAATAAGAAAGAAGCTTTTTTAGCTAAACTGCAGTTAAATAGGCTTAATATTATACTTAATAACTAACTGTTGATTTGTTTGCTAGTGTTTACTAGTTGTTAAATAATATACAATTTTTTTCTGCAATTATCAGCCTTTTTTGCTAAGTTAACTATATTAAAAAAAGAGCTCTTTTTCTCTCTACCTCTAGTGTTAACTCTAATATCAAAGTTAATATTAATATTAACAACCTATCTTGCTAGCTAACTTTATACTATATAACCACTTTAATTGCATTATTATTATCGCTACGCCTGCTATTATTATTATCCCTCTTTTAAGCCTGCCTTACCTTAAGAGCTTCCTACGCTTAGATTGCTATGTTATGCTGTACTGCCTTGCTAGCCCTCATACTAACCACCTTATTTGCCTGCCTTCTTACTATCTCTAACACTTAATCTTATATAGAGTTGAGAGGTATATCATCTTACTATTTAAGAGTAATAAAGTTATAAACTGCAGTTACTATATATACTATTCTAACTTAATCTTTATAGAAATATTCTGCTAAGCAGTTCTTAAGCAGAAGCTACTGCTTTTTTATATTGCTAAAGAGGTTTTTAATTCTCACTTTTCTGCTAGTATAGAGTATATTATACACCTCTTTTGCTAATATTGCATTAATATATACCCTCATTTCAGCCTAGTAATACCTCTTACTAAAGAAAAGCATTAAAATGCCCCTCTTATAGGCAAATCTAACATCTCTAAAGTAGTACTAACCTGCCAGCAGGTTGAATAATTAACTACATACCTGCCATATCAATGCTGCATCGTTTATAGATCTTTCTATGCCTGCCAGTATATATATAAATATTCTATTAAATTAGATTGCATAAAATATATTTTACTGCAGCTAGCTCTTATAACTAATAAACCTCTTTTTCATCTATGCAGGCATATAGGCAGATAAAAAAGTCCTATCTATCGCTCTAATACAGTTTGTAAAGTAGCTATACTTATCTTTCAGCTCAATCTGAAGTGATATATATAAGGCGTCTAGCTGCTTAACAACCTTATTATAGAGGGTAATAAGACTAGTAAGTACTTATTGATATATCTCTAAAATAGTGCTTTATGCTATTTGAAATTTATTTAAAGTTATATGCTGATGCACCTCTTAGCTTAATATATATAAGCTGATCATCAGCTTATACTTAAAGCTCTAATATTAAATATCTTTAATAAAATTATAGTGTTATAGCTAAGCTATAATATTTATAAAGTTTCTCTTTAAGATATAGAACATTTAGTAGAAGTTATTATAGTTACTATATAGCAGTAAGGCAGTATATTTAGATACCTACTTTATACTACTAAAATATTAAATTACTTAAAGACTAGACTTATTAATAATATTATTAATTAGAGCTATAATAGCTATAGCTACAGCTGCAGTAATAGTATTAGCAATAACAATAAGTTATTAAGAGATATTTATTTTAATGCTTAAAATATAACTAATATAGAACAGAGATATATAAAGTCCACCTTAGCATTTAAATCCTAGTGCTAGCTTTGCTTTTTAACATATTAAACCAGACAGCAGAATCCCTTAAGAGTGCGCTAGCTATTCCTAAAGCATACTGTTTCATCTAAGGTCTCACAGAGTGACTTTTCATAAAGCCAGGCTGGTGCTAGCATGAGGGGGGCATCGTCAGATTCAGCAAAGTGCCCCAAAAAGCCGATAATTAGGGAAATTATACATGCTTACATCATCAAAAAACCCTGGTTTTTAGCTCCTGGCACACATCCGATTGCACCATTAATGGGATAGATCTTAGAATCAGGAGCCGTCATCAATATTGTACATCAGGGAACATGTTGCATGAGCCCGCGAGTGCAGAGAAAAAGATTCCGGATTTTCCTTCGGCATGTCAATTTTACTGTCTTAGAGAACGAAGCGTGTGGGTATTAGTGAATTGCTTGTGCCCCAGATTCGCTATCGGATCGTGAAAAAGCGTTTATCCCGCTTACGAGACCATGCATGAGCCAAAGCTGCCTGCTCATTCAAAGACTGGCGGTGTGCGACCTTGCAGACATCTGCTTGAGACTAAAGGTGAGATCAATACGCTAGAGAAACACCTTCCTGCAGGGAGGCTCTTGAACCTGGACACAAACTGCGCCTTCAATCGTCGAATCCGAGATGGATCGCGAGCTTACATGCATCCCTTTCACCGCAAGTGGATCGTTCCAACGGTGCTCGTATGAGCTGATGGCTTGATGGTACCTCTGCGCAACACGGCTCACCATATGCGAGATTAGATGCTGATTTTGTGCTAGAGGGCAAGTTAAGCCAGACGGATGTGTTTTCCTGAAATGGGATGACGGATGCAGGCGAAGCGAATCAGAGGGCTAGTCACCGAGTATGGAGCGTTGCCACGGACCACACTTACCTAGCTTCCACATCCTTTGAAGGCCAGGGATGTATGCGGGGAAACAAGCACCAGTTGAAAAACGTAAGGGCATCCTTTGGGTCTGGGATCCCGGCTCCGGACCGATCAGTGGGGAAGTCCGGACGGGTGAGGCCGAGGATTTGCGATAAGCTTCTTACGGAATAAGCTTCCATCCTTGTTCAACAGATGGTGGCGTTGCAAACCAGTCAAGCCATCCTCCCACACAACCAACGGCTTTTGTTTTCTTCCCTGTTCCAACCTCATTTTCCGCGTCGTTGTCCTGAAACTGTACTCGGTCGTGTCGGTCAATGTGTGGGAGAGTGATGGGATGGCGCTCGGTTCCTTATCTCCCCCATCCAATGCAGCCACGTTTTGAATGAGGCTCTCAAGTGGCTAGCAAGGGGCAAGACGGATGTCAGTGCCGGCCCCCACGGTTGATCATTTCGGGTCCGAGAGATACCTCATTAACAACGGCATATGATTGAGAACATAACACGTTGTCTGCACTTGTTGAAGAGAGATGGTGTGATGCTGCAAAACCAAGAATTTCCGATAACAATCGCTAATCGTCCGCTCTTCGCTCAGTCAACGAGCCTCGAACATTCTCGATAAACCAATCACGGTACTCTGATATCAGGTAACAAGCATCGCATCAGACGAGGCGCATCGCAGTTTAGTAGTGCGAGTTTCTGTTTCCGACCTTGGTGATTGGGTGTCTACGTCTTCTGATATATCTTTCCAGCTCCGATGAGCAGGCTCCCTGGAAATGTCCCGCAATCGACTGCTCAAGGTTGTCTTTGAATCGAATGATCGAGAAAACATCCTGTACCTCTCGGTCCCGAACGGCGTGAAATGAGTGAGACCTGCAGCCAGCAGTCAAGACATTAGAAGACAGCTCCTCAATACCTAAGGTAAGCATTGACGGGCTTCGGCCTCGCTTTTCGCCTTTCAGTCTCACCAGTTTTGCCGAGCCTGCCATTCTTACAAACGGTGTCGGTGGCGATTGTCTCTCATATAAGCCTTAGGATGCTTGTCAGTTGTGCAGGCTTGCTTTTAGCATGCTAGCTAGCCACTTACAACTCTCAAATGCGTCACCTTGGGCAGCTGATAAGCCGAGATAAAGACTGCAGAGAAAGTTGGTTTTGCAATTTATTCTCTACCTGCATCCACGAATATGACCTTAACTTCCAGTATAAGCACGTAACTGAAATTGCCATGTGAATGATGAGAAAAGACAGGTGTTTCTAAACATGGAGCGAGTGAGATTATGCAACACTGCGAGGTCACAATATCAGATTTGTCTTCCTAGCAGGGCTGTTACCGCATCTGTCAGTAAACATATCGGAAACCCCTCTTCTCGTAATCGGTCAGATCCCCAAGCTGATCGACAACAGTGACATCTACTTCCGTACCCTCCTTTCTATCCCTGATTCTGTTTTCAATTATGCATCCAACTGCATACGCTACCATGCACGCGATAGCCACCACCTCAAACGCCATAATGGCGCTGTATCCCGTCGTGTAATTGGGAGCTTCTCTCTCGATAAAGATTTGAGGCCCAACAATGTTGGCAATGCAGTAAGCCAAAAACACAGTGGCATTGATGGTGAGCTTTTTGGTATGGCCTGACACGTTCGCCATTGGGAGAGATAGTGCTGCATATTCCGTCAGACAGCTTGCTTCGAGTGTGGATGGTGTTGCTCACCTGTAGCGTATGGACCCCAGAAAAAGTAAAAAAAGTAATACGCCATTAAACGGCCTACCTTGTTGTCATGTGGTAGCTCTGCCAGCTGTTAGCGACGACATTCATGCACTGGATTGGAGTGGGCACGGTACCTTTGATGACGATCGAACAGACGAGAGGGACGAGACAACAAAGCCCAGCCGAAAGGCATCTTTTGTTCGTCAACCATCTTTGCGGTATGGCTACCATGAATCCCGCCAAACTTTGCATCACCCCCGTCGGCATGCCGAGCAGGGTAGTTTCCAACTTTCCGTATCCCAGCCCCGAGACAATCTGGGCTGCGAAGGTCACCAGACCACCTGTCGGTACGTTCATGCTCAAGAAAAATACGAAGAGGATGTAAGTCTTGTAATCGGTGAAGGCCTCACGAACTTGGTACCATTTCAGTTTCTGTAAGTTCTAGGGTTAGTTCTGGCTGTGAAACATCAGGGAAGTCAACTTGCCCTATTCTCGATACCGGTCATATTATCCTTCACTCGATCCAGCGCGATGTATTTGTCTTTTCCTGTTAGAAAGTTGTCGGCAAGTGGCGAGTCAGGAAGCCAAACGAGGAGAATGGCGCCCCAAAACACAGTGAACCCTCCGATGACGAGAAACAAAAGCCGCCAAGACGCAATGCCAGTCTTCGCATGGCCAATACCGTATGAGACTACCCCTGTCACGAGCTGCAGACATGTTAGCCGCACGCTTCTGTGATGATATTGGGTCGACAGACGCTAGAGAACCCGTGAACGTGATAGCCATGCGGACGGGCTGTTCTGATTTCTTGTACCACATGGTGTTCAGGATCGTAACGGCAGGAAACAGCGGGGATTCAAGAACACCCATCAGAAAGCGAAGAACCATGAGGCCAGCTGCGTTCTGAGTGGCTGCAAGACACATCACGCAGCCGCCCCACGCGATAACCGCCGTGCCAACTGTCTTGCCGACCGGAAGCTTCTGAAGAACGGCATTCGCAGGGTACTCGGCGATTAGCCATCCGAAATAGAAGATTGATCCCACTGTTGAACAATGAGCAAGCCGATTCGACGATGGACGCAAGAACTCACCCCAGCTGTATTGTTGTCCCACCAGATGCGTGTCTTCGTTCATGCCGTAGAGTGCCGCGTTCGAAATGAGTATTTTCTGGACTCCGACGTCATTAAAGGTTCCACCTCGCGGGCTCAAGTGGCAGGATGGGAATCTAACGAACATCAACTGCAGCGATGATGGTGGTTCCCACAATGAGAGGCATCAATCGCCAGTCTATTTTCCGGAGAACACGGTTGGCATCAGAGGCGTCATAGTTTGCCCATTTGTCTTCATGTTCCCGAAGAAAAACAGCTGCTTGATCATCCACGCTGTCGGTGTCTTTGAGGTCGTGAACTGAGCCAGTAGTGGGCTCTTCCTGGCATGGCTCGATGCCGGATCCCACCTTCTTGGTGGACATGATATTCTCGATTCACGATGTGCTGCAGGTTTCATACGTTCCTACTGAGATTATGATGATGTCTGTCCAACTGAAAGAGGTCTTCTGTTACATGAAGTAGGGATGAAATACTTGCTCGGGGGAAAGACCTCATAGCCACCTTAGGGCAGCGTAACGACCTACTAGCAGGCCTCATTCACTTTGCAATCTAATTTTCCATTCCTTATCTGCGGGACGAAACACTGTGATAATCTGACCGCTGCGGGCGTTACACCGATCGGGAAGAGGTTTTACGACAATGGGGGCGTGTGCTCGTCTGTCGGAGTTTTGTCCGACGTTGTGTGCGGGGTCTGCGATCCATCGGACTGCGGCCTGCGGCCTGCCCAACTCTCATGACTGGCAATGATGCCGACTGGATCACTTTGTAAGTAAGATATGTCGACCAGATATAAAATGTCTTAACTACCTAGACATATAGACGACAGCTGTATCCTCTGATCATACAAACACCAGCGCAAACTTCACCCCGATAGAAACGAATTCTATTTCACTATGGCTATTCTTGACTACGAGTACGACTCTAGCGCCTTGTCACCGGAAGTCAAGCGAGGTATTGACTTTCTCTACGAGGCGGCGGACAGAAAGGAGGCGTGCGCTGCTTGGGCGGGGTGCCTCAGCAAGAATGCCAAGCTCATTAAGGGTGACTATGGGCCTACTGGAGTTCCTGGTAAGAGTTCTATTGATTCACACACACTTAATGAAATTCACTGACAGCGACCTTACGTCAGAGCTTCAGAAGTACCTTGAAGAGAGCTGGAACAACACCGACTCTCGAGTGCATGATGTTAAGAAGGTCTCAATCATGAACGAGTCACCACTAACTCTGAAAATTGAGGGAGTCACCACGTACCAGAGATCCGGGGGAAAGGAACAGCAAGGTGAATGGACAGCAGAGCAGAGCTATGTCGATGAGGATGGATGGAAGAAGATCTCCCAGTACAAGATCAACTTTGTGAGTTTTGGTATCCTGGTATGAGTCTTACTTGTTCTCTAACATTCACTTAGAACATGCTCTATTAAAGACCCTAAATGCGTATGCCATAGCGGTAGGCAACTAGCCAGACCCTGTCGTCAGGTCATGTTAAAGAGAATTTTCGAATATTAAGCGCCGAAATTCAGAAATTGAACAAATCAAAGCCAGCAAGTGACATGTTTGGCAAGAGATCCAATCCTTCATAGTTCATATCCTGATGCTGAGGTCGAATAAGCATCTCCTCCATCAAGCTGATTACGGCCTGATGAACGTGCTGTACGCGTAGTTCGACGATGTAGCTCTGCATCCGAGTCTTCCTCTCTCCATCTAAAGCATATGGCGAGCATAACGACTGGGATGAAGGTGAATCGAGCATATTCGAATTACATGCTTGGCCACCGAAAGCAGGGCCATCGAACACCGACTCCGCCAAGAGTTGAAATGACTTCAGAAATACTAAAGCCCGAGGCCACCTGACCGAGAACTTCTCCAGAGTTCTGTGGCAGCATTCAAAGCCGGATATGGTATCAGGAAGAGTGAAGTTTGCTGTCCTGAGGAGCGGTGGCGTCATTGCGTAACAGTAAAGTAAGATAATACCGAGCCTAAACTGGTACATCAACTATAGACAAGTCAGCGGAAGAAGCTGGCCAATACGAAAGCTTAGACTTACGGCAGTCCAAGTCCGGTATATCACTGAGTCATTCTCCTGAGACGATAGAAACGTGCGACACGCCTCGCTGCAACATTCCACCAACTGGCCAACCTCTTCATGGCCCATCATACACGGCCGCTCTTGCACCAGAATAGATAGGCTGTAGTCGTACAACTTTGATAGTGAGCTTGGTTCATGGTATACCAAGTTGTCCTTTGGGCTTGAATTCGTAACCGCCTCGATTTTCTGTTTCCATACGTGTAGTTCATCTTTTAAACGCAGTCGGCTAGTTTCCCGAAACGGGTCGGTGGGGTCTAGCTTTTGAAGCTTCTTATTGAAGTGACGAATCTTTGACTGAATACACCTGAGTTGGAAAATGTGGCTGTAAAACCCCACCTCCTTTTCGCCGAGAATCATTTGAGAGGCATGCTGGAAGATCTTCAGGCTGTTAGCATGCAGGTATGTGTGCTGAAGGCAAAATGAGAGCTTACTTTCTCATCCAAAATCTCAAACATGAATGTCTGCGGAAATGTCCACGCTGATGCTACAACCTCATTCAAGATATGGGAGCTCATAATAGTCATGTTACGGGTATGCTCAAAATCGACGCAAAGACTATCAACATGAAGATCGACTTCTTGCTTGTCATCCATGAGATTTGCGCAATTCATCAGCACCAACATAACGTTTCCAGAGACAGGGTCTGGCGATGGTCCATGAAATGCGTACAGAAGCATGAGCAAGGAAGCTTGCGTTCTGATTAGCGGCGACGAGTGGCCAGTGACACTACTCAGGCTCGTCTTCATCGCCTCGTCATGAAGTTTGGAGGCGTGGACGAGGTGCGGACAGTCTGCTCGAAAGGAGCTGCTCACTAGAGCGCCTATGGCTAAGACCATTTGGATGACAAAATGGTAGCACGACGCAGCCTCCAACAACCCGGACGACTGAGTCGTGTAAGCGTCTCGCCAAGCTACTTCGTCAACGAATGTCCATTGAGGCTGCACATGCTGGAAGTAGATGTTTGCATAGTAGTCCAGCCAATCTTTGCCAATAATGCACAAGGCAGTTTGGGCCGGGGCCACGTAGCTGCCGGCAAGCGAGTTGCATGAGAACCGACGCGGCGGTCCAGCATCCGGGAGGTTGATCTCCGGGCCCTCCATCTCGCTTTGACGAGGTTCTGGATGTAGAACCGGATCTGCACCTCGCGAGGTGTCAGACATGTATTCACCGCCGTCGAATTGGGAAGCACAATCATTCTCTCCGTCAGAGTCCTCCACAGCTTCATGGTTGCCGATACCGTGGGCCATCATGGCGGTAGGAGGCGGAGATCTTTGCGCCTCGGCTGCGTGCGCCTCCAGCTGCCGGAGATATGCCACCGGAACTGTTGCGAATGAGCCGGACTTTCTTGCGCCGTACGGGACGCACTCCGATCCGCTCCTTCTGCATTCGCCGCATGTGGGTACGGCGTGGTCGCAACGTTTCTTTCGTGTCCGACACCGAATACAGGCGATTCTTCGCGGGTTCTTGCTTGCTGGATGCATTCTCTAATGTTGTGCTATGCCCATGTCGTGTTGCTAGGTTGCGGGCGTGAATTGCAAGTCCGACAGTGCGTATGAAGAAGAGCCGCGAGGGCGATCGGCATTTCAGATATCGGCGTCTGGAGTCCGAAATGCGCAATGATAAGCTCAATACTCTGTTGAGAGGAGATAGTACCTATCAAACAACATGCAGGCGTATCGGACACCCTTGCAATGTCGTGCTGGATTCGGCAATCAATGCCCCAGTATTCGCTGGAGTTCGCGGTGGTTGGGGATAGACCGGATGAACTGCCGGGGAACCGGCGGACAATGCCCGCGTTAAGATAGGCTTTGGCGATGACCGAAATTATCACGAAACATCGGACATCTTCCTGACAGCAGCAGCCTGTTAGTTACTCTCTTTAGGGTGTCACCAAAAACACGCCCACTCATTTTTGACACATCGCGTGATCCGTATCTCCTCCATGCACCTCCCCCGCACTCTGAGCCCCCGCAATTCCACGGCCGTTGATCCACGTCGCTGACGTCTGTTGGTGTCGCTGGCATCCGTCAAGATGACGGGCGTGGCGGGCCAGGCTGAATGCTATCGGACAAAAGTCCGACAGCGTTGGAGCATCATTCGCGGCGGCGCGGGCTACCGTTTCATGATAAGAATACAAGCAGGATAGTGAGCTGCGTGCCATTGTAATCTAGAGTCAGCGCCGCTCAACGTTCAACAAGAATATTAGTACCAAGATAGCAATCACGATGGCTTCTCTACAGGAGTCAAAGTCGTATATCAATCTTCAGCTGGGGTAGGATGAAACGAGATAGTTGGACTACCCCAGTACCTAACGGCTAACACCGTAAACAGCTGGCCTTCACCATCACTGTTCCCTAAGAAGCAATTAGCCGACGCTGCCCAAGCAATCCTTCTCAATGATGATATTGCAGCCAAGGCTCTAGTCTACGGGCCTGATCAGGGGCAAGACTCCCTCAGAGAAGCGCTCGCCAAATGGCTCGGTGATTTCTACCAGCCTTCAGCTGGCGCAATATCTCCGCAGCGCCTGTTTATCACCAATGGAGCCTCGGCAACGCTCTCCATGCTTCTCACAAGATTTACCGACCCAGAGTTTACTAAGTGTATCTGGATGATCGAGCCGACCTACTTCCTAGCATGTCCATCATTTCAAGAAGCTGGTTTCGAGGGCCGCATGCGGGGAGTCCCTGAGGACGACGAGGGCATTGACATCGACTTCCTTCGAAAGGGACTGTTGGAGATGGAAGCAAGAGAACCACCCGACATCGCTTTCGTTAGCACCGTGGCGTCTCCAAAGGTCTACCGACATGTCATCTACGTCGTCCCAACGTTCAGCAATCCCAGCGCAAAGGTCATGTCTCTCCGCCGCCGGGAGCAACTGGTCGAGCTGGCCCGGCAGTTCGACGCCCTGATCATCGCAGACGACGTGTACGACTGGCTCCGCTGGCCCGCAGAACAAGGAGCATCCGGTTCACTCAGGCTTCCCCCACCTCCCCCGAGACTCGTCGATGTGGACCGCGCCTTACCAGGCGGCAGCCCCTGGGGCAACACGGCGAGCAATGGTTCCTTCTCCAAGATCGTCGCGCCAGGGGTGAGAGTCGGGTGGGTCGAGGGGTCTCCTGAGATGGCGAAGGAAATGTGCAAACTCGGGTCCGTCAGATCGGGAGGTTGCCAGGGACATCTGTCGTCCATGTTCATGGGCCATCTTCTACGCAGTGGGGCGTTGGATGAGCATATCCGCGGGAGGCTGATTCCGACGTATCAGGAGCGGTACCATGCTATGATGAGAGCTATTTTGGAATATCTGTCACCTTTGGGTATCACTATTGCGCCAAGACAATCGAAGTCTGACAATGATGAACCCGGCATAGTTGGAGGATTCTTTGTCTATCTCAACTTACCTCGTGGATCCATCTCAGGCAAGCAGTTTGCAGAGTTAGCTCTGGAACGCCACAGTGTCCGAGTAGCACACGGTGGAATGATGACTGTGGCAGGTGACCCTGGCAGTTTGGAGCGGGCAAAGGCCAGCTTTGGAGTTGGATTTAGGTTATGCTGGGCGTGGCATGACGTGATTGAGATCCAGGATGGCATCATGAGGCTTGCCGCAGCATTCAAAGAGATGCAAGGGAATCCATAGAATAAGGTTGCATAGAGTAGGACATACGGTTCCCTACCCCAGATCAATATCATGCACCTATCCCCAGCTTCCGATCAATGTTGAATCCCAACTATCTTCGCACTTTCGTTCATAAAATGAAGAGTGTGCAATTCCTCAGTCAAATCGTAGTATCATAAGTCCCATGAATAATTAATCAAGCCCTGTGAGTCCGAGCTACGCAACGAGGGACCATCTCTTCTCACTCCAAAAGGAAAGGCACTCTTTAGGCTACCAATACTTGAGTCAACCAAGACAACTCTCAAACTGAAATACTCACAATCACGACGCCCTCACGATCGGACGGCTGTCATAGGTTGTCGGTCCAGCAGCAGGATCTCGGACCGCTATCCGCTGGCTCTTCTGGCACTCGGGGTGGATCTTCAAAGATCGTGTTCCGCACTGGATGGATCATTGTGGACTCGGAACTCCGACCCCCCTGTCCTGATGTCGATCGATTGCAACATAAACCTCCCGCTGCCCCCTCTTTGTCTCGCGATGTGGGCGAGGAGCCCATCAAATCAATCTTATCAATCTAATCAATCAGTCTCAATCGATCCTTTCACGCAACGCGGCCCGGTTTCTCGCGTGCTTCATCAGAAGCATGTTGTTTGTGACACCCGCGCGTGGAGATCCATCGCATTGAAAATTTTTCTCGCCCCATAACATGGACCAAAAGCCTCATCGGCAGCTCGTAACTCGGAAGGATGCTGCCTATCTAGGCTATCGACACCGAATAGCCCACCGCGAATGATGACAGAATACTTTCAATGTTAATGGTTCAATACTGATCCTTGTTTGGTAAAGTTTTCACTTGCGGCCGCCCCGATGAAGATTACGTCTAAGCAATCGTTATCTACACTCACATCTGCGCAAGGAAATGAGCATGTGATGATTATTGTTCTCCCAAATCTTTTCACCCAGGATCTATTCAGCAAAACGAGCCATAGGATAGATTTCGAACCTACAGTCTATTCTTGCTGATGGCAATCGATGTATGGGCCCATCTGAGGCCGAGCTAATGCTCAAGAGACACCCCAGAGCCAAGGAACGGCTTTCACCCTTGGCTTTAAAGCTTGGCATCGGGTAGTGGGGGAGTTGCGAGAATTCGCCGTATCCGTAGCGCTTCACGAGCCCACACTCCAACATCACTGGTGGCTGATCGACATGCAGGCCAACCGTGGTTCTCAGCTATCCGCAGTCGAAATCACGAACCGGGCCGCTGTGGTGGGTCGCAACTACAACTACCGAGAGCCGCGACTGGGGGTTTGATATTTACAGTTGAACCCGAAGGAGGGTCTCCGAGCCCCGGTTAACTACGTAACAGACGGGGATCACTTTTTGGTATTTTGATCTGATAACTTTGCTGCATCACCACCAATCATTGGAGTTGCCTTGTCGACCCAGGAGAGGAAAGTAGTACTGTGGACCGAGGTGTTCGTTCAGCATTGGCTACAGCCCCCCGGTCACAAGTGTCCAACTCTATCTCGGGAATCGAGGTTGCCTCCGACTCCAGAGAGGATCTCCTCAGTCTCATATGTGATTTCGTAAAAGTGCGGCATGGATCGGAAATTGCAGAGTTTGCTGCAGCGCAGAAACACAACTCCACTGATGCGGCTGCTCTCCGGTCTCGGGTCAGCTCCGAGAAGCATTCAGAGATCTGCGCTGAAGATAAATAGACTCCATAAAACATGAAGAATCACAAGCTTCACTGGACCAGCAAAACTCTGACCCAACGTCGCTTGAACTCGGCATTTCTGTGTCCCTTTTACTGCCTCTGGCCTGTATACAGCACGAACATAATACCCAACCCACAGAAGCATCTCGAGACACACGCCGGCATCATGGGCTTGACAGCAGGGGGTGCCTCAAGGCCGATCACCGACGTCTTCACAAACGACACAGACATTGACCGCCGCAAACTGACGCGCGTGGTGCCCATGAAGGTCCTCTGTCTAGGTCTCGGACGCACAGGAACAGCATGTACGCAGCTCATCCCCTCTCCACGCCCCCCAAGAACCCCTCCTAACCCGCAAACCCAGCCCTCCGCGCAGCCCTCAAGCAGCTGGGCTACGTCGACACCTACCACATGCTCAACGCCAGCGCCGAGAACCCGCCAGACTGTCTCCTCTGGAGCGAGGCCCTCGCCGCAAAGTTCGACGGTGTCGGCGAGTTCGGCAAGGACAAGTGGGACGCGCTCCTCGGCCACTGCCAGGCCGTCTGCGACTGGCCCGCGGCCTCCTTCGCGGAGGAACTCATCGCCGCGTACCCGGACGCGAAGGTCCTGCTCACCACGCGCGACGTCGACCGCTGGCACCAGTCCGCCATCGGCACCGTCAACCACCGCGCCAACGACCCCTTCCTGCGCGCGCTGTCGTACGTCGACTGGGCGTCCTCCATGTACTACCCGATGCTGCACAAGTACTGGAGCACCGTATTCAAGGGCGACTTTGAGAAGCACGGCAAGCAGGTGTTCCTCGAGCACAACGAGCACATCCGTAGTATTGTGCCCAAGGAGAACCTGCTCGAGTTCAGGATGAGCGACGGGTGGGAGCCGCTGTGCAAGTTTCTGGGGTGTCCCGTGCCGGACACGCCGTTCCCGTATGTGAACGAGGGGGACTCGTTTATCGGGCGCACGAGGAGGCGTAACTTTATGCAGCTGTGTAATGTGCTCTTCAGGTGGATGACGTGGGGTATGGCTGGATGGGGCATGTTTTCCGTCGCGCAGACGTGGAACGTTCACAAGTACTTGATGTAGATGTTTCATGAAATTTTCAGCGTTTGGATTTGGATCAAGTTCTTAGAGACCTATTATATGCTATGGTGATCAGCTTGAACCGACGTCGACCGTTTACCAGACGTATCGGAAGTGAATATTCTCTCTGTCAGTCAAGTCTTGGAAGTCTGTATCCAGATGAACCCTCTGCCCGGCATCGTGGTCAAGTTTCCCCCTCCGTCTGTTCTCATTCAAGCAGTACAACATGTACAGAATCATGGTAAAGATGCTGAGAGCGTACGAGACGAGCATGGCGCCCATACCAAGCGGGTACAGCGGCGCCTGCGCGGACTTGAAGAACTGCGGGCCAATGATGTTGCTGATGCAGTATGAAGCAAAGACGATCGCGTTCGTGGTGACCTTTTTGGTGTGGCCGGCGGTGTTGGCGCTGTTGATGCCGAGAGCAACTATCAACGATGGTCAGCTGCGATCTTCCACGAGAAGGGACCAAATATGTATACACACCGATGTATGGCCCGAGGTAGAAGTACGACCAGTACAAAGCCCACAACCTGCCCGTGTAGTTATCCAGAGGAAGAGTATACAACAACACCGTGGCAATCATCCCAATCACAAGCCCACCGATAACAAACGCCCCTCTCAACTGCACCCCCCTGAACCTCCTCACACACACATACACTCCAAAGTTGCACACATAGCTACTCAGCGTCTGCACCACCCCCGTCGGCATCATCAGCAGCGTGCTCCGCTGCGGCGAGTACCCCAGCCCGTTCACGATCAGCGGCGCAAAGTTGGTCAGCCCGCCGTTCGGGATGCTCACCCAGATGTTGAACAGGAACATGAGCCAGGTCTTGGGGTCGCGCAGCGTCTCGCGCAGCTGTGGCGCGGAGAAGGTCTTGTTCTCGATGCCGAGCTGGTCGGCGCGCAGGCGCTCGATCGCGACGAAGCGCTCGCGCGGCGTGATGAACTTGGCGCGGACCGGGTTGTCCGGGAGGAAGATGCCGACGAGGACGCCGTAGAGGATGGAGATGCCGCCGGTGATATAGAAAAAGGAGGGCCAGGCGTGGGTTGGGAGGAAGCCAACGGCCCAGCCGAGGGTGCCGGTTATGATTGTCGCGAGACCTGGAGAGGGTGTAGTGTTAGCACTACCATGCATACGAGAAAGAGATGTGCGAACTCTGAGATAAGATGTACCGGTGTAGAATAGCCCGGCGCGGATGGGTTGCTCCTCACGAGTATACCACATCGTCATGATGATGAAGTTCCCCGGAGCAACGGGAGCCTCAAGGGCGCCCAAAAGCACGCGGGTGATTAACATCGGGATAAAACTTCGACAAAACCCAGCGCCAATCAGCACAAAGCCCCAAATGATCATAACCGCGCACATGGACTTTGCAATCGGGAGTCGCTGGAGGATCTGCGAGGATGGGAAACACCACAGCAAATACCCAAACTAGACCACGGCAACGCATCATGTCAGCAACCATCCCTCTCCAAACTCTCGGCTCTCAACATGTCCCAGACAAAAGGATGCTTACGTAGAACGCCGACCCAACCCACGCATACTGATCCCCCTTCAGCCCCAAGTCCTCCCTCATCCCATACAGCGCCCCCGTCGACGGCGTGATCTTGTCCATCGCAGGAATCGTGATGTTGAGCCACAGGAACGGAATAAGCCGAACGTCAAGCTTCCAGCGAAGCTTGACCTCTTCCTGGCGATCATAGTCGGGCTCGTTGGCGAACTGGTCCGCCAGGTGGGCGGCAATGTCCCTGCCCCCGCCGTTGTGGGAGCGGTGCCGGATTGTCTTGGAGTCTCCCTGGGAGACGTCCGTCGCGTCGTGCGTCGTGTCTTTCTCGACCATCTTGCCGTCTTTGATAGGCATTTTGTTGCCACAGTCTACCGCGGAATAGACTCGGGAGGTGCTCCAGGTGTTTCACACGATATTGACGGTGGTTTAATACAGCTGTCAGCCGCGAACAGGCTGCTTCTCAGCCAATTGGCTGCCTGATGCTCTATCTCGGCGGTTGATCGAGCTTATCTTCAGAGGCAGGGGATGGTATCAAGAACATCCCATCGGTCCAATTTGTCGCCGATGGTCGTCGGACGGATGCACAAGCGTGGGTCTACGGAGCGGGCAAAGACAACTTATCAGACCCTTTACCCCGGATTTTCTTGGGTGTTTGGAGTGGCAGGGGTGCTTCCCATGCAGGCGACTACGTCACTCGCTGGTTAGCTGATAGGCTGTCGGACAAAAGTCCGACATTCGGGCCATCCGCCGCGGCTACGGACCGCGTCCTATCTTTCAACGCAAGACCATGTTAGCTTTGACTTGGCAATGGCAGTAGCAGAGACAACAATGACGACGATAATAGCAGGCAGGCTTAGAGGATATCAAAGTATAGTCCCATTGTAACTCCTAACTAAACCATTCGAGGTGCACAAAGTAATGACACACCCAACCGCTATCGACGATGTCTCCGCGGTTCCACCTGACAAGTATGCGCTCGGAATACACATACAAGACCGCAACATAACATGACTGCTCTCAATCCCCTCATAGGTACAAACGCAATTACCAGCAAAGAACATCGTGTGTGCATTGACTCTCGACGATAACCTCGGAGTAGATAGGGTGGAGAGCCTGGAAGGCAGATGCAATAGCTGAGTTGTAAGCATCGTTGAACTTGGTATTGTTGCACTCGTTGCAGTGGATTCCGAGACTGGGCTCCGGCCACATCATTTCGTAACCCATATATCCCTTTACCTCGCCACTGATGGTGTCGGTGACGGTGAGGTTGAAAGTTGTAGGGAGGACGACGGTGTCATCAGAAGTGTCGTTGGCAAAAGGGGCTGCTCCGTGGTTGTGAAAGAAGAGACCATCGGAGGCAGGAAGAGAGCCAAGGTTCTTAAAGACGTTGAAGAGGACCGGCAGGATGTTGAGAGGAGTGCCATAAGAGCCCTTGCATCGAGCTATAACCGACGAGTTCATGCGATTGGCGAAAGGGTTCGGGCTGCAAATTCCTTCCGTGGTGAAGATGATGCTGCTGAGGAAGTGATTGATGGTGCCGTACCAGATAGCAGGACGGGGGCTGACGTCGACCTTGACGCCCAAAATGCCGCCGAAGGACACATTGGCAGCAGGGGCAGGAGGTATGGTGAATACTGTGCCGTTGTCGGGAGTGGTGCCCACAGACCAAGGCGTCGGGCCATCCTCGCGGTGGTTGCAGACGAAGGCAGACTGGCAGCTTGTGGAGCCGGTTGCACTGGTTCCGACAGGTCGCCCACGGTAGGTGTAGCACCAGAGAGTGGTGCCACCATCCCTGGTGCTCAAGGCTTTGCCGGCACGGAGAGGTTCGGGTGTGCCATCCTCGATCCAGGCAGACCATGTCTCGCCGTTGGAGAAGGTGGCAGATGCCCCTTTGAAGTTCCAAGGGTACTCGCCATCGCCGTAAGGCATCTCGACCATCATGTCTGGAGAGAAGAATCCAGTCTCGTCGGAAGAAGGCCAGATGGGGCCCTTGTACCAGTTCATCTGGCGGGAGGTGGACCAAGATTCATTCAGTGGGTTGGTACCAATGCCGCAGTCAGCCAGGACGAGATTCTGATTGGGGTTGGTCATGGCGAAGGCTGGTTCAATGATGGAAGACATGGCCGAGGCGGCGTGGAGAGTGTTGATGAGAGCCATTTCGAACGAGTTCAACAGGAGCCGAGGGTGAAACGAGAGTGTTGGGAGTCCAAAAGGTCCAAAATTGAGGTGATAGGTGACGTGGTCCAAGAACGAGAGGTTGAAGGATTGACGTTGTCGGGGTTGAAAGAAGATGGAGGTCAGAGGAAATGGGGAAAAGAGGACTCAAGAAAACCAGAGGCAAAACAGCCGTCGAACACCGGTCCTTCCCGTTGTAGTTCGCAGTTTCCCTTCCGAGTCGAGATTGTGTTTCATACCAAATCACGCCCCCTTGGCGGGAGTTCCGAATCCCAACGAGGAAGCCATGTGATTGATCGTAGAGAAGGAAGCGACGTTGATAGCCACGTCAATCTTGTATGTGCTACCCACAGCCGGAAGCCACTCCGGCAGGTCTTGCCCCGAAGGGCTTGCTGTATGACGGCGCGGAAGGAACACGGCAACGTCCCGATGTTTCGTTGCACCGGCCTGGCTGGCGCATGATCGAGATGGGCCGCGGCGAAGGGCAGGTGTCACCATACCATTTAAGACATGAACGACCATTCGGTTTTGACTGATTTCTTAAGAAGAAAAGAAACGTTTCTCGTCCTGTGCTACTTCCTGTGGATGAAATTGCCACGGTCCTCACATGTATTATCATTGTTGAGCTGGACCTTCAACCTGTGTGGATCGAGTTTATTTCAGTACACAGGAAATGTAGAACTGTAGGCACAGAAGGACGAGTCTATCTCTAATGAGAAGTATGATTCTTTAGCTACGTGCTAATTACAACTGCGACAGTGGGTGAAATATAGCTCGTGTTCAGTGTAATTCCATATCAGCCAGCCCAGATCGCTAGAAACCGTGGCTGACGGCGTAATTCTGGAAACGTTGGTAGAAACGATCGTCCACTGGATCCAGAATCATGGGCAGATACTTGTCAACCCATTCTTCATGCACAGCGACGTCCAAGAACGTATCCGCATGCTTGGCTTTGCAGTATTCCCAGTATGATGGGTACCATCCCGCTTGTTCCCAGTCGACAATGGCCGCGACTTTCGGAGATGGCCCTGATGTCAGCATGATATTTCGAGGAAGAAGACCAGCATGCGTGAACACGATGGGCTCGTCGTTGATTTCGCGCCTGGTCTCCTTGTCCTCGTCGTTATCGTCGACGATCCCGGTCTCGCTGTGGAACTTCTCGACAGCATTTGGGCCTTTGAATGGCCCAACCTCTTTGGGACGACCCTGAAACATGACATCGTTCAAGGGCCCGCTCAAAAGGCTGCCTGTGTGGATGAATGCAAAGTTAGACATGGTTCGTCATGTTTGCTGCAGAGGACGTCTAACTCACCGATATAGTCATCTGGCTTCAAGGCCCTCCATGCATCCACCATGACCCTCAGCTGCATGCAGACAGAAAGCCGTTCCTTTTCAGTCATCTTCTCCCATCTTTTCTCCAGGGTATCTCCTTCGACCAAGGACATGTATATGAATCCCTGTTCTTTATCATGTTCTTTATCATCTTGCCAACCACGCACCTCAGGAACCGGCACCTTGCCTTGGAGCTTCTCATGAACCATGATTCGAGTATAATAATCTCTAAGGGTCACAGAGCTCCCGTATTTGACGAAAAGTCTTTCTTTGGGAATGGAGACGGGCGCTGGATTGTCAAGCGCAGTCGCGCGGTAATTGTCTGTCGTGGCGACGTTGATGGCTCTCACTTCGTCTGGGGTGGGAAGGTTGGGTGGGGGGGTGGGAGGCTTGCTCACTTCTTCGGACGAGCGGAATTTCGCGGGAAAATCCATCTCGTCCCAAGGAGGAGAAGCATTTTTGGCTGACATGTTGGCTCGAATAATTTTGAGTGCGTTTAGTAAGTATGAGTTCAGATGTTGTATGAATGAGGGTGGTTGGAGGAACCATGGAGTGAGGCGGAGTTTAAGTACTTGGGGCAGCAGGGGCAGTGTTGCAGTCACGTGTCTGCAGCATTCTTGAAAGGAAGAGCACCCAGGCACCAACGAACACCGCAAGAGCCGCGAGACAAGGGACTTAACACACTGGCTTTCTTCAAACTACCCAAATCAGCAATCAGAGTGGATTTGCGTTTCCTCTTAACCGGTAGAGATGTTGGTAAGGTCTGTGTTTGATAATCCTGAACAACATTCATTAGAAAACAAAAAGTCGCACTATGTTCCTTCTTCAGCTGTACTCGATCAGCAAAGAAACTGTTCGCTCATCTGACGATGCCTCGAAGACTACCTTCTGTAAGTTCAAATCAAGAAGAAGGCGAAGTAGGATATAGAAATGTAGAAATATTTTCATGTGTAACATTACAATTTAAGAGTTCGCGAGTTATCTACTATTCTCCATCTTTTGGCAGACACCGGTCACATAGTTGAAAATCCCATAACATTTACAGAAGTATCATCATGTCACCCGGTGACTCTGGAGCAACAAGCAGCGGTTCTTCTGCTCCTCCCCCCCCTCCTCCCCTTCCCTCTCCGCCGCAGCCTCCTAAGCGTCGCGCGGTTCGGCCTGAGGTCCCACCTCCTAAAGTACCCCTGGAGGGACCGCCTGGGTTCTTTTTGGTCGAGCTGCTCATCTTCAACGGTTTCCCATTTAAAGATCATTGGGCTTACTGGGTCAATTCTCACGAGAGTCCTGATGTTGGCGTCCTAATCCACGTCGTGGGTAGTGTTAAATCAGGGTTCACATTCGAATGCAGGCGCCGCCATGTTTTTGGCGGTACCCGAAAACGGCCTCTGAAGAGAATTCCTCTTCAGTGGGTTGATGGGAAACATTTCAACGAAGACGCCATGTTCAATTATGGATCACTGAAGGTTGACGACACACCAGTCTGTGACTTTGAGAGAACTGCACGGAAGGCCGAGCCTCCAGAGAAGAGCTTGCTGTCGGCTGAGCTTCCAAAGAAGTACTTGCCTCCTGGAGGTAATGGGGACCTGTCTAATGAGTGGGTGAGTTATTGAGTGGCTACAGAGTGTTGATTTGACTCTGCTGTTCTCACTGAAGATCGCAAGCAAGTTGCGAATCTCGCGCAAGATCATGTCGTGATCAACATCTCTTTTTTCTGTTATTGAGAAGGCCCATTCTAATTCACCATAGATCGAATATCAAGAAGCAGCAATAGCCCACGATAGATTGAAGGTACCGCTGGCGCCCAGCGCCGTCAAGCAAAGAAACTGTCAGACATGGATTGTAGAGTCTAGCGACATGCTGGTGGCCGATCAGATGATCGAACAGGACGTTCGTGACTTTCTATACAAAATCAAGGATTGAATGATCTGTTCGTTAGTAATAAATGTTGCACATTACTGCGTATTGTGCGAAATGTATCTTCACGTTCCATGCAGCTAGAATTGTGCTAGAGAAAATAAGTACGTGCCCGGCGGGAACACTACAGCAGCCTGCAGGACGCACTAGGTCAAAATTCAAGACTTACCGCTTACAGCCAAATTTCTAATTTAGGTATACACCATCCATAAAACTAATAATACCCCTTTAATAATTAATATATATTTGTATTTATTGTACACCCTAAGCAAGCTACATACTTTATTATATAAATCTATAAAACTATATACTTTTATATAGAACTTTATTTAAGTTATCTTTTTATTATTTATTATATCTAACAGCTGTAGCTAAGATATTATTAATTTGCTTAAAACAGGTAATAATTAACTACTTTACAGCAAAATTAGTCAGAAAATAGCAGTTTTATATATACTGCTGATTAGATTTATCTTCTATTATAAAGCTAACTGTAATTAATTTTATTAATTCTAATAATTTTAAAACCTTATTAACTCTTAAAACCTTTTAAGCTAAGTTATATAAAAGTATAGCTAATCTTATAGAATAAGGTCTTTTTATACTTAATATTAAGCTTCAGCTAAGCTTTCTAACTGCTATTTAATATAGTATAAAGGAATAATAAGCTAGTATTAAATATACTAAAAATAAGCTAATTATAAACCTAATAGCTAATATTATAATTAACTTATAGATTATATCTTTCTATAAAATAAATCTTAATAGAATCTTAATTTAAATATATACTTATATAGAGGTTATTAAGAAGTTTATAAAAAAGTTATAATTTTTAATAATAACTACTTATACTTCTTATATAGATATAATAAGTTATATTTTTATAAAGTTCACTACAGAAAAGCATTTCTTAAACTAAAACTAATAAGCAATACTAATAAACTTAAAGAACTTTATAGATATATATAAGTTTTGCAGCATTATATATAATGCTGTGAATCTTTATATATTTCTTAAGAAGTTATTAATTATTCTTAAGAAGAAGATTTATACTTTCTAACTAGTCTCTTAAAGCTAAACTAAGCTAGTTATTTCTAACCTAAACATTTTAAAGAAGATCTAATTTAAGCAATATCCTATACTAAAAGCTTTAATAACTACCTTTAAGAATAATATAGCTAAATCTATATATATCTAGACTTAAACTAAATAAAAGCCTATAGTAAAGGCTATTAAGGCTAAAGAGCAAATTTAAAAACAACTTAAGTTTTAGAAATATATAATCTTAAAGGTAGATATATAAGATATTAAGCTTATTATCTAAGAAAAGTCTAAAGAAGCAAGCTAAAAAGAGATTATAATAAAAATAGTTAAAAAGAGTAAAACTGATCTACTTAATATTAATAATATCTAAACTATTCTTAAGTTATAGCTATAAATATAAGTTTAATTTAATTTATATCTATCTCTCTATTCTTATTAAGTACTATTAGGATTTAATTAATATTAATGCTAAACTGCTGAAGCTATATTTTTACTTACTCTACTCTACTATTCTGCTTTTTAAGTAAGGTGACCTCTAAGCTATACTTTGAAATTATATGCAGCTTAAGATGTTGCTATAAGAAGTTATATATCTTAATCTATAAATACTTTAACTTATAGAATTCTAATACAAAATAGAGATTCTATGCAGAAGCTATAATATCTCTATAGAGATTTAATATTTACTCTAGTAGATATTAATCTAAGTTAAGCTTTTTTTATAATAATATAACTAGCATCTCTTAAACCTTTTTAAGATTGATCAACTAAGCAAAGTCTTTTGCAGTTATTAGATTATAGTAGTAATATAACTTCTAAAGTTGCCTAGATACTATATATAGTTAGCTCTTTTATACCTATATAATATAGTTATTTTAGAGCTGAATAAAATTCCTAAAGTTTTTATAGATTAAAAGCAAAAAGATAAATAATAGAGCAACTTAGTCTGTAAGTGATATAAAGTAGAAGAGACTAAATATTTAAAGTTAATAGAAATATTTCTATTAAAATTAGTTATAATATTAATATATAGAGAGAGATAGAGAATATATATACTATATTGCAAACTATGCTTAGTAGAGCTGATTCTACTAGCTTTTAATCTTAATATTATAAATATTCTTACTAAATATCTAATAGTTATAGAATTCAACTGATATATTTTTTCTTAATTAACTTAGAAGTCTCTTTATATGATCTTATAATAGATACTACTAAGCTCTAGCAATAAAAGCAGTTTTAACACTACAGTTAGATTATATAATCTAAGGCATAACTTTCTAATATTAAAGTATAGAAAAGTATTAAGTAAAGACAGATTATACTATATATATAGAAAACCTAATATAAAACTATATAATATATTATAAGTAAGTATTAATTGCAGTATATATCTCAATTTTAAACAGAAGTAATTTGTTATATATACTAAATGACTAAATGAAATTTAGCTTAAGTATAGTCTAGCCTTTTTATTAGTATTATATCTCTTTAAGTTAAACAGCAACTTATTTAAGAAAAACTATATAGTATACCTTATATAAAGCATTATAACTGATAATATAGCTATACTAGCGCATAAATATATAAAGAAACTGTTAGCTAAAGTTTCTTATAAGTTGTATAATCTTATTAGTTAACTAGAGATATATTACAGTATTGCTTAAAGCTGTTTAAATCTGCTCAGGAGATTATTAATACTATAACTAATAGCATTTTCAAATATCAGTTAGACTACATTATGAGATTATAAACCCTTCTGCTTATAAATAAATAAGTAGGTCTAGTTCTAAGAGGCAGTAAGTAAAAAAAAGCTTAAAGATATATTAAAGTAATCTAGCTGAAAAGACTGTACAAACTTTATACTAAAGTTTCTATTTCTAGAGATGCTTTTTTAAAGTTAATAGAGATGTTTTAAATTAAAAGGACTTTTAAAGAAGTATTATAATTATATTATTCTTCTAGCTGTTATAGAATTTATTAGTAATAATTAAGTAGAAAGGCTTTAAATTAATATATAGGCAACTAGCTATCTAGTGTTAAGTATTAAGCAATATAGCATTTAGCAAAATATTATAAAGTTAATTAAGAAGGTATAAAAGTAAATAATAGAAGTATTTTATTTAAAAACCTAAGAATATAAAGATAAAAGCTGTTTAATACCTCTATATAAAGCTGTAAAGCTTTATATAGAAGTGCTTTATCTGCTAAACTAAAATACTAACTATGCTAAACTCTAAAACTATACCTAATACCTATAAACCTATATATATACTAGTAATATATATACTTATATTGCCTAACTTCAAACTAGAAATATTAAAGTTATAAAGCTATATATGCTCTGAAGTAAGGTTATATAGAACTATTTACTTAAGTTTAATCTTAATATTTTCACTAGCATTTATATAATAAGTTAGTAAGTTTTTAAAGTGTTATAAGTAGATATATAAATATATATTAAGTCTAGCAGTCTTAATATAGTTAGCTATAGCATTTAAAATAAGTCTAACACCTTATAGAGCCTTAAGCGACATATTATATAAATGCTTAAGAAAGCATAACTTAATATAAAACACCTTTAGCTTATATATACTTATAAGCTTAATATTAACTTACTTATAAAGAGTAGCAATCTCTTTTATAACTATATATATATATTAGCAAATATATAAAGATAAAATAATATTATATAAAACTTACTAAAAGAGTAATTGCTAGTATTAAAGTTATAAGTGTAGTTAGTATATAATTTATAGCTATTAAAAATAATATAATCTTAATAAAAGCTGTTACTATTCTTATAAGTAATATATTAGTTTGCACTAGCTTAAGTAGTATTATATATTTATATTAAATAAGCATTAGCATTCTATAGGCGCTTATAATTAAGCAGCTTAAAGCTATACTAACTGTTTATAGTTATAATATAAACAGCAATTATATTTTAAAGCTATATATTTATATTAATATTATAAAAGATTATAAGAAATTATATAATAAACTTACTTTTAAATCTTTCTTATTAAAAAAATTATTAATAAAGATATTAAAAGCAAACTTTATAACATCTTATATAAGTTAGATTAAGAATAGTATAGAAAGAAATAGAGATATATATATATGCTGAGTAGAAAGCAGTAGCTTTTAGAAGTATAGTATTAAAAAATAGATTCTTAAAGATATATTTAATTAGAATTATAACCTTACTAACCTGCTTAAAGATAAGCTTAACAACTTAGCTATTAATAGAATTATTAATCTTTATAACTTTCTAAGAAGATTTAATAGTTTTATAAATAAACTTAATTAGAGCTATCTTTTCTAAAGTCTTTAGTTTAGCCTTATAATTAGAAAATATTATATAGATTATATTAAAAGTATAAAGAAATAAAAAGATATAAAGATGCTAATAAAACTATATATATATAGAGAGAGATTATAATATATAATATATATTATAAAGCTTTATATAGAAAATTATTAGATATTAAAAAAAAAACAGTTAATATAAATAAAATATTAATTATAAAACTAATTTATATAAAAGCAAATAACTTTAAAGTTATAAATATATATAAAAATAGATATAACTTACTGTTATAATAATAAGTATAAAAAAAGAAAAGAGAGTTCTAACATCTTATTAAAAAGATATTTATTTTGAAGTAGGTAGCCTATATGCTGCGCACAGCTCTATACACACCAATTAGATCTCAGATTTACTTATTCCAGTCAGACCTATTGCACATAAGCGTTATTTCATATAAAACGTATTACCCCCCATATCAGTAGTAGCATAGCCCTAATACTACTGGGAATTTTGACCCAGTGCGTCCTGCAGGCTGCCGTAGAACACTCCACTGCAAATCAGCGCTTCCCCAAGGCACAGACATCTGTGAAGCAGCCGGCGGTGCCCCCAAGACCCCTAAAAATAAGAGCCACATTCAGCCCGCATGGGGGAGTGGGGCGCTGCTTACCTTACCTTACTGTACTTTACTCACGGCGCACGACGCCCGGATCTGAAAGGCTTCCTTCCTCGAGAACGGGACCAACGAGAGACAGCTTGACGCACCTCAGCCGCACTCGGCCTCAATCGAGACTAGCTGACACCACCAATTCCCTCACTCCTGCGACTATCGGTTGAAACCATGTCGCCAAAAACGCCCTGCGCCACGTTGACCCCGTCGCCTTTCTCCTCGTCTTCGCGACGCGGGCGGCAGCGCTGTCAATCCTCGACCTTCTCCCACGACGACGCGACCATGTCTTCTCGAGAGTGCGACTGACGACCGGCAGTGCAGCACCCCGACGACGACAACCACAACTGCATTCTCGACGAACGCTTGATGCCAGCAACGCGCCCACAACCTCAACCGACGACGTCTGCCAGCCATGTCGGCCCTCCCTCCCAACTGGGAATGGGACTATGATGGCACCCGCTGGTTCTACCGCTACACGCCAAATGGCCACGTCCAATTCCACTTCCCCAAGGAGGGCGATGAGTTTCCCGACTTTTTCGACGCCATGTCCCCAATTCCCGATCTCTCACCCGAAGAGAAGCTCGAAAGTCAGCAGCAGATGAAGAGACGGACCGGTGGTGACCCCGACCCGAAGTCCAAAATGCGTGCCACTGGAGGACCCCTGGCCGACTTTGGGATGAGTAGAAGCGGTTTCGGAGGGCCGCTCGACGACGACGATGGGGCCGGATTCTTTTACCAACCCGAGAACTTGATGTATCTCGGACCTGGCGCATACAACGATGTCAGCCCTCTAGCCGACGAGGATGAACGGGACGAGATCCCGAGGGACAGGCGCAAAAGCAGGGACAGCGCGAGCCCCAAGAAGGAAAGGACGGCTCTGGAACTGGCTGGAAGCGACAAAACGGGAGTGTCGCCTCTGCAAAGCGAGACAAACACACCGTCCGTAAAGAACAGCGTTCCCGTCCGAGAATCAGCCGCTGTACCGGAGTCAGTGGCAGAGGAGGCCGTGCTGATCATCAACACCCAAGAACTTCCCGGGCCCAGTCAACCAGCGATCCCGTCTCCCGGAGTACCACTTCTCGATTCCGTTGAAAAGCCCCGTCCGACAGCCGCCCCAGCCGTTCAGTCGCCGCCTTGGGACCCAGTCGGGTTCGTCGCAGAGATGGCAACAGAACATACCGCGCCTGCGCATATTGAGATGCATCCAGATCCAGTCGAGATGGGGGACAACGCTGTCCTGGCACCGATAGAGACGCGAATCATGGACCCTGGCATCGCTGAGCTTCCCGAACGGACCAGTCCATCAGATGCTAAACCACCTGCCACATCGACTCACGACCTTTTACATCAGACGAGCATGAGTGATCATGCCCTTTACGGAGCTACTTTTGGTACAGGATCCAGACCTCAGAACTCCTCACCAACGAATTCCGGACAGGCAAGCACTAGTACGCGCCCTCTCGCTGTACCACCAAAGCTTCCTCTCGATGACTCCCTTCCCGAAGTCGTTCCGCACCAGACCCAAAGCTCTACGTCCACGACGACTGCCCAGCCATTCAGTATCAAACGCAAGCCTTCAAAGACGGGAGCCAAACAGGGCACTTATAAGCCTTACGTCCCTGGATCTACGCCGAGCCCCATTCCCGCCGACAAGTCGCAATCCAAACAACCTGAGTTTGTACGCCGCGACCACCGAAATTCTCTGGCACGAGAGGCGTCGTTGATGTTGGGCCCCCGCCAAAGCTATGAGACGTCAAACATGCCTTCGATTTTGCAGCCTCCGCAGATACCCCCGAAGCAACCGTTGGAGTCCAGTGAAACGCTCATTCAAAACCCCGTGAATCCCGCGAGACCCGATGCAACACGAACGCAAACCGAACCAGCTAGGGTTCTCACTGGTGTGACGCATTCTTCCGGGCCCTCCCAGGGTCCTTTGCAGTATGTACCATCCGTGCTAAAGCCTGCGAGAGGTCGGCCGCAGGAGGCAGCGACAACTCTCACTCCACCATCTAGCACGAACGAAGGACTTCCCGGATCTACCCAATTTTCAGCCTTCCGACCCGGGGTTCAGGCCGCGACACAGGCGCCGGGGCAAATTCCTCACTCCCTAGCTCCGTCCCATGCTCCGCAGTCTCTCTCGGGCTCTCGGCCGTGTGTCCAGCGGGTCGAGACCGCGCCTGCACAGCCACCGTCAGATCATCGCATGGCTGGAGATCATGATCCTATGGCCGAACCCGGAACCCGACCTTCTGCAGTGCCGACTTTGCCTGCGTTTTTGCAGCGCCCTACAGGTCAAGGCGACTCTAGTCGTCAAACCGCGAGCCGACCGCAACAACATGGTTTATCGTTTAATGCACGAGCAAGATCGAGGTCTGATCTTCCTCAACCTCTTCAAAATGCTCACTGTAAACCTGCATCTATGATCGGCCAAGTTCAACCTCCACCAAGACCTGGCTCGGCGGCGATTCCGAGGGCTGAATCCCCGCCAAAGAATAGCATTGCTACTCGCCCACAGTCGGCTATGGACTTTATGCAGGGTCGGCCTGATCCTAGGATAGACAGAGTCATCAACCAAACGAACTATACTCCGCCTTCAGAGAGGCCAAGACAGACCTCATATGCTTCTAGCGAGGTGTCGTCATTAGGCCCGCCGTCGGGAAGTCAATCGTCAGGGTTACCACTCCAAACACCCTCGCCTTTAGAAAGTAACGGAAGACGACCGTCCTCAGGCTTCTTTAGAAGCGCGGATGCGAACGCATTCCCCATGGAATCTGCCGCAACCCCCGTCCCCCAAAGACAAACCCCATTTGAGATACAGACTGCTCCACTTCGATCTCCGGCGTCGAGGCCGGCATCTTTCTCCGGCCCCTCCCCTACCTCGACACAGCCTACAACGCCTGGATCCTCTGGCTTTGACATCACAGCGGGCCCTTCTGAGGTTTCCGGCATGGGTTCCTCAAAGCCTTCATCTGGTGTCTCGCAGCATGCGTCAGGCACGCCAAGTGGTCGTGCAGCCCAGAACATCATTGGTTCTTCTCAGTCGCCTACAGACCGTCGGCATTCTGTACCTGCCGAGGGGTTTGCGGTGATCGGTTCACAGCCTTTACCTGTGCAATCGACATCAAATGAGTCTTCTAAGTATGGACCTCAACAGCAACAACCGTATCAGCAAGGTCAAGAGATCCCGAGGCCTCACTCGGCCCAGCCAGTTCCATCCACCTCAAGTGTTGGCAACCAGCCAGGAACACATCTGCCGTATCCACTCGAAGAGGGCCAGAACATGCCGAGACCGGGTGACCGTCCACAGCGTCCAACTGTCACGCCACCAACACAGCAGTTCCTTGGTCCTAATAGTCCCCGAACACCTGGACATATTCTTCATCCAATTCAAGAGCACCATGACTCTGGCGCAACCAACCAAAATATCTCGGTCAACACTGCGTTCCAGAGCACAGATTCTGCTCCCCGAGCTTCCCCTGCAAGTGTCCGTCAACTGTCAACAGGATCATCCCAGTATTCATCGTCAGTGGAGTCACCCGGCGGGCAGGGCAACACGATCGGTCGAAAAAACATCACGAGCATGCCGCAAGCAATGTCACCAGCGGTCGCGACTATAGGGCAGACGTACTCTCCTCTGCAGTCCAACCCTTTCCAAGATTCACCAACCACTACGAGAATGCAGCCGCCGACTCAAGTGATGTATCCGGGATCCACACCACAAGTCATGCCACAATCTGCCAAGGACAAGGAGAAAGGAGGTTGGCTTTCAAAGATAATGAAGAGTTCCGGTAAACCAAACGTACTACAGAAGCCACCACCATCCCCAAATACTGGCCCAGCTTCGCCACATTCGCCAAATACTACTCGACCGGCCCAAGGTCATAACCCGGGACGGGTTGTAGCGCAGCAATCCAAACAAGTACCTACCTACATTCAGCACGCCCCAGCTGCCCTTCAGGAAATGCAGGCTATTACATCTGAGCCGGTGTCTAAACCTCAGAATTTTGTTTCACCTCCGGTGGGACCCATTCTGGCGCCGCCTACTGGTCGCCAAGAGCCCGTGATGAAGATGCGACAGGCTCCTACAGTCGAGGCATCCCAGGTAGCTCCAAGTCTACATGCTGATCACCCGAGATCAGCTGATGCCACACAAATCATGGAGAAAACAGTCTTCAATTTGCCCACTCGTGCGCTGTCACCGGCAACTGTGGCACCGAATGAACACACGGCAGACAACATGTCCGACGCCGCATCCGTGTCTGCTATATCTGTCTCCACGATGGACGTTTCTGAGGCTCAAGCCCAACCTGTGTTGAAGCCTCAGCTTGTGACGGTTGAGAAAGCTCCGCCGCCACCTGGCAAACATCAGCTACCATCGCGGGTTGCGGCAGCTTCGGGCTCGTTATCTCAGCCACCACAGAAGATTGCGGATCCAGCGGCCAGGTCTCAGCCTCCTGTGGATAGTGAGCTCACTGTTGAGCCTCTGTTTTCGAAGAGGAAGAGCATTGCCGCCGCCCCGCCGGTGCCCATCGTGCCCCCGGCTCCTGCCGCCAACGACAAGTGGGCTAAGAAGCCTGCGGTTGACTATTCTGGTGACGATTGGGGCGATGACCCATGGGATTACGCATGAGGTTGGAATCAAGAGGCGGGCATCATAGCCATCTCTTCTGCTTTCCATCATTTGGAACCATACCCCCAAACAAATTGAAGAAATGTTTGCTCAATCAACTCAAACCCTTTTTGTCAACCATGTACCTTGAAGATTTGAAGATTTGGATTATCAGACGCTGCGTTGACTAAGTAGACGAAGACCACCTCTGCCACTACTCCTTCACCGGCAACAAATTCAGAATCCCACTTAGCAAATCCGTCCTCAACGCCGTCCCGTTCTGGGGCCCGACATACCCGACACCAGAGCTCGTACACCCCGGCACCGAGGCACACACACTGCTCCCAAGGCCCTCCCTCATGAAATTCCCGCCCACCAGCACCAGCCCCGCCTGCTGCACGTACGCGCCCAAATCGAACGGCGCGCGGGCGACGTCTTCCACGAGGTTCAGGGCCGGCGGCTTGTAGTCTCCCGAGGGTTGCCGGAAGAGGAGCGAGACGTAGCGGTGCGGGGCGACGGAGAGAGGGGTGAGGGGCATGTAGCGCGCTTGGGTTACGGGGGACTGGTCGAAGACGCAGGAGGGTTGGAGGTTGTAGATTATGTGGTGGAGGTAGGAGCGCAGGAGGGGCAGGGAGGGGCCTGGGGCGTCGGGGTCGAGTTGGATGTAGGTGTATTTTGTGGTTGAGGGGGGGTGGAGGGGTTCGGGGGGGAAGGAGATTGTTGGTTCTTGGAGGGTTTCTGGGTCGTGATGTGTTAGCTTGTGGATTTTGAATGATGGGCGTTATATGAGGTACGCACGAGGAGCGGAGAAGGTGTTGCCGAGGTTCTCTGGGATGTTACTGTAGAGCACCTGGAGCTCGGTCGTGGGGTTGATGGAGGTGAGGATGTCGGGGATGATGCCGGAGGACTGGAATGCGGCGCGGACTTGGGCGGCGCGGGTGGCGGGGAGGCCTATTGTTGGACATATTGGAGGTTGGAGGATGCTCAGGGGTGCGGCTGAGGAGAAGGATGCTGCGAGGAGCGGGAGGAAGTTGGTGGTTTGGCGCTTCATGGTGTTGTGTGTTTGATAATCGATTTAGTGAGGTTTGGTGGTGTTGAGATATGTCTTCTATAATTAGTGGCTATGTAGGTGATGCCTTTTATACACAGGCAGATACATGTACATCGATGTTTGGGTGGTTAGACTGACGTCGTCAGAAGTAAGCCAGAGACATCGCCAGCGCTAGGGGAATACCATTCCGCCAAAACGACGTTGTGTCAGGTTCGTTTTCCCGAATGCACCTCCAAGACAGGTCCATGGAGGTTGTTTCGTCCGGGACGAGTAAAAGTGATCGGCAGACAAGGTGTCGAGGCTGAATCTTGTGGTGGGGGTGGGTAGTGCCGCTGACGGACTTGTGCTAGCGTGGAGCCCCGGTTGTCTTGGAGTGTGATATGACATCAGGTGTTACCGTGGCTGTTGGAATTATCATGTAGGGACTGAACTACTAGTCTTCCAATCAGTTTCATGGCACAATTCAGAAGGCCATTTGACTTGCAAACTTTATATGTTGAATAACTAAGCAAACACGGATAGCGCTTCATTTTTGACAGTGTTCGTTTTGTTTGCTTTCTTGCTGAACTCACGCTTACTCTATCCAGACTAGCTCACCCCATTTCCTTGACAGAGGGGTTCGCCTCTATCTTTCAGATTTCTACCTCAGTCCATGGCTCAATCCTCCCCTGGAAAACATCAGATCGATTCCACGTTTCCCAAAATCATGTAACTACTTTTTTAAAACCAATAATGCCTCAGCCACTGGTGCCAGAAATGTGGATAGGCCGATGGCCCGCCTCAGACGCACTCACGGCGTACCCGGACTGCCCCAAGGAAGTCCCGCCCATCCTCCGAATGGACGCGCTCCGCCGCTTGTACTGGCCAGTGTACGAAGACATCTCAAAGGTCCAGGTCTTTGATGATCCAGAAGAGGACGAGGAGGACTCGCCAAAACGCCCTTTTCTCGGACATCCCTTGGCCGAGGAACCCATCACTAATTACGGCCTGACCGAGCTCCTGATCAGAATCGGCTTGCAAGAGGGCAAAGAATGCCATACCCTTGACAATGAAGAATACGAGGACCCCAAGCTGGTGGTCAAACGGGACGACGGCGGGGCGATCACGTTTGGGGATTTTGTGACGCAGATTCATCCTTTCCTTCTTGAGCATAAGGAGGAGACTCTGCAGCTTTGGGAGGAGCTACTGGAGAGAGTAGATGACGACGATGTCGTTCTCTTCAGCTACTGTTGTACCGGTCATCCTCGAGACATGGATAGTCTAGAAGTACTGCCGGTCACTATAGAGCTTAAGAAAAGCACAGAGAAGTATGATGAGCGGTATTGCCGATGGAAGGCTGCCAGGGCTGAAGGGCCACAGAAGGAACCTGTTCAAGAAGGGAAAGACAATGTGGAGGGGGGAGAATTGTGAAAAAGAGAAAACGCAGTTTTTAAGTCAATTAACGAGAAGACATCATGAGACGGGAATCTAATGCCCCGCCCTGGTGGTTGCAGAGAAGGTTACATCCACACCTAGGTACCTAGTAGTTGCAGGGACTAAAAGAATAGCAAATTTCAAAAGCTCGATTGATTCTCATCTACGGAGGTTGAGGTAGGAAACTCATATGAAACTATTCGGCCTCTTCACCTTTGACTTCTGTCTCCAGCACCTCCCAGAACTCAGGACGAAGTTGTATGAGATCTGCAGGAGTCATGCCCTTTTTGTTCCGCAGCTCTTGGTTAGCACCAGCCCTGATCAGCGCAGACACCCAGGTCCGTTTCCGCTTTGTCACCGCTAGATGTAGGCAGGAGTTGCCGTGATCATCTTGCGTATTAACGTTCACTCCAGCTTTGATGAAGTACGCGGCCGCAATCATAGATGCCATGTTGTTTCGATACATGCAACACATCAGGGGTGTCGAGCCATCTGCTGCTTGGACATTGAGATCCGCTCCTCTGGACTTGAAGCATTCCATCATCTCTCGCATCTCTGCAAAAGCCTGCTCCGGGTGCACAAAGAAGCAGTACTCCGTTCCAACTCTAAGCTGGCCTCTTGCGTCGCCCCAAGCTTTCTAAGTGAGAATAAACATGTTAGCTCTGAAAACACGCAGGCGATAAATTCTTTTCGGTCGCTAAGGTGAACCAGCCTAAAGATGTTCCAAATATTATGCTTGAAGACTTACAGAGATGTAATAGTTCAAGTTTGGTAAGTTAGCTTCGCTTAAGTTTGGGTTGAAAACGTCTGGGATGTACCAGTCAGCTTCCTTGGAGTTTGGGTGCCGATCACGAGCCCTGTATTCATCAAAGGTCACGGCTTCCTGGTCACCTCCGATGTAGTGTAGGGGTTTGAATCCCCAATAGTTCGCGACGTCAGGGTTTGCACCCCAATGTAGTAGGAGGCGGGTGTTCCTCACGGATCTCCTCCGAACTGCAATATGCAGCGGCGAAATGCCGTATTCGTCTCCCCGGTGTACATCCGAACCTGCTTCGAGCAATTGTTTTATTACTGAATCAGTATCGGGGTTACAGAAGCCATCGCCATGGGCGCCGTGGCTGGGATTAATCGCGGCTGCCAAAAACAGTGGAGTACGACCGCACAAATCTTGAGCTGAGACATCAGCCCCGGCTGATAATAGCAATCGTACAACTTCCGCATGGTCCGAATAGACGGCCTTGTGAAGTGGTGTGTGGCCCTGGATGTTGCGAAGATTCGGGTCGGCTTTGTAGTCAAGAAGGGCTTGTACGGAAGATGCAGAACTTCGTACTGCAGCGACATGAAGAGGGGTATCTCCAGCCCAGTCCTTTGCAGAAACTGACCATTTTCGTGGTAGGAATCTCTGCTTTTGAAGTAGGACACGAACCACTTCGCCGTGTTTCGACAATGCCGCAACATGCAGCGGTGTTGTTCCTCGAGTGTATCCTCGAGTACTCTTGTAAAGGCCCAGAGGCTTGTCAAGAACATGCCTCACCATAGGCAAGACGCCAAGCTGCGATGCATTGTGGATAGAACTGCACCAGTCTTGCTTATCGTTCGAGGCATAGATTAATGGCCGTAACAATGGTAAGGACCTTGGCGCCAATGAAGAAAATTCGCTGCCACTGTCTTTAGCATGGAACTCGAAACAGTCCATTGCGTATCGTGCCCTGAATCCTGTTTCTCGGAATACTAGGATGTTCTCTGGACGGTTTTTCGGAAGTTTGAAGGATTCCAATATGTCTAGACAAACATTTGCGAGCTGCAGATGCGCCTTCTGCTGTTGAAAACGGAAAGCCTCCAGGTCTTGGTCGTCGTCTTTTGATGAGCGGAACAGATAATCCTTAACCGACTGGTGCACCAATCGTATGACCCTCTCCCTACTTGCCGGCTCTCCTATGAAGACCAGAAGGCTCCCGCATTGAGCGACGAGAGATTCCATTACCTCAGAGGCCGTTAGGTGACCAGCGGCTTGGATGCCCAATAGGGACTCCGCGTTTTCGATACTCAGGGAATTGTAAGCCGTCGTAACCAGAGTGAGAAGGCGGGACACGGATGTAGCGCACGCAGGGTCTATGCTTCTCAAAACTCGACTGTAGATGCCATTTAGGCCAGAAGGCAGGCTGCTAAGGTGGGTTTCGACCTCAGCTAGCGGCCTCTTTGCGAGCTCCTGTGCCGCAAGCTCAACCCAAAGAAACGTCCCTTCTGATTTCTTTATGAAGGTGTCATGAAGAACTTGTCGAAGTGCCGGTGGATAGCCACCATCATTTGACAGCTGTTGCACTCGTTGTTGGATGAAGGCGTTCAGATCTGTCTTTACCTCCTTTTCCAAATCGGTGTCAAGACGAAGGCGCGCGCACTTAGACAGTGAGCTTGTCAGTGACTGATTCAGCGGTCGACTGAGAATTATTGACTTGAACCTGGAGGTGTTCGCACCCAGAAGACAGTTGACTAGTTTGCTGGATGTGCTATCGCATTCGTCCAGGCCATCGATGACACAAAGGACGCACCCAGCGTCCGGGTCTTCAATCATGCTGTTGAACATTCGACAGAGACTCTCCATGCGCCGAGTATAGATCCTCCTACCGCAATGAGATTGCACCTCAGGTAGTCCATGTTTCATCAGGCTGGGCTTCAGCCTCCCAAGTTGCCAAATAAGACATGCAAGTATTGATGGGGCATGACGCCTCGCTTCACTTTGGCCATCGCAAAAGAAGTAAATAACAGACTCTGTCGCTGATCCTGCGGCCTTCAGCTCAAGCTGTTCGGTCAAAAAAATTGACATCATGGATTTGCCCATTCCTGGGCCGCCCGTGATCCACAGGCCTGGACACGGGGTGTTCATCCACGTGTTGTAGGCATCCGTTTCGAGAATCCACGTGCAAGTTCCGTCAGCTCTTTTTCCCTTAGCAGAGATGAGAGCGGATCTGTCGTCACGTGGGTCGGTGACGAACAATGCTGAAAACAAAAATTGTGCATCGCTGTCGCTGGAGGGAGCAGCGCGAGGCTTGGACTTTGGGGCAGCAACGCCCATTTGATACTCGGCATCTCTGTAAAACTGTCAGTCACGTCATGAGAGATGCAGAAGACCACACATACGAGGTGGCAGTCGCTATTTGCAACTCCAACGCCGCCCTCGCCCTCTGGAGCCTATTGAAAAGACGAACAAACTCTTCGTCTATATCCTCTCCAACAAGAGCCTTCCATGAATGCTTGAACGGATGAGTCCCCTTGAAAGAAGTGGCTTCCTCCAGAAGGACTTTGATATCTGAGACGTTGTCGGCGCATCGTTTCAGACTGATCTCAGTGTCACGGTCGCGCCCAAGAACGGGATCCAATTCTATTTGCTTGCATATCTCGCTGAAGTCTTCCAGCTCAGTGAGGCGCTTCCGAACGAAGTGTCTCTCATCGTAATGGAGATATTCCACCATGAGTCTTGTTCCGGCGTGTTGGGCAGCCGCAATAGCAGCGCGAAGAGCTTCCATGATTGCCGATGGCGAGACGCGATTCCCGCGGCGGATGAGATAATTAGAAATCAGTGACTTTTTGATCCTAGAAGCAAGACCTAGGCCAGAGGCGTCAGGACGACTTCCAGATGGCCCGGGGATGTTTTTGTGAAGAAGGAAAGAAACACCGCCGCCGCCGCAGCCTGATCCAAGATCAGTTATATGCACAGTCCTTTTATTGCCCCAATTACAGTCCGTTGCGTTGACAGCGTCCGCCCCCCCTTTTTTTTCCCCGCTTATGCAAAAACATGACAAAAAGCCCAATTTTACGCTGTGACGCGCATTTCTCTGTATTGCACACAAAACGCGTTAAATTTATCACTAATACCTCAATTGCTGCTAATTGTTATAGTCCCAGCAGTATTTAAATATATAACTATGCGATAGAGACGTAAAGTATATATCTAATGCTTCTGCAGTAGTTAATTTATCTATAGAGGTATTGCTAACCTAGCTAGTTACTTTATCTTTATACTAATTGACTAGCAAAAGGTTTATATTGCTATTATTAGAGTTTTTAGCAATATATTGCTGAAGAACAGAAGAAAAGATCTACTGTATAACGTTATATATCTATTTAGCATATAGTTTATATAGCTTTAAGCAATATAAAAGCATACTAAGGGGCTTGATATAGTTCTTTAGAGCAAATAGCTTTAGCAGATAATAGGATTAATAATTCTCCTAAAAGCTCAGCTTATTCATAATATTAAGGAAAAGTCTACTGCTATATAGATTATACTTAGTTACTTATAGTTTATTGCTAATTAATATATATTTATAGTTTATTATATTAGATATATTGAGAAAGATGCTAGGCGATAACAACAATATAATAGCGCTTAGAATATTAAATCTATAGCTATTAGCAATTATAATAATACTGCTATTTAAAGACTAAAAGACCTATAAGCTGGTAAGTATTATTAGCTGTACTAAACAAACAATTTAACAATATAAATCATAACATAATATTACTAGTGAGGTATAGAGATATAAGAGGTGCTGCTAGAGTTAACAAAAGATAGAAATATAGCATTATATAAAGCTTCTTAAATTGCTGTATTACTATAGCAATCTATCTCTTAAAGAGATATAAGATTTCCTATTTAAAGCCTTTAATATCTAAATTAATTGTTTTGCAATTAGTTAACAGCTTTACTAAGCTGGCTAGATAAGCAAGAAGTTTATAGTTATTACTGCTTAGCAAAGTGACAACTTATAATATAAGTATCTATACTGCATATAATAATATCGCTTTGATCAGCTGGTATTTATTGATAAATCTGGTGTTAATAAGGATACTAAGATATAGAGGACTAGATAGGCGCTGAAAGGGCTTGCTGTGTTTTAAACTACAGAGATTAATTGTTTTTAGAACTCTTGCATATAAATACTGCTAGCCTTTATATTAAGCAGTATCTTATATTTAACTATATATTATAGTATAACTAATAGCGATAGGTTCTTTTGTTAGCTATAAAAGTGCCTCATCCTGAAGTGTAGGCGTTATTTAGAGCTAAATTCTGTTATTGTTATAGATAACCTTTTTTGTTATTATATATCTGAAATCATCTTATTATGCATAATATTAGGTGTAAATATTAAGTTTCTACCTCTATATTTATTAGACTTTAACTCTATTAAAGAGTACTTTAGCAATTTAAAGCGATATATTAAGAAGATATATTTAAAGTAGAATAATAATGAGAATAATACTTAGGATTTTATAGAATATCTATGTAATTACGTAATAGAGATTAGGTATTATCTACTTTAGATTGAAGGCTATTTTTGCTATTTATTTATCAACTTTAATAGGATAGAGCATATATTTAATAATATTAAACTATAAAAAGGTAGATTTGCTGCTAATATTAAATATCAGCAAGCAATTTAAATCTTTATTATGCATTTATATATAATAGATCTTAATTATATTATTATATAATAGTTAATTATTAAATCTATAATTATAGCTAATAAGATTGCTAGAAGGTTAGCTATAAATGCATTAGAACATGAAAAATATACTGTTATCTATTATTTTTATTAGTAGCTATATATATATATCAATTTTACCTATATAACAGCTGAAATGTGTTATTAATACTTATAATGATGATTTGTGATAATGATATATCATTATAATTAGAGATTTTAACTATAATTAGAGACTTTAACTGCTTCTAAGAAGTATTAAGATAGACTGAATTATATTGTTTGCAGACTTAAAATAACAGTAATTCTATTGCTTTTATATATATAGAGCAGTAGTGTTAAATCTGCAGCTATAAGTAGACTTTTCTGTAGTTAAACATATTATGCAAAAAAATTGCATATATAGTTAAATTTCACACTACTCTTGCTGTATTATTCTTCTTTATTATCCTCCTCTAAGTAATATATTTCTGTTAATAATATATCACTTAAGATTTCTATCTGATTATCTTTATTGCCTTGCTTAACTTCATTTTATTCAATCTGTAACTATATAGATAGCATCTATAATGCTAACAGCAGTAGTAATAAAATAAAACTAAAAAGTTCTAAAATGCCTATAAAGTTAGCTATATTTAATAGTAAACAGCTCTATATATATTTACTATATTAACTAACTTTAACTAGCATATTATAGATCTTTTGCTTAATAGATTAATATAACATTAAGGTGTTAATATATTAGGATAACTTTAACTTGCTTAAAACTAATGCTGCAGAGTTTTTAACTAGTGCTGCTATTATCTTTTTTAGTAATCTAATATATATTTTTATATAAATATCTCCTTTTGACTTTTAATAGTTTAAATGAAGTTCAGAATGAGATACTACTTTAGAGAGGGTGTTAGACTGCCTTTTATAGTAAGTGCTGTTATCTATAAAGGATTTAATTAAGTTTCTAATATCTTTAATAAGATATTAAGTAAAACCTTATTTAGTAAACTAAATATCTAGTAACTTGCAAATTGCCTATAAGCTACTATTTACTGATTGCAGTTTCTATAACTTCTTTTTGAACTTTTTGTTAATATTATATTGCTTGCTGCAGATAGATATAAACTATTTAATAAAGTTAGCTATTTGATCTAAAGCTTTTTAAGGTGAATTTAGTACTACTAGTGAGGATGAACAAATTAAAAGCATAATACTTAGTTAATAAGTGCTTAAAAGGTTTAATAGCAGAAGAGTTAGTAATAAATACTATAAGATGTTTATATATAGCTAATATGCTAGCAGCAGCAGTAGCGTTAGCAGCAGCAGCTGTATATATAGGTTAGGATATTAAAGATGACGATCTGGTGCCTCTATATTGCTATAAATATTGATAATAGTGTTGCTGTTAGCATTAGTTAGGCTAGATCTTAACTTTAATAGTAGAAATATAGCATTTTCAGCCTTCTCTTCTGTTATTACTATTATCTCTTAATTATTATTAACCTTAATAATATTCTTACTCTTTTTGCTTTAGCATCTCTAATCCTCTATAAACTAGTTATAAAAGATCTTACTAAGCAGTTTTTTAGGTAGTTCTATATTATTAATACCAGCCTATCTAGCTATAAAAGCTTTTGCTTACTTCTCTATATAGTGAGATTTAATCTTATAGTGCTTCTAGCCTAATATATAACACTAGTTAAACTTCTCATTACTTAAACTATTCTTATATTTCTAATACTTTAAGCAAATATATATATAGAGAAGTTATTTATATATATTTTCCTTCTAACGCTTAATATTTATAGGATTGTTAAGCTTATAATTAATTGCCTCTTATATATTAGCTGAAATGCCTATTTAACTACCTTTTTGAAGTGTTTATATGCTAGTTACTATACTACTAGAGATTAATATAGTGCTATATTGCTACTTAATAGTGAGGTAGACTTCACTTCTCTCTTTAGTTTGTTTAAGAGAAGTAATAATATTAACTTATAGAATATTTAGCTAAATAACCTTTTTAGTAGATAGATATATCTGAGTGAAGATTAGCATTAGTTTAAATATGTTAGTAAGCCTCTTCTAAGCAATAATAATAGCAATATTAGCCCTCTTTAGATTATATAAATAAGCTACTTCTGCTTTAAGTTAGATACTGCTGTCTGCCTCTTAACCTCTATTATTTACATCTAATATATCAGCAATACTAAATCTATTATATATAATACTCTTAATAGTTAGATTGAGAATAAATAAATTATAACTTTTAAGTGCTAAGCTATAGATAACTTAGATTTAAAGCAGAGTAGGTTTATTATTATTTATATCTTCTTCCTCTTTAACTATATTAAGAAATAATATAAATATATTATTAGCATTATAGTGAGAAGCTGTAAGCATATTATCTGCAAATTAAATAGTTTGATAAAAGGTTAAGTTAACTAGAGTTAAGTTTAGTTAAAATAGTAGTATTAATAAAAGTAAAGTACTTTAAAGCTAGATCGTCTGCAGTAAATCCTTTTTTTGCTTCTTCTGCATTATTATTGCTTTTTAGCAAGAGAATGCTTTTAAAGCTCTTTATGATAATAGAAGGGCTATATATATATACCTTCTTTATAGTATAGACTTAAAAGCTATTAATTTATTAGCCTCAAGCTTAAAGTTAGTAATAACAACCTCCTCAGCAGCCTTAGCAGCCTCTTTAGCAGCAGCAGCCTAATAAGCCCTTTCAGCAGGCGTAACAATCTTAATTAATAGTGAAGTAGAGCGTTAAAGAGGATCTCTAGCAGTATCTTATGCTAGTTGTTATATATATTATTATTTCTGCATACTGTTAGTAATAAGTGATAGATAATGCTTAGATAGGTTATTATCTGCCTGCTGAGGCGTGCAGCAGCGCTTAGGAGGCATTATGATGCCTTCAGACGATGAGATTTAATAGGAATAGATCAATTAAAGCTATCAGAATAAGTTAATTGCTGTACTATAAATATCTATATGGCGTTGGGCAAATTTTTATGTATATACAGGGATTATGCGTGCGTAATTTCAGCAAAAAGGGGGGGCGGATGCTGTCAACGCAACAGACTGTAGAATGCGTACTCAAGATGGGGCTAATCAACTGCGTACTGTAACGTCAGCACAGTTGCTATTGGCTAATTGCACGAACCAACATTCATGTTACACAAAGACCCGTATATTCGTATCATTGGAACCAATTTCGTCAATCAGGCTACACTAAACGCTGCTAATGTCGAGCCTAGTCACCCTGTTATGAAACTCACAACAAATGCACATTATCTCGTTAGAAAAGTCCTCTAGGTGTATGATTCTGAAGATATGGTATTCCTTTACGTATTTACACTTGTCTTCGACGATGGAGTCCGTCTTAAGGCTTACAGGGGTTCATTGCCCCTGAGATCCGTCGGGCGTATGCAGTGTGACAGGTCGAGCGCGAGTAAACTCCCAAAGCCAGCTGCTAAACCTCTTGAATAGAACCAGGCTACGAACACTTAGACGTACCAAGCTAGCCCCTTCCTTCTTGACCTACGACAACTATACCTCTTACACATGTTGTAGTCCCATGTGTCTTCATTGCCTTCATAAGAGCTTGGATCCAGAGATTTGAGCCACAGCGGCAAGTCCTCAACTTTGGGCGTCAGCCATGCCTCTGGTTTTCCCTTCGCGTCTTGGACCACTTCCATCTCTGAGACAAGTCTTGTTCCCGCTAGCATCACCTTGTTTCCTTCCAATGTCCAACGATACGTCGCCACGCATTTGTCACACCTGGCGGTGTGGTGACTGTCAATCTCACAGTCTGCCATGAACTTTCCCGCAAGATTGTCAAAGTCGCCGCGGCAAATGCAGCACCTATCCGCCATGGGCGGTGAATGTTCCGAGCATGCATTTGAAGCCGCGATTGTCCGAAAACAAAGACAGCGGCTGGTGTCAAATGGACGCAACAGGAAGCTGTCTTCGAAATCCGTATGTGGGCATAGGTAATCGTTGTGCGGTCGTAATTGAGCTAGACCTCGTTTCAATAGGTCCTTGGTGACAACTTGATTCGATTTCAAAGTACAGACCGTAAGCTTCCAGGTCGCCATGACTCTATCTTTGGACGTTCGCAGAAGTCTTGGTGGCACATCGCCGACATTTACAAGTGCCTTCTTGCAATCTGTGCACTCGAACGTTGTCTTTTCTCCATTCTGCCGCCTCTTGTGATTGATCGGTTCCGAGAGAGACAAGGATTTGTGTTGGCAAAGCCTGAATCTTCCCTCCCACGCAATGCATATAGGACGTGGTGATGTGTACTGAGTATTCGAAAATAATGTTGAGCGATGGTTGATCTTGCAGCCGGTGCAGGGTGTCGGGTGCGGGTAGCTGTTCCCCCCAAAAGGTCGGAAATGTGCGCCAGGGAGACACTCGTCGCAGACGTCAAGGCGAAGGAGGTCCCTGATGCTATCCTTTTGGTGGGCCGAGATGATAGCCTGATTGAACTTGACGATAGGCTCATGTGCGCCAGTGAGACTGCCGCTGTCGTAACTATGCGGCCCGCCAGTCTGTTGGGCTCGTTGGTATCTTGGGCGGCGAAGATTGTGCTTCCCTGCCTTTTGGCCGTTTTTCGTTGCGTACGGCCAATTATGGCTCGCAAAGATGGATGCAAACCGCGAGGAAACCTGTCGAACGCAGTAAAGTTCGATGGGACCAAGATAACAGACTATGTCGAGGAGTATGTCGTCGGAAAGTCGGAAAATCGGGCTGTTCTCCTGGTTCTGGGCGCGCCTGGATAGAAAATAAGTACAATATCCCGTGCTGTAAAAAGAAGACTGGTGACTATCGTCACATTGGTGGCGGTATCTGACGATATCCTGCGACAGGTTGCTCTGAGTTGATTGCTCCATGACTGTGTTGGGTGTATCTTAGAATAAACACGAGACGAACTGATCGATTTTGAAGTTCATGGAGCTGTGAAAGTCAGTGCCTTCAAATATTCCTCCGGTGTCATGGGCAAATTTCGTACATATAAATACCATTGAGATATCGGAGATGCCTGTGGTCGCACGGGTATTGATTACGATTCTCCTGCTTTGCTTCTCGCCACACAGGGGTTTGTTTAGAAGAAAAAAGCTTTCATTAAAGTTTTACCTACATGGCTCATCCGTTCGTTACTCTTAATCTTTCGACTCATCCTGGGACAACAAGGCATTTTCATACCCTACTGGACACATGTATGCAGGGCCAATCATGGACTCAAATCTGGGAACCTTTTAATACTATCATGTCACATACCACAATCGACACTCTTTAGACAAATACTAGACCTGTGTACAAGTAGGAGTTGATTTCCTAGAATTTCTATTGGTATAGATACTAATGGTTATAAAATTCAATTGGATATTTTACATGCTCTTCAGCTTCAGCCTTCTCAACCTCATGCTCTCCGGGATATGCTCGTTCGCATGCAATGATGGTCTCCAAAAGGTCGTCATCGACGCGCCAGTCCCGCTTAAAATCCTCGAATACTTTATAAACCCAGGGCCCCCAGTGTTGGCATGCGCGTTGAATCTGGTGATCAGTGACTCGTCTGCCCTTCTTTCGCTGGTCTATCTTCCGCCACCTGGGTACGGCGATGGAAGTAAGGAAGTTCAAACGAACAAAATAGTCATCGGGGAGAGCTTCTATCTGAAATTTCAGTCCTCGGCCTTCTTTTTGTCTCAGATATTATATCTTGCTTTATGCTAAGTGTCTTGCCCTCCTTTGCCAATGGGTGGGCGGGATCGATAATGAGCATTTTGTACTCTTTGATGGGGCTTTCTTGCCAAGTTTTGAAGCTCTGTCTGTGCTCGTCGTCTTCTGCGTCGCAATCGTTGTCTGAATCAGTGCAAAACTTATCTGGCTCGAGGCCGACGTCTGGTACAATATAGAGTAGGCCATCGTTCAGACCTTGAGCGATGTCTTCATGAAGAGATAGATCATTATGGGTGCTAAGTCATTTCTCAGCTATATCTTCATCACATAACCAGTCTGCCAGTAATCTTGGGTAACGTGGTGTACACATATGCCTCGCACGAACAACTTTAAAGCCTGTCCAATTATGCAAAACAGAATCCCATCTTTGGTTGAACTCGGTCGTGCTAGGACAGTATGCGCCACACATGGCGTGCGCGAAGGCTTCCTCCTCGGATACTCTTCCCGCTTGAGCACCATCATCTAAGCCGTCAGTTTCGAATAGGCTAGTGAATTTGTCGAGTCCTTCATACCTCGCGTCAGAGTATCTGTTTCTTTCAGCGATCATGCTCAACTGCTTGAGAGCGAGCATTCGTGTGTTGAATTTGTGGTTGTCCTTCCGCGCCATCCAGTCTCCTAGTTCGGTGGATTCAGCGGCGGGTTTTACTTTCCAGACCCTCCTCTTGGATTTTGATCGCAACTTGGGGTTGCCTGATGGGGCTCGTCCTGCCCTCATTTTCGTCCTCAACGTGGAGTTTTGCCTTGAACTTGTAACGGCCATGAGTGTTTTTGAATCTCCAAGCAGCAACTATAGCTGAGCTCATGTATTTCTACGACATGTGTCGTTCGTCAGGTCTGAAAGTATTGCGAGAGGATAGCATGCGACCTTCGAGTTCCCCGAGAAATGTTATACCGAGCGTGTTTATTCGTGGGGATGTCATAAATGCCATCGGGTTCCCTGCTGGACAGACGCAGGAATCGGAGGATCCGACATGCCTCTAACCATTGGTTCGGACTTGTGTGGTTCGTGATGTGGAAGTTGGAAGCCGACAGCCGCTTGAAGACATGATCAGGGCCATTGAGTGCCAGGATATCAAGCCTGTACTGGACAGCGTCGAGTTTTCACTAAAAGATCTCAAGCAGGTCTGTGAGCGAGTTTGGAAGAGGGAACACTTTGTAAAGGATATCATTACTGGTATTTGAGAAGCATAACGTCTTAAGAAGCCAGATCAAAGGGGCTCAGGTAGGCCTCCACTATCAATATGACTTAATGTGTTCCTTCTAGATACAGAATTGACGTGACATGGATGCGGAGAATGAACGGCTACCTCCTATGAGCAACGAAGCACAACCAACCATTGAGTGCTCGAGGGGCAGAACAGCAGGAGTCGACTAGGCTCTGTGCTCTGTCGAGTCTCCACCATTCAGCTTGGCGCCGGATAATCCGGTGAGAGCACCACCGCCCAAGGGTTTTCCGACAGTACTGCCAGTGCATGCGTTCTCTGAACACCCGGAAAGGTTTTAACCGTTCGTACCGACCTTCAGGAGCGGGAGTACTGTTTGCAGAGGCTACCTCACTGTGTAAGCTAGCAGCGGCTTAAGAGGATGGGCCGTGGCAGCGCGTCCAGCTTTAAACGCTCGCGAAATGTGAGATTATCTGTAAAGCGTGACCTACTTCTGGCAATACGAAGAGACGCTATTGAATAGACAAAACGTGCGGCGTCAATGGCTGACCTTCGAAATCGCAAAGTTATCATCAACTTGATGCACGCGACAGTGTTCTATCGCTGCAGCGCAGCTTTCACAGTGGGCCATGCTTGTTTAATGGTAACCTTAATTCGGCTTCACAGAAGAGAGATCTTGGTCTGAAGTATGTCGCCAAGACTATCTTAATCAAGTTCCGCCGGGGACAGCCAATGAAGTGCTCCGGGTGCTAGGTCTACTTGACTAAAGTTGCGTGAAAGGGCAAGATTCGGAAACCTTAATTACCTGTAGCTCATTAGATTAAAGTGCCAAGTCTCGGAGCTGTGTCTGTTTGTAGCGCTTTCAGTCATTCAGGGGGCACTTCTAGGCCTGATCTTTCGGGGCTGTTCACGATGGTGACACGAAGGACTAGGTACAAAACCCAAAGCCCAGTCAGAAAGCGCCTCATGTCTTCTTTGCTGGCGCTTTTTGCGACTATTCTCGCTTTTTGTTCACTTGATTGCCATAGTCCTTGTCACTCAACCACCCAAATCCAGGGGATTTTTCAATCATGGCAAAGCTGCTAGCAAGTTTGTCAATGTTCCTTGCGGCGTTACAGGTTACCACGGCAGCCTGCACTCAGCCAAGCGTACGCAAGCCTTGGTGAGTTATCCTCGCCCCGTTAATGAGCCGTGATCAATGAGCTGACCAGCGATTTGCCTAGGACATCACTGACGGAAGATGAGAGAGCGTCTTACGTTAATTCGACGTTATGTCTCATGGACCCGGAACAAAGCCCGGCCCAGGTGGGAAGCTGGGGGGCCAAAAGCCGGTGGGAAGAGCTTCTTGTTGCGCATATTGCCCAAGTCAGATACATCCACACAGTTGTAAGTGATGTGACCATTCCATTAGGGGGTCCTACTGATGACGGCTTCTTACACAGGGCGCATTGTTTCCGTGGCATCGCTGGTACACAAAGATCCATGAAGATTTGCTTCGAAGCGAATGCGGCTACACCGGCCCCTATCCGTAAGTCTCTTGCTCTTAACATCCCCAGCTATGCGAACTCCCCTACTGACAACAACGCGTAGTTATTGGGACGAGCAAGCTGATCAGGCCATCAATCCTATTCAGAATGCGAGCGTCTGGGACCGTCCTGCCTCGGACACTTCAGCTGTCGTCGCCTTTGGCACTGGACGAACCGACCAGGACAAATGCATTCTCGATGGTGCCTTTGCGGGATACCGTTTAGAAATCTCAACGCAACTGACGCGCAATGAGACTGGAAGCTGCCTCACTCGCGGTCTGAACCAGACTGCCTTCGACACCGTGTCACAAAAGAATGTCGTAGAGCCATGCATGGCGGTGGAGTCTGACGACTATGCCGAGATGATGAACTGTTTGGGAAACACGCCACACAGCGGTGGGCATCTTGGGGTGGGCGGTATTGTAAGTTGAGTCCCAGATAACAGCGGATGCCTTAGTTAACTAAATTCCAGATGAGAGACCACGCCAGATCCCCAGCCGACCCAATATTTTGGCTGCACCACACGAACTTCGACCGCCTCTGGTGGAATTGGCAGGCAGCCAACTTGACGTCCCGCCTGTATGCTATGGGTGGCCCGAATGTGGCAAATGGGCAAATCTTCATTGATGCTCAGCCTACTATCCTCCCTATCGAGGCATTCGTGCCGTACTTTGGAGACGGTGGCAACGTTACGACACTGGATCACGTCATGTGGATGCCCGGTCTGGCTGAGAACATAACAGTCAGAGACGTGATGGATATTAGGAGCGAGCTTATGTGTTTTGAGTACGCCTAGATGATGCCTCTATATAAAGTGTCACACCATGGTGCATTTGCAATATCAAGCAGAAGAAATCGCACTGTAAATGACATAGTGTTTATGTTCAGTGTTCCAATGATATGAGAAGGAGGGTAATCATATCAGTATCGTCAAGGTCTAATTCAGCCCCTGGCCTACTTGCAACTATTAAGTCACCTTCCCTCGCTGGGTAGTGCACCAGTATGATAATCTCCTTTTGGAGGGTAGTTACCGTCTGAATTGTGCACTCGCAGCAAGAGCTATCGCCGGACGATAATGGTAAAGGCGAATCGAGCTCCGTGCACTGCATGCATTTAATGGGTTTCACAATCTATGTGATTGTAACAAATCTGGATTGTTATTTAAGCAGAGCACTTTTATCTATCCCAGTCTATAAGTCGACGCAAAACCAAATCCAAGTCTATCGGCAATGAAACAGTACCAAATCTAGTATGAACACCATGACCATCGAGTATCCATAGTCAAGTGTGCGTCTAGGCAGTGGCCTTTCCCTTTCCCTTGCCCTTGTCCTTGCCCTTACCCTTGCCCTTGTCCTCGGCCTTGGGCTTGAGAGCGCAGTTGTGGGGGTTGCCGCTGCCATCGGCCTTCTCTTTGGCTCCAATGCCGCAGAACTGGAGGTCCTCGTTGTAAAAGACACGAATAGGGCCGGGGGAATTGCCACCCTTCTTGGCATTGTAGTTATAGGCCTTGCCGCCAGCCAGGACTGGAAGTTCCCAGACATTGCTGGAGCAGCCTGAAGCGAAGTTCATGACGTTGCCCAGGTTGCCAAAGGGCTTGGGGTAGCCGCTGGAGCCCTTGGTGGTCCCGGCGGCATTGACGTCGCGCATGGCGTCGGCGAGCTTGATCTCGCCGTACAAGGCTCCATTGTTACCAGAGCCGGCCTTGCAGACATAAACGTCCTGGGGTGGAGCGGTTAGTAATCTCAGGGATGAATGAGGGCGAAGTTGCAGAGTTCAACTTACATCGCCGGCACGGATCTCAATGATGCCCTCTTCGTTATCAGAGAAGGAGACTGGGGAGGCAACGGCCACGGAGGCGGCGAGGAGAGTAAGAAGCTGAGTGAAGGAAACCATTTTGATTGTTGGAAGGAGTGTTGATGTCGTTGAAGATGAAAGAGTGTGATGATATTGTCTTAAGAGAGTGTATTGAGTGAAGAAAAGGAGTGTGATGAAGCTGTCTGAGTTGTGAGCAGCGCTGCATACCAATCAAACAAGTCAAGCCTGACCCCTAGGCTTGACTGTTTAACTGGATTATCACTAAAAGCTTGCTTGATTTAATAGATTTGATTTGATTTGACTAAAATTACCTATTCAGGAAGTCAGTAAGGCTCTTACGATATCTCAATACGCTAGAAATATACCTATCTAATATTCTAATATTATCCTATCCCCTATCAACCTTTCTGCTTAAAGTAATGCCTACTAATAGCAATGCTGCTACTTCAAACCTAGTTCTAGAGGTATTACATCTCTTTAAGCAGCAATAGCTTTATTAATAGCCTCTATGACGTCAGCATTAGTTTAGTAAGGCTAAATGCCTTCTTATAGTTAGTTGCTATCGCTAGGATAGCAAAGATGTTAAGGGCAAACTTACTAAGCATTAGAAAGGTTTGCTAATGCGAAATCCACTACTAGATAGGATTGTTAACAGGCTAAGCAACTGTGAGGTTAAAATACTTCTCTAACTTATTGATTTTGTCAACAGTAGCATTATAAAGGCTGCTGTCTAACTATTAACTATAATTAGAGTTTTCAGGCTTTAGAAGCACTGCAATCAATATAAATAACGCTTATAGAGGCTTTAGATAGGCTGGTTTATTAGTATAAACAGCTATCTCAATATATTATTGCTCTTAGTACTCTTAAAGACCTTCTTTAGCAGTATAGAGCTACCTATAAGTCTCTTAGGTATTTTAACGCTTTTTAAGCTATTATAGACCTCTGCTAAAGTGTAATATTATAGCAGCAGCATAGAGGAGAGACTTTTTAAGCTTTTTGTAGTAGTTATTAAGTACTTATTAGCTGTTAATAATTAATAGGTATATAAATATATAAGAGTTGAAGTTAGTAGCTTGAGGGGGGTGTAGCGATATAGCAAAATATTTAGACTGCAAATAAGTAGAGATACTGTTAATTAATAGGGTTTATAAGATTAATATTTAGCTAAATCGATATAATGCCTTTATTAATTAAGATTGCTGTAATGAGAGACTTTAGGATACTTATATAGCTGTAAGGTTAATCTCTTCTGTAATAGAGGTGTTATAGAGCTTGCGCTAATTCTTAAGTTAATCTAAGAGATACTTAAGGCCTGCTAAAATCTCTTAGAGTTAACTATGCCTATCACCCTTGCTTCAGCTTTTATATTGCTTAGTCTGTAAGTAGAGAGGCTTAAGTATCTTATTCAACTTAGCGAGGACTTATTAATCCTTATTAGTTAAGATATCTTTATTAGAGATATAATTATCCTTATTCTTAAGGCCTATAGAGTGATATATATAATTAGTGATCTGGCTGTATTTAAGTAGAGCGCAGCAGATTATATTATATATTAAGTTCTATTAAGTAGTGTTACTTAATATTAGATTTAGCTTTTGTGATAACTTCTCTTATAGAGTAAAAACTTGCTTATTATTATCAGCCTTATTGCTAATAGATAAGAAGGCCTCTAAGCGTTATAGCGATAATCTGATATATTTAATGATGTTCTAAAGCTTGCTGATAGGTTCTTTAGTCTTCTAATAGACTAGGTCCTCTTATATCTTGCTAGCATTAATAAGATAGTTAGACTTTTATTTAAATACCTCCTTATCAACTTTATAAATAATAGCATAACTAATAAGGTTGAAGATATAGCTATAGCATTAAATTTAATAATGCTAAGCGTCTGTTTCTATATATAAACGTGAAATAGATAGATATAAAGCCTTAATATAAGTGCTATTAGCACTAGCATTATCAGAAATTATAATGTTAATCTTATTAAGTAGGTGTTAGTTTCTTATAACTATATATATTATAGCAGCAATATTCTCGCTAGAGTGGGCATTAGGCTGGCGACAGAGACCTAAGAGGTACTGCATTTATTTGCTTAACTTATTAATAAAGTAGCTAAAGATAGCAATAATAGCATATTAATTAGGGGAGGTCTATAGGTTAAATAATATATAAACCTTTATAAAAGCCTTTTATATCTCCTCTTCAATCTATTGCTTCTTAGAGATATAAAGTTATTAAAGTTGATCTTTTAAACTGGTTTTCAACTAATATATCTAGGCGTTAACATCATAATTAAAGATAGTAAGCATATGCTATATATACTGATTGCTAAATATTATAAAAAAGTTGCTAGTATTAATAAGAAAGCCTATAGCTAACTTTTTAACTTATATGATCTTCTTTTTAGGTATAGCGATAGGAACAGATTAGTAGCGCTTAGATAGAGGCTTAAAGTTATTAGCTTTATCAGCAGATATATTGCTGCCTTCTAGGCAACCTTAGAAGACCTTATGCTTATTCTTAAGATATTAAGTAGCAGCAGTTATAGCATCAGCATTATACAGCTTGTTAAAAGTCTCTATCTTATTATAGTATTAGTAAACCTAATAGGCACTACCTTTCTTGCTGTTAGCAAGGATTTTATAGATAAAGATACCTTTATTTATAATCTAAGAAGTACAGCCTTAAAAACCCTTCTTTATAATAGCATTAATATTAACAAACTGCCAGCCTTTTTATATAGCATAAGGCAGGGCTTTAAGAGTATTATATATAGCTAGGTTGACAGTTAATATATTACTAGCAGCAGTAGATAATATATTAATCTGAGCGGCAATCCTGTGAGGAGTTAACACCTTGCAGCTGATGAAGTGATTAATATGTTAATTGCAGGCTGGCAGAGGTATTGCAGCAACTAGCGAGAGGTTGAAAAAGACGTCAAAAGGCGTATATAGGTAGGTCTTTAAGGCATAGAAATGCAGCAGCAGCAGCAGCAGTAGTAGCAGCAGCAGCAGTGTTACTAGTGATGTTAAAAAGAGGTTATTTTTGAGGATTAGTAAAGAGGTTGAAAAATAGGCTTTTTTTAAGCTCTAGTAAAGTGGCTAAAAACGTATTAATTAAGCCTACTGGCTAAAAGCGCGTTTTAGCCTTGCAGTAGTATATATTAAAAAAAAAATAAGTGTTGCAAAGTACTTAGTAGATAAAAATTATCTTGCTAATATCTATTAGTACTTATATAGTTAAATAGTATAATTCCTAACTTTATTTAACAAAGTGTAGGGTTGTAGGTTTAAATCTTACTGTAGGTCTTTATATTACTAATAGTAAATTTCTTAAAATACTGTCAGTAATATGCGTTTTTATTTTTTGAAAAATCTTTCAAAAATTCTGATTAGTCTAGAGGTTAGATTTACCTTATTCCAGGGAACATTACAGCAGCCTGCAGGACGCACTAAGTCAAAATTCAAAACTTACTGCTTACAGCTAAATTTCTAATTTAAGTATACACTATCTGTAAAACCAGTAATACCCCTTTAATAATTAACACATATTTATATTTATTATACACCTTAAGCAAGCTACACACTTCATTATATAAATCTATAAAACTGTACACTTCTATATAGAACTTTATTTAAGTTATCTTTTTATTATTTATTATATCTAACAGCTGCAGCTAAAATATTATTAATTTGCTTAAAATAAGTAATAATTAACTACTTCATAGCAAAACTAATTAGAAAATAGCAGTTCTATATATACTGCTAATTAGATTTATCTTCTGTTATAAAGCTAACTATAATCAACTTTATTAATTCTAATAATTTTGAAACCTTATTAACTCTTAAGACCTTCTAAGTTAAGTTATATAAAAGTATAGCTAATCTTATAGAATAAGGTCTTTTTATACTTAATATTAAGCTTTAGCTAGGCCTTTTAACTGCTATTTAATATAGTATAGAGGAATAATAAGCTAGTATTAAATATATTAAGAATAAGCTGATTATAAACTTAATAGCTAATATTATAATTAACTTATAGATTATATCTTTCTATAAAACAAACCTTAATAAAATCTTAATTTAAATATATATTTATATAGAGGTTATTAAGAAGTTTATAAGAAAGTTATAATTTTTAATAATAACTATTTATACTTCTTATATAGATATAATAAGTTATATTCTTATAAAGTTTACTGCAGAGAAGCATTTCTTAAACTAAAACTAGTAAATAATATTAATAAACCTAAAAAACCTTATAGATATATATAAGTTTTGCAGTATTATATATAATGCTATGAATCTTTATATATTTCTTAAGAAGTTATTAATTATTCTTAAAAAGGAGATTTATACTTTCTAATTAATCTCTTAAAGCTAAACTAAGCTAGTTATTTCTAACTTAAATATTTCAAAAAAAATCTAATTTAAGTAACATCTTATACTAAAAGCTTTAATAACTACTTCTGAGAATAATATAGCTAAATCTATATATATCTAGACTTAAACTGAACAAAAGCTTATAATAAAGGCTATTAAGGCTAAAGAGTAAATTTAGAAGCAATTTAAGTCTTAGAAATATATAATCTTAAAGGTAGATATATAAGATATTAAGCTTATTATCTAAGAGAAGTCTAAAGAAATAGACTAGAAAGAGATTATAGCAAAAGTAGTTAAAAAGAGTAAAACTGATCTACTTAATATTAATAATATTTAAACTGTTCTTAAGTTATAGCTATAAATATAAGTCTAATTCAATTTATATCTATCTCTTTATTTTTATTAGATACTATTAAGATTTAATTAATATCAATACTAAACTGCTAAAGCTATACTTTTACTTACTCTACTCTATTATTCTGCTTTTTAAATAGAATAACCTCTAGGCTATATTTTGAAATTATATACAGCTTAAGATATTGCTATAAGAAGTTATATACCTCAATCTGTAGATACTTTAACTTGCAGAATTTTAATATAAAATAGAGATTCTATATAGAGGCTATAATATCTCTATAGAAATTTAATATTTGCTTTAGTAGATATTAATCTAAGTTAAGCTCTTTTTATAATAATATAACTAGCATCCTTTAGACCTTTTTAAGATTAATCAGCTGAGTAAAGTCCTTTGCAGTTATTAGATCATAGTAGTAATATAACTTCTAAAGTTGCTTAGATACTATATATAGTTAGCTTTTTTATATCTATATAGTATAGTTATTCTAAAGCTAAATAAAATTCCTAAAATCTTTATAGATTAAAAGCAGAAAGATAAATAATAGAGCAACTTAGTCTGCAAGTAATATAAAGTAGAAAAGACTAAATATTTAGAGTTAGTAGAAATATTCTTATTAAGATTAGTTATAATATTAATATATAGAGAGAGATAGAGAATATATATACTATGCTGCAAACTATGCTTAGCAGAGCTAATTCTACTAGCTCTTAATCTTAATATTATAGATACTTTTGCTAAATATCTAATAGTTATAAAATTTAACTGATATATTCTCTCTTAGTTAACTTAAAAGTCTCTTTTATAAAGGTATTTAGGGGCTACAAGCTACAGTTAGGTCAAACTGATAAGAGAAGCACCTAAAAGATAGGTATAATATTACTGCACTACTTTTGCTTGCTTCTTCTAAGATCCCCTTTTCCTAACCTTCAGCAAATCCTTGCTGAGTTCTCACTGTAGAAAGTTCTATGCTCTAGGCCTATAGGCATCTTTATACCTTCAGCCTTTATTAGCCAGATCATCCCCAGCATTGCCGCTCTATATGCCCAGTCCCTTATAATTATCCCCCTTCTAGTTATAGTAGTTCCTACTGTATAGTTAGCCTTTAGTTTGAAGTAGCTGCAGTAGTTCTCTTCTGTTATCTAAAGCAGCCTCTATTATCTTTCTCTGTCGTTCAGTATAGTAAGTAGCTATTATATGTTCAGCAAAAGCTCTGTCGTCTGTTTAAGCTGTTATTATTATAGTTGTTATTAATTAAGGTCCTTTAGGCTATATATAAGTTTTTTCATTTTAAATCTTTTTGTTAGTTATTTTTAAAGAAAGTGATGTTTATTCTTCCCTTTAGCAAATATAGTTATCTAAGTGTTTTGTTGCTTTTATTCCCTGCAAACTCACCTTTTATTTAGCAAGGTTTCCTAATATAATATTCTTATAGTGTTCTTTATGATAGCTTTATTTTTTATCTTATTATCCCCCTTCTAAATAGATATGTTATGAGGCTATTAATTAAGTTGAATAGCAACTGCTGTTATTAATTTACTGCACCTGCCTTCTTACCTTTAGTAGCACTTACTATAGTAAATAACTATTATTCACTTTATTTAATATTGCGCCTGCCTCTATAACTGTTTAATAAGGCCTTATAATTATCTATAAAGTGACAGCTTTTCTCTGCTTTAGTCTAGTTCTTCTTTTCCTCATAATAATATATCCTTCTGTATCTTCATATTATATAAGCTTTGCTGAGCTTCTATAGACCTTTTATAAATACTTCACTACTTTATAATATTTCTATAACTAATATTATAAGTGTAGAGAGCCTTATTACCTAAATTCTTATTAAGTATAATTTTAATAATTCTAAGCTTAGTGATAGTATACGCTAGTATAACTAATTTAATAGCAGTAAGCTTTATATTAGCTGTGCGTTATAGCTTTATAAGAGCAGCAAAGTTGTTTATGCTTATGCTTATAATAGAGATTATATATACAAGTTATGCTGATTGCGCAGTGTTAAGTGCTGCAGAGTAAGTTTAGCAATTATTTAGGGAAGATATAGGCTAACTGTTTTACTTCTAGATTTCTTTTTGCTTTATCCTAACTATTTGCTACTATTAGAACTAAGTTAAGTGTTGCATTTATCAGATTGAGACTGGTTATTACTGCTAATATGAGATTTACTATATTTTTACTGCAATTAAAAAAGGTTAAATGTTTCTCTAAGGTTTTTATAAGTAGTTAGTAAATTCTGCTAGCTTTCAGTAAGATATTAAGAATTATAATAACTAATTAATAGCTATAGATATTAAAAAGAGTGCTGCTGCCTATATATAGGTGCAACTCTAAATATCCTTAGATATAAGTTTTGTTTTATAGTCTGCTTTATCTTCACCTTCATATTAATAGGTGTTTGCAGCTAGCTTGCTAAGCTAAAAACTAAAATAAGATGAATAAAATTATAAGGCAGATTAAAGGTATTCTTCCTTCTTATCTGCACAACAAGACCTATATCTTTAAATAGGCTGACTTCTTCAATAGGCTTGCTAACATTTTAGTAATATATTTCTTAAAGAGCAATCTTTATATAGCTGCACTTTCTTTATAAGATCTTTTAAAGATTTAAAATATCTATATGCTTTGCAACGCTTATTGCTATGCTTTAATTGCAATCTTTAAGATTGTTAGTAGTAGTCTTACGCTTTGCTTTAATTTTTATAAAGATATTAGTAAGCATTTAGCAGCAGTTTGCTAAAACTTAGTTAATATTAATAATGAGGATAATTCTTTTAGTAGAGAGGATAGCAATAATAGCAACTTTAATAAGCTTAGTAATAATCTGCAGAATAGGAATAGCAATATAATTAATAATAGTGATAATAGTAAGGATAAAGATAATAAGAATAAGGCTGAGGATGAGAAAGAAGAAAAAGAAGAAGATAAAGATAAAGATAATAATAATGAAGATAGTAAAGAAGATAAGAAGTAATATTATTAGTAAAACTTTAGCAAAAGTGTAGTAGATTTCTATAAGATGTTTTTAGTTAGATATTTATAGTTTTATATTGCTTTTATAAGAGGTTTAAAAAGTCTTTGCTAGCATTTTAGCTATCTTATAGTTAATTAACTTTTCTTATTTTCTTTATACTACTTATCATCCTATTTATAATGCAATTTATGCTGCTGCTTTTTAAATTCTATAAGAATTTATAGAGCATTTACTAAGTGTTCTTTAAGCTTTTAAATGTTATATTCTATTAGCTAGCTTTTCTATTTAACTAGATATAAGGGGCCCTCTAGCGCTTCTTTTTGTAATATAATGTTTTTAACCTCTTATTCTTTAAGGTCCTCTTCTAAATCTAAGAGCAGTTCTTTAGCAAACTTTTAGCTGTACTACAGCTTTAATAGTGCAATAGAGAAGATATTATATATCTAATTATACTTCTCTAGAAGCTATACTTTATAAGTGTTAAGGCTTATAACTTTTATAACTAGTATAAGAATAAATCATAAAGTAAGCTTTTGCTAACCTTTTATAAAACAAAAGTTTTTAGTTAAGAGTTTTATAACGTCTTTAATATTATATAATTATGCTTTTCTTCTAGCATTTGCATTTTTAGCTTATGCTTTAGTTGCATACTGCTAATTCTTAGCTATCTTTTAGCAAACTTCTATTAGCTTCTTAAGTTTTTCTTTAACCCTTTAGGTTTTAAGGTTGATATATAGTAAGCAGTAGTTAATTATTCTTAAGTAGTATCTTATAAAAGCTTTAAATAGCAATATACTAATAGTAATATATTTGCTATTATTATATAAAAACTTAGCTTTAACTAGTTGTATTGCCTATTAGTTGTATAGACCTTTACTAAACTTTAAGAGATATGCAGTTAAAGTTTGATGCATTCTTTCTGTCTAACTATCTGTTTATAGGTATTATACTGTAGAGATATATCTTTCTATATCTTAAGCTTTAGTTCAGTCTCACTAGAACTGATTAGTAATTAGTTTGTTTCTATTGCTGATAATAGCTTTAAGCATATTATACTAGCATTTAATCTCTTAATATAAGATCTTTATTAAGCCTGTAGCATCTAGTTGCTTAGTTATTACTAAGAATTAAGCTATTTTAGTTATTTTGTATATAACTACTAGGATTGCATTATAAATAATCCTATTATTCTAATAACTTTTTAGTAAGCTGGTTAAGAAGTTTAGGGAAATCTGTTAGAATAGGTGTGCTAGCAGTTCTAATATTTACAGCAGTTTATATAGTTTATACTGTAGTATGCACGCCTTCTAGTAGTGTAGGCATTTAGCGATATATTGCTATATATCTTCTATTAAATATAGCTAATGAAACTTTTATAAGATCAGTTTAGCTGTTTTATTTGCCCTTATATGCTTTGATCTAAGTGTATTATAGTGGTTTTTTAGGATTTCATAGCAGAGAGATCCTTCTTCTAAGATAATAAGTCTTCTTTTGAACTAAAAGATATTATTCTTATTAAGTTAGTACCTTTAGTATTTTCTAGCATTTTAGCAAACCTTAGCTATAAGATCTCTATAGAAGTGGTCTTTAGTTTGCAGTCCTCTAACTGTCTGTTTAAGATCTATACTTAGTTGCAATATATAAGCTGTTTCATTCTAAATAAGCTTTCTTATTATAGTATATAAGATATACTGTTTTAGTATAGTAACTTCAGCTTCTTCTAAGTCTTCTGATATATTGCTAATCTCTTGTAGAGCAGTTAGCATAGCATTTATATGCAATTTTAAGCAGGTGACAGCACTAATATATATACTTTAATGCAATAGATTATTAGTTCCCTCTATAGAGTAGTGCTAACCTAAAGGTGAGGATCTTTTAACTTTAGAGCTAGCCTTCTAATAAGGTTTTTATATATTTTGCTAGATAGCTTAGATATAAGTTTTTATAGTAGCTATAGTCTCTTTAAGCTTAGTGATATGTTAGCAATTTGTTGCTGAAAGCTAGCTGATAAGCTTAAGCTTTTTTCTAAAAGTGGAAAGTATATTATCTATTTTTATATTTTCTACTATATAATTAAAGCGTTATAACAGTCTATCTGCTAGATTTATAACCTCTAACTTATATTGAATTTTGAAATTGAATGTAGACAGGCGATAAACTTATTAGGCAAGCCTTCTGCAAATATTCTATATAGATATAGTAAGCACTCTTTTTAGTACTATATAGTTTGTGAGAATTAGAAACTTCTTAAGGAGTTCTTATAGATATTAAGCCTAATAATTTAAACTTTCTATAATTGCTAGAAGCTTTTGCTGCTCTATAGCTTAATATCTCTCTATATCTAAAAGCTTTTTTAACTAAAAGGCTACTAAGTGTTAGACTATATTATACTTTTGCAAAAGCATACTAAATACTGCTTAAGTAGATATATCAGTTTCAACTCTTATTTCTAGTATTAAGTTATAATATTTTAGTATTAAAGCTTTAGCAAATGCTTTCTGAAGCGTTTTAAATACAGTCTGCATCTCTTCTGTTTAGATAAAGGCTTCTAACTTTATACTGTTTTAGCTTCCTTTAAGTATGCTATTTATAAAGGTAGCAATATAGAAATATCTTATAATAAATTTATAATAGAAGTTGCAAAATCTTAAGAATATTTATATATCTCTAAAAGACTTTAGTACTAGCTATTTAGCAACTGCTTAGACTTGCTTTAGGTTTATCTCTATGCTATTTTAAGTAATATAAAACTTTAAGAAGTCTACTTCTGTCTGATAAAAGTTATACTTCTTTAGTTTTATAAACAGCTTAACAGCTTTTAAGTAGTATAGAACAGTATAAAGGTTCTTAGTGTGCTGCTCTTTTATATTTAAGTAGATAAAAATATTATCTAGGTATGCAATATAGCAGGTGTTTAAGAGGTTAGTAAGCACTTAATAGATATATACCTAAAAAGTTATGAAGGTGTTAGTAAGCCTAAATAGCATTACTATATATTTAAAATGCTTATATCTTATTCTAAATGCAGTTTTCTATTTATCTGCCTTATTAATTATAATATAATAGTATGCTTTGCTTAAATCAATCTTTAAAATAAACTTTATGCTAGCAAGCTTATTTAAAAGCTTACTAATTAATAGCAGAGAATAATAGTTTTTTACTATGATTTTATTTAGTTTTCTATAGTCTATATATAATTATAAACTTCTATTCTTCTTAAGTATAAATAGCATAAATGCTTCTATAGAGCTAGTTAAATAGCATATATAGCCTGCTGCTTCTATTTCTTAAATATATTTAGTGAATATTTGAAGTTATTCTGCTGATATAAGGTATATAGGCCTATGCAGAGGTTTCTTACTAAGTTTCAGTTTAATATAATGCACTGCTCCCTTTAGCTTAAGAACTTTCTTTATGTTTTTCTTATTGAAAACGTCAGTAAAGTCTTAAAGTTTTTTAGAGACTTCTTTTTCCTAGCCTTCACCTAGTAAGCATTTACTTAAGGTTTTAATATTCTTTTTATTAAAGGCTAAAGCGCCTGTTAGATATATAATATAGGTTTATTAGCTATTCTCTATAATTTTCTAAGTAATTGCCTTTAGTTTAGCAAGTGAGAAGCATTTATATAACTAAATATATATATAAGTGTTAATATAAATACCTTTCTGCTCTATTAAATTATTAAATAAGAGAATATCTCTTGCTTCTTTAAGGTAGAGGCTTATAATAAAGGCTTAGTAAATCTTCTGCAGATATTTTTAACTATCTATAAAGAAGAATATAAGCTAATAAACCTTTCTAGCAAGTATAAGCCTTTTTTAGAAGTCTACTAGTTTAGAAGCTGTAATGCTTATAGCTTCTTTCAATTAAAGTTTCTTAATAAGGTCTTCTTATATAATATCTACTGCTGTATAGATATTTATATTAACTTTTAGTTTAACTTTGCCAGCTGCTTAAAGTGCTAGCGCCTATCTTTTAACAGTTTATCCTATTAAAACTAAAGTGATTTCTAGTATAATGCCTCTTAAGGTTACTTTTACACTTATTTATTTCCTAAGTTTTTAGCGTCAGTTATACAAAATATTGAAATTGCATTAATTTTGCCCTGTCTTAAGTTAAGGTTTTAATTACTGCCTGCTAGCTGCACTTAGTTCTTAGTGCAGTTAGGGGAAATATGCTTATACTTCTTATAGTTATAATATTAAGGTCTTTAAGAATTAAGAGGTCTACTACTAAAGCTAGGTGTTATATAGGTGTTTGCTGAGCAGTTATTTTAAGATAGAGTCTTTAGATAGCAATCCTTTTAGTCTAACAACTTAGGAGGCTGCAAACTGCTTTTATAAGGGCAGTCTAAAAAGCTTAAGTGCAGTTGCTTATATAACTTAGAATATCTAGCAGTTCTTTTTATATACCTCTCTTCTATAATCTCTTATAACCTTTAGACGTATAGAGCAATAGTATATATATTAGTATAGTTAACGTTTTGCTTAAACAGTTTGTCTTTTAAGGTCCTCATAAGGCTTTAAAAGAAGGTGTATATCTTTATATTACTTGTGTTCAGCTTGCTGAAAGCTTAGTTAATAGACTTTTATTAAGCTTAATATATAATTAGCTTCTTATTATCTTTTTGATAGTATTGCTTTAAAGTATTATAGTAGTTCTATTCTTAGAGTTTAAATGTGATATGCTGCCTTCTTATAAAGATTTTAAAGTCTTTCTATCTTAAGTTAACTTTTCTCTCTAAAATATCTATAAGTATTTACTGATATGTTTACTATTCTATTTATAAGGTATACTTTATTATACTTACAGTCTACTAGATATACTAGCTATTAGAGCAGTTAGAATGATATTTATAAGCTTTTTCTACTGCAATAAGTTAATTTTTTCTTATTATATTTATAGACTTATTAGTAAAGTAGGCTATATTATAGTTTGAGGGTTTTTTAAAAACTTTAGGCGATTATTTAATAAGCGCTTAGTTACTTAGCATAATAGCAATTAGCTCTTACTAGCTAGCTATTATAGCAATTATCTGCTGTATTAGCATTTAGCTAGTTGCTTCTTTTAGTTTTCTAGCTTAAGTTAGCTTATTAGCTGCAGCTATAGATATTTAGCTTTATAGCCTGTTTAGTCTATAGAGAGGGGTCTTATAGTCTCTATCTTCTTATATATGCTTATTGCCTAAGTGGCGAGCATTTAGCGCAAATAGCCTATCTTCTTTAAAGCCCCTAGCTTCACTTGAAGTATAGCTTCTCGCTTCTCTTTGTTGATTTGCATTATTCTCTAATTATTTGCTAAAGTTATCTTCTTTATATAGGTTTGCATAAGCTGTTTCACTCTATACTTAGCAAACACTAGGCGTAAGTTCTTTAGCCTAATTAGTAGGTATTACTTAGGTATATAGTGCTATTATTATTACTAACCTTTTTAAATCAGAGTAGAAGCAAAAGAATTATAAAGGTATTTAGAGGCTATAGACTATAGTTAGATTAAACTGATAGGAGAAGCACCTAAAAGGTAGGTATAGTATTGTTGCGCTACTTTTGCTTACTTCTTCTAAAATCCTTTTTTTTTGACCTTCAGTAAGTTCTTGCTGAGTTCTCGCTGTAGAGGGTTTTATGCCCTAGGCCTATAGGCGTCTCTATACCTTCAGCCTTTATTGGCTGGGTCGTCCCTGGCATTGCTGCTCTATGTGCCCAGTCCCTTACATCTTTATATAATCTTATAATAGATATTACTAAGCCTTAGTAATAAAAGCAGTTTTAATACTACAGTTAGATTATATAATCTAAAATATAACTTTCTGACGTTAAAGTATAGAAAAATACTAAGTAAGAATAGATTATGCTATATATATAGAAAACTTAATATAAAACTATATAATATATTATAAGTAAGCATTAATTGCAGTATATATCTCAATCTTAAACAGAAGTAGTTTGTTATATATATTAAGTAACTAAATAAAATTTAGCTTAAGTGTAGTCTAGCCTCTTTATTAATATTATATCTCTTTAAGTTAAATAGCAACTTATTTAAGAAAAACTATATAATATGCTTTATATAAAGCATTATAACTGATAATATAGCTATACTAGCATATAAATATATAAAAGAACTGCTAGCTAAAGTTCTTTATAAGTTATATAATTTTATTAGTTAATTAAAAATATATTATAGTATTACTTAAAGCTGCTTAGATCTGCTTAAAAGATTATTAATGCTATAACTAATAGCATTTTTAGATATCAGTTAGACTATATTATAAGATTATAAACCTTTCTGCTTATAAGTAAGTAAGTAGGTTTGGTTTTAAGAGGCAGTAAGTAAAAAAAAGCTTAAAGATATATTAGAATAATCTAATTGAAAAGACTGTATAGACTTTATGCTGAAGTTTCTATTTCTAGAGATGCTTTTTTAAAGTTAATAGAGATGTTTTAAATTAGAAGGACTTTTGAAGAAATATTATAATTGCATTATTCTTCTAGCTGTTATAAAATTTATCAGTAATAATTAAGCAGAAAGGCTTTAAATTAGTATATAGGCAACTAGCTATTTAGTGTTAAGTATTAAGCAATACAGTATTTAACAAAATATTATAAAGTTAATTAAGAAGGTATAAAAGTAAATAATAGAGGTATTTTATTTAAAAACCTAAGAATATAAAGATAAAAGCTGTCTAACGCCCTTATATAGAGCTGTAAAGCCTTATATAGAGATATTCTGTCTGCTAAACTAAAATACTAACTATGCTAAACTCTAAAACTATACTTAATATTTATAAACCTATATATATATTAGTAATATATATGCCTATATTGCCTAACTTTAAACTGGATATATTAAAGTTATAAAGCTATATATGCTCTAAAGCAAGGTTATATAGAACTATTTACTTAAGTTTGATCTTAATATTTTTGCTAGCATCTATATAATAAGTTAGTAAGTTTTTAAAGTGTTATAAGTAGGTATATAAATATATACTAAGTTTAGTAGTTTTAATATAATTAGCTATAGTGTTTAAAGTGAGTCTAACACCTTATAAAGCTTTAAGCAACATATTATATAAGTGCTTAAGAAAGCATAATTTAATATAGAACACCTTCAGCTTATATATACTTATAAGCTTAATGCTAGCCTGCTTATAAGAAGTAGCAATCTCTTTTATAACTATATATATATTAGCAAATATATAAGGATAAAATGATGTTATATAAGACTTACTAAAAGAGTAATTACTAGCGCTAGAGTTATAAGTGCAGTTAGTATATAACTTATAGCTATTAAAGATAACACAGTTTCAGTAAAAGCTATTGCTATTCTTATAGATAGTATATCAGTTTATACTAGCTTAAGCAATACTATATATTTATATCAGATAGGTGTTAGCATTCTATAGGCGCTTATAATTAAGCAGCTTAAAGCTATACTAACTGTTTACAGTTATAATATAAGCAGTAATTATATTTTAAAGCTGTATATTTATATTAGTATTATAAAAAATTATAAGAAATTATATAATAAACTTACTTTTAAATCCTCTTTATTAAGAAAGTTATTAATAAAAGTATTAAAAGCAAACTTTATAGCATTTTATATAAGTTAAATTAAGAATAGTATAAAAGGAGATAGAGGTATATATATATGCTAAATAAAAAGTAGTAGCCTTTAGAAGTATAATATTAGAAGATAGATTTTTAGAGATATGCTTAGTTAGAATTATAACTTTATTAACTTACTTAAAAATAAGCTTAATAACCTAGCTGTTAATAGAATTATTAACCTTTATAACTTTCTAAGAAGATTTAATAATCTTATAAGCAGACTTAATTAAAGCTATCTTTTCTAAAGTCTCCAGCTTAGCCTTATAATTAGAAAATATTATACAAATTATATTAGAAATATAAAGAAATAAAGAGATATAAAAATGCTAATAGAACTATATATATATATAGAGAAATTATAATATATAATATATATTATAAAGCTTTATATAGAAAATTATTAAATATTAGAAAAAAAAATAGTTAATATAAATAAAATATTAATTATAAAACTAATTTATATAAAAGCAAATAACTTTAAAGTTATAAATATATATAAAAATAAATATAACTTACTGTTATAATAGTAAGCATAAGAAAAGAAAAGAAAGTTCTAATATCTTACTAAAAAGATATTTATTTCAAAGTAGGTAGCTTATATACTGCATATAGCTCTATATATACTAATTAGATCTTAGATTTACTTATTTCAGTTAGACCTATTGCATATAAGCGTTATTTCATATAAAACGTATTACCCCCCATATCAGTGGTGGCGTAGCCCTAATACTACTGGGAATTTTGACCTAGTGCGTCCTGCAGGCTGCCGTAGAACGTCAGCTTGATCAAGTCTATCAAGCTTTTAGCGCTGTGGGCTTGACTGTTTGAATAGAAAAAAGCCTCTAATTTGATTGGTTGATTGATTGATTGTTTGATTAGGCTTGGTCGGGGTGCTGCGCTGGTTGTGAGTGAGTGATGAGCTGGATGAGTGCATTGAACGGGTGATTTGGAGGCCTATTTATCTTCTTCGATGATACCTTCGTGATGCCAAAGAACATCAATACGTCTCTTCATGCCAAGCCGAGCGACATAGCTGAGGTTTGGTCTTGGTCCACAGCCCATGTTGAGTCCATTGTGAAACTATTTTCAGATGAAACTACCCTTGTAAGTCGATGTGATAGAAGTTCAAGTGCCAGCATAAATCAGCGGGCATTACTCCTGGGCCTTGGCACGAACTGGTAGGCCTGTCGGGCAGAATATTCCACTGGGTTGTGTCACATCGCTATCGTTTTGTTTTCTCCATGTTAATCGTACACCTTCGAGGAAGCATAGAAGTTGCCTCATTCGCATAAATGTTTGACCCCGATGGCTAGGAGTTGACAACGACGGCCGCATTTTAAGACCAAAAGGCATTATGCTCTTTTGGATGCATCCAGACGATTAGTTGAAGAACGGTCGAGCAGTTTAGTTTCAGACATGACTTGATGGCCAGTGTTTGGTAGCATGACTGGAATGACTTGGCAACATCAAAGTGAGTAGACTGGAAATGGAATTAAAGAAATGGCTGGACGATGGTCCTCAAAGATGACATTTCTGCTGAATGCTGATCACTTGCTCCGTAGTTCTCCACAAACCCACTTAGGCTGACCGACGGGCGAATTCTCGCGAACCCCTCTCTCGGGCCGCTCACATCATTCCAGAGCAATGTCGTGATGTTTTCCGCCAATCAGGTAAGTGCGTTTCAGACATATGGCCCGCCACGGATCGCGGCAGCAGCTCCAGGTGAAAGCTGAGCTCTTAGGGTTTGGCGCCAAGTCTGTCAAAGCTCCCCAGTATTTCAGCATTTTGACGACGCCGTGGGCCTGGGAAGCGGCTGTGCCATACCCCGGACATCTCGGCCGGTCAGGCCGACGGTTGAGAGCCGAAACCTTAAATTGAGGCTAAGAGGTTGTCAGAGCGCTGTGTTCTTGGGGGCTTACGATAGATCCGCATCATCCGCAGTCAAATGCCGTAAGAGGTGATCCCTACTCAATTTTCATATTGTTGGCCTGGAGCTCGAGGCCTCGTCCGATCTCGCTTTATTTCTCGTTGGCCGGCTGTTTCCCTGTCATCTCGATGTTTCTGGGCTGGTGCTTTCGAGATCTCTAAATGTCACTGACTCACTCGGCGTATCTTGCTCATCTCAGTTAGCGGCCTGAGTCAAGGCCCCCAAATGGGGTCGCCTGGTATTAATAGATCCTGACTTTACTGATCACTTCTTCGGCGACAAATATTTTCTCCAGCACATGTTTTGAACACTTTGGACATCAGGAACTATCATCGCTATTTTTCAATTGTTTCAGCGAGAACAAGCAGCCGAACTTTCCGATCTTTCAACCCCGAGACGTGACAATGTCGCCGGTGAAACTACAGCTAGAAGACCATGGTGCCCCCGACTACGCTGGTGAGGTCATCGACATCCTGAATGCTGCTATTGCCTCAGACACTCCTTCATCACAAAATGAAGCAGCAGCAGCAATTGACACACTCTGCAAACGAGAATGCACTACAGCGGGTTCAGCAGGCGGTTTCTTGTGGTGGTTCTGGGACCTGGTCCACGACCTCTCACGCCAGCTTCCGTATGACAGCCAAGAGCAAGACCGATTGGCGGCGGTGATCAGGAATCTCACTGATCTGCCACCCACAATGGTTGCCTTGGGCGAAGACTGGGGCAGCGGTGATGCTGTTGAATTGTGGACCAATCTACCCATGTTTGGTAACACCTTTCGCGAGAAGCTTGATGACGGTATGTGGTGCTATGAAACAATATTAAGTGCCAGTTTGCTGACGGTGACCAACCCACAGACGACACTGCAGCATCCTCGAAAGATCTCATGGAGATAAGACATGTCAATCTCGATGCTTACGCAGCACGGGTTGCAGGGCTTTGCCATCTGCCCTTCGAAGTCTACGCCATCTGGGCTTTGGTGGATGCGTTGGAGAACACAACGGCCGATACACCAGGCCCTGCTCTAGAAAATCAGGCGGCAGGGAAGGCTAGAGGTTACAAACTCATAAGTGCTGCGGGATGGATAATTCATACCGCACACCTCCTGTACGGACGGGATGAGCAGATCTCCGGGGCTACTGCAGGGACTTTGTGGAAACAGGGGCGCATGCTCAAGGGAACGGATGGGTTGAGCCGTGAGCGGTGGCAGCTGTGGAAAGGGAGGTTTGCAGTCTTTAGAGATGCCGAGAGTCTGGACGCAGAGTCTCGCCGTGTTGCTGGAGAGGCGTACGCCGTGATGGAGAAACTCGAGACCGAGTCCTCACGATAGTTCATAACCGAATCCATTCAAAGTCTCAATGCATTGCAGAGCCTAGACATGGCATCCAATTGCTGTAGCCGTTCAGCGAGTTCTTGGACGGCAGTTCTACTCACTTCCGAGTGAAAAAGTGCAGTGGCACGACGGGTTGAAAAGATAAGCAGTAAGTGATTCTACAAGGCTGAGTAACCTTACTTAACAGTGAGTGGATGGCTTGAAGCTAAGCAAGACCTGGTCTGGATGACCAAAAAGATCATGTGTCAATCCCGAGCTGAGGCTCGCGTACAATTAGATTCATCAAATTATTGAATCGCGACTGCCACGAGGAGCGGTAAGAAAACGAGAATGGCTAGCGTTAGATCCATTGTCGTCAAAGAACGAAAATGCCTCCGAAACAATGGGCAATCTAGAAAAAGCAAATACTGTGGGGGGAATGGGTTGGATAAGCCCACTGGCCAATGCGCGACCAGAGTTTGCTTACCTAACACGTGATGTGGAGACCGTGAAACCTTCTGTCGCAGCCCCTTGATCGCGTTCTCATGATGAGCTTCGAAGACGACCATCGTACTACCTACACTTACAGCCATGGCCAAGTTTAAGCCGGCCCGGGATGCGCTGGTCGGAAACCCCCGCCCTGCATCCCAGCAGGCGAGGCAGGCCGCGGTGAACTACATCAACGACGCGCGCAGTCCGGTCGTGCTCAACAATGGGCGTGCCCCCAAATACTACGTAGTCTACAACCTGCGAGGACCCCGGGCGCACGGCAGGAAGTACGGCATCTTCACGAATTGGAACGATGCCAAGGTCCAGACTGAAGGCTGCAAGAACAAACGTACGTGCAGGGACCGGCTGTGTGGTCCGTGGGCCCCACCATGCTAACACGGGGTGTTCAACCCAGACACTACTGCTTCGACTTTCGACCAGGCTGTGAGTGAAGGCTTCCTATTCGTGACTTAGGAGACTTACATGTATTAGGCGAACCTTCTCATAGAGGGGCTGGCCCTCGAGATCGACGATGGCACCTTGTTGAATTATCCCCCGGCACATCACAGTCGATCTACCGCACCCGCCCCTGCACCCGAGTCGGCGCCTGCCCCGGCCAAGCGTCCCCGGGAGGAGGAGGGCGAGCCTGACCCCTTCTTTTTTGACGTTCCTCCACGCAAAACCGTCAAACGTGAGGAAAATCACCAAGGTGGTACACCTGAGTTACCAATCATGGTGGAGGATGATTCTGATGAAGAGGTAATCAGAGAGGAGGAGAATTTTGATGACGAGGAAGAAGCAATGAGGGAGGCGGAGGGGTTTATACCTCTCGAGGGCTACTCCGATCAAACAAACGAGTACATCAAACGCGAAAATGATCGCCAGAGAGGCGGGGAAGGCCCGGCAGTCGCAGAGGAGGCCCCAGAGTTTCCACTCTGCCCTGAACAGCAGCACGCCCTGGATCTGGCCATGCAGGGCCACAATCTCTTTATCACTGGGTAGGTCCCTCGCTAAGGAGAAGTAAAATCAGGTCGTTACTGACCCTCTCAGATCCGGCGGCTGCGGCAAATCGGTTCTGGTTAAGGCCCTCAACAAGGCCTTCGACGCCCAGAAGAAGACCGTCTACCTCGTCGCGCCTACAGGTCAGGCCGCCACTAACATCAACGGCAGGACAACATATTCCTACGCCGGATGGAGCACCACCGCCCCGGCAGAGACAATCAGAACCCTCATTCAAGAGGCGCGTCGCAGGAGCGTGTGGGACCGCATCATGAGCACCAACGTCCTCATCATCGACGAGATCAGCATGGTCGAGAGCGAGTTCTTCAACCGGCTCTCCGACGTCCTCGGCGAGCTCCGACGAGAGTCTTTCGTCCGCGGCTACGACAATATCGTCAATACCCAGACCGTGGATTCGGTGGAGCGACCGTTCGGCGGCATCCAGGTCATCGCCGTCGGCGACTTCTGCCAGCTGCCCCCAGTGAAACCGTTCAGCTACTGTACTGAGGAGGTGGCGTATAACGAGCATAGCGATACTTCGACGCCGTGTGGAACGATGGATTTCGACAGGAAAGGCAACCTGCACTATTGTCCTCGAAACAGGGAGCACCCCAGCTTTCGGGATGCCGAGAAATGGGCTTTCAACTCGCGGACTTGGGAAAAGTGTAACTTCCAGTGAGTATCATAATCCGTTCAACGGTGTAACCGAGGACGCAGACCTGACATCCTCGGCGAATAGATACATCCACCTAACCAAGATCCATCGGCAAACCGATGAGCAATTCATCAAGATGCTCCAGAACATCCGCCTGGGCCACACAACCGACGCCGATCTCAACGTCCTGCTGCAACCTCGCGCAGTCAGGGATGGCATAGCCCTGTTCAGCCATAAGCAGAAAGCCAAGGACCACAACGAAAGGGAGCTCAACAAGCTTCCCAGCCGGGAAGAAAGCTGTCTTGCCCTAGACTACCCAAGAGACCTCGGGAACAACAACGACAAGCACCGGTTCGACAAACATCTGACCCTCAAGGCCGGCATGCCGGTTGTGCTGCTGGCTAACGTGAGTTTTCTCCTCTCACCGTGCCATCGCGCACGCCATTCCAAGCTAAGCTGGAACAACGCGCTAATCAACAACTCGCAGCTCGACGTCGAGAAAGGTCTCTGCAACGGCAGCCAGGGCAAGCTCATCCGCTTTGTACGGACCCTGCACGAACACAACAAGCCCAAGGAGCCCGACGAGAAGAATTACAAGGGAGACAAGTATGGCTACGATCTAGCACGCGCGAGATACGACCAGATGAACGACTACATCCAGGGCGCAACGGGCGTCGAGGGTTGTGAGTTATCCCCGTGTCCCGGATTCTGCAGAAAGTTGTGGCCACCCACCGCTAACCTTCATCTCCACAGTCCCGGAAGTCATATTCGCAAACGGCCAGCGAAAAGTCATCGTGCCCTACTGCAACATGCACGACATTGAAACAGCGATCGAGCAAACCGCCAACGGGTCCAGGAAGGTCCTGAAGGGGTACTCGGCGCGCACGCAGATCCCCCTCGTACCGGGCTGGGCCATGACCATCCACAAGAGCCAGAGCCTGTCGCTCGACAGCGTTAGCGTCAACCTTGAGGACGTCTGGGACGGAAGGCAGACGTACGTGGCCCTGAGCCGCGCGCGATCGCTCGGCGGTCTCAGGGTTATCGGGAACAAGGCCAAGATGAGGAGGACGCTGCCGCTGGACCCCGAGGTGAGGAAGTTCATGAGGGAGGTAGAGCGCCGGGCGGCTACGGCAGACGAGGCGAGTCAGTAACCTTTTTTTTAAAAAAAAAAAAGGCTCGGATGGTGTTAAATGTGTTCTGAACATTGCTGGGGATGATAGCGGGGGAAGGAGGGTGAAAATGTACCCCGTTCCGAGCTGAGTTGGCTATGGGAGGGGTAGAGAGAGCGTATGAACCGCTTGGCTGGTTACTGGTCTCCAAACTTGGCGGTGATTTTTGTTCGTGTAAGGAGGGTTTGGCAAATTCTGTAGGATACCAGCTAAAGAACTGAGGCGAGGGCCTCGGCGGCAACGAATACAGGGGCAAGTTCCTTTCTTTACCAAGGGCAAGACAGTATCGACCCTTCCTTCGTTTGGGCAGGTTTCGTCCCAGAGATTAATGTTTCGGAGCCTACCGCACATATTCAGAGTCGACACAAATCAACTCAGACAAACAGACAACGAGGCGGGCGTTGCTACCGGTCCCAGCCCCCCGGACCGAACCCGGGGCCCGCTATCGATCTGGCCCACTTCATTCGGCGGTGATCGGGGGGAATAGGCAAGGCTCCATAGTGCGCACGACCGGCCATACGTGTGAGACTTCCTGTGCAGTTGAATACCGTGAATCTTCACCATGATCCTTAAACGAATGTTGCACGCAGCTTTTTAGTCGTCGGAGGAAACTAAGTGCGCCGTTTGGTCACGTGCCCGATTCCGGGGACCGGCATCCGGGTATTTGATACCCGGATACGATTACATCTCCATTTGATTGGCAGCCTACATCTATCTATACGGCCATAAACTTCATTCCGTACCAGCTTCGAACCCCAGAACCGCGCAGAGCAATTCCCAATGAACACCCAGAGTAATCACAGAAAACGGGTCCTGACCGCCTGCTTGGCCTGTCGGGCGAAAAGAACCAAGGTAGAGCGAGTGTCATGTGCGCAATATTCTCCACCCCTCTAATCACGATGTTTCAGTGCGACGGCAACCCTATCCAATGCTCAGCATGCAAATACCGGGAGTCTGACTGTGAATACGTACATGCCCCGAATAATCGCAAGTAAGTCCTTTCCCTGACTTTGGCGGTCCTGGCTTGTTGTCGGGTGGAGGAGGGGCTGATAAGGCCGGGTGCAGACCCCCGAAGAAGGAATACGTTGCTGCGCTGCAGGCTCGTGTGAAGAGCCTCGAATCCGAACTCGCCCGAGTGCGGGGCTCCGTTGAGGGTGGTGACTTTGCCCCCGTTGCTGACACCGAGCCCCGGGAAGCCGGCGACGAAGATGAACGGATGTCGCCGGGATCCACGACCAGCCATGGCACATCTGGAACATTGTCAGTGGCGATAGAAGAAGTCACTGACATCCTCGGACGCTTTGCCATCGGGGACGGGGGGGAGCTCTGTTACTTTGGCTCCCGGAGCAATTTGAACCTCATGAGGAGCGCGACGATCCGCTCAACGTCGAACATCGAGATGCAGCGCAGAGGCTACGAGGCGGCCAAGGCCCAAGTGGGCCTCGTTGAAGTGTCCCAAGACCTTCAGACGCACCTCCTAGATTTATTTTGGAAGTGGCAGAACTCTTGGCAGTACATCGTTTGCAAAGCGCCGTTTCTGCAAGATCTGAACAGCCACCCGGGCAGCCCCTTCGGACGATTTTGTTCGCCTGCCCTGTTCTACGCCATCTTGGCACTTGCTTCGAGGTACACCGACGATATACGTGTCAGGACTGATCCGAACGATCCAAATACCGCGGGAGATGCGTATGCAGCTCAGGTCCGGGTAATGTTGCACTACGAGTGTGAAGCGCCAAACTCGACCACCGTCCAGGCTCTAGCCTTGACGTGCTTGCGCGAGATGTCCGTCGACAAGGAGGCTCTCGGCTGGATGTACTGCGGCATGTGTGTGCGCATGGCTATGAACTTGGGGATGCACCTGGACTGCTCGCTGTGCCTCTCGGAGGGAACACTGAGTGCCGAAGAGGCCGAGGTGAGAAACGTGACGTGGTGGGGATGCTACGTGCTTGACAAGTATTTACACTCTTTCATTCCTCAGCGGTGTAGCCGGCACCGGCTGACCTGGGAGCAGGCTCTTCAACATTGGTCTGGGGAGGCCGTCCATGATTCAAGCGCGGGACGTCACAGCAGAATTACCGAACACCTGCTGCGTGGAGGAGCTGGAACCATGGCAAGGTGCACCAGGCCTAGTCAATCCCATTTCTACCGCTGCGTCTCACAGTATCACGAATGCTGTCTATGCCTGCAAACTCTTCGGCGCCATGGGCGACGTTCTCGACGCTGTGTAAGCCTCAAATCCCTACCCAGTACACTTTCTGGAGACATGTGTCAACATCAGGTCCTAACTCATATTTACACGTAGCTACACTCCGTTAGACAACAGAACCAGGATTCAAACCGAAAGCGTGGTATCGGAAGGTCATGTTAAGCTTCTTAGGTTTCTGGACGATTTGCCCTCGTGTCTAAAATTTTCCAAATCCTCACGTCACCCTTCGCCTCCGCATGTGTACCAACTCCAGTAAGAAAAACCTCACACCAGGTTGTGTTCTGTCCGTTTGACTAACACAGCGCATCCTTCAATACCACGTCATCATGATACTGCTTCATCGCCCCTTCCTCAAATCGACTGATTCTTCCCGAGAGTTCGCCTTGTCCGAAGCAGGCCAATCAGATGTCCACACGGTCGCGTGCCGCAAGGCTGCTCAATGGATAGCCAGGATCTTTCGGATATACAAGAAGAACTTTTCTCTTGTAAGTATGTGGTCTCTCACTGAGCTTCCGTTGTCGCTGATGAGATGACCGCTACAAGCGCACAATACCAATTTCCGCGGTACACTGCGCTTTCACGGCCGCCGTGGTATTCCTGGCAGATGCCACTTCGGGGGACAATGAGCTTCGAAAAATGTCTCTGAAGGACCTCGAGACTTGTTTCGAGAGCTTGCAGAGCATGAGTGTCGCATGGGGCTGGAGCAAGCGTGCCCTATCTGCGTTGCAACAGATCGCTAGACGGTGGGACGTCGAGACAACCAGCAAAGACGGAAGTTGTAGTTTGGATGATACAGTCATCTTTCAACCCGGTGGGAATGACGAAGACTCTTTTTCCCACCTTCTTTCGGAAGCGGCCGCTCAACATTCGGCGGACAGTTGGCTGGACCTGGGTACTTACTTGGATCACCCTACAGAGTGAATTAGTCGTCGTTCCATATGGCTTGAGTACCACGAAGTGGCGCATTGAATAATACTAGATACCCCCAGAAGTCCAATGGTCATGGAGACCGCAGATTCATATTTTGTATAGCTCACACATAACCCTGCGTAGTCAGCATTGCGAACTCACTTTGTTTCACTGGACGTAGTTTGGCAATGGATGGGTTGCTGTACCTCGCTCTCTGGCAGGGTTGACTGATCTTTTTGTTCTTGCTGAGTCATATGTGTGATATGCTCAAGCATCTGCCCTCGTCGTCCATAGGTATTCATGAATGGGTTTATCACCCCACCACCTGAAGCAAGAGGAAACCCCATTCCAGTGTGACAGGGAAGAACTACGAACACAATCCGATAGCGAGCCGACATACTTTTACCCCAGATTCTCTGGAACTTCCCCGCAGTGGGCCCTGCATATTCCATCCCCCGCAAATGCTATCCGGGCATGCATTACCCAAGTGGTTATCCGGGTCAGCAACACCCGGATTGAATCATGCGTGATATCTCCCTATCGATGGTACCTGGAAGAAGCGGTGATATCTCTTCCCCGCCCACAAGGGTACTATCAGTGCAATGAACCAAAATACTCTGATAGGGGAATAAGATGAGATACTATTACTGGCAAAGATGATATTTAATCAATCACGACATGATAACTGCAAAGATGTTCGATAACTTAAACATCGTCTTTTCCAGCCGTTTGGACACTCGCCTGGAATTCTACAACCAGCATTTCCGCTATCCTCCAGCCCGTCTTTCTCGGTTTATTGTAGCTCTCTGAAACCACCTTCATCATGTCTATCCGTCAGTGGAAGGCCGCCGTCTGCCAGTCGGAGCCCTGCTGGTTCGACAAGGACGCCACCATCGAGAAGTCGCTAAAGCTCATCAGGGAAGCACGCAGCAACGGCGCCTCCCTGATCGCATTCTCAGAGGTCTGGGTCCCCGGGTACCCCAACTTCCTCTGGTCGGGAAACTACAAGGAGAACATCCCGCTCGTCCAGAAGTACATGCAGAACAGCATCACAGCGTACGGAGACGAGATGCTGCGGATCCGCCAGGCCGCGGCCGAGAACAACATCTATGTTGCCTTTGGCTTCAGCGAGCGTGTGGGTGCTAGTTTGTACCTAGCACAGGTGCTTATCAACTCCGAAGGCGATATTCTGCTTCATCGGAGAAAGACGAAGCCGACCCATGTCGAGCGGACCATTTTCGGTGATGCGACGGGCGACTCCCTGACCAATGTCGTCGACACGCCTCTGGGCAAGATTGGAATGCTGAATTGCTGGGGCAAGTTCTTTCACGGGTCTCTTCTTTAGATTGCCATCACGCTGACCCATGTCCAGAGCATCTGCAGCCTCTTCTCAAGTACCACACTTACTCCCAGGGTGAGCAGGTGCACATCGCCGCGTGGCCGTTCAACGGCGAGTTCAACGGCGGCATCGAGCCGTGGTCGCTGTTCAACGAGGCCAACGAGCTCACGGCGAGCCGCATGTACGCCCTCGAGGGTGCCGTATACGTCCTCTGCACCAACCAGCCGCTGTCTGCCGAGGGAGCCCGCCTCAACAGCGAAGGCCAGGGCAGCGCCGACATGGACAGCTTCATGCTGAGCGGTGGCGGAGGCCGGGCCGCCGTCTTTGGTCCGGACGGCCGGCAGCTTACCGAGCCCACGAAGCCCACCTACGACGGCCTCATTTACAGCGATATTGACCTCGACAAGATCGACTACGCCAAGACCCTGACCGACTGCGTGGGTCATTACTCGAGGCCCGACCTCCTCCGTCTCGTGGTGGACGACCAGCCCAAGAACTTCGTCACGAGGGTTTCGTCGGACAAGCCCACCAACTCGCCCTACATCTCGACTACGGGGGACGAAACTCTGCTTTCGACTCACAAGACGCTTCGCGAGATTCTTCGGGCTAAGAACAGCCTGGAGGATAGTGACGGGTCCGTCGTCGATGTTTCGCAAGCTTAGGTATACCGTATAGCTAGCTTAATATTGCAGCTTGTCCAATTTGATACAAAAGATCAAGCGATCTGAACGTTTTGACACCAAACTTAAACACTATTCTTTTGGCATCCTCCACTGCGGGGACAATCATGACTTTAATACCTTCAAATGCTCTACTACTCACATTTCGTACGTTGTATTCGGCATCCACCGAAATATGCGAGATAAAGCTCTTTTGACGACGTTCTATGATACATGAATTTCTATTCTGCCCTTATCGTTTGAGGCATTTAACCAAGCTGGAAATTCTTCAACCACTCTCGACCTCCCGACTCGATCTTTGGAATAACATCATAGAAAGGTATTTTCGTCCTCGCCCTGAAAATTGATGCACTTGGACTCGGAAAGTATAGTAGCACAACGGGCTGGAGTCTGAGGGGTCCTCAGCCACTGCGAGTGGCTTGGTTGTCAGCCGAGTGTCACAACCAAACCGGATGAGAGTACCACGACAGAGAGGACGAAAAGCCTTCAGCAGCCATGATTACTACGGACATCTCCGGAGATTTATACATCAAAAATGTATCAAAGTACCATATTACTGAGGTCACCAGGATACCAGCTGAATGTTCATGAAGCGGGGAGGAGATCTTACCTGTCGTAACTGTGTAAGGATATGCTGTGCTTGCCTTGAGCTCTCAGACTTCGCTTGCCAAGGATGACTGCTTGAATCTCCGTATTACACAAGCTTTCAGCACTGTGTCTCTCTGCGTTTCCAGCCTCATGGTACAAGCTGCTAGCGGTGGGGAAAGGGGGGCCTGGATGGATGCGACTTTTGGTAGGTCTTTCGCAAAGTTGAAGCAAGATGCAGACTTTCGCTATAACGTGGTGTGATCAAATTTGATGCTAACAAGGAGCTTTTCTACACCTTCAACATCTTGGTGTTCTAGTTTGCTCGAGACTTTTCTTCAGATAGTAGATACAGGATTTAATCCTTCCGTGTATGTCGTGTCTTTTAGCGGAAGAAACGTGGGTATTGGGCTGGAAACATCATGTAGTGATCTTCCGTGTGAGACGCTGGACAATTGCTGACCTCGTATAATGCGTCAGGGTGGTTTCACGACCTAATATGTGAAGCGGTATGCATATTGTCTGAGAAGAGCGCCTGTAATAAATTGACGTCTCTACATAAGCATGCTACTTGAAACAAGACTCGATCCCCCGACATTCTATGCTGCATTCTTCACCAACTGTAACTGAGCGTTCAACAACATGCCTTCAACAGCAGACTATCATTCAGTAAGCAACACTGAGACTGAAGGCACTCCGGCCTTTGAACTCCAGACAGCTGCACAACAGCCACAAATCGATGACGAATTCAGCAACAATTCCGACACCGAGTGTGGACGCAGCCCCAATGTCGAAGGAAGTACCGCAACATCAGACCCCGAAGATGGGGAACATGGCAAAGACTTTTTTGTCTCGGTCCTGGCTTCATCGATCAAGAATCATGGGGAATCAAATTTCTGTCATGGACATGGGAGATTATCCTGACAGCCTTGCCGCTATTTTTCATATGTATGGTCTAATGGCCCCCATTCGCTTTGGCTGCTGAGCTAACATCATGCAAAGCCGTTTCCATCCTTGCCCTCAAACTGGACCAAAAGGCCATATCATCCTCAAAGTACGGCGCCAGAGTCGAAGAGATAACACGCCTCGGCCCAACCATCTACCCAATCCTATTCGCCATGGTGGTAGCTCGATTCTACAGAAATTTAGCTCGGTGGCATCTCGAACGACCAGGCGGTATCACAGTATCATCATTGGAGCAAATTGTCGGCAGCCAAAGCTTTGCCAGCGCTTTGGAACGTCTGATAATTGTCCGGGCGCGGTTATTATTAGGAGCTCTGATTCTATTGAGTTGGGCAATGTCGCCTCTAGGCGGCCAAAGCTCGTCAAGACTACTTCATATCGGCGAAGTGAAGTCCAAAATCGACAGCTGGGTGTATTACGACAGAAGGATCTACCAGGATTCGGTATTCCGTTATATGGAAGAGTATACCTTCGGACCAGAAGACATTGTTACAGCTCTATACTCTGCCAGCCTCCTCCTTTCTTCAAATCAACCGCGAAAGTCGTCTATAGATTTATTGGGGCGGCCAAAGATCCCACAATGGCCTTCGGAGTCGATACAAGACGGTAATGACGCTTGGCGCGTGGTTGATGAGAACGCTCTGGAGGCCGAGATTGATTATTATACGTCTCTTTTAGGAGTCAACATGCAAGGCCTGGGCCAAGATGACAACTCGACGCAGTACGAATTCGACTTGGACTCTGATTACATTCACTTCAACTGTTCAATGGTCACAACAACGCAATCGGAAGAAGACCTTGAAAAAATTGAATTTCCAGCAGCAGACAGAGCTTACAGCCCTGACAATCTTTGGAAAGCTTTCAACACAACCATGCACACCATGTCGTCCTACTCACAAAGCTTTCTTTCTATTCCAGTGTACTCTACGGATATCTCAACAAGTGGATACTTGCTCTATGCCAGCCAGGTAGACCCAGAATCCCGGCTAAGCCTTTCTGTCTTCAACTGCACTACTACGACGATCGACCTCCGAACCAAATTGATTTGCACGGCTCAGGGTTGTTCACCCAAGGAACAGCGTCGAATACAAACTGCTCCACCCACGATGACAGCTTTTTACAAAGGGCGTCAAGATTCGTTGCGCCGTCTCTTCGAAGAGTGGCCCAAAATGACACCAGTGACGGCCAGAGCATCAGCAACTGACAACTACATTGCCAACGACAAAGCCGTATACGGCAACCAAGAAACGCAGAATTGGACAGGAATTGATACCAAAATGTTTTCAAGAAGGCTCACAACAGCTTTCAATACAGCTTGGGACGCAGGAATGGACCCTTACAACTTTACGAAGTCGTCATTGGCCTTGCCTGAAAACCCCGCCGATTTCTGGACCAATCGAACACAGGCAACAATCACTACGACCGAACCGGCATACTACGTGAATAGATTATGGGCAGTTGTACTCATTCTTACCACGATCTTTCTACAAGTACTCGCCATTTGTGGCCTTGTCCTGAAATGCTTGATCCGCGGCCCAGACATCCTGGGCTTCGCCAGCTCCCTCACTCGGGACAACGCCTTTGTGCCAGTATCAGGTGGTTCATTCCAGGGCGGCGCGGAACGTGCAAGGGCTCTCGGAAACATGCGGGTCCAGCTTGCAGATGTTCAACCGAGAGAAAGTCATGGCTACATTGCGCTGAGTGCAGTGCCTTTGGTTGTTTCCGCAGGGGAACGCAACGATGCGGACAAGGTAGAGAGCCCAAGTATGGGACAGCTGGAGAAGAAAAGAATGTACATCTAGCGCCGGTGGGATGTCTAACGAACCACCAAGATCTCCAAGCATCTCTGCAAGACCTTATTGGTACAATATGATGAAGCCCTGGGGCTGCCCCTCGGCATACGGAATCAAGCTCGGAGCTCTGCTGGACGTCATCAACTCGCAGTGAGTTCGGAATATCCGACACCTTGATGTATTCCACCACCATTAACGCCACACTCTTTCCCGCGCTCCACCCCATTGGTTCTGACTCCATCGAGTCCGAGAAACCAAATCAGCTGACCGCGCATCAAGCGCAAGGAGGCGTTCATTTCTAGGTATAAGCATGGTCATGTGAGCAAAGTTGCCCCAGATATGACGCAAGTTCTACTTTAACGATCATGGCAATTGCAATCTGGGACTTGATAACGGCGTACCCCGGGGCCTAGGTTTCTTCTCACACTGAGAGCATAAGCCGCAATTACAATCCGACAGCAATCGTGATCCCATCTTTGTGCCTGATGTTGTTCGCCACAGAAAGTGTAAGTTCACGCGTGACTGAAAGTCACGATCTACCAACTTCAATTTCATCTTGGTGCAATTTTACTGCATCAATTAATACTTAAACCCCCTCAATCCTTCTCTATCTTATATCAAATACCACCCGTAATCACCAAACCCAACCACCCCAACCCAAACCCACAATGAAGCTCATGCTACTGTTCTTGTCCGCAATCGCTCTCGTCCTAGCCTCCAAACACCCAGACCCAGTTCCACAACCCTCTAACGACACAGTTCCAGCATGGTGTAAGTAAACCCTCCATTCCTGTTAGACCCGAATTGCTTGCCATGTCTGACTAAAAATGATGATAGGCTAATGGGACGTTGTGCATGGGAAAGGATTGGAATCTACCTAAACATGTGTCGAGGGAAAATGCGTAAGGCTCCGCCTAATCGTTCTTCGGAGGCCCCAGAACATAGTTTGCTGACAGATTGGAGGTTAGGTTGGCTCAGGTGGTGACGCTGGCTCTCGGTGTCATTGGAAAACATATGGATGGTTCATTTCTGCTACATGTCCGAACCGAGGTTGGCGATGGAATGATAATTACCGGGCTGGCTATGGGAGACGCGAGGGGCGGGTATTTGGTAGTCACGGCAGCGGCGAACCAGCACTACAGGAAATCCAATGAATTGCGAATCGAGATCTCTATTGGGTATCCTACCCCGATTTCTTCTATCTGCTCTAAAGGAAAGGGTCGTCTCTCGCCTCTTTCGTAACTGCGTATCACACTTTTAATCAATTTCTATTCCAACGACAATCCGGGAGACTGGGTCCTAGGTAACCCCCAATGACCATGCAAGCGTCCTCCCTCATCCATATCGTCGTCGTCCTTGTTGTTGTTGTTGCTGTTGCTTCGCTTCGCTATGAATGTTTTCGGATTATGAATACCGCATTAAGAATAAACCAGTAAGATGGTATCGAGCCTTGCCACACGTGTGAAACATGGCTGAAAGGAATGAATATGGAATGGGGAAGGTCATAACGTCGCCTGGATGACGCTCCTGGTATCGTTTACACGATATCGCCTTGCCTCGCCCTGCTGGAACTGCGTGGCCTGCCCCAAAATTTACGTCGTTGGGATCCGGTACCGGAATCGATACTCTGTCTTCCGGGGTGCGCGACCGAGCTGCTGCTCGCAACAGGCTCGAGATCGGTACGCTCTCGAATACTCTGCAGACGAGAAACGTGGGGTTGCTGTGCCTCCCTACGAGATTCGAAGACGTCCTGGAAGTCGCTCCAGTTCTCGTCGACAAAAGGAACGTTGCCGCGCGAATCGGCACGCGAGCGAGTAGCCACGGCGCGGTGCGGAACAGATCTTTGAGAGTGGCCCCCGTCGGGAGTCGCAGGCGGGCCATCGCTGGGGCCTGCGTTGCTTGCGGAATTGTAGGACGGAGGGGGGGCACTGCCGGTCCAGAACAAGGGGTACTCGCGGGAACCACCAGGCTGCACCTGCCAAGGGCCCTGCATACCAAGGTCGCGGATCTCGGCCATGAGCTGGGCTGCAAACTTGTTGTGTCTCTGGAGACGGAGCAGTTCGTTCTGGAAGTTGGTCTTGTGGAAGAAGATAAGGTTCATCGTGAAAGACTGGACTTCGTTGAGGGTCCTGACTTCGGTAATGATGCGAGGCTGGTAATCGCGCTTGTTGTCGAGACAGAAGTTGAGCATGCGGGACTTGAGCTCCTCGATGAGAGCCGGGTCAGTGCCGAAACCGAGCTTCAATTCGATGGGATCGGCAAGACCAGCAGAACGGCGTTGGTTGAGAATGAAGAGTGTGTTAAGCACGCTGTTGGGAGCTTGAACAATGTGGCCCTCCATCTTCTTGAATTCAGTGTACAGGAGAGAAATCTCAGTAACGTAATAGTCGTCGCCAGTTCCGAGAGTGCCCGTGTTGCCGTAGATAGTGACACGGTCCCCGACATCGAAGGGGTGCTTGACGAAGACGAAGATGATGGATTGGAGAAACTCCTGAGCAGTAGCCTGAAGCATCCAGGCGAGACCAAGGAAACTAGAGCCAGCGGAGGCAAGGCCGGCGGCGGCAGAGCCAGAGAGAATGGAGATGAAGACGATGATGGCGATGATGACAATCATGAAGAGGAAGACCTTGTCAAGCTTCTTAATGACGGAGTCGAGATCCTTCAGGGAGGCAGCAATGGCCTTGCGTTCCAGGTGAATTTCGTTGCAGGTTCCCTCCATCTCGTCCATGGAAATATCACCATTCAGATCCTTGTCAAAGATGCTGAAAGCGTGCTCAGCCTCATCCGCGGTCTTGAAAGCAACCTGCATGTCCTCGAGGTAGATAGTGTCTTGGCCATCCTTGACCAGACTGCGAAAGATGAGGCGGGCCAATGCGTGGGCAGAACCTGTGTTACGCAGCATCTCATAGACAATCTTGCGGGCATGGTTGAAGGCAACCTTTCGTCCTATGAAGTCGTTGCCTACACGGGCTGCCACACCTCCAGCCTTGTTAAAGGCGTAACGAACGTTCTTTCCAACAACGCCCATAGGGGTACGGGAGCCCGAAGGACCCCCGGTTTCGGTTGTCTGCCAGATGGAATCTTCGCGGGCGATACGCATCTTGGAGTGCTCGTAAAGGTGGACCAAGTGGTCAATGTCGCTCTTGTTGGTCTCGATTCTCTGGACGTAGGTGCGTTGGTGGAAGGATGTGGCGATCCATTGGATGCAGATCTTCTCGACCCAGTTGAGGGCAGCCAACACCAGCAGTGCGATGATAACCTTGCGGACGATGTCGATCCATTGAAGTTGGGGGAGGTCGGACGAGTCGCCGTCGAAGCCGTCCGGCACCACACGGTGGTCCTCGATGATAGGGGAGAATGAGCAAAGGATAGCAAGCATCCACATGAAAAGGGCAGTGTGAAGCTCGAGACCCTGTCCGACATCCTTCCACTTCTTGTGGTTAGACGACCCCATTACAATGGCAATACCGCCGAATATGAGGGGGATGAAACTCGTAATCATGCGGGAAGTCCATAGAGAGCACCAGAGAACCTCGAGCCAGATACCGAACCAAGTCAGATAGACACCAGTTGCACCTCCGACGGTGGCGCTATCGGGATTGACAACAAGAGCACCCATGAGAACAGGGATAAGTAGCAGAGCCGCTCCAGGGATCATATAAACCGTGTATCTGAAAAATCGGGGAAACTTTCGAAGCCATTTCCAAATGGCGAAGGCAAAGGCGCCGGCCTTCTTCTCTGGTGGAGGCTTCTCTTCCTGCTGATTCGGGTTCAAGTCGCCCGCGAATACGTCTTCGGGTTCGCCCTGATGGGTCCTTCCCTTATGAGAACGACCCTCGTGCTCCTGATTCGAAACAAATCGTTCGGCGCGCAGTAATTCCAGGTCGTCGTTTAGACGAGACGCCTGCTCTCTCGTGCCCGAGGGGGACATCGTCTGGGGGCGCGCATCGTCGTCACCCGGCAAGGGCAACAGCTGATCCGTGTTAAGCCTCGACATCTTCTCGCCCTGCGGGGGCGGTTGTGAAGGCTCCGTCGCCGTTTGTACGGAGTCGGACGTGTGGGCGGAGCCCTTCTCATCGTGCACATCCGAGTCGGAGCGCTCACGATTTGTTGCCATACTGGGCGGTTTGGCCGCGTTGGCCTAGTGTTTGGATGAAAACCGGGGACGACAACGGACGACAGAGATGGAGGATGAAGACGAAGACGGTACCAGAGATGGGGGCGGTGTTGGGGGCGGAGTGATGCAAAAGTTGTATAAAGCCCAATTGACGTAGGATTAATAGTTTTTCTGGAGAAACCAGTGGAAAGGTTGAATGACGAAATCCAACCACCTGGATGAGTAGGAGGCGACTGCTTGGTCTGGAACCGTTGCGGTCGCTGTATTTCTCGGTGTGTCGATAACACCGAGCTGGCTGTGTAAGATCTGAGCTTAGATCTGATCTCAGTGTCCAGCCAAGAAGAGGTGAAGTTGTCGGTCGGGTATTCGGCAAGAGTATTCCTCTTTCCCCGTGGGTGAATTCCTGGGAGAAGGTGCCGATGGGGAAGGAAGAGGAGGGACAAGACTGGGGAAGGAAGCTCTGAAGCTGTGAAAGGGAAGGGACGTGTTGATGAAATATCTTGGGTAGGCGCGACCGGGATGGTACCAAAAGGGTAACCGCCAGCAAAGGGCAATCAGTCGCGGGAAGGAGCACAGGACGGTGGGACTGGGACTGGGACTGGGACGGGGACTGGGAATAGGACAATGGGAAACCCAGCGCGGAGCGGAAATCTTAGCATCAAGGAGGGCGCGGTGCGGTGGCAGAAGAGGCAGAAAAAGCTCCAGCATCTCCAGTCTTTGCAAGTCTCTGGCCTTCTTGGTCATTTAAGAAACAGGGACTCTACGAGGGAATTATGGAGACCTCATGGAGTCTGGACGTGGTGTGAACCTACAACCCCAGCAATCCCGTGTTTGAGCTCAATGAACCAAGAGAGCGCGCGCTGGGACGTGGATGGGGGGATCCAGTTTATTCCACGCCTACATCTCTCTGACTCTTGTCGTCGTCCTATCGACTCGCCTTGCCTCTACATCTGCACCCTCCTTGACGGCGGTGCCCAGAAAAGAGTGGGTGACAGGATGCTGATCTCTGCTTGGGGTCCGTGGCTCGCTGGTGGCTCGTCATAACATTAAAAAAAAAGAAGCGGGTCCTCTTTTTTAGAAGCACTGCCAAATGTTCAATGGAACCGAGCAGAGAACCGAGTTCGCTTCCATTGCATCAGGGAGCTTGGGCCGATTGCGATGGCTGTGACTGCGGCGGCAGGCAATGGATCATGAACAGTCAGGTACCTAGGTAAGGTACGTATGATAACGACGACGACCACGACGACTTACGACGACCACGACACCTGCTGCAGCTGCTCGTCCGATCTCCCATCCGACGTGAGACGGTCCGGGCCCTTCCATTTGACAGAAACGACTGCGCGGACAGCGACCAGGTTGGACGATGCTTGATGTTTTCTTCTCTCTCAATGCCCATAACCCCCACCAACATGGCACCGGGATGTTGCTTCCATCGTTCCAGAACCACAGCCCATCCTTCTGCCCATCCACCATCCACAGCCCGCGGATGTCGGTGTCAACAACAAGGGAGGGAGCTGGAGCTCAGGGGAGGGGGGAGCTTGGGAATTTTTCTGTTGATTCTGCAATTCTGCAAAAGGGGGGACCCTGAATCCATATGCAAATATCTCTTTTCTCCGTCAGGTTGATTGCTCGGGGGCACCGCAGTGGGCGATAAGGCGATGGCTGGGAGCCGCGTTGCAACATTGCAATTAACTGAAGCGAGTTTGTGAGGGTTCCATTCTCTTCATTCCTGGATCCCGACATCTACACCGAAAGTTCAAGCTCGCATTCTGCAGCATGTGCAACCGCTGCAACAGACATGCATCCTGAGGCTTGCAGATGCGCATTGAGAGGTGCATAGGCTGGCTGGCTGGAGTTGCATGCATTTGATTTGATGCATTGTGTGCTTCCTGCCGTCGATCGACTGCCGTGACTGCCTCCCACCTCCCTCCAACGGAAAGCAGGTGCGGTGCACCTTCCCTCAGGCTAAGGCAGGTCGACACCTTCCTTGGCCAACTGCCATCCCGTCGCGCCTTCCGCCATGTCGCCTCACTGTTTCCTCGCGCTTTCCTCGGTTCGCGGCAGGCCTAACCTGCAAACTCTCTAGCGCATCAATGACCGTCAACTGCACACCCAGAGCACCCACCCATCGTCATCTTCGCCATCACCAACACCAACACCACCATCATTGCACATGCACTCTGCGGAGACCATCGTCAGTCACATCCACAGATCCAGACAATCTCACCCAGTATTCTGCATTATTGGATTCTGGAGCCCCCAAAACAATGCACAAGGCTGGCGACCCACGGTCACCTTGCGGCCGACAGCAGAGCTGAAAAACAGTCCCACTGAGGATGAACCCTCGATCGCCCATGATCGCGATCCTGTCCGCCATCCCACGCGTCTTGCACAAACACCCGCACACTCTATCCCTGGCACACCCAGAGGTTGAGACACTGAGGCTCTCTGCCGCGTTGCACTGAACCGTCCCTCCCGCGAACAGACACTCGCCGATCACCAATACAACTGCCGCCGGCCTTCCTCCCGAGCAGCGGCAGCCACGAGCATATGAAGGCGTGCCAGAAGCAGTCGAACTACACATGGGCCATGGCCGCCACTACCTCCCGGTGCCATTGCAAGCCACCTCAACAGAAACCCTAGCGCGATGGCGGCGGCGTGGGTGCTCTAATCACGGCGGAAAACCACCGAAGAGGCCGAGCATAACCACCGACAACACCAGCCAGTGACGACAGATGTATTCCACAACTAACTCAAAGAAACAGAATACCTTTTCGAGGATGGGAAACTACAACAGTCCGAAGCGCGAAAACAACTGTCGAGCAGCACTAATCAAAGGCCAAACGGGCCCAAATACGAGAACCGCCGCCAATCCATTCCTGGAGCAGCACCCTTCGCAGAACCGGCGTGTCTTGGCAGCGGCACCCGCTGTCGGGTGGTGCGCGACACTGCTCGACTTCCACTACATACTGGCGACTGCTGCTCCATGGGTGCTCTCCAATCGCAAGCAATTGCCCACGGAACATTGATCGATCCCAGAACCAGCAAGACACCCAAGCTCTGAGGGAATTCATTCGGCGCGGGTTGGGAACCCCCACTCCCAGTCGACCCACCCGCCACGGCTGACGTCACTTGGTCCTCCCATGTCCCGCATTCGAAGACGGTAAAACTGGTCCTTTGCCCGTTTTTCTTTCCCCTGCCAAGACTCCAAGGACCCGGCGCTGAGCCCCTAATTCTGTTCGGCCCACCGACCCCCGAACCTTCTCGTCCACTGTTTCGATGCTCCGATGCCGTCACTGTCCTCCGTCCCTGCTTTTGGCGCGTCCACAACAGTCCGACGACATCTTCAGGCACGGAGTCGCAATCTGTCCGACTTTTCGACGCTCCCCAGATTCTCTGAGTCTGGACTCTCTCCCCGCGGGTCCAACGCGAATCTCTGAGAACCAGATCCATTGTGAATGCAAGTGTATCACTCACACACGGACAACGACCAAGATGACAGCAGCGATCAGATGCAGGGAGCCCGAGGGTCTCATAAACTGCTAATTAATGCTTGATGCCAACGTTGCACGACGCAAGCCGTCTGCAGTCACATTTTCGGCCGTTTCAACCACCACCATTTTGCAAGACCAACATCAATCAGTCCGTGAAACAAGACCTTATCACGCCTCACCACCCATCCATTTCCAAAAAAACGCCTTCTAGCGCCTGCAGAACCCGACCCTCCTGAAAATCTTTCTTTTCGTGCACCTCTAGCTGCCTTAGCGCGTGAGATATTCCGATACTCACACCCCAAAACCACCACGTCACCGACGGCTTACCATCTTAGGCGTCCCGCTCGTCTGTCGGCCGGCTGCTTTGAGATCTTTTGCCACCACTGTCCCGAATGACATTCCGGCGGCGTACCACCGCCGCCAGGTGTGGGAGTTATGCTGAATGCAGGTACCAAATCTGACTTTGCCTTCTGCGCCGACGATTTTTTTCTCGTGCGAATTCCCAAAATAGCTCCAGAGAGGTGTGCTAGAAATTGAAGTTGGTCTGGATGGGATCGAAAGGCAATTTGGCCAACATGTGAGCCTCAGTTCATCGCAACTCAACCGTGGCGATGCAGGAAGACATCTTGGCAACGAAAACAGGCCAAGAGTCTCCAATTCAGGTCACCAACCTGCGGGGACGACGACACATCAGCAAATGTCGTCATGGCCGAGCTATAGAGCAGCGCGCGAAACCACTCAGATGCACCATAGGCATTCCAGCTCTCAAGTCAAGCTTTGTGATCCCAGGCGCGAACTACGCACATCTCCCGAATAGTCATCCCACGCCCGCCTCGACTACCAGCGTAGCGCTGATCGGCGTGAATCCCAACTTGACAACTCAACAGCAAGCAGCTTCCCTGGCCCGAGCGGCCGTCAAAGCAGGGATTCAATCGTCGGCAACCGCCACATTCCCGCCCGCTTTTTTACAGTGCTTTTTCACAGCCGATCTTCAAGCTCTCGCAACCTTGACCTGACACCCATGGTTTAGTTCTCGAAATAAGATGAGAGAACTGAACCAGACCGCCTAAGCCCTGCTCTACTCGCTGTGCTTCCCGGGCGAATGAGAGGACGCGACCCAGGGCCCGTGGTGTCTTGCAATCCCAACATCACGCCTGTGTCCCCGGCGTTCCTTGCCCTACAGACGCGCCCTGTAGTTCTGTATGTGAGGCCACCGGGGAACAAGCAGCCGCCCGTCTAGCGCGAGTGGCTAAACAAGCCCAATCGAGAGCCGCGCGACGTTTCTTCACATGCGTGCGCAGGGTCACCTAAAACCCCTAAACCAAGAAACCCACGTACGACCGTGTGCGCGATAACGGGAATGAGAAAGGGGAAGCGAAAAAAAAGGGGATCCAATGAAGAGAGTTTCCTTATCTCTGCGTCTGCCCGCGACAGAGCACGCTATGCATCATGCTGTCTCGGGTCCATGCCCCCTTGGATCTACTCTAGGTGAGGTAGCTGAGCTTGCGCCATACGGACACTTTGTGATACTTTTCACCACAACGACAAGCCGCTCTTGGCGAGATGGTAGTTGTTGCCAGATATGCAATGCGACTTTCACGTGCAGATGCAAGTCAAATTCGAACCATGACTCGGGAAAACGAAATGCACATTTCGAGAGGGAGATAATTCCGATTCCGAGATTCAGCCAGCATCTCAGGGGTAGGAGCAGCAAGACAGACATGTTTGATGGACAGAATCATTGGGCCAACACCAGATTGGACCTCCTCGTAGCCAACCTCACTGTCCGCACGACGTCGCAGACGAGCGAGGCTGAGCCTTCCCTTCTCTCGGGGCTCGAAAAGTCTCTGGCCGGGGGCCCAGCCAGCGGTGGTCGCTCACGCTGGCTGGTCGTCAATGAGGTTCCACGGGGTGAGCCAGCCGAGCCCACTTCCGACCTCCAGCGTCCTCCGCCGAGCCGCTGCGCTGCGTGTAAACGAGCGAACACCCCCCGACCGTCAGTGACCAGGGATGCCCAACACGCAATTCTCGAAACCCAGTTCTAGATCCCTCCTTGTCCTCTATTTACCGAAATCACACTGGAGAAAGGGCAGCGTGGACCTCATTTCCTTCAACCAAAAGACCACCCAAATTTGACTTCCGTCTGCGCGGCTGCATTTCGTGTTGCTTGATGAATTGTGAGATTTTGCTTCGGCCGCGGACGCCAACACAGGCGACAACAGCAGACAAAAATGGCCATAGAAGCGGCAACAACTGTAGAATTGAAGACGATGACCTTGGCACAGTAGAGTATAAACGATTTCATTAAAAGTAGTAGTCGTTCTAGCACAGAGCAGACAGGGATTTCTCTTGAACAAAGCTTTTTTGTAAATACTTGTCTGTCTATTGGATGGGCCGTTGTTTATCTGCTGTTTTTCCATCCTGGCAGCGATCCGCGCAAATAACCCCATGTCTACTATTCTTGGGGTCCTTTTTGGTCCTTTCCTGTGATGAACACCTTACACCGCCCTTTGCCATGGCCATCTAGAGTGGTACGATAAAAGCAAAATCTAGAATCGATGCTCGAAAGCGCCATAGGTCTCAGTCACAGTCACCTCCTGGAGATCTGTCTTTTTCACCCAAGTCTTGCTTGCAGGTGCAATGGTCTGGCCACCTAACCTCATCACCATCGGCCGTGCCATGGTCTCTACCCACCGCACCTTCTCAACCCAAAGCCTCGTCTTCTCAACCCAAACCTTCTAGGACAGGTTGATGCTCCAGTCGGCACCGATACGGGCGGCAACCCTGCCGACGAAGGCATACGCGGCGCGGCCCTCCTCGGCGGCGTGGTACTGCACGGGGACGGACCAGGTCTTGCCCTCCGACTCCACGTTGACCTCCTTGACGTTCCAGCCAGCCGGAGCTCCAACGATGACAATCTTGTCAACGTAGACCTCCTTCATGGCCTTGAGCCAGTTGCCGGGCTTGACAGGCTTGGCATCACGGCCCTCAGCGTCGACGGAGGTGAGCTTGCTGCCGGAGAGCTTGAACTTGCGGTAGATGTACTGGCCCTTCTCGAACTCGAACGAGTCACCATCGTCGACGTAGAGCTCGCCCTCAGCGTCGCCGTTCTTGCCGACGCTGATGACGAGGGTGTAGTCGTCGAAGCGCATCAGCTGGGTGGAGCGACGGGGACGGTCGCGGCGGGGGAAGATGTGGCCTCCACGCATGAGTACGGCAACCTGGTCGATGGCCACAGACTTGGTGATGTACTCGCCCTTCTTGGTGTCGAGCTTCTCGTAGTTGAAGTAGTCGTAGTAGACCTCGTCGTCGGGGATGAAGATGCTGACAACCTCTTGGTCCTTCTCAACGACAGGCTTGTGAAGAAGACCGGTGCTGCCGACGAAGACCTGGTCATCGATGGCGAAGCCGGCCTCGACGTCGGGATGGGTCCAGAACATCGGACGGACGATGGGGCTGCCGTCGCGGTTGGCGTGAAAGAAAGCAGTGTACCAAGAGGGCATCAGAGTGTAGCGGAGGCGGAGGGCAGAAGTGAGGATGCTCCTGAAAGGCTCCGCGAGCATGTAGGGCTCACGACGGCGGGCGTCAATGTGGGCGTGACCACGGAAGAAGGGGTAGAAAGCGCCGGCCTGGTACCAACGGGCCATCAGATCGGGCTCGGGGTTGCCAAAGAAACCGCCGACATCAGCACCGGCGAAGGGGAAGCCGGAGATACCTTGGTTGAGGATCATGGGGACGGAGGCGGCGAGGTGATCCCACGACGCCTGGTTGTCACCTGTCCACATGGCGCCAAGTCTCTGTGAGCCGGCATAGAAGGAACGGGTCAAGACGAAAGGACGGCGGAGCTCCCCCTTCTTGCGAGTGATGAGGGCCTCGAAGGTGGCGTTGTGGAAAGTCATGCCGTTGATGTTGTGGACGTCACGGTGCTCCCAGTTGCCATAGTGGATGTTGTCCTTGGGCATGGTAACCTCGGGGCCGTTGAAGACGGAAGGCTCGTTCATGTCGTTCCAGATGAAGGTGTTCTCCATGGTGCCGGGGAACTTGTCGTAGTTGTAGAGCTCGTTCCACCACTCGAGGGCCTTGGGGTTAAAGCAGTCGACCCAGTTGGAAGACCCAGGCCAGCACCAGCCCTCGAAAGTGTTGCCGTCCTTGTTCTTGACGGTGAGGCCCTTGTCGTTCATTTCCTTGTTGATGTTGTAACCACCCTCATTCTTGATGTGAGGATCGATAATGACAACGAGCTTGCGGCCATGCTCATCGAGAGCCTTGCCCATGTCGATGGGGTTCTTGAACATGTCGGGGTCCCAGGTAAAGTACTTCTTGCCGTCGGTGTACTCGATATCGAGCCAGATGACATCGTAGGGAATCTTGTACTTATCAAACTTCCGGTCAACATCCTTGACATCGTCATCGGAGATGTAGTTCCAGCGGCACTGGTGGTAGCCGATGGCAAACTCCTGGGGCATGGCCGTGGTGCCGGTCAACTCGCCGTAGGTTCTCGAGATGTCCTTGGGAGTAGGTCCAAGGAAGACAAAGACGTCCAAGATGCCGGACTCGGAGATCCAGTGGGTGCGAGTATCGGTCTTGGGGCCGGCTCCCAGGGCCTGGGGGTTGGCCTTGGTCTCGGCCTTGGTGATGTCAATCCAGGTCTCGGCACCGTTGAGCCAGAAGACACCAACGGTGGAGTCCTTGCGGTGCGCCTGCATGAGAGGGATGGCGCCGTAGAGCGTCATCGGACTATCCAGGACGTACTCGAAGACATCGGAGTTGTACAGTCTGTAGGGCTCGTTGTGGTTGCCCTCGCCGCCACGGGTCTGCTTCAGGGACAGGGGACCAGTGTGTTCGGGGATACCGTAGACGTGGTCGTATCCGTGGAAGGTGATGTCGAGGGCGACACTCTCAGGGCCGCGGGGCTTGGAGTCGGTGTTGCCTCCGAAAGTCTCATCCCACCAGGTGCTCTCGTCCTCAGTCTTGACGTCTGTAGTCACTGCCTCCTCGCCCTCCTTCTTTTCCTCGGCGGGCTTGTCGACCTTGGGGCGCCAGTGCTCCATGTTGAACAGACCTTGGTCGTTGAACTTGATGTGAGACGAGCCATCGCGCTTGAAGTCGACACCAAATGGCGAGAACTTGATGACGGCCTCGAACTTGGCGCCGGGGCCGTACTGGATGGTGATCTGCTCCTTATCTTGGTAGGCAACCTTGGCCTCCTTGTCCAGGTTCAAGCCGCCAACAATGACGTGCTTCTCGGCCTCATTGTAACGCTCCTTCTTGACGATGCTGTTGTGTCGCAGCTCAATCTCGCCCTTCTGGCGCTTCTCTTCGTCGACGCTCACGCGAGCGGTACCCGACTCGTGGAAAGAGACGGTGATGGGAAGGTTGACGGTGTCCTTCGCCTCGTTGATAGTCTTGACGATGACGGCCTGCAGCTGGCCGTCGGCGAACTTGGCAGACTCGGGGGCGACGTTGTAAGGAGTCGCCCAGTTGGGACCCAAGGCGTCGGCATTATCAGCGTACTCGCGGTTGCGCTTGCAGAAGCCGGACTGGTGGCACTTCTTGAAATCGTTTTCCTTGACCATGACTGCGGTTGTCCATCAGCAAATGGTTTCAGCAACAAAGAAGTTGAAGTAGTCAAAGGGTCATGGCGTCACAAAATCATGGCGTCACCGAATTCCTTACCGGCAGGCTGGATCATGCAGCTGAACGCCGCCAGCAGACCAAGGTAAGTTGTCCATTTGCAGGACAGCTTGCCTGTCGACCCCATGGCGAGGGGATCTGTGTCTACTTGTTCGTATAAAAGACGTAGGGGGAAGTATAGCGAAAAGGTAGGAAAATCACGAGTAGAACATGAGAGCAGAAGAAGCTGGGCCTTCTTTGTTGCGCTCTCTCGTGGATGGATTCGAGTACTTGGGGGTGATGGGACGGAATGTCGTTGACGGGCGGCCACTTGCCAATTGTGAGACGGCCGAAGTTCAACAGCTGTCCCCTTGGTAGCTCCCTTTCAGGCTTAGCGCTGTTCCTGGAGCTGCAACAGAGTGGGAACAGGGGTTGGTCGGAAACTCCGCGTACTCGAATATTGAGGCATTGTTCTTCTTTGTTGCATATTTCTTTCTGATGTCACCTACCCCGCCATGGGTGTCGTGGACGGGGAGTTGCTGCAGTCCATCAGGGTTCAATCCGACAGACACGTATGTTTTTGGATGGGACAACCGTCGTATCTGTTTCACGATGGATCTGATATCTGTCGCTTTTGGTGTTGTTCATGTGTCCAATTGGACACTGCTTGATATGCTAGTCAGGCGGTGAGGGGTCTCCAGATATTGAAATAGACAGCTGATGCAGCTAAGAGTAGCCAAGCACTGTGTGTGCCTGAAGTTGGAACTCAGCGCACTGTCTCAGTGTCGGGTGCCTTGCATCAGGTCGCATCACCTATCAGTCGGCCGGGAGGGTAAAGCGAGGTAAACAAACAGAAAACAACTCTCCGGTCCGGTGTAGAACGCCATCAATTGCTCGTCAATTCGACCATCAAAGCATTACTCTAACGAGAACTCCCGTTCTTGATTCGAATCGTCTCCATCCTCGCCAGCCCTCCGGTAAGGTAAGGTATGTTCCTCCAATGGCTCCTCCACGCCCTCCACCCACAGCTCTGGAAGGTTGCTTTGCTGAGCTGTCCAAATTTAGGCGGTCTGCCACAGTGCCCAGCAACAGTGCACCGCTGCCGTGTCACAAGCTTGATTCACTGTGCGCCTCAGCTAGCTTAGCGTGTCAAGCACCAATCGCAGCCACGCAGCCGCCATGGCCCAACCCGGACCCCACCACATGCCGCAGGACGACGACCCCGCCTCGAAGCACAAGAAGCAACAGCATAACAATGCAGGCCCAAATGCACATCCCGGCGGCGGTAATGCACGCACAACTGGCAGCAGTCCCTTCCCTGAATGGGCAGACGTCCGCAGGAGCATCGAACAGCTGCCCCCACCAACGTTCATAATTCTCGCTGCCCTCTTCGGCTTGTACATAATTTTTTCCTCCAGCCAACAAAACCAGCGGTCAGCAGCAGACCTTTCTTCTCCCGTCGTCCACTCCGTTGTCACAACCACAATCTACCAACAACAACCCTCTTCTATACCCGAAGTCGTCGTTGATTCCTCGCCCAAGATGTCTACCGAGCAGACGTAAGTGCTTTTTTTTTTCCTATCTGATGATGCCTTCGCATCGGCTAGCTGCACTGCCCTGCGGCGTGTCTTTGTCTCGATGCCCTGCCGCTACCCTGAAAATTACCCCGCCATCGTGGGAGGTTTCGGGCGGGCAAAGAGGGGCACACATCCAAACGTGAAGAATTTGAGCTGACCTCGAGATAGCTTCATTGCCATCAAGCCTGACGGCGTTCAGGTACGCTTTATCACCCTGGCATGCTGCCAATTGACGGCGGCGGAAAGCTAACTGTCCATCAGCGCGGCCTCATCGGCCCCATCGTCTCTCGCTTCGAGAGCCGTGGGTAAGTCAGCCCATTAACGCCCTTCAACCTCATACGTGGCAACCAATTCTGACTCGTTTCCTACAGCTTCAAGCTCGTTGCCATCAAGCTTGTCACCCCCGGCAAGGACCACCTCGAGGCTCACTGTTCGTACCCGCCGATTTCCGCCGTCACCACGCATAGCTAACCGCCATTAGACGCTGACCTCAAGGAGAAGCCCTTCTTCCCCGGTCTGATCAACTACATGCTCTCTGGCCCCATCTGCGCCATGATCTGGGAGGGCCGTGACGCCGTCAAGACCGGCCGCAGTAAGTCCCGCCTCACTCTCCTGCTCCTGCAACCCCCCCTGCTAATCGATCGCCCTCTCTTCCAGCCATCCTCGGTGCCACCAACCCCCTCGCCTCTGCCCCCGGCACCATCCGTGGTGACTTCGCCATCGACGTCGGCCGCAACGTCTGCCACGGCTCCGACTCCGTCGAGAACGCCAAGAAGGAGATTGCCCTCTGGTTCAAGGACGGCGAGGCCGTTCAGTGGAAGACCGCCCAGTTCGACTGGATCTACGAGAAGCCTTAGATTTCTCATCTACCTCCGAACAAGCTCTAGATGTCCCAGTCGCCCTCCTACACGGGGAATGCGTGGGACACATGCCGTCATGTCGATAGGTTGATACAGAAAAGTCTTCAAAGGTCAAAAATATAAACAAAAGGCAGTAAAAGGCCACACCAAACACAGCGCTCCCAAATTCTGAATTGATCGTGACATTTTGTTTCTACTTGCTGGACCTAAACAACCCTCTCGCCCTGCCCATCACACCAGCAAACCACGGTGTTGCCCACACACTAACCAGTATCCTCGCCGGCAGAAGCGCCTTCGTGATGCCCCACGCAATCGCAACCTCCACCACAACCTTGTACTTCCCATCCTCCTTCCACCTCTGCAGCACATCCTGCGTGCTCCTCGCGCTCTCCTCCGTCGGCCGCGTGGTCCTGTACTCGAAGCTCCCCGTGACCGCCCCCTCCTCCTTCGCCCATCTCTTCTCCACCTCGCGCGTCTCGAGCCGCCCTGCGCTCGCGTCCAGCTCCCCCGTCATCGTGCCCCGGTCCTCCGCCCCGAACCCGAACCAGCCCTTGCGGCTGAAGTAGCGCTCCGCCTTGCCGACGCCGTCGCGCACGTAGTCGGCCCAGTGCCCCGTGACGTACTCCAGCGGGAGCGTGTCCGTGTAGTGGAAGAGGCCGAAGAGGCCGAGCAGCGGCACGATGGCGGTGATCTCGTGGAGGATGAGGAAGGCGACGATGTGCGAGAGGGGCGCTTGGCGGAGGCCGGTGGTGTAGCGCTGGAAGCGCGAGGGGACGCGGTCGAGCAGGCGTTCGGCGGCGCGGGAGGTTGACGAGGTTGAGGTGTTGCGGAGGGGTGTGTTGGTGGTGCGTGGTGGGATGCGGAGGGGCCGGAGGAGGGATGGGCACGCCCGGGCGAGGGCGCGGGAAACGAGCATTGCGTTGAATTTGGGAGCGGTGGATTGAGGTGAGCGAGGGAGTGTGTGATGTTGAGCTTCGCCGAGAATGAGCTTGGAAGCTGGAGGAAGCTTGGACTTTGGTGCTGACGGGTTGTGCACTTGTGGGTCCTGATCGGCGTTTGTTCACCGAGATGGCCGAGAGTCACCGAGCGAGCCGGTGAGAGCCCACACAGGTATCATAAACAACACCTTCCCTGTTGCTTTTAGCAGTCTAGGGGGGGAAACAGTCCGGCGGTTGGATGGTACACTTGAAAACTTTGTTTGGCATAAGCTTATTCTTAGTATTGCAACGACAGCGTCACACAAATCTTCATTGCCCGTTACCGGAACACTCGAGTTCTGTTAGATGGCATATCCGACCTACTGGTATCTATTTCTCTTCAAACCACAGCCTTAATAAGTCTTGTCATACCTCCTGAAGAGTTCTCAACTCTGCTGATAACCCTCACCTAACTGAGAGGATCTGAAATGAACTGCGAGGTACAGTGAAAGGGTGCTACTGTAAAGAGCTCAGCTGATGTTATCTTCGCCGGTCAAGTTCTTGGTCGCAAACTGCAAAGACTCGCTAGACGCACCTAAAGTGTCATTCCTGAATGGGTGGGAACTGAAAGATCCTGAAACATCCTTTCCATTTCCTCACCTGCGTCAAAGGGCGGCCTGTAGAAATACTTTTGATTATCATGTCTCCATAAATCGTCATCGAACTTTCGCGTGCCGTCAAGGAATTCAAGCATCATAAGGAAGCTGATCATTCAACATATAAGACTTTAGTCGAGTAAGTCATCCGTGATAGTGCTCCACACTTACCAATCAACTGCGTCTCTCATCTGCCTGCGACCATCCTCAATGGCCGTTTTAGTGCGTTCCTTCCAGTGATCTTCAGTTGCAGCACAATTTGTTAAGAGCGGCAAGGCTTTCTTCTCGTTGAGTTTTGCCACTCCCTCTTCGACGGCCAAGTCCTTCGAAGTGTGTTTCGCTGTCAAGGTGACGTCCTTTACTGGAACATGATAGCGATAGATGAATCGCATACCGCTGAAGAGTTTTCGCAAAACGCTTCTCGGGTACCAGGATTCTGCAGAAGATGCAAGCGCAGGATCAGGCGTCTTTTCGCTCCCATGTTGTATGCTCATGGAAAGTGCTGCACCAACACTTGCTCCTATGACAAGGTTGCCAGTAGAGATATTGCTTGCGTGGTTGTGGATTACCACCGGCACTGGCGCAGTACTACCGCCGTGTGAAACAACTCGCTCCCCTGGCAAGAGGCGGGTCTCATCGGGGGGAGGCGGTACTCTCTCCAACTCAGTGGAGGGTTGAGGAGCCACAAACGATCCGCGGTCGCTATTGAAGTCTTCCGTGTGCGCTCTTCGGCCCCTGGATGTTTGCCGCGATGGACAAAAGAAACCGCTGACAACATTTTTATTCGATGTCGCAGTTGCGATACCGTCATTGTACGTGACGATTGCTCCTTCCTCCAGAGACGATGGACGTTCTTCGCAGCTAGAAAGCTCTCTGGCCACGCTGTATACCATATCGATCTCATCCACACTCCGTAGCTTGTTCTCTGCGAAGAAAGGAAGGTCTTTGAGAAACTGGTAGATCACTGTTAAAAGCTTTTCCTAGAAGGGCATTGAAAGGCCTCAGGGGAACCTACCAGAACGTCACAACTCAACATCTTTGCAGCGTTAAATGTAGATGAAGGTATTGGGATGGCTACCGAGAACATGCAGTCGTCTGCGGGGTTCAATGATGAGCAGTTTATGCTGACGTGTCCGCTTCTTGCGTCGTTGTAACATTTGGCCAAGTATCGACTCCATATCCCCTTATTTGTTGAAACAACCTTGATTGACTCAGATCGGATGTGGCCAGACTCTATTTCAGTCAAACGGTACAGATGCTGAGGAATGGTCTTTTCTCCAGGCCCGGGTCGGTTCTCATTTGTGACGTTCAGAAAGAAGATCGAATGGATGTGTTTGAGCAGCTGAGCGTATGTAATGTCGGGAGCTAACGGCAGCTTTAGTGCGTCACATGAAGCCGCGAGAGATATCGCCTGTATCTGGAGTCAACAGACTGATGTGTGATGCGGGAAGAAACAGACTTGCTTTTGAGAGCACCAGGCCCCCATAAGATGTCGTGATAACAACAAAACGCTCTTGGGGCGACTCTTGCTATTTGTAGCATTAACATCATTCCAATAAGAAAACATGTCGCATTCTTCTGCACTCATGTTTGAACATACTACTATGCGACCGATAGCATTCAGCAGGTTCACCGCCTCAGTATTTGGGCCATCCTCATTGGCCGAATCTCTCAAGTTGCAGACGTATCTGAGTATTCCGCTTAGCTCCTGAATGACGCCGTTCCGGTTATCGCTCTCGATATCCCTCTCATGTATCAGGAGGAGGCTGCCATCCATTGTCAGTCACTTAAGACAATAGTCACTTCAGGTGGGGTTTCACCTTAGATCGGGTGCATAAGTGCGTCCATGAAGCGCGAGGGCAATGTTCTCCATATTACGTATTCTCAATTCAGAGTGTATTCAGATGCGACGTGTGCCGAAGCGCCGTACGAAGGGGTTAGCAGAGCAGCTTACGGCGTTATGCTTGAGAAGAAAATCAGGCTAGATGCTGTTGGCAAGTTGTGTTTGAAGAGGAGAAAATAGGGCCCGCCATTGCATGCCCGTATCATTGGCCATCCTCCTAGACGCGCGCGGTTTATTGGACAAATTGGCGAATTGCATCAAAGGCAAGGAGCTGTGCGTTATGACGTTAAATTTGCACTTTCACCCACCCTATCAGGAGTCGGCCAGATGATCAGGGTCAGTGTCATCCTAGCCCAGGCGCACATTCCCCCATCACTACCACTTTGTCAATGGATGTTAGCAGTCTGGGAAGAATAGTAAATCAGGCTGAACCAGTGGCAGACAGCATTGCATATTCAACAACTTTCCCAAATGTGCCGAGTATACCGTTCCCGTTCGAAATCAAACATGAAACTAGGCAAATTCAGGAAACTCAAATGTGTCTGTCCGGAATGAATGTTTAAGTGAGAAGTGCAAGTAAAACTTTATGATACTGGCCGTGGATCCAGTTGTTGTAGAAATGGGTTCAGTACTGACTCCTCCAATTGGAACCAACATGGAAGGCACTGTCGAGGTACATACGTGGTCAGCTCAATGGAAATGACCTCCATGCCGCTGGAATTACGAAATCGGAAGTTGCTGGGACATGTGAGCTCAATCTAGAAGGCCGATAGAAATGTTGAAAGTCAAACCGCTTCCTGTGTTCCCTTGAAGTATGTTGACTTTCAGACCGATGACAAGTATGACGACTACATTAACGTTACACAAAATAGCAATACGACTTTCCTATCTCCATACGAACCTGTTTAGCGCCAACTCCAGCAATTGCTTTCAAACCTAAGTCATTTTGCTGAACGGGTTCGCTGAATAGATGGTTCAAGCGTTCGCGGTGTGGAAGGAACCAAAGCTTGGGCTTTGATGCTGGCGGATGTGTACCAGACTTTATTCTTGACACGAAAAACATTGGAGGGTCCAAGGATCACGAACCATTCCTCTTCGGGGCAACACAACGTAACCAGTCTTGCAGTGCAGTGCCGACTGACTTTTCTGGCGATTTCCAGCTGGATGATGAACGTGACGCTGTGAAAATGGAAGTGCTACGGCACTTCTTATATACGACCCGGTGACGCCGTAGCTGTTGTGGATGGGGAACGACGCCCGAAAGAATCACTTCCGGCGACGAGACTGTGAATATTCACAACTTTCAAGTCCAGAAGCGGGCTGCACACGGTAATTTGTAACGTGAGTCTTACTATGTCCGACGCCGCTGCTTATGCCAACACCAAATGTCAGCATGGTCCAACATAGGACACGGGCTGATCTAGTGCTACAATTACCGCGTCTCCCTTGTAGAAAAGGCTCAATGGGTATGATTGTTACTCTGTCCATCATCATGGAGATGACCATAGGTAACTTGGTATCAAGCCAACAACGATGTGTGGCATCAGATGCAAGTCGTTTGTAATAATTATGGCGAGAGGAATAGCTAGACAGAGCACACGTTACAATACTGCGCGAGAGAAATACTAATTTGCTAGGCAACAGATGTAGAGACCGCAAAACCTTTATAAAAGAACGTCGACGGCCACCTGATGTTGAAGCTTATCGACACCATCGCTTTCTTGTTTATCAAACATTCTGACCCATATCAACCATCCTTCACATCTGGTGTTGCAACATAGGTCCCCATCACACCGCTCACCATGCAGATTGCCAAAGTTGCGCTCTTCCTCTTCGCTGCTATCAGCGTGGCGGCGAACCCCGTTGATGTTGATGGCAGCGGCATAGACGTCGGAGTCTCCGGTGGAGAGGACATGAACACGCTCATAACGTACACTGGGGTAAGCAGACTTCCTGATCCTACATATTCTTCACTCTCGGCATGCCTTGAGATTGATTCACATCTTTACCTTCTGTAGAAATGCACCAGAGGTAGAAATTACAAGGAGGACACGTGCAAGTTCAAGGGCCAAAAGGGCAAGACCACCATTGTCCGGTGCCCAAGGTTTGCCAACCAGAGGGTGAGTTTCGATACATTATCTATGGAGCATTCAGGTTCCCAAGTTGAATCGTCCTAATACCTTGGCCTTCTTCTCTAGTGCCCTCGTAATGGTAGTAAGTGCACATAGGACAGCTACAAGCGGACCACCAAGTGCAACTACAAGTAGCTTCTCTAGCTTGGAAGCAGTTGTATCTATTCCCAGGCCTCATTCTGAGGTATTAGTTCCACCGCTAGATGATTATTTAATCCTCGGATAAGATCTTTGGGGTCATTATAAGACTCGTATTGTTGTCTGGGAAGCAGTCAGTGCATTCGGCACTATTTTGGGGACCGTGGAGCTTATAATGGAGGAAGAAGGACGGCCTGTCACATTCGTTGAGTTTCTGCATGAATATCACTGTGAACAAGCAGTCGTTACCGCATTTGAACACCTCTAGGTCTGCTCAATCATTATTATGAACCGTGCTCGAAGTTCTACTAGATAAAATGTGGGATTTGAGTTTACGTCCAATTGTGGTATCAGTATAGGCCGAAGAATAACATCGGCCAAGCGAAGAACTTCAACGCTGCAACGGCGCAATTGTGGAAGATAGTAGTGTGGTCCAAAGTACCACGAAGTTTCACTGGATGACTTGCAAGAATCTGTCTCAATACTTACGTTCATCTGCACAGACCAGACTGGGGAAGTTCAATTCAGCGTGTTTTATTATCACAATTCACATTCTCCCGGCACCGCAGCTTCAAGATCTCGTGGGAACCCTTGCGAGTTGAAGACATAAAGGAGGAGTTTCTCCAAAACCGCTATGGATCATGGTTTGAATCGAAAACCGACCATGTCCCCATGGAGTTGCATTCACAGCTTGGCACAAGCTTTCCACACCCTCAAGGTCAACAACTCCAATGGTCGTTTAGGAAATCTCTGCGACACCGAGATTCGCTGAGAGAATAGTTCAAATGGTACCATGGAACCTTTGACTACCTTGGTAGCCGTCTTCGGAACCATCGAACCAGAAAGCTGAAGGTCAGTCACAATCGTATAGAATATATTCCATGGACACCCACGACTGAGTTCATCGTGTCAGTTTCTCATCCTCTTCCCCATCTAATACTTTTTTGTTAAACATTACACTTCGCTGTCTAGTATTTCTCCGTCTTACATCTCTCTGTCCAATACGTCTCACGGATTTCGGTCACCATGGGCCTTGCACTCTTCTCAGAGGCTGTGGCTGTCAGACGTACGGTTCCTTGGACGAACGCTGACGAATATGCGACATGGCCGTTTCAAAGATTGCAACATCAAATTGAAGAATGCCTAAAAGCCCTGGAGTTGAATGCAGATTCTATTACTTCTTCAAACGGCCCCTTTCATGGCCGAGACTTCTGGATCCAAAACATACAACGCCAGGAGTTGATGCAGCGAGTCAGCGTATTCCGGGCCCACGCCCATGCCTTGTATGCCGCGGCACTTCAACCCTGGCTTCAAATCAAAGGCTTTGAGGATTGGGTAGTCCACCTCAAACCCCCCGGGAATTTTCAAACTAGGTTCCTGGCGCACGTGGAGCTTGAGCGCATCGCCAGACGCTGTGCATATTCAGACACCGGTCCCTTGGCCAGTCTACATGGGGACGGCTTTTCGATATACTCGATACGACTTCACGCTCCAGACCTTAGGGAAGAGCATTTACGAGATGATGTTCGGTTTGACCATCAGGAAATGCGTCTGAGGATGGCCGGGCTATACCACTTCCCTAGTCCGGAGAATAACGACGTCTGGGATCCTGTGCTCGGTGGCATGAACCCGGATTTGAGCTACCGCGATTCCACCCTTCTGTTCCCTTACAGGTCCAGAGATACCATGCTTAGGATATTTGGCTGCTTTTCCGGCCGTGTATGCAAGGCCGACAACGGACTCTTCCTCCCTCCTTCCGTCTCGAGGGCCATTGAAGAGGGCGTTCTGGCGATCGTCCCTGACCTCGGCATAGAACCTCCGTCAAAGACCAGCCAAACTCAGGCGGATCTCTTTGAAAGCCGCTTCGACGAGTGGATGAACCAGGGTGTCCAGGACTATCAGTTGATTGTCATTGATGAAGCGCACCCGCTAGTCCACGACACGTGTAAGATCACAACGAAATACGGGGTTGTTGAACGCGAACTTGGTTCGCTTCACGGCCACAAGCTGAAGTTCATGACGTTCTGGAGACCCCGAGTCTGTTTCGTCTGGTGGTCATTCCTGTCTGCAGCCTTGGTGGCGTCATGGCGATGCCTGAGAAACTATGAGAATACAACCCACGCTGCGCACACCAAGAGCCAGGTAGAAAAGGCCTTGAGTTATTGGGCAAAGGGCGCAGCAGATCTGTTAGATAGACAGGTTTTCATTGGATTCCTCCTTGCTATGGGGGTGACCGAAAAAGAGGTCTATGTCCAGAACCGCGACGACCTCGGTGTCGCAGTCGTCGCTATCGAGCGTGCCTATCCAATGGGTCGTCCTGAATAGGCAACAATATGGGGACGATCAAGACTACGAATCGGTATGAGGTATTGACATGATGGTCGTGGAGGGACTTGGTGATTTTGCGAAGGCTACGGCAGGATCCTAAGTAGCTTAGCGTAGCAAATAAGAAATTCCTTGTTTCTCGTAAAAATAGTGTTTCCATTTCATGTTACTGGATGTGGAAGGGACATGCGTAGACTTGCAACAGTGGCATATCATGTTTCCTGTCTTTCCTTCCCTGAAAACTCATGTCCCTTCAGGGTTGTGAACCTTATGAGCTTTACGACTAATCTTTCTTTGCTAATGCCATATTCGACCAGGTACACATGCCCCACAAACATCACGGCTCGACCAGACGCTTTTCACCTTGCTTCACAAAGCCTTGACTCACCCCAATTCGACGTTGACTATTCGTAGTATTCACAAACTCACCTAACACATCAAAAACTTGCTCCCAGGAAAACTCTTCAGGCGCTGACTACATCACACCTTGGGCATTCCAATCTTCCTGCAACCTCGAAAATTGCTCTCACCTTCAACAACACTTGCTAGCGCGCTCCCCTTGGCAAGTCTGTACAATGGCAGACCTAAAGCCTGTCGCCGAGATGACATCCTCCTTTAACGAGATGGAAATCGATCGCGAGAATCCCATCTCGACGCCATCCTCAGCTCTTCCTGCCGCTGCCGATACGACCCAGGACGCCGAACCGATCTCAGAGCGCGCGCTGCGCAAAGCGAAGGGACGTCGTGGCCTCGCCATGATGATTCAGAAGCGCGAGAAACGACTCGGTATGTTCACCTCAATTAAAACCAGCGGTCCTTCACCTCTACTCAATTTTATGCGATTCGATATGCTGACCATTGCCAGGCGCCGCCGGAATCCGCACTCCTCAACCCGAAATGAATTCTCACGAAAAACTGGAGAAGGCCCTCTCCCGTCTCAGCCAGACGATCAAAGACGCTTTCAGCGCCGGCTTCTCTTTCGACAACGCTGAACCCCTCCAAGCAGGTGTTTCCAACAACCTCTGCCGCAGCCTCGGCCTGGATGGCCTGCAGAACGACCGAGGCCGCCTCGCGAAATTTGCTCGCACTCTGATGGACGAGGCCAACAAGCTCAAGTACAGCTACAGCAGACACAGCCAAACTCTCGACAACCGGCGCAAGGCCTTCTTCATCAAGCTCTCGAAGAGCTTGGTCACCAGGGTCGTCGGTGGCGGAGCCTTGCAGAAGAGCATCAGGAAGAACCCGATTCATGCCTCGACTTGCGACGTGATGCTGGAGGCACTGGTTCAGGCAAGACTTGCCTACCTTCGCATGGATATCAAAGACGACGGGGGAACGTCTGGAAGCGCGGAGGGCAACTACACGAGAAAGGCGACGATTCTCGTCAAGGCCGTGGACGAATGGATTTCGACTGTTCAATCTGGCGCGACGAAGCCTCATCCGGAAGTGCTTGATTTGGCCGAGGCTATTGGCCATACCGTCATTTGAGAGAGGAAAGGTACCTTGTGGTCGCCAACGAGGGTCGGAAGGGGTTGCCAGAGTTGGGTACCTCTCTGGGCTTTGGGTAGTCAAAGACATCCCAAAATTGCGAAATTACCAATATTGCTAGATCCCGAAGACTGACAGATTCCGAGTACGCGGCCCTCCAAAACACGAGGACAAAATCAGGATCCCCCTCTTCCAGCACCGCAGAGGCACATCTAGGTTTTATTCGTCTGGAAGTTGTATTATTATGCTAATCTCTGACTTTTGGCGTCTGTACCTGTGTTGAATGGTCTTTGGCTCGAGCAGATTGTAGCGACGGCACCCGGCTTCTGTTTCGTTTACTCAGCCGTGAGACATAGACCATGATCTTGACCAAGGCGTTTACCATAAGGCAGACAAAGAAGGCGAGGCGGGTTGCAGCAGCAGCCAGAAAAGTCGGGCTTTCTCCTGGCTATGTCTCAGGGCGAATATGCGTGCCTCGTGCTGCAAGGCCTGTCAAAGAGTGTCTACGAACTCAAAGAGCTTGAGAACCTGATCATAACTTCTTTCTCTTTCGTGTCGGTCCATAGTCAATAGTCGGTCCCAGTTCCGCCTGATGCCTCTGAGGCACCATCCATCGGAGATGCGTCGACAAGTTTTATAAGGCAGGTAGGAAGGTCCCTTAGGTGAACTCGTCCTTCCAAAACCTACCTACCTACCTTCTAGACTTAAAGTCGACGGGATTGAAAACTTTTCACCTTGGCCTGGCACCTCACATTTTGCCAAACAACCCACCACATCGCAATGCAATCTTCCTCGCGTCGCCTTCCCCATTCTCGCCATTTTCGTTCAGCGTCCCCTTCTTCCTTCTTCGTCGTCTCCGTCCTCTTTCGCCGTGCTCCAACGTCTCCGTTCTCCTTCGCCGTCGGTGGGCATTTTTCTTCGCTGTCTTAATCCAGCGTCGGTTCTTCTTTTTCCGTCGCCATGGCAGACGGATTTAGCCTTCCTCTCCGCCCCGGCGGTCAGGGACGGAGCTTTGTCAAGGCCGACGAGGACCAGAAGAACAAGAAGATCAAGCCTGACTACTGCGCTCTGGGCCTGATTGCCCACGATCACGCCTTCTGCAACATCGACAAAGAGGATGATGAGATGGGCGAGGATTGAAGCTCTCGGTCGTACTGTTTGCCTTTATCTTTGTTCTTTCAAGCCCCGGTCTAAACAGTCGATATCCGGAGGCTCAATGAAAGGATAGGCAGGTTATAAGCTAGACAGGTCAGATGAGTAGAATTAGGGCTAGAGGGAGGGTCATTAGCTGGCAGAAAGGTGCGCCGCAGAGGCCGCTTATCATGTACGAAAACCAACTTGCGTGGAAATGATTCTGAGGACGAACTTCATTGAAAATGCGCTTAGACTCTAATAATCCATCAAGAATGGTAAAAGTCTAAATATTCATATTGGTACATTCAAAACGTGAGTGCGAATTCACCCTGCTTTCAAGTATTTGGAGGTTTTACGCCTGTCATTTTCGCCTCTCGGGCGACAACTAACCCGTAGATGACCTAAGGTGTGCAAGACTGCAGTACAAAACAATAGACCCCGCAATCAGCAGGCAGCAAGACCAATGGATACGACGTTGGTCCCACGTTGAGTAGCCTGCAGTTTTGCCGATCCCCCTCACACAACACCTCACGCTCCTCGGCCCTATCCAGCTGTACTGTCGCAGTTCCCATCTGGATGACTCGTTTCCGCTACCGGCGTCCTCAACCGGAAGTAAACAGCTATCGCTTGGGTTCCTTTTAAACGATCACTTATGCTCCGCGGAACCATGACCGTTCTCCAGGATGAGCCAGGCCACCTCTGCGGTCATTGCGGCACCCTTCCACTGGACGCTTTCTTCGACCTCCCAACGAAGGCTATGGAATTGGAGCTCGGTCTTTTTCACGACATTGTTGCCAAAAGCGAGAATTGCTCATTCTGCCGACTAGTTATTCAAGCATTCTATGTTCACCTAGACCCACACTGGCAACCAGGAGAGCTTCCCAATCAGATGTGCTATCTCCTCGTTGACGAACAACAGGTTGGATCATCTTCGTCATTGATCAAAGTCTACTGCGACATCACGTCTGAGTCAATCCCAGGAGGAATCTTTGGAAGCTACAAATTACTAGGATTTATTGGCCCGCCTTTGCATGACGGGACCAACGACACCAACCAAACCTTGACGACTAGAGAGTTGAACTACGGTCTGATCAGCTCCTGGATCGAAGAGTGTCAATCGCATGATAAGTGCAATGTGGGACCAAGCTCATTTTCCAAGGGAGCCACAGGCATGTGGCTGGTTGACGTCGAAGATATGTGCCTAGTCCAGCGGCCCTGGGATTGTCGCTACGTTGCCCTCAGCTACGTCTGGGGAAGCCTTGTAGCATTTCGGAACCAGAAGGCCATTTTCCCCAGTCTACAACTTCCTGGCTCCTTGAACGACTTCATGGGAGAAATACCACAAGTCATCCAGGACGCTATCACATTTACCGCCAAAATCAAGCAACGATATCTTTGGGTAGACTCATTGTGCATTGTACAAGACGATGACGCGTTCAAAGAAAGATACATCCCTCGGATGCACCTGATATACCAATCAGCCCTGGCAACAATCATCGCTACAACAGGAAAGGATGCCAACAAAGGTCTGCCGGGCGTCTCTTATCCCCGCGAGGAGCCAAACATCCCAATCAAGCTTGGCGCTCGATTGCTGGAAGCCAAGTTTCCCGCTCTCTTGCCACTCATGTGGAACTCGAAGTGGAAGACGAGAGCTTGGACCTTTCAAGAAGCTGTGTTTTCCAGGAATCGTATCTACCTCACTGATTACCAAGCATACTGGGTTTGCTCTTCTCGTCGGGCTTCGGAAACCGGCACTGAGTATTCCCACCACAAAACGCGACTTTGGGATAATAGCTCCACTAGTCTGCTATCCCGTTCTGTCACCATGTCTCGGAGAGACTTTTATGAGAGTCTTGTCAAAGAATATTCAAACAGAAACCTCTCTTATCATTCCGACTCGCTGAGCGCTTTTGCCGGGTTGCTTTCAAAGATGGGAGAGATGTCTGGCTGGTCATTCGTCAGTGCTATTCCAGAAACCAACTTCGAGTCCTTTCTTTTCTGGGGAATGCCTTACGGCGGTGTACTTCGACCAAGAGATAGAGCAAAGCATGACTCGGATATCTCGCTCTGCCGCTCGCCTACCTGGTGTTGGACGGCGTGGGATGGGTATGTGTACTGGGATCCCTGGAGACAAGACGAATTCATGGGAAAAGCAGTAACTACAAAGTCTGAGGTCGAAGGTTACTGGATCAATGAGACAACCCGGTTCAGGAAGATTGGCGACAAAGGAAGCTCCGACCATGGCAGCCAAACGGTCGCATCATCACCGCCTGAGAAGCAGCTAAGTATGCTGGACTCTCATCGCCTGGAGAGCGATATTCCGCCAAACACTCTCATGTTCGAGGCAAACATCATCGTCGCCAAAGCCTTTGAGATTAAACTCCCGAACTTCGACCCGGCTTGCAGTCGTTACTTTCGAGGAAATTTGACCCGCGCAGGTTGGTTGTATGACAGCAATGGTCGACACTGCGGAACACTTCGCGGCATCAATTTCTCTAAATATCACAAACAAGAGAAATGGGAAATCATTTTGCTGTCACGCAGCGACCAAGACGAGATCCTGCAAGCTGACATCGACGCCACGCCAAGCACCGACTTGCCTCTGGAGTACCCCTCTGCCAAAGAGTACTACGAAGAAATATTCGATACGACGGCGTATGAGTACCGAAGATGGTGGGCCCTAAACATCATGTTGGTCGAAAGGAAGGGTTTGTGGGTGGAAAGGATTGCTGTTGGACAAATTCATGTCGATGCGTGGGATGCCGCTCTTGGGCAATCATCTCCGGAAACCATTTTCTTAGCTTAAAGTTCTCTGCCGGTCATAAAGAGTGGTATATAGCCCAATCATATACTTAATACGGTTCGTAGAGAGTGGTGCATAGCTTATCAATGTCACAGCACAGGCTATGGGCATTTATCGCTTTCTCATCGATGATCCATCATCATCAAATTTACTGTGTAGACTCAGCCGTAAGAGCACTCCTAGGAAAATGTACAGGCAGTTTGCGTCTCTCAGCTCTTTCTCGCTTGCGCCGTGCCGAGTCCGCAGCTTTCACCAGCTCGTTCCATCGTGCGACAACTCGCTCGCTGTTCAGACCTGTCTTAACCACTTGCAGCGTTTTCTTCGCTCCCCGAATCTTGGAGAGCGGTCCAACAATCCAATCCGCCGCTTCATCGTCGCCCAAGAGAAACGGGTAGTCATTGGGGCTGAGAAAGACGGTGACCTCCTGAAGGGCAGGCAACATCGCAGCAACAGCCAGACACGCTGGCTCCCAAGGGATGCGAGGAACGGTTGCAAAGAGGCGCCGGGGAAACATCTTTACGTAAAGGATGTTCCTTCTTGTTTGCTTAGAGAACCTGCCGAAGAACTCATTGATAGTCTGTTCAGTTGTATCTGGTCCCAGGTCGAAGGTGCAGCTTTTGTAGAGCAACGGCATGGCCTCGGAGTATGCTTGCTTGTTCGCTCTCAAGATGGCCGTGTCAGGTTTAAAACAAGCCTCTGTTACGTACATCAAAGACCCGTTGAGTGTCCGCAAGAGGCTCACAATTCCGCCGTAGTGAAGCAGGTAGCAATATATCTGTTCCCGGAGTTCGAGTGGTAGATCGAACAGGGGAAAGGGGTCGGTAAGACGCCGGACACGATCCGAAAATCTGGCAGACTGGCGATCGACATCGCCCATAATTACTGTGGAACGTATCTTCTTTGGTTGTACGTCTTTTGTTTTCCAGCTTCATTCGTCTGGACGATTGATAAATCTCTCGCCGGAACTGTTGGAAAAGTTGCCGAGAGAATAAAAGTGGTTCGATGTTATTCCTCAAACAGAGTGTTGTACATACTGGATATACTGATTTATCAATCTTCTAACCACCTGCATTGCATCAAACGAAAGTGTTCAGCATTTATGCACATCATGTGGCTGAAGACTGTGGCGGCAGAATGTGGCTTGCCAAAAATCATCAAATAATTTTGATCCATGCTCGGACGCAAGAGCTATCCTAGCTGCGTTATCTACAACACACCTGTCGAGCCCTGCCTCGATGGCCATGCGCCTAATTCGACACTCCTACCGCATCTGCTTCACAGCACATCAATTGACCATTCGATCTCTCACCACAAAGGCCTCTGCATCTCAGACCGTCAGTGCCCCGAGCCCGATCCCGTCCCAGCCGAAGCGCCTTCGGTGCACCGAGGTGGACGAAAATGGCGACGTGACTGTGCGATATATCTCGGCGAAGAAAACCGAGCTCACCACACGCTACGGACTTGTCCCGCGGGATATTCGCAAGATCGAGCTTTCCACCCTCTCCCACATTGGCATCCGGCCTTCGACCGTTCTCGTTCACCTCTTCCACCTGAAGGTGTTAGTGCAGCGCGACCGAGCCCTTATTTTCGACGATGCGACGAGTCCTACCTCACGCGAAGCGTTTCTGCGCGATATCGGCGAAGCAATAAAACAGAGGAATGCGGCGTTGGCCGAGGTAGCGTGCGAGCGCAAGGAGGACGAGACATACGCGCAGCCGCAAGCCACCTTCGAGTTCCTGGCCCTAGAGGCTGTCTTGAGCTCTGTTGTAACGGAGCTTGAAGGAGAGCTCGAAGCTGTGCGACGCCCGGCTGATCGTGTTCTCGCATCACTCGAAGATGATGTAGACCGCCGCGTGTTGCTGAACCTGTTCGGTCTGTCCGGCAGGGCAACCTGGGTCGCGGCGCAAGCGGAGCTGGTTCTCGGGGCTGTCGAAGACGTTCTTGACTGGGACGACAGCCTTGCCGCTCTGTATCTGACAGAGAAGGCAGACCCGAATGCCTTGGCAAAGACTGTGGACGACGACTTAACGGCGGCGGAGTCTCTGCTTGGGTCATACTACAACGCTCTGAACGAGATCGTGCAGGAGGCGCAGAGTCTGGTGTCCAGTATTCGGAACACTCAAGAGAGGTTTGTGTCACACACCATTGCTCCGGACTCTAGAATCTCCTCTGACTGTTTCTTCCATCTTGGCCTGCCTCCAGCGCCAGCGCCATTCTCGATGCCAATCGCAACTCGTTGATGTTACTCGACCTCAAATACCGCATGGGGACGCTTGGCCTTGCGTCCGGCTCCTTCTTTTCTGCCTTCTACGGCATGAACATATCTAACTATATTGTAGACTACAACTGGGCATTCCCGGGCGTATGCGGAACCTCGGCAGTTCTAGCCGTGATCGCTACATGCTACGGATCGTCCGTCCTGCGCAAGCTGATGAGAGTGAGGATGGAAGGGCATCGGGAAGCCCGATCGCTTGTCTCTGGGAAATGGAGCAAGACGATGAAATGAGACCAGGACAAATGTAACAACAGGGTCATTTTCGCAGTCACGTACAAATCCACAAGTGACGGTGAGAATGACATATTTAATGTGTAGTAATACAGACATCAGGGAGCGCCGGGAGTACCTGTAGCGTTCCCTCTGGCAACTGATGAGGCGAACTCGCCCAGACAAATTGTTCGATCTCCTAATATCTGCTTCAGTCAAAGATCAGCGCTGAATGCGGCCGGTCTTGTCTCTTTCGGCCCGTTCACCGGCCGCCCTGCTGTCCTTGGACCCTAGCCGGAACCTTCGGACGGCATCTTGGCCAAGCCGGGGCTCAGGCGGCAGATTTAGGCTCACTCAGGGGGCCCCAGTGCAGTACAACCAGATGTACACATGGTCATGCAGAGCCGCAATTTTCACAACAGTCAAGAAACTATTCTTGAGATTCAGTGTATGAATCAAATGATCATGTGCGTTTTCCTGCGGATTTCATGTCACCAAAAGAACTGGTATACAAGTACGCCGCAGTAAGCCGTGAACCCGGGGTTATGGGCCTGGAATCAGGTACCGACCCGCTCCGTGCTGTCGTCCCTGCATGGCCATCAGGATCGTCCCTTGAGCTTTCTTCGCAGTCAAGAAACATATGTAATTCTTGTGTTGCGATGCATACAACTGGTTACATGTAGTACAAAACGTGATTCATCGCACGGAATCGTAAGTCATTTTGCATAACATCCTTTGGGATTCTGCATGGAACACGACGTGAGAACAGGAGACATTGTGTTGAATCAGAGACACTCCACCGCCATTTTTCAGTTGATGCGCTGCTGGGGTTCCAGTTACCGAGACCAGTTTTCAGGTCTAGAACACACCAAAACAGCGGGAGTAATCACGCGGAAAGGGGATGTCAAATTGGCGGAACGTTTCCCCGGCCGTCGTTAATCTCTTTAGAATACCAAAAGGAAGCAATACTCAGGGACGGCGAGGGGCTGAGAGTCTGAGACCACCCATGCTGAGGATCGTGCTTTAGGGGGGACTGGACAACACAACCCAGCCAACAGCGGACTGATGGGGCTCAATCAGCGCACATTATCGCCAAGACTGCCCCATTGACGATGAGCTGGACGGGAATGACGAGTTGGGAGGGGCCTAGACTGACGGTGCAAGTGGAGATTGTAGGCTGAGTCTGCCGATCACTACTAGCTGACTGCCAGGTCCAATACCATTAGGTTGTTTTTTCGCCTTTCACCATGTTTACCCCAATGGCAAACCGGTCGGTGACGGCAGTGAGATGCGTCTTGGCTGGAAGAATACGAGCTCCACGAGAGCACGCGAGCGACGTCATGCACAAAAATTCTCTCGTGTCTGTCGGTAGCTATTTTTGTTATACCGAACATGTGGCGCACTTTAAATGCCTTAAACATGGCCCAACGTAAACAAATAAGGACCCTGAGGTGCCCAGCTTCGACCAGACTTCCAGAAGCCCTCATCCATCCCTAATTCTAAATTATTATCTTTAGTTTAATATCTTCAACATGTATCTGAGAGGAGCTGTCGCTGCCACCTTGGCCACCACCGTCTTGGCCCAGACCCAGCAGGGTTTCAACTACGGAGCCACCAACGAAGACGGCTCTTGCAGAGGATACGATGACTTTGTGAGCTACTTTAACACCGCGAAGAGCTTGGCCGGAACATCGGGCTTCACGTCTGCCCGTCTCTACACATCGATCCAGTGCGGCACGGTAAACGACCCGATCTCGGCTTACCAGGCCGCGATCGACACCGATACTCAGATCTTGGTGGGCCTGTGGGCCAGTGCCGGCCGCGGTATCTACGAGAACGAGCTTAACTCTCTGCTGCGCGCCGCCGAGCAGTACGGCACCGCCTTCACCGATCGTGTCGTCGGCATCAGCGTCGGATCCGAGGATCTCTACCGCAGCAGCCCCGATGGCGTTGCCGCCAACGCCGGCGTCGGAGCCACCGGCGCCGAGATTGAGGGATACATCGGCTGGTTGAGGGATTGGATCCGCGGCACCGCGCTCGAGGGCAAGCCCATCGGCCACGTCGACACCTGGACTGCGTGGGTGAGAGGCGAGAACGCCGGTGTCATCGCCTCTGTTGACTGGCTCGGCCACAACTCCTTCCCCTACTTCGAATCGACCAAGCCCAACGCCATCGAGCAGGCCGCCGACAACTTCTGGACTGCCGTGGGTAACACCGAGAGTGTCGCAGGAGGAAAGCCTGTGTACATCACCGAGACTGGCTGGCCGCACAGTAAGTTGAACCAGACCCAGCCTCACCGTTACGGTGCTACAAGTCTCGAAATGTCTTTGACTAACATGTCCATCTCAGTCGGTCCTCAGTCGGGCGCTGCCATCGCCTCCGTCGACAATGCGCACACCTACTGGTCTCAGGTCGGCTGTGCTCTGTTTGGCCAGCGCAACGTTTGGTGGTACACCCTTCTTGATGCGAACACTGCGCAGACCGACATCTCCTTCGGCGTGACGCCGGCAGGCAGCTCAACGCCCGTCTTTGACCTCAGCTGTTAAGAGCTTTGAGATTGGGAAATAATCGCTTTGTGAGGAATATCTGGGGTTGAAATAAGCTATGAATAAGAGCACGGGGCTATGCCAAGATATGCCACGCAATAATGTTAATCTTTACTTCGTATTCACGATAACTCCGGGAATCCGGCCCAAGGAAAATGATGAAATCGCCAAGAATGCCTTCAAACTCTATTTAGCAAGTCGACATGCTGACCTGTCTGTTGACAACATTTGTGCATGGGCGAGAGTTGCATTCTACTCCACAAGCTGGAGAAGCAGAAGGAACTTTGGTTTTAAAAGCAACCATAATATCACACCGGTGCTCCCAGTTTTCCTCATCCCACTGGCCACTGACCTAGTGTGGTTAGCCGCTGATCTGCTGTCAGATTATTCGCTAAGTCAGCTTTTGAACTGCCCCTTCCCTTGACTGCGACGATAAAAACATACACAAGCCCCGCACTTCACTGGTCAAATTATCTATGTATTGCGACTCACCAGTGGATGACGGGACGATTTGCAAATAGTTTTCGTATCTCTTGAGCTCAAACCTGATTGTTTGCACATTTGACATGGAGGCACTGGCCGCTGGCGTAGCCTGGGCGCTGAACCAGACAGTTTCTACCCAGAAGATCTTGGGCCGCCTCGGGCTGGCTTCACTGCTTGCTCACAACGTGACGGGGTCTTGGACGGAGCTTTCGGCACAGCTATCGCCCCAAGCATCTATCTTGCTGCCCGATGAGCCATCATTCGCCTCGTCTATAAGCAGATGGAGAGAGTGGCATGCGCCTAGCGTGGGTGCTGTCGTGAATGTCTTCACGGAGAGTGATATTCAAGCCACGGTAAGTATAAACGAAGACGAGAACGAGTTCTGGCCGACTGATCGTCACTGGACTGGGAGACTGATTGAGGACGACTTGCACAGATTCGGTACGCTAATGAACATGGAATACCCTTCCTCGCCAGGTCTGGCGGGCATGGCGCGACCGAAGCATTGCAGTCTGCTAAAGACGCGATCATGATTGACCTGCGGGGTTGGAATCAAGTTGAGATAGCAGAAGATGGAAAGACGGCAACTCTAGGCGGAGGCGCGAGCGTGAAAACGATTGTCAATAGCCTCTGGGCGGCAGGCAAGCAGACGAGTGAGTCCATTTCCCCAGAATGTTTGACAGGGATCAGATGCTTATCTCCACAAGCGACCGGCCTTTGTGAATGCGTCGGCTTTTCAGCACCAATTCTCGGAGGCGGCCATGGTTGGCTACAGGGACAGTACGGACTAGCCTCAGACCAAGTCGTCTCGGCCCGGATTGTCCTTCCCAGCGGCGAAGCGGTGACGGCATCAGAGGAGACCAACCCCGATCTCTTCTGGGCCTTGCAAGGAGCTGGACACAACTTTGGCATTGTGACCGAATGGGAGTATCGCGTCTACGATATCAAGAACCTTGCTTGGGGCTACAGCATTCTCATCTTCCTAGGTGACCATCTAGAAGAGGTAATGGAAGTGACTAACAAGATGATGGAGACGCAACCGCCTGAGATCACCCACTGGATTTACTTCATTAACCTTCCCGACATTGATCCGGAGAGAGTAAGTTCCCCGGGTGTAGACCCACCCCCTTTTCCCATGGCTAACGTCTGGTTGCTAGCCAATCATCTGGTACGCCATCATTAACGATGGAAGTGGGGATGACACCGTAGAGTATGCCAAGCCTCTTTTCGATATCGAGCATGTCAGTGTCGAAAGTGGCTCTACCTCGATGCCTGACTTGGCCGTGAAGGTGTTTACTAGTGAGGACAGCCTCGGTTGTGCCAAAGGCAACACCGGCCTCAGGTATCCCATCGGGCTAAAGAGATACGATCTTCCCGCCATTCGAAAAGTGTTTGACGACATGACCGAGATGTCTCATGCTGTTCCCGAGCTTGCGAGCTCGTTCTTCATGTTGGAGGGCTATTCGACGCAGGGGGTCAAGGCTATCGATGAAAAGAGCTCTGCCTTCCCGCATCGCGATGATGATCTCTTGGTTACCCCTTACGTCGTGTACAAGCCAAACGCGTCTCTGGATGCTCTAGCTAAAGATTACGGACAGAAGTTGCGGGATCATCTACTGAAAGCGAGCGACGATCCGAAGCGGCTGCGGGCGTATGTCAATTATGCGCATGGAGATGAGTCTTTGGAGTCTGTGTATGGGTGGGAAGAATGGAGACTGGAGAATTTGAGGGCCTTGAAGAAGAAGTGGGATCCAGAGAACCGGATGAGGTTCTACAATCCCATTGCGTGAGGCTCCCAGCGCTCAGAAAGAGAGCCCCTGTCTCAGGGGCTGTGCTTCCCAGATGGAGGAATGTTCCAACAGAAAAGGCAAGGGCAGCCGCACAATCTCGATCAAGGAAGATGAGCGTAATATCACACACGCATGAGCATGTTTTTGGTTGAACGCGTACTGTAAGCGAGATCTAAGACGCAAGTGATGTAGTACAGACGGTATGACGGACCGCTCAGTCCGGGAACACCCACGATATCCTGGTCTGTAGAAGTGTTATAGCTACTGTATTCCGATGATTACCCGTGCCTGACGTTGTTGTGCTACTCTTCGAACGCGTTGCGGAGTTTGTCGGAGCTGGATGGTGTAGAGCGCGGAGTTCGCCCGTGCGTGAAGTGGCTTGATTAATCTAGCTACAAGCGCCGGGCGCGCCTGGCTACAAAGTGGTGTGGCCGATCCCTTACGTAAAGGTGGGATTCGGGCTGGGATTCAGGCCTCAGGCCCAGGCCCAGCCGACTACCATCTCACACCCCCCTTTCAGCTAACACTTCCCCAGCACCCCTATGAAGCTATTCCCATCCTAAAGCAGTAATCTAAATCGTTATATAATTATATAGTTTGTTTCTACCCTTTTGTTTTATTCCTTCTATGCTATATTATCTTTATTATTTTATATCGCCTCTTAAAATACTTCTAACCTTTTTACTTCTTTTATATACTTAATTACTATATAGAACTTTTACTAAACTTAAAGCAACTTTAATGCAAACTTAAGCTATATAGTATAGTAGTTTAGCTACTTTTAAACTATATAGACTTAAATTAAAAAAGCTAGCAATTTAACCTTAAGGTTCTAAATTTAAATTAGGCTTATAGCAATTAAGTCTAATTACTTTTTAATATTAATAAATTAATATTAGAATTATATCTCTATAGTTAAGCTTAATACCTCAAAATAAGTAGAGTTTATAAGTTTTTATAAGAGTTAATTTTAAAATGCTTATTCTATATTAATATAAACTTAATTAACTAGAATAATTATCAGAAGATATTATAATATCTAGTTCTCTTTTTGCTTTTATTCTAACTTATACTTTTAATATTTAATTAAATTTAGTAAAGTCAAACTTAAATTAATATATCTTTTAGCAGTTAGTATTAATATTAATATATTATTAATTAAAATAAATGCTAATTAAGATATCTAACTTAGTAATAAACTTATAACTTCATAAAGTTAAAGTTTTTAATTACCTTTTAAGCCTTTATCCCTAAGTAACTTCTTGCGCAAAAAAGTTTTATAATTAGCAATTTAACTGTTAAGAAGAGCAAATTAAAGCAATCAAAATGATATAAAGTCTAACTGTAAAAGTCGATCAGTTAGTGAGATATAAAGAATTGAAATTATTATATATAAAAGAAATAAATAAATAGAAAAGACTTAATTAAGTTTAAGTCTTAAGATATTATCTTTAAATTAGAATTTATTATTAGTTATAAATAGTTTAAATAAACTTAGCATTCTAATAAAGTTGTAATACTTCTCTGCTATTAGCAGTTTAATAAGGCTATTAGCAACTATTTTATAAGTTAAAATATAGTTAATTTTAAAGTCTCTATTACTAATATTATTAATAATCTAGCAATATTTAATCTTAATATAGCATAATTTAAGCAACTATCTGCCTAATAAGCAATTATTAAAGGTATTTATAGAATCTATATATATCTAAAAGGATAATTAAATAGAGATATCTAACCTTTTAAAGAGATCTATAATATATAGCAGAACTTTCCCTCTAAGCATAAGATTTATCTACTCAGCCTTATAAGTTAATATAGCTATAAATAATTATAATACTAACTTCTAAGCAATTAATGCTCTTCTATTTATAACTATATAACTAGCTGTTAACTTACTAGATCTCTTGCAATCTAACTAACTAGCATTACAGTAAACTAACAATTTAAGGTTATTAATAGAGTGTTTTAAGCTGCTAAAGCAGAATGCTAAAGACTGTAAGCTATAGAGATATCTCTATATTAATCTCAGCAGTTTATTATGCTTTTCAAAAGTATATTATTAATCTTTAGCAGCTCTACTTATAAGCATAAAGATATCTAGTTATATATTATTTATAATCTACTATAACTTACTTAGATCGCTTTAATATTTATATATCTCAGCAAGCATTTTATATTATTCTGCAATCTCTAGCAGCTAAGTATTGCTAAAAGGGTAAAACACTTAGTTATATCTAATAATACCCTTTTCTATCAGCATATTATTAATATACTTAGCTTATAAAATCTAAAGTTATTTTATCTTTTAGTAGTAAATAATTTTAAATTTAAGAAACTGCTATATCTCACTTAAATCTTTAATCTAAAAGAAGTTGCATAAGTTATCTTTAAAGTTATTAACTTGCTTAATATTAAGTATAAAAATAAGTATATTATTAATATAAAGCAATATTATAATGCTATCCTTATTAACAAAAATATAAAGTTCTTTTAAGAGTAAGTAGAACTTTAATTATTTGAAAATAGCAATAATTTACTTATACTAGAGAAAAAGTGATTCTTATAGTCTATAGAGAGCTTTCTTTAATCTATAAAACTAACTAAATTTATTATTAAATCTATAAAGTTATATAATAAAGATATCTTAATCTCCTATAAGGGCATTTAGAAAAGCTATAACTATATTAACTTAGTGAAGTTCTAAATCTTTAAGTGCTATAATTAGCAGAAAAACTTATAGAGCAATAAGATTAGCAACTATAATATAAACTATCTTTACTGAGAGCTAGCAGTTAGAAGAAACCTAAAGAGTTTATAAAAAGGCGTATATTGCTCAAGAGGAGTTTACCCTTATAAGCATCCTTAAATTGTAAGCTTATAAGGCTTATGCTAGTTATATAACTTGCTCCCTTAGTGAGGCTTACTGAGGAGCTGTGTGAAGCAGAAAGTATATTATGAGGTAGATCGCTATACACCTCTTCAGCTGTGAGAACAGCTGAATATGCTTTGCATATATATTAAAATGCTTATAAGTTAAAATAAATTATATAAAGACTGAATATATATAGAAAATTTAAAAACTTCTTATAAAGAAAGAATAGCTTAAAAGCTTATTCTCTATATTAGAGTTAAAAGCATTTTAATAAGCATCTTTAATTTGCAATCTATTTAAATAGTCTTATAAATATATAAACTGCATTAGCTTATATGCTTTATATTTATAAGTAAGAGTAGTTAACTAACTAAATATAAATAAAGAGGAAGAATTTTCTTAAGCTATATATAAGTCTATTTTTTCTTTTTATATAACTTTTTATATTTTATTATAATTATTTATTCTTTATATTTTCTATTATAATACTATCTCTTAAGGATTATATATCTTTATAATTTTTCTTATAAGTCTTTTTTTATTCTATTATATAATCTCTAAGTTTTATTATAGCTTATAAGACTACTTATATATACTGCCTTCAGCTATAAGCTGAGTAGAACTAAGTTTTAAGAGATTAAGCTGCTTATACTACTGCTTATAATATTTATAATTTAACTAATAAGCTTAGTAAATGCTATTATAATCTTTTTATATATTTTCTACTAATAAGATTAATCTAGCTATAGACTTTATTAATAAGGCTTATAAGGACCTGCTTTTTAAGGTTTATTTCTATTAGCACCTCTATAAATATCCTCTTAGAACTATTTTTGACGATTGCATTTCTGCTCTTAAGTAGGTTTATAAAGAGATAGTAGAAGAGCTTGCTTTTGCTGTTTATAAGTTAGAAAGTAATAAAATTGATTTTTCTAACCTTTCTCTTAAGGATTTTAACTTAATTATAATTCTTAAGTCTTATAAGCATATAAGTTTTAGTATTACTTCTTCTTCTAAGTAGGAACGCCTATTAAAGCATTTTCTGATAAGTTATAATGAGGAGATTGTTGCTTTTAAAGAGAACCTTATTAAGAAGCTTCTTAAGTTTATAAAGAGTTTATCTTTTTTTTGTTTCTTATAAGTCTATCTGCTTACCTTGCTCTAAAGTGCATTTTATACATCTCTATTAAAGCTTAATCTCACTAAGATAGTAATAGCAATATTTTGCTTTTATTCTCTTAGAAGAAGCTTAGTAAGTCTTATTTATTTGTTTTTATAAGCTTATAAGCTGACTGCTTTTAGGTATTTATTTTGCTAAAGAGAAAGATAAAAACTATAATTATAAAGCTAGCAAGCTTAATAAGTATAAATGCTTATATTATACTATAAGTAATAGCTATAGTAACTATTATATTTATTGCTATTACTTAACTAATTTTAGCTATTATAATTTTTACTTTAAGAGTAGTTATAATAAGTATATTATAATCCTTTATAAGCTTGCTTATAAGGCTAAAAAGCTTAATACTGCTATTCTTAAATATAAATTTGCTTATTCTGTCTTTAAGGTTAGAAAAGCTTAGAGAGTAAGTTATTTAGCTTATAAGTTATTTTTACTACTAATAAGTATGCAGCATCTTTTAAAAGCTTATAAGGCTTAAAAGTCTATATAAAATGCTTATAAAGAGGATCTTTTTGCTTCTCAGTATTATAAAACTCTAAAGATTTATAAGTTTCTTACTGCTTAAAAGCTTATTGCTACTAAGAAACTTATTATAAAGTCTCTTATAAATAAGAAAAAGGTAGTATAAATAAAGCAGAAGCTAAAAAGTTTAAAGAGTAAGGTTTCTTATAAGCTTCTTCTTTCTCTAGCGTCTTACTAAGTAATACCTCCCTTTATAAGCTTTCTTAGAAGCGTAAAATCTTAGAAGCGCTATTTCTTATAGTTATTTTAGATGTACTTAATTAAAGATTCTAATAAGGAGGATGTTGCAAAGGTTTCTCTTTTTATATATTATAAAAAAGTGATAGAGAGCAAGTAAAGCTCTTATAATATCTATTTCTTATAAAGTAATAATTCTTCTGTAAGCGCTTTTTTTCTTATTCTTCTAGTTATAAAGAACACTCTTATTAAGCGTTCTTATAAGTATATATCTGCTCTTAAGCCTGTTATTAAGAAGGTTTATATAGGTTTTAGTGTTGCTAATGTTTAGCAGCAGCTTATATCTTATAAGTCTCCTTATGCTTTATTATCTTCTGTTGCTAAGAGCGCTCTATTAATTCTATACTTTAGTATTCTGTCTATCTTATAAGCTAGAATGCTGCCTCTTTTCTTTTAAAGCAAACCTTTAGTTTCTGCCACTCTAAGCCTCACTTCTTCTTATTAACGCTTATAAAGTACTGTTTTCTGCTGCTCTGTTTATATGCTGTATATACTCTTTAGAAAGTATAAAGTCTCTAAGTGTAACCTTTCTGATATTAATAAGAGATTAGAAGATCTCTTGCAAGAGATTAGTTTAAGCTTTTAAGAGCATTTTAATATTATTGAGGATATTAAGAGTTTTTTTAACTTAGCTTAGTTTTCTACTAAAGACCTTTAGAGAGCTATTTATAAGCTTAGCGTTTTGCGCTAAGTTTATAAATATAGTTTTTTTATAAGTATAGTGTTTTAGTGTTCAGTAGGTAGCTTATTTTAGTTTAAAAATCTATAAGGTTTTTATTTTATAAGAGATATTTTAAGTTTTTAAGTAGTTTTTAAGGTTTTATATAAATAAAAGAAATCTAGTTTTGCTTTGCAATTTTATAAATATAATATAACTAGATATATTATATTTCTAAAGTTTAAGAGTGAGCAGAAGTATTTAAACTTTGCTTATAAGAGGTTTTTTATAAGTCTGTCTGTAGGCATTTTATTTATAGGTATATAGATAACTTAAAAGCTTTCTTTTTGATATTTCTATTTTAATTATATATTATAAATATTAATATATCTTAAGCAGATGCTTAATCTCTCTCTTTCGCTTATAATAAGTCTAATTGTTTATTAGTTATTATAATAGATATTTTAAATATTACTAAGTTTAAGTTTGATATTTTTAAATAGCCTCTAGAGAGCAACTATTTCTTTTGCTGTTTCTGCTAAGCTTAAGAGTTCTACTTTAGTAGTTAAAGTTATAACTATTGCTTATTAGGTTGCTTTCTATTAGATTAGTCTTCTAAATAGCATTATAAAATATCTTTATAAAGATTAATATATAGCTTTATTATCTGCAAATAAAGCATTTATTATAATAAGAAGCATTTAGATATCTATAAGTCTACCTCTTAAGATGCTAAAGTATATAGAAAGGTATTTAGTCTTATATAGATATTATATTATATATCTTACTGTATTTAAATGCTTTTGAGATAGGTTTATAAAGAATCTTAAGAGTAGTGCTGCTGTGAAAGTAATATCTGCCTATATAAGTATAGCAGTATAAAGTATTAATCTAATTATCTCTTAATAGATTTTAACCTCTTAAATTGTTGCTTGCTTTAGGTTCTTTTTAAGATCTATCTATAGAAGTAGTGTTAACAGATAAGTAGCATCTTATAAGTTAAACTTTTAAGCAATCTTCTCAATATATAAGTTATAAACTAGAAATATCTTTTAAGCTTTTTAATCTCTTATAATTTATACTCTAAGGTATTATTTAATATTTCTTTGCTTTTTAATCTTATATTCTTCTTTAATTCTTTTAATAATTTTATAAGCTTCTTTTTAGTAATCCTTATAAAAAAGAACTAGAAAGTTATCTATATAAAAGACTACTATAACCTTTTAGTTAGGATTTTAGAAGAGGTATAAGTTCTCTTTTAAGCTTTGCAAACTAAGTTTTATAAGAGTTAAGCTGAATTCTTTATATTAGAAGAGTAGAGCATCTTAAAGTCTATATAAAGCTCTGTTTAGCTTAATAATATATCTTACTGGGGATTTAAAGTGCTTTATAAGTTTCTCTATTCTTTAAAGTAGCTTATAAGTGACTAGTTCTCCTCTTTTTAGCATTTTAGCATTTAGAAATATATTAACTATATTATATTTAAAGATCTTATAATTAAACTAAGTATTAATTACTATTGCAACCTAAAAGGTTTTTAATATAAGGATTGCTGTATAAGTATTCTTAAGATCTTTTAGTTAGAGGTCTCTTCTTATAACAATTTAGGTTTTTATTTCTATAAGATACTTATTTATATCTAACTTATAAGTAAAGATCTATTTTAAGAAAAGAAGCTTTAAGTGCGCTCTTAAGCAGTTTAAAACTTTCTATATCTTAAAGTTAATAATCTTCTAAAGTTTTTTATAGCATATAGCAATAAATAGCTTTTAGATCTATCTTAAAAGCTTCTTTATATCTTTTTAAGTCTTTAAGAGTAGTAGTAGTTTTAAGTAATAAATTTTCTCAAATTGTAGAAGGGGTTTTAGAGGTGGTTTCAGTATTAAGCTTTTAAAAGTTTAGCTTCTGAAGGGTTTTTTAGATTCTAACTTTATTATCTTATGAAATATATAATAAAGTCTTTTGCTTTTCTCTATTATCTTCTGTTTTTTTAGTATAAAAGTAGTAAAGAAGTGTTTTTAATCTTATTTATTAGATATTATAACTTCTTCTATTATATTAATAGAAATGTTAGAGAATATAGTAAATATACTTTTTAGATTGCTTTAAAGGCTACCTTTCTTATAAGAGTAAGTTTAAGTGTAAATCTTCTTTATATAGGTATGCTTTTTCTATAGCTTAGAGGGTTCTTCTTATATATTACTAAGGTTAAGCTATACTTTAGGAAGAAGAAAGTCTTTATAAGTGTTATTTATTTCTATTAGTCTAAAGTTTGCTATACCTCTTAGTAGAAGCTTTATTTCACTAGTTTCTAATGCTTTATAAGATTTAAGTTTAATAGTTATAGTATCACTCTTTAAGCTTCTATTGCTTGCAAGCTTTAGGTTTTACTTAGGAGGTTTATTTTTAAGATTTTAGTTTATTAGTTTAAAAGATGTTTTAAAAGTGAGAAGGCTATGCTAAGTGTTTTTAGGCATAATCTTTTGATTTTCTACGCTTTATAGTAACTGTTATGCTATAATTCCCTTATTAAAGATAAAATTAATTTTATTTAAAATATTGAGGCTTATAAGTGTAGTAGAGGCAGAAGGTAATTCTTTAATTTCTTCTATAATAGATTTTGCAACTATAAGCTCTATAGCTTCTTTAGCATTCTGTTTTAAATAAAACTTATTTTTATTAAATATAACATTTTATAAGATAATAACTCTTTTAAGCTTTAAGATTTAAATCTTATAGAGATTATATATATTTAGTATATATCTTATGAGGTATCTAATATAGCCTTATAGAACCACTTTAAACTCTTTTCTTTCTATTTTTTTTTCTCTTTTTCTCTTAAAGATATATATTCTATAACTATAGATATATATTCCTCCTTAGTGAGGTTAAGTTTCTAGGCTTTATAGAATGCTGTAGGCTGGTGCTTAAGCGTTAATATACTCTTTAAACTATTTTTTTTCTACTTTATTAAGGAACTTTTATTTTGTTAATATATAAGGACTTATATTGTATAGAAAAATCCCTATAAGCACTGATTTATCCTATAGCTTAATTAGAAGCCCTGCTGTATAAAGCATCTATATACTTTATATAATTACCTCTTTTCTTACTCTTTTCCCTCCTCTTACTAGTTTTTTTATATAAAGTAGGGGAAGTTTAATATTAATACTATTTTTATAAGCTTACTACTAGTATTTAGTTATTCTTTAGATTATAATAATAGATCTATTAATATCTTGCTGTATCTTATATATAAAGAGTTTTTTCTATTAAAAAACCTAGTTCTTAAAGGTTTAAAGCATTTAGAAAACTTTATAATAAGTTTTATTTATAAAGTAGAACTTAAAAAGCTTTTCTATATATTTATCTCTTATAATAAAAAGCTATAAGGCTTCTAAGCAAGCTTCTAAGTAGTTAAATAGATCTTAAGAGATATACTAGTATAAGCGTCTACTTTTAGAGTTAGATAGTTCTCATAAGATAACTTATTGCGTATAAGTTATAGAATAATATTTGCATTCTAGCTAGGTTAGTCTTTTAATCTTCACCTCTTAAGCGTTTTATACTAAATGCTTAAAAGCCTTTTAGCTAAAATATTTAGCTTATAAGTGCTAAAGATATATATTATCTTTTTAAATAGGCTTTAGGTGATATAAAGGTTGCCTTTAAGAGGTTATAGCTACTAACTAAGTAGTATTTATAACTTCTAAATAGCTTATATTAATATAGATTTATAATAAAAATAGAATAAAGTAATTAGAAATAAATTTATATTTAAAAAACAAGATATTATTAATATGCTTAAGCTTTTAAAGTGAAGTGCTAGCCTTTCTATAATATATTTTATTAGTTCTTCTGTTCAGCTAGATGCTAGCACTCTTAAGAGAGGATTCTAAGATTATAATTAGTTTTAAATCCCTTAATATAATAAACGTTTATAAGAGTAAGATCTTCTGTAAGCTCTTTTTATAGTCTATAAAGTGTATTTAAGAAGACCTTTATGCTAACTCTTCAGACTGTAAGAACTTAATTCCTTGCAGCAACCTTTTTTAGTCTTTTAAGATTTTTATAATTTTATAAATAAGCTGAGTTATTAATAATATAATTTGAAAATATAGTATTATAGATAGTGTAAAGCTATAGAGGGTTTTTTATCTTACTAGTTATATTAAAGACTGATCTAAGCTTGCCTCTTAGTTCTTTATAAGCAGATAGATCTAAGTTTAGTAGTTTTATAAAGATAGCAATCACTTTATTAAGAAAAGTTTCTCTTTTAGCAGTATATCTTTTTGCTTTTATAATATCTTCTGATTTAATTTATCTCTTGCTGATAAGGTTTTAGTAGATTAGTTTCTATTTCTTTAAGAGTGCTTTAGTTTTAATATTATTTTAGATTTCAGCTATTATTTATAAGAGATTTTAGTAAGAACACTTTTTAGTAAGTATAAGTTTAACTTTTATGCAATCTTTTAGAGATTATATATACTTTACAGCTTGCTTCTCTCTAATAAATTCTCAGTATAGGCACTTTTTAGCCTCTTTAGGCATTTCTAAGTTTTAAGACTTCTTATTCTTATTTAATTTGCTTTTAGATTTTATACTTCTTAAGTTTAAACTTAAAGCTTAAGAGTTATTTAGTTAGCTTCTAATTATTATAAATAACTTATTAACCTTTATTTTCTTTTGATAAGCATTTAAATAGATAATACTAAAGAAGATTTTTGCATAATATATAATATCTAAAATTAGTTTAAATATTTCTTTATAAGTAATAAGCTTTTAGATCTATTGCTTAGCCTACTTAAGAGCAATTTAAACTTCTATAGCTTAAAAGAAAGTCTTTACTATAAGAGCTTTATAGATATTAGAGATCTTATAAGTTAATGCTTAGTAGTAGTAATCTGTTTATTAGTTATAAAAGTCTATTAGGTTTATAGTTATATAAGCAGCTTTATGAAGAATAGCTATATAATTCTCTTGCATAATAGTCTTTATAGCTAACTTACTTTTTGCAAGCTGTTCTTTAAGAAGTCTAACTACTATTTAGAGAGAAAATAAGTTTTTATTTGAAGTGTTTAAAGTAGTAAAGCTTGTGAAGGATTATAGAATTAAAGAGGCTTATGAGAGATCTATGCTTTTATTTATTTTAGAAGTATTTAGTTCTTTTAAGTTAGTTTTAGTGAGAAGCTTATATCTTAAGATGCTTATAGATAAGGTATTAGCTTTATTTATTTTATTTAAAATCTAAAGCTGAATTATACTTATAAGTTTAATATTAATGTTTATAAGTAGTTAGTTCTAAATATATCTTAGGAGTTATTCTTTAGTTTTCTAGTTATTTTAAGCTTTTGCAGTAGAAATGCTTTATTGTTTAATAAATATTTTATATCTAACTTAAAAGAAGAGGTTTTTAAGCTTTATAGCTTTCAGTTTAGTTAGCTTAAGAGAGGCTTAACTTTAGGTTAGTATAAAAGCGTTAGGAACTTATATAATGTTGTTCTCACTAGTAAGTTGCTGCTGAAGATTAGCGTTGCATCTTAGAGAGTTTACTTATTTGCACTTAGTTGCCTACTTAGAGATTTATTTGTTATAAACCTCTCTGCTCTACTTATTAAGAAGTGTGAGATATTTCTTAAGAGAGGGTATATTAATTCTATTTCTGCTCTTAAAGTTAAATGCTTTAGGTCTATTTAAGTTGATATATTCTTAGACGTTATAAATAATATAAGTAACCTTAAGGTAGTTAAATTAGATTAGCTAGTTTTTATAAGTCTTTAACTTAATTTATATAGCTTTAAAGTGAGAGTTTATCTCAGAAGCTTTTCTAGAGAAGTGAGATATCTTATAAGTTATAAAAATTAGTTATAGAAATATAAAAAGAGAAGAGAGAGATTTGCTCACTTTATAAGATATTTTAGTAGCAATAAAAAGGTTAAATTGAAGTTCTAATAAGCTAGGCTTATAACTGCTGAGAGCTAGCAGTTAGAAGAGACTTAAAGAGTTTATAAAAAGGTGTGTATTGCTTAAGAGGAGTTTACCTTTATAAGCATCCTTAAATTATAAGCTTGTGAGGCTTATGCTAGTTATATAACCTGCTCTCTTAGTGAGGCTTACTGAAGGGCTGTGCAAAGCAGAAAGCGTATTGTGAGGTAGATTGCTATAATTTTATTATTTTTATTTTAAAAGTTACTATAAATAACCTATCTTATTCTAACTTTATTAAGTTATCTATCTATTATAACCTTTTTATTATATATCTATTTGCCTAAAAGATATTTAAAGCTGTTTAAAAGCTTTTTAAGCTGCTAGCACTCTATTTTTTCTAAGCTGTTAACTTAAGTTTTTATAGCTTTAAAGATAGCTAACTTTAGAGATCTTTCTTTTATTACCTCTTATTTTCTAAAAGTTATAAGTAAGTAAATCTCTAAGCTAAAGGCTTATAATAAGTTAGATACTGAAAAGGCAAATATAACTAGTTTTCAGTCTATTTTATTATCAACTAGATTAATCTCTATAGCCTCTATTTTACTAAATTCCCTATTAAACTTCTTAGCATTATATAGTATTTAGGTTTTAAGAAACTAAATAGTTTAGCTAAATAAAGCAGAGTTTACTCTTAGTGATTTTATAAGAATAAAACCCCTACTACTACCCCTTAGTCTTCCTCTCTATTATCTTTATATTAGTTAAAAATGCTGCTAAAAAGCAGCTGAAAAGTTTTACTCTAAAGAAGCTTATTATTACTAAGAAGCAGCAGGAGATTCTTAGTCTTAAGCAGAAGCTAGAGGATTTTGCTTTAGAAAAGCATATTAATTATATTACTATAGAGAAGAATCTTCTTTTAGTATTAATTATACCTATATATTTATAGTGCTAGTATTATGCACTAATATATAAGGTTTTAGTTCTAAAGTTAGTAACCTACCTTTCTTACTGCTGATATCTTTCTAAAGAAGCTTATCTTTCCATTCTTATTTATTATTACTTTCTATTTCTTAAGCTTCTTCTAGATATAAATTACTTATATCCTCCTCTTATTATTCTTATTCAGCAGGGCTAATATATAGCTAATAATATCTATAAAGCTAAATCTCAGCCTTATAAGTAGTAGTTAGAAGTTTATTACTATACTTATATATCTCTAGTTCAACCTCTTCCCCTAGCTATAAGTTATTAAATTTAACTAGAAGAAGCTCTCCTTCATCTTCTTTAAATATTATATCCCTCACCTGCTGAATACTATTAGTTCTTTCTATAAATATATAGAAGATATTGCTATAGAAGCTATTATATCTTATAAATCTTCTAAGTTTAGCTTTAAGCTTTATTTTTTATCTTTTTATATATAAATAGCTATCTAAGTGAATATAGATATAGGCTTAGCAGCTTTAGCAGTAGAGATAGCATATATATAGTTTTTTTATAAAAGGAAATATATTAAAAGCATTTACTAGCTTCTTATAAAGGCTGATATTACCTTTACTATTAGATAGCAGATTGCTAACTTCTATAGAAGTCTTTATTAACTAGAGCTAAAAAGATTTAAAAAGGCCAGCTTTAATATATATTGCTTATGCCTTTTGCTATATAGCCCTACTAAATCCTTCTGCCTTCCTATTCTGCTGATAATAGTTTAAAGCTGCTATCTCTAAATAGAAGCCTTATTCTTAAGCAAAAGGTTCTATCACCTTAAAAAGAGCTATATTATTATCTATAATAACTTTAGAGAAATGAATAATGCTGTTAGTTACTGCAATCTTCTTTAGAAACCAGCTTTATAGCTAGATAGCTGTATCTTTCTTTAATTTAAATACTTAGAACTATCTATAAATTAAAAAAGCTTTAGTAATATAAAAACTATAAGTAACACCTCTAAAGCCCTATAGCATTAGTTCTAAGAAGTCAATCTAAAGTTTTTAAAAGGCTTAAGTTAGAAGTTCTCATTATTTATTACTAAGTTATTATATTAACTTTATTATAAGGCAGATATAACACTTATATCTTATAGGAAGTACTCTAAAAAGCTTTATATTAGTATCTCTTATAGTAGCAATAGTTATCTCTCTAGATAGATATTTTAAATAAGCGTGAAAAGTTTAGTAATCTAGCCTAAAAGAGCTGAATTTATCATTCTAATTAGAGAGATAGATCTAAAGCTAAGAGATTTATATATTCTATTTAAAGTTAGCAACAGCTTTAGATATATCTTTATAAATTAAGATATTATTTAGACTATTAAAATAGATGCCTATCTTCTAAAAAAGACTAATATTAATGATTTATACTGCATTATAAGGTTTATAGAGAGCACTATATAGTCAGAAAATAGTCTTTTTACTGCCTAGCTTAATAGTAATCACTTTAGCTATATTAACAGCCTAGCTAATTTAATCCTTTCTGCTTATATAGTTTATAATTAATCCTTAAGGAAGATCTTAGAGTTCCTTAAAAATAGAGAGATTATTAAAGATATATCTGCTAGCACTAATATCTAATATAAAGAAGTCTATCCTTCTAATAGAAGTTATAAACATAATATATTAGCTTAGTTATACTTTTTAGCTGTTATTTTCTTCTTTATTAACTTCTTTAACAGTACTATATATAAAGAAATTATTAGTTTTTATTTTTATAGTTTAACTAGCAGAGTAACAAATAGAAGGTTTAAATATCTTTATTGCTTACTTCTTAACTCTCTGCATATAGTTAGCTTTATATAGATCTCTAGCAAGAAGTTAAGTGTTAAAGTATAGATTAGATACTTTAAAGTTATCTATTAGGAACAGTAGAAAAGTCCTCTTCTAAGCTTAAGCTGTCAGAGCATCTATATATACCTCAGATTGATAGTTAATATCTATTTTAATACTAAAGTTTTTAAAGATATCATCTTAAGTATAACCTTCTGAAGCAAAAACTGAAGTAGATCTTTATGTTATTGCTTATATAGTTATTTATAGTGCGTTTAAATATTCAAACTTATTAAACTTTATAATATAGTACTTATAGTGCTTTAAAGAGCATTTATTATAGAGAATAAAGCATAGAGAAGCCTTCTTATAGTAGTAAGAGCATATCTTATATCTATAAAGATTCTTTAGATGCTTAAAGTTGCATAAGATATAAAAATCTTATTACTATAACTTTCTGTTATTTATAAGCTTAAATAGTTAAACTTACTTCTTAGCAGTATACTTCTTTTTATTTAAAAGTATTTTAATACCTTAAGAAGCTTGCTTATACTGTTCTTTTTCGCTTAAACCTCTAAGTTTATATAAAAAATTATTATAACTTTAGATTTCTATAATAAAGTTATTCTCTATAGCATTAGCTTTAGCCTAATTAAATCTTCTAAATCCCTAAATAAGTCTATAAGCAAAAGCTGTAATTAATAAGCTTATATTAAACCTATTCAACTTATAGAAAGTTAAATAAAAGTTTTATATAAAGTTTTTAATATTGCTATAGTTAACTTTAGTCATTCTGTTCTAGTTATTATAAACTTTACCTATAGCTAGCTTATTAAACTTCTAGATATATTCTCTAGCCTTAATAAAAATCTAAAAAGCTAATGCTATAACAGATAATCTATTATTAATTATTTCTTTTAAAAGTTTATACTAGATCTTCTCTATAAGCAATTATCTAGTAAGCATAAATCTTATAAGCATAAGATCACTAAATAAGTTTAAATCCTCAACTGCTGCTTTTTTATCTGCTTTAAAAACTATATTCTTATTATATCTATTTAGAATACTATTATCTATTAAGTAGAAAAGCAATCTTATCACTTTAAAGGCATTCTTAAGATTAATCTCTTAAAGCTGAAAGCTTATAGCTTTAGTTAGCTTAAAGATAGCATTATAAGCTAAAGTTCTCTGATCTAATCTTTTATTAGCTGCCTTTTATGCAGCTACTTTAGCTATAAGGTTAGCAGAAGAAGAGAGGAGACTAAGAAGACCTAACTAGGATAATTCTCTTCTAATAGAGCTAAAAGAAGATAAAGTTAGATTTCTAAATAAAGATATATTAATTCAATTAATTAATTTAGCAGTTTAAGTGAGGTTTAAATAGCAGTTATAAAATATTATCAGATAGTTATTAAGTAGTTATTACTATATAACTATAGTAATTATTAAATAATTATCAACTTAAGCAGCCTAAAGGCTGAAGAGATTTTATAAGCAGGGAATATATATCATAATAACTGCAATTTCTACTTAAAAGCAGACTTCTAGCAGCTCAGTAATTTATTAATTACTCTATAATAATTGCTAAATAGTAAAGTTAAAGTCCTAATAGCTACTTAGAAATAACCTCACTATCTAGCAGATAGATTTAGGTATTTAGAAGGCTTATAACCTGCGTGAAGTAGCTTAATTAATCTAGCTACAAGCGCCAGGCGCGCCTGGCTACAAAGTGGTGTGGCTGATCCCTTACGTAAAGGCGGGATTCGGGCCGGGATTCGGGCTCGGGCCCGGGCCCGGCCGACTACCGTCTCGCAGCCCGACATTCCGCGAGTCGTAGTATCCCCTGCGGTGAGCACTCACCGAATCAAGTCCAGACTCAAGACTGCCCAGCAACCAGCGAGCTATGACCACTCGCGACTCATTATGGTCACTGAAGAATCCACCATGGATGTTGAAGGTGCTGCTGTCTTGAGAACTTGTCCACGCGGCGCAAATGCCCGACGACCCGCTCTTTCCCCCAACCTCTCCTCAAATCCCGATTATTTGTCGTAAGATCATGCGGGGAACTAGTTCATCTCGGTTTCGGATTCTTTGCACACGGCATATGAAGAACACAAACTGGATGGCTTACATCTAGAGCTTACCTGTCGTCAACGGGTCAATTGAAGACCTGTTTAAAAGCCTTTCAGACTGGAAGCCGATACTTTGGTGACCGAGTTAGCAGCTCTCCCCAGGCGAGTCTTAACCCCCGGACCTGCGATCAGAACTCATCAACAAATTCATGGCTTCATCATCGATCCATCGATGGGAAAGGTGAAATTCGGTATCATTGCAGGGTGAATGACGTTGTTATCTGAATCTAACCATGTGATGCGTTGACAAGCGGAGCCTCAACGCGGGAATGTCGAGGATTTAACAACAGCCCCGTTTGCCAAGGAGGTGAACTCTGAACAAGTGCTTGAAGTTCAAAACCCGATATTCCCCGAACACGCTTCACCTTGACTGCCCCAGACTTACCCCATGCCAGACTGAGTGGTTTCCCCACGGGGCGCGCTTGTAATTCCCTGGCCTTGATGGAGATCGAACCATCACTTGGGACGGTGTTGTGTCTGTGCAACGACTTTAAAAGTCCCGGTTCGGGAGCAATTAACTGATTCCTGTCACATCCAACTCTCTTGGCTCTTTGTTTTCTCCCCGAGCAGACTTTTGGCAGTTCTGCAGTCTTCAATGATCTCGTTCGTTATTGGTTCACGTCCCTTCACACTCTGAGGTCATGTTCCGAAAGTCGAAGGGTGCTTCGAACAAGAGCCGGGGCATCAGTCCCGAACTGGAAGCTGTCCTGCCCAAGGATGGTTTCCCGTGGTACAAGAAGTCGCATCTTAGATGGCTCAACTACTACTGCGTCTTCTTGGGCCTTCTTTGCGCCGCGAACGGATACGATGGATCGATGATGAACGGGCTGTTGGCTCTGCCTCAATGGATGAACTTCATGGACCAACCAAAAGGCGCCTGGCTGGGTTTCATCAACGCTGTTCAGTCCTTATCGACTATGCTTGCCTACCCTGCCGTCGCATATTTCGCCAACCGATGGGGTCGTAAGAAAGGCTTATTTGTGGGATACGCCTTCTTGTTCCTTGGATCTCTGCTGCAAGCATTCACTCCCAACAAGACAGGCTTCATTCTAGGACGACTGTTCATCGGTCAACCTAGTGGTTGGTGGGGTGGACTTGCACCCGTGCTTATCACTGAGCTGGCGTACCCAACACATCGTGGTATCCTTACAGCGTGAGTATAATTTTGCTCAAGCTTCGCCATGGCATGACTAAAGGGGATTGATTTAGGCTTTACAACTGTGGTTGGTTCGTCGGTAGCTCGTTTGCTGCCTGGGTACGTGCATCATTGCTACAGTCTTTTGAATGTTGCTGACAGGATCAAGGTGACCTACGGGACCCGAAACTACGACAGCACATGGGCTTGGCGCATCCCTTCCCTTCTTCAAATTGCCGTACCGATCGTCGTTCTCCCGGCTGCCATTCTGGTCCCCGAATCGCCCCGCTTCTTGGTCTCAAAAGGACGGATTGCGGAAGCGCGCAGAATCCTTGTCAAGCTCCACGGCGGTGGCGACGAGCACTCCTTGCTGGTCGACTTCGAGATGGCCGAGATCGAGCGGGCGATCGAAGACGACAAGGCTGCCGGCGAGACTTCCTCTTGGATGGAGATGTTCAAGACCCCTGGAAACAGGCACAGGGCTTTTATCTCTATTACGCTTGGCCTGTTGGCTCAATGGGTAAGAGCAGAGACCCCTATAAATAGTATCATACTGACAGTTTTAGGGTGGAAACAACTTGGTCAGCTATTACCTCGCAGACGTCCTCAAAGCAGTCGGAATCACGTCGATTACGGACCAAACCATCATCAACGGCTGCTTGCAGAGTTGGAACCTGGTCATGGCCGTGTCGGCTGCCATGTCCGTTGACAGAGTCGGCCGTCGTTTCTTATTCCTCACCAGTGTGTTGGGCATGCTCACCAGTTATATCATTCTTTCGGGTTTGAACGGCGGCTTCGCCACAACAGGAAAGGCCTCGGTCGGCCTTGCAGTTGTTCCCTTCCTGTACATCTACTACAGCTTTTACGACATCGCATTGTAAGCATCGACCTCCCTAGGAACTCGGGATTTGTTTCTTGTTTGACGCTAACTATAAAAACACAGTACACCCCTCATTGTATCATACCCCGCCGAGATCTGGCCGTACCAGCTCCGTGCCCGCGGCACCGCCTTGACGCAAATGTCTACATATTTCGGCATATTCTTCAATGTTTTCGTAAACCCAATCGCATTCGACGCAATGGGTTGGAAATATTACCTTGTTTTCGTTGTTATTCTGATCATCGGAACGGTGATCATCTACTTCTTCTACCCCGAGACTAGAGGTCACACGCTGGAGGAGATGGCCGTCATTTTCGACGGAGAATCGGCAAGGGTTACTGATACCTTTGTATCCGGAGACGACAAGAGAGGCGGAGTTACACAACATCACGAGAGCGCATGAGTAAGCGCAAGATAGACCAAAGGTGCCGAGAAGTCTGTCTGATGTGGGATTGCATTTTCAATGGGTTCTCGGTGTTGGTCATGGTATGTCAAATAAACTCGACATTGTATGCATCCTAACTGCTGTTTCTATTGGACCTTTCCTCTTGAGTCCACAGTCCAAATCTCCTCAATCACTCCATTTCTATGCGCGTAGTAGAAATCGTGTAGGTTGATGGTCGGATCAATGTGGCTGGGAATCATCTCAACGCGATCTCCCACATTAAGCGCCGGCGTTCCCTCGTCCCAGGTCAACGAGCCGTGCTCATCGCCAAGGTTCGCATGCCTGTACCTAGGATCCTTGCACTCTGCCAGTCCACTGTCCGTCGTCAAGGATTTGAGGCCCGTATCAATTGTGACCTGACGTTCGCCCTGTTTGCTGACTACCGTCGCCAAAAGGGTAAGACTGTTCGAGTAAAATGTGCCAACTGCGTTTCGGTAATCGGTGTCCATGAAAATGAAAGAGCCGGGCTGTAGCTCGGTTACACCGGGCACCTGCGCACAGAACTCCCCAGTTCCCGTTCCTCCTGTGGTGACAACATCAATAGTGAACCCCTCTTTCCGCAGTTGCTCTGCCGTGTCGACCAGGGTCTTCATCGATTCAAGGCACTGTTTCTTGCGGTCTTCTCGGTCGTGGAGATGTTGCAGATGGCCCTCGTAGCCTTGTACTCCAATCAGCCGCAGATGCGGCAGGGTTGCAATATGCTTCGCAAGAGCCAAGGCCGGCTCTCCAGGGGCGACTCCAGTTCGGTGCAATCCCACGTCGAGATCGATGAGGGTAGTTATCGGCTGATCGATGCCAGATTGGGCCAGCGCGTCGTTGATGGCAGTTGCGCCCACCTTGCTGTCCACGACAATCCTGATGTCCCTGTGTTTCCGGAACAGCTCGACAAGCCTCTTGACTTTGGGAGCACCGACGATTTCGCAAGTGATGAGGATGTCATCGAAACCAGCCGCGGTAATGGCCTCAGCCTCAGACACTTTCGCCACACAACAGCCAGTGGCGCCGGCGGCCGCCAGCTTGCGGGCAAGAACAGCGCTTTTCGTGGTCTTCAGATGAGGTCGTACTTTGCGACCTGTAGGTAGAAAATTGTCGAATAGCTTTTTGATGTTGGCTTCCATAAGATCGAGGTTAACGATCATGGAGGGGGTGTCCAGGCTGTCGAGGCCATCGCCGACACGAGGAGAGTACATGGCTGCACGAAGTAAACAGTCGACGTTCAGTGATAAAATTCAAGGTAAACCTGTTGACAGTAAATTCGCAAGTCAAGAGATGTTGCGGACGCTCTAGGGAATGTGTCTTCGGCGGACGGACGGCGAGGGGAGAGCGGAATCGGCGCTCCTTATCAGCGCCGTAATAATCGGGCGGGGTTGAAGCTCCCGGCCGTGCACAATAATCTCGCATTTAATTGGTTGGTGAAATATCATGTGGACATGACATTACATTGAGGGGTCTCCGTCAACACGGAAAAGAGCAAGGGACATGGCATCAGCCAAGATAGCGCGTCCCGGCCGTTGACTGACACTAAGTAGTCTCCCAAGTGGCATTTCACCACCAACAGACGGCGAGCGCGGCCGTGGAACGTTTTGATCTGCGTTGGGAACTGCCAGGTTTCTCTCCGATGGCCCAGGAGAGGAGACACCCCGACTGGCATTGCTCCGGCGCAACGTCGACTCGGACCGATTCGGAGTGGGGTTTCCCGCGTCCGGGGCAAGGAACTGCGGAGACGGCGAGGTTGCCCGCGGAGGAAGAAGGGCACTCCCGCGAGGCGCCTCGAAACGAGAAGAACGCCTTTGATCGCCACGGGATGTTGGCTTCTTCTGAGCTTCATCCCGCAGCAGGCCCCAGAGTTGCTGGAGCCACCTTTGCTTCTCTTCGGGCTTCATCGAACGAAGAGGGAGCACCTCAGCGCCGCCCATCTCTCTCGTTGGCCACGGGAAGCTGACTGCCATTTCTCTCAAAGTCTCAGAGTCCAGTTGTCGCAGAACAATTCGAAGCTGTGGCTCGACATTGGCTACTGCCTGGAATGCCCAGTCTCCTCGTTGCTCCAGACGCTCCGCAATCTGTGACATGGCCCCCACCAACCATTCAATGGCGACGTTGTCGGGTACTGTATTCGCCTTGCTCAAGAGCCATCCAAGCGTTTCCGGTGTTCCTGACTGGTTGAGGATGGGAATGCTGCGTTTGTCGTGCTCGCGATCCTGAAGTTTCATAATGAAGTCGTTGTACTGCTGCATCGCCGTCAGAGGGAGACCAACGAACTTGCCGGCGTTGAGAGCATGAACGATTTCGTCTCCAAGGGCGATGCCAGATTTAACACCACTATTCAGACCACGCCCTGGCCAAAAGTGCACCGTCATAGCAGCGTCGCCGGCGACTGCGACAAGGGCATGAGGCCGGTTGATAGAAGCTGAATCTGATGGTGGGAGGTACTGGATGCCTTCGCGGACAGCTTGCACAACAATCGGAATGCGCACAACATTGATAACCTCGCTCTCTTTGAAGCCGAAAAGCTTCAGCCCATCAGATATCGACCTCCACAGCGAACCTCCCCTGTCCTCCGACGGCGCGAAAACTTGGTTCTCGGTAAAGCCAGGCGGGATCGTCCCATCCGGCCTTCGAAGACATCCCGGATATCCAAAAGTGACAGGTTGACCATCCATAGCCAACATCTTGTGCCATTCCTCTTCAGTGAGCTGCATGTTGAGGTACCCACGACCATCGAAGTCACTGGCGTTGAGAAGATACCGGGTTTGGCCCAAGGTCAGGAACACGTTCAGTGGTTGCGACCAAGGAAGCCCAGCTGGCCGATCAAATGCCAAGCCGAGGGCATAGCTCCTTCCACGTTCGTTCTCATAACCATGAAAATAGGACTTCCGGATCCAAGATGCTGCGCCGTCTGCCCCGAGCAACACGTGAAAATCACCGACTTTGGACAAATCTTCGCGTGTAACGCCCTCCGCGTGAAGGTGTATCAGGTCGTAAAATTCAGGCGCATGGCATCTTCGAAGCAGCCGATCCTCGACCTTCCGGATCTGAATGTTGGCTGAGCCGGGCCAAACGCATTCGGGGCGCCCTTCGAAAAGTGCCTGCTGCGTTGCCTGGCTCATCAACGTCGTGACTGACTCTTGCAGCGTGGCGACTTGGTCGCGTCTTCTTGCGGTCGGTGGATAGTCGACATAGGTGCCGTTTGGACCTGCCATGACCACCCAGCGCCTTTCATAGACGTGGACTTGGATCTTGCCAGCACCCTTCTCGGCGAGCGAGATGGCTGACGCCAGAGCCGTGGGACCTCCACCGACTATGGCAACCTTGAGACGTCCTGTGGGGTACTTATACATGACTGCGTCCATAGGCGGAGGTTCGACGTTTCTGAATATTGTTGGGTCGAAGAAGAAGTCCATCACAACTTTGGTTTTGTCAGAGTACATGAAGTCCGGCACCTTCGACTTGATGAGCATGAATCGGACACATTGAAGCAGTGGCGTGGGGGCGAAGCTAGGATGCCGATTGCCGAATATCCTCGTTTGAACCGCGAGAGCTAGGCCCGTGATGTTACGATATTGTTGGTCTGTCGCAATGGCCTGCAGCTCGAAGCTGAAGACCGGGTCTGGATTCATCTTGGCGAAGCGAAGCAGAAAGATTTTGGCTCTTTCCAGATCGGTGCGGCTGTCGCCGGATCCGCCGGTACCCCAAGCATCCTCGTACAACTTCGGGAATAGGATTTCATCGTGAGATGTCGTTCGGGTTTGACCCTTTGAGAGAGGGCGGAACCCCGACGGCGAACGACTTCTGTTCATATCTACCGCAGAAGCCGCTTCAGAAAAGTTGTAGAAGAATGGTGAACCCTTGGAAGAATGGTGTTCGATGTTGTGTGATCAAGAGTGTCTAGGGTGTGAACCAGACTTTATGAGCGTGCTTCCTTTGGTTCATCCGGACAACGTTCCAAAGTCCGGATGACTGACGGGAAGGAAGCGCCAATCTAACGTCTAGCCTCATCAAGGATGGAAACATCCCAAAATACCAGACTAGTACAATAAGAAGAACTTTGCAAGAATCCTTCGAAAATAAGTCAACAACTAAAATCTGAGTAAGATTTAAGTTTCTTATCCTTATTTTTACAACGGCAAAAGGGCATCCGGGATATAAAGCCACAGGGAGTAACTATCCCAGGGAAGACGTGCTAAAACGGTTAAACTGGCTAGACATTCTAGTTTGCATCTCTAAGATTTAGCACTTTACCACATCCTGTGCTGCTTCAAAAGCATGTTGGTTGAGTACACTGGTGCGCTAACTTACTTAGGGTCGGGTGAACTTCAATCATTGCTCTCTCACGTGGCCCTTAAGTTCCACGGGTGGGAACGGATGGCATGGCTTGCATGTGGCTGTTGGATGTCAAACAATGTTGGATATGGATGGCTCAGAATAGACCTTGCCTGCCATGAGCGATAACTTTTAGAGTGCGATATACAAAACAGTTAGATATCTCCCTGTTGCTCGGTTTTTGCTAGATTTCCAGCTGCCCTAAGGTGGTGGAAGCTGGTGATCAAGCCCGGGCATGGATGCCGCCCGTCACAGGGCTGCCTCCTCATCTACGCGATTGCCAATGATCTTCACGTCTTGATTGATGCACTGCTGCCCACGTTAGACGACGTGAATGGGTATTTTTTCGGCGGAAGTACCTGTATCCTTGTCGCGGCAATCGTGAACAACATCAAGCTCGCACGTCACCTACTCAGCCGAGGGGCGGGTGTCGACGTTCCCAACAAGATGAGACAGCTGACTCCTCTACACGTTGCTGTAGAGTCTGTAAGTGAAGATATGGTCGAATTGCTGCTGAAACACGGGGCATCGCCCTTCGCTCGCAGTGATTCGGGCACAACACCGTTTTACCGAGCTGCACGCGACGGATCCACGAAGACACTGAGGCTGCTGTATAACATAGGCAGTGAACTTGGTGCAAAGACATGGGACCTGTGGACGCCGTTGATGGAAGCTGTTGAGAATGGACATAGAGAGGCGATAAAGTTGCTCCTCTCCTGGGGCGCTGATGTTGGAAACGTATCAGACTTGGGTACCACGCCTTTAGATCTAGCATCAAAAGACCTGTCACATCTTATTGTCGAAGCCGGGGGTGGCCCAGAGGTGGACATGAGTGACGAGCTTGATGAATATTTGATTCTCATGAGGGAAGTCGCGAGAGATGGCGGCCGGCTAGCATCGGCTGATTAAAATAGTGCAACCGAAAGAACGGCATTTGCTTCAAGATCTCAGCTGTTAAGATTGGCTTTTCATGGCAGAGAATACTTTAGAACGAGCTGGCCAGAACCCGACAGAAGGTTCAGTCAAGCACCACAGTGGTCCAATAGTAAACTTGGTATGGTGCTGCCTGAGATCACTCCACGCAGCGTTGTGTGTGACCCCGCTGATATCATACATGGAGAGACCAAGCACATTCGAAATGTGACGTCATCATCACGCGAACCCAGCACTCGTCTCATGTACTTAACAAGAAATGGAAATCCCCCCTCAGAAAAATGATCGCGCGTAGTTTACAGATCGACTTATTTTCACAATCAAAGCCAGTGACGACAAATTCGCCATGAACATCGACATCCCGGATCTGGTCAAGAAAGCGGTGCCCGAATCAGAAGGGCGCAATGCGCGCATCGTCTCAGATAATTGGACCCGCTCCAACTACAGAGATGTCAACTTTCTGTCATCGGGTTTCCCTCGCTCGCAGCCAAAGCTATACATTACTGCAGAGAGTGACGAATTCGATGAGTTGACACTAGCTGAATGGCGCGATGAGGGCTTCGACGTGGAATATCTGCCCATGGGGGACCCGAAGAAGTATCGGAGCAAGCTCCGATCTTTGAGTAAAAAGAAGATGGACCCATGCCAGACATTTGGGATCGTCGGTCAGTCAACAGTCAAAGCATATTACAACATCGTAAAAATGTACTAATACTAGAAAGCGTATGGTGATGCCGCTGCTGTGTGCCTGGAGCATTACCACGTTCTAGACAATAACCCGGAGTTCAAACTCGGACTGCTGATCGCGTACTATCCGACGGCTATCCCAGACCCTCAAGGGCACTTTCCCAGCAGCATCTCGGCTCTCGTTCATCTTGCCGCGGATGAGGAGATTGGCATCACGAAGCGATCCCAGATGGTTGGGATTCAAGGGAAAAGGCGGACGACGCGGAAGAAGGTGGAAAACGGCATTGGCACCGGAGGAACTTTGAAACTCGCTTACCCAACCTACACTTACGACGCCGCGCCTGGTTTCGCCGAACACGACCTCGACGACTTTGACAAAATCTGTGCTGAGTTGGCGTGGAGCCGGAGCTTGACCGCGGCAAGAAAAGCCTTCAATAATTATGTGGACCTGGAACTGGTGCTGGAGGAAAACGTACAGGGTCAGTATCTAAGGGAAATGGAAGGTCTGGACCAAGCTGAGCTGACTTGCGCAGGTAAATTCTTCACCCGAAACCTGAACCAAACACTTTCTTCGTACACAACACACAAGAGCCCGCACGTCACTCACATCCCGACTTTGACGGGAGCAATCGGGTCATCAGAGCTCGAACGTTTCTACTCTCAGTTCTTCAGCAACCCCCCATCGATGAGACTGACCCTAATCTCCCGCACTATCGGGGCCGACCGAGTCGTCGATGAGGTTCATGTGCGCTTCAAGCACACCGAGGAGATGCCGTGGATCTTACCCGGTGTGCCTGCTACGAACAAACGGGTCGAGGTACTCGTGGTCAGCATTGTGGGATTGAGGGGAGGCAAGCTTTACCACGAGCATGTGTACTGGGATCAAGCCAGCGTTCTGGTGCAAATCGGACTATTGGATCCGAAATTAGTACCCGAAGAGGCGCGCAAGAACGGAGTGCAGAGGCTACCCGTTGTGGGGAGAGAGGCGGCAAGAAGGGTGCTGAAAGGATGGGACCCGGACGAGGAAGGAGAAGCCGATAACGAACTGATACCTGGTTGGAACGACGGCGGATCCGGAGATGAGGGGGATGGCAAAGGGACGGTCGGGAACAGTGACGGACCAAAAAATGGCAAACCATCCAAGAGCAGCGAAGAGCCAAAGGACGACGAACAACCAAAGGATAGAGAACAATCAAAGGGCAGTGAAAAGCCGAAGGGAAACGAGAAACCGAAAGGAAAGAAGAAACCAAAGGGCGTCGGACAGTCCAAGAACATTCAACAGCCCAAGGACAACGGAGGACCCGAGCATAGTGACCAACCAAAGGATATCGAACAACCCAAGGACATCGAAAGACCCGAGGACACCGAACAACTCAAGGAAAGTGAAGGACACAAGGATAGCGAAAAATCTAAGGATAGCGAAGGTCCCAAGATTGACTTGAGCGAACAGACTCTGCCAGAAAGGGAAAAGCCTTCCACAACAGATACTACCAGCGCGTGATAATGGAGGGCAGAAGAGGGACGTCGAACAATTGCATCTCCTGAAACTTCCGTTTGGATGAAAAGCAAATGTAATCTAAATAGCGACCGAGAGGGTCTCCAGATTGTTAATGTATTTTCTTACAGTCTCATGACAAAGGTTTAAATTCCTGACCAGCCTTTGCCAGGAAATGTAGACAATAGTGTCTCGAGAGGTGATGAAATTCACTTTCCCAACTACCTCAATATTTGAACGTATACATGCGACGGTAGCTAGACATACTCTATTCAAGCAGAGAAACGTAAAGTGGGTGGAGGAGCGTTCCAACTCGCGATAAACTATCATCCTCAAACACTGAATTCGTTCCTCAGCCACTCTTCAACCCTTGAGTCTGTATCCGAGTAGATCTTTGTCTTTGACGAATGCTCACGCTTTCGGTCCCAGACAAAAGTGGTGTCGCCAGATTGAAGGTTTGGAAGTCGCAATTCAATCTTCTTCGAATCCACGTCAATGATTGCCGGAATCGAGAATCCTGCTAGCTTAGCAGCAGCGGCGTCAAAGTCTTCAGAGTCGGACGTAGCGTCAGACATAGAAACGTCGCTAGACTGGGCATCATTCGCGGCTACATTGACTGGATATAGAGGCGTGTAGTCGTATGCAGGTTGCGTGGGAGGATTTGCGATGGGGCGGAAGTAAAAGGACGGTGACTCCGCCGTAACTTGTGGATAGGTGTATCTCTGCGACGGCGTAGAAGTATAATATTCCCACACCATTTGACCTAGAAGTATTTTTTAGTGGCCGTCATGAATACCGCATGGTTTCAAGGACATACCTGTTGCTGTTACGCGATTTCTGAAGTAAAAGCCCCTCTCTTCACTATCAAGAGTCCACGGAGACCAGGGACCCGGAACCGGGGCAACGTAAGGCGTTGCTGCTGGCGCAACGGGTTTGGCATTCGGGGGCGGCTGGAAAGGCTTTGAGGGAGTATCTTCGTGCGCTTTTTTGGCCGCATGCTTTCGGTGATGGCTGTGACGTGGCGTCATATTTGCTCGAAGACAGTGGCAAGTAGTAGAATGCGTTCCGGCTGGAGATTGAGTTCGTTTAATTGGGGCCTACTTGATCTCCTGCTAGTAAGGGAAATGGGGCAAGAAATACAAGAGTTCTGTCAAACACTCATGAATGCAGTGTTTCGCGGGGATTAAGTCATTAAATGTTGACCACGCCACCACTGTCCGGGTCAGTATGCCTAAGTTGGGGGCCAAAGAATTGTAAAATGTCATTTTGGAATTGACATGCGTGAGGCCACTTCGTTGGTCAAGGAGGGCCGCGTTATTGAACGGTAAGGCAGCCATGCCCAAACCATGGGCAGCAACCAACACTGCCTTGCTGAACCAGTTCGACGCTACCATTGGCAAATCACGCTAGGGTGCCCTAAACTTGGAATCAATCTCAACAATTCCATACTGCTCATATGCATATGAATGGCAAAACGTAACAAGAAGTTGCACATTGGGGTAAGCATCGCAGGCACAGCCTGCCTGATCGTGCATGGCTGGTGTGTTGGAACCCCATCTCATTCGTACCAGCGATTCCGACTCATTCCAGGCTAAGAAGGAATCGTCATATGACCGGAGTGAACATAGGGGAAGACACCGGGCCGAGTCGGGTGCTGTGCGTATGGAAATTTATGGTTATTGCGGCCTGGAGTTGGGCCCGGTCTAGAGCCTTACACCGAGGTAAGCCGGACCCTCGAACGAATGGGGCTTATGCTTACCCTATGGCGAACTACAGACGTCTGGCTGCCCAATTCTGCATGCACGCAGTCGCCTGACATGACTGCATGAAGGACGTCTTTCTGGCTAGTCGGTTACTATACCCGCAAATTGACTGTAGACTTGTGTCACACTGACAATTGTGCATTTACATCAGATCTGAGCTTCCCAGGCACCGAGGGTCGTTATCGCCGGAAGCCGCATTCAATCTTGAGCACGTGGACGGAGGCCGGGGGCATTCTCCGGGTTTGTCATCATTGAGCAGTGCAGACTTGTCCGGGGTGAAGTTTGAAACCTCGTAAACGCTTAGTAAAACTTCTGATCATGAAATAGCATGAATGGTTTGTTTGGATGAAAAATGATGAATCGTGAGAATACCCCAGCCGGATTGGTCTTCAAGCAAAAACATTAGTCTCAAAGACCGCTGAAGATATAAGTTCCACGATGAGCGGGTGATGTTTTTGGACGATCTTGTAGAAACAGCTGATAGGATGATGTCTTAGTTGGAACGACGAGTCCCGCTTTTTCCTGTCTCTAGAATGGGAACTTCATTTACGAGGTGGAACTGACTTGGAACTGACTGAGAACTAGGCAAAGGTAACTTGCCGCTGTTGAGTCAAATTCTGAGCTACGTCTTTCCATGAATTTGTTTTGTTGCCCGTGATAAAAAGGAAACTGTAATCACATCACTCCGGTAGAGTAGAAAAGTAATGACCTTGAATTGATCACCTATCTGACATAAGTCGTCAATTATGGATCTCAGCGGCAACGCGGTTGCGTGGACTAACCCAGATGATACTTTGCTTCTCTCTCAAACGAGATCGTTTGTGTCGGAATCTACCTGACATGGTGGGCTGTCTCCGAGATCGCTCCGGGGTTCCGAATCTGGTCTCCGACAGCTATCGCCATCCCCACGTCCCGCCTCTGGCACATGCCTTCGTTTTATGCCTGACAGGCAACCACGCATATTTTGAAGCAAATCGAGATGAACCCCGCTGTCGAAAAATCATGAGCTGGCCGTTGCTGTCATTTAGTGTTATCGATGCTGATTGCGGCTTATCGACACCCAAAACACTAAGAGTTGGCCCTTCCGCATCCTCCACCCCCACCCCCATTTTCACACAATTCGCACTAATCCAGTGGCCATGAAGCCTCTTCCCCACCCCACGATAGATGCAACTGCTCAGTGATGGGACGGCTTAGAGTCCCTAGGTTATGGACTTAAAGAAACAGTGGTCTTCAGATCCCAAGACTTGGTGAACAGACAGGATGAACGCTGCGTATCCATAATTCTTGTTCCAATCACGAACCCAGCATCTGCAACGGCCTACAGAGCCTCCCAAACCTTACCCACTTATTCCAACTTCAACCTTCACCATGTGGCGCTACCTAGGGTTCTCATCAGCGACGGAAAATGCCAAGCCTGAACCCTCTCGAAGCCTCCCAGCTTCTTGGTACCGATCTCCTGAATTGCACCAACTTGAGCGACGAGCCATCATCTCCAAAAAGTGGATCTTGGTCACGCACTCCCTGCGATTCAAGCAAGCAGGCGACTATGTGTCTTTCAACTACGCCGACTTCCCCTTCTTTCTTATTCAAGACCGCGAAGGAAACATCAACGGCTTCCACAATGTTTGCCGACACCGTGCATACCCTGTCATCGAAAATAAGACCGGGAAAGCCAGCATACTGAGCTGCAAATATCACGGCTGGTCGTATGGGTTCAAAGGCAACCTTGCCAAAGCCCCACGGTTCGATACAGTCAGAGGGTTCGACAAGAATCAGCATGGCCTTCTACCCATACACGTTCGGATTGATCCTGCCGGATTCATCTGGGTGAATCTTCAAGCAGGAGAGCCTGATGTGAAGTGGGAGGATGAATTTGGTGGTGTGTACCAGAAGCCGAGGATGCAGAACTTTGACTTTGCGGGTGGCTACAAGTACGACCATGTATGGGAAATGGAACTCGATGCAAACTGGAAGACGGTGATCGAGAACTACAACGAATGCTACCACTGTCCAACATCACACCCCCTGATTGCCGGCGTCTCAGACCTGACGAAGTACAAGGTTGAGCCCAGCGGGGGCTGCTTGGAGCACGAAATCATCAACAAGAAGGCACAAGAAGAAGAGGACGAGTTCAGAAGGTCCATTACCTTTTTCTTTCCTTCGACATCAGTGACAATCACGTTAGTATACATCCCGAACTTAGACCACATAAGAGTCCTTGCTGACCTTAGCTGTAGTTCGAACTTCTTCTACATCCAACGAATGATACCCGTCAGCGCCACAAAGACTAGGATTGAGAACGAAGTCTACCGACATCACAATGCTGGCGATGAGGAGTTTGCTGCTATCAACGCTTTCTACAAGCAGGTGCTGGAAGAAGACAAGCAACTCTGTATTGGAGCCCAGGAAAACCTCAGTGCAGGGGTGTTCATCAACGGCGAGCTACACCCTGAGAAGGAAAAGGTATGCCGATTACATTTCTGGGTTTGTATGGTTCTCTAACATCATCATAGGGCCCGATTCACTTTCAGAACACCTTGCGAGAAGAGGTCATGGCGCACCGAAAGAAGGAGTTGGATCAAGGAGGTAGGGAAATCTGGCCGGCGACACCGATGTTGGTTGGGGAGATGAATACAAACAAGTTGAGTGAGGAGGAGACATTCTGCTCTGAGCTTGAAAAGGCAGCTTGTGGGGCAAGGCAGGAACTGGCTTGGTGATGAACTTGGTGGTTTGCGAGCAACATGTAATCACTACGGTGTTAGGCGATAGTAACCAGCGTTGGAATTCATCGAATTTGTACAACCTCAGATTGATCTTCTCTATTAAACTATCTATGGTAAGTCTTCTTGTGTTTAGAAGATCTGAACACGGAGATATTGGAAATGCAGTTTCTCCCTTGGTGATTTGGTCGTTGTCTTGATTGTAAGAAACCTTGAAGTTTAGTTTGTGATCGCATCTCCAGGATATCGCGAGTGTGCCGAGAGCCGAAGCGACAGCCGACTATTGTCCGACCGCCGAACATGCCCTCTTGGCAAGTGACAAGCCTTCCCCTTTGGTATCGGAATTTACGCGGATGTCATCAACATGTGAGACTTGTGGCTTGGAAGCTATTTTGGGTTGCACATGTGGTTGTTATCTTGGGCAGGATCTTATCGTTCTCCGGCGTGAGGGGAAAGTGGGTGCCAGGGGGTGAGGCAGGAGGCCCGACAACGGAAAAGAATCCATGCACAACATCGGCCACCCTACGCCACTTATCGTCCCCGCCATTCTGTTGACATGTGCCGTTTTCGTGGAGGACGAGTGACGCTATGTTAGTGTCTAGGATGGGTGCTATCTACGGCCCACCCCACTCTTCAACGCTGATGCTCACGCGAGGGCGAGCTTTGTTCGGAAAGCCGAATAGTCGCGTTACAGAGCGAACGATGATGGATGCACGAACATGATGCTGAGTTTCATCTAACATCTCGAACTATATTTTCCGACGTTCATGGCATGGAAGATGTGGAATTACTTTGAAATGACAGACTCAAGCTGAAGAATCTGAAGACACACAACATACAGCACTAGCTTAATACTTTTCGCAATACCACACCAGCCTTATTCTATAGTCTATCTCACTGGAACACATCATGGCGCCTCTAGAGATTCCCATCATCGACTTTTCAGGTGAGTTCAACCAGCAGCGCAATCCTACACATTTAGTGGGCATGTTTTCTTACACCGGTCTCTTCATGCAGCGTTCTACTCGGAAGATCCAGCCGAGAAGCAGAAGGTTGTGGACCAGGTCCGCGACAGCTGCCTTTACAATGGCTTCTTCCAAATTATTGGTCATTCCGTGCCCCTGCAACAGCAGAAGGCCGTGATGGAGAACGCGAAGAAGCTTTTCTCGCTCCCCCTCGAGGAAAAGCAAAAGGTCGCCAAGGAGAACAACAGCTGGAACCGCGGCTACGAGATGCTGAGATCGCAGATTCTCGAAGAGGGCACGCAGCCCGAATTGAAGGAGGGATTCTACATCGGTGCTGAGATCCCCGAAGACCACCCCTATTTCGTCAACAAGAAGCTCAACAGCGGGCCTAACCAGTGGCCCGAGGGTCTCGGAAGCGAGCTCGAGGCCTTCAGGTCTGCATCCATGGAGTACTACTCGTCAGCTTTGTCTCTGGCCTCTGACCTGATGAGAGTACTTGCTCTGTCGCTCGATCTCGAGGAGAGCTACTTCAGCAAGTTCATGGACGGTGCGGTCGCCACGATGAGAATGCTCCACTACCCATCGCAGCCTGCAGACGCGGATGAGAAGCTCACTCGTGGTATTGGAGCCCACACAGATTTTGGTGCCATCACCATGCTCCTTCAGGACAAGGTCGATGGTCTCCAGGTCTGGGACCAGAAGAATGAGACATGGATCGATGTAAGTGCCAGCATGTCCCACACCACTTTTGCATCCGTTATTAATCAAATCCAGGTCCCACCTACGGAGGGCGCGTTTGTCGTCAACCTGGGCAACCTCATGGCCAGATGGACCAACGAGAAGTACAAGAGCAACATCCACAGGGTCATCAACAAGTCTGGCCAGGAGCGCTACTCTATCCCTGTCTTCGTTTCCGGAAACCCGGATTACCTGGTCGAGTGCATCCCCACCTGCAAGTCCGCCACCCAACCAGCGAAGTTCGGCCCTGTGACTGTTGAGCAAGCAGTGTCAGCGGCCTATGCGGAATCATATGGAAGGGCCCAATTGTACAAGCAGGGCTTGGAGAAGGCCTTGGCTGAGAAGCAGAAGCTTCTGGCACAGCAGCAAACGCAGCCGCCTCAAATTGCTGTGGCCTAACAACTGTATTCGATATCTGTAGCAATTCCATGAATCTTCGTATCGTAAAATGTGCTTAGACACTAATCTGAAGTTGTTGATCGTGATGGTTGGAGACCTAGGAGGGGGATCCCTGTCTCAGACTCCCATTCTTCGGTTGCAGGCGCTCCCCCACTCTTGTCAACTTGTGCGGGCGCCCCATGATATCAATGGTACGACCCGATAGTACGGAACTCGTCGTGTACGGCCTTCATGCAGCGCAAGCGATGTCTACCCCAGACAACCGATTGCATGTGTCCAAGGCATTTGCGATAGCGGCGTTTATCTCGTATCTCCTAGCTTGGCATGCTCAGTGCACCACAGCATACCCAGGACAAGGCGCCACACCCTAGCCTATGATATGACCAACCCGCTTGTATTTGTCACTTGGCTGATATAAATGTAAACATGGATATGCATGACTCTCACTCATGAGGCTCAAGGTCCCTGCAAACCTAATTCTCAAGTCGTTCAGAATGAAGTCCACTACAGGCGTACGGACCGACAAGCCATCCGATGGTTCCCAGCAGGGGGATCATGAATATGGGTCACAAGTTGTCATTGATGCCGCTGTAGAGAAATCATACGGTTTGTCTAATCGTCAATAATCTGTACCAAAGTGCGTAACTTTACTCACGATGTATGCATCGCAGTTCGGAAGATGGACTACTGGCTTTTGCCTTTCATGAGTATTATGTACTTTTTCAATGCCGTCGACCGGGTGAGTCAGTCCATATGAGAAACTAGCATACGCAGCAAGCCTTCTGACTCCATTAAACCAGAGTAATCTCGGTAATGCAGAAACGGATGGCATGAGCAAAGACCTAGGCTTTGTGGGAGAGCAGTACTCTCTTCTTATCCTGCTCTTCTACATCCCTAATGGTCTCTGTGATCTTCCTCTAAATCTTTTGACCAAACGGTTTTCTGGACGCATCATACTGCCAGCTCTGATGGTAGGGTGGGGTGCAATGGCGCTTTTGCAAGCAGCCTGCAAGAACTTTGGCGGCATGTTAGCCATCCGCCTTATTCTGGGGTAAGCTTCACACTGACCGATCGATCATCTGCAATGCTGACCCCAAAAAGGGCCTTTGAGGCTGGTTTCTTTGCCGGTGCCGTTTTCTATTTAACTTTATTCTACAAACGTGGAGAATTGGGTTTCCGCATTGCCATCTTCTTCGGCAGTGCCCTCCTAGCATCTGCATTCTCTGGATTGATCTCGTTTGGAGTCTTTCGCATTCAAGACCCACATGTTCATGGATGGATGTGGCTCTTCATCATCGAAGGTGAGATATTTTTCAACGCGGTTGTCTACGGAGGAAAGTCCTGACTTTTACCTAGGCGCTTTGACAGTCTTATTCGGCATCGTAGCCTTCTGGTGGCTACCAGCCAACGCCCAAACAGCTTGGTTCCTGAATGATGCCGAGAAAGAAGTTGCAAGCTTGAGGTCCCTTCGTGATGGCACCCGCGAAGTTGAAGAGAAATTCAGCCTCAAAGAGTCTTTTCGCACTTGGAGCGACTGGAAGTTCCCCATTTGGTGCATAATCAGCTTAACCTACCCCGTTGCCTTTGCAACGACGGCCAACTTCCTCCCTCTTATCATCCGGCGCCTTGGCTACAACACCGTCACCACAAACCTTCTTACGGTACCTCCCAATGTGGTAGGCTTCTTGGTCTTGTTGGCAGTCACGTACTCATCCGATCGCAACCGAGAGAGAACCTTTCACATCATAGGAAGCTTGACCCTGAGCTTGATAGGTCTCATCTTGCTGGCGGCTATCGATGCACAGGCTCACGTTGGCGTGGCTTACTTTGCATGCTTCCTGCTGGCTGGTGGTGCTTATATCCCAAGCTCTCTGGTACATAGCTGGCATAACAACAACAATCTCAGTGAGAACTCGCGGGCTGCAACGACAGGCCTTCTCGTGGGTCTCGGTAACTTGGGAGGCATTCTGTCAGCAGCCACATTTCGCACCACCTATGCACCTCGTTATGCGCCGACACTGATTGCCACGGCCGGTTGCAATGTTGTCTGCATCTTCTTCGTGTTGTTTCTCGGCATGTGGATGAGACGGGAGAATGCGAGGAAGAACAAGGAACAGGGTATGACTTTGACGGCACAGGATGTGGAGACTCGTGACTTGAGGGACGGCGAGAAAGACCCGAGATGGAGATTCTTCATTTAGATTAGACTGAAAACCGCAGCTCGCCTGCATATAGAGAGAGTTTAGAGGATACTCTGAACAGCAGTTATGGGCAAGGGATTGCCACACTTGGGAGTAAGACTAGACTTTGGAACTGGAGTGAAAGGTTTCAACGTCGTTCACTCTCATTAAAAACCAGACGGAGGGGTAGGCTTTCCAGAAAAGATAATTCTTCTCCAACAAACTCGTAGGTATAAAAGCGTGCGCAATCATTGATGCTGATAATTATAATAGCATAAATCTACCTAATCCCTCGCTACCACTTCGTTACACCACCATCCACCAGAATGTCACTGCCTTGGCAGTATCTAGAAAGCCGTTAGCTTGCCATCCTTCCCGTTGGTCCCCTCTTGGAAGGTATTAACTTACTTGCTAGCATCACTTGCCAAGAAGACGCACGCTCCCTTGATGTCGTCTGGCTCAGCAACGCGACCGTTCATGATTTCGTCCTTCCAACTTTCCAGGAGGTGTGGGAAAGGTGCCGTCATCTCAGTCCTTACGTATCCAGGGCTGATGGAATTCACACGGATGCCGTACTTGTTGAGCTCTGCAGCAATGGGTGCAACCATCGCTCTGACGGCGCCCTTGGTGCCGCAGTAAGCTGTCGATCTCTGTGACCGGATCGCCATGTGCGACGCAATACTAGCAACGAATATGATACTGCCACACTTGGTGCCATTCGCGATCATGGCCTTGGCAGCAAGCTTAGCCGAGAAGTAGAGACCCTTGACGTTGACCCCATGCAGCCTGTCGAAATCCTCTTCAGTGGTGTCGAGGAACTCCACATTCTTGTTGACGCCAGCGCATGCGACAAAGATGTCGAGCTTGCCGTCGAAGTCGGCAGCAACGGCAGCGAACCCCTTCTCCAGACTTGACATGTCTGTGACATCAACGACGTACGCCTTTGCCTTGATCCCATTGGCGGAGTACAGTTGCTCAAACGCAGCAGGGTCTGGGTTGATCACGTCGAAGATGGCGACGTCCGCACCCGCCTCTGCAAGGCCTTGAGCAAAGGCCAAGCCGCAGCCCCTACCAGCGCCGGTGACGACGGCGACGCGACCCTTCAACGAGAACTGAGTAGGTTAGCTTCCTGTCGTGGCATAGCTCTATCCACACTCAGCATGGGTGGCTGCACGAACCTTTGACATTATGTTTTACGTCTTATGAGACTTGGTAAGGTTTGATGGGAGGCAACGAGGTATCTCAATGGTGCAACTGCTTCACGGATCGTTCGAGATGCAAACGCCTGTTGAAAATCTAGACAAGGGACGGCGTAGTGATTGCCAATGTTTTGCACGATGTACACAGACGCTATCAGCAGAATTACTTAACATCATGACCTTGTGGGCCTAATTCGAATCTCCTTAGAAACCAACACCACCTCCATCCCACCTACGCCATATCTCTGAAACTGGCCTATTGCATCCAACCCATAAGTTTGACGCCAACACACCCGCGCGCTACCCATTCCCATGCCTTAGTGATGCATTCGCGAAGTTGTTCCCGACATCCACGCACCCCAACTCTCGATGAAAGTGGAAGGATAGCTCAACAGTGGAAGATGATAACCGACTAGGTTCAGCCAAGAACAGCAGCCCGCGGCGAAGTAGGCCTGCGAAGCCTATCGCGGGGTGAGTGGGGAGTTTCTGAGGGGTGGCTGATCCTTGTCTATCAAGAGTGAAAGTGGGCGAGCTCGAGAATGGGGGTGGGGCACCGGCCGGGACGGTGCGCGGAGGTGGGATGAACGCTAGCTGTTGGACGGGAACCCCCTCTTTCACAGATCTGCTTATGATTTCGTGGCTTCTGATAGGCTCTATTAAGCGATTTGTGACACTCACAAATCTTCAACCTACAGCGAACAACGGAGGAGGCAGTGCTGGAATGGAGGGGTCCTGCAGATAAGGTGCATCGGAAAGCTGTGGGTAGAGATCCCTGAACGCGGGGAAAGCTCCTGTGGATTCTCGCCCCCAACTCCTCATGGATGGAACATTTCCCTATCGCAGCTTGGAAGAGGAGGTTTCCGCTGCCGAATGTAGTCTATGTAATGAAGCAGCATAAAATGTAATAGTCAAGCCACTGGACCAAAGGCTATCTTCCAGACAAGCGACCGAATTTACATTACAAATCATCATTTCAAACACTTTCACGTTTACTATTCGTCACAATGGGCAAGAAGAAGGTTCTCGTATGGTAAGGGAAAGCACAGGCCGTGGAGTGATTCGTCTGACATGATCTTCTTAGTTATGGTGTGGATATTGATGCTGTCGCCGGATGGCTAGGCTCTTACGGTGGCGAGGACAGCACTAGCGACATCAGCAGAGGTAGGTCCTCTCTTCGTTACTCTTGCCCAGGTGGTCTCTCCACCTAGCGTGCTCTTGTTGACTGTGAATGGTCGTGTAGGATTATGGGCTGGAACCATCGGCACGCGCCGACTGCTTTCCCTTTTCGAAAAGTACAACATCAAGGCGTCATGGTTCATCCCCGGTCACACGCTGGAGACGTTCCCTGAGGAGTGCGCCATGGTGCGCGATGCAGGCCATGAGATTGGTCTGCATGGGTACAGCCACGAGAACCCTGTCGACATGACCCTTGAGCAGCAGCGAGACGTCCTTGATAAGACGTGGAAGATGCTGACTGAGTTCTGCGGTGGCAAGCCGCCCAAGGGCAGCGTCGCCCCTTGGTGGGAGACCAGTGAGGAGGGTACCGAGCTGTTGCTCAGCTACGGTATTGAGTATGATCACTCAATGTCCCACCATGACTGCCAAGCATATTGGCTGCGTACGGGAGACACCTGGACCAAGATCGATTATACCAAGAAGGCCGAGGAGTGGATGAAGCCTCTCGTGAAGGGTAAGGAGACGGGCCTGGTTGAGATCCCAGGATCTTGGTACATCGACGATTTGCCCCCTATGATGTTCATGAAGAACTCGGCCAACTCCCACGGTTGGGTGAACCCGAGGTAAGTCCGAAACGTTCCTGGAGGTGCTTGACGGCTCGGCTGATCATTTTTGTCTAGGGATGTGGAAGACATTTGGCGGGACCACTTCGACTACTTCTATAGAGAATATGGTAAGCTCCACTCCCGCTAATGAAAGACAACTTTGATGCTGATTGGCGGCGAAAGACGAATTCATCTTTCCGATGACGATCCACCCGGATGTTTCGGGTAGACCGCATGTTCTCTTGATGCACGAGCGCATTATTGAGCACATCAACAAGCACGAGGGTGTTGAGTGGGTCACTATGGGAGAGGTAAGTCGCCCCTGTCAACACAAGCCACATCATAGGAAATGAGGAGGATCTAACATCACCTCAGATGAGCGACTGGTTTAAGTCTAAGAACCCCGTACCGGAAGGTGGTTTGATGCCGGCGAGCAGGGAAGAAGTCATGAAGAAGTACGAGGAGTGGAAGAAGACACAGGCGTAGACTTGGCACTTGGCCAGTTGAAAATACCTACTAGTACATATACATGCAGCTAATGAAATGAATGACATCAGATACGTATTTCTAGTGTCTAAGTACGCAGAGTGTTGTAGTAGTATTGCTGCTTTAAGGAATTTTATTGTTTTTATTCTATTTTCTGATATCAGAGCTAGGGTCAGATTGGTCCCAGTGGCATACGGCGTGGAGGGTAGGCCTGCATGTTTAAACTAGGCTCTAAGGAATCTCATGGTCTTGGTCAGGTCGTCCAACATAGTCTCGGCCGATTTTCGGGGCTAGACTTGCAGTCTGGTTGATGGATAGCCAAATATTCATTCATCATGGTGTTAATAGTCTCATTGAGATGTCAATATAACATTCAATCAAGGCATATCAATAGCTCCTCCATTCGAGTTAGACCCGGGAGTGTCAACAGTGATGCATCTATTCAGCGCGAGGCAGCAAGAATTCTAGGCGGCTTGCATCAAATCGTCTATGATCTTGGCGGCAGCCAACACAGTCTCCTCCTCCAATTTCCGACCCACGATCTGCAGTCCAACCGGTAGTTCCAGAGCTGCCATCTCCTTGCTATTATCCTCCCAAAGCTTCTTGTTCCACTCATCCTCCGGTCCCCTGATCTCATGCGCCCATGGCTCGCTCAAATCGTCTTGAGAAACTTTGCCTCCACGAATCACAAGTGCTGGATAGTCCAAGAAATTCCACACCTTGGTGTACCCAACCCAGCGGCATCCGGCATGGGGCACAGCGCTATGGGGCATCGGAGGCATCAGGAGAATGTCCACCGCGCGACCGGTCGTGGGTGAACGGATGGACCTCCACTTTTCCATGTAAGCTTGCTGCATGTCCCACTTGCGCCTGTTCAGCTGCCAGTAGTCATAGACGGAGATGGCCTTGCCGCGGTTGATCAGACGCTCGACGTGAGGGATGAAGGGTTCGCCTCCGGCGAGTACGTCTTTGCGAATGTCTTCGCAGCCATCGGCAGTATAGTACAAGTCCTTCAGTCAGTCCGGTTAGCATCTACCACAAAGTAGAGGTCCTTTAAAGAAGTCCTCTTACCATGACTCGAATGCAGTCCTCGTGCAAGTCGGCGTTCCATTCCAACACTTCATGTCCAGCTGCACGAAGAGACTCAACGGCAGACCGAAGGACACGTGTCGAGGGCGGATGAGGTCTGACGACGTTGTCGTCAAATAGCACCCCTATTGTCAGTGGACGAGACAGCGTTTCTTGATAGAAATCTTCCCGCCAGGGAATCGGGACACAACGAGAGTCCATTTCCCAGGGCTTCTCGTTGATGAGATGTTTCATCGTCATTTGTATGGTGCTCAAGCTACGAGCCATGGGTCCGATAGATGACGGGACATGTTCCTGGCCCTCTGTCGAGACTGGGACGCCACGGTAAGGCAGTCGAGCGCTCTTGATCGTTAATCAGCTGAGGTGCTCATAGTACCGTCATGTTGGAAGATCCTCGGCAAGGATGGGAATGATGAACTCACGCTTGGCTTGAAGCCATAGGTCCCATTCATGTGCGACGGAATGCGAATGCTGCCTCCGATGTCAGTGCCCCAACCCAGCATGGATGCTTGGGTTGCAAGCAAGGCCGCCTCGCCTCCAGTGGAGCCACCTGGTGTGTAGTCCTTGCTGAGCGGGTTCGTGGTCAGACCCCAGAGAGGGTTGTCTGTCTCGCACCACTATTGGACAAAGTCAGCGACCTATTCCAGCTTATGTTGGGGTGAGTCCGTCGGGATGTACGGACAACAGACTCACCATGATGCTCTGAGGCAGGTTAGTCTTCGCAATGACGACAGCGCCCAGCTTTTTCAGCATCTTGACTACAGCTGCGTCATCAGATGCTGGTGAGAAAGATCTTCCCACATATCCCAATGTAGAATCGAAGCCCTTGACATTGAACTGGTCTTTCAATGTGACTGGTATTCCATGCAGAGGGCCCACTACCACTCCGTTCTTCGCGAAGTAAGCATCCAAGTCTCTGGCTTGCTCCAGTGCATCTTCAAAGAGAACTTCGGTTAAGCTAGATTGAAGTTTAGTAGGCCAGAACTCAATGGGAAACTTTTGAACCATACCTGTTGGTCTGTGAGCATGGTGCATAAGGTTAGCATACGCTCTACACAGCATCTAGCTTGGACTTGGCAGCCGGGTTGTCACACCTTTTCATGGGTTTCTACGGCTCTACAGTTTTTGAATATTAGCACTCTTGAGCCTTATGGTTTGGAAAAGGCGTCTGAGCAAGACAGGAAAATAAGAACCAAGACGCACTTTCTGATATAAGCCTTGACCACGTCCTCGCTGCTTACTTCGCCCCGAGAGATCTTGTCAACAAGGGCCTCGGCATCAGGAATGGCGGTTATGTTTCCATTGCTGTCGTTGACGCCTGTCGATGCTTTCAAAACAGCTGCAGCGATCGCCTCCTGTCTCTGAAGTCTTTTCTTGGCAACCACCTCCTGCCAGGTTTGAGCCGGCTTAGAAGTCGTAACTTGCGTCATTGTGCTCTTTCGGCGGACCGTATACAGTTGATACAACAAAAAAAGAGCCAAAAGTCTTTCCAATACTAAGCGTGTCAACGTTGTGCAGAATCAACACAAGCCAACGTGACTCGATCGCGGCGCCGTTCTACTGGAGAGATCCGGTATCCCGAGCGCAGTCGGGATGCCGACGATGGCCAATCAGACCAATCACTGGCGGGGAAATCGGAATGCTGGCGAGATCGGACAAGAATCGGCAAGTTGCCCCGAGTAGGGCTTATCAGTGGAGACAAGCAATCCCGGGGAGCTCTCTTATCTGCTCAGTAACCCCGCGGGTTTCGTTGCCTTCTCCAAGCCCATCCTGGCCATGCACGGTGTCGCGCAGCGCACCCTCCGAGAGTGGGGGACGGGTGGCGGCCCAGATGCTCGCGATGAACTTGGAGAGTGGGAGAAGTGGGAGCTCATCATGGAGGCTCGACTGACAACTTCGCGAGTCGCGACTGTGAGTTTGGAACGACAGGGCACTCTCTCAATTGCAAAAGAAACTGTTTTTGAACATCTTACCATCAGCCCAACATCGAACCATTTCCATGAAATGAGGTGATGATCTTTCTTGGACGATTTGCAGAGTGAGGATTCTGCGACATTCATCTCAGCTCTTAAACACAGCAAGAAAGGCAGAGTTTATCTCCCAATCATTCAGATCATTCACACGCCTCATTTCATCATTACAAACCCCCTTCCTACAACTCTTGAATAACACCGAGAGCGTCTTGCAGAAGCGCTCAAGCATTTCCAAGAGCGTCTTCAACCACAGCCACACATTAAACATGACAACGAGTTCAGCAACGTCGCAGACCAATGGCGGCACAAACGGTCACTCGGTGCAACCCCAAAACGGCAACTCAGCTGCCGGTGGGAAATCCGATGTTTGCGTTGTCGGAGCCGGCCCTGCCGGCCTGATGCTCGGGTACGTGCCCCACCCAGCCCCGGAATCCCGGAGCGCAACTGACACACCCCGTCTAGTTCTTTGCTGGCGAGATTCGGCCAAAAGGTGGAGCTGATTGACGAGAGACCCGATCAGACAACGGTCGGTCGTGCCGATGGCATCCAACCAAAGTCCATCGAGACCTTCCAGATGCTCCGCATAGGTGACGAGCTCCTCCGTGATGGAGTTAAAGTGCATGACATTTGCATGTGGCAAAGTTCCAGCGATGCCGACCTCCACCGCATCAGCCGTTCCATTCACTACCCAGCATCAGTCGTCGACCTTCTTCAGCCGTACATCTTGCTGTGTCATCAAGGCATGATCGAGTCTGTCTTTATCGACGACTTCCGCAAGAGCGGCTTCGAGGTGAAGCGTAGCCACAGTTTCCAGACTTACACGACATTGGAAGATGGCTCTCTGCAGATTGAGGCCGATCATCACGAACATGGCCCAGCCAAGATCCTCACAGACTATGTCGTGGGCTGTGACGGCGCCCGCTCCCGTGTTCGTCAGTCCATTCCCGACACCTACGCACAAGGAACACCACACACATCCGTGTGGGGTGTCCTCGATGGTGAGCTGGAAACCGACTTTCCCGATATCTGGAGCAAGACCGTCGTCTTCTCGGAACAGCATGGTTCTATCCTCATCATTCCCCGTGAGCGTAATATGACACGCTTCTACATCGAGATGAAGGCTTCCACAACATCAAAGAACCTCGGCGAAGAATATGTCATGGAGCAGGCCAAGTTGATTCTCGCCCCTTACAGCGTGAATTGGCGCTCAGTCGAATGGTTTGGCAACTACCAGGTTGCGCAACGTGTCGCCGCCCGCTTCACCGACCCGTCTCAAAGAGCCTTCATCGCCGGAGATGCCAGCCACACGCACAGCCCTAAGGCTGCCCAAGGAATGAACACCAGCATCCACGACTCCTGGAACCTTGGCTGGAAGCTCAACCTCACCCTGCGCGGTCTTGCCAAGGACGGCATCTTGCTGGGTTCGTACGAGGAGGAACGAAAGAAGATCGCTCACGATCTGATCAACTTTGATTTTGAGCATGCCAACGAAATCGCTCGGGGCGATGCGAAGCGTCTTGCCGAGAACTTCAAAACGAATACTCGGTTCATCTCTGGTGTCGGCGTCGAGTACGGCGAGAATCAGCTCAACCGCTCAACCGCAGTTAAAGGCGCAGCGAAGCCCGGTTGCACCCTGCCGCCGGCAAAAGCAACTCGCTACATCGATGCCTGCCCTATTGATGTTCAGCTGGATATTCCCATACTCGGACAGTTCCGCATTTACGTTGTTCTGGACAAGGTTGCCAGTGCGCCAGCCATGTCGTTCCTTACCAGCTTCAACGACTCTGTAGCGGCGGAATCTTCCCTGTTCACACAATTATCAAAGGCCGCCGCTCAATCATACAAGGAGAAGCCAAGGGCGAGGAGAGTTGACGATCAGCATGTGCGCCCTGAACGGTACACATCCGTCAGTGAGCTAAGCACCTTTGCTCTGATTAGTACGTAACAGGTCCCTCCTATTCAAGTGCCGGTGCTAACTTAATCTCCAGCCCCTACGGATAAGAACGACTTTGAGATCTCGTCTCTGCCGCCGGTCTTCTCAAGGAGTGGCTGGACCGTCTACCTCGACGACGTCGCGCCGCTCGACACGCAAGGCCGCTCATGCACCGACAAGTGGCTCGGGGGACTCGCAGCAGACGAAGCTGCCATCATTATTGTCAGGCCTGACGGTTACGTCGGTTCAATTGGCCGATGGGACACGACGGAATCCACCAGTGGACGGTCCGCTGCCCAATGGCTCGACGACTATTTTGGAGGGTTTCTGCAAGTCCCCGCAGCTAACTAATTTGAATTTTCCGAGAAAGCAACCTAAGAACAGAGAGAAAAATAAAGCGCAACGCGGGTAGGGCGGTAGGAATCTCAGGGTCTCACAGGCATTACGACACGGGCGCCACACATGCGTGCCCATTTTTAAACAGAGATTTCTCGTAGATCCAAAGCACGTGCTTGAATCTCGGTCGCAACTGACTCTTTGTGATGGCATTCGGACCCTGAGAAGACCCTGAATTGATCAATGGGGGGCCTCGGAGACTCAATATCTGCATGGTCCCTTAGGTAATTTGATTAAACATGGAACGCGACCCGTTTTGTGCAAGTGGATGCCCCGGTTATGCCTCCATACAGTCCTCCAGGGTAATATTTCCCCTGTAACTACAAAATCTGACACTTTTTGCAGGGATCGCGATGTCTCAACCAGGGCTTCTGACGCCTCGCGCCCCTGCCCACACGCTCTATAGGTTTGATACTCTGTTTACAGAAGCATATTACTTCTTCTGGACGATATAAATAATGCTAATTTTAAGTTAGAATTTAACGATAAATACATCCAGCCAACCCTAAGAGACATTAAGGCTATCTTAACTACAACCTGCACAAGCCTTCTGCCTACCTCCACACCTACTTCTAGCCTCTACCCCTCATAGCGTTAGCTGCTAATATATGCCTCTATATCTCAAGATAACCTAGCACCTGCTGTAGCCTCATACTATAAGCCTTCTATGTGTTATGCGCTCTATAGCAGCGCATATACTAGCGATAGCAAGCCTATCAGCCCTCTACAGCACCTCTATTTTCAACTCCTCAGCCCTCACTATAGGCACTTTTAGGCCCTAAGATTTAAGGTTCCTGCCTACTATGCTATCGCCAGTAGAAGGGTTAAGTGCCACTATACCTATCGATTTGACGCTCTCACTATGCAGCTCCAGCCTAAAGATTATTTCTCTTACTGATATAGTAGTTAAAAACCTCTTTTTTTCACTAATCTCACTTTTTCTGCTAGTCTCTGCTATGCCTCTATACTTACAGCCTTATACACCTAAAGCTTAAGTTATTAATCTCTCTAGCAATAACCTCTCTAGCTTTAATTTTAAGATAAACTACTGCTTCTACTATTAAGCTATATTTAAATAATAAATTGAGATTTAAGCCCTATATTACTATGCTAGCCTATTATATTATAAGATTACTAATAAAATAGAAGTCTCTCTATATTAAGTGCAGTATGCCCTCTTTTTAGCGCACTAAGAGAGTGATTATAAGGCATGCCGATAAGGCTGCAAGCTACTAATTTATATGCTATACTGCTATAAAATCAAAGATTAAATACTTACTAACCCTATTAACTGCTTTATACTATAGCTAGATATTTCCTACTTTATATTAAACCTTTCTACTTACTTAGAACAAGCTATAAATACTACTATAAAGTTTCTTAGTTACTAATATATCTTCTGCCCTTACTATATTACCCTGCCTCAGCATATTAAGTAGGCTAGGCTAGCATTTACACTACAGTTTGCTAATCTCTTAAAAAAAGATTAAGATTTATAAGTTTAGTTAGATAAAATATAGTATAACAGCATATTATATAGCTATTAGTTTCTAACTATTAAGGCTGATGAAGATGCTAGTAATTACTCTTCAGCCTGCATTAAAGCTAATAGATATATATTTTAGGCAGCAATCTCTAGTAATAAAAAGAGCTGCTACTTAATATAAGAGAAAGGCTGAAGTTAAATTAACTATTAGAACTATTATAAGAGAATAATGCCACTATTCTTTAAGTTCTAGCAGCAGAAGCAATAAAACCTTAGCAGATAGAATATTACTTATATATATAATAGCATTTTAGCTTATACTGCTGCTTATACTAAAGATTAAGTATAGGAATATTTCAGCTGCAATCTATTTATCATTTAGCTATCTTAAAGTTCTAACTTAAACCTTATAAAGTATGTCTAAGTATAGATAAAGCATTAGATCAAAAAAAACTACTAACTGCAGCCTATAAGCAAATATCTATATATAGCAGTACTTACTGTATAGGCTGCAGTGCTAAAAGAGTATATCTTCTACTTAGTTAGGTTGATAAAAAGAAGGCTGCAGAAGGTGATTAAGAAGGAAGGTAGCTAGACTAGCTATTAGAGGGCAGTGCAGAGGGATCAGAGCATTGACTACTACATACTACAGTACTATAGGACTATATGTAGTTGTAGTATGTAGTATACTATAAAGAAAAATCTAGTACTATAACTACACTACATACTACTGTAGTTGTAGTATGTAGTATATTACATACTACAAATTATATTACATTTTAGCTATAATATTATATATAAAATAATATACTATATAAATATTAATAAGTTATTTATTAAATAGTTATTATAACTAAAATATAATTTAATATTAAAAAACTATTAAGTTATCTTTATTAATCAGTTATATATATAATTAAATATATATACTAATTATTATTAATTATATATAGTATATAATATTAGTATATATATTATTATAATAATTAATTATTAATTAAATAATTATATAACTAAAAACTAGCTTTAAATAAATACTAGTTAATTAATTAAAATTAAATATCTAGTTTTTAAAGTGTAGTATATAGTATTATACTACATTACTACAGATTTAAAAGTGGGGCTGTAGTATACTACAAAGTTAATAAGTGGGGTTGTAGTATACTACAATTCTTTTTTAAATACTACAACTACACTACACTACATGTAGTATGTAGTATACTACGTAGTTGTAGTACTACTACGTAGTACTTGTCATAGCTCTGGGAGGGATGTAGTTTTGCTGGCTAAAACCCCTTTTTTTCATGATATATCATCATACCAAAATTAACGTTCCAGCTAAGCCGGAATATTCAAAATCCGGCGTTTTTTGAGTCACTGGTGGCGTCAATATATCGATTAACAGGGCCCGTACGCATGTATCGCTCGAAGTACCGACAGGGGAAATATTTACCTGGAGGAGTGTACGTCCCGCCTCCAGCCAACGAGGGTCCGGGGAACGGCTGCAAGCTGCAAGAGTTCCATGTCTTCGATGTCTTAGTGTCCTACGTCATCAACCGTCCCCCTGTTTTCTGCAAGCTCGTCCCCCGGAATGCAGGGCGCCCGACAGGCATGAATCACCAGTGCATGCAAATGGGCGCATTGTTTCAGGACCTTTCCCTGTTTGCCAAAGTCAAAACTCGGGCAAGGCCAGAGTTGATTGGAGTCGAGGGCTGAGCCATCCCAGCAGCGATACATGGATGAGGGCGAACAGCAAGTTTTGGCAGAGACGGTGCCTCCTAAAGTGGGGGTGGAGACCCGTAATCTTTCAGGCGTAATCCTAGAGCTTCGATTGGATGCGATATTGAACAAGGCCAATCTGGGGTTGCGATAGAGCCCACGAGGTTTTGATCATATCTACAGGGCAGACAAGACACACCGATAACATACAGTACTCCAGGGAAATATTTGGCCTGTCGGTTCTGAGACAACCCTGCTATATCCCTGAAGGTGACTTCGAAGAGTGTTTTTCACGCTTAGAAAAATGAATTTTAACGCTATAAATACGTTTTAAATTTCATTCTATAGAGAATAAGTATATCTCTATTTTTATGAAATTTTCCGTTTCAAAAAACGTTGAGGTTTAGGGGAAATACAGGGTTTAGAAAGATCACATATTTGTATACTGTTTCATTAAGAAGGTAACTACAGGGGAAAAATTCCCCCGGTAGACTGTAGCCCTCTCACCTTTATCCGTATCTCTCGGCCTCTCCCTGCTATTCGTTACACTCAGGCTACTCTGTACTCATCGGTGAGCCAACGGTGAAGATCCCCCAGACGCCGCCACGGCAGATGCCCCTGTCGATTGTTTTCCTACCCTAGACAAAGGGCTGTCAAAATCACCGTCGATATGTCAGCTGTCAAGTGATTGTCGAACCAGACCCTTGGCTTTGCTGTACCACTCTCAGCTTGGCGTCCTGTCCACCCTTGGACCTGTGTCTTCCCGTCCTCAATAAAGCTGAGGGCGTCCGTCTCCTCGGGGCCTAGCTTGTGTCGCCAACTCCCTGATTGCAAGTTTCTCGTCTTTGTTTGAGAGAGCAGAGTCGGATCCTTCAGTCTTTCCCTCCCCCTCTTTCACATCATCAACCTCTTCCCCTCCTGTCCCAAGATGGCTTCGGTCAGCGAGAAGAGCACCGGCAAGGGAGCCACGGAGCAGGGCTTGACACAGTCCCGCTCCAACTCCCTCCAGCGCGGCGACGCAGAGTCGCTCGAGGACGCGGCCGTCGCCGACTTCTACAATGGCGCCGTCAACGAGCAGTTCCGTTTGAAGTCCGAGCTCGTCGCGAAACATCTCGGAGAGATCGGCATGGGAAAGTGAGTTTCTAGCGTCTGAGCGAACAGATCGCCGTGCTCAATTGAAACTGGCAGTTGGCTAACCACAGCGGCTCCGGTCGCATTTCTGCAGATTCCAATGGATTCTCTTCGTCGTCAACGGCTTTGGATGGATCGTCGACAACTTCTGGTCGCAAGGCATCACCGCCATTCGACCCCCGGTCGGCAATGAGTTCACCGACATTGCCCGCCTCAGCTTCAGCTCGGTCGCGTACTATGTCGGCCTCATCATTGGCGCCTCATTTTGGGGCACCACCGCTGATTTGATCGGTCGCAAGCCCGCCTTCAATGCCACCATTCTGTACGGTGGCATCTTCGGCTGTGCCGTTGCGGGAACCACGAACTTCACGGCCTTCTGCGCTCTCTGGGCCATCATTGGTACCGCGGCCGGCGGCAACGTGCCCGTTGACAGTGTCGTTTTCCTGGAGTTTGTTCCCCAGAGCCATCAGTGGATGCTCGTCACTCTGTCAGCTTGGTGGAACTTGGGCCAGGTCATTGTCTCACTTTTGGCTTGGGTCTTCTTGGCCAACTTTGCCTGCCCTGCGAGCGACGCTCCCTGCAGGATGCAGGACAACATGGGCTGGTGAGTGGAAATTGCCAATCTTTCAAAGGGATGACTTTCCTGACAATGTGATGTTCCAGGCGCTACCTCATGATTACACTCGGCGGTATCGCGATTGCTTTCGCCTTGATCCGCATCTTGGTCTTCAAGATCCCCGAGTCGCCCCGATTCCTCATCTCCAAGGGCCGCGATGCCGAGGCGGTGGAAGCCGTCAACTACATTGCGCGTTACAACGGTCGCCCTGAGCCAATGACCCTCGACATGCTCCAGGCGATTGACAGACGTTTCGCCGAAGTCAGCCAAACAGCCGACGCGCCGGTCGATCCCGATGCTGTCCCGGTCACATCGAAGCTGTCTTACATGGAGATCCTGAAGGAGAGCTTCCAGGACTACAACGCGGACAACTACAAGAAGCTGTTTGCCGGTCGCAAGATGGCGCAGCATACCTCTGTCACCTTCCTGATTTGGTTGACCGTCGGTGTCGCGTACCCGCTTTACTTCGCCTTCATCCCGTCGTATCTGGCGACCAAGGATACCTACTCCGCCAACTCGTCGCTCGATCACACGTACATGGTCTACTGCATTGTCTCGTCAGCTGGAGTCCTCGGCCCCCTTGCCGCTGGATTCCTCGTGGAAACGAGGTTCGGCCGCCGATGGATGATGGTAGCGTCGGCTGTATTGACTGGTGTCTTCCTGTTTGCGTACACCTCCGTCGGCACTGAGGCCGCGGATGTCGGCTTCCAGTGTGCCACTGCTATTCTTGGAAACTTTGGTAAGTCAAATTTCTATCATTGGTATTGAGATGTTTGCTAATTGTCGGCCATATAGAATACGCAGTGATGTACGCATTCACGCCTGAGTCATTCCCCAGTCCAGTCCGTGGAACAGGAACGGGTATCGCCTCGACGCTACTTCGTCTTGGTGGACTGGTGGCATCTTTCATTTCGACCTACGCCGGATACACCACTGTACCGATATACGCCAGTGCTGCGTTGTGGATTGTGGTTGGCGTGTTCTGCTTCGGCTTGCCCTATGAGACCCACGGGCATGCTTCAATTTGATGAATGTATCTTTAGACTTGATTTCAGCCACATGTTTCTTGGCTGCTTTGTTGACACTCTCCACGCTTTAACGCGCCTGGATCAATATACTGGACCAGACATGCAGATGGCGCGGTCAAATTTGCCAATGACCACCAAGTTCTACATGCGTGAGAGTGAATATGACAATCCCATGCAGCTTGATGTATATCCACCCCTCTACCATTGAAGCTTCAAGATCTGTTGGGATACAGTTGCAAAAGTATCATTCGAGCGCTGACTTGTTGAATTGAATGAGCTTCTGGCTCGTGGCTTGAATCGCTTCCTGGAATTCCAAATCTCTAGCGTTGGGACCACGATAATTTGCCAGAAGCTGGGTTTTGCCACCATCAGTGTGATGCTAATTTCACGGAGAAGAACTTCCAGCGAACTGCTGAGATCCGTGCAGGTTACACTGACATGAAAATGGCATCAACCTTGTGGTAGGAAAGGGGAAACAGCATGTGGTGGGCTCGTCCCGCGTACTCGGTACCAAGCCGGCGGACACTAGTCATCCAGATCAAGGAGTTGACTAACCGAAATTCCTATCTAGTTCCCATGAAGAGTCCAGAACATCACCTAGGTTAGCTGCGTCGCATCCGTGTACGCCGCGCCAGAAACGCGGGGTCGGAGAATATCCTGCATATTCCACCTTCTGACAAGCCCCTGGCCATGCTTATCAAGCGTGGGTTACTGCTTTCGTCACTTTCCCATTCGTCAATGGCTCTGGAGTGGACTGGCAGTCTGGGGTAGTTGAGATAGGGGTATCGCCCGGTCAAGGTCAAGGGCTGTTGTCCCCCACTCTCGAGATAGATCCACCAGCTACCCCAACGTCGGGTGCTGCCAGCCTCCACTTCCACTCCCGGGGGATGGGGAATCGTGAGCTAGCACGCAATGGAGCAACGGAATGATCTCTAGAAGTTGAGCAGATTCGATCTTTTGTGGAGTGGTTGTGGCTTTACAGCTTGGATTCAAGCCTCAGTTGAACTGCTCAAAACCCGGCTTCTCCAACGGTCTTGACTGGCTTAATACGGCACAACCATTTCAGGACATCTAACTGAGATTGGTAGAGATAACCATCGTTCGATCTTTCACTCATACCCAGTCATCAACTACCAACATGCCTAAAGCCACTACCCCTCCCCCGGTCTACGCCGCACTCAAGGACACGGCCCTCTTCACCCCCTTGAAGCTTGGAGGCCTGAGCCTCCAGCACCGTATTGTTCAGGTGCGTCTTACCATCATCATCCGCCATCCTTGATCATTACGCTAACATAACCAAAAGGCACCATGCACCCGTATGCGCAGCGAGTTTGAGTCTCGCGGAGTTCATGTCCCTGGTTCTCGCGTCGTCAAGTACTACGGCGAGCGCGCCAGTGCAGGCGGTCTCCAGATCACCGAGGCTACCGATATCTGCCTCAATGCCAGTGCTTACCCCGGCGTGGCGGGCGTTTTCACAGACTCTCAGCTGCAAGGCTGGAAGAAGGTGACAGACGCCGTCCACGCCAAGGGTGGTTTCATCTATGTTCAGCTATGGCACACTGGCAGAGCTTCCTCCGCAGGCATGCGCGGAGGCGAGACTCCCATCTCGTCGGGAACCCAGCCTATGGACGGAAAGTACCTTGACGGCACTGAGTGCAAGGATGGACCACCGAGAGCAATGACTGTGGACGAGATTAAGGCCCTCACTGCTGAGTGGGCGGCTGCCTCCAAGCGTGCTGTTGAGGTGGCTGGTTTCGACGGTGTTGAAATTCACGGTACGATGCAGCGTATAGTATAAAGGTGAAGATGTACTAATGAGGGCAATAGGTGCGAACGGTTACCTTCTTGAGCAGTTCCTGCACGACAACATCAACACCCGTACGGACGCCTACGGCGGCTCCATCGAGAACCGCTCAAGATTCCTGCTCGAGGTTGTCGAGGCGGTAGCCGCCGCTATTGGCCCTGAGAAGGTTGGCCTCCGCCTCTCACCTTACAACTACTTCCAAGGCACCAAGGACAGTGACCCCAACAAGCACTGGGCCTACATCTCAGAGCGCCTGGCTGGGCTTCCTGAGAGCCAAAGACCTGCCTATGTCCACATGTAAGCCTCTCGACTGTCGCTCATAACAACCAACGAATGCTTACACAATGTCCAGGATCGAGCCCCGCTTCGACGAGGTTCTCGACGAGGAGCAGAAGCTGGCTTCTCTCGGCAAGCAGAGCAACAACCTGACTCAGTTCAGGGATATCCTCAAGCCCGCCGGTATCCACTTCCTTGCTGCCGGCAACTTTAATAGAGACAACGCGCCGACGAAGGTGAAGAGCGGAGAGGCCGACGCGATTGTTTTTGGCAGACACTTCATCGCCAACCCCGATCTTGTGGAGCGGTTGAAGAGCGGTTACGCCCTGAACCCTTACGACCGATCCACATTCTACGGTGCGGAGCCCCCTGAGAAGGGTTACAATGATTATGAGTTTTACAAGGTCGATAATGCGGAGGTCGCGGCGCAGGCATAAACGGTTTGGAATCTTACGCGGGTCAAAACGACCACACCATTTAGTCGTATAGCGACGCATGATGATGATAGAATATGCATTGAGAAAATATAGAAAAGTTCAAGTTACTTTAAACCACATCGGCCTTGGTAGTACCACATACATACTTTCTACAAAGCTTTAGTAATTAGCCTCGTTGTTTTGAAATCGAAATAAGTTCCTGTACACCTCATTAAGAAAGCTGAAGGCCATTCACACGAAAGCGAAGAGTATGATCATCACCGTATTTCTTAGGTGGCCTTCCTGATCTATAACACACGATGAAGCTGAGGCTGAAAGCTCATTAGTATGGCGTCTGTGAATGATCGTTGCGACAGTTCTTTCACAGTGCGGTGGAGCACGGTATTGACTTTGCTGGTCAGCTCTACCATCTAGGTACGTATAGAAGACACATGTACGAATTGGGAATCAATGTTCGAAAGAAATTACGTTGTTTTCTACAAGTGCAAGGTTTTACAGACTCGGTCTAGGTGTATGTTCGCTCTGTGATGCAGCTGCCATCGGAGTAGACGGCCACTTGGACTCAATGTCCTTCCACATGTCATAGGTCAGCAACCACCTTCCGACGCCATGGTACCTCCAAGGGAACGGATCCTCTCCTGTTTCTTGAGACTCAGGCAAGACAGGCGACTCTCCGCTCAACCACTTGTCGTCCATCTCACCAAATTGCGTGAACTTCGCGTCACGTTCAACCTGTTCCTCTCCGTCGTGGAGATGATACATCCACTGGTTGTATGTACCGCGGCGCACAACCTTCTCCGTTCTTTCCCGACGGCAGTCCTCATAGATCTTCAAGGCTTGCTTCTTTCCCGCGGCTGACTTGTCAGTCAAGCGAGCAAGGCAGAGACCAAGAACTCCGCCATCCTCAAGTGCCATGCCAGCACCACTGGCAAGGTAGGGCAGGGTGGCGTGGACGGCGTCGCCGAGCATGGTGAACGCGCCAGACGGGTGAGACCACGTAGGGTCGAGGCCGGGCCTGATGCAAAGCCTCCACTTGAGAACCTCATCGCACATGAGAAGCATCTTGCTAATACGGGGGTCCCACCCTTCATAGTGCGCTCGCATCTCTTCGATGTTGCCTTTGAGGGTGTTTCCTCCGTCGACGGGCATGTCGTCGGGGACCAGAAGAACCATGTTGAACAGCTTGCCGCCCTTGAGAACGTAGTTGACGGCGTGCTTGTCGGGGCCAACCCAGTAGTTGACTTGGGGGTTCTCAACGAAGTGCCGCAGCTCAGGATCTTTGAGCATGTCGGCGGTGTTCAGGAGAAGCCGGTATGCCAAGTCGCCGGTAAGCTGGGGCGGATCGGACTTGCCGAGGAACTGCTCTCTAAGGTTGGAAGCGATGCCATCTGCGCCAACAATGAGGTCGGCAGTCATGCTTCTTCCGTCCGCCAAGAACACGGTTGATGACATCTGGTCCTCAGACACAGTGAATGTTTCGACCTTGGCGTTTGTGAGCAACTCGGCTCCTAACTCGACGGCGCGCTCAAGGAGGCATCGGTGGAGATCCGATCGATGAAAGTCCCAAAAGGGGAAACCACCTGCTGCGGCTGCGTACTTGTGGTAGTCCATGTCGCCCAAGAAGTTGCCCTTCCAGCCGATAAAGTTGCATTTCTGCGGCTTGGTCGCATACTTCTCCAGCTTCTCCTCCAAGCCCCAGGAGAATAGTACGCGGGCTGCATTGGGCAGGACTTGGATACCAGCGCCGACCTCGCCGATGGCTGGCGCAGATTCAAGGACTGTCACTTCATGTCCGGCTAGCAATGTTGCGATAGCCGCTCCTAGGCCACCAAGACCAGCGCCGACGATGATGACCTATTCGCATGGTTAGCTACCGTCTTTGTTGCGACGATGATTGCATCATCCTGATGTTTAGGAGGGGAAGGGAGCATTATGCACTCACGTGTAGCCTGCTACTGTCATCTCGCTGGATCTTTTCTTGAATGATATAACTCCTTGCCGATGCCATGATGTTGACTAGACTTGACTACAACACCGAGGAGATTCAGGCGCGATTCGGAAGACGAGCTTTTGTTTACTCAGCAGATGAGTAGATGAGACAATGCGACTGGTACGGGGGCCCAAGAATTGACCCAATGACCAAATGCCTTGTCCGCATGCATAAATATGATTAAGGCCCGGGAGGAACTCTTCTCCAAAGACGCAGAGCGGCGAGCATGTGGTCACTCTTGCGCCTCATTCCATCACACATCAATATCCTAAGAGTGGAATTGATCGCATCATGGACACCACTTCGACTCAATCCGATGGTCGCACAAAGTGTTGTCACGAATGCCGAGTCTGCGCCGTGCACAGCATGACCCCTCTTCCGGCTACCCATCTCCGAGTTCTCCTTCGTCTTTCGTAAACTCAACTGGTATCTCCAAACTATCAGACGTCCGCTCCAATGAGATAAGACACGCCCGCATTTGGAGTCTATCATACAAGCGCGGCCCCCGAAGTCGCGTTACCCCACTCTTATCTCTTGGGCGAGCTGTCCTGGGGTGGGATCGCGGAGAACCGATGTCTTATCAGGAGTGGCGTAAGTGGGGGAGGGGCATGCCGACCATCGCCCTCCGTCAACCTGCGAATATCTCGCACTCCTATCAACATCCTCGTAGCAGATACGGGTTGCAACGCTACACACTATGCAAGATACCGCAACCGCGCAGCGCCGAGAGAGCCAGAATGCGGAGAAGTGGAACCGATCCTACGGCGTCGCACGGCCTATGACCATCCCCATTCCCCCATCTCCGGCGATATGATCCAATTCGCAACCCAGATCGTCCTATGCGCACATTCAGCTTTCTTTCCCAGCCTTCAGCAACCTGGCTGAGACTTCTCTACATCCTGTCAGGGGTGAAGAAATTGCACTGTACTCGGAAGTGGATGACCCCCATTGGACAACCATGAGCGACTCCCAGACCGCTATGGCAGGCAGCGCCAGCTATCGTCACAACAGCGAGAGCTCGGACGGTTACCTAGGTGAAGAGAAGACGTTCACCTGCTCTCACCCGGGCTGCAGCAAACGGTTTACTCGGGCTGAGCATATGCAACGCCATGCTCTCAATCATCAGCCTGGTGGTTTGAGTTGCGACATTTGCAGCGCTCACTTTAAGCGCCCTGATCTGTTGAGTAAGTTGTAGTAAACCCCTGAATCATCTAGTACACCACTTGATTCAGTGAGTCTCCTGACATGATGGCAACTAACATGACCAGAACGGCATATGGACCGTCACCGTCAAAAGGATCTCGAAGCAGGTGGACCAGGTTTTGGTGTTTTGGACACTAGGAAAAGATCTTGGAAAGCACCAGACGGCTCCGTTGTTGAAAAGAGACCCTGTCCATACCCTCCAGGCAGGGGGAGAACTTCAGGACGCGCACGCCCACAAACCACTCAGGTACCCTCACCGGAACCGGAGCCTGCCGACGGAGACCAGAGTGTCTCTTCTTTTGACGCTGCAGGAGAACAAGACTTCTCAGTTGGGAGTATTTCACCGGATATTCACAGGCGTCACACGGTTGATCTACGACCTGCGAGCTTCGACTCAAACCAGTCTTACCCCTTTGACCGTGGCAACCTATTCGCCACGTCAGAGACCGTCAACGATTTTGCTGGCTTCCCTCCAGCGCTGCAATTTCATGATTTTGGAGCATCCGACAACCAATTCGACCTGGATGCCAATCAGCCTATCAACTGGGGCGACCCATTCTCAAGCGAGCATCTGGACTATGACCAGATCTTCCAGCCGGATACTGCCAGCTCGTTTAATATGCCTTATACCACCGCCTTAGACTACAACTGGCTTTTTAACATGCAAGAGGCTGCTGGCCCCATGATTACGTCAAAAACATCGACCCAAGAGTACAGTACTCAGCTACCGGAGAACCCATCAATTGCACGGACACAGACCAACATTGCCATCACGCCGGAGTCTATGAAGAGCGCTCAGCTTTGGAACGACCCCATGGACGTTGCACCAACCGACAACAGTGGCCAAGATAAGCCGCCAAGCTATAACACCGTTATTCAATCTGCTCCACAAGAGCCACCACCCAGAGAGCCTCCTAGGAGAACTGCACCACGTAGCTCTGCGGAGAGAAACTCGGACATGAACGCCGCACGGCGCGCCGTCGAAGCGTCGGCACCAAGTCGAAAGCGTTATACAGCAGTCAGCCGACCTGCTCCGATTTTGGAGCCAGAGAGACCGCTTTCATCTCTCCGGAAGCCTCTCAACACCCCAACTATCGATGAGAAGATTCGGGAGAGACTTCTCAATACTGTTGATGCAGCCAAGCCGTGTCTCCCTGATCAGCGCTATACCATCTGGGAGCACCCCCTGCTTTCCGTCGAATCACTCAACTCCTATCTTCACCTGTTCTTTACTCGGTTCAACACGGCCTATCCCTTAATGCACCTCGAAACATTCAACTGTGCAGACACGGAGCCGCTGCTCCTTCTTTCTATTCTTCTATTGGGAGCGACTTATTCAAGCAAGGATTGCCACCAACTAGCCGTCTGCATACACGATGTAATCAGACCAAGCATCTTTGCGCATGCTGGATTCTCTCCAAGGCCTGAATTGTGGACACTGCAAACTATTTTGTTGGTGGAGTGCTTCGGAAAGTCTCGTGCAGGGCAGAAGCAGCATGACATGAGCCACCTGTTCCATGGTCTCTTGATTAATCTTATCAGACGTTCTGACTGTCAATCTGTGAGACCGCCGGGTCCACCACCAGTTGGCGGAGATGAGAGTCCCGGATCTTTGGATAAGCTGTGGAAGAAGTGGGCCGAGGCCGAACAAAAGAAGCGGTAAGTTCTGCTCAAAGCATGCTGTGTGGCTAGCGAAGACAACTAACTCGTTAGCAGACTCGCTCTACTTTGCTTCATGTGGGATACGCAGCACGCGGTGCTCTTCTGCCAGAGCCTCTGCATGTCTGCCTTTGAGCTTCGCCTCGAGCTTCCCTGCAACCAGAGCATTTGGGAGGCAAGAGATGCAACTGAGTGGGTATCTGCGTGGCGATCCAGCATTAGCGACCAGAGAACGTTTTACCTTCCTGTTCTGAAGGCGTATCTTATGCCATCCGGTCCGAGAACCCACGGCCTCAGTGGCTTCTCTCGCATTCTTGTGCTCCACGGCCTAATGTCCGTCGCCTGGGACATGGGACGTCGGGATCAGACTGCCCTCGGCGTCATCTCCGGAGAGAGTCCGGGTCCAGGCTCCGGATGGCGCAAAACACTGAGCTCAGGCTACGATGCTTGGCGGAGTGATTTCGACTGGTACTGCAACAACTTCTTTGCCCAGATGCCGCGAGGACCACCATCGCCAGACGATGATGTTCGAAAGATGGAGTTCGAGTCTTTTACGGCGGCATACAAGGCCCTGTATCACTCCGCCCAGGCGCTGCTGAATATGGACTTCTTGGATGTGCAGATTTATGCAGGTGCAAGACACATACTCGGCAGACCAGTGCAGCAGAAGGACTACATGCGGTCCGCGCAGGTCGTCAAGAGATGGGCTGCGGCGACGAATAACGGCCCAGGTGAGGCGCAGGGCTCAAGACCCGGAGAGTCCTCTGCAGCAACACCCTCAGACCAGAGTGTGGGACAGAAGCAGTCTGCTACCGCGGCTGCGTGGCACGCGGCGCAAATGCTGCGAGAAACCAAGAAGACTCTGAGTGGCACGGAGGCGATCAACTTGTTCCACGTGCCGTGGTGTCTGTACCTGGCGACGTTGACGTGTTGGGCGTACCATCATGCGCGGCCGAACAGGAACTACGGCGTGCCTTCGCGCAGAAGCTTTGATGCGATGGGGGAGTTTGACGAGGATGAGGACTGCGAGGAAGACGAGATGATTTGGGACCCGCAGGGTGAGATGGATGCGTTGATCTCAAGTATGTCGGAGAGGGTAGAGCGTAATGATGCTACGTTGAGGAGGGAGAAGAGACGGACCAATGGCTTGGTGTGGATTATGGCGGATATCCTGACGACGGTTAGATGGGGTATTGTGCATGCAGGCGTTGTTGTGTTGAGGGGACTTGTTCCTCAGCGGTTGATTAACCAGTATGAGGAGGCTATTTAACGACATCCCAATGATAAAATGATCAAAGTAGACCTCATTGAGGGTAATCATGAATCAGATATCTTCTCATTTACAAGTAACGATGCATGCCAATGATCGTGAATTCGTGAACAGTATGAACTTGGACCTGATTCCATCCTACATCATTCAGGTTGAACTCCTCCCTAAGTTCCTTGATCGTCTTCTCTATCGACACATCTTACACATGCATGCTCTTGAGATCTTTCTCGTCCAGCGTCTACGAGGAGGACACTGGTACAAATCTACCATTCAACCAGGACGCGGCTTTCCAGCATCCTCCGTCTGCTCGACGTTGATACCCCTCTCCTTCTTCTCATCCAATGTAGGTTCAGCGCCAACCGCGATGATAACCTTGGTACTGGCCCCACCGACACGATACCAAGGCATGTTGAACAATTCTTCCATATGCTCCATCGATAGCCCCTTCGTCTCAGGGTAGGCGAAGTACGCATAGACCGTCATGCACAGCGTAACGCAAGTAAAAAGACAGAACGGGCCCCACGAGTGCATAGCGAGAACCATGTTCGGCTGTGCTCGTGATAAGGCGAAGTTAACCAGGTACTGCCAGGCAATACAGATAGCCATGCAGGTGGAGCGGATCTTGGTTGGGAAGGCTTCCGCGTTGATGATGTACGGCGCGACGGCCCATGAGAAGCTGTAACCGACGGCGAAGATGTAGATGAATACCACGGCTACCAAGCCGCCGGCCTTGGAGATCTCTCCGGACTTGTCGGAGACCGCGAGGAAGACGGTGATGTAGGTGAGGGACACAAGGATGAGGCCTGAGCCGACGAAGAGCCCAGTTCGGCGACCGAGTCTATCGATAATGAAGAGGCAGTAGAGAAGGACGGAGAAGAACTTGACCATTCCGTAGATGCCTGCAAAGAGGTAGTTGAAGGAGTTCGACGTGATGCCGATAGACTCTAAGATCTGCGTGCGGGCGTTAGCATATCCTCAAGGCACACTATCATATGTTTGGGCGGGATATTGACTTACGGAGGTCATGTAGTATGTCAAGGTATTCCCGCCAGAAAACTGGAACCCAATCTGCATCATCATAACCAAAGCAAGACGCTTTCGAACATTTGAAGAAGCCATCTCCTTCAGGAAACCCTTGAAGCCAGGGGCAAGAGCAAGCTCATGCTCGAGTCCAGCGCGGATATCGTACAGCTCCCGGCGAAGGTACGCGTGATCTCTAGGAAGAGACCTCAGGTCCTCGAGTGCTGCCTCAGCGGCCTCTGACTTGCCCTTGCTCAGCAGCCATCTCGGCGATTCCGGCACGAAGAACAGCCCGACGATGAGAATGATGCCAGGCAAGGCCTGGACGCCCATGGGAACTTGCCATTGTGCGTTGGAGCCGCCGAGGTTCAGCAGCGCGCCATAGTTGATCCAGTACGCGAGGCCGACAGAAAGCATCGTGTTGGCGTTGTATGATGCGGTCAAGCCGCCTCGGATGGCGCTGGGCGCGATCTCCGCCATGTAGTTCGTCCCGACGACGCTGGCTGCCCCGGATCCTGCCCCTGACAGGAATCGGCCGACAAGGAGTTCGGCTCTGCCTCCGGAACCCCCCGGGTTGGCGCTCATCAAGATGGCCGACACGGAGTAGACGAAGGCAGAGAGGCCTAGAGACCACTTCCTGCCCAGCTTATCGTTGATAGGGGCGATGATGAGAGACCCGACGCAGGAGCCGAGGATCAGCATGGACGTGATCCAAGCCTTCCAGTCTGCGAGGGACTCTTCCGACATGCCGCTCAGCTCGAAGTGTTTCTTGAAAGGCGAGAAGGCGAGGACACCCGATATGTTGGCCGTGTTGAAGCCTGTTGATGACACCAGCGGTTAGTACGCCAATGCTTGGCATGCCGCTGCTGAAAGCTTGTCTACGCACCATGGGCTGAGCCGGAGAAGGAGAGGATGATTGCATAGCAGAGAATCTTCCACGAAATCGCCTCTTTCGGGGTTTGCTCGTATATCCTCTTGTCGATGATGGCCATTGCAAAATGCTTTGCTAAGTTCCCATAAAGAGTTGAGACTTCTCAAGGCTTCTGAGAAAGATGGAAAGGATCGGGCTCAGATTTGAATCATGCCATGGGAGGCGGGAAGACTGAGTTCCCCGTCTGGGTCGTGCCATGGGGACTCCGCAAATCCCTAGGTGGAGATCGAGCCACTTAAACCTCTAAGGCATCCCAAAACTGGATCTAGAGCCGCCTGATCCGGTTCAAGATGGCGTTGTTCATGGTGGTGGGGGGGAATAGAAGCATATGTCATGTTGAGGAGGAGCCGGGCAAAATTGCTTGTTCTCATCTCTTATCCCACATGAACGAGTGTGAAACTCGGGAATCGTCACAAACCATTTTCAGTCAAGGTTCGTCTTGACGACGCATGGTGTAAGTTGGAACCAGCTGGGGAAGTGGTGCGGGAATGGTCCGTCGTTGGCGGTGACCGTGCTTACACCCCATGGGCAACGCGTTCCTAGTACGGGGTAGACCCGCAGTCGTGCACTGTTCAAACAATAAGCTTCGCGGGATTGGGTGGACTTGTCCGGGTCTCCTTCTGTATTCGGATCATTCCAGGTGCTGGCGTTGGTTCCGGTGGCCGGAGTAGTCCGTTCGGCCGGATGGCTCCGTCTACACACCCCAGAGTTTGAACATCGGCTGAGGCTCAACGCTCACGGTCCGATTAAGACCTGACGATTAGAAATGTAAAATTATGAAGCCTTGGAATCATGAGTGCAACGTGCTCTGGAGATATGACGGGCAAAAGCATCGGTCCGTTGTCCGTCTTGCATTCCACCAATCTCAATGATTGTGGGGTCACCCCGACTTGAATGCCGTAGCAGATGTCGTATAAGAGGTTTCATGCCCTGGATTTATGGCAAGTTTGTCTCTCTATTAACTTATCTTTTTATCAATCACTCTGTTGAAGATTGAGTGCTTACAGTCCGTTGCGTTGACAGCGTCCGCCCCCGACTTTGACCCGGAAGGAAAATTTCCGCTAGCCCAAAAACCCCCTAAATTACCCTAAACTTCACACCTTAATAACTCTATGCGTACGCAATGCGCGTAGCTAGAAATTTGATCAATTAGTCTACTAGTTAAGGGCTATCTAATGATGTATTTTTTATTCTCACGCATTACGTACGCATAGAGTTATTAAGGCGTGAAGTTTAGGGTGATTTAGGGGGTTTTTAGGCTAGCGGACACTAAACGCAACGCTGAAAAGAAAAAACGAAACCCCTGGCGCGTTGCGTTGAACTGTCCGCTTCTGTCCGCTTAAAAAACCCCTCAAAATCAGCCTTAACTTCATATACTAATACCTCTATGCGTACGCAATGCGTACGAATAAAAAAGATATCGTTATAATCGCCTAATCGAGGGCTATCGATCGATATATTTTTTATTCTCGCGCATTGCGTACGCATAGAGTTATTAGTATGTAGAGTTTAGGGCGATTTAGTGGTTTTTTAGCAAAAAGCCCCTTTTTTTGCCTTTTTCAGGCTACAAAGTCGGGGGCGGACGCTGTCAACGCAACGGACTGTACCGTTGATGTGGGATACGATGCTCCGCGTGGTAAGAGGCTATGAAGCTTAGCAAGACAAGCACCAGCATAGAGACGCTTTTTCTTCGAGTATCTACGTTCTCATAAATCTGCACAGATGATTCAAAAATACATAGCTGAGATGGCAGGGCTCTCTATCATAGACCCTCACAATAACCAAACCGACCTAGTTATTCTAGCCGCGATTCTTCAGCATTGCTAGTGTGACATCCTTATCGAAGGCGTATTTATGGCCTGCACTTGTGTTCTCCGAATTCTCAATGCGAAGGCCCGTGAAGGTCATTGATGCCGACTTGGCGTCAAGGTTGTTCGTGTGCTCGTCCCCAAGCCTGGCACCCATTCCACCACTCACTGACACATCGGTGAAGGTATGGCCTTCTGCCCTTGCCCTGTTCAGCAAAGCATCGCGTAGGAGCTGATCGTGGTTTCCGAGAACTTCCAAAAGCTGTTGCATCGCCTGTGGCTTGAAATTACCCGCCTCCTCTGCACACAAGGCACTGTGTTCCGGATGGACCGATGGAAACAGCTTGACAAGGGTATCCACAGCCTCACAAATTGAGTCGATGAGGTTGTTGAAGTCGGTCTTGCGGTATAGCGCCCATCGCGTTTGAGCGCCCATCTCACGAAGTCTTCTGCGTCGCTTCATGGTAATCGTACGCATAACATCGATAAGTCCCTTCAAGGGCTTGTCGGATTTCTCAAGTTCCTGAGTTGCATCTAGGACCTCCAAATCCTGTTTCTTGTCCTCGTCATCCATGTTCAGTCCCTTGAACTGCTCGGACTTTCTCCTAGCAGTCTCAAAGGCATCTTGGATTGTCTGAAGCCATATTTTAGCTTTCACGAGCTCGCTCTCCTTCCAGGAACCCTGTTGAAAACTGGATGCATCGGCATTCTCGTCCATAACGCCCATAGCCTCCCCCCAACGCGTAAACTCCATTTCCGCAGCTTGAAGTTTTGCAATGCACAACGCGTAATCCTGATGGAAGGCCCGTCCAAACTGAACGTACTGAAAACAGTCCACGGATGACTTGAAAAAGCCAGGAATGGCCAGCGCGAAAGCAGGGGAGGTCATGGTGAAAATGATAGATGTAGAGGGAATTCCAACCAATTCGAAGACAAACTATGTCGAGGATCAATCTGTGTTCAATACTTAGAGGAGGCCTGTGCCTTCTTGTAATAAACGAGGCTCTGTCGATCTCTGGCGGCGCTGTTGGGACCGCATAACACACCCGTTATTGTTCGATACCCAAGTGTGAGCCTTGGGTATCAATCAATGTGCAGAAAAGGTTCCAACAACTGGCGTTACCGAAATGCAACATTCATGCAGACACTGCCTCAAAATATGCAGTCAGCTGCATGCAGGCTTCCATCTGCGTTTGCCCAACAAATACTAGCGCTGATGCGCAATTCAAGCAGGCTGGGCTGGCATCTCCAGTGAATCTTTCCTCTCGCCGCTGGGTCGCGCCCAAGGTTGACCAATTGAACCCTTGATGCCCAGCCAATGATGCAGCAAATATTGATATTCCCGTTTCAAGCCTGCTGAAATGATCGACTTTCGGGTCAGAGGGAAAGAAGGGGCTCAGCCCACAAAAACAGGTGTCTGCCTCGGGCGACTGAGAGTCCATGCCAACAAACACACCTGACCTTCTTCCGCCGCACTCCAAGCTGTCCTTGGCTCCCCAAGACATTTTTGACGGCAGCGCGACGCCCACATCTTCGAAAGATCGCATCGGCGTCGAGACCAAAGCAACATGGCAGTGAGTTTGAAAAGCAACATTTGTCGACATGACCTGATCATGACTTCCCTAGGGCCACCAGTACGAAGGTATTACTGTAGCAAACAGCTCCAACACCTGGTTGGGTGATACACACGTGAACAACTACTATGCTGGCGAGCCTGATGGTATGTAATCCCTCTATTTCAAGCACAATGACGTTTCTGCAAATCCTGATGAGGTACAGACACTCAATATCTCAAGACGGCAAAAGGCGCCGTCTTCGATGACAGGGAAAACGAAAAAGGCCCCATGTGCCATCCGCAAACAAGGCAAAGGCTGCTTGCGGAGATCGCACTATGGGCAGATGATCCCGAAGGAAAATGCATCTTCTGGCTGCGCGGTGCAGCAGGCACGGGGAAGTCTACAATTTCGCGAACAGTTGCAAAGAGCTTCTCGGACAGAGGGAAGCTCGCTGCCAGCTTCTTTTTCAATCGTACCATAGACGACTGCAGGAAAGCCGATCTGTTCGTTATGACAATTGCCAGTCAGCTTATTCGCAACGTTCATGGAGCACGAAACATTCAAGGACTCAAGCATCTCATCCAGGACGCCATCCACAGCAATCCAGGTCTATCCAGCAAAACTATGAAGACGCAATTCTCAGAGCTCATTCTGGGGCCTTTGAAAAAGCTTGGACCGGTTGGTTCTTCGGCAACTACGTTGGTGCTAGCAATCGACGCCTTGGACGAATGCGACATTGAAGACTACACCGGGGCCGGTCCTTATCAAGAGCGCACCAGAATGATCGTCGGCCTCTTGGGCGAGCTTGCAAGTGTTACAGGCATCAGGGTACGCGTCTTCATTACCAGTAGGCCAGAATTGCCCATCCAGTTGGGATTCAAGCACGATGTCCCGGAAAACATTCACCAGGACGTCGCATTGCACGAAATACCACCTTCAGAAATTGAGCGTGACATCAGAGCTTATCTTGAGTATGAGCTTCATAGAATGCAAATATTCTACAACATTCCTCCGCCATGGCCGGGCAGCGATGCCACAAAAGTTTTGGTACACAAATGCAGCCCTTTGTTCATCTATGCCGCAACTATCTGCAGATTCATGGATAATCGCAGATTCCACCCCAAGGCACAACTAAAGAAAATCCTCGATTCGCGCTACAAATCCACGAATAGAATGGCAATGACTTACGGAACCGTTCTGGACCAGCTTGTGTCTGGGCTGGATGAGTGCGACCGTCAAGATGTCATTGCTCAATTCCGCAAGATTGTTGGTGGCATCATTCTTCTGGCAGACCCATTGCCTGTTATGTCACTTTCTCGACTTCTCGGCGATACCGAGGATGAAGTTTTTCTTCATCTCAAGAATCTCCATTCTGTGTTGAGCGTTCCCGAAGACCCAAAGTCAAATCAGCCCGTCAAAGTATTTCATTTGTCCTTTCCCGAATATCTCTTGGACAGAAGTGGAGAGAGGAGTCCATTCTTCATCGACGAGCAACAAACACACACCGATCTCCTGGACTGCTGCCTCCAAGTTATGGCAAACAGAAATCAATGTTGCTTGAAAAATGACATTTGCCAGCTGGAGGATCTCGGTGTTCTGAGAAAGGAAGTAGCAACAGAGAAGGTCCGAGAAAACATTCCGCGGCACTTGGAGTACGCTTGCATGTATTGGGTGCACCATCTGGAAAAGGCTCATTGCCCCACAAACGAAATCAAAGTCTACAATTTTCTCACTCGATTTTTTATCCATTGGCTCGAAGCAATGGGCTGGCTGGGCCGCATTGAACAGTCCGTCGGCGATATTCGCAAGCTTCAGGCTATATTTCACCTTTCAGGGCTAGAGAGTAAAGCTGCGTTGTTTCTCGAAGATGCAGGAAGATTCCTGGCGGAACACAAGTACATCATCGACCGAGCCCCTTGCCAAGTTTACGTCTCGGCTTTGCTCTTCTCACCAAGGGATTCTATAGTGAGGCAAACCTTTCAGTCCGAGATACCACAGTGGGTTCTCAAAGCGCCCGAGATTGCCACAACTTGGGACGCAGCTGAAAGATCTCTGCACAATTACAGGTCCAAGGTAATAGGAATGTGCTACTCAGACGACGGTGTCTATCTTGCCATTGCAACAGAAGACGAGGTCAACATATGGAATATCAATTCCGATACACTCTGCGCGGCCAAAGATGACTTCAGGAGCAATGTATCGTGCGTTGCCTTCAGATCCGCGGATAATATTGTCGTGGGCTTGATGTCAGGCTCGATTGTGTTCTGGGACTGGACACATGGCCAGCAATCAGTCGAAAATATATCGGAATATGGCGTTATGTACATATCGTCATCTGCGAATGGTGGCTTAGTCTGTGGTTTCAGTAATGGAACATTATGTCTTTGGAAGCAGAGTCTGGGCATCCAGTATCGATGGAACGCCTGCTATCGCTCATTTTTTGATCAAATGCCGGTTATGCCGATGATCTCTTATTCCGTCGATGGGAGGTTCCTGGCAATCATACGAGAACATTGCCCCGATCATGTCGACGTGTACGACCCCAACTCAGGCTGCCATTTGCTCGAAATTTGTGCACCAACAGGACGCCTTTTCGGCAGCCTTGCTATATTACCGAACAACCTTTTGCTGATCATTTCTGGGCCCTGCAGCCTATGGGACCTTTGGGAAACCGATGGATTGATCGAGGCCGACCATATACAGCTCTGGGACCTAAGTACCAGCATGCAAGCACCTGTCGAGGAGGTCTTCTTCATCTCGAAATCATATCTGAGGCCAGCCATGAATCAGTCAAGGATATTATGTCTTCACCGGGATTATATGCTTTTGGACATCTGGGATCTGCAAGAATCGCCTGTATTGATTAAAACCTTTCCGTCGGTACATCAATATCGCTTTTCTCCGGATGGCAGATACATTGCCGCAGCCAATTTTGGGCATGTTACTCTTATCGACACGCTCCACCTTCTGCCACATGACGAAAGTACAGAAGGCGTTCAACTTTCTATAGGCGCCAATGAATTTCTCCTCCGGGATCAATCGACATGCTCACCTGATGGGTCTCGATTGGGAACGATATCTTCACATGGCAGGGTCCTTCTTTGGGACTTGACCAACAGACAAGTAGTGCCTAGTCGCCTTGATCCACTCAATCCTTTGCTGAGAGAATGTCACTCTTATCTAGCTCTCAGCTGGTCCGTGGATGGAACATCATTGGTTGTGGCCATGCCGGATGAGTTGATTATTTATCGATTCTGGCCGGAGCATGAGCCAACTAAACATGAGTATCCACTTGAGCTTACAGCCAGTGGGTACAGTCAACCTAGACGAACCCGGAGATCTTTGTGCTGTTCTCCGCGCGGGTCATATCTGGCGATGATGAATCACGTTGAGGAGGTCCAATACGAGATTGTCATGTGGAAATGGGAGGGTCACTCTCCTAGGCATCTGTGGACCATGTTTGTAGGCCTAAAGCCAGAGCCTGAGGTGCGTGGACGGAGACAAAGGCTGATGTTTTCGCCGGATGAAATGTGGCTGGCTTGCCTTTTCACCGAATTGTCGGAGCGGCCGGAAAAACACAACATTTTGAAGCTCATAAACGCGGAATTTGGCAGCCTTGAGTGGGAAATCAGAGTCAAACACCCTTGCAATTCGTCAGCAGTTGCATTCGATTCTTCCGGAAGTTACATCGTGGTCGGCCCTCAAGGTGCTATTGAAGACAAATGGCATTGGGGACACCTTTCCGATTTTGACATGTGTGTTTTCATATTAAGCATACACGATAGAGGCCGTCTTTTACATACAGAGAAAATTAGGGAATGGGGTTCGAGACACGCCAAGCACTTTGCGATTGGGTTTATGGGCACTGCTCCAGTCGTCGTCGAACCCCAAGACTGGCTTCGTCTGAAACATATGGCACAGCGATCCGATTTATATACGCTGCCAAACAGCGTTTCTTGCCATGTGTACGCTCACTGGGTTGATGGAGATTATTGGATAACCAAAGGTGACCGGAGAATGGTTCTACTACCGGGATACCTCGGAGATGGTCCAATTGTCGACAATTGGACTAGCCTGCCGCACCGTTTCTATGGACGCAACAAGTCTGGAGAAATGCTATGGCTAATCGAGTTGGACTGCTGTGACTGCATATTTCCAGGCAACTTTCTGGAGATGGGAAGCGACAATTGAGGCTAGGTCCAAGTTTGAATTTGTTCAATCATAATCATGGAAAGGGGCATTAGCTGAGTGGGGTGTATACAGTTACGCAGCCACCGTACATTAGTAGCAGCCATCAAGCATGGAGTCCGGAAAGTTGCGGTCAACTGCTTCGCTCGACGTTGCGTAGTCCGCGAATCCACCCAGCTGACCAAAGGGGCCAAAAAATGGAGTTATGTACCCCGGACAATATTTCCGCTGAAGAACTTCTCCTAATTCCTTGGCTGAAGAAATGCTTTGGCTCCATCAGCTCGGACTGGGCTACGGGACGAAATGGAGCTTTGACTTGCCTAATTGGGCATCTCGGGGCCGAAATTCACGAACTTTCTTCAGCATCACCCCACGAAACCTCGGGAAAGGCCAGGATGAAAAAGCGAGGCATTGTGTATTTAAGGATTTGAGGTTCATCTGGTCATGCTCCTTCTTATACCATTCGGTTATCGTTATTTTATTAAAGCATCATCAATCCGTCTTCCGTAGGCTTTTCAACGCTTACCACCATGTCCGACATCAACTACTATCAGCGCCTCACAGAGGTGTACACCTTAGACAACAAACCACTGCTCCTAGCTTCTGCCGTCAGTTATGTAGTTGGTTACCTCCAGTACATGTACGTCATCCGCCTCACTCTTCGTGAAGGCAAGGGTCCGATGCCTTTCTGGATGCACTCCTTCTACCTCGCCCACGACTCCACATGGTCCTACATCCTCGGCAAAGCGGCAGTCCAGCACAACGAGCATTGGTTCCTCAGGGGAACATCGACAGCACTCTTCGTGTGGACGACGCTGGAGATGTGGTGCATCCACAGGGCCGTCACCAAGGAGCGCGAAGCCAATTTCGCTTCGGTGCTCGGGAGTAATCCGAGCGTCTTCTCGGCGGCGGTCTACGCGCTGGCACTACAGCTCGGCATGTACACGGTCGTCCTGCTGGGCATCGCGTTCATGGGAGAGGGCTGCGTGATGCAGTGGTTCTGCTTCACCAACGTCCTCATCGTTCTGGGACCGACCCACCAGTACCTCAGGGTCGGGTCCAGGCACGGGCTTTCGCTTGGGTTCTGTCTCGTTAATATTGTCGGGACCATTTGGACGTTTGCACCGTTCAGTTTCTTCGTCTTGACGATTCCTGAGGTTTTCGACAACACGCTGTATTATGTTGTGGGATGCATTCTCACGGTCTACTCGATTGGGTGTTATTTGGTGGTTGCGCAGTATCCCGCCAAGACTGCGGACATGGGCAAGCCTGGGAAGGGAGCTCCGATTTGGTGATCCAGGCTAGGAGAGACGGATGACGGGAGGAATATCTGAGTGGCAAAAAGCAGGAGTTCGGTCTCAGCTCAATTTGAATAATGTAAAGTAATTATGTCTTTGATATCCAATTCCGATGTGATGAGGGTGAATGGGTTGCCGTGAAAGTGAATTCCATGATTCACGGGCTCCGGACTTTAGTGGGGCAAGTGCCTTATATAAGCCAGCCTGGGCCGACGCATGACGCAGTGCGTCCCGCTGAGGGGCACGAACTGAGCTGCGGGCTCCGACCGCCTCATTGCACCCCGCACTAAGCTCAGCTAAGCTCTCCCACGCGGTAGCGCACAACCACCACTGCAACCACGACCCGACTTCTTTGGACGACCTCGGCCGATCCACGTACGCGACCGCGTTCCAACCCTCGACCCTTCTCCCGCATATCGCGCCTCTCGAGGCCGCCGAGTCCTTCCCTCCCAATGCCGCCCATACCGCGAACTACGCCCCTCCCCCGCGTCATCACCTACTACCAGACACACCACACCCCCGATGGCAAGCCCATCTCCATCCTCCCTCTCATCACGCAGCCCGACATCAGCGTAACCCACGTGATCCTCGCCGCGATACACATCAACGACGACCCGCACGCCCTCACCCTCAATGACCACCGGCCCGACGACCCGCGCTTCCTGACGCTATGGGCTGAGCTGCGCGTGCTGCAGGCCAGCGGGGTGAAGGTGCTGGGTATGCTTGGAGGCGCTGCTCGAGGCTCGTATGAGAGACTCGACGGCGACGAGGCCAAGTTTGAGGAGTACTACATCCCGCTGCGCGACATGGTGCGGAAACATGCCCTCGACGGCATTGATTTGGATGTGGAGGAGGAGATGAGCTTGGGCGGTGTGATCCGTCTGATCGACAGGATACGGCAAGACTTTGGGAAGGATTTTATCATCACCATGGCCCCAGTGGCTATGGCGCTGCTCGACCCGTTCAAGAACCTGAGCGGATTCGACTACGAGGCACTGGAGGTCATGCGCGGGAAGGAGATTTCGTGGTACAATGCCCAGTTCTACTGCGGATGGGGCGACTGCAGTAATCCGGTCATGTACGAGATGCTGCTGGCCAAGGGATGGGCGCCAGAGAAGATCGTTATCGGTCTGGTGACAAATCCGGAGAACGGCGGCGGCTGGGTGCCGTGGGAGATACTGGGGTCTGTACTTCTTCTGCTCCGAGGCCGTTATGAGCGGTTCGGAGGTGTTATGGGCTGGGAGTACTTCAACAGCTTGCCCGGCGGCAGGGAGAAGCCATGGGAATGGGCGCAGTGGATGACAACGATGCTGCGATCGGAGAAGGCTTCATCATGGCCGGCACATGGAGTTCTGCCGGTGGAAACAAGTGAGATTGCCAAGGTGGTCAAGAAGGAGCTGGTCGATGAGGTCGACCCCGGTGGGCCCAATAGCAAGGATGCGCCGCTGCCAGCAAGCTTTGACTACTATTCGGACACCAACCTCGACGATGATTGAGCGGATGGAAGACAGAAATGGTAAGAAATGAGTCTCAGATCTTTGGGCTGGGCGAAAAGTTCAGAGCACGATGCCCTCGCAGGCCAGGGCACGACCCCTGTTCACGAATCGAGAATCACGCGATGACGATTGGGTTTCACGAACTCTTGGGCGTTCAGGTTGTTCCATCCACTTTCGGATTCAGATCCAACTAGATTTATATAGATGGAAGAAGACGAGCTTGATCTCTCCAAGCGAACTTTACTGTTCGATTGCCAAGCTAAGAAAAAATGAAAAAACAAATTGGATTCGACCTCGCGACCTTCCCAGAAAGGTTGACTTGAAAAGTGGGGCTTGTACATGTACAAGTTGAAGGTGAGAATGTTTTGACCAAACATCGCTGGTCATACTACATCAGGTGAACAAAAATGAAAAAAACAATGAGCTGGTTCTGGAGTTATGTAGGGTCACCGAATTTTCACCACCAGCCGAACCCAGGCTTTCACTCAACTCCCGCACTAGACCATGTTCACTTGAGCTGCTGCAATTGTTGAGGGCAAGGGAATTTACCTTGCCCATAAAGCCTTGAGCGTGTCTTGTGCGAGGGGGGGAGCGGTCAAGCCAACGCCTGCACCTGCCGCACTCAATTCGTTATTTCTTGATGTCAGAATTGAGGTTATTCGCAGATGACAGTCACACCGATTACTTGCAGCTTCTCCTAAGCTCTCCACCCATGCTCATGCGTTTCCCATCATTGTCGTCGCTGACGCCGCCGTCGCCGTCGCCGTTGATATTGCTCTCGCTGTCTTTTGTGGGATATTCCTGAAGTATACCACATTGCTCGCTGAAATAAATAAATGGTAACTGCTGCTGGAAGTTGACGAGTCGTGGGTTCGTTGTAGCGCACATGAAAACTTGCGATGTAATGCAGACATTTGATCGCAACATTTGTGTGTACACGAGCATTCCTCCGCTTAGAATCCAGGTGATGTTCACTACTTACTTGCATTGGGCAAGTATTTGAAGACTACCTCGTTCTCTACTATCTAGAAACGTTGTTCTGATACCCGAAAACTTTATAATTCAGTCCTTGACTCCTTGACCACAACTCGCCTTGATAACGGCCTCATTCCCCTGGTCCGCTTACAACATCCTGCCTCATGTCTCGTCCTAAATGAATAATGAATCACGCCAGTACACCTATCGCCCTACTCAACGATGCCACTTCATTGAAAGCCATCTAATTCTCACACGCCATACGAGACATACAGTGGTCCACCAACTGTATCAGAAACCTAATCTTGGAGGTAGACCCCAAAAACCCGTCATCCGCCGGTTCATGGGCTCTCAGGTACAAACCCCGAGCAGCGACGAAGTACTGATGCATCTTGTGGCACGCGTCATCCGAGATAGAAGCCATGGAGGATGTCTCCGGCGTCAAGGCGCCGCCGGTAACCCCATCCCGACGGATGATCTGTGCAACCTTGTGAAAGTACTCGCCGTGAGGGCCTTCTCCCTGATAATCCGGGCCGACTTCCCTGATGGCGGCGAAGAGGGCCTGCGCAAAGCCGTGGATTCGAGGGATGTCGATGAGGAGATGTCCGTGTAGGCGCAGCGTGCTGCTGAGGTTGCTGGCCACCGTGTCTGTGATGATGTTTGCGATAGTGTCGTCGTCAGGGTGAGTGAATCCATCCGGCAAGGCGATCTCAAGGGTATTGATGAAGGCGCTCGTGGACATGATTCTCTGGGACGGTTGGTTGACTGCAATTTTCGGGTCAGCAACATGTATTTTGAGCATGGCAGGGTGCATACATCTTCGAAGCTGCTTTTCCTGCTTCTTTTCTTGCTTCTTTTTCT